>CM017555.1:78633471-79967040 GCA_007844125.1 Sinonovacula constricta
ACACAAATCGCTGTTGTAAGGTCCGCGCTGTCTCTGAAAATGGCATTTATATAACTGTATCAATGACTTATACAACATGTAGTTTTTTAAACATGTAGTTTCATATAAACTGTATTTACTATGTCAGTTTTTTAATCTTCTGCGATACAAATAGATATGAATGTCGTTGCAGTATTTCGTATAGTTAGTAATTACAGATCCTGGCGAAAAAGTTAAATAGCGTAAATAAATATGTCACTTTTTCTTTCACTCTCTCACTTTTATTTTTTTAAATATTATATTATATTATATTATATTATATTATATTATATTATATTATATTATATTATATTATATTATATTATATTATATTATATTATATTATATTATATTATATTATATTATATTATATTATATTATATTATATTATACGCCATTTAATAACGTGTTGTGTCAACAGACGGTATATCAAGGTACTTGCGTTTGGCCGTCATATTGCCTTTGCATGTTTTTTTCCAGTTTAGATAATGAGTTGAGTACGGGCTCAAGATATGATTAGGCTTAATTTAAAAAAATAAAACGCCCATTCTTAAAAACGAGGTGTCATTACTACCTTAAAACGGCTTAGCGGACAATACTGTTATATAAAGGGTGTAATTTATCAACAGCCTTATTATTTCGATAACGTGATATTTCCATTGAGTAGTCTAGACATAATACATCATAACTGCTTGTTAAATCGTTTACACTATTGTTTCGTAGTATAAATGGCCATTCTATTCTATCAAAAAATCTTCGTTCTCAATCAGTTGTATACAAAAACTAGCTCAGTCCGTGCTCGAGTTCTTTGTTTGATAACGCAATCCATGCTGATCGGTGTTTTAAATTGTGTTATTAGGAGATTCGAGTGTGAAGGAACAACAACGCCCCACGGGTGAACAGCTTCCACTCTTTCATATGTAATTAAACAGTTAGCTTTCACTTTAGAGAAATAAAGGCAGACATAACGCTTGTTCACCCATGCCGCGTCCCCGTTCAGACAGCTCATACATGACAAGGCAACTTAAAATTAACAAACATTTATTTTAATTCTTTAGGTATACAACACAATACAATTTAAAGACACTTCGGTAATGGCAGTTTATGGGCATGGTTCCCGTCTCCATCGTGCTAAGCCACTGTCAAAGCAGGCACACCGGACAAATAGTCATTTAGGGCGACCGAAGACAGCCATCCGTAATTTTGACCCCAATATTCAAGCGCAAGCCCCAAAATGGCTGAAACTGTACGCTTCGTTATGCCCCAAAAAGGCTGAAACTGTATGCCCCAAAAGGCTGAAACTGTCCGCTTCGTTGTGCCCCAAAAGGCTGAAACTGTATGCCCCAAAACGCTGAAATTGTATGCCCAACTAGGCTGAAACTGTATGCCCTAATAGGCTCAAACATATATGCCCAAATAGGCTATAAAATAATCAACTTGCAACTTTCAAAGGAAATTCCGCCACCTGCAACCATGGCTAATCCTGGGAAACAGAAATAGTGCCAGGCTGCTCAATGACGTAATCCCAGGTCTATGTCAGATGTGCAGACACTGACATATTAAATGCCTGTTTTTAACCTACTTATTAACTAAATTTATAATTACTTTTCTGTTCCGACTGCGCTGTCTGTCAAATGGCAATGCCCTATCTTGGGCAGTATTATTGACATGGTAATTCTACTTATCTGCTCTCACCACGTGAGTGTAGCGTCAAAATACAAAGTTTAAAGAGCCGGTTAAGCTTCATAGTTCTGGCTTCATAGAGCCGTAAACCAGTTGTATAGAACCAGTAAAGCCCAATTGTGCTTGTTTTATAGAGCCGTAATTTGACAAGCAAGTGTGTGGCGTTAAAAGGCCAGTTTTATAGAACCAGTAAAGCCCAATTGTGCTTGTTTTATAGAGCCGTAATTTGACAAGCAAGTGTGTGGCGTTAAAAGGCCAGTTTTATAGAACCAGTAAAGCCCAATTGTGCTTGTTTTATAGAGCCGTAATTTGACAAGCAAGTGTGTGGCGTTAAAAGGCCAGTTTTATAGAACCAGTAAAGCCCAATTGTGCTTGTTTTATAGAGCCGTAATTTGACAAGCAAGTGTGTGGCGTCAAAAGGCCAGTTTTATAGAACCAGTAAAGCCCAATTGTGCTTGTTTTATAGAGCCGTAATTTGACAAGCCAGTGTGTGGCGTCAAAAGGCCAGTTTAATAGAACCAGTAAAGCCCAATTGTGCTTGTTTTATAGAGCCGTAATTTGACAATCCATTGTGTGGCGTCAAAAGGCCAGTTTTATAGAACCAGTAAAGCCCAATTGTGCTGGTTTTAAAGAGCCGTAATTTGACAATCCAGTGTGTGGCGTCAAAAGGCCAGTTTAATAGAACCAGTAAAGCCCAATTGTGCTGGTTTTAAAGAGCCGTAATTTGACAATCCAGTGTGTGGCGTCAAAAGGCCAGTTTTATAGAACCAGTAAAGCCCAATTGTTTGGTTTTATAGAGCCGTAATTCGACAATCCAGTGTGTGGCGTCAAAAGGTCAATTTTATAGAACCAGTAAAGCTCAATTGTGCTGGTTTTATAGAGCCGTAATTTGAGAATCCAGTGTGTGGCGTCAAGAAGCCATTTTTATAGGACCAGTAAAGTCCCATTGTGCTGGAGTTATAGAGCCGTAATTTGACAAGCCAGTGTGTGGCGCCAAAAGGCCAGTTTTATAGGACCAGTTAAGCCCTATTGTTTGCGTATCATAAAGCCGTAATTTGGCAATCCAGTGAGTGGCGTCAAAAAGCCAGTTTTATAGGACCATTAAAGCCCCATTGTTCTGGATTTATAGAGCCGTTAACCAGTTGTGTAGAACCAATAAAGTCCAATTGTGCTGGTTTTATAGAGCCGTAATTTGACAATCCAGTGTGTGGCGTCAAAAGCCAGTTTTATAGGACCAGTAAAGCCCAATTGTGCTGGTTTTATAGAGCCGTAGATTGACAAGCCAGTGTGTGGTGTCAAAAGACCAGTTTTAAAGGACCAGTAAAGCCCGATTGTTCTGGATTTATACAGCCGTAATTCGACAATCCAGTGTGTGGCGTCAAAAGGCCAATTTTATAGAACCAGTAAAGCCCAATTGTGTTGGTTTTATAGAGCCGTAATTTGACAATCCATTGTGTGGCGTCAAGAAGCCATTTTATAGGACCAGTAAAGCCCCATTGTTCTGGATTTATAGAGCCGTAATTTGACAATCCAGTGTGTGGCGCCAAAAGGCCAGTTTTATAGGACCAGTTAAGCCCTATTGTTTGCGTGTCATAGAGCCGTAATTTGGCAATCCAGTGTGTGGCGTCAGAAGCCAGTTTTATAGGACCATTAAAGCCCCATTGTTCTGGATTTATAGAGCCGTAAACCAGTTGTGTAGAACCAATAAAGCCCCATTGTGCTTGTTTTATAGAGCCATAATTTGACAATCCAGTGTGTGGCATCAAAAGCCAGTTTTATAGGACCAGTAAAGCCCAATTGTGCTGGTTTTATAGAGCCGTAATTTGACAAGCCAGTGTGTGGCGTCAAAAGCCAGTTTTATAGGACCAGTAAAGCCCCATTGTTCTGGATTTATAGAGCCGTAATTTGACAAGCCAGTGTGTGGCGTCAAGAAGCCAGTTTTATAGGACCAGGAAAGACCCATTGTTCTGGATTTATAAAGCCGTAATTTGACAAACCAGTGTGTGGCGTCAAAAAGCCAGTTTTATAGGACCAGTAAAGCCTCATTGTTCTGGTTTTTAGAGCCGTAATGTGATAACCCAGTAAGTGGCGCCAAAAAGCCGTTTTATAGGACCAGTAAAGCCTCATTGTTCTGGTTTTTAGAGCCGTAATGTGATAACCCAGTAAGTGGCGCCAAAAAGGCAGTTTTATAGGACCAGTAAAGCCTCATTGTTCTGGTTTTTAGAGCCGTAATGTGATAACCCAGTAAGTGGCGCCAAAAAGCCAGTTTTATAGGACCAGTAAAGCCTCATTGTTCTGGTTTTTAGAGCCGTAATGTGATAACCCAGTAAGTGGCGCCAAAAAGCCAGTTTTATAGGACCAGTAAAGCCTCATTGTTCTGGTTTTTAGAGCCGTAATGTGATAACCCAGTAAGTGGCGCCAAAAAGCCAGTTTTATAGGACCAGTAAAGCCTCATTGTTCTGGTTTTTAGAGCCGTAATGTGATAACCCAGTAAGTGGCGCCAAAAAGCCAGTTTTATAGGACCAGTAAAGCCTCATTGTTCTGGTTTTTAGAGCCGTAATGTGATAACCCAGTAAGTGGCGCCAAAACGCCAGTTTTATAGGACCAGTAAAGCCCAGTTGTTGTCGTAATCTGACAATCCAGTGTGTGCCGTCAAAATGGCAGTTTTCTAAAGCCGGCAAAGCTTTAGAGTTCCTGCATCATGAGAGATGGCATCAAGACTTCAACAAAGCCACTTGATACTGGTATCAACACCAAAATGCTGGGTTTTAATTGAACGCCTTAATGTAGATATATAAGAGATTTTAACACTATACTTTGATAGTTTTATTAAACTTGTACAAATGATTGGTTTATAAAAATAATTTATTCTCTGGATAATAGTACCGTGATTGGCCAGTTTACCTACAAAGTAAACAACTCTGTATAGATTGAGTTAATTGTTTTTGAAACCATTTATATGCGAAGTACCCTGGAAACAAGACTTTTCTACAGAGAAAGGTTCGGATTCGATACCCTGTAATTGAATTGTTAATAAATCACTCATGCTTTAGTATGAGTTACGAATAGCTGTAACAGGCCAATGGTTTTCCGACACCAGATCATGGGATCTATTTCCTGCTTCCTATCTGTATCTAATAGATGGTTTAACATATTTAAATTTATCAACAAAACATTAGCAGAATTAGTTTATAACTTGTCATATTAGCTACACATGCTTTAGGAGTCTACGACACTCTTACTTTTCCAGTAATAATATTTGACAAATGGATTTGAACACATGTGGTTACGACAAGTCGGAAATAATATTTTGTAGAAGCAAATAAGCTACTTTGATGGCATGAATAAATAGGAAGCTGACAGAGAAACTCCAATTAGAGGACACGTGTTAGTGTCATAATTATTATTCCAATCTAACAAAATTCAAAGAAACGCGTAAAGCTTCATACAAAATGGTTCAGGCATTCATGAAAGCATAAAAGTGACACGTACTCGTATATGAAACAGACATTATAATTATATAAATAACGCATTCATAAATGAAGTTGACATGTTTAAAACGTGGGCTCTGGTATATTAAGGACTGGAAAAGGAAATAATAACAACAACGCATAAAGAACGTAAGTTTTATGTCCACAATCAAACAACCATACTATGACGTGTTTAAACATCTTTACACCCCGGCCAAATAAATATCGCAAATAAAATTCCAAGAAAGTACTTTGCAAAAAAATATCATAACATAAATAACTAGTACTATAGAAAGGTACAGAAAGGTATGACTAAAGCATTTCCCATTATCAATTTGGTTTATAAAACTGGAAGTTAACATTGATTTCGTATTCACTTTGAGCGTAGGCTGTTGAGATGTAAATGTATGTTGTAAAGCAAGGGGTTTCGTTTCCCAATACATGAAGGTGTTCACACACTTTCTCTGTTCCTATCACTCCAAAATGCGTTCGAACATAAAATATCGTAATGGTATCTTTCTATACAGGTAACAACTAAAATATATTCGTAATTAGGCAAGCACAAACAAACGGATAACATGTGGCAATGAGAAAATAAACAGTGAATAATTATAAATTAGTAACACGTTAAGTAAAACAAATCTCGCATTTACTACAATTTTACAATTTTTATACACTTAATAAATTCAAAAATATTTACAACTTGTTATTTCCTTGTTGATTTCCTTCACGATGTAATAGATCATTGTTTTAAAAACATTTAAAAGATGTGTTTCAGCCGAAATGAAATAAACATATTAAATCATTAATAAGCAAATTGTGTGTCTTTCACCGGCAAACCTTTGCTCCATAACTGTTTTGTAATGTTGGACATTAATTATTTCATAAAAGAGTGGTTCTTATTGCTATTGTTACACAAAAAAGGAAATAACAATATAATATATATAAACAAAAAGATATATACATTTACCTTCGTTGTATGAACATTACCAGGCCCGAATGGACGTCTACATACTGTTTTGCTTCCCGTTATGTTACTCTTACATCTATCAAAAGCGTATATTACAATTCATAAGCATACTACATAAAATACACATCAATAATGTTCTCAAAATAAAATTGAGCTTGTATAATATTTACATTTTAATTATAAATTGTTTGCACATACAACATTACAATGCGAACATCTACATTGCCTGTTATGTTAGAATAGGCATGTTAGTTCGTAACATGTTTTGTATCAGAAATGCCATACCATGACTTTCGGAGAAACGAAACATCAACTTTGGACTTTCAGTTACATATTATGAATAGTAAATATCCTAAATTGGTGTCTCTTGGAAAAGCAAAACATGTAACAATACTTAGTTAAAATGGAAAACTCGACATAGTCAAAGCATCCCAGAACTTTTCTTCCAACGTAGACCGAATGGCATGATGAAACTATACAACCAATGTCTTGTCTTTTACTGATGGTTCTAGCTAACATTAAGCAATGCCTTAATTGCATGAACTCATTCAGCACAAGATTTAGAATAATTGTGTAAAACTAAACATTTGATATACACACACTGTAATATTGTATATCCTACACAACACCTGCAAACCCACATCACCAACATGACGGCAAACAACCTTCAATTTGAAGGCGACCTGAAGACATACGTCGTACTGTTTCATGCAATGAAATGTATGACATACATAATCGGACATTTAACTCTGTTTCCGAAAGCGAAACTTAGTCCTTAGTTTTAGGTTTCTAACGAAATCACTCAATAAATTGCCATCCAGGAGTACACTACTGTTGGCCATCATGTTACTTTGTGTTTCGTTTTACTCGGACAGACAACGTTAGACTGCTTCTCTAACAAAAGTCGTTGCCTGAACAAATGGGTTCGCATTCCTAAGAACGATATCAAATCAAATATCTTTACAAGCAAGCGTTTTGTCTTAACTAACAGCTTATGAATATATCCAAAAATATATTCATGAAATAAGTGTATTTTAATTAGCACCATGCTTTCTATACAACACCATATGGCGTCAGAAATGTCCGGAAGCTTTGTGCAGACTGTAAGGACAGCATCTCTTGTTTGTTTTTTCTCTAGTTGTGGGCCTCTTTGGAAATAAATTGTTTTACTTATAGCCTGCAGTGTTTGTTAAAAGCCGAGAAAATGAAATTCTTTGTTGTTGGCTGACAACTGCCTGCAAATGTTACTTCACATACTGCTATAGACTCGACGGTAGCTGGCTGATGTGGAACCTCTATATCTGCATTGTCTTCATTGGTCGATGGTAGCAGGCTACGTGTTTACACTAAAGCGTATATATTTTACAGGTTATAATATGTCAGCAATTTGTCACATGTCTTCCTTCTCCTCCACTTCTACATCCCCTATCTGTATAGCTGGCAGATCAGAAGTCTGTCACTGGGTTCTCGACAGTTTTGGGTGACTCTATTCTGTTGACGACTTGTGGCGAGTTTGAACGGCCTTTGCTGATCACCTTTATTCGAGGGCTGGCCTTGGCTGCCGGGCCTGGACTGGGGCCTAAGGCAACAAACGGCACATTATACAGTGTGTGTCCCAGTGTGTGTAGGCGGCTATTATAATGTATTGTACTGGTTTACAGCAAGGAATCTTGCTTCCTTACTATATATATTTAAAGACGTTTCCTTTTCGTCAAAGTCTGTACATGTTTTATGCACCAACTAAGTACATGCTTTTTATGCGTGATTTTAAAAATATTTTGTTTTGAACTTTGAATTTCGCCTTTTTATATTCGGCAATGCTGGCAGAACGAAATGAAGGGAATTCATATGGGTCTAATTCATGCTAGTTTATAGGTAGGTTTATGTTGGTGACTACTATACAGCAATACAATATGGATAGACATTTCTTTTACAACTACCACATTTAATCTATATTGGCAGACATCATGGCGTGTCAATTTGATAAAGTTCCATATGGCATTTACAGCACGATACGTTATTGCGATTGCAATTGTTGCTGTTAGTTAATTACAATATTATAATGTCAGTGCAATCTCTGTTATGATACCTGACACACGGTTTTCTACACAATAAGTTTGTAATAAGGTACACTAATTTAAATGGAAAAAAGACAATGAATGTACATGTTTAGTAAAAGGCATAGCCGCTATGGAAATTGATAAATATGAATATTCTTATAAATTACCACACATATCTTCTTTCTTTGATAGTATCCTAGAAAAGATTAATTAATAAAGACTGTGTTGTAGTTTATGTGATTTGCATAAGAATAAATGCATTACTTTCAGACTTTCTGAACTGAGATAAAACCCAATTTAATCAATTATGTTTTAAAAAATTACAAATCATAAGAGTGTTTGTTTAACTAACATTATAAAAATCAAAATTATCGCAAGTTAAATAAGCATAAAACAACAACAGAAATAAAGCACAATGGATTCAAACCAACGACCTTAGGGTAAACGACGTTTGCAAGAGGCAATGGATACAGTTGTTAGGGATTAGCTGCTGGTAATGAGAGATTGTTCAGCTTTAGAAGGTCGAAATGCATCAATCACATTTGTTGAAAGAAAACGGAGAATGTACTATACTTTACTGGTTACTATGCGGTTACTATGCTAGTCGGGCAGCTCTTGGCGGGGCGGTTAAAGTCGTAACTTTTCAGCCTTTAACCGCAAGAACTTTCTACGATCATTTTCCAGCTATTGATTCTACCTACACGTGCGTCTGGGAAGGGATAGGGGTCTTTTACCATCAATACTTAGTTGGGCGACGCAAATATATTCAAAAAATCGACCGGTGCAATGAAACAATAAAAAAAGACTATGCGAGTTTTTATGTTAATATTATATAAAACTGAATAAAACCGGTGTTTTGCAAAAATTGAACAATACCTTTCTTGTACAATTTCACTAAACGCAATGAAAGCGGGGTTTTTTTATTTAAGAAAAAAATATGCCCGACAGGATCATTCAATACACCACCTTACATTTAACACTAGCAAATCATGCCTTTTTAAAAAACGACACTGCCTTGCTTTTAAATAAGATTATTTTTATCACAATTTCAGTGGAAAGGAAGAGTCGTAGTATAAACAAACTGAATTTATACAATTGTCTGTTATTGTATATTTCAAACGCCATCGGGATTTCCGCTAAATTTAGACTTTGAAGCTGCCTGAAAACCATTTTTACGTTGTATAAGCACATTCAAGCTTATAAACCGTGTTCTTTGTTAATGACAGAACTTTGCAACCGAAGCATTGATTTTCAACACTCATCGTATCCATGTTTTCTTGCCATGTTGGTAAAAAAATCCTAGATGCTAGTTCATAAAGTAGCTAACTATGTTCGGTGTGCACAAGATAGGATGCCCTAACCTCTAAAGCGGTGTTGCAAGTCACACTCGGACATTTAGGTCCCCCATACACTCAACTCCCCCCCCCCCCCCCCCCCCCCCCCCCGCCCCAAGCAAAAAATGTAGAACACCAACAAGCAGCATAAAGCAGGACCTTTTAAACTGACTATAATTGGATTGCATTTTCTTCTATGTTATTTCTGGCTAAACGAGTCGGATACCATTTGTAATGTATATACCTGGCGAGGTGCCGTCGTCTCCTACACACATCTGGAGTGTCTTGAAGGCCTTAGATGGGATGTATCCTCCCTTGTACCGCCTGTCCACCATGTCTTCTTCTGGCAGCTGGTCCGGCAACCCGTCATCCTCGTCATCAGTCCGGCCAGCTGCACGCGATAGGAGTCACAATTAAGTCATACAGGACTATGACAGTGGTATAACTGTTTGATTGTGTTGTGTGTGTTTTCACATGTCTTATATCTTTCTTAACTTATCTTTCTTGAACCCGAGGATTACAAAGGTTTATGGTTATTTTTGTCTTACAATAATAAGAATAAATTCCCTTTACTAGATCTATGTTTATAGATTATTCTGAACATTTATAAATGACAAATGCAAATTGCATTATTTAAATTAAAGCTTGTTTGTAAGTTTTCAAGCTTAATATTGCAGTTACTCGCTCTAGAATTTTAATGTCGGATTGTTAGAATTGCATTGAATCAATATTTTTTCTCGAAATATTTATATTGCTAAAAATATGACAAAATAAACTATTTTCACAAAATTTGAAAACTATTTGTGATTTTTTATTAAGCGTAATAATATCAAAGAAATGCAGCAAGGGTACGTAAATATAGAAGAAAAAAATTACTCAAACACAAAATAAATCAAGACATTGGGAAAGTTAAAGTAAAACGACCTAAGATGAAAGAACATGCCTGAGATTGTTAATTGTAGAAAGAATTTAGAAGCAAGCTGTTACTTTAGAAGTATGCTTTCGGCGTCCATGAAATGGTAATATTTCACCATACACATAAATTGTTTACAGGGCAAGCGATCGAGCAGATTTATATTATTAAAGCTTCGTTGCCATCGATAATTAACAATGCAAATGGTATTTACGCTGAAACTGTACGCTAACTTTTGAGGCAGCAAGGCAAGCGTCAAATTACCCGAGCTCGTAATTCCATATTCGTGGTCACCAGACACTTTTAATATGACATATAATGAGATGGGAAAGCCATGGCGTCCCATGGGAGCTAGAAGCTGTTTTTTAATAAATCCTGTAGGAAAGGAATTATCTGAACAGGTTTCGATATATGGTGTTCTCCGTTCAAATGTAAAGTAAAACGAGAAAGGAATAATCCGAACGTCCATTATTAAGTGGCGGAGAACCAGTCATGTACAGAATGTAGGGCTGGTTCTTGTCTTCACCTGTTTCTGAACAAACAACAACACAATCGCCAGTGAACTAAGTAAACACAAACCCTCAATAGAATGATGTTGTTATCTACCCTTTTGATTTACACTACTGGAATAAACCAGAAATGGTTTCCGAAAGAAATAGAACTCACGTGATGAATAATTTTGATTATCTTCTTTTGCCAAAGTTTGCAATAATCTAAAAGATGGTGAAGGGATGTATTTCCCTCGATAACGAATGGACGCCTCATCATAGTTGCCGATTCTTGGCTCGGGTTCGTCTGGAATGAAAATAGTTACCTGTCCAATCAAACGTTAATTCCAAAGGTCAAGGTCACCCTTAACACCACATGAGAAGCCAGCACGCCACATGATTGTAGGAGTAAAACAGATTTAATAATGAAAGGAAGCGAAATATGTTTACAAGCAGTTTAACAGTTTAATAATAATTAGGCTGAACAGGTTATAAAAGGTAATAAACCATACATTATAAGGTAAGACATTAGTAATCACAGCACGCAACAGGATGTGAAATAATATAATTGCTGAAGTACAAAACATCATTTGAACAATGGGAGTTTATAATAGATGTACTGTAAGAAGGAACTTATTATTTATATACTTGTACATTGAAATAATAATACAAAAGTGTAGTGTTTAAATAATACAATAATAACTAATACGTTATATTAAGAGCGGGTAAAATAAGAATTATCAAAGTCAAGGTACCGATTTGAAGACGTTCCGTATCAACATCCATTTAAACTTTGTTGACTTACGCTACGTTCATATTTAATGAATTCAAAAGCACATATTATATGGTGGCATGATTAACACCTGATGTTGTTTTTTTTTCTTTTCTTAAAGGTAAATAGTATTTGGTCATAACTTCAAAAAGCACAGCAAAGAAACCCACATGCTGAGAAACTTACAAATTACACAAAGAAACAATATAAAACAAATGATTTTTGACACACGACGAACGTGAATGAATATTTTGTTCAATTGTCTCTGACAAGAAATCTTACTGGATACATTTTATAAATATTTTACTGCACGATATTTTCTTAACAACTTGGACAGGTTGTGGTTATTTTCAACAAGAATGGCAATGATTGAGTTAGCCTTTACTTTGTCTTAGTGAGAAAATTAAATCTTAAAAATGGTATCCGACAGTTTGCCTATATAATACATGAAACAACATATTATATATTTGTTATGTTGAATGTATGCATAATCTAAAAATAGATATCGACGCCCGAACTGATAACCTCGATGATTTCAAAAGTTAGTCGTCACTTGCTTTTCTATGCATAATCTAAAAATAGATATCGACGCCCGAACTGATTACCCGGATGATTTCAAAAGTAAGTCGTCACTTGCTTTTCTAAGTTTACAAACAGCTAACTGTGCAGCGTGGCTCGGATAGGAAATGCATTTTTGTAATGACATGTGGGGTGTTATGCTTAACATTTCACACAACTGTAGGGCACCAATTAACAGCATTTCGCGGGATCTTTTCACACAGCAGTAATTTATTTGATTGCATGGGAGAACAAAACTGCCGGATACCACTGTTATTGCGTTCTTTTATAACAATAAGATGATTTGATTTGAGGCATTAAACTTATAAATAAAATAAACTTTTAAAATATATCATAATATTAAAAAGTACTATTAACAGTGTAGATGCAAACATCGTCAAAACAACGTTCACTGGAGATCACCGAATGTATTACTTTTTTTATTATTTAAGACGTCCATGTTTTGCTTGGATTTAATAATGAAATTTAAAAAGAAATAACCACTACTAAATTTGGATATTAAATATTTAGCATATTCAAACCGTATTTTGCCTTATTTAGCTTTAGAAAGTACTGGTAGTCTGATATCCAGACATGCAATACAGTTATAAAGGTCAATACAGGTCAAGGTTATAGTGTATATAGGCGGGAAGCCGATACAAGATGGCGGCCTATGTCGTCTGGCCTTACCCATGTTCTCTGGCTCCGGTGAACCAGGCTCGCAGGACGTGTCGTCTGCCACCGTCAGCTTGTTTAGACGCTGGAATATCTTGGACGGAATGTCCGCCTTAGAATGTAAGCCCGAGAACCGCATTTCGTCATCTTCCGAATTGTGGCGTAACAAAGGGTTTCTAGGCTTCTTTGGTTTGTAGCCTAGGCAACGGTGAATGGAAGAAGATGTCACAAATGATCGACACACACATTAACACAACCATGGCGTTAAAAACATGCGCTTTACACGGCTACTGTTACTTTGCTACAAAATAATTTAAGCTAATAAAATGCGGTGTGTAGAGAATAAAATAAGAAAAAATGCTGAAATATTTTTTGTTTGTCTGTGTGATTAAAATAAAATAGCAGGTTCATGTCAATATGTAAATACACACTATAATTACAATATAAACAATATAACACTGTCATTCCAAAATAAAAAGGATTTGAACACACTTTTTTATTGCACTGGCTCGTGTATTTCTATTCAAATTTCGTGCTGTACAAAACAAAAGAATGTACGCGTAATAAAATTTAAGAAGAAACTGGCGGGAAGATATAGTGGGAACACTATTCTACACACTTATAAAGATATATATTATTATATTGTACAAGTTTATAATATAGCATCGTATTAAATAATTTAAAAATATCCACCACCGGTGAGTTAGTTCGCAAAGCAAGAAACAGAAACAAGCAAGGTAGGGGACACACACGAGCAGAAACATTATGAACAGTCTAAATATTTTTAAATAAAAAGTTAATGTTTTACTGCCGCGATTTTAAATTAATTTACAAAATTATTGTTAACAAGTCTTAAAAAATTAGAGGAAATGGCAAAAATAAATATGGCTATTTAACGTTATATTATAAAGAAAATAAGTATAACAAGTGCCATATACTAGTATATAAGTTGTTTTTAAGTTATTAAAATAATCGTCGGGTTGTCTGTCGGTAGTGTCAACCAAAGGTTTTATGGCTCTTTGACAATGGCCGTGGCAGTTTCCATACCAAGAGGGAATTGCAAACTAGCTAGAAGCGTTGAGTTGTGGGCGAAGCCTCACATCTAAATACACAAAACGAAAATTAAAACTAAAATTAATGAAAGGAAAGGTTCAGCAGTTTATACAAGAGAATATATCGTATATTATCAGGTCATGTGAGATATAGGAATACCCGTCACCAATGAAAAGGAGTGTAGGGGATATAGAAAAATGTACATCTGTGAATGTTAGGCTAAACCATAACCAGGTTTAAGACAAGTGGTTTGGTCAACCGAATAGGTTATAGATAGATATCATTGACCACGTGACATTTGGTTAGGGGTCGGAGGTCAGAGTGAGAGAACGGGAAGTAACTGGGTGATGTGCAGTTGACCTACTTTCTACATTTTCATCTTCGTCGTCATTGTCTTCTGCGGTGTCGGTCAGCCATTGTAAAACACGAAATGAGAGACCCTGTCCGCGAGATCCGGACGCCGAAGGAGGCGAGATATGTCGCTCCAATGAGTCATGTGACACCTCACTTCCGGTCACGTCTCCGAGATCTGGCATGTGAGTTTGCTTACCTTTGGCATCGGCCGCTTGGATCATTTTATACACCTCAGATTCCTTGATGTCCGACTGGCGTTCTGGTGTGCTGGGGATGGCAGAGCAATCAAGCATTAGCTTTGAAAAAACATACACAAACTTGACGTTGTGAAGTTAAAAATGACTGACATAGATGTGTACCTATGTAATTTGTTCATATGACAATTACTAAAAGTTGGTTCAGGGTTTAAGAACTAGAAAACAATATAATTGAAACTGACAAAAAGGCAATTGTGAAATAACCACGTATAATTGGGTGCATTGAAATATGTTTGATATATCATAGAACAGTATTAAAAATACTGCTGCTTTTCCAATCTTTCTAAAAATCAAAGACATCTATTATATAATTACAATTTATAACGTAACATGTAATATACTGAGTTCATTTTTTATAATTTTGACAGCAATAAACCCAAAGAAAAACATATGGTTGTGTGTAAACTAAGACTGAAATGCCTGTTTTAAATGTTTCTGTTTTCACGCACATCAAGGTCTTCAATTGTATGCATAGGTGTGAATATATTGCATACAAGGGAGATTACTTGTTTGGTTTGAATGCCGGTAATTGCTAGTTATGTCCCTGGTTCTAATTAGTGGGCTAGGCATGCAGTACCCTGAGGACCTATAGTGAGTTCTATTATTTGTATTCCGTAATTCATTCAAACTGTTACGTGTTTCTGAATTGGAGGCACAAGCTGTTACGATACATGCAGGACGACATGATGACCAAGTGGAATAAGCCTTACCTGTTTTATCACACTTTGTTGATGAGTCACTAAACACTTACATGCGTAGGTATTAGTCATAAATGCTTTATATGAGTAAATAAACTTATTTTAAAACTCGGTGCAATATAACCTGTTGTTTTCCAAAAGAAATGCACATGCTTTCAGCTTTTGACAGCAAAACTATTTATGATTTGCAAATGTTTTTATAAATGTGCAGTTGTATATTGTCAAACGGGTACTGACACATTTCAAATTGCAAGTGTATCTCCGATGCAGACAATATTTTCACGGCAACTACACCGCATGCTTCAACGACGCAGTACTCACAGTATCTGATGATTATGTGTATTTTACGGATGCATATCATCTATTCATGCTTGACTAGTAAGTTATTATTTCATTCCCTGGACAGCCCAGTCTAGACCTTCTACTTCGATACTATACATTATGATGTTACAGCAAGACGGTGCGAATGATTAGCTGGCTTTATATCTGGCCTTTAGACGTCAAAGACGGTCGTGTGCATGATGCACAATCATTCATCTCCAGTTAAAGTACTAGTCTACTCTATTTAGTCCATTATTGTGTATAAATATAATTTGTTCTTAGTGCATTCGGGGGAAACAGGCTGCGTTGTCATAGTTACCGGACCGTCTTTTGCGGAACAGTGATAAACTGCTGGGGAGACCGGGAAGGAGTCACAAATTGCTGGGGGTCTCGAGGGGGGTAAAAATAGTGGCTGAAATGGCCAGGGCATCTGGTGTCATTGTGTTTTATTAACCGCCTTATAATTACAAAATCTTATTATTTTCATTAAAAAGCTGTGTTGATATTTTCAAGGAAAACACGGGGACATATAAGTCATATAACTACTTCTTTCGAACATTTTAAATGAACAAATATAAGTATACAAAACTGTAGTGAATGGACTTAACTAACAAACAATCGTCAAAACATTAAAAAGACTAATAAACCCGTTGTCAATATATTGTTAAAAGGCAGTTTTTGTCATTAATTCTCTTAAACGAAATAAACATAAAATACGTGTTAGTATGAACAATGTAACAAATATCAAAACAATAAATAAGTTGTTATATGACAACAATGCACGTTGTCATCATTTTATATTAATAAAAATCGTGTTTTATTCTGTTTTCTCACTAAGTGATGACATACTAAAAATAATTAAATCTGCACATGACATAAATTGTGAAGACCGTTAATTATTTTTACATATTTCTTTACTTTATTAACGACGAGTGTCTTTGCGATTTTAGTAAAAAGTCATAATTTAATATTTATGTTTGCTCTAGTACACGTTGTTATTCGCAAATGTACATAAACAGTAAAGTTCAGATTTCTCGGTGATTATTATTAATATAAAGTAAATATGTCATTCAATGTCCAAACCTGTGTGATATCCTAGATGTTAAAAATGTTGACTTTTGGGGCCATTCATGACTAAGAGGTTCATTTTATATGCATTTGTCTAATATTTATCAGCCTCAAACATTGTACCTAAAATATGCTTATTAATGTTTATTGTTGCATAACTGTCATTTTATACGTTAATTAAAACATCATTTATACTTTCATTTATAATGTCATAGGATTGTGTTGCGTATATGGAATATCCTGTCTCGAGTCTTTATACGAAAGACAAACGCAGGATTTAAGGTTTGTCTTTAAGTTCATAAAGTAACTTACAGCAGATAATGATCATCAGTTGTTCAACATTTGGTATCATTGTCGACAAAATTGGCATAAATACTAGGGCTGCGTACCGGTATTCGATATATATCGAGAACCGGTATTTAGGGTTTGATAGGTATATCGTATCGAACGTTTATGTATCGACTGAAATATCGGTCCCATAACAAAATTTAAAATACATCAAATTAAACAGATATCGGCTTGCATTTCTCGCAATCTGAAAACATGTTGTTGTTGTTGTTTTTGTGACGTCGTTGTATGGCTAAAACCCGTCCTCTACCGTCCTCCGCGGCAGACTCGGTTGCTTAATGTTATTTTGTCGCAGGTGAGTTTAGTTGCGGATTCTTTTAAATGATTCAAATCCTTTATGGATGATAAGTTGATAACTAATGATAACACTTTCTTAGCTTGAAACGTTTATAAATTTATTTTAGCTAGATTGTTTATCGAAACAAATCCCACTTTAGTTCAACAGTGTGCCGTCCGATTCTAGTACCGTCATAGACCGGCTTTTACACCATACATTTGAATACTCTTCTATTTAAAGATAAAAATCCTTTCGTCTGCAACTTTGCGAATATGCCGCCTCCAAAAAGTAAAGTTTGTGAGTATTTTGATCGCAAACCAGATGGAGCCCAGTGTAAACAGGGTTTTTCTTTATTTATTATATTATATAAAAAATCATAAATATCATATGATATATAGAATATCGGTCATTTTGTATCGATACAGATATCGTATCGATCATTTTGACCGATACGCAGCCCTAATAAATACTATGTTGAGGTTGGCACATGGTAGAATGTATAACGTAAGTAATACACGTATTTAGAATATGACACTATTGCTCTTTTCAAAGAACTATTAAGCTGTCATTAGAAACGTTTAAAAATACTTCAGAATAGTGTGCACGGTAAATATTGTTATTTAGAAGTTACTATTTGTTTACTATGCTGAAAATGCTCCAAGGGGAGTAACTCGTACAAGCCGAAGACACTTACTTGTTGACACCGGCCACGTCGACCTCCCCGCCACTCTGGACGTTTAGAGCATCTCGTGCGTTGTCGGACGAGTACATCCGGAGTGGCGAGTTATACTGGGCATGCTTGTAGACGCCAGTTTCTGGTTTGGGTGGCGCTCCTGGCGGCCTGGGCCTGGACGCCTGGGGTTCCTGGGGCACGGCCGGACTGTCATCAATGTCAAGGTCGGGGCCCACGTACCCCCTGGGCATCACCGGTCGGGGCTGGTTTCGCCTTAAGGTAGTAGAGATATGACGTAGGGATAATGAAAACTCGACATATATTTGAATATCTGTGGAAAATTTGATAGGATCTTTTCTTATTTACCTATGGAATCTACATATATTCACGATTTCCAAAATTGATAATGTGTGAAGTTATAAACAATAAATAAGTATATATTACTTTAACAAGTCTACAGCCTTGGAGTCAATTGATAGAGAACCTTACAAATAATAAAGCAATTACTGTCTTCGACGTATGATTTATGTGTAAATACAGCACGTGTGCAAATGATGTCACCACACACTTGGCGTGTTAACTAATTAAACACTGTCTTAAGAATATAGCAAAGACATTGTGTTTTGCAGAGGTATTCAATCATCTTGCTGATACATATGTTTACAAGACAATAATCGACATATTCGAAATTGAAGACTTTGGAAATATCAAATTAATAGTTCATTAGTCATAAAAGTAAAAGCTAGTATCCGGTTCAATTGTTTTATGACTTACCAATTTCTTACGTAACGTTCTTTAGCATAAATATGTAATTGATTGTCCGTATACACAATTTATTAGTTTTAAAGTGTCTGTGCAATCTGACCACATTGGTATATTCGATAGCATTCCGTACGTCCCAGCATTTATTAGAATTGGCGGATGTGTTCGCAGTTACGTCTTTGAAAATTAAAACAGAAATAGTAGTGATCGAACAGATATACCATTTACTTTTAACCTGCAACACGTTTAGATAAGCAGAGTAGATCCAGATCAGCAAGTTCCCCATCGTGAGCTCTCTGATCTGGATCTATTTGAGTTGCTGCTAAGACTTTAGCTGTATTTCTAGACACCTGTGCATGTAGATGTAAGATGACAAAAGAATATCTATGGGTTATTAACAAACTGAAGATTGGTCAGTGCCATAGTCTTTGTTGAACAATAATATTATCAGAAAGATAACTTACTGTCTCGCCTTGTCTTTGAACTGTTTCAGATCCAGTCCTGTCGGTATGTAGGAGAATGGCTTCTGTGTGCCCTTGTTCTTCATCATGGTGGACAGAACCTTGTCTGGCATCTGGTTACCGTCCCCTTCCGACTGATCCTGTAGCAGCAACAAGTTGTTGTAGTGGTGATGGTTGTCATGGATGTAGTTGTAGTGCTGGTAGTTGTAATGGTGGTAGTTGGATTGGTGTAGTTGTGGCTGTGGTGGTTGTAGTGGTGGTTGTGATAGTGTAGTAGATGTAGTGGTGGTGATTGCGATGGTGGCGTTGGTGGCTGATTTTGCTGATTTGTTGTTGTGTTGTTGTTGTTATTTTTGTTGTTGTTGTTGATGATGATGATAATGAAGATGATGGTGATGATGAAAATAATGGTGGTGATCCTGGTGCTGGTGATTGTGCTAGTGGTGGTCGTGGTGGTAATAATAAGTATGATTATAGTTATAATACTTATGTCGTTACTGTTGCTACAGCTACAATTGCTACATCACAATTTATGCACACTTTAAAACAAGTACGTACACTCGCTACTTCAGTATCCATGAATGTACACTTCACATTATAAAAAGTGCAGCCCTCCCAATACCACATGTCGAACAACTCATATTGCGTGAATTGCGAACGCTGTGCCACATTTTTATTAAAAATTACGTTATAAAATATTATCAAAATGTGGGAAATGACCTGCAAAGTATGTGTCGATGCAAATAACAAGGTTCTGTTTCTTTTATTATTTAATGAAAGTTGTAATTTGAGGAAACTTTCTGTCGAGCCTTACTGTATGTTTGCATAGTTCGCGTCGTAAATGGCATGATATAATTTGAGAGTAAAGAAAGCTCAATGATCGATATTAACCTGCAGTTAAAACGGAATATTTGTGGTGTGTTTGTTATTGTTTCTAAAGTTTGAAATGTATTCGCCATTTTCTTTATATGATAGCGTTGTTGTTTTCTTGTTGTTAGCGGTGTTTTGTTGTTGTTGTTGTTTTGTTGTTGTTGTTTTTATGCAAGTATTGTTTCTTTTACAAGGGAAAAGAGAGAGATAGATAACAATAGCTTTGATGGGATATAGCGAGAATGTCATAAAGCAGTCATCTGGTCTGCAGTTATTGTGTTGTTGTTGTTTTAGCCATTTTAATTTCTCTTTGGGCTAATTACAATGATAATCCTTTTAAACGCATCTTGAATGATGACTTACATTGAAATACAGAATAACTTATAAAGAAGAAAAACACAATATTTCTATGTTCACTAACTTAGACCTTATGGCGTCCGCGTTGAAGTACTCTTAATGGAATGCGTTATTAATGGGTGTGGGCTGTTGTCTTTATCATGTAACTCCTCGGCAGCATCCGATCAAGTATGTTTAGTAGAAATGGCCGAGTTGTTGCGAGTGGTTATTAGTGTTACAGATTTGTACCGCTTCAACATCTTACCACGTATATAACATTCCGATTTTGGCAACTTCGAACCACGTGGTTTAAGCAGGTTCTATTTTCAACTCTTAGCAGTGCTGTACGAGGATTTAAAGAAAGTTATTTGTTCAATATTTCTGAAAGAGTTCGGTAACTGGTTGCGATATTAATTGATTTATTTGATACATTCAGACAATATGCAATACAAAGGGCGTGGCGTATTTTATGTCCACGTAAAGGTCGTGTGTAAGATCATATTTTCAGCTCACTTTGAGTCAAAGTTCTCATCGGATGACCAACGTTGTCTTTCGCCAGATAACGTATTGTCGTTTTTAAATATATATTGTACGCCCTTTGGTGCTTTGCATCAATGCCTTTCTTGTGTATCAGTTTTAATGTGCACCAGGTACCACAGCAGACGCCAAGGGACCAGATAATTGGACAAGATAAGTGCTCAATTAATGTGACAAATGGCGCGGAACCTTACCAACTTCAAAGATTTATCCGCACACTATTCATGTGGGGAAAATATATGACAGACCATAAACCGCTTGGCTGTGCTTTTGCATCTATAGTTAAGATTAAACTTGTGACCTGGGGTTGTGTTCCTATTGCTCTAGTTGCGCAACTAGCGTGTCTGTTGTCAAGGGAAACCAACTCGATTAAACCATTTAAATGGTAATGGTTTTATTGTAAATTTACGTAAGATGCTGACTATGTATATTTAAATCAATTTTAAATAAAAATTTCGGGGCGCAGCCTTATATGCCAATATCAGTTCAGTTTAACAAAACAAAAACTTTAGACAATGATACCAAGCTAGAGTTAACATATATAACTAATAGCCATACTAAAATACTCCTTGCATACTCAAATGTGCATATAATGTGCTTATTATTGTGAATCAACTTACCAAACTGCTTAAACAGTGTTCGTTACGGGCTCGTTTACCCGTTGCAATGTAGCTGTAGTAGGCAGTTTTATTTCTTTAACGGATCGACCAGCACACGCAAAGTCATTTGTTATTGCTAGAGGGTTTCGACGATAAGTTTTTTTTAAACATTAATTCTTTCATTATTTGTAAAGATGTGTACAATGCCATATTTATCGTTTAAACTTAGACGTGCTTATGTATGTCTGCGTTTGTACCTTTGACTTAACATATTTAGATTTTAACCTGATTATATTCAGCTCACCTTAAACTTAACTGTATTCGGCACTGTATGACCTATATAAAGTGCCGGTGTGCCGTAAAATCCAAATAACAAATAACAATAACCTTTGACTTACTTCTAACAAGTGAGGTTTGTGTTATATGATTTAGTTTTGTCGTATATCGTATCTACTACTGCAATACAGTCAACTCTCGTTATCTCAAAATCGGTTATCTCAAATTTCCGGTTATGTCAAACTGTTTTCTACGGTCCCGTTTTTTTCCCTATAGTTTCTATATAGTTCGACTCCGCTTAAGTCAAATTCGGATATGTCAAATTATCGGATATTTCAAACTAAATTCTTTGTCCCCACACGTATAAAACTGTTGAAATCAGTTGGTCTATCTCAAACTTCAAATTGTTATAAGATGTAAATCGGCAACAATAGTGATTTTCACACCTACCGTGAAACTCGCGAAGATTTGGGCGCGAGTTTTATCGCCAATTATCGGCAATCAGGATTGAGAAGAGGTTAATCGATTATTATTTAATTAGCTGATTTAATGAACAACAATTTCGTTAATCTTTTAACGCTGATTAAAGTGTTTCAGTTTGTACTTGTTGTTGTAAAAATTTTTGAGAACTTGCAGGTATCAGCTTTAGGTATACAAAATTAGGCCATGCACTTACGACGACGCAACAACCTACAATAAAAAGAAGAATATTAAATTACATTGTAAAAAATCTAATAACACTTAAACATGCAAAACCACACAAACTTGCAGAAACTTAGTTTACAGTGGCAGATATAACAAGGAATTTCAGTCATTACCAGTCATCGTGTAGCAGGTAAGATTTTTAATATTTACACAAACTATCCTTAAATTCGGATATCTCAAACTTCGGATATCTCAAATTATTTTCTACGGTCCCTTGAAATTTGAGATAACGAGAGTTGACTGTATATAGTTTTAGAAGGCGAGATGACTCTCCAAATTGTATGTTGTAGCTCACCCTATGACTATTGTCATTCCCAGGTGTCGTATCCAATTGAGATAACATGTCAACGTTTATAAAAAAGACACGCTGATCTTGGAAATCAATTAAGCAATGAACATAATTCACAGCTCAGTTGACTCTTATCCTGCTCTGCACGGGTTATTTTGGCTGTGGTAAATAGTTTAAATCAAGCTCCCGCTGTGAGCTGTCTGATCAGGTTCTACACAGTTTAATGCCAAGTATCCCTCAATTCGTGTTGTTTCCTACGCGTTTAGCTATTAATTAATTATTAATTGGTATGGGTTGTTCATATAAGGAGATAGATAAGGGTAAAAGTTAAAACCAATTTCGCTTTGAGCGTGCAGACGGCTACATTGGCGCTATTGTTCGCCTGTGACAGGGACACGAAGCGAGCGGCACACATAAATAATGGCCACCCTCGACTCAAAGGCCGGATTAATCGATGTATTATTTGGCTTTAAATTATATGCTAACCTCACACAATCGACATAAGCTTAATCATTCTTCCATGAGAAACGGGTTGTTAATATTGACAGCTTGAAGGAACACTTAAAGAGATGCACTTATATTTGGAATTTTGGGTAAAATCAAAATATATCTTCATATAACACACTTTTGCAGCGACAGTTCAAAATGTTTAAAAACACCGACATAGTTGTATTTATATGCCTAACTTTGGCCAAGAAAGTTCTAAGATAGCAATGGGCCATTGGAAGACTATGTTAAATAGGGTTTTCATACTTTACAATTTTATATTTTACTGGAGAAGGTAAAAAACTAAAAAAAATCTTTTTTCAGTAGTGAACTGAAAGGTTCCTTTTTTACTTGTATTTAACTAAAATAATTATTTTATTGTATCTGTAATAGAGAGTTATTTTATCCTTGTCGACGTTTGGCTCTTGCATTGTAGTTCCGAGAAGTAAAAGGAGAATATACACATGCAAAACAGCAATATGAAGGATAGCGAATATACAAAAACAACACGTACATGTACATGTGAGTGGGTTACCTGTTGTATTGGGGCTCGTCTTGGGGAGGGTTTCCAGTTGGATGGAGGCGGTGGTGGAGGAGGCGGAGGAGGAGTTAGAGCCGGAGGGGGTGGTGCAGGTGGTGCGGGCTGCAGAAGATTCTGGTTCGGAGCCGGACCGCCTGGGTAGGCGGGCTGTGGCGGACTGTAGCCAGAGAACCCAGACGACTGGTTAGACCTCGGAGTGTCCGACATGCTATGAGACTGGTACCCGTCCGACATTATCCCGCTATCAGCATCACGACTGTCTCGTGCGAACAATCTGTCACAATAGTTAGAGTTCTGAAATTTTTCGAAAGGAGATAAAATATCATCGAAACTGTTTATTGCACCGGATCCCGGCGGAGAAACTGCGCTGTACGTCGGCGGCTCTGGCAGCTGTTCACGTGATAGTTGACGGCCGTACGGCTGTTGTGGTGGCTGTGGTGTATAAGGGTTAGTGTACTGTTGCGGTGGAGGTGGAGGAGGTGGCTGTTGGGAGCCGTACGACGGCTGCCGCTGGTAGCCAGCCGGGGACTGGGGGTAACGACTGTCATTGTAGGCCGGCTGAGAAGTCTGCCTCTGATATTGTCCGGACGGACTAGGGGATGTATCTACGTACATACCAGACTGAGGAGTCTGGTATGGACTCGGGACCTGGTTGATGGGCGTGCCAGGCTGTGATGATTGCCTTTGGTATGGTTGTGATGTTTGACGTTGGTACTGAGAGGGTGAACTATCGACACTGTATGGCTGTTGTCGGTACATGTCTGACTGTGTGTAGTTGACAGGAGGGGGTGGAGGAGGAGGAGCGTCGTCGGACGTCGGGAAGTAAGGGCTGGGCGGCTGAAAACCGGGCGTCACGGTAGCCTCGTGCACGCTGCTTTGGCTGGAAAGCGAACTCTGACGCTGCATACGTGGTGGAGGTGTTGCGCTCCCATTTTGGTTAGTCATTCCGGTTGGGGTGAACGGGGTTGGTTTCTTAAAGTAACTGGCGGGTTGACTACTACTGGTTGGTTCTGGTCTAATGGAACCTACCGACGCTTGTCTCTGGTACTGCTGCTCGGAGCGAGTATCTACAGGATATTGCACGGGGGACATTGGTTGGCTGTAGCTCGCTGGGGCACCGTATTGGCCGTAGTCGCTGTTGGGCTGGCTAATTTGTCTCCGTGGTTGCAGTTGCAGCTGAATGCCAGAGGAAGCCTTGGGTTGCTGCCAGTCTTGTGGCTGTGGTACGACTGGTCGGAAACTTTCACTTGAATGTTTGTTAGCACTGCCCCGAACCGGCAATGTGCTGTAACCGGTCACGGGTTGTGACTGGCCGAATTGATCCATACTGTTGTACGTGCTGATAGGTGGACTGACATGGTTGTCAAAGCTACTGTAACCGCTGCCAACCCTGTAATCCGGGTAGTTAGGGCCATCTGCTTCCTGCCCATATTGGTTCCCGGTTTGTTGACTATGGCTGTATTGCGGCGAGGAGAACGTCGGGGACACAGGCGTGCTTGTGATTGCTCCCCTGAAAAAACAGGAGCGTTCAACTAGAAAAAACACACAACCTAACTTGATAATAGCACTGCACCAATGTGCAAAAGTATTTGCCATTGATAAAAACAAATATATGGCATGCTGGGAATGCTATTTTGTTGCTATGGTTGGTAATGTTGTCATGGCCATATTGTTTTCCTGCTATAAAGCTTAAGCCAGATTTTTATAAACACTGTACATGTGTTGAATTTTTACAAATCTTTGACAAAATAATCCTTGATGCTATAGTTCCTAATATTAAAATAATCCGAAGATAGTTGTACAAAAACAAATCAATTTCGTAGAAATAAAAAATATATATTCATAAAAAGGCCATTTGATAAAAATAATTTATTTTTGCATGGTACATAAATATTAAACAATATGGCAACAGTACATGTAAACACATTTTGTGAAATTATAACCAATTCCTATATAAAGTAATACCTATGGTCCAAATAGTTTATGAAATCCGTCAGTTGCGTGTCAAAATCCATGTTTATAAAACACTTCCAAACCATACAGACAGTAGCTGGTATACTAAGTATGGCATGGCTAAGAATGTCATTATATTGCCCATATCCTGAGCGCATTCGTCGGATGTCACAAGCATTTAGTGACAAACCAATCTCCATCTTCGGCCCCACCACCATCCGCCATACACACACACACTCCCAGGACACCGAGGGTACATTTGTCTCTGTCTGGATATGTTACCGAAAAAACATTCCAACATACCTCTTTGAGTTTCTAACTTCACACATACCCATGTCTGCTTTTAATGGGTGCTCCAATTACAGGCTAACTTTCAAATCGACTACCATCTTTTGTTAAGAACTACGCTTCTGCTATGTTAAAGATATCAATCTATGATTCTAAATTTGGGGAATATCTTTAAAATAAATGAAATAAAAATAGTAAAAAAATGAAGAACAATGTCTCGTTGAGAACTATTTCTAACTTTATAATCATGAATAACGGACGAAGAAGTAGCTCGGCGAAAATTCAGCTCAGTTACCATTAGGAATAAGACACCTTACTATTGGACAGGGGGTATTGTTCGTATTCTTCTTGGATACCACCTTGTGGTGGCAAAATAAGCAGCAACCGAAAATTAAATTAACCACTTTGTGGCGGGTCATTGGGTTCAGATTAGGGGAGACCATGTGGTACAATGAGTGGGGAAATAGCCGTTTGTCTGCATCAACGATGCAGAAACTGTTTTGATGGGTGTCTGGTGAATGGAAGACAGCACATGCCACCTTATTAACCTAACTCTCAGAATTATCAGTTGTGAAAAAAACATCATCAGACTTATTAGAAAAAAAAACTTTCTAACTTCCTTCCGATGTTAACGTGTAAGTCCCACTCCTTGTGTCATGTAATTAGCTTGTTTTCGAGATACCCAGTGAACGAACAATCAGCTGATAAAAACTATGAGACTGTCAAAATATTCTATGTAAGAAAATAAGTTCTGTGTTAATGGATATTTCTCAACAAAATGCATAATCCAGAAGTATAGATCAACCATCATTTCGGTATTGTGAAGCATTAAATATTCACATTAATGCAAGAAAATGTTTTCATCGTATTTTAAAATACACTATTTACAAAGCTTAATCAGAGAATTATACAATATCTAAGACAATCAGTAACTTTAAGTACACTACTGATCAGGTGTTGCCTGACCTTATCACCTTGGAATATGTTGTAATATAGTAAGGTCTGGTCGTTTTGTTATTGTGGTATCTGTTGGAATAAAACATGACTTTGTCAGTGGGATCAGAGTTGTTTTACCCGACCACTCTGTGATTGAATCTTTCTATGGTTACTACCGCCCCTACCCCGAGTTCTATCCACCCCCCCCACCCGATTTCTAACCCCCCCCCCCCCTCCCCCGCGAGCTCTCCACCATCCCTGAGCTCGCCATCGCCCACCACCATCTCCTCACCCGACAAGCTCTCCCCCACCCCCGGGTCCTCATACAAGGTTGAAACCCATTGTCAATGTTACTCAGTGAGTAACGGACCAAGTGACTAATGACTGGCGTACCTAATCCCAATGAACTCAATCACATGGCACGATAAAAGCTTACTGTTAAAACTGTTACACCACTGGTTGGGAAATTTCGATTATCATTTTGATGTTGCTTTTTTCATGTTTTGGTGTTTGTTAACAATTTCAATACGAGTGTTAACAGTGTAAATCTACTTCACTGAATTGGCACTGCAGATCAACTCTATGATATTATCACTATAAGTTGATCTCATTTCCAGTGTCACACTGGGAAGTATCCTTCATCCAAGCATTAAGTTTGCCAAGATAATGCTAATATATTAACTGAAGATATAACTGTTCTCACAAAACTTTCTAAGAACTTTTCGAGAAGGCATGTATTCATGTTTTGTGCCACCTGTAGCAATACCAATGGCGTAAGCTTGAGGCCAGAAAGGACACGTCATAGTCATAGTAACATAAGTTATAACAGAGTGTGTCAATGCAGCATCTTAAAGTACATGTTCAAATATTGATCCAATTGGGTAAAATTGGGATAAAATAGAAAAATAAGACTATAACTACCAAACCACGACATTCTTTCTTTTTATCCACCAAAAATGCTCAAATTCTTCATGAGTCAAATTGATTTTAGCCATTTTTTTAAAAAAAAACAAAAAAAACAACAACCTGGAACCGTTAGAAAGTCACCTGACCCTAAACACACCATGGACTTACTTTCTGATGGTGAACTGCAATATATTGCTAGCCCCACGGATGACGTCTTGGGCCTCTGAGTGGGAAAGGTTGGTGGCGTTAACGTTACCAATCTTTAGAATGACGTCACCGGCGCTTAGCCCGTTAGCCGCCACACTGCCCGGGGTTACCTAGACAAGAGATTACAAATAATACAATTTCAAAGTTCAATATATTCAAAGCTATGTATAAACACAAAAATAGATGACTACATATTTGTATACCGTGCTATAGCTAGATGTGTAAGTAGGTAAGACTGTAATATGAAATGGTAGGCATAGACCAGGGGGTAAAATGCTAAAAGACTGTTTATGATCTAGGCTATTATTATAATCATAAAGATGGTAGATGATATGTAATTGCGGACTTCCAGCTGGTATTCGTGAAGTGAAATGCAATAAATCTTCATACTTGACCAAGACTTTATATAATAACAACTGGTAGTTACATAATAATGTTGCTATTTTGATAGCAATTGTTATTTACCGTAAAGATATTATGTTGATATTTCTTGACAAAAATTCTCTCTATATAAATGATTTATTTTAATAACAAGGACGTTAATGGAAGTAGAAACAATCCACCCAACAGACCTGTGAGTCGCCTTAAAAAACAGGCTTATACAATCCAACCAATAGACCTGTGAGTCACCTTATAAAACAGGTCTATACAATCCACCCAACAGACCTTTAAGTAGGCTTATAAAACTGGTTTATACAATCCACCCAACAGACCTGTAAGTCGCCTTATAAAACAGGTTATACAATCCACCCAACAGACCTGTAAGTCACTTATAAAACAGGTTTATACAATCCACCCAACAGACCTGTAAGTCACTTATAAAACATGTTTATACAATCCACCCAACAGACCTGTGAGTCGCCTTATAAAACAGGTTTATACAATCCACCCAACAGACCTGTAAGTCGCCTCATAAAACAGGTTTATACAATCCACCCAACAGACCTGTAAGTCGCCTTATAAAACAGGTTTATACAATCCACCCAACAGACCTGTAAGTCGCCTTATAAAACAGGTTTATACAATCCACCCAACAGACCTGTAAGTCGCCTTATAAAACAGGTTTATACAATCCACCCAACAGGCCTGTAAGTCGCCTTATAAAACAGGTTTATACAATCCACCCAACAGACCTGTAAGTCGGCTTAATAAAACAGGTTTATACAATCCAACCAACAGACCTGTAAGTCACTTATATAACAGGTTTATACAAAAGCTGTTAAAATTACTAGGACCAATGTCATGCTATTTTTACTATCTTCGCCAGGAAAGACTTTAATCTATCCTTTACTCATGCAATAAATATGATACTTTTTAAATGTTGCAAAACCAATTACAATGCAAAATAAAGTTTTTGTCATATTTTACCGAGAACTTAACAATCTGTTTGTATAACGGCATGTAACCACATGTACAGCAATGTCTTGTAATAGAAGGTCCAACATAAGTATGCTGAATGTATGGATATGCATATACCATTCAGCTATGAAGTGATTGTCCTAGGCCATGGTGAAGATATGACAGCTGCCACACTGTACATGTATATGGGCTGATATAATATTATCAATACATAATACACTTTCAATTAGCCCTAGCAGTATCATTGTATGTATGATTGTTAATAGTTATATATAAAATCGTGGCATGCTAACCACGAATCGATCGGTTGCTATGGCAAATAACGCAGCTCAAGATCAGCCAACTCCCGCTGGAAGCTTTCTGATCAGTACCTGCATTATTTGCCATTGAGACTATGGCAATATAAATTCTCCTCTTGGATTGTAAGTGTTAGCATTTAACAAAGATTGCGCATTTTTATTAATGACGTTAACATAATGATGATTAAGAATTATTGTGAGTTTAATTATAAAATGTTGTGACTCTATGAAGATGATGCAAGTATAGTGTTATTATATGTAATAAACGTTTATGAAGTATTTTGAATTTAAGAATAAATAATAAATAAACGTAAGCTTTATTTATCAATATTTTTCTATTAGGGTTTGTTTAAATGAAAATAATTGTAAATACTATTGGATGCTTGTAAGTTGTTTAATGATGAATAGTAGCTATAATTATGCATTCTTTATTCTTTCATTATCACCATATTTACTCTTGCATTAATGCTATATTGCATTGACAATGCGAGCGCGTGAATGCATTGTGCGTGCATACGGACCAAGGACCTAACAATATATATGTTTAAAGGAACGTTGTTCTCAATTAAAGAGGCATTGAGCATGTATTCATGCAAATAAATAACTCTATGTGTGTACATTTCTTCTTAATTTTACTTCCAGTTTGGACGTTTATTTATTCATGTTACCGTTCTTTGCCAACCTACCTTATTATATGCACTACAGAGAAAATCGAATAAAACAAGTAAACAACGAAGAAGGTTGAAGAATGGAGGTGTGCGGTTTGAATATTGTAAATGGTGGAATATTTTAATTGTTGATCACCTTTTTTATAATCGTCCTATCAATATGAATACATGCAATGAGGTTACAGACGTTCATTGTACTTGCACAATCGTGTAAACATACATAATAAAGTAAGCGATCTGTTCTTGACATCCCTTTGCGGCAGAATTTACTGAACAGCTTACGTTGCTGTCTGGGTGATATAGCAAAAAGTGATGATCCTGATAAGAACATCAAGAGGGACCTGGCTGAACTGGATCTACTGGCTAATCTGGATCTACTGGCTGATCTGGATCTACTGCTTGATCTGGATCTGCTGGTTGATCTGGATCTACTGGCTGATCTGGATCTACTGGCTGATCTGGATCTACTGCTTGATCTGGATCTACTGGTTGATCTGGATCTACTGGCTGATCTGGATCTACTGGTTGATCTGGATCTACTGGCTGATCTGGATCTACTGCTTGATCTGGATCTACTGGTTGATCTGGATCTACCGGCTGATCTGGATCTACTGCTTGATCTGGATCTACTGGCTGATCTGAATCTACTAGTTGATCCTGATCTACTGGTTGATATTGATTTACTGGTTGATTTGCAGCTACTGGCCGATCTGGATCAACTGGCTGATCTGGATCAACTGGCTGATCTGGATCTACTGGCTGATCTGGATCTACTGCTTGATCTGGATCTGTTGACTGATCTTGATCTACTGACTGATCTGAATCTACTTGCTGATCTCAATCTACTGACTGATCTGAATCGACTGGTTGATCTGGATCTACTGACCGATCTGAATCGACTGGTTGATCTGGATCTACTGGCTGATCTGAATCTACTGACTGATCTGAATCGACTGGTTGATCTGGATCTACTGGTTGTTATTGATTTAATGGTTGATCTGAATCTACTGCCTGATCTGAATCGACTGGTTGATCTGGATCTACTGACCGATCTGAATCGACTGGTTGATCTGGATCTACTGCCTGATCTGAATCTACTGACTGATCTGAATCGACTGGTTGATCTGGATCTACTGGCTGATCTGAATCTACTGACTGATCTGAATCGACTGGTTGATCTGGATCTACTGGTTGTTATTGATTTAATGGTAGATCTGAATCTACTGCCTGATCTGAATCGACTGGTTGATCTGGATCTACTGGCTGATCTGGATCTACTGGTTGATATTGATCTACTGGTTGATCTGGATCGACTGGCTGATCTGAATCTACTGGTTGATCTGGATCTACTGGTTGTTATTGATTTAATGGTTGATTTGGAGCTACTGGCCGCTCTGGATCAACTTGCTGATCTGAAACTACTGACTGATCTGGATGTACTGGCTGATCTCAATCTACTGGCTGATCTCGATCTACTGGTTAATTTGGATCTAATGGTTGATCTGGATCTACTGGATGATTTGGGTCTACTGGTTGATCTGGATCTACTAGTTGATCTGGATCTACTGGCTGATTTGGTTAATTTGGATCTAATGGTTGATCTGGATCTACTGGTTGATTTGGATCTACTGGTTGATCTGGATCTACTGGTTGATCTGGATCTACTGGCTGATTTGGCTGATTTGGATCTACTGGTAGATTGGATCGACTGGCTGATCTGGATCTACGCTATTTGCCTGATAATTACGTACTCAGCAGGTTAATGGTTAACTAAGCGTATGTCCAAAAAGTGGTGTTTGCTTAACTGCAACTGTTTTTCTATATACATAAATATCTGTTTTTTCCTGTTTATTGGTTTATCGTTTTAAATACGTTTGTTGCCATAATGGTTCAGCTGAACTGTCTATCTCAAGAACAGAAACGCACATTAGTTCATAAACACAATAATAGACAATTAAATGTGGTATCCGTTAGTTTGCCTATATCTTATACATGTTACAATATCTGACCTCTGTTTGGGGTATTTGTGCATTATTTTTGTAGAAAAACATCATATGTTAGTCCCAGCTTTGACAATTTTCAACAGTATCTAAATTTCTGGGCAGTAAAATTCGTTAATCAACACTTGAAATGTTCACTTTTTTCAAATCTATAAATAAGAGCCATTATGATTTCTGCTAAAAATAGACATCGACGTCATAGTGGATGACGTGAATGTGCTAAAACAGTGTGCAGCGTGGCTCAGATAGGAAATACATGTTTGTTATGACGATTGTGGAGTTATGGTACACTTTTAAGACAGGTGTAGGACATCAATAAACAGCATTTTACAAGAGCTGTTCAGGAAACAATAGTTTATTAAGATGATTAATGGTCCAAGCTGTCGACTACCACTTTAAAGAATTGAAGTGTCATGGCAGTCAAACACACAGCAAAATAGAAGATGTATTGATATGGAAAGTTCAGTTCAAGCCAAAAAGTACGGAAAGGATTATTGGCTTATAATCTTATGCATTTCTTGTTGCAGCTTTTCCCTGGAATAGTAAAACTTTTATAAACGACAACCTCAAAAACATCTTGAAGAAATCTTGCAATCTCGAACATAATCATGGTGTTGATACTTTATGCCTACCCATACATGTATTAAACTTTACATACCTGCATCATGTTCAGTTAGCTAAATCTCGTTTAATTAACAACAATTATTTTAGCTCCATTATGAAACACTTCATGCAACGTGAACAATAACTTAATAAAGTATATAATCACAAACTAACATATTTCATACCACACATTTTTTTTAAACAGTCAGTCCATTATCACCAATTAGTGCTATTCATACAAATCCATATCATACCGCAGCCACATTTAAACGTCACGTGAGGCCACAGCACGCGCATTGATTGTTAACACGTCTTTCCTGACGTTTAAGTTTAAAGATTTATTAAAACGCTTACCACTTTTAACGACATCTCTCATGGAAGGTTGTCCATAAAATATCCCATAAACTTCATTGGACTTGTAGCGACGTAAGCTATGAGTAGTTTTCAATTGAAAAAGTGACTAAGTGCCTTGGCTCGGATCGGACAAAGACCCATGACAACTGAAAGCAGTCGTATTAAATTCACCACATTGGTCGGATGCCCCGTAACCGATAGGCGCTTAATTCGATACATGCATGCAATTTATAAAGTAACAGAAATCGTTTGTATGAATGGACTATTGTTGAGTTTGGCTTGAGGTAGATGGGTTCACCGACGGGAAGTTACGCAGCGAAATAAATGTAAACAAGTGTTTGATTACATCGGAGGTGTTCAATAATGAAGTTGACAGAGGCAGTTCGTACTAATCACAAAGCTGGTGAAATAACATGAACACAACGGTGTGTCCAGCCATTTGATTGTTATCGCGTGTCATGAATTGTGATACGGAGGCAACTGGTCCATAACATCTTGACATGAACATACAACTGCAGGAAGTAGATAGACATCTCAACATAAGTGATAGATAGACCAGAAAAATATTCACATTGACCATGATCAGCAACAGTTTTAATAGCTTGGGTCTAACCTGTAGTAAGTGGCAACTAAACTGATAAACAAAAAATTCAATACCGTGGCAAATAGCAAGTGATCAAGATAAAGATTCATTTGGGTGATAAAGACGACCCCAAAAGACGGTGGGTATGACAATGGTAAGTATGACAATGATTGGTATGACAATGGTGGGTATGACGATGGTGGGTATGACGATGGTCGGTACGACGATTGTGGGTATGACGATGATGGATATGACAATGGTGGGTATGACAATGGTGGGTATGACGATTGTGGGTATGATGATGGTGGGTATGACGATGATGTGTATGACAATTGTGGGCATAACGATTGTGGGTATGACGATGGTCGGTACGACGATTGTGGGTATGACGATGATGGGTATGACAATGGTGGGTATGACGATTGTGGGTATGATGATGATGGGTATGATGATGGTGGGTATGATGATGGTGGGTATGACGATGATGGGTATGACGATGGTGGTATGACGATGATGGGTATAAAGTGGTGGGTATGGCGATGATGGGTATGATAATGGTGCGTATGACAATGGTGGGTATGACGATAATGGGTATGACGATGATGAGTATGACGATGATGGGTATGGCGATAGTGGGTATGACGATGATGAGTATGACGATGATGGGTATGACGATGGTGGGTATGACGATGATGAGTATGACGATGATGGGTATGACGATGGTGAGTATGACGATGGTGGGTATGACGATGGCGGGTATGACGATGTAGGTATGACGATGGTGGTATGATGATGGTGGGTATGACGATGTAGGTATGACGAGGGGGTATGATGATGGTGGGTATGACGATGGTGGTATGATGATGGTGGGTATGACGATGGTGGTATGATGATGGTGAGTATGATGATGGTGGGTATGACGATGGTGGGTATGACGATGGTGGTATGACGATGGTGGGTATGACGATGGTGGTATGATGATGGTGGGTATGATGATGGGGGGTATGATGATGGTGGGTATGACGATGGTGGGTATGACGATGGTGGTATGATGATGGTGGGTATGATGATGGTGGGTATGACGATGATGGTATGACGATGATGGTATGACGATGGTGGTATGACGATGATGGTATGACGATGGTGGGTATGACGATGATGGGTATGAAGATGGTGGGTATGACGATGATGGGTATGGCGATGATGGGTATGGCGATGATGGGTATGACGACGGTGGGTATGATGATGGAGGGTATGACGATGATAGGTATGACGATGGTGGGTATGACGATGGTCGGTACGACGATGGTGGGTATGATGATTGTGGGCATGACGATGATGGGTATGACGATGGTAGGTATGACGATGGTGGGTATGAAGATGATGGGTATGACGATGATGGGTATGGCGATGATGGGTATGGCGATGATGGGTATGACGACGGTGGGTATGACGATGATGGTATGACGATGGTGGTATGACGATGATGGTATGACGATGATGGGTATGAAGATGGTGGGTATGACGATGATGGGTATGGCGATGATGGGTATGACGATTGTGGGTATGACGATGGTGGGTATGGCGATGGTGGATATGCCGATGATGGATATGACGATTGTGGGTATGACGATGATGGGTATGACGATGATGGGTATGGCGATGGTAGGTTTGACGATGATGGGTATGACGATGATGGTATGACGATGGTCGGTAAGACGAGGGTGGGTATGACGATAATGGATATGACGATGGTGGGTATGACGATGGTAGGTATGACGATGGTGGGTATGACAACGATTTGTAAGACGATTGACTTAAAATAGTGTCAATAACAAAAGTCGATAAAGCGATTTCACATTTTATCATTATGGACGTAATATCGATTGTCCAATACCCGTGAGCAGACTACTACAAGCCTACTACTTCTAGGATCCCACTCAGCATGGTCGATGACTCACAGAGATCTCAGGGTGTACCTGCGGCCGTTGGGACGTCCGTGTAACCAGACCCTTGACTCGGGGCTCGATGACAAGTGGTCCGAACACATTCCTTCCGACATTCCTGGCTCGAGTGTCTTATTCACTTGCTTTCCTCTCACCCCCACTGTGTCTCATTCGGGACACCTCGTCCATTTTCATGGCAAAAAAATGTCCGGACACCGCCGAGAAAGTTAGGTGTAAGTGTAGGTGTAACTCATTCGTCTCATTCACACAGTTACTTCAGCTTATCAAGAGAGATGAACTACAAACTACAAAAGTTCTCATTCATTCGACACCAGATAACCACATCCGAATGAGATTAGTTGGATTGTTCAAGAATTTCTTTTTGTTTGTTGTGGTATTTTCGTTTTGATTGATCGCAGACACACTCACCGGTCAGGATAATTTGGCGATTTTCAGTTTTTATTTGTTGGACAAGCTTTAAAAGACCTATGGGCAGAGCGTCGGCTTGCGGAAAGGGGGGTCGCGGGTTCGAACCCCGGCCGGGTCAAACCAAAGACTTTAAAGTTGGTAGTAGTGGCTTCCCTCCTTACGCTCGGGGCTAAGGGGACAGCATTACGCCTGACTCGTCGGTGTCAGTATAATGGACCGGCCAGGTTCAGTTCCCTGGCACCTCATAAGTGCCCCTGTTCTAAAATGATAGAATTGTCGCTGCACAGTATCGGTAAATATGCCGGAAACAAAATCCTATCTGTGTAGAGCCATTACTGTGTAGAGCAATCGATGTTTCCGTAGGCATTCTAAGAGACTTTTTAACATACAATTCCTTAATTTGCCTTGTTTCTCAGCGATTTTAAACAGCCGGGCCGAGGTGCATGTCTACATCTATGGCAGGCACCTAGCCAGTGTGCCGTTTATAAATCGTAATTACTTCTTTGACTACTAATTCTATATGGAAAGTCGAGAAATATATGTGTGAGTTTAACAAATCGGGTTTCCATGTGGACCAAAAACAAATATGTTTGTTATCCTTGTGTGTATTAAACACAACTTTCACATGATTGTGTCATGTTTGTGACAACAATATAGCCACCTAGTACAGCATGTAAAATACAATTGTTTTATAATTATTATCAAGATCATAAGTTACTACTGATAAATAATAGTTAAATAACCAAAATAGGATCGTAGCCATAGTTAAATAACCAAAACAGGATCGTAGCCATAGTTAAATAACCAAAATAGGATCGTAGCCATAGTTAAATAACCAAAATAGGATCGTAGCCATAGTTAAGTAACCAAAATAGGATCGTAGCCATAGTTAAATAACCAAAATAGGATCGTAGCCATAGCTAAATAACCAAAATGGGATCGTGGTCATAGTTAAATAACCAAAATGGGATCGTGGCCATAGTTAAATAACCAAAATAGGATCGTAGCCATAGCTAAATAACCAAAATGGGATCGTGGCCATAGTTAAATAACCAAAATAGGATCGTAGCCATAGCTAAATAACCATAATGGGATCGTGGCTTATGTTATAAAGACTTATTTAATTTTGATAAATTAAGGAATGCGAAACATCTAGACAATGTTAATAACGAAGGCAAGTGAAGTGTTTATAACTTCCACGCACATTAACAGATGTCAGAATCAAAGACGAACATTTTAATTAATATTCAGCAGGGAGGTTTAATAAGAAAACATGAGAGGACTACTTGTCAGAATGGTTTAAACAGAAGCTCATTTAATATTAAATTAAATGAAGGCGGGAACGGGGACCACTTTGATCATTTTGTAATTGCTATTATCTCAAGAAATATTGATCTTCTGTGTTAAAAGTATCGCTTTCTAGCACATGTAAATATAATATCTTATCGTGACATTGAATGAATCATAATTGTTTTGTTTAAATAGCTATCTTCCGTTTATCTATAGCTCATCTTAAGCGAGTATTCAGCTAGTGGTCGTGTGTAAATAATTTATTTATTTATAATAACCGCCTTGCTTTATAACCGCCTCTGTGACTGGGTTCAAGTCCCTGTTTAGACGTAAGTTTTCTTTCAGCCTCAAAAAGTGACTCTAGCAAAACTAATGCAGCTACCTTGATGATAAATGGTCATAATAATGGTGATGGTGATAAGGAGGAGGATAGTGATGGTGATGATTGTGGTGATCATGATAGTAATGATGATGTTTATAGGGCTAATAATGATGATGATGGTGATAATCAGTAGAGGGATAAGGATGCTTATTGTTTAGCAGTATTTAATGATTATAATTGATGAGTTATGACGACTATAATAGTATAATGATGTCAATGTTGACGGCGAGAATGGCCATGATGATGATGATGATGATGATGATGATGATGATGATGATGATGATGATGAAGATGATGGCATAGGAATAATGATGAAACCTGTTGCATTGTTGCTCCTAACGATTGTGATTGAATAGATACATTTATGACATAGAATATATTTATGATGAATATAATTATGATGTGAATGTTGATGGGAGGTACAGTGATGATGATGATGATGATGATGATGATGATGATGATGATGATGATGATGATGATGATGATGACGACGACGACGATTGTGATAATGTATATCATTCTCAGTTAAAATCTCATGAACACATGCTTGTATTTCGTTCCGTAAAGGGTCTTGTTTAAAGGGAGTCTATAGTTTAATACGGCATATTTGATAGTTCCTCAACACAGTGCTATCTAATTACACATTGTTTAGATCGACCGGACCTGGTAGCGCAATCGGTAGAGCGTCGGCTCCAGGTACGGGAGGCCCCGGGTTCGATCCCAGGCCGCGACATACCAAAGTCGTTAAAAATGGTAGTGGTATAGCTCCCTTGCTAACGCTCAAGCAAATATAAGGGTAGTTCCACGACTGGTTGGCCCGGTGTCAGGATCATGTGACTGGGTGTGGTATTATGCCAGGTGTTCACGGCATGCTATACACAGTGAAGGCAGCACTATATCTGCTTCAAGTTGACACGGTCTCCAGATAACTGAAATACTGTTGGTGGGACGATAAACCCAATAAACAAACAAACAAACGTTTTATAGATCTTGGATCAGGAATTATATCCATTATTTATACTTTACCATATCTAGGCTAGCTTGTATAACTTAATTTAAACTTTCATGCGCTGTTTTACTTAGTAAAACTTGGCTTTTTTCGCTTTAAACTTTATTTTCTTCGTTATTTAAATATATATTCAAACAAATAGAGGAAATAAAATAATTATAGTGTATATATTCAATCTAAACACACTTCATGCACATTACACTACATAGTGAATCTTTCACCAGAATCGTAACCACCATCCTCGGCAGGCCTCGTAGACTTGATCAATACATAAAATGCTATAAATATTTTATTTGCAATCTTATCTTGAACTTGCAAGTAGACTGCCAAACTTTCTCCAGAAATACTTTTGAAAATATATTTCGGGAGTTTCGGAAATGCCAATCATGTTTATTCCCCACACTCAGAACTGATATACATTCTTATAGATTACTTTTCACCACAAGATTCATGTGTAGATAGGGTTCGTACAGCAGGTATGCGTTTTATCAGACCCTTCGGTACGTCAGATGAATCATGCACATTGATTTTAAGTGGCGATCATCGTCCCTGCACGTAGTACAATATACATGTTATAGATATGAGAGATATGCGCCGATAGTGCAATACAGTATATACACCCACTAGAAGGCGCCCCGTCCTGTGATCTAAGGGTCTATACAGCAGACGAACCACATGCACGTGTCAATACGTGCAGCCGGTTGCAGATGACTTCGATTGTGGTACTTATTGTTAATGTAAAACTTGTAAGTATTACGCAATGTCACTTTACTTTTTTTTTTATTAACTTCGTTTACTTATTTCTAGTTAAAGGTATTACCGCCAAAAATCAATATTATTTACAGTTATTTCTGTCAGTGTTCAGTAATAATTGTTTCTTATTTTATGTACTAGTTTTTTTATTAACTTCGTTTACTTTTTTCTAGTTAAAGGTATTACAGCAAAAATCAATATTATTTACAGTTATTTCTGTCAGTGTTCAGTAATAATTGTTTCTTATTTTATGTACCATTGAATTGTATGTATTTTCCAAAAATATTACAGAAATTATACCATCTTTTTGAAATAAAATACTTTTGTACGTAAATATATCAGCATCCTCGTTTGAAGGGCCCTGTCCGCCAGATTGTCTTAGTTGTCTTTTTAGTTCTGTTCTTAATATTCACAAACTCAGACGTTCATCTCCTTGTGTGGTAAAAAAAAACAGAAAAGAATTTCTTATAAACAAAATCGCCAAACCAAAAAAATCAAAACAAAAATAGAAAATGAAAAACATGAGGCCTGAACCACTTGTGTCGGATATGAAAGTAGGTGACTACTCTGTTATGAAGAATGATGCCCAATGGTCGCTGTTTAGAAATAAAACCTAGAAGAAGAACTCGGGCGACCATCGCATGTACACCTCAGAAAACAGGTAGACAGTCGATCTAAGATGGGGATGGAGGTTTCCTTATTTTCTGCACACACAAAATACCTACTTATAAATGATCTGATATAGCAGTAACACCATCGATGAAGTAGGAGGCCGTGTAGTGACTATACTACTGTCATTAAAACAAATATTCGCGCATAGTTACCATACACTGAAAGTTTTGGTCATTTATGGTTATTTAAGTGCAATCTATGAAACATGGTATCTTTAGAGTATATGTATTTTTTTTCCATTTCTGTTATTCTAACCGTATAAATATTGACAAGGTCGGGGAAAGGCTGCTGTTGGCAGTGTTGCTGGTGTACATTGGTTGTATCGTTGGTGAAATCGTCATTGGAATTGTCTTTTAACTATATTAATTCTCTTGTAAATTAATATTACATATTCGACATTATTTATGTACAAATATTATATATGTGTTTTTCCCAAGCAAGTCGCGCATTACATAACTTAGCATCATCTCATATTGGGACTGATCAAGCCTGTGCAAACTGTGTATATCCATATCGCCACATACTGGGACTGACCGAACTTAGGCAAACTGTGTAGATCCATTTCGCCTCATACTGGGACTGACCGAGCTTAGGCAAACTGTGTATATTCATATCGCCTCATACTGGGACTGACCGAGCTTAGGCAAACTGTGTATATTCATATCATCTCATGCTGGGACTGACCGAGCTTAGGCAAACTGTGTAGATCCATATCATCTCATGCTTGGACTGACCGAGCTAAGGCAAACTGTGTATATTCATATCGCCTCATACTTGGACTGACCGAGCTAAGGCAAACTGTGTAGAACCATATCGCCTCATATTGGGTCTGACCGAGCTTAAGCAAACTGTGTATATCCATATCATCTCATGCTTGGACTGACCGAGCTAAGGCAAACTGTGTAGAACCATATCGCCTCATATTGGGTCTGACCGAGCTTAAGCAAACTGTGTATATCCATATCATCTCATGCTTGGACTGACCGAGCTAAGGCAAACTGTGTAGATCCATATCGCCTCATACTGGGACTGACCGAGCTTAGGCAAACTGTGTATATTCATATCGCCTCATACTGGGACTGACCGAGTTTAGGCAAACTGTGTAGATCCATATCGCCTCATACTGGGACTGACCGAGCTAAGGCAAACTGTGTAGATCCATATCGCCTCATACTGGGACTGACCGAGTTTAGGCAAACTGTGTAGATCCATATCGCCTCATACGCGGACTGACCGAGCTAAGGCAAACTGTGTAGATCCATATCATCTCATGCTGGGACTGACCGAGCTTAGGCATACTTTGTAGATCCATATCGCCTCATACTGGGACTGACCGAGCTTAGGCAAACTGTGTAGATCCATATCGCCTCATACTGGGACTGACCGAGCTTAGGCAAACTGTGTAGATCCATTTCGCCTCATACTGGGACTGACCGAGCTTAGGCAAACTGTGTATATCCATATCGCCTCATACTGGGACTGACCGAGCTTAGGCAAACTGTGTATATCCATATCGCCTCATACTGGGACTGACCGAGCTTAGGCAAACTGTGTAGATCCATATCATCTCATACTGGGACTGACCGAGCTTAGGCAAACTGTGTAGATCCATATCGCCTCATACTGGGACTGACCGAGCTAAGGCAAACTGTGTAGATCCATATCATCTCATACTGGGACTGACCGAGCTTAGGCAAACTGTGTAGATCCATATCATCTCATACTGGGACTGACCGAACTTAGGCAAACTGTGTAGATCCATATCATCTCATACTGGGACTGACCGAACTTAGGCAAACTGTGAAGATCCATATCATCTCATACTGGGACTGACCGAACTTAGGCAAACTGTGAAGATCCATATCATCTCATACTGGGACTGACCGAACTTAGGCAAACTGTGTAGATCCATATCATCTCATACTGGGACTGACCGAACTTAGGCAAACTGTGTAGATCCATATCGCCTCATACTGGGACTGACCGAGGTTAGGCAAACTGTGTAGATTTATATCATCTCATACTGGGACTGACTGAACTTAGGCAAACTGTGTAGATCCATATCGCCTCATACTTGGACTGACCGAGCTTAGGCAAACTGTGTAGATCCATATCGCCTCATACGCGGACTGACCGAGGTTAGGCAAACTGTGTAGATCCATATCATCTCATACTGGGACTGACCGAACTTAGGCAAACTGTGTAGATCCATATCGCCTCATACTTGGACTGACCGAGCTTAGGCAAACTGTGTAGATCCATATCGCCTCATACTGGGACTGACCGAGCTAAGGCAAACTGTGTAGATCCATATTGCCTCATACTGGGACTGACCGAGCTTAGGCAAACTGTGTAGATCCATATCGCCTCATACTGGGACTGACCGAGCTTAGGCATACTGTGTAGATCCATATCGCCTCATACTGGGACTGACCGAGCTTAGACAAGCTGTATAGGTCCAGAATTTCTCATACTTGAACTGATCGGGATATATTATAGTCGATAAATCGTGGGACATATACATAAAGTTGTCATCAGATAACGAAGAATTTAACATTGTTAAGTAATTATTGTAGCATAAGTGGTAGCATATAATGAACCTATGTTGTTGTTTTTAACATGTATGTGTTAAGATAGACCGGCCAACAATCTAAGCATGAGGATGCTTTTTGGAAGATGCTGATAAGCCTCAGACCGACTGCATGTGGCTGACAGTGGATGTTACATGTAGCCTGGGGTGTTGCCAGTAGATAAACCAACAGATAAAACGTGTACACATATCTTCATCTTAAAATACTAAAAATAAATAGCTTTTGTGGAATATCTAGAAAAAAAATGCTCACCTCTCTTTGTTGATACCGATTTTATATGTATACGGTATTATTTAACATGTACTTTTTCACGATGTAGTATCTATCTGTACAGACAAATGTGTCCTTTATCTAACATTGTACAGACAAATGTGTCCTTTATAAAACATTGTATATACGAATAGGTTCTTTATCTAACATTAAACATACGAATGTATCCTTTATATAACATTGTACATACGAATGTATCCTTTACGTAACATTGCACATATTAATATTTCCTATATCTTACATTGAACATATGATTGTAGCCTTTTGAAAATGAGTTTTATTAATAAGATTGAACATTTGAAGCAACTTACCACCGTAACATTGAAGTTGAAAAAAGAAACAAAACAAAAAATAAACTTTACCTGCCATCTTGAAAAGTTTAAGAATTAAGTAAACTACTACAAAGCTTCATGAAGTTAGGCAGGAATTGAGCTCAATAATGTTATCTAGAATGCATGCTGTGATATTATAACAAAACGTACAAATAAAGGAGTAACATTTAAACCTGAGTAAGGCTTAATAAAACTGAAAATTAAAAATCCATTTAATGCTTCATTTCTTTAGATTATATATCCAATTATATATACGCAGATAGAGAGAAAATGGGGTTAATTTTTATTACCCACACCGTTGCCTGGCCAGTTAAATTTCATTTTGTTATGTGCCAGAATGAAACTAGCTTACACGTTCGTTGCTCAATGTACATAGGACGGTTCTGAAAAAATTCCAATTATCTTCTAGATAGCGCGTTTTGCTTTCATCTCCGATAGAAAGGATAGAAGTAATGAAAGATATTATTTAAATGTCACGTGATGAGAGGTAATTGATGAGCACAGGAGTCCGTTTGTTTGATAACAGCACTAGAGCGGCGCGAGTGATGTTATCGTGCACGTGAATCTCATCGTGAACCCATCACGTGACCCAGACCACATTATCTCTGTTAGTGTTGGTGGGGTGGGTGTTGGTCGATGTACTCTAAAACACATCTGTGCATTTGGTTTTGATTCTTATCTAAGCCTGCGATATTTGTTGATAAAACTATATTTAATCCTTATTTATTCTTAATACTTATTTATTTTCTTTCAACTGTATAGTCAACATTATGTATTGATAGCAGCATAAGCAGGAAAGTGTGCATGTGATCAGACAACTCCCAGCACACGGATCAACAATAATGTTCAGGACCCATCGATTTAGGATTGGCGAGCTAGAAGTATAACGCTTAGACATGGACTAAGTCAGCAAGCAAAAAATAATGTTTCATTTTAAAACAAATTTCCAGATATATTTTTTTAAAGGCAACGGATCAGAATCAAGGTCAGTATGAAATAACTTGTAAATATAAAAACAAAACAAACAGATTATATAAAGACTGTAACAGGTTTGATGTTGTTGTCGAATGGCCATAATCTGTAAGAAAATTGAATTTACGCTTAACGCTCTGTTATTTCTTAAATCAATGGCTCACGCTGTATGATACATAAGACTTTCTATAAATGAAAGGATTATGTACACTGGTTAAAACAAGAATTTCAAGATAAATATGGTGTACTCTGTAACGAACAGAACCCAGGGGAGATAACAACCAATTCGAAGACTAACTCACGTCTAATCATGGTTCGGTTCTCTACCTCTCTGCATCTTGAAAGTCATATGCGTATAATAAAATAAGCTGTGAAAATCAACTATGTAAATACCCAGACATAGAAATATATATTTTAAATACTTCAACACAGAATAAATATTTTATTCTATTTTCTATTTATAAACGTGCGCTACATTTTATTTTGTAACCATGGCAACGCTATACTGGCGCATGCCTTATAAAAACCCTGGAATTGTTTAGACAGTTTATATTATTTAAAAAAATATAATTTAAAGATTATATTTCGTCTTTTTTGTCTTTTTTATCCAATAAATTATTGTTGCCTGAAAAGATCCCTCGACAAGTTGTTTATTTATGTCCTACTTCTATATGAAAAGTGAAACATAAAGCCCCACTTGTCTTTTCAAAAATATATTTCCTGTCCGAACCAAATTGCACGATTAGCTATTTTAAGCAAAGATAACCACGTGACCACTTACTTTTGAAATCAGCTCTGACGTCGATATCTACTTTAAGATGAAATCCCCATCATGCGGGGTTTTTGTTGTTGTTGTTGATGTTGTTGTTTCCATAAATTTGGACATCTAAAGCAATAGTTTTCACGATTTATACTGTCTAACAATTTAGGTAAAGATTTAAACAACATTGACTTTCACTAAAGTATATTTTCATGCAGTAAATATGCACAAATTCCCAAGAACAGGGATAAAATATTGTTACATGTAGTGAATATAGGTAAACTGTCGGATACCGTCTTTAAGATAAAGCATCATTTTCGTCATTAAATATTGACAAGACGTTAAAGTGTTACATTAATTTCTTGGACAGACTTCGTTTACACATTAATTCACATCTTACATTAATTTCTTGGACAGACTTTGTTTATACATACATACACATCTGATCGATATTAAATTACGACTTTAAACTATAATCAATTTCAAGATTCTGGTGCATCACGTATCATTCTAATGAGAAATGTTTGGTTGAAGCGAAGCAGCTAGATGACCGTAGTTACAAAATTTGTTATTCCACTGTTATTTCCGTTTGTACCAAGAATAGCTAAAATTGCTATTATAGTACTCAAGGTGTATCAATTTTATGTTTAGCAGCTCAAATACAGACTGTTACCGCCTTCTAAAAGTAGAAGACTGCTCATGGTACGTTCGTGTGTGGCCTTGGTGTGAGTTCTAAAGAGCGTATCACGTGGTCACGTGGTCAGGGGAAGGCTGGTCTAGATAAGATGTGTTTGATTGTGATGCTAACTAGACGGTGCAGCACCTGTTGTACTCTTTGATCAACGTCATTGTCTACCATCCAAGATACATCAATTACTAAATCGATGATGAACTACGAAGTTATCGGTACCATATAGATATAGAAAGGTGTCGCCTTTAAAGGTATCTGAACTTTTGCCTATATCCAACACATGCAACGATAGGTTTCCACTGTTTTAGGCAATTTAGGTAGAATTTCTGCATTATCTCTTATATAAGTTTAAGTAAGGGCGCTTTTGATCTCTACGTTAATTGTTAGACACAACTGCACAAATTGCGAAAAGAATCACACTAAATGTTCATTCTTTCCAAATCTATAACTAACACGTTAACTCTGTCAACAATAGATATCAGCGTCAGACCAGACGACCCGGATGACTTTATAATGGATCTCAAACGTCAGTTGTCACGTGGTTTTCTTAGTTCAAAGAATAGCTATCAATGCAGCGTGGCTTAGATAGGAAATTATTGTATGCAATGACGAGTGTGGATTTATGCTTCATTGTTCACACAGAAATAGGACATTAGTGAACATTATTTTGCAGGACCTTTCCAGGTAATTTGGTTGTTTGAGAAAAAAATCTGAGCTTAAAACTGTTGGATACTACCTTTAAGGTCACGGGATGTTGACAAAAATACCAGTACGAGACTACCTGGTTAACAAAAATGAACAAAAAAAAAATGCCATAAAATCATACTTCTATTGAGAAACGGATTAAATGTTGTTAGATGCAAATAACTCGCACACTTATACAAGATTGAAATGAATTTACTTACCGAAACAATTGCTTGATTTTATATATTATTAGCAATGTTTGTAATATTGTGAATATATTCTAAGAAACCTTTTAACTATGGTCATGCCATATTTGTGAATAGCCAACACTGGTTTCATTTTTTTGCAAACAATGTCATGCAAAATTAGGAAGACATATTTCTAGAGGTTCGACAATACAAGATGTTGACTTCGGGATCTGGCTAATCTGGATCTATAGTATTTGCCAAAGCCTGTTCAACCTGCTCTCTGAGACACCCGATATCTTACAGCCGAATCTTGGTTAGCATGATAGCACTTCGTTATCCAGATGCCATGTAAATGATAGCGAGCCGTTCAGGAAGTGTACGTCATGGCTTGGGCGTTAATGTTCGAGAACTGTTACTGCGACTTACATCGGATGCGAAATGAAACAGCCCCGGAATAAATGTCAGAGTAAACGCATTGGGTAATGAAATGATTATAAAATTTGATAAACACAATACGAATGGAAAAAAAGACATAATCTAGGAGAGAAAAAAACACATTTTGGCCACTAATGGATTGACAATCATAAAGTCTTTGCCTATCTTAAAAACCTTGTCCAATAAGAAAGACCAAAATTAAGTATATATCTTTTAGAGAATATCTTTTATAAGTTATAACCAACACTAAATTTTTAGTTACTCAACTACTAACACATGTTGGAAGACATTTTATATCAGACATGACAAAAATAGAGCAGATCCTGATCTGACACATATAAGTACGTACGATCCCTCTCTGCTAAGCAGGTAAGGAGGCTGGTGATGTGTATATCGCGGAGACCGGTTCTGATAACCCGGTCATTGAATCTTCGGAAAACCAGTTACTGTGTATATATCCAGGCCACTTATGTATACAAAAACGAGACTTTGAACTTCTGACATCTGCTCCATTCCTACTACACAGAAATAGTATCGTCAGATATAAATGTAACAAGACCTGACAGATAATTAATTTGCCCCGAATTGCAGCATGGCGTCATTTTGTTTCACTTATAATTGGATTGACCGATTGGAAAGTATTAAATTCAAGCAAATAGACTTATAAGCTTCCAGATGTCCAGATTGTTGGGTACAGACACAGTGGTAGCATTAGTAAAAAAATTAATGCAATCGTTCATATAAAACGTCGACTATAAGCAGAATTTTAGACTCTAATACCTAAGTTTAAATATTGCAGACAGATGCTGAAATTTTGAGGTGTTTTAAGAATACTGTTTATTTTGGAGTAAACGTGATTTTGAAAACAGTGTAACCATAAAATCTGAATATGAAATTGGAAACAGTTTATCGTTATATACCTGGCAAAGAAACATGTACATATTGACTCATTGTGTGTGTTTATGCACAGAAAGGTATGCAGCTCCCCCGCGCAAGGAACCAATGAACAACAAGTTGTGGGACCTACAGTATACCTATGGCAGAATGGAAACAACAGGTCCTGGCACTGTACCTGTGCAATGTGGCATCCTTTTGCCAGCTAATGATACACACGGGCGATAAAGTGCTTACCAATAACCAGGAAATCACACCTGCTCACGTTGCCCCTTATATTCATGTATGTTTTGCATAAAAATTAATCCATCCGCATAGTTTTTATCTCGCTTTGTATAGATATGAAGTAATTAAGTGCCTTTAAATATAGTTTAAATATTTAACACAAAATGATGAAAATGTTCCAAATGATACAATTGCAACAAACAACACAAAATGGTAACTGTAGTTTTTCTTAGCTCGTTAATTGTTTTTTTACATTAAATTTTATGTAACGCAAAAACACACGAAATATAATATGGAAACTTACGTTTAAGTAGTTGGTTGAGATTCTCCAACAATTGCTTTTTAATTTGTTTTAATGATATTATATTACTTGATGCTGTCAAAACATGAAATGACCTAATAAAATGATGGCGTGGTAAACTTATTTGCATATATAAAAACATTGAAGTATAACGGCATACATGCTTATCCTAACATTTAATTAAATGTCAAAATCACTTATTAACTCACGACATTGGTAAATAATTTCGTTTACATGTGTATGCCATCAAATAATCATAACTGTAAATAGATCTCTCTCTCCTTACTTTCTCCCGGAATGTCTTACAGCTGTTTCCTGATTATTGCAGCCAGGAACCACGCAGCGGGATCATGAAACCATTGTCGTAAATACGTCTCAAAACATAGTTTCTGATTGTGAAGCAATACGAGCCCTGTACCTGTATATGTTCCTGCATGGTTTGTGCCTTGGCAATTACACGTGTATTATTTTTTTGAAGTGTGTGTATAAGTAATGGACAAGAGCACAGTCATGACATGATGTTTAACTTTAATATACGTCAAAAAGCGCCTTTACCAGGTGATTTATTGTCAATTGACCAGAAATGCAATTCATATTTATGGCATTGCAGATTTGGAAATAGTGGTTATGTGTATAGCAATGACACATATGCATCATTTCAGTACTTACTAATAATGAAGAGGGGTTAAAGAGGTTAAATTAAACTTAACTGCATAAAAAATGTCGATGCTAGTTACATAACAGAAAATTAATGTAACTGTTTAAATACAATAAGGTGCATGCTTCCGGACCAATACAAAAGAAATTGAATTACAAAACAACGTTTTGACGTATTGGTCAAATCCGAAACAATCATTTAAACCTTTGCCTTAAGCTAGGTGCATATATAGCAATAAACAAGCACCCACTCAAGCACCCACGCACTAACAAAAGCCCCCTGAGAAAAAAAGACGCCTTCCGTTTTAGCTTAGGCGGATAAAGTCCCTCCCGTAAATTGTCCAAAGCGGACAAATACCCCTCCTGTACATAAGCAAAACTAAAATATATCTCGAAGCTGGATTTTTCTAAGAAAAAATCCCGTGTTATTATAATTTTGTGTGCGAGATTTAAATGTGCGTGCCAAAAAGAATTTGCAAATTGTGGAAAATCTTTAGGAGGGGACTTTTTCCTACACCTACGCAAGTGCAGTGTATATAACAAATTGCATTTACATAAATTTTTCAACACATACATTACTCACAAAGTAATATAAAATTTCATTAATATTTTGTCATCACAGGGAGACCTAACAGATTACACAATCAAACTTTCTTCTTTATGGATGGTCGTGATGTGTGCCAAAGAACGTCTGAACTGGTGCCATGGAGTGAAATCAGCCAGATAAACCACAGCCAGAATGTTATACCTACATACCGACATATTTGTAACGTATATATCTCTCTTGGAAAACTGGGGTGACTAATGCAAACATAAAAAGGTAAATGCATCGGTGTTCAAGAAACAGATGAAACTTGGTCAGTTTTTACTATCACATATTGAAAATATACGTGAAATATACGTGAAATTACTATAGGTAAAATTCTGGAAGGACTTCAAAGACAAATGAAACCTAATGAAGAAAACTGGGATTAATATCGTAAAGAGATGACATACAAAAGCGTCGGAGTCTGATAGATTGGACGCATCTGTTCCATCAGAACATAGTACTAGTACACATATAACCTGTAGAAGTAGAGATGAGTGTGAAAGTAATGGTATACAGAGGTTAACTCTGCCACCATTTCCTATTTGTCGTTGTAAGGCGTAAGTGATGGCATCTTCCACCGGTTAGCAATATTCTAATTAATAGTGGCATAATTCGCTAGTTACTTGCATATACTTCTATGACCTTATTACTTCTCGGGCAATGGGTATATCGGCCAGGCACAAGTCAGGGACGTACCGCGGTAATTAGTGGCTTATGAACACAGTGATAAGCCAATTTGGCAGGCGAGAAAGCGATGCACCGGTCCTCATTAACACGAGACCAAACATCTAAACAGATATTACATCACGGTCACGTGATGAAAACGCACAAGGTGAAAGGTCAACTAGTATGGATGCACTTCGTCGAAGTGGAAGTTTAAAGAGAGAAACAGGTATATCTACTTTTTATAGAATAAAATTTTAGTCGGAACTTTTAAATGCTGATGTTTAAGCAAGTTGCTGTAATTGCGCCTGTTGTAAACATTTTTACTGTTGTTGTATGAATAATAGCCATTGCAAATGTCCGTGTGTGAGGTTTTTTGTGTAAAACATAGCGTATTCGTAAATGCTTTCAAAAAGCTAAAACGTATCACAAAGTAAGACACCCAATAACATTCTGATATACGATCAACACAATGCATCTTGATGCATTCTTTGAAAACCAAAACTGTTTACATTAAAGTCGTTTAATTAATTTATGTTTCGCAAGTTAAAATTCCAATCTTCTCAAGCGGTTGGTCCATATAAATACGAATGTTTACAATTATAATATTGGTTTTGGTTCCCTTTTTTGTGTACACCCAATCCTTGCCGTGGTACCTGCTACATGCAGAGTTTTCAAGTTTAAAAGAGGGTATGTTGAGATACATTCAGAGATAAGGGACAAAGAAAGACGTGTGTTGGCCGCAGATACCGCAGGGTGCAAGGTTCCACTTGCAGAATGTGGAGTGAAGAACCGAGGCACGGTTGTCCCGGGTTACAGGGGCACTGATAGTGCCTACCTTGACAGTTAGCTGTATCCTTCCACAAAAACTAAGGATAGGTACCAAACTGTCTGTCTACTTATACATTACGATATCTAGCAAAAAGAGAACACAGATTCTTTTTATCTTTGGAGCCGCCTGATTCATTATTGTCTAGATTATTGGCAATATATACACAAGCATGCAACATAAAATACGTCTCTGTATTGTTTATCCATGACAACAATAATATACTAGTCTGAACCGTCATAGTGGGGAATTGTGTAGTTATAAATAATATATGTGCTAATATATTTATACAACATTGATATTAAATTCTAATTGCGCTAGTTCAAGAGTGTCTGTGTGTATTGTCTGTATTTCCATATTTAAGGACTGAATCTCATTTTACTGACGTCCATGTTTTATGAACGCATGTCGCGTGAATACAAATCCATGAACGCTTGTCACGTGAGTACAAATCCATGAACGCTTGTCACGTGAGTACAAATCCATGAAATCTTGTCAAGTGAGTATAAATCCATGAAGCGCGGAAAACCTTAGGGTTAATTTTTTCGCACGGCAAAATATGTTCATGGCGCCTAAACGTCAGCAAAATGAGATTCAAATATGTATTTACAGTTTTATACTCGGTTTAGACACGATCTTTGCTTATGGTTTCAATGAAGTGTTCCTATATAGTTCCCAAAAGTATCGAAAACAAGCAGGGAAGTTAATTTTTCTTTCAACAGCCTTGAGCTTTCTTATGAAACGTTCAGTTGCGTAATTCATCCAATGCTCAACTGAAAAGTTTGTTGAAAAACGAACTTTTTCTATTTAAAAAGTCGTTAATCAAGATTGTTTATAAATTATAGAAATAAAGTCAAAGTACATTGAGTTTTGTTGTGATAAAAAGTCGTCTTATCTAATTAATAGCAATAATTTCACCTGAGTGTTTGTAACATATTAAGACAGACCTTGGTCTTAGAACAAAGTAAAGCGTAATTAATCTAGTAGCAGCTCGTAACACTTAAAAGCATAACAGTTAAAAACTTGCACAGTTCTGAATGTACATTGTTTTTTATACATGCTGCACAAAGCTTCCATTGTTGCTTCAGTGATGGCGGATGCTGCAGCAATAGGTGCACAGCAGCTGCAATTGATCCAACAAGGTGTGCTTTTCTGATAATCAGGGAAGCGGATGGTTTCCACGCCGAAGATTACCTTTCACCTATGAAACCTAGTTATTTATGTCGTAATATAGTTTCGGTATTAATACAACATATAAGAAAACATATGAATGTACGCGAGCAGTTTCTTGTTTATGTAAATTTGGGCGTGATGTGTCTACAATAAAGAGTTCGTTCTAAGTTAATGGATAATCAAATAAAAATGCACATTCGATATATCGTACAATCGGTCCTACTCAAACTGCAGTACAAGTATGCTTAATTGTTTGTTACTGACTCGTGGCTGTAAACAAATGAGTGTTCTCATTTAATTACGAAAATTATCCCATGTTATTAAAGGTATCTATTCCAATAAGCGTGTACAATATTCAAACACTTTGAAAGTAAACGTGCTTAATGTCGTTCTATTACCATATGTATATATATGTATGTTGTACTGGTAAATTAGTCAATTATGTTTGTTTATTTGTTTTTGTTTTTGAAATACGTTGCAGCGACCACTTAGGATCATTATAGCAACGTCCAGCTTTTTGGTGGAGGAAAACCTTAGACACATATCTGGGTAGAACCACCGGCGCGCGGCAAGTCAGCAGGAAGACCTTCTCACATTAAGTCATTCGCACCGAACGCGACTCGAAGTCTATTATGTGCGACTTCCTATATCACAAAATGTATGCCGCGTACCTTAAGACTGATTGCACCTGTGTATTTTATTACATAATATTTACCATATGCCATATGTGTAATACAGGCACTCGAGAAGAACAGACAAATGTCCTCAAATAAATGTCAACAGAAACATTACAGGTGTTGTTGTTACCAGAAACATGTATATGCTGATGATGGTTGATTAACCATGTTCTGGACACAAGCTTTATCGAGATAATTATACAACTAAATATGTGGTTTTGCAAACTGTATGAGCTTAAAGACGATACTGTGGTCTTAATGCATGGTATTGAAGGAAGTTGTTCACAATTCTGCGTAAGGACAAGCCATAAAGAACCAAACGATCCACACTTAATTAGTTAAAATCTGTATAATCGATATATAGTATGATGCAGTTCTCAAGAATGTACCAGACATCACAAGAAGGGACGCTTCTTATTTTCAAGCACAAGCGATGCCAAAATATTTACATGCAAGACAGCTTCTGCGAGCACCTAACCCATGCGCGTTTTTCGTCCCTTGTATATAAACACCTATCTGGTACACCCACTCGACTTATCTAATCTATTGCTGACTTTAATCTTGAAGGCAAATAACCAAGCGTTCTGAACTTCTTATACACAATTACTGACATTGAGAGCCTCTTGAGAGAGACATTACCTGACTGCAATCTCGAAAAACAACAACAATTAGCCACTTTGGCACAACACTTGTCAATAAACTGTACAAAATCTTAGTAATTTGCTAACAACATCGAGGGTAAAACACCATATAGTGATTCTGCAGTAAATAGTGCAGATCCTGACAAGACACTCCCAGCTGATCTGGGCTAGCAGGTTAAAAGATAAAAGGGCAATGAATATATGAAGAACATGAAATAGAAAGTAGTACGTTTTACGCGATGTGTCTGTATCCCGTCAGCCAGCTAACAGATGGGATAAACGTTTCCACAAGTTTCACCTGAGTGTATATAGCATATACAGACAGAGCTCGGTCTTCGACGGAAGGCATCCAGTGGTAGAAGAGTACATCTCGGGTTGTAAGAGTCATTTCTAAGCTATGTCTGAAGACTATGAAATGATATCTGGTATTTAACTTCCCAGCTAAGACATAGGTGGGCGTTGATCGGCCGTAAAGAATTTCAAAGATTTAAGGGGGTGGGGTGTTGCTGGCAAATGCGCACCATTGACGTAAAAATCGTGAATAAAGGGCGGGTGAAGTTTTGTGTTGATTTAATTTATATAAATATTGCAGCATCCGAGCTGCAAGCTACAAGTGGTTGTTAACGTATGTTCAACATGTGGCGAAGGATTCAATGGATTGTTGTTCAGTTTGTCAAGTTTTTTCTCAATTTTAATAAAAAAAAACGAACTGAACTCATCGCATTAACTATGGTTTAATTATCAATAAAACTTAAGACGTATAAAACCCATTTGAATCTTTTGATTTCTTTAAACACATGCGATGAAAAAAGGTGACATCGTCGAGGAGTGTCGTGTTGAAATGAATGCTCATTGTTGTTTTAAAGGGCATCAACAACAAAAAACGTTTAAACTTCCTGCACATGTTTTAAAACGATAATCACAGGACAAGCTAGATATGCATGACACCAAAACAATTCGTCTATAACCGTTACAAAGCAATATAAATGTCAGAGAAAATGAGTCATTAAACAAATTACGACAACGAGACAAATTAAGATGTTACAATGTAACCTACAAAAATAGCAGGTTTAGTGACAAAGGTCTTTTTTCATAGCAGATGTATTTTTCCTAAAGTATCGTCGTTAATGAATCAGTTTAAGTTGAAGGTGCATTGTGTCTCAACGGTCAAGGTCGAACTGCGTGCTCAATGATGATTACATTGTAGTACTCGTATAGAAAGCTAGATATGGACTTGACGATTGTCGACCATTTAATAGACAATATGAAATAAGAATGTGGCTGTTATTTTGTCACGAACAGCAGATCATGACCTTATCTAATTTACATATAATTCGACTGACAAGCAGGGCGATATATCCCTAAGTTTGCGTATAATTTCACTGAACGGGATCCTTATGCTAATCTGAAGGGCTATGAGTACATATTATGATAACATTCTTCAAAACTTTGATGAATGATAATAATAATAATATTATTATTATTATTATTATTATTATCATCATTATTATAATTAGTAGCAGTAGTAGTAGTAGTAGTAGTAGTAGTAGTAATTGTAGTAGTAGTAGTAGTAGTAGTAGTAGTAGTAGTAGTAGTAGTAGTAGTAGTAATATAACAAGAATTCTAAGAATAATCGTTGAGATTAATGTACAGTTCTAAATGCAGAAAAAGCAGGAAAAAAAGTTGTATGTATGAACTTTTTTTATATTATCGACACAAGTCTCCTGTGTTTGTCAGCTGCACTTGAACGTTTTCTGTTATTATACGAGTATATGATCTCTAAGATCACGGTGAGTAACAATATAAGCCTAGATCTAAGGTTTTATTATATAACAAACTCGTGTATATCTCATTGATCTACTTATAATCTCGTAATTTAGTCTATGCCGGCAATCAGCAGGACGGTTTTATTGTACCGTTATATTCTTCCATAATCTGATGCTGTCATTTGCGAAAACTAACAGACCTAGTAGGCGGGTAGGGTCACGTGATTCGGCACCATTTCTTGTATTATACAGCAATGTGGCATTAATTAGAACAATTATACACCTGGTGTTTATTAACTTCAGCCATTTTTATAAAAGATGTTTATAGAGCTTGCTATTGATAACGGAAGAACAGTCCAATATAATTAATTTTAGCATATGGTTAAACATTATCGAATATAAAAACGTTACCATTTTACACGTGAAATAAAATATAAAAATATGTGTGAGTAACATTGCAAAAAGCGTTTTACAAGAAGGGGGGAGATACAATTAAATGGAGAAGTAAATCTTTGGACTCGTGTCTGGGTATTACGCTTTTTGTATCGAAACGTTTTATGCTTATGCCAGTGGGTAAATATTCATATTTTCTTTGTGATGAATTAAAACAATCTAAGAAAACATGTACTACTATGTGTTTTTCGAGAATAGCGCTGATGAATTAGTTTAAGGTAAGATAGCTTAGTAGACAGCAAAAGAACATGTTTGCCGGTATACTGGTATCAGATAATCCAACATGGCGGATACCCCATTGATACTTGGTGAATGACTGCAGGCACACTCTTTAACTTTTAGAAGTTTTCAAAACGGTAAAAAAAAAATACTCACCCTGTGAACGGAGAGTGGAAAATCAAATTCTCGTCCCCCTTGGAGACGAAATCCCCAGGGAATGTCCGAAGTAGGACGCTGTAACCATATAGTTTCCATGGCGGCACTAGAAGCACTCCGCCTGATCTAATTCCACAGACTGAAGGTACGGTAACAGAGCAATCAAGGTAAGAATCGTGTAGGTAAATCTTTCACCCGAACAAACTTCTCCTTCTACCCTGTTGGACGGTACAGTACTATCTTGCCAGATCTAATTTTAGAAAGGATTGTTGCCATGGTTACGAGGCCATGAAACATGCCGTCTGCATTCCCATAGAGATTTTCGCTGGCACTGTGCGTGCTTGGACGGTTCCATGATTTCAGGTGTGTTAAACAGCCTGGTCTTGCAGGAGGAATCGTGGAAGCTGATATACCTTTGCTTATGCAATGTATTATCCCAGGTAGGAAAATAGGAAGGTATTGATGCGTGTACCTCTGAGCGGAATTTCAATCAACGTAACTTGTTAGGGAATTTGAAACGCAATAAATTTTGTGTTTTTCTTGTGTAATATATGTAACATAAAATCAGCCTAAAGATTTTATAAACGTGTGATGCACTTTCAGCATTACGGAAAACATATTTCGCAAATGCATATACATGTACAGATATTTGATTAAAATCTGGGTAAAAGATGTAGAATATGCGAACGACAAAAATAGAAAAAGAATGGAAAAATAAAAGGAAGAAGAAGCAAATAAATATTAAAAAGGAAAGACAGAGCTTAGCGGAACCAGGCAGTCTAAAAGACAGATTATTCCCCACTGAAAATGGCTGTCAGAGTTTTGCTTAAGTTAATGAAAATACTTCCAGAAATAAGGAACATATGGAGCGAGCAAGAAGGTTGTAACTGTTGACCATTAGTTGTTATACTGACCTTGAGCTGGCATTGTTCGAACATGGATTCTGCACAGTCTAACATACATGAACATTTGATAAAAATAAAATCAATATTTTCACTTTTTAGCTGCTATTGAGCGGACATGCACTAAAAGTTTAAAACACTTGATCTTTAATTGTGACATTGACCTTGAGCCGTCAAATGAACTTTAGACATGGGTTTACCACATTTTCTCACTGAGCTTAACATTACACATGTATTCAAGTTTAATGAAACTCCCGTCATTGGTAAAGAACATTTAAAGTATACAGTAACTATCGATGTTCAATTGTGGCCGTGGCCTTGTGGCCTTGATTTTGATTGGAACATTGTTTCCGCATGTCTTCTCAATGAGGTAAACCACTAGTCGGCGTTTAAAAAAAGTCCTTTAAATGTGGAGAAGCTAAAACTAACACGATGGACAGAAGGGCAGACTGGCAAACGATATTATTTCTAGCATACCCTTACTGATGTTACTGGCGCGGGCATAAGAACAGAACGATGTGTTGTTGTTTTTTCATAAATTATCAACAGAGGTCGACAGTTAAAAGGTATGGATCGACGAGATGGCAATAATGATTCACCTTAACGTTTTATTTTAACGGCAACACCCTTTTTGCATTGACTGTTTCTCTGTGGCATTTTCTTTGTTAATTGAGTTCTTTAAAGAAAAAAAAACATGCGGTTCTCTTTACATATTGTATTTTTAATTTAGTCTATAATTGAACAAAGCGTGTTTAGTTTTCAACTTTCGCGAGCAACATTTCGAGCCTCGAAAGTTGCGTGTAAAAATGGAAATCAGACAGCAGAAATTTCTGATTTATGTCACATAAGATTGCCTCGTAACTATGCAAACACACACATACAAACGAAACCATTTTTCTTATGAACGTAAAACTTTATTCTAGAATTATATCGCTATAAGACAAGTCCCATGAGCACTGCCACATATACAAAAATTGAAACGACACAGGACCAAGGTATCCACATGCACGACAAATGTAAAAATGAGAACAAATCTGTGATGAGTCATTTAACAATAAGAGCAAACCCGACAGTTACCGCTTTGAAACGGTCACTAGGCGATATGGACCGACTGGGGTGCTTAGACCGGATTTACAGAGCTCTAACCTCGCACTTCCTGATGGGTTTCTCAAATGCAAGCAATGAAAAGAAAACCGATCCATTTGAATAAGTGCCCAAGCGCTGACGTTTTGTTTGACAAGTTATGACGAAAGAAGTGATGGCATTGAAAAATAATGTCCACATAGTGTTTAGAAGAGAGATAGGTATTATTTCGATTGGAAGACCCACCAAAACGTTAACAGTAAATGAACTTAACTTTCTGAATCAAGAAAAAAAATGACCAGAGAAGACTAAATGGTTATATCATCCTGTTCATGAGGAGATGGAATTGAGGAACCAAAGTCCAATGTCCATCAAAGGAAATACACGTAACAATCCTTATAGGATGAAATAAATGACAACATAGATAACATGCACAGGGAGATTTTTACGACCGCCTCACTGCACAAGTAACATTGTTGTGATCATGAATAAGAATATATAAGACAAGTCCTATGAGCATTGCAACATATACAAAAATTGAAGCGAAACAGAACCAAGATATCCACATGCACGCCAAATGTAAAAGTGAGAACAATCTGTGATAAGTCATTTAACAATAAGAGCAAACTCGACAGTAACCGCCTTGGAACGGTCAGTCGGCAATAGTGACCAAAAGAAAGCGGTCGATACTTTCTGATGTCGTCCATTTTCTTAAGAGGGAACAGTCACGTAAGGCATCATTTTCGATTTGCCGTGTCACGTGATACCTAAAAAATCGCTGATTGGAAAACTGGTCTATTGTCAGGTAACTTCAGCGCGAGATAGTATGATGAAGTGGTAACTTTTGCGCAATGTAGTATCTTGTAGTAGCAAGGTCAGGATGAGAAAATATGGTGTAGTGGTAAGGTCCAGACGAAATAGTATGGTGTAGTGCTGAGGTCAGGACGAGATAGTATGGCGTAGTGGTGAGATCAGGACGAGATAGAATGGCGTAGAAGCGATGACTGGACGAAATAGTATAGCGAAGTGGTGAGAACAGGTCGAGATTATTTTTGCGTAGTTGTGAGGTCAGGACGAATTAGTGTGGCGTGGTGGAGATGTCAGGGCGAAATGGTATGGTGTAGTGGTGAGGTCAGGACGAGGCGAGATTGTATGGCGTAGAGGAGAGGTCAGGACAAGGTAGTATTTCGAAGTGGTGAGGTCAGGACGAGACGATATAGTATGGCGTAGAGGAGAGGTCAGGACGAGATAGTATGGTGTAGTGGTAAGGGGTGAGGTCCGGACGAGAAAGTATGGTGTAGTGGTGAGGTCGGGACGAGATAGTATGGCGAAGTGGTGAGGTCAGGACGATTAAGCATGGTGCAGTGCTGAGGTCAGGGCGAGTTAGTATGGCGTCGTGGCGAGGCCAGTGCGAGATAGTATGGTGTAGTGGTGAGGTCAAGACGATAAAGTATGGCGTAGTGGTGAGGTCAGGACGAGATAGTATGGCGCAATGGTGAGGTCAGGACGCGATAGTATGGCGTAGTGTAGAGGTCAGGATAAGATACTATGGCGTAGAGCTGAGGTCAGGACGAGACAGTATGGCGTAGTGGAGACGTCAGTACGATATAGTATGGCGCAGTGATGAGATCAGGACGAGATAGTATGGCGTGGTGGTGACGTCAGGACGAGATAGTATGGCGTAGTGGTGCGGTCAGGACGAGATAGTATGGCGTAGTGGTGAGGGCAAGTCGAGATAATATGGCGTAGTGGTGAGGTCAGGACGAGATGGTATAGTGTAGTGGTGAGGTCAGGACGAGATGGTATGGTGTTGTGGACAGGTCAGGACAATTTAACATAGCGTAGTGAAGAGGCCATGACGAGATAGTAAGGTGTAGTGGTGAGGTCAGGACGAGACGAGATAGAGTGGCGTGTTGGAGAGATCAGGAAGAGATAGTATTGCGAAGTGGTGAGGTCAGGACAAGACGAGAAAGTATAGCGTAGAGGAGAGATCAGGGCGAGATATATGGCGTAGTGGTGAGGTCAGGACGAGATAGTATGGTGTAGTGGTGAGGTCAGGACGAGATAGTATGGTGTATTGGTGAGGTCAGGACGAGATAGTATGGCGTAGTGGTGAGGTCAGGACGAGATAATATGGTGTAGTGGTGAGATCAGGACGAGGTAGTATGGCGTAGTGGTGAGGTCCGGACGAGATAGTATGGCGTGGTGGTGACATCAGGACGAGATAGTATGGCGTGGTGGTGACGTCAGGACGAGATAGTATGGCGTAGTGGTGCGGTCAGGACGAGTTGTATGGCGTAGTGGTGCGGTCAGGACGAGTTGTATGGCGTAGTGGAGAGGTTAGGACGAGAGAGTATGGCGTAGTGGAGAGGTCAGGACGAGATAATATGGCACAGTCATAAGGTCAGAACGAGCTAGTATGGCGCAGTGGAGAGGTCAGGACGAGATAATATGGCACAGTCATAAGGTCAGAACGAGCTAGTATGGCGCAGTGGAGAGGTCAGGACGAGATAGATCGGCGTAGTGGAGAGGTCAGGACGAGATAATATGGCGCGGTGATGAGGACAGGATGAGATAGTATGGCGCAGTGATGAGGACAGGACGAGATAGTATGGCGTAGTGGTGACATCAGGACGAGATAGTATGGCGTAGTTGGCAGGTCAGGACGAAATAGTATGGTGTATTGGTGAGGTCAGGACGAGATAGTATGGCGTAGTGGAGAGGTCAGGACGAGATAGTATTGCGTAGTTGGGAGGTCAGGACGAAATAGTATGGTGTATTGGTGAGGTCAGGACGAGACAGTATGGTGTAGTGGCAGGGACAGGATGAGATAGTATGGTGTAGTGGTGAGGTCAAGACGAGTTGGTGTGTTAATCCAGTTTGAAAATATAGTGGATTGGAGACCACCTGATGTATCAGTTTTGGCTGACTGTATTGTGATCTAGGAGTGAGGAGCAGACGAACACTATTTGTTAGTGTACTTGAAAGGTGAAATGAAGTTTGATCACCATTGTATCTCTGATACAATTTAACATAAATCAACCGTTTAAGACAATAACTAACTTGAGTATACATCTTGGAGACTGAGATTGCTATGTAAAGTTCATTCAGACTGGTCTTTTACTTCGGGAGTTGATAATCTGACATTACCGGCAACAAATGCAAATATCTGTGCGCTTTGGGCTTGTCCCTTAAATATGATTTTACAAATGACCGCCATCTTCAGCAATCTTTGTCGTGTTATATACTAATCAACATTTCGAACGCTTCAATATAGGCAATGGTGATTTATAACAAATGAAAATGAGTAGCATGTTTCGGTGCACCGGAGTATGTGCATGATATGACGACATAATTTGTATAAAACCCTTACTCGTTCACATATACATGAAAAATACTTCATGTATGTTTATATATAAAAACTGAGAATTTGAAATATTAACAGTTGCATGCAATCGATATGAATTTCGAAAGAATAAATGATATGTGTGTTGCATGATTCGGATATAAAGAGTAACAATCAATACATACATTATGTAGCAGTTAAGCTGAAGCCCTATCCAATAACAAGTAATTGGTATTAATTATCACGGTTGTTAAAATACATGCAGTGTTAGTAGAGTTCGTAATAAGCATATGCAGTTGATGGCGGTAATAATTTAAAATAAGCTAGGGTAATATTGCAACCGTGCTGTTAAAGTCGTATTATTTTGTATGCTGTTTTTGATTATGAATCCTGCTGCTGCTTTTACTACCACCGCCGCTGCTGCTGATGATGATGATGACGATGGTGATGACGATGATGATGATGATGATGATGATGATGATGATGATGATGATGATGATGATGATGATGACGACAACGGCGACAACGACGACGATTACGATGAATATGATGATGAGGAGGAGGAGGAGGAGGATAATGATGATAATGACGACGACGATTACGATGATAATGAGGAGGATGAGGAGGAAGAGGAGGAAGAGGAGGAGGAGGATAATGATGATGATGATGACGACGACGACTACGATGACGTTGATTATGATAATGATGATGATGAGGAGGAGGAGATGAATGAGGATGAGGATTAAAATAATTTAAAATCAGTTATGCAGTTTCTTACCCTAGGTACTCCAACAAACTTGATCAACATCCTGTTCCAAAGCCAGGTGACAGATATCTGCGGCTGATATTGAAGACTCTGATAGTCGCAGAGAGGTTAGTCAGCACATCGTCCCCCACCCGCCAACTACGCAGCATCAACAGCACACCTTGTGTCTTCACTTAGAGTGTAATAGGTAAGGAATCCTTGCCATGCACTAGTAATTTATTACATAGCATCCATTGAAGAAAGTTATCATATTCGGTCAACAACACCAATATTCACCAGACTGGAATGACGTGTTCTTTCAGAACTAGATATATTTCCGTTTGGAATTCACAAGTCAGTTTTCAATTTATGTATGAAAATATTCAATGACTTGCATCTTTCTATGAATTGCAACATGCACCGGTCAATTAAATTTAATGATGTACCTTTCCCCCGTAGTATTATGTAAATTATATCCTAATACTTAAACGTTACTCAAACAATGCAAGGTTTCACTCAGTATTTTATCCAAGTTTAGCAGCTATAGATAACACTATCCAATAAAGACAATCAAGCTCCGTTATATTGCCGTTAATTAACACGCGAATTATTCATTGATGAATCACTTCCACTTTCTGTACATTTACACACAAAACATTTAAGTTCATGTGGCGATCTGTCAAATGAAAAGCGACTTTCGCGGACAAATCTCCCCCCTGGATGTTGTATGTGTATGATAGCGGGCTGTGGATGGTCAATCTAACTGGATGTCCGCTTGAGAATTGTTACAATGATAACCTAATTACACGTACACAAGACTAGCAAAGTGAATATACAGCATGCCATGCACTGGTATGTTAGGATGTTCCTATAGCCATTGACCACATAGTGACGTGCAGGTAGTACATCCTCCCAAACTTCTACAGAACGGACCAAGCCACGATACTCGGTCCTCACTCACTCAACTGTGCAAAATACATCCAATTTAAAAGAAAGAAATCCCCTCTTATGTCGGACGATCACACCCTATTAGAGGTCCATTCATTTTTTATATCACAAAGACCGTGGGATTATAATAAATTTTGGCGCTTCTGGGGCGTGAAATGTGCGTCAACAGTGGGACTGGGATAGGATTTACCCGGGCAACCAACCGTTCCTTTCATGTACTAACGGGTAGTTTGTCATCACGTGAACAACTTAACCCCCTTCTACTTTACTGACCCAACACACCGTTTACCGTACTCGTGTTAATCTCGAACCCCCAGCTGACCCTTTTATCACAGCAATTGGTAAACATCCGTTTTATCTGTCGTCAAGCAAGTTGTCTCTAAAGCTTACCTTTTACAATTAAACGTCACTATCATATTTCACTGTATTTCTTTATTGAATTCCTATTCTTATTCAGCAAATGAAGAAATTTTCGCTTGAACTTACTTTTAACTAAATAATTTACAAAATCTAGGCCGAAATCAGGGAAAAGGTCACTAACGCTTTTATTTTTTGTGAGAATTGACTTCATTATAACCAGCTTCAGGGTATTTTTCCAACCATGTTTGTTATCTGTAATCCAAGATTATTGCCGATTTACCGTACAAACGAGTAAATAAAATATAGGTCCCTTTAAATCACTAAAAATAACGCTTGGCACCCAAAAGATTAAAGTGAATTTAATTTGGGAAATGTTACAATTTGTTGGCTTTAACATGTTTAATTGTGTTCTACTCACATAGTATAAAATGGTAAGTATTGTTATAAAATCAAATAGAATCATTTTTGTGTTCAGTGATGCTTTTATTTTAGAGCTGAAAGACATCTACATGATAATTGTACCTATACGTTGGTAATTCTGTTAGCGACTCTGCACTACATAATAAGAAATCCTCTCAATACTGTGTGTTGTGACGGAGCCATATTGTCAGGATGAAGCTAATTTCCCCACTTACCTGGACATTAACCTGTAACCGGGGGCTATATTGCATCAATTACCGTCTTCAGTTTTGGTCACGTGATTAACCCTTAATGGTTGTTTTAAATTCTTTTTATTCCAAAGTTAAGGGAATTAAGGGAGTTTCGGTTCATTCATTTAACCTCGATTCGATCAAGATATGCATCTGAGGACCGATTGACTTTTTAAAGTAAATACGCGTTCTTATTTCTTGTTAATATGTGCATAGCGAAAAAGATATCAAATCTCATTCAAACTCCTTGAATATCATCAAGGACGTTACAAGGTATATTCAGATTAATACTAGATCTGTGTAACAGCCGTTAACATTTTTTATCCTACTATCACGTTGGACATTAGATTTATAAAGCCTGGTGTGATGACATTTGCTTATTCGACAGCAAGTATGATAAACCTGTCACACGCATCCGAACGGACCATTGTTCAAATAAATTTCATGACACAAGTAATTGTCCAAACGTTGTCAGATCATGTAAAATGTTGGCAGTTAAGGGACACAACTATTGATCTACATTACCTGGATGGATGTCGCGATTCCCTGCACAGTCTTTGTGGAGAGCATTCAGGTCAATTGGCATCAAATGCCGGATATCTGTAGATATCTCTGCAGATATCTCAAAAAAAAGCTGAAACAATCCAACAGAGGATTTGGCGGAAAAGAGAATAGCAGTGGCAGACAAATCATAAGACCACGTTCAAGGATGGTGTCAACTCAACACCGTCTACTGGCAATGGATAAAGCTGCTTAAGGCTGGGACGTAATCAACCCAGTCGGCGCACCTTGGGAGGACTAGGTAGCGCCGGCTGATGATGGAACAAGCAGCAGATCTATTTTGTATCACTGACCATTGAAAGGAACAGTTGGTGATCAAATAAGATATTCTAGAATTAATTATGTTCCCCTCGTTTATTGCTGTAATTCATGAAATGACGTCTGGTGATGTAAATTTCTTTAAAAAAAAAACGACGTCATAAATCTCCCCCAGAATGTAGACACAACAAGGCTTAGAAACGAACGTATTCTTGTTTAAGGCAATTATTCTGAATATATATTTTAATAACTTAATATTAGATGATAGATGATAAACCACCTTATTTCAACATATTATATATCCCCTCTAGTCATCTAGTATATATCTATCATCTTAGATTAGTTAAAAATAATATATATATATATATATATATATATATATATATATATATATATATATATATATATATATATATATATATATATATATATATATATATATATATATATATATATATATATATATATATATATATATATATATATATATATATATATATATATTGGTTGACACACATCATGCGTGTAAATAGCAAGTTGTTTAACGGCGTCACGTAAAATCAAAAAATGAACTCAACACCGTTCTGTAACGCATTCATTTTTATAATATCGGCTTTTTGCCGAAACACAACCGAAAGAATGTTCTTGTTGCTATCTTCCAAATGGTGAGAATGCGGAGCTCTTTGGAAACCTTTTCTAAGACACATTAAATCTTTATATTGGGTTTTTTATGATGTTAAGTGCCTTAATGATATGTTTTAAATATTTAATCGGTACAAGTTCTGTTCTCATTATCATATTTATCGGTTATATAATTTATACGTATCAGTATACATGTATGTATATAGCATATATACGTATGATGTATATAGCATATATTTAATATAACTAATAACTTGATGAAAGCGTTTAAATCGACAAAACTAGATGACTTCACCTGCGTATAGGCAGTTACGTGCCCTGTGTATATTTATTTATAATATATACCAAACACTCATCTAATTAACCGTTCTTATATGTTAAAAAAGTGTAAGTCACAGTTAACAATGTCATTAAACTTACATTTAATTGTTCACACGTACAACTTTAGTTACTAAGTCGCTATTGATTGTGGGTTTATATTAACTGCATTGTGCATGAATGTTATCTTTGTTGTAAATATGTTTCCTTCCAAGAAAACATTTAGTTCTTAGAATTCATGAAAAACTAAGGAAAGCCCAAGTTTTTTTTATTGTTTTGACAGATAATAAATCAACCTTTACCTTACATGTAATGATAACCTATCTTTATTTGTAAGTGTTTATAAATTAATTTGACCTTGTATTCTGATCTTAAGTTAAGACGATTCACTATATTGATGCTGAAGCTATATAATAATGTCTTACCCTAAATGCTCGATTTATAGATTTTCCATCTATTCCAAATCGAAGGCTTAGGCTATATTTAGGTCTTTTAATTTTTATTCTCCATGACAGAACTTTGTGACCGATATATCATTATGCACTGCGTTTTGTCCTGTAATAAAATGGAAACACGTTTTTCATGCGTCTGTAGGCATATTATAATAAGTAGGGCGTTTTTAAAACTAGCTAACTATGGTCGGTATGCTTAGTGTTCACCTAATGGGGATCATGATTCTGGACTTAATTGACAATCTCCACACAAATCTAGGATTATCGACAGTGTGATATGGGGTTTGATAACGCACGGCAAACTCGGATTTTTTTTTTAATAGACCAGATGTTATTTTTCTTCTGCATCAATTTCTGCAGGTTTATTGAAATTCTTCTGTGGGCAGAGCCTGTACTGCCACCATTTAAACAAGTGTGACTAATGACTTCAACGAAACACGCACCAAAGATGCCAAACGTCAACAGAAATATTTAACTTTAATAATACCTAAAAATTGAACATTAAACAGAGGTATGGTCTGTGTTCTTACATAGCGGTGTAACTGATAAATAAAGGCAAAACGGAAGTCGATTGCTACTGTATTAAGTTGTTGTTGTTTTGTTTGTTTGTTTGTTGTTTTTAGGAATCCAATTTTAATGTGTTAACACGTAAGTGATCATATTTAAGTTTTGTAAAGAATGTTAATTGTTTTAGTCGACAAGTAAGAGGCGTTATGCTTTTAATAGTAAAGCGAAACAGTTGGTAGAGTCTACTTTAAGAAGAACTATAACTCTATCAGACGTACGGCAACTAAGTAATGTTTGTTATCTTTCTTAAAATCTGATGTTGGCTGTTACAGGGCATGCACAAAGAAAAAAACGAAAAAATACTTTTTCACAAAATTTTATTTCAAAAGGATTTCGGCAACATAAGGCATGGCAAACATATTATGCACACAACATAGCGACGTATAAATAAATAGTTAATTTAAATATAGGACAGAGTACAGATCTAAACAAACAAATATTAAACACCAACAGACAAACAGATAACACAACATCGGCAACAAGTAAGCTTATGTCTGTATTAGTGTGTAAAATGGTCATTTTTTTCTTATGAAGGGTGGTTTCTGTGAATTAGTGTTTTTTTATCAGAAAATGATCGGTTTCTTTTAAATATTGAAATATCGTATCCAGTTAATTTGATTTCTAATTATTTTAAAACGCCAATGCCAATACATGTACTTTAAAATCCATGGTGATAAAAGCTAGTTTACAAAGATTACGTATCCCTAAATTATAAGTGTATTAGAATATTGTAAATCGGGAAGTGGGAGTGAGACGTGGCTCGTCCGTTGAACAAGGTGATGTATATATTACACTGCATCACCAGCTTAGTTATTTTGTAAGAATATTGACAAAAATATATAAGACTGAATGCGTTCCGAGATAATCATTGCCGAATGTAGCTTACACAGATTTACAGATCATCAGGATTGCACAGGTAGAGGGTCATCTGATCGATGACACCCATGAATGGTTCGGCTCCCTTCGCCTTGCCGATGGTCAGTGCGCAGTGGGTGTTCACCAGGTAGCCGTTGGTCGTTACCGACTGGGTCAGGTTGCCGTTGATGCCCTTCAGCTCATTGTTGTTAAACTTGTACACAACCTCCTTCTCAGTCAGCATGGCACCATTCTCATCAACAGCGTTAAAGACAGTAACAGTGTGACTGCCAGAAACAGCTGTCTTGGCACCAAAGGTCACATAAGTTTGGCTTTCTGTGATCCTGATAGAGTCCTCGGCGCCACAGTCGAACCCGTTGGACAGGATGGCCATCTCCTTTTCGGAATGAATGTTGAAGGAGCGGTATTTCAGCTTGATGACGAAGATTGATGACTGGACAAGACTTGAAAACCCGTGGATGGTCAGCTGGCTGTTGACGCCGTCGAAGAAAGCAGCTCCGTCACTAAGCTGCACGCTGTTGTTCATGATGTGAAATTTGTATGCGGACTGATCCTTCAGATTCTCGGAGAATGTAAGGTTGAGATGGGGCTTACAGGTGGGGACGTACACGGATTGGGTGTCGCTTGTGTCGAAATCGCAATAGCATTTCACGGAATCGAATACGGTTCCGGCAGGGCAATCCCAGGAGACAAGCCCATGTCCCTCGACAAACATCTGGTACTTCTTGTTATTTCCGGGGACTGGTGACATGGCACATGTATTGACGATGGTCTCATTGTCGGTATTGTTGCCATTGTTAAGAAAGTAGTCATAAAAGCAGGTGTCGTTGCAATCCATAACCAGGTCCTCTACACACGGGACAGTTTCGTTATTGTACATTTGTCCCTCAGGGCAGCAGTGAGGCATGGCCCGCCCGGCACCACACACCCAGAAACCGCGGCAGTTCTTCTCGGCTGGCAGTATAGTGCCGTCCTCTAGGTTAGCACACTTGTCGTTGTGGCATGCTGTCTGATTCACACCGACACAGACAAGTTTCTCGTCGTCCCAGTAGGTACCGAAACCACAGGAAAGCTTCTCGCCGTACATTGCTCCCTCTGCATTCTCGTGACAGGTAATGAACTTGTCGCATTCATCGGATTTCATGTAATAAACGTGTTTCTTTATGGAAGTGGCGCAAGGGTCTTCAAACAGTGTCGGCAGGGCGTTCAGGCCGGCAACCGTCGCCAGTAGGAATAGAACGATCTTGGTATTCATTGTAGAAAGAGGACACCTGAAATAGCAAATATTTCTATTTATTGACATTAAATATATTAGAAGTTAAATAAACGTCTCATAAAGACTAAACGACAATTTAATCACTGGCTTGAAAAATTACGCAACGGACGTTTTGTCGAAAGTATAGACGTTTAAACTTATGTATGGTGCACAATTTAAGAATTTAGATAAAGAGCAAAATCGTGAAAACGACTTTTTCTCAAGTTTTCTTCAAAGGTAACCTTAATTCTACAATAACCAGTATGTACAGTATGTCACCATATTTTTGTGATATTTTTCATTTTTTACTATTTCAACATAATTGTTTCCATTCAGCATTACACGACATCATGGTGTTATTTTTATAATGTAGCTTTTGCTTTGCAAACGATTTACTTGTGTAGTTAATAATGGATTTTAGCTTCTTAAATCTTTTTTATAACTTTAACAAACTTCTTTGTGTCAGTATTTCTAGCACAAATTACGTCGCTTTATCTTCTGTTTTCTTTATAAGTTAACATATTAAGAAACGGCTCTTCAAAATATCCTATTAAAAGAGCGAAAACAAAATTATGTGACAAAATCAATAAATGTAAAACTAATTGTGTTTACCTTTTATGTCTGTTTTCGTAGTTAGCTGTTCGCTTGCCTTTCGGTATCACTGGGGAACTTCTGGAGCTGTTTGATCTAAGAAAGTTTCAACTTGCCTTATATACCTTTTAAATTTCATGTTTACAGTAGACGTCTTACGTCAAGTGGTAACAGCGAACGTGGGAACGTCCCGCTAACGTCACCACAATGTTAACCACTCACGTTAGCCGCAGTCGCACCAACATGAATGTTGTGGTAGAGGCTCTGGTTTCCCGCTTTAACAAACTTCGTTAGTAGTTGAACGAAATTTAAATTGAAATAGAGGAACCATGTAATACGCGCTTCGCTTGACTGTACTGATTTACGCTAGGGCGTAGCGTACGGTAACCTATTTTAGATGTAAACGGTGTTATGTAACCATTAATAAATTGCATTGTCTAAACGATTTGACATGTGGGATGTATATTGTTAGCTTGGAGTGGCAGTCGTACGCAAGTCAAGTACCTACCATTGGCTGAAACGGATTCTCATATAAGATAAAAATAATAAACAATAACTTTAGCTGTCAACGCCTTTGCTTTTTTCTACTGTTGTTGTCTTTTCTTTTTTTCTTTTTTTTTTTTTCGTTTACTATTTTCAGACGGAGTTTTCTTGCTTTACAAACTTTTAGTTTATTTTTTTTATAGAAGGCAAAACAAAAGAAAGCCACACATACGTCTGCGATGTTTGCATACAGATAATAATATGTACTAAAGGTTTAATAGTCTTCAGACTATCGCTGAAAGAGCCCAAGGACTATTGGTTAAGACGCTGAGGACCTGGTTCTACATTGCAAGTAAACAGTCGGAGAAATTAAGTTGAATTTAAATTGACTTTCAATCGGATAAAGAAATACGTAAAATTAAGGAGTTCAAATGAATATTTGTAATAATTAAATAAGTTATAAGGTGTCGATGCAGTTTAAAGCTCGACCACGTGCCTTAAATTTTGTAGCTGATAATGAGAGACATAAATGAATAGTCTCCCCTGCATAATCCCTAAATGCAAGTAGGTCCTTTAATTTGTTTTACTCGGTTTTTATGCATGTGCTCTATGGAGTGTATGTTGACCTTTCTGCCTTTTTTTGTGAACCCCAGGTTAACTACCATCAATAAACATTTCCATTTTCTTAATTAAATAACATATCTCTATAAGTATGTAAATGAATTTAAAGCTTATATTTGTGCAATAGTAAGAAAATTCACTGTTTGTTATTGCAATGTCTACAAAGGAACAGGCGATAAAATCCAAGAATTTCAACTAAAAGGACCTAACTACTGTTTGGAAAACCTCGTATATTATCTAACAATGGAGACAATTTCCATTTCACCAATGAACCCCATTCCTTTGTATTAAATACAACAATTTTGTTAATTTACAGTCTTTGGGAAATATTTAGGAAGAAGGCCAGTTGGTAAAAAGGACTCACGTGGCACTCATGAATACACGTACATGCCCATTAATCAATAGTCGGTATCTGTCGGGAGAATTACACCAATCGTAACAACTCGGCCATTTCCGTAACTTTCGGAAAATAACACATAATATGATCCAAGTACTAAACAGGGTCACTTCATATCGCTGTCCTCGATGGCTCGGTGGTTAAGACGGATTCTAATAAACTGCGGGATTCGTAGTTTGAGCCTATTTATTTAACTTACATAGATTCCCACAATATACACATGTGCGTTCATCCGGATTTTGATGCGTTTTCCCTGCTACTGCTTGAACTCAAAGATGGTATCCGACAGTTTGAAGCAAAATTTCTTTTCTCAAATAACCAAATAGGTCATTGTTACCTGAAAAGTTCCTGCAAAATTCTGTTCATTTATGTCCTAGATCTGTGTAAACAGTCAAGCCTAAATCACCACTCGTCATTGCAAACAGGTATTTCCTATACCGAGCCACGCTAAACTTTTGAGATCACGGTATAAAGTCATCGGGTAATGGATACATGGATATTTATTTTTAGCAGAGACCACTATCGAGTTTTATACGCTTGGAAATAATACAAATTCATAGTGTTGTTGTTTTGCCACTATCAGTTCTGTCTAACAATCCAGTTAGAGTTCAAAATTGTATTTAATAAGACTTATGTATAAATTGATACAAAAATTATGTCCATATTCCCCAAATCGGTGGTTCGATATTAGTATATATTTTTGATATGGGCAAACTGTTGGATACCACCTTTAATATACAATGTGACATGCTAAATTAATGTATTGATTTAGCCCTGTTTGTGCTGAAAGTTGAAATGTAACGTAAAATAGAAATAAAAGTTTATCAACGTAAAGAAAACATTAAGAAAATTAATGCAGGCGAAAATATTAAAATAGCATACAATTTTTAAAACTAAAGAACTATGCTTAATTAAAATGTTCATCACCTAAAATGCACATTGCGAGACTAGAACTCAGATATTTAATATAAGAGCTCTCTAGCATAAACCCTACGCTATAAATTCTCGTATACATCCAACTATACTTTTAAGTTATTCGTATGCCTCGGACTTCTTCGAAAGCTTCGCCTTATACATAGTTTAGCACCCAAGTATAACGTCAAACATCGACGGAAACTTGTGAGTGCTCGGTGAATCCTGTATCCAATACCATAGGTCAGGGTCTGGCTTTTCAGTAAATGTGATTTTTTTACCACAACCTTTTTTATGCTAAGGCAGTGTAAGTCGTGATCCTGAAATATTTGATAAAACTTTATGTAAGTGTCTGTTCTTTCTAGACACATTTTGGAATGTTCGGCTAAATACAGACACCGAATCTGGCGTTTAATCTTTTGTTATTTTAAGTGCTGTATTGTTGTTTTTAATACTATTTACTCATAAAAATTCCTGGTTATTCCTGGTTAATGTTGTTGCTTCATCGATGTTTTGTGGCCTAGGTGTCTGGTACTAAAAATAACCAACTATGCTGAGTTTGCGAAGATAGGATTCACTCCATTAAAAAAAATATCTCAGGTGCTTCAAGTCACCTCCCACACAAATCCGTGACATCACCAAACAGTTTAAGCAAGACCTTTAGGTTTTAACATACGTTGTTGGTATGCCACTTGATGTTAGTTCTAGCCTAAAATAAAGACACCATCTTTAATTGTTACAGCATAGGCATGTCCTTAGAAACCCATTATATAGAGTTGCATAACATGTCACATCAGCTGGAATTATAGTCTGTGTTTTACATTTGGAGTTTTCTGCTGATGGTTATCTGATATGATTAAATCAAAAATAAGTGTTATGCTCTGATAGTCACTCGGGAAAACAGAATGTTACCACTGTCCTATGCAGTGTTAATGGAAATGCAAGTGAGAACGGCAACAGCAGAAAATCGACCCAAACTGCTTAAAGCTGTATATAACAATTCCAACTGCATGGATGATCAGTCATCCCGATTAAAAGGCAAAATGGAGAAGTTAGTCGTTTTCGTCGCTGTCGTTGTTAGCCTAGGTATAACTGTGCACGGAGCTGTCTTTTTCAATGAACTCGAGACAAGAATCAATGGTGAGTTTTTAAGGCTACTTTTCCATAGCGATTGCATATCAATTTAATGTTGACAGGTCTTACCTGAAACCATTGTACAAAAATATAGGAATAAAAATTAATTTTACGGTTGACTCTATGGATTGTGCCAAGCATACACTTTCTCTATTTAAAATTTTATTTATTTAGAACATAGTAATTGTTCAGACACAAATCGCACAATTAATAACTTTAGATTACTCATCAAAATAACTAAAGATTCTGTGTTTTTTTCTAAATTACCGATCATTAACAAAATAATATAACTCTAACGTTTTGTTCAAATATATTTTTAAGATTAAACATGAGCCAAACAGAACTAGGAAGTGTAAAGTTCGCTAGCCGAGTTCAAATCGTCGAAGATTAGCTATGTTAAACCTATTTTACTTTCAACATCAAATAAGAAACATTAAAACAATTGACACGAACATCAACACTTTCGACTTTTTTGTCAAATATGTTGATGATTTTATTTGAAGTTGGAAATAAACTTTGATCAGAACTATCTAAATATTGGTGATTTGAACTCGGTCGGCAAATTCTCCTAATTTACCCTATTTTAAGCAAAAAACCGCTTAGCCGCCTCTCAAAGCCATTCCAATAAAGGTAGTATTTTTTTTATTTGAAAATACAATGATAGGCCATGACTGCGTTATGAAAACTACTGTTGTTCAGTTTTATTTACTAAAGTCTCGTTTAAACTTAAACATTTTATTTGTATGCTAAATGACGGGATAAATGGAGCAATACGAAAATAACGGCCCTAGTTTAATTATTAATGAGTACAAATCTGAATAAAAAATATGTTCTGTTCTGATAAATTATTAATAAGTATCTCGCCATAGGCAAGACAAAATTATTCCTCCCTATTTATCAGATAAATAATGGCCATCCTTGCTTTTCTCTGTATTTTCAAATGAAAGAACGTGGTGCTGTAACAATATGCATGCGAAAAATATATTCATATATCTCATAACAGTGTGGTCAATCATTTCTCTTGTTATGGTTATCGGGTGCATATTTAAGTGTATAGTGGTGACTGTTAATTACATTATAACTATTAGGTGATAATTAAAGGTCTTGATGAGCCATCAAAAGGAATTTATTTTAAAAAAGCAAGCTTACCCATATCTTATTTGCATAAATAATATTAAATATACTTGACCAACTATAACACGTGTACCAGATTTGGTGATATCTTATCGGTAAAACTTGCTGTACAGTAGACTGTTTTCTTGCCTCGACAGTGACTCGACTTTAGGGGCTGGAGAGTTATGTCATCGCCGTTGTCATTCAAGTGTGTCTTTTGTGTTTAACTGTATTTATTTATATAATATTCTAACAAAGGTTGTAACAGGTATTAATCTCTGTACCATGTATTACAGAGAACGGCACCAACGAGCGGTACTGTACATATGAGGGCAAGAGGTACGGCGTAGGCTCACGTTTCCTAGACTTTGATTCCTGTGTCAAATGTGTCTGCAACAAACATGGCCTCCAGTGTTCAACGTACGTAGCAATAGTATTCTGATTCCGATTGTGAGTGTCATTTTTGCGTTTGTTTGTTGTGTTTTTGTTGGGTTTATCGTCCCACCAACAGTTTCCCAGCTATCTGGAGACGGTGCCTGTACCTTTATGTACCTTTAACTACCTTTAACCTACTCTTTTGTTGCGTATGCGTTAGCAAGGAATTTTTCACGCTACCATTTTAAACGACTTTGGTATTTAGCGGGGCTGAGTAGTGTAAAAGGGGATGTGGGGAGCAAATCAACTTTTGGAAGGAAGAGAAGGACCAAAATTCACTTCCGGTTGCCCCGCCCCCTCCCCCACATCCTGTGTGCGCGCGTCGCTCGAGAGCAAAAATCCACTTCCGGTAGCCCGAGTCGCTTGAGAGCAAAAATGTATAAAGTACTGATGTTCGTTGTTTTGAAGCGTAATAAGAAAGTGCAATCGGGGTGACGGTGTGTATTGATTTACGTATTTTTGTGTTGGTGCGTTGTTTGTTGTTTACCGGCCGCAATTGCTCAGTTGGTAGAGCGTCGGCTTGCGGATCGGGAGGTCATGGGTTCAAACCTCGGCCTGGTCAAACTAAAGACTTTAAAGTTGGTAGTAGTGGCTTCCCTCCTAACGCTCGGGGCTAAGGGGACAGCATTACGCCTGACATGTCGGTGTCAGTATAATGGACCGGCCGGGTTCAGTCCCTGGGCACCTCATAAGTGCCCCTGTGCTATAATGATAGAAATGTCGCTGCACAGTATCGGCAAAAAAGCCGGCTAATCCCATCCCTGTTTGTTGTTTTTTTCTCCGATGAACAGAGACGCAAGAGATCCTAATATGTGTCGTTGCTTTAAATACGGTTATATCTTTTTTAATTGGTGAACTTGACATACACGTTCGTAGTTTTCGAATAGGTGCGTCTGTTGCGATATTTTATTTCCTATGAAAAAGAACTATTTTTGCATCATTTGTAGAACATGTTACAGGAGAGATGGTGATGTTCAGCATACATTGATACCATCATAGAACTGTAAATATGAAAAATAGGAAAAATACGAAATATGTAACAGGCTCAAAAAATAAAAAGTGCTTGAGTTTTAAATGATTTAAAGTTTTGAATACTTGGCTTCTTAGATAGAAATCCAGGGATATACTGACTGTGCTGCAGAGTCTTCGTGTCTTGATACATGCTTGTTATGTGTAGTTTTATTAAACAATATGGTTGGAACATTTACATTCGAATTTTAAGATAACCTGTAAAATGTTTTTGACAGTAGTATACTGTGCTGGTTAAACGCACTACTTGTGCTTGTTGACATGCTTCAGGGATCATGACATTGACCTCGTCCTAAGTAGAGGGTTACTCGGCTATTTTGAAGGGGAGAGGGGGGTAGACGGGGGGGGGGGGGGGGGGGGGGGGGCGATGTAACTTCAAGCACAAAGGAATACGTAAACGATTTTTAGATGATAAGAAAGTGTTCTGAAAATCTTGCAAATTGTGCAAATTGAATAAGTTAATTTACTTGGTGCTTGAGGTCATCTCTTCTGTGACGTGTTCTTTAAATGATGCAAAATATTTGTGTGTGTGTTGTTTTTTTCATAGGAAATAAAGTATCGCAACAGATACACCTATACACGTGTATGCCAAGTTCGTAGAAGTGATGTAGAAGATTTCTCCAATTTAAAAAGATATATTTACCATTGCTATGTTTTTTCCCTATTCAAAATTTTTTTCGTTTTGAACTTTGAACTGGAGACTTCAGAGTAATGCATGTTGTTCTTGACTGTGGGCATGTTTACAGGTATTTTCTTTGACTTTTAATTATTTTTAAGTGGCATAAAATCAAACCAAACTTACCGAAAATAATATGAACTATAAAAATATTTTCACAAAAAATACTACACATAAAATTAGGCAAAAGTTGACAGATCGTCGTCTGCAACTGTCAAAAACGTAAACAAACATGGAGAGTGACAGCGACCAGTTACCCGATTTTAATTTGGAGGATTTTCTATTGGAGCCAATTTCAGGCTTTTTGTTGTTCCAGGTACGAAGTTTGTAGGTACGACGCTGTTAAAAACCTTGACTTTATTGATTTTAACCCCCACTTCTGAAATCCTGGATCCGCCACTGGCTTAAATCCTGAATAAAATTGAATGTACACGTCTTACGATCACACAAAGCGCGAAAATAGCAATTAAATCCACGAAAACACTTCCTTTGCAAACTTGTCACGAGGGTGCCTTGGTTTCTTTTAACCCGTATATGTAAAACAAACAGAGGAAAGAAAACAATATTTAAGAACGAGACACTACTTTTTGTTATAAAAATACGTTTTTTAATCATATTAACTGTTAAGAAATACGTTACTGAAATATTCAAGTTGTAAATGCTGTACGATCAACGCTCAAAACGTACTAGTTTGTTTTCGCGGACCTAGGGTGTGAAGCGGTCAAGAGAAGTAATAGCTGTTCTCGCCTTTGGAAAAAACTGGACGTGGTGCTTCCCCTTACATTACAAAAGCAAAGTTATTTTGTAAATAATCAACGTGTGAAACAAACGAAATGAAAGGGGAAAATGTAAATATAAGGAATTACTCTTATTTTGGAACGGTTTATGAAGTATGAACGCGCTCGAGAGAGAGCTTGCAAATTCACCATGCCAGTTCTTTCGTGTGCGTTCATACTGCATAAACCGTACCAAAATAAGAGTCATTCCTTATACAACCGCATTTAAAGCAACGATACATATTAAGATCTCTAGCGTTTCAGTTCATCGGAGAAAAAACAACAAACAACGCACCAACACAAAAACACGTAAATCAAAACATACCGTAACCCCGATTACACTCTCTTACTACGCTTTAAAACTATGAACATCAGTTCTTTATACATTTTTCGCTCTCGTGCAACGTGCGCAACCGGAAGTGGATTTTTTCTCCCGAGCGACGCGCGTAAACCTGAAGTAAACTTTTCCTCCGAGCGAGGCGTGCAACCAGAAGTGGGTTTTGCCCTTCAAAAGCAGCGCGCACAACAGGAAGTGGGGTTTTCCTTTCAAAAGGGGATTTGCTCCACCCCACCCCAACCCAACAAACACAGCTTTGTTACACTACTGGGTTGGTTCGAATCCCGGGACATATGTACCTGTAGCGGCGTCTCTGCCGATTGCCTACAACGTCCGGTACACGTGTTCGTTTATTGTCTTTATACACCCCTGGGTAATACCAACAACATGCAATGAGGTGTATTTTGGAAACACTAACCATATCTAGGTAAATAAGGAGTCCTACAACAAGTTCCTCTCAGGGTGGAGGCAACAGCAAATCCCATATGCGATTATCCGTGTCCCATACTTTTACACTTAATTTTTGAGAAACGGCCATTTGTTTTTGTTGTTATCGTTATATGTTGTATGTTTGATTTGTTAGTTTTTGTTATTCAAACATGAAAATTTTCATTTGGTAATAAAACTTTTAAAATTCGATCAACTATTATAATTTCATGACATCTTATTCATATGGTGGCATATTCTCGCCACCATTTAATCTTTAGTTTTGCGATTTTCACGACACATGTAGTTAAATGGTATCTTGAAAGAGCATACAGTAATCATGGTACTTGATATTTGTTGCGTTAGTGCTTTGAAACGCCACCGCATTCACGTTATCATAAGATCACGATATCACAGGAAATTTCACGAAAACAGTCCTTATCAAGAAAATGTGTTGTTGTTGTGTTTTGTTGTTGTTGTTGTTCTGTTGTTCTTTTTTTCATTAAAAATATTTTACGAAACATTTATCTAATGGTATTATTCATTTTCTCCTTCAGTACAACATTTACTGTCCACGTAGAAGGCGAGGAGCATGCCAAGTGCAAGAATGTTGTGAACAACTGCAAGAACAGGTGGGTGTTGAAGGATGACGTCACACAGAGATGTCCGAAATCACTGATGCCCAAGGAGATAGCTATGGTTGGGAAATAGACCTTTGGCAGGAATTGCTCATCATACGGCTAAAATTCCTCAAATGTTGCGATAAACAATCGAGTCAAAGATTAAAATTTAAAAAAATTATAGAACGTAGTCGTTATGGTTTCTTACCTCACTATCCTGCTTTCTCTTTTTTAGATTTGCGCTTGCGTGCTCGCCACCATGCTTTTTTCTGCCATGGAGGTGAAGATGCGACTTCAATGCGTTTTTTGCGAACATAACATTTTCATTTCGTCACAGGGTTAAATAAATACATACACATTGATATTGATAGATAATAAGGCTGCGAAAAGATATCGAAACAGAGTGGATCAAAATAAATATGTAAGAGTTTATCTGATGATAGAGGTTGTGGTGATTACGCCGATATCATTGATGGTGCCTGGCATCTGATGGTAGAGGTGGTGGTAATTACGCCGATATCATTGATGGTGCCTGGCATCTGATGGTAGAAGTGGTGGTGATTACACCTCTGTCATTGATGATGCTTGGCATCTGATGGTAAAGGTGGTGGTGATTACGCCGATATCATTGATGGTGCTTGGCATCTGATGATAGAGGTTGTGGTGATTACGCCGATATCATTGACGGTGCTTGGCATCTGATGGTAGAGGTGGTGGTGATTACGCCGATATCATTGATAGTGCTGGGCATTTGATGGTAAAGGTGGTGGTGATTACGCCGATATCATTGATGATGCTGGGCATTTGATGGTAAAGGTGGTGGTGATTACGCCGATATCATTGATGGTGCTTGGCATCTGATGGTAGAGGTGGTGGTGATTACGCCGATATCATTGATAGTGCTGGGCATTTGATGGTAAAGGTGGTGGTGATTACGCCGATATCATTGATAGTGCTGGGCATTTGATGGTAAAGGTGGTGGTGATTACGCCGATATCATTGATGGTGCTTGGCATCTGATGGTAGAGGTGGTGGTGATTACGCCGATATCATTGATAGTGCTGGGCATTTGATGGTAAAGGTGGTGGTGATTACGCCGATATCATTGATGGTGCTTGGCATCTGATGATAGAGGTTGTGGTGATTACGCCGATATCATTGATGGTGCTTGGCATCTGATGGTAGAGGTGGTGGTGATTACGCCGATATCATTGATAGTGCTGGGCATTTGATGGTAAAGGTGGTGGTGATTACGCCGATATCATTGATGGTGCTGGGCATCTGATGGTAAAGGTGGTGGTGATTACGCCGATATCATTGATGATGCTGGGCATTTGATGGTAAAGGTGGTGGTGATTACGCCGATATCATTGATGGTGCTTGGCATCTGATGGTAGAGGTGGTGGTGATTACACCGATATCATTGATGATGCTTGGCATCTGATGGTTAAGGCGATGGTGATTACGCCGATATCATTGATGGTGCTGGGCATCTGATGGTAGAGGTGGTGGTGATTACACCTCTGTCATTGATGATGCTTGGCATCTGATGGTTAAGGCGATGGTGATTACGCCGATATCATTGATAGTGCTAGGCATTTGATGGTAAAGGTGGTGGTGATTACGCCGATATCATTGATAGTGCTGGGCATCTGATGGTAAAGGTGGTGGTGATTACGCCGATATCATTGATGATGCTGGGCATCTGATGGTAGAGGTGGTGGTGATTACGCCGATATCATTGATGATGCTGGGCATTTGATGGTAAAGGTGGTGGTGATTACGCCGATATCATTGATGGTGCTTGGCATCTGATGGTAGAGGTGGTGGTGATTACACCGATATCATTGATGATGCTTGGCATCTGATGGTTAAGGCGATGGTGATTACGCCGATATCATTGATGGTGCTGGGCATCTGATGGTAGAGGTGGTGGTGATTACACCTCTGTCATTGATGATGCTTGGCATCTGATGGTAGAGGCGGTGGTGATTACGCCGATGTCATTGATGGTGCTTGGAATCTGATGGTAAAGGTGGTGGTGATTACACCGATGTCATTGATGATGCTTGGCATCTGATGGTAGAGGTGGTGGTGATTACACCGATGTCATTGATGATGCTTGGCATCTGATGATAGAGGTTGTGGTGATTACACCGATGTCATTGATGATGCTTGGCATCTGATGGTAGAGGCGGTGGTGAATACACCGATGTCATTGATGATGCTGGGCATCTGATGGTAGAGGTGGTGGTGATTACGCCGATATCATTGATGAAGCTGGGCATCTGATGGTAAAGGTGGTGGTGATTACGCCGATGTCATTGATGAAGCTGGGCATCTGATGGTAAAGGTGGTGGTGATTACGCCGATAGCATTGATGATGCTGGGCATCTGATGGTAAAGGTGGTGGTGATAACGCCGATGGCATTGATGAGGCTTGGCGATGACGCCTCAGTAGAATGTTTAATTCAGTTTCGACCATAGGAATCTTCAGCTACATTCTTAATTCATTCTTACGTCCATATATTTTCAGTTACCACTTCTACTTCACTTGTAGATGTTCGTTTGTGTGTGTGTATGTGTGTGTGTGTGTGTGTGTGTGTGTGTGCGTGCGTGCGTGCGTGCGTGCGTGCGTGCATGCGCGCGCGCGTGTGTGTGTGTGTGTGTGTTTTGTGTTGCTTTGTTGTTGTTGTTGTTCGTTTGTTTTGTTGTTGTTTTTGCCCTGTCAGGTGGCATATTCTCGCCACCACTTTAAAATCGTTTGTGACTTTTCATGTCCTTTATATTGTTACCTAAAGGTACGCATTGTTATCATGAAACTTGATAATGGTACCTTTACAGGATAATTGGAGTGTTATTGTTTTATATCACCAACACATACCTGGTTTGCACATGTCATTTAGTTTTGTGAAAAAAGAATTTCTCAAGAATAATTTCTGTTTTCATAAAATTAAACTAAAATTAAACACTCGGCCACTGATCTGAACTTGGATTTTATAATTAGATCTTATACGTTTAAATAGAAAAAAGGTGTTTATTTATCTTTTATTTATTTATTTATTTGGGTTTTACGGCACACCGACACTTAATAGGTCATACGGCGCCGAATACAAAGTTAAATGTGAATAAAGCGTAATCAGGTTAAACCAAACTACGCATGTAAAATATATAAAAATACAAAAACTATCAGGTAAAAAAATAAATAATAATTGAAAACAGGTCAACCCATAAAAAGGTTTAAAAAGTATGACGATTGGTAAATAAACAGTTTATCTGTTTAGATTGTTGATATCGGGACAAGTTAACTGACAAGTGGAAATTAGAATTAACAGAAAACCAGCATGTCGTTCGCATCATCTTCGGCCCATTCGGAAAGTGTAATTATATTAATAGTACAAGAAAAGTCATTGATGCAAGCATGAAAGGTGACGCAAACACTGAAACCGGTAAAAAACGTTAAAGCCAACCATTAGTTTAAAATCACCCAAATAAAAGTAGTTAAAAACAATTACATGCGAAAATATAGCTCTCCATTTGAAGATATTCAAACTTTGAGCATATTAGAACGTATATACACCCCGATTCCGATCGATATAAGGCATGCTATACACAGTGAAGGCAGCACTATATCTGCTTCAAGTGGACACCGTCTCCAGATAACGGAAATACTGTTGGTGGGACGATAAACCCAATAAACAAACACACCCCAATATTCATTTGTAGTGTAAAAGTCTTCCGACATTTTACATAATCGCGTCTGATCGATGAGCTCGTAAAAATCCCGATATTCTCGCCACATGATTATTCACGACGCATGTGCAATTCATCGGTAGTGCAATGGCGAAATAATCAACGTGGCTCGAAAAGCTTGTTTGACTGAATTTAAGAGATAAAGATGATATAGTAGAGAGAAAAATGCGCTAGGATAAACAAAAGACAGGAAAATACAATAAAACTTGAATCAGTCGTAGGACGAACGTAGACAATTATCATACGCAGCCGCCACAGCTAGAAGCGATCACAATGGCATAAAACAACTTGGAACAAGTAAGTCAATATTCTGCTTTCGCTTTCTTAGTGTCTAAAAACTTGCTAAAGTCTTTCTGTATGCATTCGATTTTTTTCCTAATGGGACGTGTTTGTGCTGGACCATTATAAAACGTGTATTCGTTGCATGCCGATGATTGCTTACTTCTGTGACGTAATTCGTTTATAAAATGCCAATAAATAATAATAAAAGCCTCAACTTAAACATTCGTGTTACCAAAATGTCAAAGCTTGGCCGAGAACCTACTACTTTGCATACGAAGCCACGCCCGCCGCGTTAAAATGTTTTGCCAAGATGCCGTCATTTATGATTTTAGAATCTTAACACGAAGCTCTCTCATCACATTGCTCGTCTCACGTTCTGTCCCTGAATATTTACCCATTCAAACACATACCCTAATAATCTCAAGAGTAACTGGAAAGCCAATGTAAACATTTAAATATTGACATTGATTATATTGAATTGAAACTTATACAAAGAGTATGTTCTTCTGATGCAAGATTTTACAGTTAAGTCAGTCAAGTGTGAATACATGTTTGCTGATCTTAAACCGCAAAGACAAAAAAGCGCCGCTACAAGAAAAATGGGCTTATTTAACAAAAAAAAAATCTTTTCATTACACGAAAGTGATATTTTTTGCCGATCTGATATTTAGTTTTTGACATATAATGTCAACAAAAATAGTGATAAATAGGATAAACGACGCTACGGCGTCAAGATTAGAACGAAAACGATGTCGCATACACTTGCTCTAGCTCAGTAAAGTTGAGAATTTAGGTTCTAGTCTGTAGTGAAATAATATCTTTGTGACTGAATCTATCATTAAAATTGAATCAAAGTAAGTCCGATTTTCACCGGTCTGTTTGTCAAAGCCACTGGGTTGTCTGAAAAGAAAAGTAATAACAGTGTTCAATGTGGGCACCTTTAAACATGTGTGCCAAATAATATTATAATTATAGTTTTGGGCTATTTAAAAAAAGCAAAATAATTAGTTAACAACCCACATTATAGACTTCACTTTCTAAAATAACAGGAATGTCCTTTAAGTTTCTGGTTTTAATTTTCCGCTTCGTTGCAAACGTGCGACACATTTACGATGAAAGTTCCCGTTACAAAGGCATTGTACACAGTCGATTAAAAGCTCTTCTAATGTACCCAACTAAAACATAAAGCATCCAACAAATGTCGGATCAACAGGTAGAAGACACGTGTTCTCTTTAAACGCACAACGAACGTACGTGTTTGTATAGATGTTCCTGTCTCTGCTGGCCCGCGGTGTGTGTGTGAGTTTGTGGGGGTGGAAAATGTGTCACATGTGGGGGGGGGGGGATAACATTATTCATGGCACCCGTCAGGAAAATGTGTCACATGTCGCTTGAGCAAGGGTAGCTTAATCTCTTCACCATTGTTGGCCCTTTTCCAGATATCGACGCTGGCACACGAAAGTATTGGAACTTGCTAAGATATAATAAAATATTAATATAAACATATATTGCTTTTCTTTATAAACGGAGTGAGTGTAAGTCGATAAGTAAAACTTAATGTATGCAATACATATTGGTAAGGTATGCAATTAACAATTGTATATCTTATATCCGATAATTGATTCGGTAAAAGTGTACATGAAAGATTTAAATAACTGGTTGCTTTTGTGTGACTTTGTTTATCGTACAAATGGGGTATTTATAGGTCTCATAATCAATATATTTTTATGTTTAAAGTTACCTTATGCCGGGAATATCACGTACGACTGGCAGTAAGTAAGGTCGCCAGTCCAACCATTCCCAAGCCGGATAATGGACCGCGTCTTTTATTGTTGACTATTTATTCACAACTGCTTCGAGTTGATCCATTGTGCCGCTGTCGGTGCGTCGCTACAGATTTTGTAATGTAGGCGAAACACCGTCTGATGTAGATATTGCATCATGAATTCTATTTGGTTGTGCCTCCCCGTCATTAAGCGCCATAGTAATTTGGGCCTTTATAGGACATACGGGATTATATCACTAAGCTTATATTACTTTGAAGACGTTTTGAAGTTTTTCCCCAGAATTCTTATGTCGTTCCTTGCTATTGTATGTGTCACTGTATTTTGGAGCGCATGTTTACCAATGACAAACACCAAAATGAACGGCGTTTTACAGAACTGCAAACTTTTGTAAGTGAATGCAAAGTGGGAGTGTTGTCCCATTTTCTTCAATCACTTTTGATGCCATTATAAAAATTTCTCGGATATTTTCATTTCTCTCATGTTTAAGATATTCGAGTACAACTCGGTGACCGCAGGTTTTTCTAAGAGGTTCTTGATGCAGCAACCAGACTCTTTAAAACGAATAATCTTATCATAACAATGGTCGCTGTCTGCATCTTCATCACTGTCACGGTCGTTATTTCCAACAAAGTAGCTCTGCGCACGTCTATTAACACCTATGTAGTTGTCTGTAAACAAAGATTCATTGAGCAAGTACCGCTTAACATCAAGTAAAGATAGTATCAGTGAAATAGCTCTTATCTTTTAAGGTTTAGAAGCTTTTTCAATTTTTCTTTCAGTGATGCACATAATGTGGTAGTTTTACCTGACTAGTCTGAATTAATCTACAGATATTTGAATAGGTATATAAGAAAAGGTCATTTTCAATGCACGCACACGTGTTTGTTACGAAACTAGCTGATGGTAAAGGTGCATACAAACGTTTCTTAAAGGCATCTCAAAAGCCTTATATAAGTGACCCCCACCCCCCATTTATTGCCCCACCCAGCATGTGGGGGCATCTGTTTTCTGATAAGCCAGGCTGCCACAGTCTGTAACGATGTGTCTGTCACACAGGTATTGTTCAAGATCCAAGTGTATGTATGGGGGTTGAACATAGTCATTCACAGTTTGTAAAGGAAACAGTTGTGAATATACCAATTACGCAATCCAATATATATATATATATATATATATATATATATATATATATATATATATATATATATATATATATATATATATATATATATATATATATATATATATATATATATATATATATATATATATATAAATCTTTATTTGTTTTCTTTCTTACTTTGTTGGTTGATTATGTTATTTCTTATACATTTTGTTATTTCTTTCATTCTTTTAGTTCTCATATATATTTAAAGTTATATTTTATTTTGATTTGTAAAATGTAACGAAACGTTTCTAACAAAAGCACTTTAAAAAGTCATTCATTGTCAGAATAATGTCCTTCAGAGTCATTTTGAATACTAAAACTTGTATCTCTCATGTATTTTCAAAATTAAATATTTAGCTATGAAATAAATACATAATCTTGCAGTTACAAAATTGACACCTAATAATTAATGCAATAAAGAATTTGTAAGGGATCATACTGTAAACAACCCACATTATCACTAACAATAATGTTTGTGGCTTTGTGTAAAACTAGCCTACTGTCTCACATCCATACTAGCAGGTAATTTAGTTTTGCATTAACCCATCAGAGGTATTACTGTGACAGATTAGTACTATGTTGGCTAAAGACTCCCTGCAGTGATGACCAGCAATTAGCAGGTCTGGTCATAGCATGTGGGGGCCTGGCTCAGTGGGATACCACATTCCTTTCGAGATGCCTTTAAGATAAAACAAATACCACTGTACAAGTGCACTGACCATGGCTAGAACGTCTAAATATGTGTTTTAAATCAGTGTTTCACGTTTACCTTAAAACATACAGCGGAGGCTTAATACGAAAACATCGGGCCAAAACCTTGTGTTTTCAATATGACGCCAAAATGTTATTTTAATGGCATTAAGACCGGTTTTCCTGAAGCAGCGCTCAAATAGTCTATTGATATTATTTCTACAACGTTACGTTACAAAATATACACATTACTTGTATTGTTTCTTTTGTTTCTAATCGTCTCATTGGCAAATCATAGACTAAGTTTGGGAACTTGTGGAAACAGCCTTTTTATCTGATTTTATAGTAATTTGTTCTGATCTTTTATATTGAAGTGTGCAATAAAATATGCTTGAACTAAATTTCTATCATTTTAAATTGATACTTTGAACATTCTTCGTACGTTACACCCATTTCACTAATAAATCCTGAGATATTACTGCTCGGAATAAAATGATATAGTTACTGTTACTGTGTTTTGCCGTTCTTTTATCCCCGAGATTGTATTTTTACAATGATGCAATGGATAACATTTTTATGATTTTGGCATGTTTTGCAAAAGTAACTTTGTTTTATTCATGAAAAATTTATTATTCTTCGCCAATTACAAATCCATATTTTTTTATCTTTTCAGGTCATGGCAAACAGCCATTGGACGTTCTCCTCCAAATTAAAAGTTGTTATGATAGCATTGACCTTGTCCGTTTCTGTTACAGTTTTTTACCTATCAAAACTCCGAGTTTACTCTGTACCACACAATTATTGCAATGACAAACACAGAGAAGCCACGAATGTTGTTAGAGAGAATCCGCACTGCTCCGAGGAGTACCGTGCCAGTCACTGGATCACGACGGTCGGCATGGGTCGGACTGGCAACCTCATGTTCCAGCTGGCCACGCTTTTGGCCACGGCTAGGATCACTTGTCGAACTCCCGCTATCTCTCCCATAATGGACAGGCATCTAAGTGGAATATTTAACCTCACATCGTTCTCCAAAATAAAGGCTATTTATGTTACAAAGAACTGGCATAGATTTGCTGAGTCGTGTCAACATTCCTGGCAACTTTTCAACCTTGATCCTACTTACAATTGGACTATTTCCGGTTATTTGAACAGCTGGAAAAATTTCGCTTTCTATTCTGATTACATAAAAAAGGTATTTACATTTAATAAAACTATTGTCGCACCAGCAAGCGTATTTTTGTCTAGTGACGATTTAGTTAAAGCCTGTCCTAAAAATAAGGGATTAAAAATTGGAATCCACATAAGACGCGGGGATTTTCTCAATCTTTACAAGGCCGGTTTTCGAGTGGCAGACGTTAACTATACAATGATGGCTCGAGACTATTACAGAAAACTGTTCCCAGGAAAACAGTTGTGCTTTATTGTAGTCAGCGATGATATGAAATGGTGTAAGAAAAATATTCTCGGAGATAACGTGTTTTACAGCAACCTCACAACTCCAGCCGAGGACTTGGCGCTGTTATCAATGTGCGATCATTCGATCATCTCTACTGGAACCTTTGGGTGGTTCGGCGCCTGGCTTGCTGGTGGGAGAGTGACCTACTTTTCTGACTTCCCTAAACGAACCTCTAAAGGGTGTCCTACTAACGGAGATGACTTTATAATTCCTTCTTGGGTGGGCTTACCTTAATCGGCCCGTTAAAAGGACGAAGCTCGTAATAATTGACACAATATGTTTTGTGTAAAGGCATTAGCATTAGATAAAACCGGAGCTTATGTTTGCATGATCTTATGCCCAATATGTCAAGGCTGGCGGTCTGAGAGATTTAAACTGAACACATCCGATTGTTTGTTTGTTTGTTTTGTTTGTGAAATACATTGCAGCGACCAATTATTATTATCGTAACGTTCAGCTTTTTGGTGGAGGAAGACCCCAGACAAATGTCTGGGTAGAATCACCGGCGCACCGCAAGTCAGCTGGAAGACCTTCCCACATTAAGTCCTTCGCCCCGAACGGGACTCGGACCCACGCGGTGAGAGGCTAAGCAGTCAATGGAGTTACAAATCGGCGACTCTACCACTACGCCACTGGCGCCCCCGTGTGAACACATCTGAACGTGATACAGGTTTCGATCAATAACATGCACTCATTCGGTTGCAAATAATTGTGTGTAAGTGTGCGTTGGCACATGTGTGTTGGAGCGTGGGTGGGTGTAGGATTGCGAGGAGGGGATGGGGTATGGTGTGTGTGTCCATTTTCATAATATGAATATATATATTTTTTAATTTAATTTACTTCACAGGTCTGTTGTCTTTAGATGTGATTAGATATTTTCAGTTGAAGGTTTCCAGTTTCATAAACACTGAGAATTGTATCATAAAGTTTTATTATTTTATCAGCAATTTTTACATATACATATGTGAGTGAATCATAAGTGTACTTCATCTGCCTTGTGGAACAGTACAGAAAATAAGTCCATATTGCTTTAATAGCAATAAATCTCCAATAACATAATAAACCACTTTATTCTGATTACGTTGAGAAATCCTGACATTTGAGGCCTTTAGCCTGTCTGTGTAACCGGGATCGTTGACACTAGAATGCAGAATTTAAATGTACTGAAAAAGCTGGCTTGTTTCTTATTACTGGATAGCTTAGCTCTTTCTTGTCTTATTTTGATGGCATTATAGCTTAGAAAACTGGATTTAGCCGGGCCGCTGGTGAAAATTTGGTAAAATAAATTGCTTGGTGTAGTTTTTTTTATGGTTTTTAATTCACTTTAACATAGACTTACTCGGCGTATAAAGCTGAATGGTATACCTACATGTATTATTATTTGTCTGCTCTTTGGATTAAACTCGATTAATCTATATGTCTCGGTTTGTCTGCTTTTTAAAATTACAATGTTAAAGTATTTTTATTCATATGACAAAGTTTGTCTGCTTTTTAATATAAAAAAGTCGGTTATTGTACACTGTCTGTTTTTAAGGGTTTTTCGATAAAAAAAACAGCAAAGCAAAATCTTTATGACCCGGTTTGTTTGCTTTTTAGAGCCTTTTAAATTATAAATTTAATTCTTTTAATTCATATGACCAGTTTTGTCTGCTTTTAATGTTTTTTAATATACAACAACTTTTATTGTTGTTGATTGTATATGACACAGATATTAAAGTCTTTTAATGCACTAGACCAGGTTTGTCTGCTTTTTAGTGTTTTAAATACTGGTATTAAAATATTTAATAGATTAGGCCAGGTTTGTCTGCTTTTTAGGGTTTTTTAAATAATGATATTTAAGTATTTTAATACATGAGACTGTCTGTCTGTCTGCTCTTTAGTGATTGTAGGTATCAATATACCACATACAATTCATTTCTTTCTTAACATACAATTTTTAAACATTTTCTTTCAAAAAGAATATACTTAAAGGCAGGCAAAACTAAGCATGCAATGAAAAAAAAATTAACTTTCTGTTGCATGAAATTGCAGATATAACTTGCCAGGGGATGGTTAATGAATTTAAACTTTGTTATTTAAAATACAAATAAGGTAATAATATTTTAATAATTAATGCACTAAAAAGCAGACAAATCTATTCAGTTAAATTGAAGGGCTTTAAAAACTCTGTACAACCAAGATATTATGAACTAACGGAATATTAAACTACGTTGTACTTAAAAATCAACTAAAGAACATAAACAACACTTTATTCGACTTAAAACTCTAAAATTTTGTCTAAATATATATTTAATCCTGGTAAACAGACGAAACTAGATAGGTATAATACCGTAAATGAGCCACACAATTTTATATTTTTAAAAAGCTCTTAAAAGCTGACAAAACTAGCAAGATACATTGAGGACTATACAATTTATTATATAGTAAAACGCCATTTAAAAGACAATATTAGCCAAATTAATTTAAGGGCTATAAAATTTATATTTATAAATGCACTAAAACGCAGCCAGAACTAAACGTGTGAATTAAAGGGCTACAAATTTATATAAATATATTAAAAAAATCAACAATCCAGCTTCATTGAGGTCTCTACAATGTAGTATATTTTTTAACTAAATCTAAACAGGCAGCCAAAATTAGCCATAAACATTAATTATTTTAAAAATGCACTAAAAGGCAGACTTAGATTAAAAGCTACCCGGCAATAATTTTACTCAACCTGAGTAAGGCCATTTATTTATCTTATTAAATTGGATTTTGTGCGTTTTAAAAGCAAAACTGCACGAAATATATGTACAGTAGTTGATTTCATAGTAATTCAACTACATAATTAATATATACCTCCCTCAAAATGAGCATTTTTTGCGTGAAACGTATCTTTTTCTGCTTTTTGTGAATTCAGGCGAATGTCTGATATCTAATTAATGCTAACCTCTCCGGATACATGAAAGAGTAACGAACGATAACTCTGCGTGGCTGACGAAATGCCATTTTCGAATAAGAAAATGTGACAAGGTCCTGTGTGTATTGCAACTTTTACTTAAATTCAGAAAGGCACGGGACAGAGGTATTCACATGCCAATCAAATGTAAAAGTAACAACAAAACTGTGGCACGACATGATAAAACATAGAAAAAACACAACAGCTGCCGCTTTCAATCTGATTGCTGCCCCCTTGTAACCGGTGTTAGAGTAGGCAAATGCCATACAGTTTTAGAGATTTATCTCAAAGATCGTAGACAAAGACATTATAGTAAAGACAAAGACAACAGATGGCATAGCATTATGCAAATGGACACATGGCATTCTTTACCATGACTGTGATGTACGGCAGTTATAAAGATAATTACAAAGCCGCATTTTTCTTCTTAATTTCGCCCTGTGAATTCTGCAGCGTGTTAAGTTATTTAAATGAGGTCTATGTAATGGAGTATGTAAAATGTCTTAAATACAGATGTAGCTAAACGGACACGTTTGTAAGATTTCCATAAAATCTTTTTTGCCACGAAAACATAATAGATCTACATGACACGCTACTACTAGATCTACTATACTGGTACTGCTGCTGCTGCTACTACTGCTACTACTACTACTACTACTACTACTACTACTACTACAACTACTACTACTACTACTACTACTACTACTACTACTACTACTACTACTACTATGTACAACTACTTCTTCTTCTTGTTCTTAGAATAGATCTAGATCTAATATTAGAATAATTATATTCAGTTCATTTTGTCAAGCATAAATTTACACACATCTAAAGTAGCAGTTCTAAAAAATAACCGAAAGGTAGCGGAATTAAAATATTCGTGAGGAATTAAATGTTCAGGATTTTTATACTTCTTTACATTATTTATGTAGCATTAAAAAGATTATTTAAACTAATTTTTAAAAATAAATCAGTAAAAAAATACTTCGCCCAATGGGGGACTCGAACCCCCGACCCTCAGATATCTGAGTGTGTTCAGCATAAAAGTCTGATGCTCTACCGACTGAGCTAACCGGGCGCTCTACAAATGTTCTGCTACGCGAAGTGTCACTAATATTTGGGCTATATTTAGGCTCATACATAGCTTTCGGTTGTCATACCTAAGCAGTTTAAATGTTGTGCACTACCGACTACTGACGACTTACTGTATTCATCTCCTTTAACTGCTGTTTGCGATCTTAAATCTACTTTAAGCGTAAAAAGTTGGTCAACCGCATAAGTTCTTTAAATATAATTAATTAGATCTTTGCATTATCATTTAAAGATTTACCACAGAAATGAAATAACTATTAAAAGTCAGGTATAAGATAATAAAAATATCACCATAGAAGGTACACAGCTTTTTAAATTCTCAAGTATTGAGTTATAAATAATCTGTACACCTGTATTGCAATAGTCGTAATTACATATACAGTTAAATAAATTTTGATGAGACATAATCTCTTCTTAACTCACATATACATTCGTCTAAGTAAGGGCGATTATGACAACATTGCAGTTGTTAGACAGTACTACAAACCGTGAAATAAATCGCTCTAAATGTCCATTTTCCCAAATGTATAAACATGCATGATGAGATTTATTTTCTATATCAAGTCGACGTTAGGGCGCAATCCCGTATGATAATGTTTACAATGTAATCGCAAGGTAAGTGGTCACGTGGTTTTCTAGGCCTTTAAATAGTTGGGTTGGGTAGACCAAAAATACATATTTGTAATGACGGATGGTGTTATTATATTAATTCGGCAGCTGAATATGGTAACCGCTAACCGCGCAACCGGACCATCCCCCCCCCCCCCTCGCACCACGCCCCCTCCCCCCACCCCCCAAAAAAAGAAAAAATACCAAAATGTTCGTTAGGGTGTCTAGAAACAGAATCTCCAATGTACTAAAAAATAAACTCATTTGGGCTATATGAAAACTAATGGTTTCCATGGCAACCATCATGAAATTTTGGAGGGTATTCTATTGTTATCGACTTTTAAGCATAGAACGACAAGATCGTGTTCTAATTAATGTTTTTTTTTTAAGCTCCAATAACAACACACATATAAAAGAGAACTAACTATATATTAACAATGGAAGCTGGTATTAAATAGGCAATCTGAGCGTGAGTACATGTAACTTGTAACTGACTCTACCCAGTGAGGCATCTACCTTATATGTATACTACACATAGCATGCGGTATGAAATAGACTGGCTACAATAACATAGTCATAATATAACATCTCTCTTTTAAAACTGATGTTCAAATCAATAAAACACATTTTTATTAAAACACTAAGAATATGAACATGTCCCTTTAAGTCATTCATTATCAATTTCACACCAGCAATACTTTGTTCCTAAATAAAACCAAGTATCCAATATCAAGTTGACACCCCTGTTGATTACAACTGTCAACTGGTGTTTATGTTTCCCAATTAACATCGCCGGTTATCTGTCTGTGCTGATATTCACATTGTTTATAGTTCCAAGATTTGTCTGGGTTTCACATGTCTCCCAAATCTGGTGATATATATACCTGAGAGTCATGTTTATTTACAATTTGCTCTGGATGTGGTGGAGTCTGCGGTGGGTCTGATATTTCACATTTGTCAAACATTCCAGAATGGTTTTGGGGCGGCACAGAGGGTGTGTGCTTATCATTATTGTAGCAATCTGCCAAGTTCTGAAAATCAAGCAATGGTGTTTAAACAATTGGCTCATCTGTTTTCACGAGATGACGTCTGTTACGTCTGTGAGAAACGCCATCTGGGGTTTGTATATGATATGATCTATCGCTGTGTTTCCCTGTAACAATATCAGGTTTCCATTTCTTATTTGCATTTTGCATCTTTGCTGAGTCCCAAGTTTAGGGAGTGACTTTGCAATTTTGTCATAACGCTTCTTTCCCTTCTTCTTGTTTAACTCAAGTTTCTGTTTTACTTCCTCTGGGCAGTGTATTTTGGGCATCAAATTTGACTTGCTAGTTGGTGCAATTGATCTGAGCTGTCTACCCATTAATAATTCGGAGGGAGTGTAACCAATATCTATTGGGGTATTTCTGTACTCAAGAATACCAAGGAAAGCGTCTCTCTTTGATGATTTTGCTTTTGTAAGGATCCGTTTGCAGACTTTGACACATACCTCACTGAATCCATTTACGGATGGATGATGTGGACTTAAAACTCTTTGCGAATTCGACAAACTCAGAGCTACTGTAACACGGTCCATTGACTGATACAACTACCTCAGGAATTCCAAATCTTGCAAATATACCTTTCATACGATTGATGACTGTTTTGCTTCCCAAGTTTTGCAATACTTTAACCTTAAAGTAGTGGGAGTAGTTATCTACTACAACAATTCTAGTCATTCTAAGAGAACAAATCTGTGGCAACAATTTGCCAGGGATAGTCTAATGTCTCGTGTGACATAAGTGGTTCCCGTGCATTAGAAATTTGATGTTCTAAGCAAATTTGGCAATTAAGCACTAATTGCTTTATATCACTTAAAATCCGAGGCCAAAACATGATAGTGCGAGCTCTGGTTAAGGACTTTTCTGCACCCATATGACCTGTGTGGATAATATTGAGCATGTTTTTTCTCAAAGCTTGTGGCACAACAATTTTGTGACCTTTCATAATAATGCCTTCAACAACAATCAACTCATCGCGATAATACCAGTAATCTGACACTTGTGAATGGAATTACTTTTTTTGTGTTAGGCCAAACAAATATTATCACTTGTTTCAGGTGCAATAACTGCTGGCCTGTGTCAGTACATTGCCTAATTTCTTGCATTTTTCTGTCATCTACAGGTGAGGTAGTCATGACCATATTGACTTGCAATTCTGCATATTGAGATAGTTCTGGGCAAGTGTCTGATAATGACTTTCTTGACAGCGTGTCAGGGACGGGAATGTCTTTTCACGGTGTGTATCTAACCTCTACGTCATAGGGTTTCATTTGTAACAGCATTCGTTGCAAACGAGCAGGTGCGCTATGAAGCGGTTTTCTGAACACAGGAATCAGTGACAAATAGTCTGTTTCAACCACAACCTTTCTATCATAAACCCATTGATGGAAGCGTTTTAGTCCAAACAAAATGCCAAGGCATTCAAGCTCTATCATTGCATAAGTCTTCTCGCTAGAAGTAAGTGACTTGCTTGCAAATGCAATTTGGTCTACCACCTTGTATCAATGTAGCACCTATGCCTTCTCTTGAACTGTCTGTCTGTAAAGTGACTGGCTTATCTGGGTTATAGTAACCTAGGACTTGATCATTTGTGATAACGTCCTTGACCTTTTCAAAGGCTTCAATTTGATGCTTCTGCCATGCAAACACTACGTCTTTGGCAAACAAGTCACGTAATGGGCTTGTGATTTCTGCGAGATTGGGTGCGAATCTCGATAGGTAATTGACCATTCCTAATATGGTTTGCAACTCAGATTTGCTTGTAGGAGGGGCATGTCCCTGATCGCAACAACTTTAGTTGGATCTGGCTTGAGACCTTCAGAGGTCAGCAAATGTCCAAAGTACGGAACCTCAGTGACTCCGACTTCCATTTTATCTTGGTTAAAAATGATACCCTTATCAAGAGTTCTTTGAAGAACTGCTCTTAAACTGTCATCATGTTCCTTTCTAGTCTTGCCGCTTACAAGTAAGTCGTCTACGATACTGAAAACCCCATAAAGATCCTCAAAACGTTGGTCCATTCTTCGAATGAACTCATCACCACTCATGCACAATCCGAATGGCAACCGAATATGGTATTGAAACATGTGCGATAGGATGACTCTTCACTTAAGCTTATTGCCCAGTAACCTGACCTAGCGTCGAGTTTTGTGAAGTATTTTGCATCTGTCAATGGCGGAAGCACATCTTCAAGTTTTCTCATATGATAATGAGGGCGTTGAATATACCTATTCAACTCTGTAGGGTCAAGGCATATCCTTAGTTTTCCTTTCCCCTTATCTACTAGGACCAATGAGTTGACCCATTCTGTGGGTTCTGTGACCTTTGTTATGACCCCTAGCTTTTCCATACGGTCAAGTTCCGTTTTGCATCTGTCCTGTAACGCACCTGGCACCTTGCGCGGTGCATGAACAACCGGAATTACATTTGCTTTTAACTGAGTATTGCATTCTCCAGACATTGAGCCTATGCCTTTAAACAGTTATGGAAATTCCCGGATAACTGAATGCTTATTCATGAAAAATTCTGTACTGTGAGATTCCACCGAATATGAGACCGTAATTAGTCCAAAATCTATGGATGTCTGGAGACTTAACAGGGGTTGTGACCTTATGTCTACAACATGGAATTCTACCTGTTTTGAATGTCCATTCCCTGCATGGAAACAGTTGAACTAAACTGTACCTCTTGACATTAATGGCGTCCCATTGTATGCTGAAAGGCGTACATTGGAACGTTTCAGTGAGCCCTTCACACCAATACCTTGATACTCAGAAAGTGGCAAAATGTTTACCCGTGAGCCCGTGTCCAATTTGAATGTAATTCTTTTGCGATTTGGTCCTACACAAATTTCAGCAAACACCTGTCCATTGACAACTTTAGATTCTACACTGTCAACAAACGCATCGTCGTCGCAGGGATCCATTTTGTCCTCATTCGTTTAAATATTGTGTACTGTTTTACGTCTGCACACAACTGCAAAGTGATTCCATCCTTTGCATTCACGACACTGTAGACCCTTCTTTGGGCATTTGTTGCGGCGGTCATGTTTCCTCCCGCATTTGCCACATGCGCTGGATTCGTTCATTCCCGGTGTCCACGATTTGGCAGCACCTGACGTACCCGAATGACTCGGTCCACGGTCCGATCCCCGGTGTTGGACGGCTTCTGATTGGTTAATTGCTCTGTGCGGCTTCCTTTTTGACCCATTGCGCGGTTTTCCTCTTGAGTTTGATTTGATATTGTCTATCAACCTTTCATGTTTCAATTGTTCCTGGGCGTACTCGTACGTTTGGCATATCTTTACAGTCTTATCGAGTGTTAATTTATCTCCTTCCTTACTAATTTTTCTCTAATCTTCTCAGAGTTTATCCCAAACACAGTTCGGTCCCGAATCATATCATCTCTGTAGTCCTCTTCAAATGCACATTCTACTGCGAGATTTTAATTTTGGGATATACGATTCAATAGAACTGTCTCCTTGCCGCTCATTATTGAATTTGTAACGTGCAAACACTGGGTTCGATCTCGGCTGTACGTAGCCTTGGAAAGCGTCCGCGACTTTTTCCAGAACTTTCTTGTGATCAGCTGACAAGTCAAGTGTGTTAAACACTTCTCGGCCTTTCTCACCGATCCACAGTAACAAATATGTGACTTTCACATCATCTGTTTTTTTTTTCTCTAAGTGCGCCTTAAAAAATCAATTTGGAATGCTGGCGGAACTTTTTGAAGGTAACTGCTAGATTCTGACTGTCCCAGTCCATTCTGAGAGTAAGAACTCCCGTTAAATCCATGTTGCAGGAATTGAATTATTTATCCGTCAAATATGCTAACACTTAACTACAACTCTCAGTTCTCACAAAACTAATATTTTCTGACACCATCTATTGTTATCGGCTTTTAAGCATAGAACGACAAGATCGTGTTCTAACTAATGTTTATTAAGTTCCAATAACAACACACATATATAAAAAAAACTAACTATAGATTAACAATGGAAGCTGGTATTAAATAGGCAATCTTAGCGTGAGTACATGTAACTTGTAACTGACTCTACCCAGTGAGGCATCTACCTTATATGTATACATACTACACATAGCATGCAGTATGAAATAGACTGGCTACAATAACATAGTCATAACATAACAGGTATGTTTAGAAAAATACGTATAACTTTTTTCAAAAATGGTGATAGCAGACATGTGTTCTTTCATTGGTCCCAAAGAAGGAGACTTAGGCTCCCAAATTGACTATGTGGCTTATATTTGTAAAACAGTATTTGTGTGTCTTTTTTATCAATAATCATAGTAATTTTAGCGATATTTTTTTTTTCTTTTCAATATTTTTAAATAAATTTTGAAATATATTTAACATATTTTAGTTCACTATCTAGACATAAAATGTATGCTATGGTTTTAAGGTTGTGGCCTATAAGAACAACAACAGCCAAACATGGTGCAGACAAGTCAAGTTCAACAGCACTTACTTATGAGTTGAAAACAAGGTCTCAAAAGTGATCTAAATACATAATACCGTCAAATTCAAATTTAAATAAAATCTTTAAAAATATGTATGTACTTATTAACATGTTAAATTTGAAATAATGAGTATGCAAGCATAACGATAGTTTATTTAATTGGTAAGTTAGTGACAAACGAGCTTTGATAATTATAAAATAGTAGTGGTAAACACTTTAATACCATTATTGCCTTAAAAAATAACGTTAAATGAACATCAAGAATAAATAGCAAACTATCTTTGTTTTTGTTTTTATGACAAAATAGTAAATGGATAACTGTCCAGATTCTTTTCCATATAGAAGTCACATGCTAATGCAAAAACAGCTCAAATTATTTTACATTAATTAGTGAATTCGTCTTTTGACAATGTACCATCTTATAACATAAATGATGAAAACTGATTTGTGTAGTTGAAATGGAATGTTTTAAAAGTGTCTATGTTTGGCATGTTATTCACTATTTATGCACAAAATGAGATGGTATCAACTGTCACGAAAACCATTTACTTTTATGATAATTGTATATTTGCTGGAAGAAGACAAATTCCCTTCAAATAGAAACAACTCTATTGTAAAGAAAAGAAACGATTTCCTCCTTAAAAAGATAAAGTTAAACTAAGCTTAACATAATGTTCGGAAACTCTGCCATGTTCTCCATTTCTTAGCTTTGAGCTGTTCCAAGGCTCCAGTGACCCTTGAATATTTGTCTCTATTCCTGGCGACATTATTTCTTTCTGAGCTAGAAGCTTGCCTACATGTCTTGCACGATGTGTTGTGAGTGCCGATAATGTCCTAAATAATATGCAGTTAGCAAAAGGCCTTACAAAGTATCGAATAAAAATCAACGATTGTTTTAGTAGCACAATGCACAAATGTTGCAAGCTTTGTGCATTCAGCGGTGTTATTGTTTCATACAGTCATCTCTTTCATGCAAACTTGTTTTTGTGTTAATTTTATATGGACATTCTTACTTTTACATAATGTTTATTTCCAACCATGTTAACTACATGCCACACGTTCCTAATGTAGGTTTTGAGTCTTAATTGGCGATTCTTCCAGTCGGCCCCTTTTGCCGACTGACTGTTCTATGGAAATTTTATCATTGAGTTTCGTATGAGAAATTGATAAGGAACCTGCTTGTAAACATATGTGTATTGAACTGTATTGCGAATAACTTACTGGTAAAATCAGTTATCAATTATATTGAAGACTATCACTAAACAAGATTTGAAATTAATAGGTATGCGAGTTAGCCTTAATAAATAGAGGTAAGAAAGAGGTAAAATGAATATATATTTTTAAGTGCTATATGTTTTTTTCTAAGTCACATTATACTTTTTAACCATATAATGCTATAGAGGCTTTTAAAATGTCTCTTTAAAAATGGAAAACAATAATTTCTTCCATTATTAAATGCTTTAATGTATTTTCGGGTCTAAAATAAATGTTCTTTTGTAATAGTTTTGCATTGTGATGTCTATTATTTATAATCACATAAAGTAAAGCAAAATTATGAATAAAAGAATATGACCCATTTGATGTGATAAAACAATACTTCTTCTGGTGTCTAATATTTTTACCTTTTCAGTTTATGGTACTATTGACTAACTATAATTATATATGGGCTCCACCAGAGAACACATTTGACAATGGACAATGTATTATAATGTTGTCAAAAGAGAATGCACCACATTGGATAGTAAAAAAAATACCATTTAACCATTTAAGACCTTGCACAGTAAACAAATAGCAATATGTGTCTTAAAAGAGTATAATGCAATATCAAATGGCAATATAAAGTGAACTTGGAATTGATAAAACTTATAAAAATCTTGCATTTCCCACTATCTGAACCTAAAAGATAAAGTAAAAAATTATGTACTTCTTTCATTAAGAAAATCAGAGAAATAATTAATTCACTTAACAAAAACAATTTTCAGCATTTAACCCTATTTCATTTCAATAAATTATTATTACCTAGTTTATAAGGATTTAAAGGTGTAGCATAAAATCTCTAACAGAACAATTACTAGAAACTTTTTTCTACACCCAGAAAGATTTTTAGTTAAATGCTTGAGATCCTATGTAAGAGAATGAAAAAAGGAAGAGAAAAATACAACAAATGTAATAATGACTGAAAATTTATTAAGTGTTAAAGAGCACAGTGTAAGCTCACAATCAAGGGTTTTGAATATTCATGAGAACTAATTTGCATAATTATTTTAAATCTTAGTTTAATGATAGCCTTCACCAAAGGACTAGTCAATAACTGCTTTTTTCATGAATAGTTATAAGTAGGTTGTTAATATATTCGTGTGTTAAAAATGAATGAGGTAAACTCAAACCAAATTAATGGAAAAAATCATACAAAATTAAAAAAATACCAATTCATTCAAAACTTACACAAACTAAGAGTGGTACCTACTTAACCTTTAAAACAGTACAGTTTGTTCAAATATGACTTTTAAATTAAATAAATTCTAAATAACTTGTCAAAATTGACATCTATCTTTAGATTATCATTAATATGTATGAACATTCATGTTGCCTAATTTACATAATTAATATTGTTAAAATAAGTTTATCAATAACCTCCACTTAAGGAACTATATAAAAAATATTCTTCAAGGAACGATATAAAAATATTCTTCAACTTTATGGCTAGTTATAAGCTGACTACTAACCAATTAGGCTCTAAGATTGAATGTGCAAAATTTGAATGAAAATAATTTAAAAAATCATAAAAAATCACAAAATGAACCAAGTTGTATGAAACCCAGACCAGCATGTGTTACACTATTAGGGGTATGTATATTACTTTAGAAACTGTTGAGTTTGTTTGAAAATTGCTTTTAAATAAAAAGAATCTAATCAACTTTTCAAAAATAAAGTCTATTTTGAGACTCTCACAAAGATATATGAATATTCATTTTTGCTAATTTGTATAATTAATTATTTCAAATCTAAGTTTAGTGATATCCTCCACTTAAGGAATGATACAAAAATTATTCTTCAAAGTTATGGTTAGTTATAAACAGACTTCTAGCTAAATTATGCATTAAGATTGAATAAGCAAAGTTTGGACGAAAATTCGAAAATTGCTTTTAAATGAAAAGAATCTAATCAACTTTTCAAAAAATAAGTCTTATTTTAGATTCTCATTTAAATTTATGAATATTTATAAGTGCTAAATTGCACTAATGACATATCACCATAATGAACATTCAATAACCTTTACTTGAGTACCAGTTGTATACTTCTATCACCATGTTTGGAAAAGTTATAAGCATTTTTTAAACATACCGTCCTATCAAAATTTCATGATGGTTGCCATGGAAACCATTAGTTTTCATATAGCCCAAATGAGTTGATTTTTGAGTACATTGAGATTCTATTTCTAGACACCCTAACAAACAATTTGGAACAACCCAAGTTAGAGGGGAGGGGGAGGGTGCTGGCTGCGCAGTAACCATATTCAGCTGCCAGACTATATTATTTCATTCTTAAACCATATCATATTTCTGATATCAAGTTATATATGTACTTCTTAAATTACCTTTCTATATTTATATGAGTAAGTTTTTTGAGTAACACACTGGACTGTGGGTTTTGTATACTTGATTTTATAGTTGATATTTATTGATAAGCCATTAATTTGCACTAAGATGTGCTTGTATCCCAGCGCCGGAAACATATAATTAAAGGTGGAATCAGACAGTTTAGACCAGCTTGTATCTCAAACAACCAAATAAATTGTTGTTACCCCAAAACCCAAGAAATGCTGCTTAAGAGATGTATACATCTATGTTAAAAGTGGAGCATTATACCCCACTCTTCATTACAAATATGTCAATTATATCCGAGCCACGCTGCACAGTTAGCTATTTTTAATCTTAGAAAATCATGTGACCACTTTCTTTTAGCGTTATATCATTATCTGAGTTATTCACTATGACGTCAGTATCTATTTTTAGAAGAATTCCCATCGTACTTGGTTCAGAAAAAAATAAACATTTAGAGCGAAATTTTCACAATTTCTTCTTTTGGTCTTAATATAATTACATTGCAAATTCTTCTTTAGACTGCTATTGTCAGCAGTTAATTCAATAAGTTTATTGGTCTTCATTTGGATATGTTGTTTTAGATTCAACGTTGCATATACAGCCTAAAATGATGTCAAAATGAGGTTGTGTTTGCTGGGTTTGCCCCAACTCTAATGAATGGTCTACGAGAGAACTTGACACATGTTAAATGGATATCTATGGGAGCATGGCCTTTTATTAAGTGAACTTTTCTTGGCTTAAAATCTGCAACCAGCACAAACAAGTAAAACCTTGCAAGTTTATGGCACTTTATTAATATGTAGATTAAAACCTAGTCCATAAATACATAGTTTCCATGTGATGTCATAGGCACTGATAAGACAGTTTAAGGAAGCCATCTTTGAAGGCAGAAACTAATGTAAGCCGAAATCTAGAAATTTGTGCTGTATTAAACCCACCACTGTGTTTTTATTTTTCAGTCTATTTTACTGAATTTCATATCAAATTTAAGAGCTTTTATGGAGAATTTTAAATATCAAAACTATATTTTGATAGTTTAAAAGGTAAAAAAATACTACCAAAAAAGATACACTGTTCATTTTAGTTAATGATGAAGCAATAATTTATTTTTAAGTGTATTAATTTTTTGTGCTTTTATCAATTTTAAAAATAGAGCATTCTAAAAATATTAATTTCAAGAACTCTCCAATGGTGTATAGATTTTAATTTTTGGACCGCAAATGAAGAAATTACAAAATAAAACTTATGCTTCTATACACTTCATCTGAAAATGCCTTGAAGTTGCCATGAAAGATGGCTGCCAAGATAAGGGATCTTCACTGATGTGGAAACTATCTATACATAGACAATTTATGAATGTGCTGATTTAACTAAACAATGATTCCAATTCATGAACAATCTATGGATGAAAAACACTCATTTAATAGTGCGGTATTTATTGTACAGAGAGTGGATTCAACAAATTATATACAAGAAACAGCACTTACTTGACAAAATCTTAATTAAACCTATATTGTTAATAATTTTAAAAATATTTAAATTTTAATATTAGTAGTTCGTTAATGAACTGGTATGTCACTTTTTTTCTAAACACTACATAATATGATGCCTCAATCCCTACAATCTAGAAGCAACACTCTGCACCTCGACATAACAAAATTATCTACAAGGGGCATTTAGGAACAAGTTTATACTACGAGATATCCACTCTATATCACTTTACCTACAGGTTAAGTTTTAACTCCAATGAATCATCTTCATTGAGTCTATTTTGTTTTCCCCTTTTTTATAAAAAGACATATACACACTCACATATAAAATATCAAAATGTCTAATAGAAAGCAAAAACCTGATGATTTCTCTATCCTTAAGGAAGATAATGCAACTTTAACAATTTTTACAGTTAAGTCCCCTCAGTTGAGAAGGGAAATGGGAAGATCAAGTAGCCCAATGTTTATAACTAGTTATACACAATCAATGTGAATATTTAAATATGAGCTTTTCTGTAAGAGAGATGTCTAGAGACAGCAAGCTTCACCTTTTTCAGTGCTGGATAGTATGTTAGCAGTAACAAATCAAGATACATAATCTACCTTGACTTAAACAAAAGATAAAACAATAGCAAAAAACTGTGCTGCAAGACTTACCTGTCCTTCTGCACTTGCTTCTACTTTAGATATTGAACAAGATTTCAAAGTTTGAACATAAGATCTTCGATGGTTTGGGAGAAATGGACAAAAAAGGCTTACTATTGACAACAGGAGTGTTATGGAAATTAACTTCTTTCTTCCAAAAGTGGAGTTAATAAAGATAACAAGAATTATCATAAAGAATGTTTTCTTTTTATAAATGTTAAAATAAATGTCCATGCAAAAAAGAGATATGTGATCAACAGCAGTTGACAATACAAAATATACAACCAGTTTATATATTGAAGGCATGTTTAAAACTGTTACAAGTAGATATATTTATAAATAAGAAGAAAAAACTTAACAATTGAAGGCTACATGTAGATATTTAAAGATTAAGGCAACATTGAACTATTTATAAACTATGTGAATCACCGAACCAGGGTTCGTTGTGCTGGGTTATATATAAATATTATACATGCTAACATTCTCACAATAGAGATCATTTTGACGATATTACAAATATGTTATCTGGTATAAAATCACACATTATCCAGAAGTTCTTAGCCTGTCTAAATAACTGAAGGAGAAATTCATGTTAATATATGAAATGGGGAATAAAATGTTAAGAATGTTAATCATTATATCTGTTGACATGTTTGATCTTTCTTCTAAAAGACTGCTAAAAAAATTACACTTACAAATAACAAAAACAGCATCTTATACATGTGACATGTTTGATCTTTCTTCTAAAAGACTGCCAAAAAATTACACTTACAAATAACAAAAACAGCATCTTATACATGTGTATCTGTTGAAAACCTTTGAGTTCTTCAAGTAGGTATCTGTTTGCACTTTAGGAACAAGTAAATGGCACCTTAAAAGGAATTGTACATTGATGTATGATTATACACAATAAATGAAAATGAAATATGCAATCATTATTGAGAGTTCGTTAAAGTCATGTGTACTTTTACAGCTTTTTGATGAGGCACTTTATAAAATAAAAACAAAATAAAATTGTCCCTGAAAACATTGTACTACACAGTGCGCATTGATTAGTTAATGTTAAAATGCCCAAAGTAAGTTTCGTTTGGATATTGTTATTTTCTAATTTCTTCTTTTATTCAACTATACAATATTTTAGTAAAAATAATTCACACTTCACTTACCATGGTATAACAATTTTACTAAAAGTTATAGGCAAACTATTATTGATAAAATAAAAATAATGTATGTGTAATATTTATTACTAAAAGTGATAATAAAGAAAAATTAAATAAAAATCATAATATCAAAATTACATACTTCTGACTAAAAAAAATTAACCAATAAACAAAGCAGAAGCAAACAAAAGACTCTAGATTTAAAAATAAACATAAAATCAAAGTTGAAGTGGGACTTTTGTTAAAAATGACTATTTGCAATGATGTTACATAGATGTATAAGAAAACAAAAAAGCCATTAGATTAAAAACACTCAGTAAGTAAAAACACTCAGTAAATAGTATTTCATATCATGTCACTTCTTGGTGTTTGGAAATATTGATGATAAGTTTTGGCTTAAGCATACCGGTAATATATATATCTAGATATAACCTAGTTCATCTTACCCTTTACAATGAACTGTGACTTTTGTCTACAAGTTATGATTTAAGCATCTACTCTGTTAAAGTATCAGGTGATCCAAAAATTTCCTATGTAGCATTAAATTGACAGTCACTCTAGTCCTGAAAAAACATAATTCATATCTTCATTTTATTAAAAATGTAAGCAGACAAAAACATTTGACTGTCAAATTTTTCGCCAATTAAATCTACAAGTTGAGTAAACAAGATTTTCAGTACTAAAATAATCACAACCTTTTATATCAATCTCTTTTCTGAATTTCCTACATAAAACCTTTATATTCTCAAAAACACTGTAAAACATTAACTATTGACCTTCATATTAGCATACCGAGTAGAGGGTTTGGAGGGTGGCACACAGCCAATGAAAGGCAAGTTTTCCTTATGCTCTTCCCATGTTAATAATATCTTACATTCCAAACGTAAGTCTTACTGCTGGCACTCATTTGAAACATGTGTCAATGTTACAATACATGTTTAAATGAGTCAACACAACACTGCTTTGGGGTTGTAGGGTTGAGATTTATAGAAAAACTTGCTGCACCAATTATATTTGAATTGCCCACTCCTATTCTATGGACCTTAGAAAAGTTGACATTTGTCCTACAATAAAACATTTATTCTACAATAAAAAAACTATCCAACAATTAAACATCTGTCAAACAATAAAACATTAACTATCTACACAACCTGTCTTTTTTCTACATAGTCTTGATATAAAGACTTCTCATGTGATTATCTTCATATCCCAAAAAGTCCTTAATAAATCATAATCTTGCTAGAACTTTAATCTACCTAAATTACTGCATATAAATTTTTGATACCAAAAATTCCAATTAGAGTAAGCATCTATCTCAAAAACTAAACAAAACTAAATGGTTCACAAAAACATACCACATAATAACAAGTGGCATTAAACAATCTGTCCTAGGTCAATACATACCCAGAGTATAATCTGTCCTGGGCCCAAACATACCCAGAGTATAATCTGTCCTAGGTCAAAACATACCCCAAGTATAATCTGTCCTAGGTTAAAACATACCCCAAGTATAATCTGTCCTAGGTCAAAACATGCACTGTGTATAATCTGTCCTAGGTCAAAACATACCCAGAGTATAATCTGTTCTGGGCCCAAACATACCCAGAGTATAATCTGTCCTAGGTCAAAACATACCCCAAGTATAATCTGTCCTAGGTCAAAAGATGCACTGTGTATAATCTGTCCTAGGTCAAAACTTACCCGGAGTATAATCTGTCCTGGGCCCAAACATACCCCAAGTATAATCTGTCCTAGGTCAAAACATACCCAAAGTATAATCTGTCCTAGGTCAATACATACCCAGAGTATAATCTGTCCTGGGCCCAAACATACCCCTAGTATAATCTGTCCTAGGTCAAAACATGCACTGTGTATAATCTGTCCTAGGTCAAAACATACCCAAAGTATAATCTGTCCTAGGTCAATACATACCCAGAGTATAATCTGTCCTGGGCCCAAACATACCCAGAGTATAATCTGTCCTAGGTCAAAACTTACCCAGAGTATAATCTGTCCTAGGTCAATACATACCCAGAGTATAATCTGTCCTGGGCCCAAACATACCCAGAGTATAATCTGTCCTAGGTCAAAACATACCCAGAGTATAATCTGTCCTAGGTCAAAAGATGCACTGTGTATAATCTGTCCTAGGTCAAAACTTACCCAGAGTATAATCTGTCCTGGGCCCAAACATACCCCAAGTATAATCTGTCCAAGATCAAAACATACCCGGAGTTTAATCTGTCCTGTGCCCAAACATACCCAGAGTATAATCTGTCCTAGGTCAAAACATACCCCAAGTATAATCTGTCCTAGGTCAAAAGATGCACTGTGTATAATCTGTCCTAGGTCAAAACAAACCCAAAGTATAATCTGTCCTGTACCCAAACATACCCAGAGTATAATCTGTCCTAGGTCAAAACATGCACTGTGTATAATCTGTCCTAGGTCAAAACATACCCAGAGTATAATCTGTCCTAGGTCAAAACATACCCCAAGTATAATCTGTCCTAGGTCAAAACATGCACTGTGTATAATCTGTCCTAGGTCAAAACATACCCAGAGTATAATCTGTCCTAGGTCAATACATACCCAGAGTATAATCTGTCCTGGGCCCAAACATACCCAGAGTATAATCTGTCCTAGGTCAAAACATACCCAGAGTATAATCTGTCCTAGGTCAATACATACCCAGAGTATAATCTGTCCTAGGTCAAAACATACCCCAAGTATAATCTGTCCTAGGTCAAAACATACCCAGAGTATAATCTGTCCTAGGTCAAAACATACCCCAAGTATAATCTGTCCTAGGTCAAAACATACCCAGAGTATAATCTGTCCTAGGTCAATACATACCCAGAGTATAATCTGTCCTGGGCCCAAACATACCCTGAGTATAATCTGTCCTTGGTCCAAACATACCCCGAGTATAATCTGTCCTAGGTCAAAACATACCCTGAGTATAATCAGTCCTATGTCTAAATATACCCTGAGTATAATCTGTCCTTGGTCAAAACATGCACTGTGTATAATCTGTCCTGGGACAAGATAAACCTGGTATATAATATTTCTTTAAACAAATTTAGCCTTATATTTATTCTGGGTTGGAGCATATTCTTGCCTTTTACACTGGTGTAGCTATTTCTAACATATTAAATTATACCTTTATATGCTCCTGCTATAACACCTACATTATTGGCAAACACGACAGAAGTCAAAATATAAATGACTAGAATACAAAATAAACTAACAAGTTGAAGTAGGCAAATTCCAAATATGAAACTTACAACAGGCTACAAATATCAGCTACAAACAAAAAAAAAAAAATTTGCTTTGTGCCTAATAGTATTATAACATACCAATTATGGTAACATCAACAGAACATTAGACTTTACAATGATTATTTTGAACAGCTCATATTTTACAATAAATCAAAGGTATTGCAATTATTTTCGCAAGGTTATGCTCTGGCAAAAACACTTATAAATAATGACAGGTGTACTTGTTTTATTGAACTTAAAAATTAAATATTCATAGTGTTAATATCACATAAATAAGCTCCATTTTCAAATTGGCAATAAAGTGCAGTCTAGATGAAAGGTGATTAGTCAACTCATGTATTTCAATAAGCAGAAAACATGTTTTAGTAAATGTGGCATCAGCTGTAAAATTGTTCACAGTTCTTACATATATTATATGAATTTCCTTCATTTACATATACTTTTCTGGACCAATTTAATATGTAAGTGTAGGAATTATATAAGTTGTTTATTTTCATGCATGGTGAAGGAATTTCTTTGTTTAAACTAGGGTCCAATATTTACACATCCAGTATAAATTTCTTTGTGTAATGTGTAAATTCACAACACTAAATATCAGAATCAGTATCAATATTATAAAGAACATTGACAACTGGTTATTTAAGAAAAAGGTAAACCATGTTTAATATAAATCTTCATCACACAATACAACTGATCTAAAACAACAATCTAACTGAAAAGATTAATCAGCAAAAAGAATTAAGATTTTTTTACTTTTTTTAAGTGACTATTGGGAGAGTTGTATGAGCATGATAAAAATGGTAACAAATGAAAAATTAAAATAAATTGAGTTAGTAACTCTCTTACCGGAATATATATAAAAACAGTTATTGGAGAAGATTAAGCAATATTTTTAGAGACTAAAATACGATTTTGTTAATAGATTTCCCACATGCTTAAAAAGCTTTTACATGTATTTTTCAGCAAAATATGGCACTTTGTGACCATTCACAAAAAAACATGATGAACTATTAGTATAAAAATATGCAAAACACAAACAGGTTATCAAACATTCTAATGTGTCAATCGATTTCAAATGGTAAGATTTAAGATTCCAACCACTGAGATAAAAGTAGGCTTTATGAGTCGGATTTAACAATATACAGTTTATACAAAAAAATGAAAGAAGTTACAAAAAGTATGAAACATGACTTACCTTAAACAAAATGTATCTACTAACATAAAAAATTGTGCCAATTTGTGTATCAATTTAAAAATATTGAATAAAATTGCACTTACAAAAAAATATATTTATGAAAAAGGTCTGATTATTTATATCAAAATTCACAAAAGTGACAAGACACTCTTCAAAACTTTAACTAGCACATGAAAATTAATAAAATTACCTACTAACATGTCAGAATCTCACAATCTTGTCAGCTTAAACATCTGTATGACTTCCTTGTGAACATTTTCTCATTGTTTAATGCCCAAACATTTGCTCAATTTGCATTTTGTAAATTCCACAGTTGCTGAATAAATAACTGATAAATAGCTGAATAATAAAGTCCAAGACAATTACACACAAAAAAAGAAACACATTACATACAAGAGGCAAGATATGTACCGGTAACTGATGTAACTGATGTAACAAATGCATTCAGTTAAAAACATCTAGTAGTTTTCATATATTTCTTTTCTATAGCTAAAATATGCAATAATAAGGGATTAAAAATAACAAAAAGTGACATAAAAGTCCTAAAATGTGAAAAATGAAGTCTTAACACTCTAAAATATAAAAAGTAATGTTGATCTAGATTCAGGTTTTATTTTTCTTCATAACGGGTCAATGAAAATTCAAACAGGCATTGTTTTGAAATTTTAAATTTAATAGTTACAAGTTTAATAATATTCTTCATATTCAAAATTTGAAAATTTCTAAAAAGTTCTAGAAAATTTTATAATAAATTTGGTCAGGTCATTTTAATTTTAGTCCGGGTAGTCACAAGTGCATTAACATAAGAATACATATGCTCTTACACATCAATGATTGCCAAATGTAAATAAAGTAAGGTTGCATTTGTATTGAAAACACATTCTTAATTTAGAAAAAATATGCAACCAAAATGATCCACAGCCAAGTTTTACAGTTGGAGAGATTCAAAAGCACTTATTTTTGTGCCACATCTATAATAATAATTATGCAATCAGTTTTTTTTGATAAAGTGAAGTGGAATCACTGACAAAGAGTATACACATCAGTAACATCATAAAATAGAACACATGCTGGTACAGAAGATTAAAAAAACAAAGGGCTGTCAAGGGACAGTGCATTCAACTATTTCCCCACTTGATAGTTAACATAACTAAACCTGCATACACGCCCCCCCCCCAAAAATCAAGTCAGTGCCATATTTCACGAAATCCAACCTGAAACAATCTAGATATTAATATATCAGTAGGTATGATCAATTGAAAGACATCTGTCAAAGTTTCATCCCAATCTCTGTAGCTTGACTGTACTTGCATGCAAGGCTTTTACCTTTAAAGTTATACAGACACATACACTGATACCTGGGTGGGTAGAAAACTCTCCCTATTCATAGAATTGTCATGCTTGATATAAACTAATGTGAATTACAAAAATAATTGAAAATAATGCTAAAAAAACAATAAAAGTAAGAACAAAAAATGTAAAAAATATTTAAAACCTTACATGAACAACATCATATTGCCTATTGTACTAATGGTTAAAATATATGACTTAAAATTCTGGCATATGCATTTTAATGGAAAGCTAATGGAAAACAACATGAATATAGCAAACTAACACTTATAATAAATTTGCCAAAGTAGACCATTCCAATGTGGTAAGCAAACCGTTTTATTTCTTACTTTCAAAGCTGGAAACGTATCAACAACAATTAAAATAATTTCACAAAATCTTATGTATCCACAACCAAGAACAACACTTGGATTTGTTATAACCTACATAAAGTGTTCGCTGTTAATTTTGGAAAATTATCTGTATAACAAATATGTACATATAATAGAGGCAATATTTTACTTAAATCTCAATTATTTTGATTTTTCTGAATTCTAATGGTTCAATAAATGTCAATAGTAACAGAAACATTAGTCATGTATACTTAACAAATGCAAGAGTCCTTAAATGTCCTGTATGCCATTTGTTACAAAAAGTTAAATGTTAATAAGCTAAGTATAGTTGTTACTTCTCAATATCCGGATCAGTATCTCAGTGTATTTCTTTAAAATAAAGACATTGTAAAAATTTACATCAATAAATGTGCTCCAATGTATCCAGAAACAATATTACAAAATACCAGCTTTTATGAGACTTGACAAGCATACATAAGTGCCCTTCATTTACTGGCATGTACAATGGTAATAATCTTGTCTGCTGTGTATGTTAGTAAGTATGTTTTTTTACCATTCAATATCAAAGACTTGCAAATCACAAATTAAGCTGTGTTTAGCAAATGATGTAAGTCCAGATCTTAAGAGTTGATCTGAAGCTACACTATTTTCCTTGGCCTGAAAATCTGTGCTTCACTGGTTACAAGTTGAATACAAGTTCAAATGTTTAAGACTGAATGGTACAGGATACAATGATGTACTTTCAGTCTGGTTCCAGATTGGTAGAAAACATTACAGGATACAATGATGTACTCTCAGTCTGGTTCCAGATTGGTAGACATCGTTACAGGTTACAATGATGTACTCTTAGTCTGGTTCCAGATTCTCAGTCTGGTTCCAGATTGGTAGAAAACATTACAGGATACAATGATGTACTCTCAGTCTGCTTCCAGATTGGTAGACAACGTTACAGGTTACAATGATGTTCACTCAGTCTGGTTCTAGATTGGTAGACATCGTTACAGGTTACAATGATGTACTCTCAGTCTGGTTCCAGATTAGTAGACAAAATGACAAGTTACAGTGATGTACTTTCAGTCCGCCGGTTCTGAAATAGCTCCCAGTAGTCAGGCGGATCACAGTTTTGGCCACACGGATACAATAGCTTCTCTTCTCCTAATACTGTTATTGGATTATCCTGTTAATAAAGTAAAATATTCATAAATATATACATTTTAGCATGATAAATTCTACATAAGGGCATATTTGATGTAGGAATTAGGAAGAAAAAATCACAATAATTGCAAATTAATACATGTGGTGTAATAGCTATCAGCAAAACGACAATGAGCTGACTGAATATGAAACATTGTGAGCACATATCTCTTAAACTCAAAGTTCTTTATGCTCAACATTCTTTAAATCATGCTCAAGTGTAACTAGAAACTTCAACTTTTGAGTCTCAAGATGGTTTATAGTCATAAGGCCTGGGTTGAGACCATGGCCTAGAACAGATAAATTCCCCCAAGTGATGGTGATACAAGAGTTTAACTGAACATTCTAAGCCATTTCTGTAATGATATCAAAACAAAAGTTGTTTATTTTTAAGAACTACATATTAATAGGTGCTTGATCAACAAAATATTGGCATAATAAATTATATACTTTTAATTCATACACTAAAATCCATACAACTATTTCCACATTATTGTTTTGGATAGTGTACTAAATACAACACACCTTCTTTCTTTATTGTATTGTAATTCTATATAAGCACTTACTTTATGGTAATTCACTAGATCTACAATACTATTGTGTAGCAGCTGATTCGGTCCAAAGAAATGGTACTGGTCCTCAGAAGCATCTATTAGGAAGTGTTTACAGCGGTCTGTAGCCCGATAGGAGATAGTGTAACCCCAGACCTTTTCACTGACCCGCACCAGGTATGAACCCTTGGGAGCATTCAGCAATAGAGTCTCAGCCTCCATACGGGAAATAACACCTGATGAAAAATGGGCGAAAAAACAGAATGAGAAGATTAAAACAATGAACACATTAGCATAATTGGAAAAATAAATATTTAAGGACTTGTAACAGAAAGCAAGTATGGTGACACTTTATTATTATGACCACGGACATAGATTTTCATGGATATGTCGATGCTAAAAGACAGTCCTGTCACTGTAATATATTTAATGTAATTTTCTTTTGTTATGGTTAAGTCTATTCATCCTTATTTTATCATTAACATGATCATGTTCTGGTCCCAATGTGACAAAATCGACTTAATTACCATTAGATGATTACCCTTCATAAGAACACCTCGCAAAGGTGTACAGTACAATTAAAGTAACCTCATGCCATTAAATTTGTATGATGAGTCATCAGCTCCCAAAAGCATGAACAACCAATGCAAGGGCAAATTGTGCTCTAAATGATTAGACAAATGCTCATCTTGCACTCAGGGAAAATATAACAGCAAGTCATGTAATACTGCTCTTTGGCTGGATTTCAAGAAAATTTGTAAAACATTTTTCCAATCCTGGCACATCATGATCAGATTTTTGCAAGGTCCCATATGTCATGTGAAATAATTCTTGAAAAAGCTAGGAGAGAAGAGATAAATTTAAATCACATAACATGTACTTTTTGAAAGCAAGCTAACTGTATTTCACACCTGTTTTTTTCCTATATCAAATATCCATGGGCTTTAAAAGATGCAAGTATGTATTCAGTGCTCCTCTGTTGATTTCTGACAGTTTTTTTCTTTGTTTTCATGTAAATTTGCTGATAAACACACATGACATTATATTATAAGTTTTATTAGTGTTTTTGTTATTTCTAAGCTTTTATATAACCTGCTACCTACCATGGAACCATTCTCCTAACTTCCCTGTTTTATTATCAAAGATTGTCTTCCTCCGTTTCTCCTCTGTATAGAACCAGTCTATAACAGCCTCACGGGAGGCAGGACGAGGTGGGCGGGACTTTCGTCGCTCAGCCAGCAACTGTTTGTTTTTCTCAATGACTGCACTGGACCTGAAATGCCAACAAGTGGAAGCGTGTGTTGAAACAGTTTCTTCAATATATCCCCATCATTTTAAATAAGTGAAGATATAGCAGTCATATAACAAATTGATTAAAATATAGGAATAAAACAAAACTTAAATCAATTGTTCATCAATCTGGCAACATTTGTCCAAAATAACCTTATCAAAAGGCCACTTAATTGGGGTTCTAAGTTTCATTCTAGTATTGTAAAACAGGACATTGTCCTATTAAATATCAACATAATATTTTAACTTCAAACATTTCATGATGGAGTTAAATGAATAAATGGTACACATTTTAAGTACACATTTTTATATTCCTAATTCCTAATACCTTTTTTTATCTATCCAGTAAACAGGAATGAACAGATACAACATACACAAGTACAGTTTTGAGGATTACAAATAAGAGATATATGAAGAAAAGTTTTTGTGCTGTGTATATTAGCATACATATGTTTTGTATTGTAACTATTGTTTCTTTCATGAAGTTTACTTCAATTTTCAAAAACCTCAGTTTTGTACGCATGCTTTGGCACAGCAAACAAACAAATCAAAGACTGTTCTTAAACTATGTTGTCAACCTTAAGCATGATGCTATTTCAAACCTGCAAAAAGGTGAACAAATTTATTAACAAGCAAAATTGAATCATTATTCTTGCAAAAAAAAGCTTGCATTTCAGCATAAAATTTGTATGAAGATTAACAAGCATATTAGTGTCTAGGAAAGCATACTGAATACAAACATTAAGGAGACAATAATTAAAAGAGAGATTATGAACTTAGTTGACAGCAGATTGAAAAGTAGGACAATTCTCAGCAAGGAGTATCCCAGTAGACAGACTGACGCTAGTATGTCCTAGAAGCAGATGTTATAAGCATTTTATGCAAGATAAGCACTAAACAAAGGAAGTTTTCAAAAATCAAAACTAGCATGTATTTGCTTAAATGACCCTAAGGTAGATAAGAAAGTAGTTTATATATAAACAGTATATAAACAGTATATATATCTATTTACGTGTAATTGTTCTTTCTTACCAAACTTTGAACATTTTTATACCTTTTAAATCATTTACAAGAACCAAAGCAACAAACAACTTTCTGTACTTACTTAATTAAACAACATCAGTATATCAATTCATACAACTTTTACTTAATCACCCAAATCTTTTTAACTAAAGAATGTATAAGATATGATCATAATTTTGATCTATTTTGTAACTAAGATATGATGAAATACTCAAAGAAAACAATCTTCTTTTATATACATACCTACTACCTTCCCTGGAAAGAGGACAATTTAATACATCAGTTAAGTATACAGGATATCTCAAAATGGTAATACATTCAAATCCTGATACTTCCGATACTAACAAATGTACTGACAACTTTAAATACATCAATCCGTTCAGTAATTCTTCCTTTATATTATATGTAAAAATTGTTTTGATACTTCCGATTAGTCTCAGAGTATTTGTATGTAAATATTCTTGTGATTAGAAAAATAACATTTTAAAACATTAAAATACAACAGAAGAAAATGGGGTCCTACCGATATACGGAGTTATCCCTGATTTCGCTACGTATTTACCTCCCTTGAACGAGGTGGCGCTTCTTTTGGGTAGTTCCGGTTTCGGTTATATACAGTAAACTATATTGAGAGTACGCCGATTTTATGTTAAAAATAGCTGTGGATTAGGAAAAAAGCGTGGTCACATGTAAGGTTTTTATGGCCTGAAATATATGTATGTAATTTCATGTAACCCGGATGTAAACACAATGAATTAATTATGCCGAGACAAAGAAAAACGGCGATGAGCCTTACTGTTAGCTTTAAAATTCCTATTTATACGCACATGTATCGGCGGATATGTGGAATATCCTGTGTCAAATCCAATTATAATATAATTGCAAATATCAACAGGACAAAAGCTAACGCTTGGAAATAGCGGAAGTTTTCAATCAAATATGAAGTTTAAGAGCGTTATTTTTTCAAACTATCGGTAAATCGCAACTTTCAATCAAAGACGGCCGACTGTTTTAAAGTTACTCATTATATATTTTTTTTAAATAAATCAGTGTTATTTACGTTATAAACATAAGAAAACTTTATGAGGTCAATTATATCTTATTTTAATCATTTGAAACATGTTAATTTTGATATTATTAATCTTACTTGTTCTTCGGATTTCAGTCATTTTCTTTCTTTTCTGAAGTATTTCTTTTCTTACAGTGTTAAAAATTACACGGTTGTGTAAAGCACTTTATGTGCTGCAGAGTATATCCAAAATGACATGTTTATTGTGTTGTGTATACATCCACCCACAATATTTTACACTGGCCGGCAATCCACACCAGATGTGTCACCAGGCATGAGGGGCAGATAAGACCCCCACCAGGTGTAGGGGATGACTGGAGAAATGCCTCTAGGAGATGACTGGTTAATTGGCTGTAGGGCTCAATGAGTTAATAAAAAAATAGGATAAAAGAGCAAAAATACACACACCAAAATAGGTTGCATATCTTGCCAACTCCCTACATGCCACACATTTAATTTCAATCATGACTAGTATGAATATGCATTACTATAGTCGAATTGCTCCAATTACCACTTCACTTCCAGCACATTTACATTAAAAGCTTACACAAATTATCTGCAGCTCATTAATGACGAAAAAAGACAACAAAAATAGCGAAATTAATCGCAACACGCCAGTTTTACGGGACGATCTGTTGAGATTAAGTATCAACTTATTTTACCCCACCTGTACAGTTTCTTGAAAAACCGACTTAAACAGTTTTACTCTATCATACATAATTTCCTTCTTATCTTTGGCTGAACTGCTGTTCTGCATCAATTTCCTACGTTGAATATAGAGCGAACATTGAAATTCCTTTAAGAACACAGGGATAAATCACGATATTTTATCTGATCGTCGTTTTTTTCAACAAACCGGAACTACCCAATACCAAAGGGAAATCACTCTAAACTGACTTCGCAAGGGAGATAACTGTGGATATCGGTATGACCCCATTGTATTAGTCTGATTACAAAATTAATATAAAAATATGGCATGACCTTTCATGACAGGGCTGCACTACATTTATCTAACATTGCTATACAAATGGCTATACACATATCAGGCACAGCTATTGCATCTGGTTCAATAAAAGGGGAGTTAGCACTACATTTTAACATCTACATAATACTTATTCTGCATAAAATATGCTTCAAATATGACCACTTTTGTCTAAGCTGACAGAATTAAGCATCTATACATAAAGTTATGTTATGACTGTAACAATAGTTCATTGTTGTCATGGAGTTTCAGGGGGAAAAGTAGAACGATCAGAAGAAGAAAGGAGAATGGATAGAGTTGAAGCCTCTAAAGCTTTCTGCACAACTTCTTGTACAAACTCAAAAAAAACACATTAAGATTTACTGTAAATGCTCAGTGTATGAATACACTGACTTTTTTACCAGGATCTGCACTATTTGCTACCAAGAATCTAGCTAATTTTTTATTGTTACTTTTTTTGCAAAATGCTGGTATTTATTTACAAATAAGTTAAACATGATACACATTGAAGATTTGTACATTCTTGCTGCTGAAGTCTATACCATGGTTAGTGGTTATAACACAAATCACTATAGTGGTTATAACACAAATCACTATAGTGGTTATAACACAAATCACTATAGTGGTTATAACACAAATCATTATAGTGGTTATAACACAAATCATTATAGTGGTTATAACACAAATCACTATAGTGGTTATAACACAAATCACTATAGTGGTTATAACACAAATCATTATAGTGGTTATAACACAAATCACTATAGTGGTTATAACACAAATCACTATAGTGGTTATAACACAAATCACTATAGTGGTTATAACACAAATCACTATAACAACTTGATCCTTTCCATGAGAATGTATGAAAAGACCTATACAAATACCAAGTGTGTCAACTCTGCACATGACCACTCTTTCAGATAAAGCTTTCAGCATAATGACCTGTGTAAAGCTGCTCCTGTGGTCCATTAGCAACAGAAGGGTTCAGGGTTCAATGGACCTTAGAGTGGTGTCAATTATTTTCCAGGAGCTAGACTGATCTTAGCAAGTCTACATGATTTGAATTAAACGATGAATTAAAGTTTCCTAAATCTGTGTGTATAGGTCATAGATGAAGAATGTGCTATTGACATAGCTAATCTATATGCAATTTTAGAAAACCCACAATGCCCTTGTAAACATGTCTGCTTGTACTTACTTACCTACAATGCCCTAGTAACCATGTCTGCCTGTACTTACCTACAATACCCTAGTAAACATGTCTGCCTGTACTTACCTACAATGCCCTAGTAAACATGTCTGCCTGTACTTACCTACAATGCCCTAGTAAACTTGTCAGCCTGTACTTACCCACAATGCCCTAGTAAACATGTCTGCCTGTACTTACCTACAATGCCCTAGTAAACATGTCTGCCTAAACTTACTTGGGAGGTAATGGAGGTTTCTCTCCTTGTGTGAACCTGTTAGCATTGATGATTAGTTGTGATGCCCGTGTCAACGACTGTCTATTCTCCTCACGAGCTCGCTTAGCTATCTCACGCATTTGCTTCTCTGCCTCCTTAGCCTTCTTCTCTGTGAAATCAAAAAGTAACATTTTAATATATGTGTATCAAAATCTTAAGACGCACACATTTAGATAAAAGGTTATGACTTAAATCAATAGACAAACACATAGATAGATAATATCTGCAAGATTGCAACAAGCAAACAAGATGTAAATGAGCTTTTACATTCAACTTGCCATTACTAATTTCTCAATAATGTATTTACACTGAAAGCCTAACATTCCTGAAAAAATTAGGGAAAGAAGTTTAGGAAAAAGAGAGTTTGAGAGTTTGTGAAATATCATATATATTTAATATCAATAATAAAAATTGTACAATCAAAAGCTTTTTATGTTATTTACATTGGGCTACCCAAGACCAGTTTGTAACTTTTTTGTTTTTGATTGTTTAGTCTATCACTGTGTGTGTGTTTGAGTCCATGTGAAAACCTTATGTGGGTAAGTTATCCATCAGAAACAAGCTGATGCTGGATCTACCAAGGAACTTGTCCTTCTCTATCAAAAAGCTGAATGTTGCTATAATGACTATAATGTGTTGCTGCTGTTTCATTTACAAAACAAACAAGAGTGCCATGATGGCCCTTAATTGCTCACCTGATGACACAGGCTTTAAGTAGGCTCAAATCTGGCATTATTAATTAAGTAATTAAGAGTTATTTACTTTAGAAATCTTTGGTGAAGATTGGAAAATTAGTGTGGCCACTGGGTTAATAACATTTTCTAGAATTTTACCAAGAAACCTACTGAATCCACATGACCGACTTCAAAACATATGTAAGATGTCATACTGGCAAACATTTTGGCCAAGTTTGGTGAAGACTGGGCCATCAATGTGGCCTCTGAGTGTGTTCACAAGGCTTTTATAAAATTTGACCCAGTGACCCTACTTTTTGACCCCACGTGACCCAATAATATACTCATCCAAGATTTCATGAAGACAAACAATTTTATCAAGTTTGATGAATATTGTGCAATGGGATTGGGATTTGCCGGCATTTTTGTCGATACTGTGTAGTGACATTTCTACCATTATAGCACAGGGGCACTTAGGAGGTGCCCAGGGACTGAAACCGGCCGGTCCATTATGCTGACACCGACAAGTCAGGCATATTGCTGTCCCCTTAGCCCCGAGCATTAGGAGGGAAGCCACTACTACCAACTTTGAAGTCTTTGGTTTGACCCGGACGGGGTTTGAACCCGCAACCTCCTGTTCCGCAAGCTCACTCTCTACCAATTGATCTATTGCGGCCGGTAATTGTGCTATGAATGTGGCCTCTAGTGTGTTCATATGCTTTTTCTAAGTTTTGATCTAGTGACCTCTTTTTTTGACCCCATGTGACCCAATAAGGAACTCATCTGAGATTTTTTGCAGACAAACATTCTGGACAAGTTTGGTGAAGATTGGGCTATAGATGTGGTCTCTAGTGTGTTCACAAGCTTCTTCTAAGACTTGACTTAGTGACCTACTTATTGATCCCTCGTGACCCAGTTGTAAACTCATCCAGGATTTTATGAAGGCAAACATTCTGATTAAGTTTGGTGAAGATTGGGCCATAAATGGGGTTTCTAGTGTGTTTACAAGCTTTTTCTAAAATTTAACCTAGTGACCTACTTTTAGACCCCCACATGACCCAATAAAAACCTCATCCAAGATTTCATGTAGACAAACATTCTGACTATGTTTGGTGAAGATTGGGCCATGAATGTGGTCTCTAGTGTGTTCACAAGCTTTTTCTAAGATTTGACCTAGTGACCTACTTATTGACCCCACATGACTTAGTAAAGAACTCATCCAAGAGATCATGCAGGCAACAATTTAGATCAAGTTTGGTGAAGATTGGGCCATAAATGGGGCCTCTAGTGTGTTCACAAGCTTTTGCTAAGATTTGACCTAGTGACCTACTTTTTGATCCCACGTGACCCAATAATGAACTCATCCACGATTTCATGATGACAAACATTCTGACAAAGTTTGATAAAGATTGAGCAATAAATGTGGCCTCTAGTGTGTTCACAAGCTTTTTCTAAGATATGACTTAGTGACCTATTTTTTGACCCCACATGACCCAGTTACAAACTCATCCAAGATTTCATGCAGACAAACATTCTGATCAAGTTTGGTAAAGATTGGACTATAAATGTGGTCTCTAGTGTGTTCACAAGTTTTTCCTAAAATTTGACCTAGTGACCTACTTTTTGACCCCAGGTGACCCAATAACGAATTCATCCAAGATTTCATGCAGACAAACATTCTGACCAAGTTTGATGAAGATTGGATAAAAACGGTGGCCTGTAGTGTGTTCACAGGCTAAATGTTGACGAAAGACAACGGATGAAGCGGTATCACAAAAGCTCCCCTTGAGCACGTTGTGCTCAGGTGAGCTAAAAACATTGTTTAGATTTAAATTAAGGTAAAATTGCACATTGCTTTAAAATAATAATTACATTAAAATATGTTGGAAGTTACTACACTTCGTCTGTTAAAAATAAATAAATTAACCATATACAGTTTTGTAATATTCACTTCATAAGGGAACAAGTGGATTTTATTTTGACCTATTTATAGTGAATTGGGAAACAAATTATTTGAACTTATATTCATCCTTCTTGACTGCCTGGGTAGGATAAGTACCTGTACTTAAGTGCTGAGTACCTGGAGCAATGTGCAGTAAAATGACCTGCTAAAGGACTGAAATTCACAAAGTCAGTTCCAAGGTTCAATCCAGAGTCCAGTATCTTAACCACTAGACTACAGACACCCACTAGCATAACTTAACAATTCAAGTACAAGTTCTTGAGTTATTCTATTGTTTGAATGGGGTCAGGAAGATCTATATTTAGTGGGAAAAAAATACTTATGATCTCAAATACCCAATTAGCTACTTAATTCAGGGCAAAACAGATTACCATACTTTGTAGAATATACCCCGCAACTTTTTTTCTCAAGATGGCTGCATGCGGGGTATATTCCAGTGCGGGGAACCTATTGACAAAATCAAATTTTTGTCCTGCAGCTACTCCTAAAATATATTGATGGGTATTGTGCAATGAACTCTGTTACCTTCAGAATATCATCACAATTGTATTAATAACGGTACTCATAGCCGTACATCATAACATCTTACTGTTCTAGTTATATGCCCTTTAGCAGTAAGTTAAAATATCGATTAGTATTCTGCACTGAAACAGTTTATGAGAGGCTACTTAGTCTCTACACAGATGTTGTCATTACAATGTCACGTGATTGTGTAAAGTGAAAAGCTGTGAGCAACGAGTTGAAACTAGTGGTGGTTTATAATATACAATCTTTCTAATACCACTGTAAGCCAATCAAATTTTCGCACATATAAGCTAAACATGCCCTGATTAAACATTTAACATGGAAACAACAAAATAAGTCTCCCAACTTGTTGTACCATCCCAATATTTATAAACGGTTTTCACATCACTTTACCAATAAAAGGTCCGTTGTTGTTGTTGTTGTTGTTGTTTTAGAACAACAAGGCAAGGATTATCGATCGATATATAAATTGGGGCGTTACATAACACCTGTGTAGATTACGCCAACTTGGTGTAATACAGCTGACACATGTTTGACCTGGGAATATGGCTATATTCCACACTAGGGGGAGTGGGGTGTGGGGGTGGGATGCAAAGCATGGTAATCAATCAAAATCCTTACCCTTAACCTGTTAAGCATGTTTAACTAACTAAGGCTTAAGCAAGAGGTGTAGATCCAGACCAGTTGGGAGCTGTCTGATCAGGATGCCTTGTTATTTTTGCATGTAGGTTTTAATAAATAAATTTCGGTTTGGCATTTTTTATTAAAATTGTAGCAGTGGTAAGGGTTAGTGTAAGATCAAATGCTGACCAGACTCCATCCAGTTTTTCTCCACTTCCTTGCTGGCTTCCTCGGCAACCATGTCTAGTTGTTGTCTCATTTGCTTCCACCTGACGTAGATCTCATTACTACGACGCTTCTGAACATCCTCCATCTTGTGAATGGATTGTCGTCTTTCCACGGCTGCTACTTCCTGCGACCAATAGAAAACCACAGAAGTGTGAACAGAAAAACAGAAAATGAATTTAAAATCCATCAAATCTACATTACAAAATGAATGTTATCAAAGGAAATTGTTCACAACAACAAAAATCACCATGAGTGATGCAGAAAGTGATTAGGAAGTATGTGTTGACCTTAACTTTCCTTTTATTATTGAACAGTACAATAGTCTGCAAAATGAACACCTATATAGTGTATAGTTTTATATAGCTTAACCTTATACCAAAATTCTATAGGTTCATTAATAACATATCATTTATATGACCAACCTGTAATTCTTTCAGCTTCTGTTGTTCTTCTTCCTCCTTCTTCTTTCTCTCTGCCTCTGCCTTCTCTGCCATAAGTCTGGCTTCTTTGATAGACTGGTACAGGGCTTCCTCTTCTAAACGTCTACAACAAATGCAAAGGTTAAGGTAAGTAAGTAACTAATCAAACATTTTCATCCAGTACCAAGCCACACTGATTAATTACCAATACAACATCTTAGTTATTTGCTTCGTTTTATGTAATGCTATTAGCAGAGACTTGGCAGCAAATGGTGCCAATTCTGATCTAATTCTGTACTATATACCTAAGCCTAAACGATTTGTGTTTGCAGATAAAATGAAAAAATATTGCCCAATCATCAATTTAGGTGTTATCAACAAGGCTAAGACATCCCAGAGATTATTGAAATAGTTCTTAACCAAAAAGAATTCTTAACCAAAAAGAAGAGTTTAACAATCACCGACTCTGATGAGAAGGGCAGGATAAATAAATAACTTTTATTATTTTCTTTCAAAAGTGGAGCTAAAAACAGAACAAACAGAACAGCAATAAAAAACGTTCAAACAATACATACCTTTTCTCCCTTTCCTTTTCTTCCTCTAATCTTTTCTTCTCTTCTTCAATCTTTCTCTGAATTTCTGCCTCTTCTTTTTTCCTATCAAACACAGTAAGAATGAAAAATATCCACTTTGATTAAACAGCTAACACATACTGAACTTTTTTGATCAGCCTATCAATGAATATTGATCCACCAGTCCAACTGATAAACCTTTAATCAAAACAGTGCATAAATTTCTTAATAAACATTATTTTTCCAAACAAACAAAATATTTACAATGTTAATTACATGCATAGGCAAATAAGAAAAAGTCTTATAAGAATTACCACAATGACAAAGAAAACAAGAGATGAGACAGAACAAACAACAAACACAAACAAAAAGAAACAACAACAGTTACCTCCTTAAAATAGTCAGTCGATACAATGTATCATTATGATTTATGCATTTGTATTTACCATTTGGGGTATTAAACAATAGACTTGTATTTTCTACAGATGCTAATATACAACAAGAGCACAACAATAACATGACCTGGGAATGAATATGCCAAATAAGGTGATCATCACTTACATCCTTATATTATAAAACTGATGTAGGAGAAAATAAGCGTAGATAATAGTGCCCAAGTCATATTTTGTATTGCACCTGGATGCTTCAGTTAGGATAAATATGGTATGTTCTATGTCTGCACAATAAACTTGTTTGATAAACCAAGTATACATATTGATATACAAGGATATAAATGTCAAGGTTTTACCTTGATATAATATCTAAATTTATCATCAGGATTAAAAGTGACACAACTGTAGCAGGGTCAAACATCATGGTTACCTTAATTCCTCAGCCTCCTTGCGAGCAAGATCTTCTGCCCTCTGATGAGCTTCACGCTCCAGAATCTGCTCGATGGTGAGGTCATTATTGTGTTCGCCCATCACCCACACCCACTCATTGCCATCAGAACCCAGGAGGAAGTCAACCTTCAGGTTCTTTTTGGCTATATAATAGTGATAATATAGAAGTTTGTTATAAATGCATGGTGTTCAATGTTAAATAAATGACAGTTTAAAGTAATGCTTCAGTAACTTGTTACCATCAGCACTCAGTAGACAGTCAGGGTTCAGGTGCTTCTTTGCTTAAATTAAATACAGGAAACAGATTCAAGTAGTGTCTATGGATAAATTGTTAAAGAATGTGACTCTAGATTAGGTGGTCCCAAGTTTGAACACCAAAAGCAGACCCTGGTAGATTTCCTTAGGCAAGAATGTTTATTTGCCATTTTTCCTGGAAGTTGCTACCTGAGTATACATTCTATAGATGAACATGACTTAAAGGAAGAAATAGGACATAACCTGTTTTTTAAATAAAAGAACTTCTTCTGAAAAATATCTCTTATCCCATACATTTAAAGGTAATAACATATTGACATCCTAGCACCAAAACCCAGAACAAATATCCACTTTAAAGTTCTTGTCAGTTAAAAAAAGGCAAGGAAAATACAAACAAATAGAAATTCAAGGAAAGAAATAGGACATCCGTACACATGTCATGCTTACAAGAATTAACACAGACAGCATGGCCAATCAGGCCCTATCATCTTGCACCATCAAACTCCTCTCCCCCAATTATGTCACTTAAATTATTCGTTAACTAGCATGCAGTTTCTCTTCCCATTTAGCATTTGATTATCAATCTAACAGCTAGCCTCAAGATGTTGCTCTTTTATGACTGATCAATTTTATTTTTTCTTCAAACGTATGCACACTGCAGTTTATGTTCACTTTCTAAACTATTTTACTAAGATTATTGTTGTGGAAAATAAAATTGCACAATATTAACAAATCATGTTATGTTATTGTTTTAATGAATGTATGACAGAATGCTCCATAAAAAAATAGGTTGACATTTCCAGGCATTGACATAACATAATTAACATAATAAAAGGTAACATAATTAAAATAAGGTTCTAGTTTAACATGACTAGTAAAATTAACAATGTTATAAAAAATGACCAAGCATTCAAGTACTTAATGGAAAAACTAAATTCTCGATTACTGATTTTAGTACTCACTGACATCTCTAGTTTTGATATAAGAATGACACAAATAAAAAACAATAATGGATAAGGAATGCTCTTACTTTGTTTAGGTTTTCTCTTCTTTTTTTCTTCTCGTTCAAATTCCTCTTCATTAACTTTCCAGCGGCGAATTTGCTCCTGAAGTAAGAACAATAAAGAATTAAGTAAATTTCCATCCTTAATATGATTAACAACACTTTATAATGTGAAACAAATGACATGAAACATCCAAAATGAATGAGTTTCTATTCACAGTGTTGCTAGCCAGTAACTTATACAAGTTCCACACAATGTATCCTTAAACTGCTTCTTTTTTTATTCATAAAATTATGTTTGTTTTGTTTGTTTTTTAATAAATTGCAGCGACCATTTATGATCATTATTGCAACGTCCAGCTTTTTTGGTGGGAGAAGACCCCAGACACATGTTTGGGTAGAACCACCAGTGCACCACAAGTCAGCTGGAAGACCTTTTTACATTGTCCGTCGCCCCGATATGGCTCAAACCCACGCAGTGAGAGGCCAAGTCAGAGGAGTTACAAATCGGCAACTATACAACTTCGCCACATGCATCCTACATAAGATTAAAACAAACATTACTGAGTTTCTGTACATATTTTGCTTAGAGTGTAATAAGACATTCTGCTGATTGCAACTTTAGACAGTTTGAGTCCCTATTGAGGTTCATACTTTTATGAAAAGAGCAATTAGTCATTATTAACCTCATTATTTTTTCTGGGCTTCCTCCTTCATGAGAGTAATAGCTAGAAATCACAAAAATTATGATAATTCATGATAATTAATAATAATAATGATAATTATGATAATTGTGTTTGTGGGCTCTTTAAAAAACAAATCTTACTAACCTCTCTCATCTTGAGGAAAAGAATCTGTTTCTGCTCATCGGACAGCTCGGAGAGCAGCTCCGGCTCTATGTACATGTCCTGAAGGATCTGCTGCAGCATCTTGACCTTCTGTTAGAGCCACAAACTTAGGGATCTAGGGCCACAAACCTTGGGATCAAGGGCCACAAACCTGGGGATCTAGGGCCACAAACCTGGGGATAGCCAGGAATATTACATTCAGTTTGAAACCAAAGTGCATAGCTTTGTCTCAATTAATACAGCCATTAATATGTGTTCACAAAGTTCATGATAAACCATGTAAATACTTATACCATTGCACTAAAGCACTATGACATTACCATCATCTCTAGATTAAAATACGCAGTTCTTTTCTTATTTTAAGTATGTTGAAACTTGGTGGGTGCACACATTATACAGAGTAATGTTCACCAGTTAGTTGGTAAAATTCTTGTTAAAAGACAAAGAAAAGCATGCAGCAAAGTGAGAGAAAAAAAATGGTCAGAGCTAGTTTGATCCTGTGAAGCAGTTCCCTGAAAATTTGGCAATGAGATACCCTGTCTCTCAAATTATTGATCGATCAGTAGACAAATGGTAAAACAAAAAAATGTTTTAAAAATAAATAAGCGGCCCTTAGCCCCACATTAAAAAATCTGCTATAATGTTAAGACTAAAACTACTGGTGTAAACAAGTGAGCTGTCCTTTATCTGGCATCAATGCATATTTCTCTCCCTGAAATTATTGATCCATCATTAGACTTGCCTTAAAGGTGTAAAAGTATAAACATGCGTGTTGTTCTTAGTCTCCCCCCAAATTAGGGGTGCCATCAATACATAAGTGTGTTTTTTAATCAAGTGATTATGGTAATTTCAAAGGAAATAGTCATTTACGGTAACATTTTAATAAAACTTATAGTAAAAAAAGGACTTCTCGGTTATGTCCTTATTTTAACATTCAAAATGTCTCCTTGTAAAGGAAGTATCTGACACTTTCTGCCAGAAATAACAAGGAAATGCAAAAAAATGTATAGTTAACTGAAATTTCTTGCTAGAATCTACTTGATGATGTCCTTAATTTGTGTGGGAGTTGCCCTGTAAAAGACAGTGACATAAATATATCAATTGAGAGTCACATCCCTTGTAAATCAGTAAATTGTCATATTTAGAATTAAATTACTTTGTTTTTTTATCAAATTATTATTAGGTAAATGAGACTTTTTTATATTTTATATCTGATCTAGTTTATTGCAACATCAAGTTGTATGTTTACCTAATTTTCAACAACATCCTGGCAAATGGATTTATATTAATCTTCTGCAACTGGTATGAGGTTATATATATATATATATAAAAGATTAAAAAAAAGTTGGGTAAACATAATTATTTTTGTTGGCAAGTGTAATTGTGATAAATATTTCCATAAATAAAACCAAGATCATACATTTAGTCAGTATTTCTTCTCAAAGATCCAAAAACAATGGTTTGCTATCATTATAGCTAAAAATGTATGTAATATAGGCATTTCATCATATACTGGCACCTTATATTTATGGCAAAATAAATAAAAATTTCACTTTTCAATTCAGTTAATAAACAGAACTAGGCAAAACACTTTCTGGTTGAATGTTTGCATAAAAATATATAAAGCTTTTATATTATTTTATTAAATTGAAATGTGTGCTGCTATGGAGGTTTGTTCATCATTATGTGTAGCATCAGATAAAGTACCAACACTCTACAAAAGGCATCATTATGTCATATAGATAATGCATTTTAACCTTTCACATTTTGGTGCTAATTTGATTTCAATTTGTTCACTCAGTTGTACAAGGAGTTTGCACCAGACTCAAGAAAATCGAAAGTCAATGTAGCAAAATATAAAATAAGTACTGAACAAACTGTTAACAAAGCATACCTTTAATCACACACATCTAAACTTACTTATCATGCTGGTATTTGATAATTGGAAACAGAATTTCAAATTAAATTAGTTGTTATATTATAATAAAGGAAACAAGCCAAAAGTGCTTGACACTGTTAAATTTTACATCTGTCAACTGCCGCATGTTAAGCACTTATCTGTAAATGTAATATAACATTCCATGAGTCCATATATGCATGTTTGCTAACTGGTTATCATGAGTACATACCACATATGAGTAGACTGCTATCTTTTTCCTCTCATCATCATAAAAAGGCTTGTTTAAGTTTACAAATCTACTGGGTGGCACTAAACCACACTGACCTAGATTCAACAAAAGGTCATCTTGGCCTACTTGAAGACTGTAGAAATTCCAATTCAGCAGAACCTACTTGATCCACCTTAAGTAATTTTTTATTGTTAAATATATTTGATGCCAACACCTACTTATTTAGGTTTTTACTAACTCATATATATTGGCTTCCAACATAAACATAACCGATACAAGCTAAAACAATTAAAAACATACATACTGACATAGGCTAAAGTGTATATTCCAGCCACTATACCAAAGTTGTAGGTATCAACTGAGCCAAGCTGGTCCAGCTGAGATGTGTATTATGCTGGTTTGGACTAGGAGAAGAGCTTCAGCCTTCAGTGGGCCGCGTTGACCCTCTATCCCATGGGTGAACCAGTACATGTGTACAGTATTATATAGTAGTTTCTTTTTTATTAAACCAACATACTGTGGATTACACCAAATTCATTGACGTGTGCTATGTTTAGAACTATGTCAAGAAATGCCACTTCAGACCTAATTACATTCTTAAAATGAATACTTAAACACAGCAGGAACTTTATGAACTACCAGCGTTGGGAAGACACTAGACTACTGACTAGAGTCTAGACCTAGTAATTAAATCACCTGGATGCTAAACCCAACGGCTCATATGTCAAATGACGTTTACATATAATTTGAATAAGCCTTTGCACATACTTATCAAAGAAAATGGTTACCTGTCAGGTCATCAACTACTTGTCGGCCGACAAAGCTCAACGCAAAAATGTAAACAAAAGCTCATCTTAACGTGATAAGGGCGATTATCGTATTCCCGGAAGTGAACGAGAAACCAGCATCGTATTCCCGATGCGGTGCGTGTAAAATACAACACCGTTCACATTTTACTCGAGTAAATTATTGTTTTTCTCGAACTAGCCCCTCTGTTTACAAACATGGCCGCTACCGATCAACGTGACACGCAGACAATCTGTGTCTTTGACGTCGATGGGACGCTTACAGCTCCCAGACAGGTAAACTCTGATTCAATACACACATTTTACTTTTTCTTTCGGTTTGAACGCTCCAAATTGAAATACTAAAATTCAGTCGATTTTTTTAACCATATATAAGTTGCATCATACAAACTACAGTAACATTCGGATAAACATTATTGGAGAATTTGTTATTAAACGTTTATAAGGGTGTTGTAATTCAAGTTATCCGACAGTTTATGAACAGTTTAAATAGTTCTTTTTTTTGGCACCTACTAGGGTTAAAAAACATATTCCATTTTTTCTCTGTCAACGTCTGCAACGTATTTAGACAAGATTTTTGAGGTATTGTCATGTGTTATGCCTGTGCAGACATGTGATATATCCCCGGGAGACTTTCGATATCAGGGGTCTGTCTCACGCCTCACGCTGAGCACATCAATTCTCCAGCTTTGATGTTCCCGGCATTCCTCCTAAAGACTGCCCCAGATGGTAGCTACCAGCAGATCATTTGATTACACAATATAACCTAATGCAAGCGACCAGCATCTGCGTGTGTATGTGTGCAGCTAATCAGAACAGATCACTGCCAATCATTGAGCCTACCGAGTGTTCACAGGTCTCGATGATAATTTCGTGCCCGTCTCCTGATGTTAAAAGGCAAACTGTAATCCCTTGATTGACAATATAACCACAACCATTAAGTGAATGGCGGAGATCATGCCCAATCAGTGTCACATGTTCTATTTTCTTTGACACCTAATGGAAGCAATGCTTAATGCATGTGCAGACAAAGGCATCAAACTCAGCTTCGAAATTTTAAATGTTCAATAACCCGTTAATAGGGTGATATGAGAATTAATCTGTATTTAACCAAACGCAGGCTCTGGATAATTAGACTGAACGTCTTCAGTTTTTTTCCTTATCAAGCCAAGGTAATAATTTCCAGCATAATTATTGCGATTGACAAACCTCCCGACTGCAAAAAAGTACACTGATTTCCGTTTAATTCAGTACTCTTAATACACGACGTAAATCAAGTAAATATGTAGAAAAATGGACATGCATGCACATGAATGCAGGCAACTTACATATCAGAATAATTCAATAATGTTTACCAAATTACCTGGGTACGTGCCTTACAAACAAACAAATAACAAACTAGTCCTAATTATATGTTCGACGTCATCGTGCCATTTTGTCAGCAGACTACCGCATTTGTTGAAACTGATGCGCTCGAGCGTACTCATAAAACTTACTCTAGTATTGGTTTTCTTTTTCTTAAACAGAGACGATTGTGTACAGTTTTACCATGTTAAGGTTAGTGGCTAAATGGGCGACTCATCCTGGAATTAAAAAACAAAGGGAGCGAACAAAGCGAGCGATCATAGTTTCTATTTCATGAATAAGAATATATGACAAAGTCCAATGAGCATTGCAATTTATACTAAAATTTGAAAAGGCACAGGACAAAGGTATTCATGTGCAAGCCAGTGTAAAAGTAAATAAGTGATAAAACAAACCCAAATCCAAATTGACCGACTGGAAGAATCACCAATTTATATTCTAAACCTATATTCAGAACTTGTTGCATGTAAGTACAATGTAAAACGGTTGGATATAAACATTATGTAGAAGTAATAATGTGAATATGAAAAAAATAACACTGCTAAATACACAGAGCTTGCAACATGTATATTTGTGCATTCTGCTACTAAAACAATCAATGATTTTAATTTGATACTTTGTAAGACCTTTTGCTAACTGCATACTATTTAGGACATTATCGGCACTCACAAAACAACACATTGTGTAAGACATGTAGGCAAGCTAGCCCTGAAATATGTTGGGGGTGGGAATTAGGAGACAAATCTGCAAGGGTCACAGTAACATAGGAACAGATCAGAGCTAAGAAATGGTGAACATTTTCCAACATTATGTAAAGCTTTTTTGACTTTAGCTTTGTAAGAGGAGTAAATCGTTTCTTTAATTTACAACAGTGTTGTTTCTATCTGAAAGAAAATTTGTCTTCTCCCTGCAAATATACATTTATCATAAAAGTAAATGGTTTTCATAACAGTTAATACATGTACCATTTCATTTTGTGCATGAACAGTAAATAAAGTGCCAACCATAGACACTTTTAACATATTTTCCATTTCAACTACCGGTAGTTCAAACCAGTTTACATCATAAATTGTCAAAAGATGAATTCTTTTATTAATGTAAAATAATTTTATCTTTTTTTACATTAGTATGTGACTTAGTGACTTACATATGTAAAAAAAATCTGGACAGTTATCTATTTACTACTTTGTCATAGAAAAACACTTGTTTGCTATTTATTCTTGATTAGTATAATGTCTTCATGTATTGTAAATTCATTTAACTTTGTTTAGACAGTAATTGTATCAAAGTGTGTACCACTAATATTTTATTATTATTAAAACTCTTTAGTCACTAACTTACAAATTAAATAGAATATTTTTATGCTTGCATACTCATTATTTCTTTGGAAACCTTTTTTCAATTCTTTAGTAAGTGCTTTTGACACTTGACTTGTTTTCACCATGTTTGGCTGTTGTTTTAGAAGGCCACAAGCTTATAACCAAATCATACAATTTATGTCTAGATAGTGAACTAAAATAGATATATTTCAAAATTCATTTAAAAATATTGTAAAGAACATTTTTATCAATGAAATTACTATAATTATTGACAAAAAAGATGAAAAAAAAATACTGTTTTACAAAAAGGAATAAGCCACAAAGTCAATTTAACGCGCATTCAGGGAAATCTCCCTCCCTGGCACCCCAATCTCCCTCTCTGGGAGCCTAAGTCTCCCTCTTTGGGACCAAGCAAATACCACATGTCTGAAGGTCCCAAGCAAGTAGGTGATCTAGTGATTGGGTATGGTCAGGTGCATTGTTTATGTGTAGCAGAATGGGACCTAGTACAGACCCTTGTGTTACCACTGATGTAATTGTACATTCAGACTCAAGTTTAGTGTCTTTTATGGTGCTCTGTAGGAGGTCATCAAGAATGTAATGTGTAGTAAAGTATTTGGTCATGTTTGAAGCTACTATGTGCCTCATTAGTTTGTGGGTAACTTAGATGGGTCCCACTGAGTCTCAGTGTTGAATTCTGTTTGTTACCATAATGCAAGCATCAACATAAGGCATCTGCATGAACTCATGTATGCAGTCATCTATCTCAGCTCTTAATAAAGATAATGTTAGAGCAGTTCCCCTTATGCAACAGAGTTACACGTGTCAACTTTATGTTTTGCACAATGTGCAACAACTGGACTGACAAAATGTGCAGTAAGCTTGAAACCATCTCTTCTGTAGTGCTCGGGACTTACAGTTGACCTCCCTGCATCTCACCAGTTCAGCAAGTGTTGAGTGAGCTCCTTCGTGTCTACGTGGTAGAAGCACAGAGGCCTACATGTGAACTCTCCCACTTTTGGAGGGAGACTCCCTCTTTTAAAGTTCAAAATTATTTAAAAATTGAGGTGTGTTGTACACATTTTCAGAAACCTTTCTACTTGGAAACAGATAACTTCCTTCTTTGTTTATATGAAAATAACAAATCTCCCACTTTGCAAATGAAAATCTCCCTATTAAGCTTCGGAAAAAGTTCACACGTACGCAGAGGTATCAAAGCGACAAGGCTAGTTAGATCTGCCAACATGGGCCATCATTATGAGATCCTCTGCATGATGGTTGGAGAAGGCATGAGACATCCTGGAAGGAGGTAATCACAGGTGACCAGAGGAATCTGTCTTTCACTGATCAACATGCTGAACTAAATGTCTAAGTCTCTCAGCAGTGGAGACATACGATATTTAATGAAAGAAGAATGGGTTGTGTTTCATAAAATGTTATCCTATTAACCTAAGAATTAACTGAACTTTATTATTCCTTCTACAGGTTATTCAGCCTGACATGGAGGAGTTTTTGAAGAAGCTGAGAAGTAAAGTGAAAGTAGCAGTTGTTGGTGGATCAGACCTGACCAAGATCTCAGAACAAATGAAGGGAGAAGATGGTAAGAATCATCATCATAGAAACTAATTTTTAATGCCCAGTTATTATTTTCTTGTGAGTGGGGTATGTGTGTGTGTTAAAATACATTCTATGTTCATTTGGTGTTATTTATTGTAAAAAGGAATACTAGTACACATGTTTAAATTATACGGATCTTTGATTCACAATATTTACTTGTTATATAACCTGTTTAACCTTGAAATGTTTTACTTTTAAAAACTTTAGAGTTATAATATGAACTAAAATGTCTTAATATATATATATTAACAAGTTAACTTTTTGTTATGTTTCTTTTCTTGCAGTGATAAACAAATTTGATTACTGCTTCTCTGAAAATGGCTTGGTTGCTTATAAAGATGGGGTACAGGTAGGACAACAGGTAGGGTTAATAGAATTTTATGAAAACAAAACAACACATGTAAATCCATATCTAGTAGCAGTTTACAGTATACAGACAAAGTTGCTAAATGTAATGTCATATTTTCCTCTTTTTTTTTTACTATGTCTAATTTACCCATTACACTAGGTCTTAACAGAGTATGCTGTTCTGGTGTCTTATAATTCTTAAAAAAAATAAATGCCATTCCTTTTCTTCTTGCATTCAAGAATGGAATATGTTTTAATACAGAGTGTTTTTAGTTTCAGTTTTTAGTTATTGTCATTTTATAAAGTTTCTTTATACAATTCACTTGTTGTTGTTTTTTAATGTGCACTTTGCTGTTTGTTATATTGCAGAACCTGGTCAAACACTTAGGAGAAGAACTTGTACAGAAAGTTATCAACTTTTGTCTGAAGTACTTGTCAGAAATCAGCCTCCCAGCTAAGAGGTATTCGGATGGTTAATTATTTTCTGACTGAAAATCGCTCTTATGTGCTAACCTATCAATACTATTCAAGTGCATGTATTCATGATGCTATTTATTTTAAAAGTTTATTACTTTTTTCATTGTTAAAATGTTATCTGTAATTAAGACTGATAACCCTTAAATTACTGATGGTAATGATACGTAATACTTTTGCAATGTAGGTAATACTATGTCTCTTTTTCTTTTTCAGAGGCACATTTATCGAATTCCGTAGTAGTATGTTAAACGTTAGCCCCATTGGACGTACATGCACACAAGATGAAAGGATAGAATTCTTCAATTATGACAAGGTATAGTAAGTTTAAACCTTTTTTTTTTCCACATCTGGTTAAAGTGCCTATACATTTTCTATTCCACAATTGGTTTATGTGCCTGTAGATACCTAAACCATTCTTGAAAGGGTTCTCAAACCCCCAAAACAGACAACCATTTTTTAATAAATGTATTCTTTCTTTCCTTTTGGCAAAATATGATTAGGTTGACTCAAGACATTCTTACTAAATATTTTCCCTCATAATTCAGTGACTTTACTTTTTTATTCAGGAACATGGTATACGAGAGAAATTTGTTGTAGCTCTTGAGAAGGAATTTGGCAGACATAACCTTCAATTCTCCATTGGTGGACAGATCAGTATTGATGTGTTTCCTAAGGGCTGGGACAAGACCTACTGTCTACAGTACCTCGAGAAAGATGGCTTTAAAAATATACACTTCTTTGGGGATAAAACAGATAAGGTATATAGTTTGTATCTTTGTACCTATCAGATATCTAAATTAAACCAATAACAATATGTCAATCAAGCAACCAATAAAATTATTTAAGAAATACTTTATTAAAACTTTTTTCTTTCAGTCATGTATACAGCTACATGTACCTCAATTTCGAGGTAATGTGAAAGATATTGTTTAAAATGCGTATTTAATAATAAACCTAAATCCAATCATTTCTGCGCCCTAAAGCAAAACTTTTGCTTTACCTCTATCAAGTGCTGTATATTTTTTCTCTTTATAAATGCTTACCCACCAGACCTGGTAGCGCAATCAGTAGAGCTTCGGCTCCAGGTACGGGAGGCCCTGGGTTCGCACCCGGGCCACGACATACCAAATTTGTAAAAAATGGTAGTGGTATAGCTCCCTTGCTAACGCTCAAGCAAATATAAGAGTAATTCCATGACTGGTTGGCCCGGTGTCAGGATAATGTGACTGGGTGTGGTATCATGCCAGGTGTTCATTGCATGCTATACACAGTGAAGGCAGCACTATATCTGCTTCAAGTGGACACCGTCTCCAGAACTAAAATACTGTTGGTGGGATGATAAACCCAACAAAACAAATGCTTACACATAATGTCATCTTTCAATGTTAGAAGGAGAATGGTGAGGGTTGTCATATAGATAGAAAATTATGTAAAAATTTTTGACTGCTGCAGTATGAAATCAAACCATGGATCTTTTGATAACAAAATATTGTAGTTGTTCCTTATATGTCTGTAACTGCTCATATTTCAGGGTGGAAATGACTATGAGATATATGAAGATCCACGGACAATTGGCCACACTGTCTCAAGTCCTGCAGATACAATCAAACAAGTCACAGAACTCTTCTTGCAATGATGCTTGTGTAAAATCCATGTGTTAGATAGCTTCATTGTCCATGACAATGTTTTACATAATATACATGTACAATAAATATTCCTAAATTATTTTTAATTATATTTTTTTATTATTTGGTAATAAAATTTGGGTATAATAGGTAGTAGGGTTTAGCGATTGTTTTAATGTTAAACTTTCTCTGTATTTAGAATTATTCATCATTGAACATTCAATTTAAATGTCTATAGAAAAGATTCCCTAAGTATGTTCAGCTTAAACAATTTTCTGTAAATTTATTAAATATACTGCTTTTGAAAGTAAAATTTACACAACTTTAATACATTTGTATCTGTTTATTGTATTAATTATAATTGTGAATGATATATTTTGTTTACTATTTTAATTGTCATTAATGAATGTAATGATAAACCTGGGAAATTATTACAATTTGGAAAATATTACAATTTGTTTTTTGTTATTTAAAAGAAACAATAGCTTTCTTTAAACAGCTTTATCCCCTTTGTTCAAACTTCATTTTTTTCAAAAGCAAAACTTTGTTGAATGGCAATGAGTAATGGATTAAAAATATAACCTTAAGTCTCTTAATTAACTTTTGACTTGTTGTCATTAAAAGAATTGTGTTTAAGTTCAACAACCCCTGAACTGCACTAATGGGAACATAATCTTGTGTATAGGACAGCCATAAACATAATCTTGTGTATAGGACACCCATAAATATAAGCCATTAACATACTTTTGTGTGTAGGACAGCCATAAACATAATCTTGTGTATAGGAGAGCCATAAACATAATCTTGTGTATAGGACAGCATAAACATAATCTTGTGTAGAGGACAGCCATAAACATAATCTTGTGAAGAGGTCAGCCATAAACATAATCTTGTGTATAGGACACCCATAAACATAAGCCATTAACATACTTTTGTGTAGAGGACACCCATAAACATAATCTTGTGTATAGGACAGCCATAAACATAATCTTGTGTATAGAACAGCCATAAACATAATCTTTTGTATAGGAAAGCCATTAACTTATGTATAAGACATCCATAAACATAATCTTGTGTATAAGACAGGCATTAACATAATTTTGTGGATAGGACAGCCATAAACATAATATTGTGTATAGGACAACCATAACATAAGCTTGTGTATAGGAAGGCCATAAACATAAACTTGTGTATAGGACAGCTATAAACATAATCTTGTGTAGAGGACAGCTATAAACATAATCTTGTGTATAGGACAGCTATAAACATAAGCTTCTGTATAGGACAGCCATAAATATAATCTTGTGTATAGGACAGCCATAAACACAATCTTGTGTATAGGACAGCCATAAACAAAATCTTGTGTTTAGGACAGCCATGAACATAATATTGTGTATAGGACAACCATTAACATTATCTTTTGTATAGGATAAACAGTAACATAATCTTGTGTAAAGGACAAACATTAACATAATCTTGTGTATAGGACAAACATTAACATAATATTGTGTATATGACAAACATTAACATAATATTGTGTGTAGGACAATCATTACCATAATATTGTGTACAGGACAACCATTAACATAATATTGTAAACAAGACAACCATTAACATAATATTGTGTACAGGACAAACATTAACATAATATTGTGTATAGGACAACCATAAACATAATCTTGTGTTTAGGACAGCCATGAACATAATCTTGTGTATAGGAGAACAAGTAACATTATCTTTTATATAGGACAAAGATTAACATAATATTGTATACAAGAAAACTATTAACATAATATTGTATACAGGACAATCATTAACATAAAATTGTGTACAGGACGAACATTAACATAATATTGTGTATACGACAATCATTAACTTAATACTGTGTATAGAACAGACGTAAACATAATTTTGTGTATAGGACAATCATTAACATAACATTTTGTACAGGACAACCATTAACATAATATTGTATACAAGACAACCATTAACATAATATTGTGTACAGGTCAATCATTAACATAACATTGTGTATAGGACAACCATTAACATAATATTGTGGACAACCATTAACATAATATTGTATACAAGAAAACCATTAACATAATATTGTGTACAGGATAATAATTAACATAACATTGTGTACAGGACAATCATTAACATAATATTGTATACAAGACAACCATTAACATAATATTGTGTACAGGACAATCATTAACATAACATTGTGTACAGGACAATCATTAACATAACATTGTGTACAGGACAACTATTAACATAATATTGTGTATAGGACAGACGTAAACATAATTTTGTGTGTAGGACAGTCATAAACATAATCTTTTGTATAGAACAACCATAAACATTTGACAGATTGAATCTGTACAGAGACACAATCATTAAAAGCATATGGAGTTTGGATTGTGTAGTGTGTGTTATGTACCTGCATAACCTTTGGCCAAGTCCCCTTAATACAATATGGCATAATTATTATGAACTTAAAATAAAATCCATTACCTAAGAAAATTCTGTTGATGCCCCATCCAAACTATTTTCTTTTCCATAAAATATTTTAACTTCATTTGATATATTTAAAAATTATTTATTTTATGGTAATCGGACAATGTTTTCTTTAATATAAAATTATTTCATTCGGCCACTTAATTTCCAATCCAGACTTGTACAAAAGAAGAATATTAGAAACACATAAAAGGCTGCTACTTATCCTAATGACCACAATAGCTGAAAGCAATATCTGTTTTAAACTTTTGTCTCAATACATTGGCCAGTTTATTATTTGTTTATAATATTTTGTCCATATTGACACGGACTTACTCAATACCTAATTGCCCATACCAGCAATAGATCGATGTCTGTAAAGTTGTGCTACTCGATACTTATGAAGATAATATAAACACTGGAACTGCATCACTTTTTTCTCAACTATGTTTGAATATTGAGACTCCTGGAAAAACTCACGTTTGATTTGACAATGGCATTCAGTTTATGTTACATATTTATAACTAACGATTTTAATTGTTAAAACTGCAAACATTGATTTTGACTAAGTCTGCTGGTTTATTGTTGAAAAATCATGCAAAATGGACATTTTATTAGAGCAATCATCAGATAAAAAAAATTAATCAAAAGGCGTAGAGACGAAAAGTACTGCCGTTGACAAGTGATATTACAAACAGCAGAGAGCAAGTCTTCTAGTTTGTTGTGTCAGCAGTTATTTCGATGCTTACGGAAATCCATTTGTGCAAGTAACATCATGTATCGTATCGAATAATGATGACATTTGTGCATTTATGCAGTAAAGGGATATGCAATGATGTGGAATCAACAAAATAATATTATGCATAGTTCAAAATAATTTCCAAGCTGCAAATGACCAATGTATTGTCTGTGAACAGATATTTTCAGATGACAAAATAACAATTGCTGTTAATATTTAATGTATAATGTATGTTTTCATCGCATTGGAGCAACTATGATCATTCTATCGACGTCTGTCGAAGTGTATGGAATAAGACAAAAGGATGTTTAAAGTCAACGATATAGAGCATGTCGTCCAGCTACATTTAGCATTTAAGTTTTCCGCCGTTCCTGGGAATCAAGCCGGCAATATAAGGTTTAGCCATCTAACCTGACGTTTTTAACCCGCTCAGGCACGCCAGCAACAAGCTAAGAACAAACGCTGAAAATGTATTTAGCGGGGTAATTGACAATTAAACAATCATGCAACTAACATACTGTATGATTAAAAAACATTAAAATAAAACAAAGGTGTTTACTTCGATTTTGAAGGGTATATTAAATGCAAAGTAAGATCACATCATAAACTAGTTTGCCAAAACATATATAACTATACAATTGTAGTACTTACACATAATTGTTTCTGCTTGAATATAATTAGTCAATGATTGCATTAATTTCGTAGAAATTCGAACAAACATCTTCGTAACAATTCAATATCTTGTGACTTTACACAATTGAACCTGGTATATTTTTGTGCCTGTGTTGATTTCAACTTAAGTATTGTGAATTATCCATACCTTGGCGGTGATTCACCTCGTGCTACCTCCTATGGTATTTACATATCACAACTCACAAGGTTTGCACGAGTTTGTACTAAAGTAGAAGTTTTCAATGCTAGAAACCGGTTTATTTTTTCTAAACTGTTACAGCAAGCCTTTCGTTTTCACAAATTAAGAACGGCGTTGTCAAATTTCTTTCGCAATGATTTTATTGCTTCTAAGTATAGTAGCAGTATGAAAACACTTATGCAGAAAGGCATAAGCCATACTGCATTTTATGGAACTGTTTTATACTAGTTAACGAAAACCAATGGTCTCAAAAAGAAAACCAAGGATCTCAATAACTTTTCTGAACGCTTTACAAAATTTATCAGAAAATTTATTGCTGACGGTTACAACCCGGGAATCCTTCGCTGTACGGCATTGGTTGCAATTGACCCTTTTAGAGTCAAGAACTTGCATTGCTTTTAAATTACATGATGACCGGACAGGTCTTTGATACTATATGAAAATAGTGACTTAAAGCCAACATTGGACAGTCACTGTTGGATTTCTTGTCTCTTCATCTCTCCAGCCGTGCCCTATATAGGTGGGACAACTTGAGCAGTCTCCATGCCCTTTTTGTGAGATAGCACAGTAGGTATAACATCGGGATTTTTTTTTTTGTACCTTTATTATATAATATGCCAACTACGGATAAATCCTCGGCTTCTTATGATATGTTACTTTTTTAAACGTATTAACTCTTAACAATACTACATTTTACTTTGTTGGTGTAGGTTGTTTTCTAACATTCGATAATTACTTTCGTATTTTTTACATTTCAATTTTGACACTTTGGGCATATGGCGTCATGGCATTATTTGACATCATTAAATTGACCTTATTATATATCAGCGCTTGGGCTGTATCTGTTTTAACTCTCGATGCAGGTGCTTAGTGTTAGTTGTTTCACTTTGACGGGATATTTTTACACTGTTTGTTTGATAGAAAAACCTTCAGGAAGTGCGAGGTTGGAGCGCTCCAAAAACCAGGTTTAAGCACCCCAGTCGGTCCTTTTGCTGACTGACCTTTCCAAGGCGGTAACTGATGGTTGTGCTTTTTGTGTGTTATGTCTCGTTTCTGTGTTTTTGTCACATTTATATTTAACCTGTTTGCCTTTGTCCAGAGGTAGATTAAATTTAAATATCTGTGGAAATTTTGATAGGACCTTTCCTTATTTACTTATCAAATGGTATATGAGCCCTACGTGAGAGCTCATGTATGTTTGTAATCAAGTTTTGGAACGACCCACCCTTTTTACAAACAGAAAGTATTATTAAGGGCATGTGAACAGATCTTTATATTGAAATGTAATCTATTTTCTATCATAATTTCATGAGATAATCATTTCACAAACTCCCTTTTCTTATAAAACTACACCACCTTTCAAGAAAGCTCGTTTTCTGGTTTCAAAGTAAACAGGTTTATTTTATCACGTATATGACAAATGCAGGACAACGATCATAAACTTTGTGCTCGTTAAACATTTAATAACTTCATTACTTGGTAAATCGCTATTTTGTAATCATTTAAAGTTTATTTTTTAATTGTAAGAATTATCACAATGCCCACGTGCACCGCCCAGACACGGGTTATTTTTCAGATTCGTCAGAAAAATTCGCGACCAATATATAAGACAAAATGAACAAAGAACTTAATGTTGTCGGCCATTACATAAACATTTGATTTTACAGAGATTCAAAGCCAATTAAAAATACATGTATTGTCAAAATATATTTGCACCCTTGCACTGGTCGGTGTGAAAGTAACGAACGGTAACTCGGCGATGACTTATTTGGCATACAGTCGTCCTGTCCAGAAATGGGTCGATTGTGCTCTGGTATGAATTGCCGTTCCCGTGATTGGTGCCCAGCATTTAGCACGACTCTACTGCGAGTGCAGGAATCAAGCCTCAGCTCCTGATGCAAACGCATGACATGATAGAGAAACTTTGCACATAATCGCCGACAAGTTGATGTAAACAATGGTGAAGGAGCAGTTCCGCGAGGCAGACATTGCTAAGAAAATGTAAGTACAAAGTTATAATAAATGTCAACAATTAAAGAAATTTTATTTAATGAAGACAACATTAATCAGTCTACATTCATGGAACAACTGTTAGTCTGTTATGGTACAGTTAAGACAGTAGTTCCGAAACAGCAGTAGTTCCGAAACAACCACTCGATTTCTGAATGTTTGCTCGCAAAGTACTCCAAATATTGGTTCTTTTCTATCGAATTCGGTATTTTTCACATTTTCCAAGTTTTTTCCGAAGATTTTAGACGAGTGTTGAAGGGCGAAAAAAAAAACAACAGTCGATTGAAAATATCACCTGCGTAACAATTTAAGTCAACACCGTTTAACGAAACTGGGGTAAAAAACATTGTGATAAGAAAAAAAAACAGTCCTAAGGTAAGCAATCAAACTTATGCATCAAAATGAATTACCTATACCTATTCTTGGCTAACTTAATGCAAACTTTTGTTTTATGATTGTGAAAAGCAAAATATACCATGTTTTATATTTGTTTGTATGAGCAGCTATTCCGGAACAGCAGAGAGCAGATTGGGGTTACATCTCAGATGGGGGAAATCTCAAACATATTGAACGATTTTGTGAAAACTTTTTTTTTTTTTCCAATAAATTCTGTTTTATACCACTCATTTACGACCCCCCCCCTTCCCCCCCCCCCCCCCCCCCCCCCCCCCCCCAAAAAAAAAAAAAAATAAAAAATTATTCATACACATATATTAAAGAGATTTCATTATCAAAATCTAGTGAAGTGATGTGCTTTGACATGTATATCTGCATGTTTTCCAAGCATAACATTTCACTTTTATTTGACCATTATCATAAAGACAATCATTAATTTATAAATAAAATAACATTTTTTTTTCTCCAGGTGCATCAAGGAACTGAGCCAGGTGAAGGTACCAGTACATGTAGCCTGCCTGCTAGAGAGGCATCTGTGACTTTGTCAGATATTTTCATTTTGGTACAAAACTGTGTTGTAAAGGTTTACCATCACTTCAAAATAAAACCTCCCAGAACTGATCTTCCAACTAGGTTACCTGTAGATAGCGAATATAATAACATTCATGATGAAAGTGCATGTCTTGTCTGGATCCCAGAACTATCCACATTTCACCCTAGTTTACACTCATTGTGAACAGATGAACAACGTATTATTTTTTAGTCAGATATTGCAGTTCTCCCATTTGGCCATGTTCCAAGAGAACTGGCATTTTGTTTTAGGAAGGTGTTAGATGAAGGGGGAATAGTATATGCTGAAGTCTGTGGTGACCCAGTACCAAGTTCATACCCCTGGCCAGACCAACATGATATTGGTGGTGGGGTTCATCTGCCTTGTAATTACTTCATCAAGCCAGTAGCAAAGTATTTTGATCAAACACTTGCACAAGTTAACAAGACAGTTTCAGAAATGGAACCTGGATCAACTATTTCAATTAAATGTTTGTAAGTGACTATACATATTGTTGGGATACCATTTGTCCTATTGTACCTTCATTGCATATTACACATTTAATGAGAGTAGCAGTAAACTTGTTAATAACAACTGAAACATTTTTCATTATTTTTTTTTATAGATTGCACTTGTAATAATGATGTTAAATTCTAAGGCTGCCATTTCTGGGGAAAAAAGCACCTGTCGTCGGGGGATATACAGTCATTGGCAGGTTCTTGTTCTATTTGTAGTTACTCATTGCTTTGTTTTTGAAAATTTGTGAAGAAGTACCTACTCAATTCTTATATGTGTGTATTACTTCATATTTTTCATTTTTTGCATCATTGTTTTCTTGATTTACCTTGAAATCCACCAAAACTATGTGTTTTATTTTTTTTTCAACCCAAGTTTCAAATTGTTTATAAACATTAATATTCGTAATCATATTTTTGCATTGAATGACATACAAGAAAAAATGGTGTCTCTGTTTCAAATATTTCAAAAGTATCAGGTTCAGTTCATTGATAAGGTAGCAGAAATTTATTTTGAAAATTAGGTTGTAAAACTTTAAAGGTGGTATCCAACAATTTGGATATATTAAATACGCACACCAATATCTGACGGCTGCCTTGAAGTATATGGCCATACTTTTTGCATAAACGCATACTTTAGTCTTTATAAAGACGATTTTGACCCTAACTTTATTTTTAGAATGTACTAATTGAGAAAAAAAAAAGTCTAAATATTCTGTCTTTCTTACTCTATAAAAAGTGTGAATAGATACCGACGTCAGAGAAGATTGTCCGGATGACTATATAAAAGTAAGTGGTCACATGGTTTTCCTAAGTTTAAAAATAACTCTATGCAGCGTGGCTCAGATAGGAAACACAAGCTTGCAATAATGAGTGGGAATTTATCCTTGACTGTTCACACAGATCTTTGACATTAATGAAGAGCAATTTTCAAGACCTTTTCAGGCTTATGACTTATTTGGTTATATTGAGGGGAAAAAACAAACTGTCGGATACCACCTTTAATACTTTTAAAATCAAGAAATATTTACTCTTTACTAGCTTTACTTCATAATATCATGCCCTCATAGATATTTATCGCCATAAAATCTGTATGGTGTATACTTCAGAGAAATAAGTTTTTATTATGAGCTACAACTATGGGCAGATAGATCAGACCTTGACCAGACTGTTGTCTAATTTGAGTCAGCACTGTCTTGGTAAAAACCTCCAAGACCCAGAGGGAATGTGATAAGAAAGCCATTAAATCCATAGATGCACACAGGTTTGTAATTTGACCAAAGTTATAAAACTCATTTGTCTTTCACAATTACTAGCATAACCTAACTAGTCTTTCAAAATATGAAGATTAACCTTATTATCGGTTCTGCTTATTTCGCAAAATTATTGTCATTAACTTATGATATTATTTGACATCAATCATTTTGTTGTGTTTTTGTTTGTTACTTACATTTTTTTTATTATTTTTATGCCTACATCTCAAGGTCAGTAAAGCTGTATGCAGAAATCTGTTTTGGTTGTTTTGTTATTCCACCCTTTAAAAATTAAATGTTTTTTTTTGTGTGTTTGTCTTTCGTGCACGGCCAATTGCTGCGTGCTTAAGTAGAATAGTGACAGGTCATTTGACAATTAAACATAAGTTTGAGAAAGTCCCCAACTTCCGTTGTGTACTGCAGCGGGTGGAATATGCCGACATATAGACATGTTCCGGAACACATGCTCTTGTTTCGGAACTACTGCTTTTACTACAGGTAGAAAACATAGATTTAAACGGAGAAGATGGAAACCCATTCCAAATGTTTAATATGTGTTATGAAGAAGATACATTAGTGCTTTCAAACACATAAAGTTTTAATCAATCACCGAAAACAACAATGAATAAACAGCGATTGTTTCGTTAGTGTTTCGGAACTACTGCCTTAACTGTATAAATATTGGTGAAAGTTAATTGTCAAAGTTGTTTATCTGAAGTAATCTGTCAGCTCTTTTAATTTCAAATATTTTATATTTAGAGTTATTGTGATTGTAATCAATTTGCTCTCATCATAGCAGTTTGCTTAGCTAATTTATTCGGTCAGAATCTGACTGAAGCAAGAGATAGTTGTTTCATACATGGGTAATGGGATTTTTATGTCCATGTTAATCGTGTTTTTAAATATAGAAGATTCTAACACTTTTCCGTGGTTATTGATTTTATATGCTGAAAGACAGTATTGGCAGTATAATATAACAACTTAAAAGTGTTGACATCTTCAATGTGTCCAGACTAAGCACCTTCTTCATTGAACTGCTAAATGTATAAATATATTTTGTCTTTCTCTTAACAGAAGTCATGTGACATTTGGAATGCTGACAGCAGAGCAGATGGGCCAGTATGCCCATCTGCATGTGGTCAGCAAGAACCTGTACTCTCAGGATGGCAACCGTAAACCTATTCCTTATGGTGTGCTGGATCATAAAATGGTATGCAGTCCCTTGTAAGAGTATCAGATACTCGTTTGTTATGCTAATGAATACAGTTGTTGTTAATGCATTTCCTTTATATTGAATGTGTTTCATTAGTTAAATTAATTACATGCAAAACCTGCTATGATGATACAGATTACACATTAAAAAATAGTTTCACATAGTTAGGTAAACTATGTATTTTGATAAATGTATACATTAAATTTTACAAGTTAAATGGACCAATTGTCCACCCCAATTTTCAGCCACATTGTTTTCAAAATTCTCAATTATTATGAAAATATTTAATAAACTTAACTAAAAAACGCTTAACAGCCTTTTACTGAACCCAACCACTTGTAACACCTCGGTTAGCTTACCAACCTTTCACAGAGATTGCCAATATGTTAATATGTAACAAACGTCTCTTTTATAGACGCTTATAAATGCATACAGCCTGCGCACATCTGTTCTAATTTATGGCACAGGGTTGTGTAAGAAAGCAACTGTGTAAAGATTTAATATTCGATGATATGAAATTGGATAAGTAGTTAGTAAAACAATAAATTTTCAACCTAATGAGTGTTGAAAACACACGCTTACATTACTTTTATATGAAGTATTTGTCCTACGGTTTTCCAGGTTTGGAACATGGAATTAATGGTGACTGCATTTTATACTGATGTATGTTTCTGGTCTATTATAAACATAAAAAATGTCATTCTTTTGGTATTTTGACGACGCAAAACTGTGCTTAAGTGTCAGAGAGTTCATATACAGATAAAGACAAGTTGTCTAATAAATCCATCATGTCTAAGCTGCTTTCGCTTTGTGAATTACAGAATAAAAGCACTATTGGCAAAACTCGTTCTTTTTGTGTCAAAATGCTAAAATCGTACAGGTCCAGTAAAATTTGGTCCTGACCAGTAGATATTGCTACCTTGGTGGACTGAAGGTCTATTGTTTTTTAACTTCTGAAGTGACGACTGTATTTTTTTTTTTTTCAGATAATGTCCATGTTTAAGTTTATATTTTGGGCAATACAACATTTACAAACTAAATCAGCTTTATTTGAATGAAACCAGTAAACCCTCTTTTCATACAGATCACTGCCAGTGGCAGTGTTTACTGTCTTTTGTGATCCAAAACTTTAATTTCTTACGTGGTATTTGTAGAAATAAGTATGAACATGTGGCAACAATAACATCTATGTATAAGGCAACATTATTGAGAACAATCATGATCCTCCATATAGCAGAGGTTTACATATGATGCAGTCATTTTGGTGATAATTGCAGAATCATGACTGGACTGTAGTCTTATAAATGTGGTGGAGAAGTACATACAATATATGTTACAAATTTTGTTTGTAGGATATCTCTGCAATTGTAAGTGCTTTTTGTACACAGCTTATTGAAACTTTCACTTATTATTTACTTAATAAATACAACAGCATAAAGTCTTTCACTTTTCAGGGCACCAGTGAGAAGAGCAATGACTGTGAAACATGCGGTAAGTCATTGGCTGACTGTATTGGTCACTATGGTTACGTTGACCTTGAGCTGCCATGCTTCCATATTGGCTTCTTCAGGACCACCATTACTATATTACAGATGGTCTGCAAGGTAGGGACTTATCTGCTACAATGTTTATATCATCTTTAATAGGGTGTAATCATAATAATTACGTTTAACATAGCTTAATCAAGGCATATTTGTTAACTCTTTCATTCTTTACAATGTATATAAAATTACAAACGTTAAAGTTATTTTTGCTGATTTTCTTTCAAACAGTCATGGTTTTAAAACAAGTAACATACGGCAATATGTTGCAATAATAAAAAGACTATTTATGTGAGCTATTGCTTGGGAGTAGTTGAATGTTATCATGCTGTTTTATTTTGAGGCAAACTGTAATTTAAAAAAATAGTAGTTTAAAATTTTTATTAAGAATGTGCACCATTTTTGTTTAACATACAACTTGTGAATAGTTGTTCTCACAGTATGTTAAGCATTGGTTTACATACAAATGTAAGGTGAGGTTGTGTTTTTCTTCTCATTTTGATAGAGCTGCAGCCGTATCCTGCTCCCTGCTGAGGCAAGAAAAACATTTCTTGACACCTTTAAAAGGCCTATGACATATCTTCAAAGAAAAATATCAAAAAAGAAAGTGTGGGAGAAGTGTAAGAAAGTATCTGTCTGTCCATACTGTGGCACCACAAATGGTATGTTCAACCAAAACATATTTTACTTACATTTATCATGCTACATTAATTGAAACTCAATACACAATCTTAGTTGTTTGCAAATGACTTCATGCAAAAGGTGACCTTAATTGACTTATTGCTACAGATACAGCAGTAATTAGTGCAGATCCTAATCAGACAGCTTTCAGTAGAATCTGGCTGATCACAATCTGCACTACTTGCCTAAGTCTGATAAATTTGTTCTTTGCAGCGCCTAATGAGAAGAGTGCTAGACTTGTAATGCCTTTGACTTCTCAGCCTCTTTCTTATGGGTGTTAATCATGGTCAAAGCAAAATGTTTAATATGTAGAAGTTCACAGTAACCTTTGAAGCACTTGTGGCAGTGCTGTCAAAGGTTTTTCTTCACCAAAAATAAATACGAAATTTGTGTATATCAAAACAACAAATAAATAATCACTGTAAATCATCACGTTGGAAGAAAAAATATAACAGTTAATAAAGAATTCTTTGTTATCTGGTGTAGCATAAAAGTCTTGAAAGGACTCAGATAGTGAGGATGAAATAACGTCTTACCCTGAAATACAAATATTTGTTTAAAGTCCATTTGCTCATTTTATTCTCAAGAAGACTAATACTGTATTATGTGTTCAGATTACAGTATAAGAAACATGTTTCCTATCCTGTTAAGGTATGGTAAAGAAGTGCGGACTGTTGAAGATTATACATGATCAGTTCAAGAAGACAGGCAAAGGGGAGAACCCAGTTCTCACCAACTATCTACAGTCATTTGAGGCAGCAGTCGAAGATAATAAGGACTTGGAGTCACTGTTGGGAAAAAATCAGGTACAAGTCATTGTCACATGCTTTGCTTATCAGTCCTGTAATTCTTTTGTTGGATGATTAAAGTATTATGTTACAACATATTACAACTTGAAAAATCCTAAGGTGTGTGGGGACATTTTAATTTCTATAAGAAATAATTTAACTGACTCAAATTGTATCTTTACATTTGTTTGCTCTTTATTTGTATGAATTTAAATGAAAGACAATTAAAAAAGTCAGATTTTTGTTTCAGGAAATTTTAAATCCACTTGATGTTCAAAGGATATTTGAAAGAATTCCTAATGAGGTAAGAATTGCAAATCTGTTTTAAATTGTCAATACATGAAGTGTAAAGTGTAAACTATTTTCAGAACATATAGATACAATACCCAAAAATATCCTATTGCATCTAAATGATATAATGTTTTTTTCTTAGCAAAGTTATTAAAAGTAAACAAACTTATAGGATGTAGGGTTGTTACTGATAAACATTTAAATAAATAACAGTCCAGTCACACTACAAAGAATCTTTATAGAAACAGGAAAATCATTTGTTAAATTATAGACATTGTAATTTATTCTAATGTGACATGCATTGCCTAATACTTGTCTGATATATTTCATTGCCATTGTTATGCTGTAAATGATTCTATCATTGCCAGAACTGTACAATTACTGTTAATTAAGAATGAAATTAAATCTAAAACAATAGATGTTTAAGTGATGAAATATTTATTTTAAATGCTTTTGTTTTACAGTTAAGAGTCAACTGCAGATTTTAATCTGCAATACTTGTGTCTAGAAGTGCACTAGTAAACAATGCACAGTTTTTGTTGTTGTAAGTTTAAGCAAAGTGTCAATCAACTCAATAGAGGATCTAGAGTAGCCGTTATCTGTAATAGTAACTGTTGTCACTTACATAGGTATGAAAACATGCTATACTGGACCTGGTAGCGCAATCGGTAGAGCGTCGGCTCCAGGTATGGGAGGCCCTGGGTTCGATCTCCGGTCGCAACATACCAAAGTCATTAAAAAGGGTAGTGGTATAGCTCCCTTGTTAACACTAAAGCAAATTTAAGGGTGGTTCCACAACTGGTTGGCCCGGTGTCAGGATAATGTGACTGGTTGTGATATCATGGGACGTCAAACCAACGAAACAAACAAAACGTGCTGATGCACATCAATATTCCTAACTCAGCAACCTAATTAAGTATGTAATACTTTAAAAGAACTGTATTCTTAATAGCCTGTAAATTTGTTCAATTACAAATACCTTGATTCAGTTTTAACACCCTAGTATCATTACTTCATAGTTATACATTATTTTACTCAGACCCTTTAATGGTATTGTAATTACATTAACACTACTTGATTTACTTACACATTTGACGACTCTCATTTATTACCCCTTTATTAAAATTATAAATATTTGAACTTGACACGATCAATCATTTTATTAAGCCTGCTGCCTAAATTACACAGGTAGTTTTCTAAATAATGTGAATCCACTGTTTGTCTTGATCATTGAATCATGTAACCTTTGCTTACATTATGAACAAATAACTTCCATGTACATGTATACAAATATCTGTAGTGGGGTGTTAATTACTATAAGCATGCTGTTTGACCAATATTAGAAAAAGTGTACATCTAGATCAGCCAGCTCCTGATAGCTGTATGATGAAGATTCAATTCATTTAAAGCCATGTCTATCTCTAGATCTTGTTACCTTTGCATGGTGGAATTGTTCATCAATAACTAAGTTTGAAGTCCGGGTTTTGTTACACATAAAGCAGGATTAGGTTTAAGTTGTCACATGTTATCACCGAATACCTGTCCTCAACCAGGATCTGCCATTGTTGTTGATGAATGTGAACGTAGCCCATCCCCGGGACCTCATCCTGACCCGGATTCTGGCACCTCCTCTGTGTATAAGACCCTCTGTGGTCTCAGATCTCAAGTCTGGCACGTAAGTTATCTTCCCCTGGTTCTGTTTACATGTTGGTTTATTTGCAGTTAGTGCAGTTACCAGTAAACCAGCTGATTTATTAGCTGAAATATTAGTGACATTTTTATGGAAGATCTACCTGCTTTCACACTTATTTTGTTAGGGCATCATATTTGACTGGACTTTGATGTGCATTTTCAGATAAGAAAGAATTATTTCAATTTTAAGAGCACTATTGAAAAAATGTTTGAAATCATTATTCCTTCTTCATTTTCTTTATTATATCTATATGCTTTCTGCTTAGTTTCATTTTCAATTTTTGCCATTAAACTGACAAAGCTCTAAGCTACAACATATGCTGTGTTTGTTGAACCACGACTGTCTGTTTCGAACCATGTATACACAACAGCTCTGATGAAGACCTTCGCACACAGAGAACTGGAGATGGGTTGTTAGTCGACTAAAACTGCTGGGCAATAGATGACCTTTTTTTGGCTATGTGTCATTTCAGCAATGAAGATGATGTGACAATGAAACTGACAGAGATCATCTTCCTTAATGATGTGATACAGAAGCATAGAGCCACTGGGGCTAAGATGCAGATGATAATGGTAGGTTCTGACAAGTATAAATGTCTAAGTGAGAGTAATATGTAAAAAAAAAATTGATTTTTATAGGGATGTAAATACTTATAGGACATTTACCGGTAGGTGATATTTTGTGGAATCATTCATTCAAACTGTGCATACATTTTTTATCTCACCATATTTGCAGTGAGTCAGGGTAATATTTTTCCTGATCAATTGGCCAACATTTCTTATCAGTGTGTCTGGTTACTGGTACACTTGATCCTCAGACATTAATGTGATGTACTTGAACCTTAATAAGGACACAATTTTTTTTTTATTATTCAGTTTGTCAATCTGTGGGGCATTATTACTTATATAAGTGACAGGCCTTGTCCCCCAGTCCCCTAGCATATTTACACAACCAATCTATAGAAATAGTTAGCCCATCAGACTGTAGAAGTAAATATTCTCAGAAGTTTGGTAGCCTTCATCTAGGGTGCTAGTTTTAAGGGCACATGTTAGGGTCATATTTTAATTTCTACCAGCCAATGTTTTGTTAACCACAAATTTTCTATTTGCTGTAAAGCATAAAACTATTGGCAGGAATGAGGGTAATGGACTTAGTTCAAATTTCCCATATTTAGTATTTATACGTTTCCTTTTATGTTGTGTATAGGAAGACTGGGACTTCCTTCAGCTCCAGGTGGCATTGCTATACAACAGTGAGACATCCGGCATCCCTCTACATATGCAGGTCTGGTCTTGGCTCATTAAGTAAAAACCTACAATTAGGATAAAATGCTCTAAATCCATTTTACCTGGGACATTTACTCTGTTTGTTCTTCATTTAAATTTAACAATAATTTTCCATTGTTATGATATTTTGCTTTAAAGATAACTTCACATGACAAGCTGCATTTTGATACTTAAAATTTATTTAGATAATAACATCAATGGCTGATTATTGCTCTGTAATAATCATGTCTGTTGTTGTTCAGTCATTCTGTTTATACATTTGTTTATGTATACAAATAAACACTTTTATTATTTTTTTCATATTTAAAGCCAAAGAAGTACACAAGAGGCTTTGTTCAAAGGCTGAAGGGTAAACAAGGTCGTTTCCGTGGTAACCTATCAGGCAAAAGAGTGGACTTCTCTGGTAGAACTGTGATATCTCCAGACCCAAATATGGGCATAGATCAGGTACATGTGCAGTATAAGTACAATTCCTGAAGAAGGATATAAAAGATATGTTGTAACCCATTGACTGAAGTATACCCATGGTTGTCACTAGAAATATTTTGAGCAGGCTCAATTAACTTTTGAGTAGGCTAGGCTATGCGAGTGCCGAAGGCGAGAAGCTCTGCTAGGGGGGTCCGGGGGCATGCTCTTGACAGTTTTTCATTTTTTTTTTTTTTCCAAATTTGAGGTGGCCCTATTTCCATTTGAGGCAGTCAAATCGGCCGCCAGCCGTCTCCTAATGACAACCCTGTATACCCAGACTGAAATACCAGTTTTATGTTCAGCAACTCTTTTTTTGTAGAGATTTTTACATTTACTTAAAATTATATGGAAATTATCATTGAAATCTATTTACATTTCACTGTTTGTATGCTTCTTATCTTGTGAAAGTTAAGTTTGTAATGGTACTGTTTGACTAGTGTTGTTATCATTGTCCCTATCCTATGATCCATACTGTTTCACCATGATTGTTATTTCACCCTCTCTCCTTGGTCCCAGGTTGCCGTTCCGATCCACGTTGCCAAGGTAATGACATATCCAGAGAAGGTAACAAAGGCAAACATAGAGCTGATGCGACAGTTGATCATTAATGGCTGTGATGAGCATCCTGGTGCTAATTTCATACAACAGAGGCATACCAACATGAAAAGGTAGCCAATTTAGCAGGGTTTTACTTTTAACTTCATTTAATAAAATAAAACTAAACACACTTATCATCTTTCTATTCAAGATTTTAACAGAAATTAATAGAATTTCCTCTACTTTGACTAAAATTAAACATTTCTTTCAGAATTCATTACCAGTAGTCAAACTGGTTATGTCTTTCCAAGGTGTGTTTTTTTAGAAATAAGCTTACTCTTGTACTGACTACATTGTGCTTTAAGTTTTTTAAGTACAATTTTAGTTTACTGTGTATAGTACTGGTACTGTATGTATGAAAACGGTGTGATGAATTTTTCACTTAATTATTTTATCAGGTTTTTGCGCTATGGTAATCGCCAGAAGATAGCAAAAGAACTCAAGACAGGTGATATTGTCGAAAGACACATGATGGATGGGGATATTGTTCTCTTTAATAGACAACCCTCTCTCCATAAACTCAGCATCCAGGCGTTCTATGTGAGTTTTTTACATGATTCTCAAAAATTGGAGGAAAAACTTGAAATGCACTAACAAAAGTATGACTTGGCCTTAGATATGTGTCTTATATTGTTTGCATGTATAAAAGTTGAGAAGGCCATTTCTTTTTGTAAAGATTTTAAGATCTTAAGTGTTCAAAGGCATTGTTTTTTAAATTTGATCATTTCACATATCTAAAACAAATTTGATTTTAATTAACATGGGAAATATGAACCATATTTTTTGCTTTCTTTTATAAGACGATTCTTTGTAGCACATTCTGTTCTGACTTTTGAAAAAAACATGGATTTTCTGTGTTTCTGTAAGAAGTCATACCTAAAAATAAAAGCCATTTTTGTGTATATAATGCAGGCATGTATTAAACCTCATCGTACATTCCGATTCAATGAATGCTGCTGTAACCCATTCAATGCCGACTTTGATGGAGACGAGATGAACCTCCATCTGCCACAGACAGAAGAGGCCAAGGCTGAAGCTATCATACTGATGGGGGTAAAAAATAAAAAAATATTATTTAGTTTGAATTGATGTGCTTGTGCTACATGATTTACTGGCCAATTAAGCATGGTTTTTAACTTCTTTTTACCAATAATATTATCAAACAGTACACTTGTTATTTATCATGATTTAAGATACTTATTCTTTTTTGCTTTTGTGATATCCTGATCTTGCATTCAAACATATAATTGATTCTTTATCTGTCCAAATGACAATCAAACAGCTGTAATTTGTTGGAATATTTAAGTGCTAAGCCAAGTGAAGTAGGAGTTCCACTATGACTATTTAAGGTAACATTTTGGTACAGGCTATTTAAGGTAACATTTTGGTACAGGCTATTTAAGGTAACATTTTGGGACAGGCTATTTAAGGTAACATTTTGGAACAGGCTATTTAAGGTAACATTTTGGGACAGGCTATTTAAGGTAACATTTTGGGACAGGCTATTTAAGGTTACATTTTGGAACAGGCTATTAAAGGTAACATTTTGGAACAGGCTATTTAAGGTAATATTTTTGGATAGGCTATTTAAGGTAACATTTTGGGACAGACTATTTAGGGTAACATTTTGGGACAGGCTTTTTAAGGTAACATTTTGGGACCGGCTATTTAAGGTAACATTTTGGAACAGGCTATTTAAGTTAACATTTTGGGACAGGCTATTTAAGGTAATATTTTTGGAACAGGCTATTTAAGGTAACATTTTTGGACAGGCTATTAAATGTAACATTTTGGGACAGGCTATTTAAGGTTACATTTTGGGACAGGCTATTTAAGTTAACATTTTGGGACAGGCTATTTAAGGTAATATTTTGGGACAGGCTATTTAAGGTAACATTTTGGAACAGGCTATTTAAGTTAACATTTTGGGACAGGCTATTTAAGGTAATATTTTGGAACAGGCTATTTAAGGTAACATTTTGGAACAGGCTGTTTAAGGTAATATTTTGGGACAGGCTATTTAAGGTAACATTTTGGAACAGGCTATTTAAGGTAATATTTTAGAACAGGCTGTTTAAGGTAATATTTTGGGACAGGCTATTTAGGGTAACATTTTAGAACAGGCTATTTAAGGTAACATTTTGGAACAGGCTGTTTAAGGTTATATTTTGGGACAGGCTATTAAATGTAACATTTTGGGACAGGCTATTTAAGGTTACATTTTGGGACAGGCTATTTAAGTTAACATTTTGGGACAGGCTATTTAAGGTAATATTTTGGGACAGGCTATTTAAGGTAACATTTTGGAACAGGCTATTTAAGTTAACATTTTGGGACAGGCTATTTAAGGTAATATTTTGGAACAGGCTATTTAAGGTAACATTTTTGGATAGGCTATTAAATGTAACATTTTGGGACAGGCTATTTAAGGTTACATTTTGGGACAGGCTATTTAAGGTTTCATTTTGGGACAGGCTATTTAAGGTAACATTTTGGGACAGGCTATTTAAGGTTACATTTTGGGACAGGCTATTTAAGGTAACATTTTGGGACAGGCTATTTAGGGTAACATTTTGGAACAGGATATTTAAGGTAACATTTTGGAACAGGCTATTTAAGGTAACATTTTGGAACAGGCTGTTTAAGGTAATATTTTGGGACAGGCTATTTAAGGTAACATTTTGGAACAGGCTATTTAAGGTAACATTTTAGAACAGGCTATTTAAGGTAACATTTTGGGACTGTTCTGCCTAATCAGTGAAAATGTATTTCCTAATGAAGTTGATCATTACATCATAGATTGTGTTTTATTTTAACATCTTTTATAAGATAAATCAAATGCAGAAGTATTCTTTAAGCATTACCTTGTCTTTGTAGTCTAAGTCTAACATAGTCACACCAAGAAATGGAGAGCCTCTGATTGCAGCCATCCAGGATTTTATCACAGGTTTGTGTTCTTTGTTCTCTAGCTCACCATGCACTGAAGCCAATCTATCACATGATAATAACTTAAAATAGTTTTGGATTCATACATTGTGAACACTCTCAGATGTAAAGCACATGTAAATCTTAGCTTTAAGATTTTTGTGTATGTATATTCTTTACACATATTCCTTTGCTATTTTTTGCTTAGACATAGCTTTTATTGGGAAGGACTTCGCTAGAGGCAGATATACACTTTTGGCCTTTGTTATTGTTATAAAGTGGTTTGGCTTCTTTAGCATTAATTTTCTTTCAAGTCAGATGCTGTATTAAGGAACTTTTTTTTGTCAGGTAAAATGTCCATAAAGGTCAACAACTACCTAAATATATTAAGCTATGTTTATTTCATTTTAATTTGTTTTTAAGCTAGGAATGTTCCATTTCAAGAAAATTAATCAAAATCTACAAATATGTATCTTTCTCTCGCTTTTTTGTTGCTTATTGAACTTTTGTGAAATTTTGATAAAAAGTTCTAATGAGCCAGAAAGAATTATGTGGTGGGACCTCCTAAACAAATAACTTTTTAGCCTATTATAGAATATTTGCGAACTTAATGTGAATAATCGTAACAAGAGTTCCTTTTTCCTTCCATGCAGGTGGCTACCTGATTACCCAGAAGGATGTGTTCTTTGACCGGGCTCGCACCTGTCAGCTGATAGCCTCCATGTTGACCAGCAAGGATGAGAGGGTGGTAGTGGATCTACCTCCACCATGTATCATCAAGGTGAATTTCCTGCTCATTTTGTGTGTGTAATTAATGTTTTATGCATTATACTGTGGCATCTCTTCCTCTTAGACATGCTTTAGTTGAAAGATTGTCATTGTGTATTCATAATCAAGTTAACTAATTCTGTATCTATAAAGGCAAATCTTTCTTATTCAAATTTAACAAATTTATTAATCCACCAGGTTCCTTGAGATTTCTCGCTGACCGTGTACTACATGTGTGCAGGTGACCAGTTGCTATCATGTATCAATGGCTACCTCACTTAAATTGGGTTAATTTCAAATTTTGTGTACACTGTCTCACCGCAGAACAGTTACAGGTTTATCCGTGGCCAAAAAATAATAGGAGAAGATGGGCAAAATAAAAATTGCTTAGGCATCCGCATGTAAGGGCAGTAGGGTAATAATCATCCTACAGTGACATTAGGACAATACTAATTATGTACCACCAGCATTAGATGTCCTGTTAACTTGTAACGAGTTCTGAAGTTGATCATTTAAGCTGTGAACAATAACAGTAAAGTAACAAAAACTGAAACAGTGTGAACTTATTTAATTTTAATTATATTAATTTAGTTTCTATAAAAAAACCTGGTGAAAGTTTTGAGGAAAATCATTTCATAGTGTGATTTTTACCAAACATTTGAATGCTACAGTTACATTTAAACTCTCTTTATTTATTGAAACATTTGCTTACATCCCTATTAATGATGATTTTGTGCACAGGATGAAAAATATTTTCAGTGTTCTATTGAATCAAATTATCCAACATAAATAATGACAATAATAAATGTATAGGTGTTGCTTTATATTATCTAACCAGCCCATGCGCCTCTGGAGTGGTAAGCAGATCTTTAGTGTGTTGATGCGGCCCAACAAACAATGTCCTGTGAAAGCCAACCTCAGAACCAAGGGAAAGAACTACTCAAGTGGGGAGGATCTCTGTTTTAATGACTCATGTAAGACTTCCAATGTGCCAGATTGGATATTGCTTTCGGCATGTTATTTCATGACAGATGCTATACAAAATAAACAGGGTGTGACATATTTACCAATAATAGTCTGCCAGAGAGCTGTACCTGTCCACTGTATTTCGAGTGTCAAAGCATTCTCAGCCTAACTTTTACTAAACTCCTTATTCTCACCATCAACAAACAACTTTAGTGCTTCTTCCGTTATAACTGACATGTTTAAATGACGAGCATGTGGAACAATATTTGTTCTCCATTGGCATTATTAGATATAAATTAATTTTATTTACTTGTATCTTCTACTATCAAGGTGTTTGTCTTGTTTTCCTTTGAGAGTGTAAATATATGGTACCGTACTTACTCACTTATAAGACGGGGATTTTTCCTTTAAATTTCATGTTAAAAGTGTGGGGCTCGTCTTATAGGCGGGGTCTAGCAACCTGGCAAAAATTTTTCACGTTGTTTTAGGGCGAAAACATACCACATAAACTTGTTAGCAGTTATGCAATGACCCGACGTGCCGTCATTGTCGACCACCGATAATTTACCTTAATTGAACTTTGAATTCTGTCCGTCAACGATTAACTGTCTCACATTCATTTCCCTTTGTTCTGCATGAAACACGGCTTATTATCCGTCAGTAAACACTGAAACAAACTTTCAACTTCAGTCTGCCAAATACACCAAGCTGTAATTTACTCGTGTAGACTTGCCTCATTACACAGGTCAAGTGACTGACTCTGAGATAAGCTGTTGTCAAGGTGATATCGATCGGAGCAGTTTGACAGTGAGGGTGTGAACGATGTGTTTTTATAAGCAGCTGCCTATTACATTTCTCCATGAAATTATTGATTGGCGGAATGTACACAAGGACAGTGCACTGTTCCCCGATATATCGTGTACTGTCATACCAGACTTGGTGACGTAGATCAAAGAAATTAATGTCATGCCGCCACGCGCTACAGGATAGCAGTGCAGCTGAGACTAGATACATCCCGCAACGTGTGAAAATTACAGTCACTGTTTACCAATTAACCCTTTTGTTGAGACAGCATGACTGGTCGACGCTCCTGTTCATTTTTTCGCCTCGTCTTATAAGCGGGTCGAAGCAGAAACCGGCAATTTCGCAGGTGAAGTAGGGGGGTCGTCTTATAAGCGAATAGTCTTATAAGTGAGTAAGTACGGTAACTTGCATATATTTTCAGTTGTGGTGATTCGTAATAGTGAGCTATTGTGTGGCAGCATGGACAAGGGGACTCTGGGTTCAGGCTCAAAGAAAAACATATTCTATGTGATCCTGCGGGACTTCGGTGAGAAGTATGTGGCCGCTTGTCTGTCCAGACTTGCCAAACTATGTCCAGCATTTCTCAGTAAGTGAAGTTTTTGGTAGTAAGAATTTGTCTATGGTAAACAAAAGAGCATTTAGAATTTATATTTTTACAATTTATGATATTTTCTTAAAAGTAGAAATATTTAAATCATTTTTTTTTTTTGTAATTAGCTTTTCATGATAAACAATTTTGAATGCAGATCTTTCTCACCACTTTGCCACTTATTTTTTGTTGCTTATATTCCTACTTATTGAATCCTTTAGAATTTGAGAAAAAAGTACTCTTAGAACTTTTGCTATAATTTTGTTTCTTTCTAGGTAACCGAGGTTTCTCTATTGGTATTGGAGATGTCACCCCTGGTTTGGGTCTCATTAAAGCCAAGAACCAGCTGTTGGAAGATGGGTAGGTGTCCTGAAAAGAAATTTACAAATATGTCCGACTTTACAGCCATATCTTAGTCAGCATGTTGGATTTTATGTTTGAACAAGTATTGTAAAATATTCTTTTAAAAATTTATTGAAAGTACGTGAACAGACATAACACCAATCAAAACCTACCATCAAACCTGTAATAAAAGACCACCCACAGGTCAGGACTTAAATGGTCTCCTAAGACAGGTGGTCTCTTAATGCAACATGTATTTTCCATTGATGTTTTACCTGTAACTGCACACAATACAGGTACACCAAGTGTGACAGCTACATCAAAGATCTGGAGGAGGGTAAACTAACAACTCAGCCTGGCTGCACTGAAGATGAAACTCTCGAGGTGCGTTACTCCCTCTAATAATACAGTGCTATTGCACATTGCTTTACATCTTGTTAAAAGTGTGGTTAGTATCATTATATTTTTACTTGTTACTGTAAAAATTGTTTTTCTTGTATAAATATATATACAAAAAGGTTTATGTTTTAGTTTAAATCTTTTGTAAAGTATTATACAGGAGTAAAGATTGGTTTTGAAAATAAACTTAAAGATTGGTTTTGAAAATAAACTCATTAAAAAAAAATCGGTGTGTGTATTTAAAGATAGAATAAGATACTCCTTTAGTTATTTTGTCTTTCACCCTGTTTACCAAACGCGTATGCAAACTATGACAAATCAACACTGACAGTCACAGATATACTGTAAAGAGCTATAGAATATGCCCATGCAGTGTGTGCACCCCTATTTTGGACTACAAATCTTGGGTAAAAATCAATAGCTCAGATTGAACGCACCCCCAGTTCAGTTCAATGGCCGTTTACCTGTAATGTCCTTGTCAAAGCTGTTCACAATTTCACTTGTTCTTTTCTGACCTCCCACTCATTCTACCTCCCCTTTGACTGATGTAATTATTCACAGTGTTTCATAATTCACTCATTAGTAAACACACTCGAACTGTGATATATGTATAGTGTTGTGTGAAGTTAAAGTGTATCTTGAAGTGATCAATAATGTTAGGAAGAATTATCTGTCACCTGTAGCTACGGTAAGTCTGCCAACGTGTTGTACCAGAATGAATGGAGTAGAAGTAACGGCCTTTGGCACCCATGGCATAGGGTTAGAGTTGCCATCTTGTTATGTTTCTGACTGCCGAGCCTCCCATTGCATGGGTTCGAATCCCGCGCGGGGGCAGAAAACATAATGTTGGTATGTTTTCCTGCTAACCTGCAGTGCGCCAATGGTGCTGCCCAGACATTGGGAGGCTTTCTCTACCAAAATGGCATCACTATAAAATCATAATTTGTCGCTGCCGTGTATTTTAGAGGAAAAAAAAGAACAAAAGAAACCTTTTTTCCAACTTTTCAAAGGCATGGTTATACTTAATTTGGCTTTGTAATATTCTCTCACATTGATATAAGCTCTTCTCAACACAAAGAGTATCAATAAATTACTGGTAATGAGATCCATCTATGTGATGAACTTTAACATTTACATTAAAGGCTTTTGTAAAGGCTGTCTGACAAAATAAACAATATCATTTCAAAAATGTTAACATTTTTATTAGATTTAATTTACAGTCTTTTCTTGTCTTAACATATTACACTTTAGTTATGCATATCCATTTAACAACATTTAAAAACGGAGAAACAATTGTCAAAAGAGTAGCCTCTAATCAGAATTGATCTGCAGGTAAAAGTGTTCAAAAGCAGATCTACCACTTCACTTTTTTCCTTCCTGTAATTCAGTTATCTATTTATAAAGAATATTTGATATCGTGTCTTCCTTTATCTCAGTAAAATGGGATCACTGTAAATGATAAAATTATCAAATTGTGTTTATACTAGTTGTTAAAACAATATTTTGCATTATAATGTTTTACCCTAATATATCATCTCATAGCCTTCTTACTTCTATGCGCATATTGATCATTTTAAGTCAAATTGTGCAGATTTAGATCTGCAAGATCCGGTTGGAAACTGTCTGACGAGGATCTGCATTTTGAGCAGTTGTATCCCATTCAATATGGCTTGCTATTTTTGAACAGAGATGTAAGATGAAAACTGTTATTTAACTATCCCCTGTGTTGTCTCCCCTCCACAGGCAATGATCCTAAAGGAGCTGTCAGTGATCAGAGACCATGCTGGCAAGGCATGTCTGCGGGAGCTCCACTTCAGCAACAGTCCTCTCACCATGGCTGTATGTGGATCCAAAGGTACAACACTGAGATTTCTGTAATGTGGGGGTTGATTAAGGCATTTTGATAAAATCAGAATTTAACTTGCCAGTTGAAGAGCCAGTGGTAATATGTATCAAGTGCTTTGAAATTGTAGCAAATAGACATTTAATTTTTTACTTAGCTTGCAAGCAGATGTCATTGTTTTGCAGCACTCTACCTTTTTTAGCATTGCATACTCAATAACTCATGTCATGACAATAACTTGTCACTCATGCTTTCTTAAGTAAAGAAACATCCTGAATTATGCCAAAGTTTTTTTTATGCAAAAAACAATAGGCTATTGGAATGAATTTTCATTTGCCGATTGAAGACATATTTGACAGACCGTTTAACACATTTCTTTAATAAATGACATTTTAAGACATTAAATGTTTTATATATATATATGTGTGTGTGTGGTGTGGTGTGGTGGTGGTGGTGTGTGTGTGTGTTTACATACATACATATACAAGTCACTTTGTTCTAAATTGTGGTTAATCACTGTGAAACAGCTGGTTAGTTGATGTGTCAGCCAGTTGTGATAGCTCCAGTATAGTACAGCATCCTACCTATTTCAGGCTCGTTTATCAATATCTCCCAGATGATTGCCTGTGTGGGTCAGCAGGCCATCAGTGGGAAGAGAGTACCCAATGGGTTCGAGGACAGAGCACTACCTCACTTCGAGAGATTCTGTAAGTACTCACTAGCATTTGCCAACTCATTGAGTCAGATTTGATTATTAATTATTGCAACACATATCTTTAATTATTAATTTAACAGATTAAGCACAAATTGAATAAGCTTTGGCAATTAATATTGATGTAGATAAGCCAGCATCTGTTTGGAGCTGTCTGATTAGGACCTACACATTTTGCCGCATAATCTACATCAATGTGCCACCTTATCTTGTTTGTAAACTAACTTCTAAGAATTGAGTTTTGGGTGTTACTAGATGAAGCATGGGGGTATTACTAAATGAAGCATGTGGTATTAATAGATAAAGCATGGGGGGTATAACTAAATGAAGTATGGGGTATTAATAGATAAAGCATGGGGGTATAACTAAATGAAGCATGGGGTATTAAAAGATGAAGTATCAGGTATTAATAGATAAATCATGGGGGTATTACTAGATGAAGCATGGGGTATTAATAGATAAAGCATGGGAGTATAACTAGATGAAGCATGGGGTATTAAAAGATGAAGTATCAGGTATTAAAAGATAAAGCATGGGGGTATAACTAGATGAAGCATGGGGGTATTACTAGATGAAGTATCGGGTATGAATAGATAAAGCATGGGGGTATTACTAGATGAAGCATGGGGTATTAATAGATAAAGCATGGGGGTATAACTAGTTGAAGCATGGGGTATTAAAAGATGAAGAATCAGGTATTAAAAGATAAAGCATGGGGGTATAACTAGATGAAGCATGGGAGTATTACTAGATGAAGCATTGGAGTATTACTAGATGAAGCATGGGGTATGAATAGATGTAGCATGGGGTATTAATATATGTAGCATGGCAGTATTAATATATAAAGCATGGGGGTATTACTAGATGAATCATGAGGTATTACTAGATGAAGCATGGGAGTATTACTAGATGAAGCATGGGGTATGAATAGATGTAGCATGGGGTATTAATATATGTAGCATGGCAGTATTAATATATAAAGCATGGGGGTATTACTAGATGAATCATGAGGTATTACTAGATGAAGCATGGGAGTATTACTAGATGAAGCATGGGGTATGAATAGATGTAGCATGGCGGTATTAATATGTAAAACATGAGAGTATTACTAGATGAAGCATGGGTGTATTACTAGATGAAGCATGGGGTATTAATCTATAAAGCATGTAGTAGTGATAGATGAAGCATGAAGTATTTATAAATGAAGCATCCATATTGTTACAGTTAAAACTTTTGACCTATATTAGCCTTGTAGAAATTTGTGGCCACTTACCATACAAGGGACACAAAGCATACAAAGACAAATACTTATGCTCTTTGTAGCCAAGGACCCTTCTGCAAGAGGGTTTGTTCAGAACAGTTTCTACACCGGTCTAACCCCAACAGAGTTTTTCTTTCACACCATGGGAGGGCGAGAGGGTCTGGTGGACACGGCGGTGAAGACAGCTGAGACAGGCTATATGCAGAGGAGATTGGTCAAGGTACAAAACCTTGGAGGTTCTCTTAAGTGAATTAAAAATATTAAACAGATTACTATATTTTCATAAAAACGTGTGTTTACAAAATGAATTACACATCAAGATGTTTTTTCTGTACAATTAAAAAATAATTCAAGTTCCGATTTTCTTGATGAAATTCTGATATAATTAAAGATTTTTGTTTATATGTTTACTCAAGTTTACTTGAGTTTAGTTCTTGAAGGTTGTCTTTTAAAAAGGAAAGAAAATTATTTAATAATCTTTTTTTTTGGTAGTCATTTACTAAATCTTTTACAGTATCTAATAGTTGACTAATAAGTATAAACATGCATGTTTGTATTTATAGTTTCTGTATAATGTTTATTAAAGCCTAACTGGTATAGTGTAATAGAATATGGTAATTAGTACAAAACCCAGGTAAATGCTAACTTGTACACTGCCAAAGCATATGCTGACTGGTTCACTTCTCTAGCATATGGTAACTGGTAAATTACCCTAGCATATGCTTACATGTGCACCACCCAAGCAAATGCTTACATGTGCACCACCCAAGCATATGCTTACTATACACTACTATTGCATATGCTTATCACTACACAGCCCTAGCATATGCTAAAATGAACACAGCCCTGGTATATGCTTACTGGTACACTACCCTAGCATATGGTAACTGGTACATGCCCTAGCATATGCTAACTGGTACACTACCTTAGCATATGATAATGGGTACACTGCCCTTAGTACCCTAGTATATGCTAACTGGTACACATTACCAGCATATGATTATTGGTACACTACCCTAGCATATAACTACCTTAGCATATGCTAACTGGTACACTACCATAGCATAACCTAACTGGTACATTTGTCTAGCATATGACTACTTGTATACTATCAAAGCGTATGATAGCTGGAACTCTACCCTAGCATATTATAGTAAACTACCTGGTACATTTCTCTAGCATATACTAGCTGGTTCACTTCCCTAGTATATGATAACTTGTACACTACCCTAGCATATCCTTTCTGGTACATTTCTCTAGCATATGCTGGCTGGTTCATGTCCCTTGTATATGATAACTACCCTAGGTTATGTTTTCACCTGCAGAGTTTAGAGGACCTGTGTTCCCAGTATGATTTGACAGTCCGTAGCTCGACCAGTGATATTGTTCAGTTCGTGTACGGAGCCGATGGTCTTGATCCTGCAGCAATGGAGGGTAATGACAAACCAGTGGACTGTAAACGTGTCTACGACCATGTCAGGGTAACCACTTGTTTGTTTCTAACGTAGCAGCTAAGAAATCCAATTTTGTTGACAACCACAACTGTAAGTGATAAGAATTTAAATTTCATTTTACCATATTTACAACAGTAATTATTTCAGGTCAAAGATTAGACTAGGATCCTTATGACCAGAAAAGGTATTTGCATGATGGCAATGCAAAATTGTTTTCAATGCTATAGATCTGAAACTGTAGTTTCCTTAACAGAGAATGTTTTGAGGGTTCTCTGAAAAGAATATTTTTGTGAAACACTAGAAAATTACTCTAAGGTCATATTCGTTATTGATAATAATGTTTTTAACTGAACATTTTATGAACTGAAACAACAAGTAAGACTCACTGTTTGGTTTATTTGTTACTCAGGCTCTGACAAATGCTGACTGTCGCCATGAACCCTCGTTGGACAGTACCCAGATACAGGAGACTGTTGAGGCCACGCTCACCCAGCCTCAGTACCAGGCCTGCAGTGAGGATTTTAAGGGAGAACTACGGTAGGTCACAATTTCATGGTTCCAAGCCTGCTGTGAGGTTTTCAAGGGAGAACTATGATGGGTCACAATGTTATTGTATGAGGGCAGCAGTGAGGATTTCATGGGAGAACTGTAGTAAGTCACAATGTTAATGTTCCAGGCAGGCAGTGAGGATTTTAAGGGAAAACTATGGTAGGTCACAATGTTAATGTACAAGGCCTGCAGTGAGGATTTCGAGGGAGAACTATCGTAGGTCACAATGTTAATGTACCAGGCCCGCAGTAAAGATTTCCAGGGAGAACTATGGTAGGTCACACTGTTAATGTACAAGGCCTGCAGTGAGGATTTTAAGGGAGAACTACTCTAGGTGACAATGTTAATGTACAAGGCCTGCAGTGAGGATTTCAGTGGAGAACTACTCTAAGTGACAATGTTAATGTACCTCACCAGCAGTGAGGATTTCAATAGAGAAGTACACCAGGTCACAATGTTAAAACCATTTTTATATCATCTCTTGCTTTAAACATCATAGACTTTTGATGACAAAGGTGAATGGAAATACTTATTTCATGTTTTATTTCCATGTGTTAAAACTCAATTAACTGTTTGGCAAGAATAAAAATAAAGGTTCTCAAAATCACAAAGGGAGCAGTCAGATCTGTATCTAACTTTTTTATTAAAAAAATTACAAATATGTCTCATCTACACATGGAAATTGTTTTTAATTCCAGTGATAGTTGCTTGTGATATTCATAATTTGTAATTGCACCCATCTTGCAGGGAGTTTATGCAAGAGGTGGGCAGTAAAATAGACAAGACCAGGCTGAGATTTGGAATTCAACCAGGAGTAAAAGTATCCTCAGGTAGGTGTTTGTGTGCTTGCAATAAGTCTGTATAGACCATTATTGTAGTGTATTAATACTTATATATCATATTATTTTACTTATTTTTGTTGGTGTGAATCAATCAGTTCCTCCTGTTGTACAGTTAACATTTTCTCTTACACATGTTAATATCCCATAATAAATTCTTAGTCATTTTCTTACAACTTCTTTCATAAAGTGAAATAAAAAAAACATAACTTCTTTCACAAAGTGAAATAAAAAAAACACAATAGAATAAAAGCAGCAAAAAGTGTGAAGTTTCATCTATGCTTTTTGTTCATGCTTGTTCAAGTTGTGCTTAGCTGTCTTAGTGTTACAAGTTCTTACATTATATTATTGTATAAAAAATAAATAATTAAATTTTTTTTTTTTTTTATAATTTTTGACTTTGGATGGATTTTCCTACTACCTTCCATGTGTATACTGCTTGATTTATTAACCTTTTTGTAGAATGATTATAATTACAATTTTTATTATTTAATTAAAAAACCATTGTGTTTGTTTCTATGTACATGTTGCAGTTCTCTACCAGCTAGAAAGGGTGACCCAGTCTCAGGTAACTGCCTTCCTAGAATGCTGCAAAAACAAGTACATGAAAGCCTGCATTGAACCAGGTATGGACATCATTGTAGTTATATTGAGTGACTTATATGTTGTTTTGAGTATTATAGTGTTAATCAACAAGACACATTAGCTTCTTAAATAGGCAAGTAATGTTTCTCATGTTAAAATACACAGATTCTCTGATCATTAGTATGTGGTTCTCATCAAATCATTTTGTTATTATATTTGTTTTAATAATTATTATTTGTATATTTGTCATGAAGTAGTAGTTGAAGGTAATGTAAATGAGCTCCTTTTTTTCAGGCACTGCCGTTGGTGCCGTCAGTGCTCAGAGCATTGGGGAGCCCGGCACTCAGATGACACTGAAGACTTTTCACTTTGCTGGAGTTGCATCCATGAGTATCCTTTCTGTCAAATGTTGGAATGTTTCTGTTGTTCTACTGAATCAGTCCTCCACAAACAAAAAACACTTTTTGAATTGAAATAATTTTTTGCTTACAATTGCTGTCAAAAAAAAGATTCCTTGACATGTACTAGACATCACGCAGGGTGTCCCACGTATCAAGGAGATCATGAACGCATCCAAAACCATCAGTACCCCCATCATAGAGGCCCAGCTTGAGGTGGACACAGACCCAGAGTTTGCTAGAGTTGTCAAGGGACGCATAGAGAAAACAGAGCTCGGTGAGGTGAGTGAACATTGCATACTACTTACTTTTACTAATTTATTTATCTTATTAATATGTGTGTGCCAGGATGGTATGGAAACTCCCTGGTATTGTGCTGTCCAGTATCGATCATGAAGCTTAATGACAAAAGTTTACTGTTTTTTGCAAAAATGCAGGTTTATGGTGTAGGGTTGTTTTCCTCAGTCATTTGTTCTCTCTCCCCAAGGGGTCAACATGATAATTGTGTTAGCAGATATATTGTCTTGAATCATTAAGAACCCTTGTTGCCTGTTTCAGGTGTCAGAGTACCTGGAGGAGGTTTACCTGCCTGATGACTGTTTCATCCTCGTCAAGTTGGACCTGGAGAGGATACGACTACTCAAGGTATGTGTACTAAGGTGACCAGCTGTTGTTTTCTGTATTTTTAACCTGCCATATATTGGTTACCATAGCAATTGTTTGTTACATCCTTACAACTACCTAAATAGGCTGACTAGACCTACAACTGATATCTCTTAAGCAAACAGTGTTTACCCTGACAAATTTTGTCTGGATCTTTGCCTTTTACCAAGCCGTAATCAATTTGTGTTGTGCAGATTTAGAGTTACATATTCAAATAACAGGAAGGTACCTATTACTGTTGAATGACATCATCTAGTGACTGCTATTAATAATTTAAACCAAATTATCAAAATTAGCTTTAAGCTTGATAAAGTTGTAATTAACTTATTAGCCTCTTTAATGTGAGTTTATTTATACTTTCAGCTTGAAGTTACTGTTGATTCCATCAGAGAGTCCATTATTGCCTCCAAACTGAAGATCAAGCCAGGGGTAGTCTACTTGTACAATAATCTACAGACAAATCACTATGCCTTAATTTTTCATCAAAACATGTTTGAAGTTTATTTATGTACACTCCCTGAATTTCAATAATTGTACCTCTAGTTTTATGTAACTCTTCTAGTCCAGACGTTACATCATTTTTGTCTTAAATGTTTTGATTTTGCAACCATCTATTGTTGTCTATACATAATTGTAATTTGGAAAATTGAATACTCTATATATTCACTATCTGACAGCAAGCAAATTAGAATCATATATCACTTGTCTTGCAGATGGTGCGAGTACACAGTGCTGCGGTTTTGACAGTTCACCCAATAGAAACAGCCAAGAGTTCCATGTATTATATCCTGCAATTGTGGAAGAAAGAACTGCCAGGAGTCATGATCAAGGTATGTAGCAGTTTGTATTGATGTCCACCAGTTTTGTTTGTGTGTTGAGAACCCTACAGAATATTCTTTTTCTTTGAAGAAGAATTCAAACTTGTGTGAGGGTGGTGGCTCTTATGTTTTAAGGTCTAATGTATCAAAGTGTAAAACTTTATTGGCATGCTTAAATAATTATCTCTATGATCATAATGGTAACTTCCTGCTCAGAGTTGGCAATTTTCATATTTTACCAAATTAGTGTAAGTTTCACCATACTGTAAAATAGCCATATCATCATCAATTTTCATTGCTCATACTCTAGCTGGGTAGGACTCAGTTTGAGGGCCAATGTCTACTTTGCTATCAAAAGCTTTATCTGTTCAGGTGGTGTTAGTCCTCTGTTACAGTATGATTCTTTCACTTTGGTTAATCACATGGAATACATACAGGAATATTTAATATGCAAATAATCTTTTATATGGAAAGTATCAGTGTGGTTAATATATGGAAAGTATCAGTGTGGTTAATATTCATCATTATTCTTGCTGCCCTTCCCCTTCGTCTGAATGTTTTAACTTAATCCTAGAGACCATAAATATTAACCTAGTGTTAAGGAGAGAAAGATGGTATTATTGAAAATATTTGGCACAATAATGTGAATGTCCATATTACAGGGAATACCATCTGTCACAAGGGCAGTGATCCACATCGATGATACAAAAGGAGAGAAGTATAAACTGCTAGTTGAGGGAAACAACCTAAGGAATGTCATGGCAACGAGAGGTAAGACATTGCACTGGAAGTTTTATGCAATTAATTATACCATATTTTAATAATCTTTTCTTCAAATACCGGCAGCAATAGCTCAAGTGGTAGAACGTCGGCTTGCCGATAGGGATGTCGTGGGTTCAAAACCCGGCCAGGTCAAACCAAAGACTTTGTTGGTAGTAGTGGCTTCCCTCCTAACGCTCGGGCTAAGGGGACCACATTACGCCTGACTCGTTGGTGTCAGTTTAATGGACCAGCCGGGTTCAGTCCCTGGGCACCTCACAAGTGCTACTGTGCTATAATGATAGAAATGTTGCTGCACAGTATTGGCATAAATGCCGGCAAATCCCAATCCCAAAATTGAATTCAAAGCCCATGAAAATGAGACCTGGTAAACTTGTGCAATAGTGGTAGCAATTTGTCATTGCTTCTCTTCTTTCATACATCTAGCATATGGAGAAATAGGTAGTTAATAATGTTCAAACTTCAATTTGTATAGACAATTTTCTATGTACATAAAACTGTCTGTCTTTGTCAACTGTATAGGTGTGAAAGGAACTCACACCATCTCCAACAACACTGTAGAGATGGAGAAGACGCTGGGAATTGAGGCTGCCCGCACCACCATCATGAATGAGATCAACTACACCATGGGTAGCCACGGCATGTCCATTGACATCCGACATGTTATGCTCCTAGCGGATCTTATGACTTACAAGGTACAACTGCTAATGTTGGCAGAGCTCATGACTTTTAAGGTACAAGTGCTAAGGTTAGCAGTCATTGTGACTTACAAGGTACAAGAGCTAAAAATGGCAGACATCATGAATTACAAGGTATAGGTGCTAATAATGGCAGACCTCATGACTTTTAAGGTACAGGTTCTACTGTTGACAGACCTCATGAATTACAAGGTACAGGTGCTAATGTTGGCAGAGCTCATGAATTACAAGATACAGGTACTAATGTTGGCAGTCCTCATGACTTACAAGGTACAAATGCTAATGTTGGCAGACCTCATGACTTACAAGGTACAAGTGCTAATGTTGGCAGTCATTGTGACTTACAAGGTACAAGTGCTAAGGTTGGCAGACCTCATGACTTACAAAGTGCAGGTGCTAATGTTGGCAGACATCATGACTTACAAGGTGCAGGTGCTAATGTTAGTAGACCTCATGACTTACAAGGTACAAGTGCTAATGTTGGCAGTCATTGTGACTTACAGGGCACAGGAGCTAATGTTGGCAGACCTCATGAATTACAAGGTACAAATGCTAATGTTGGCAGACCTTATGAATAACAAGGTACAGGTGCTAATGTTGGTAGACCTCATTAATTACAAGGTACAAATGCTAATGTTGGCTGACCTTATGAATTACAAGATACAATTGCTAATGTTGGCAGACCTCATGAATTACAAGCTACAGGTGCTAATGTTGGCAGAGCTATTGAATTACAAGGTACAAATGCTAATGTTTGCAGACCTTATAAATTACAAGGTACAGGTGCTAATGTTGGCAGACCTCATGACTTACAAGGTATAGGTGCTAATGTTGACAGACCTCATGAATTACAAGGCACTGGTGCTAATGTTGGCAGACCTCATGAATTACAAGGTACAAATGCTAATGTTGGCAGACCTTATGAATTACAAGGTACAAATGCTAATGTTGGCAGACCTCATGAATTACAAGGTACAAATGCTAATGTTGGAAGACCTTATGAATTACAAGGTACAGGTGCTAATGTTGGCAGACCTAATGAATTACAAGGTACAGGTGCTAATGTTGGCAGACCTTATGAGTTACAAGGTACAGGTGCTAATGTTGGCAGAGCTTTTGAATTACAAGGTACAAATGCTAATGTTGGCAGAGCTTATGAATTACAAGGTACAAATGCTAATGTTGGCAGACCTTATGAATTACAAGGTACAGGTGCTAATGTTGGCAGAGCTAATGAATTACAAGGTACAGGTGCTAATGTTGGCAGACCTCATGAATTACAAGGTACAGGTGCTAATGTTGGCAGAGCTATTGAAATACAAGGTACAGGTGCTAATGTTGACAGACCTTATGAATTACAAGGTACAGGTGCTAATGTTGGCAGAGCTCATGACTTACAAGGTACAGGTGCTAATGTTGGCAGACCTCATGACTTACAAGGTACAGGTGCTAATGTTGGCAGACCTCATGAATTACAAGGTACAGGTGCTAATGTTGGCAGACCTCATGACTTACAAGGTACAGGTGCTAATGTTGGCAGACCTCATGACTTACAAGGTACAGGTGCTAATGTTGGCAGACCTCATGACTTACAAGGTACAGGTGCTAATGTTGGCAGACCTCATGACTTACAAGGTACAGGTGCTAATGTTGACAGACCTCATGACTTACAAGGTACAGGTGCTAATGTTGGCAGAGCTATTGAAATACAAGGTACAGGTGCTAATGTTGACAGACCTCATGACTAACAAGGTACAGGTGCTAATGTTGGCAGACCTCATGACTTACAAGGTACAAGTGCTAATGTTGGCAGACCTCATGACTTACAAGGTACAGGTGCTAATGTTGGCAGACCTCATGACTTACAAGGTACAGGTGCTAATGTTGGCAGACCTCATGACTTACAAGGTACAGGTGCTAATGTTGACAGACCTCATGACTTACAAGGTACAGGTGCTAATGTTGGCAGAGCTATTGAAATACAAGGTACAGGTGCTAATGTTGACAGACCTCATGACTTACAAGGTACAGGTGCTAATGTTGGCAGAGCTCATGACTTACAAGGTACAGGTGCTAATGTTGGCAGAGCTCATGAATTACAAGGCACTGGTGCTAATGTTGGCAGAGCTCATGAATTACAAGGCACTGGTGCTAATGTTGGCAGAGCTCATGAATTACAAGGCACTGGTGCTAATGTTGGCAGAGCTCATGAATTACAAGGCACTGGTGCTAATGTTGGCAGAGCTCATGAATTACAAGGCACTGGTGCTAATGTTAGATCCTTGCATTTTATCTGCTTAATAATTCATCAAGTTTTTCTACCTGTTTATATGTGTATATTTTAACAGTGGTGCATTCAGTAAACAATTGGTACTTTTACCATTTCCAAACTGCTATAACATTATAATATATCCTACTATATGTGTTAAGCTTTTACAGCATCAAGTACAGGTGATGGTGGCAGTTTGCGACTTCTAGTTTCTGAAATAGATTTAGTATATGTGTCATCCATCTATGCCGCACAAATGCCTTCAAACAAAAGTTATACCTATTAAATACTTTACAGGTAGAACCCCCACCCACTTCCAAATGATGTACAGGGTAGCTGCATGTCTTATGGGATCTTATCATATCTTAACCTTTTTATCATTTTTCCTTTTTAATATTCACTGATAAGACAATATGTAATTGTTTTAAGCTATTTTACTACTGCAAGAATTATACAGATAATTTCATGACTGGCAGACCTTATGAGTTACAAGGTACAGGTGCTAATGTTGGCAGAGCTTTTGAATTACAAGGTACAAATGCTAATGTTGGCAGAGCTTATGAATTACAAGGTACAAATGCTAATGTTGGCAGACCTTATGAATTACAAGGTACAGGTGCTAATGTTGGCAGAGCTAATGAATTACAAGGTACAGGTGCTAATGTTGGCAGACCTCATGAATTACAAGGTACAGGTGCTAATGTTGGCAGAGCTATTGAAATACAAGGTACAGGTGCTAATGTTGACAGACCTTATGAATTACAAGGTACAGGTGCTAATGTTGGCAGAGCTCATGACTTACAAGGTACAGGTGCTAATGTTGGCAGACCTCATGACTTACAAGGTACAGGTGCTAATGTTGGCAGACCTCATGAATTACAAGGTACAGGTGCTAATGTTGGCAGACCTCATGACTTACAAGGTACAGGTGCTAATGTTGGCAGACCTCATGACTTACAAGGTACAGGTGCTAATGTTGGCAGACCTCATGACTTACAAGGTACAGGTGCTAATGTTGACAGACCTCATGACTTACAAGGTACAGGTGCTAATGTTGGCAGAGCTATTGAAATACAAGGTACAGGTGCTAATGTTGACAGACCTCATGACTAACAAGGTACAGGTGCTAATGTTGGCAGACCTCATGACTAACAAGGTACAGGTGCTAATGTTGGCAGACCTCATGACTTACAAGGTACAAGTGCTAATGTTGGCAGACCTCATGACTTACAAGGTACAGGTGCTAATGTTGGCAGACCTCATGACTTACAAGGTACAGGTGCTAATGTTGGCAGACCTCATGACTTACAAGGTACAGGTGCTAATGTTGACAGACCTCATGACTTACAAGGTACAGGTGCTAATGTTGGCAGAGCTATTGAAATACAAGGTACAGGTGCTAATGTTGACAGACCTCATGACTTACAAGGTACAGGTGCTAATGTTGGCAGAGCTCATGACTTACAAGGTACAGGTGCTAATGTTGGCAGAGCTCATGAATTACAAGGCACTGGTGCTAATGTTGGCAGAGCTCATGAATTACAAGGCACTGGTGCTAATGTTAGATCCTTGCATTTTATCTGCTTAATAATTCATCAAGTTTTTCTACCTGTTTATATGTGTATATTTTAACAGTGGTGCATTCAGTAAACATTTAGTACTTTTACCATTTCCAAACTGCTATTACATTATAATATATCCTACTATATGTGTTAAGCTTTTACAGCATCAAGTACAGGTGATGGTGGCAGTTTGCGACTTCTAGTTTCTGAAATAGATTTAGTATATGTGTCATCCATCTATGCCGCACAAATGCCTTCAAACAAAAGTTATACCTATTAAATACTTTACAGGTAGAACCCCCACCCACTTCCAAATGATGTACAGGGTAGCTACATGTCTTATGGGATCTTATCATATCTTAACCTTTTTATCATTTTTCCTTTTTAATATTCACTGATAAGACAATATGTAATTGTTTTAAGCTATTTTACTACTGCAAGAATTATACAGATAATTTCATGACTGTATATCTACATGTTATTATTGTTGCTATTTATTTTTGTCCCAGGGGGAGGTGCTAGGTGTGACCAGGTTTGGACTGGCTAAGATGAAGGAAAGTGTGTTGATGTTGGCCTCGGTAAGTACTCATTGGTTCTCACAAGTTTACTGTGTATCAAATATACATCTGCTATCACCATACTAAAATGTGTGATATTTTATCTAGTAGTTTATTAAGTCTGAATAAAAAGTAGGACTCCATATCGAAACACAAAGTCCTCATGTAAAGTCATAACTAGTAAGTAAATTTTTGTTAAAAATATTTTCATCTTTTAACGTAACTGCTAAGTCAACATTTGTTAAAAACATTTGATCTATTTTCATAGCTGTGGTAACTATATATGTTAAACATACTTTGATCTGTTATTTTATTCATACTTATTGTTAAATTGTTTTTGTTAAGGTGAAGAGAACAAGAACATTAACTACTGGTTACTCTCTTTTGTAAGTTCTGTAAATAAAAAAGTACCATGGTGATTATGCTTTCTGTCACTATTTGATTTAACCATAAACACCATTGTTTTAATGCTTTCAGACTGTAAGCACATCCATTATTTTACAAAAAAGATCATTGATATTTAAATAATTACTGCTTAATACTCTATGTAGATGTAATTTTTATTTAAATAAATAAACAGTTTTGTAACACTTAAGAGTCTTTTAGCATAGACTTGTTGACTTTGTAGAAAAGCCTGGAAAGTGTGATATCTTGAATTATATTTGTCATGGTAAAACATGTTTTGAGTCAGTGGGCTTACTTTGTCAGCAGCCACTGATGTCCATATCTTTAATGGTCAACCTCATCTAACTTAAAGTAAAACCCACAATCCTATTGCTGGAAAATACTTAAGTCTGCATGCAGAAATACAATTTAACAATTTGCTTGTTATTTCAAATGTGTTTTTAATTTGTGTATGGAAAGGATTTATTTTACTGATTACATGTATATGCCAAGCTGAGGAATCAAACTTGACTACTACTATATTATAATAAGGAATTATTTAACTGAGGAATCAAACTTGACTACTACTATATTATAATAATATAACAAAGTTCAGTCTGTCTTTCTGTGCTTGTGTTTTGGGTATCTAGAATTTGAACTCATCGCACTCTCATGCATGTTTTTGATTTACAATATTTAAGTCTATATATTGAATAACTGTGTCTGCACTTGCTATTTAGTTTCATGTTCAATGATATTCGCTAATTGTGTTTTTAAGAAGATAATGTTGGAAATAGATCTCTGCCTTTTTTTAATGATTTGAGTTCAGAATGTCAATCCTCCCTGACGGAAAAACAACAAAACTCTGTTGCTGCTAAGTAAATCTTAAGTCACTTTGTCCTGTGTTGTGACACTTGTGTATTTCACTCAAGTAATTTCCCTTTGTTAACACTGAGCATTAAACTGATTGATGTTGTACTGTAGCAATAAGCAGGTACACAATTTTTTTTTATAATTATAAAAAAACACACACTCTGTAATTAAGAAAAGTAGGGGCTGGTTACATGACATTTGACTTGTACTCTACCAGGCAATAAGTGTCTGTTAAACAACCACTATGGTTGGAAAGGTGCTACATTAATCCATACATTTCTGTTAGTGGTTGGAAAGTGCTCCATTAATCCATACATTTATGTCAGTGGTTGGAAGATGCAATTTTTGTCAATAAATTTCTGTCAGTGGTTGGAATGGTGCTACATTTATCCATACATTTCTGCCAGTGATTGGAAATATGCTACATTTTTCCATACATTTCTGTCAATGGTTGGAATGGTGCTACATTTATCCATACATTTCTCTCAGTTGTTGGAAAGGTACTACATTTATCCATACATTTCTCTCAGACTGGACCTGGAAGTGCAATCGGTAGAGCATCGGCTTCAGGTAAGGGAGGCCCAGGGTTCGATCCTAAGCCACATCATACCAAAGTCGCTACTAATAGTAGTGGTATAGCTCCCTTGCTAACACTTAGGTAATTATTAGGGTAGTTCCATGACTGGCTGGTCCAGTGTCAAGATAATATGACTGGATCTGTTATCATGCCAGATGTTCATATAGCATGCTATACACAGTGAAGGCAGCACTATATCTTCAAGTGGACACCATCTCCAGATAACTGAAATACTGTTGGTGGGACAATAAACCCAATTAACAAATAAACATTTCAGTCAGCATCATATTCATGCCTGCAGAACCCTTTGTCCTACATGTGATTATTATTTGTGTTACGGATTCTGCAGCATTGTATGTGTACATGTGTGTACCCATATGATCACCTGTTCTTGGTGTTTTCCAGTTTGAGAAGACTGCTGACCATCTGTTTGAGGCGGCCTACCATGGGCAGAAGGATGTCATCTCAGGTAATATATGGGCAGAGTTACACCAGTAGTGATTTTAAAAATATGGTTTATCTTTAAAAAGTTTCAATTCATACTAAGGTCAACTGGTAAAGGCTTAAACTAGTGAAAAATATAAGTATGGACAATTCAGGTCTTTTAACAACTATATACACATCTTTAAACCAATGCAGACACGTTTGAAAATTTTCTAAGAGTTTCAGCTATCTGTGCAAATGTTGCCTTTACAAAATTGTATGCTGTTATCTGTAGAATCAACAATTCAGTTGTAAATTCATTGTATACACATATATACATTTGTATAATATAAGTTGGGGAACAAATTTATGATTATTTTCAACATTATTGTTGTTTTATCCTTTTTAATGCTATGAGACACAGTCTTAATGCTAATTACGTGTTGCAGGTGTTAGTGAGTGTATCATCATGGGCATACCAATGACTGTTGGCACTGGACTCTTTCAACTGCTACACAAGTATCCTTTCAAGAAAAACTGGAAATTCTGCTTTTATTTACCCCTTAGATATGTAGACATGTAGAATTTGTTAATTTGTTATCAATTCCTTGTTATTTGTTATCACCCAAAAAGCTAAGTTGACTAGCTTTTTCCTTGTTACTTTTAACTTTAATTTGCCTAACACTGACTAACTTTAGTGTAAATCGGGAACTGTTGACACATTTGTCTCCCTATTTTAATGTGGAACAAGTTTTAGCTACTAAAAGCTCAATTGTGGATTTATTTTAGCCAGATATATTGTTACATTTCAAAACAACTGATAAGGATCTGGAAAGGGTTTTTAAATTAAAGCTTATGATTTAAAACCTGTACACCTGTGACACCAATCTTTATTGGTTTGTGCTACTTTTGTGCCTATTTTCTGCTAAGCCTACATTTGGTGAGGTCTTTAAAGCTGACGTGCTGTGCATCAGTGGTTCTACCCAAACATGTGTCTTTGGTCTTACTCCATCAATGGCAATATAAGATTAATGTAGCTATAATAACCATACTAGTACTTGTGTCTCTGTAATGTATTAAAAAGTACATCAACTTTTAAGGATCTTTATATTGGCAGTAAAGTACTATGCTTCTATAAAGTACACATGACATGATATTTTTGCATTTATATCGATTTTAAAACTTTTCTCATTGACTTTTCCAATCTGGTGGTATATAGCAGTACTCTAGAAATCTGGAGGTATTTTATGATCTTTCAAGTACTGGTCAGAACTGATTAAATTTCATCAAGCTTTTCTTAATTGTTGGTTTTCTTGACATGGCCTTCTGGTGATACCATGCCAGTTTTTTTATATTTTGGCATTGGCAATCGTTGTATTTGTTTCTGGTCATTGCTTTACAAATGTGACAAATGCTTGCCAGCAGGTACATACAACGTTTTTCTTTTTCACTGTAAAAGTTGACATGGTCAACTGGGCATATTAGGGCCACTTATATGTGCCTTCATATTTGGATTCCAGCTCTCAGAAAAGTGGTAATTATATGTTGGGGGCTCTGTAAATAGAATCCAGTCTTTACAGCCAGTATGGCAATGTAAATGTTGCTTGCTTTTATTAGCACATGAATCAAATTTTATGAGTTATGATAAAATAAATTGGAATATGGGTTATCATGTATCATAATCATGTATCATAAAAGAAACAATTTTTCTTGACCACTGTGTCAGAACAGAGAAGAAGGTACCTGAACAACGGAGGTTGATCTTCGATACGCCTGAGTTTCATCTACCTGGCACCACCACATGACATGAATAATATGAAGTCATGTTGCCATTCAGAAACACTACACGTGAAAATCAGTAAAAATTGTCTGGTCTACATGCTGTCAATGGTGCTGTTGCTATACATACCAGCCATCATCTGTAACATTTAAATAACCTTGATAAGTTAATAGATCAACACTGGAGTCCATGTGTAGGAATTCTGATCTGATTTCAAGTACCAGAACTGACATATGACACTAAAATGTGAGCTGGTCAATCAAGATAATAGAAATATTATTGATTCTATAATGTGAATGAGTTCAACAAGTTCTGACAAGGCCCATGATTGACATCATCAAACTCTGTAAATGGGAGGATTGGCATTCATAAAAAAGAATGGAAAATTTACTGACTCAGACTGCCCCAACTATCTCTTTCAAAATGTTGGCATTGTCAAGGTAGACAGAAGCAAGCTGCAAAGTCTGTGTTTAACGCTATTTGTTTTGAAAAAAAAAACTGGTTAAATATTTGTTTGGGTTTTTGTCTATTACAGAAAAGGAAAAGAAAAATCCCCAGAAGTAATGTGTGTAAAATTGTATCTACACAGATAGATATGACATCAGTTTATGTCATGCATTTTTTAGGCATATAATGTAAAGAGGTAGAAACACTGCATACATTTATCATTTTCATATTGGCAACGTGCACTCTGCCTGTTACGCATTCTTTTTTTTTCTCTTGAAGGGACATAATATTAGACACAACGTAGGAATAATAAACAGACTAACATTACAAATATAACGAGAGCAATGATGCAAAGCATCGAAGGTCGCCGTCCAGGTCCTGTACAACAATAGAACATTTTTGCCTTGCAACAAACCGACTAAGAAACAGCAAAACATTGTTGTTATTAAAAGATTTAAAATGCGTTCATTTTTTTTTAATTAAAATTATATTCAGTAACGAATAATGTTTTGCCGCATGTGCAAAGTTCCGACTAAAAACATTAGAATATATCCTAACATTTGACTTGTACATAGTAGAACGTCGTAACAAACGCGATGTAAAATAAACAAATCATTCATACATAGATGGAACATTAACAATTTCAGTTGAAAGTAAATAAAAGTTTAAAGTACAATCTAATATTCATGAAAGTTGAATAAGAACCGAAAGTCAATTCATTAAAGCGCCTCAATTCACTTGTTTGTAGAACAACATGACGCCACAGGACTTTTCTAGGAGCGATAACATTTACGCGCCGACGACGAGGCCTGGCACTTGGAAGCCCAATGAATCAGTCTCTCACTCTCTCTCTCTCTCTCTGTCTCTGTCTCTCTCTCTCTCTCTCTCTCTCTCTCTCTCTCTCTCTCTCTCTCTCTCTTTGTGTGTCTCTCTGTCTCTCGCTTAAGTCATTAGAAATTAAATTAAAATGCCGATTTTTCCCTTTTCTCTTGATTAAATAATTATAAATCTGATCAAAATGCCGATCTTGTACGTTGCATATTTATGTCTGGTAGAGTTATGTCAAGATCGTAAGTACATGCTCATCCATATAGTTATCCGGAATTAAAGGTACCGAAATAACGGTACACTTCCAATATTTCTATTTCTATTAGCCCAGAGAACTAAACATAGAAATTTAATCCAGCATTGGCTTCTGTTTATTTATATCTATCAATTATTAAAATAAATGTACACGTGAGCAACAAAATACAGCATTTTCGCTATATAAACTAGACCATTGTGGGCCGCCATTAGTTGCGTGGGCTTGACATATTGTATTTCTCAGTACCAGAGAACCAAATTACAAACCTCACAACCTTGAAAAGCTCATGACAGTTGCGGAGATCATGCTTGGGTATAACGATATCGTTGTCAATGTAAAAATCCCTCACGATTGAAATGTAATAACTTCAAAACGATTTGTTTTTAAAATGTGTACATTACTTAGATTTAATCTTTACATCAAACTGCAATTGTATACTAATTTTATAAAAATGTATACTATTTTTATAACTATACCAAAATATAATCATCTCTTTCGTCAAGTTGATTAATGATTGTCCTTGTTGGTAGCAGATGTGTCCTGAAAGGAACGGGACCTCTGACGTGGATATTGTTAGCGTAGATGTGGTGAAAGCAGTATCACTGACCTTCAGTATAAATGAGAAGGTCATGACAGTAATTAGGTTCATATTGCAGTCATTTGCCTGTAACAACATTCTCCGGTATTTATATTACATTCTTATTCAATTACCTACTGACCGCAGTTCTTGTTCAATTAACTACTGACATTGTCGCCGGACAGAAAATCAACAATTGTCAGGTAATGTTTAAAGACCAGGCCGCATACGATTCAGCATTACTTTTAACCTGCTAAACAGAAATGGAGCAGGCAATGGTAAATTGAAAGTGTGTAGGTCCAGATTGGCCCACCTCACTTGGAAGCTGTTGTTCAGGATTTTTCACTATTGATGGGGAATATCAAGTTTAAAACGTATAATCTATTTGCAGCAGATCATCTTGATTAAAATGTATACAGGTACATATTTTGTAAGTAATAACTACAAGTAAGTATGATTAAATAAAATTCAGAGAACCTGACAGTGATTTTAATGACTGGTTTATATTCGCCAAGGCTTAGATAGGCTGTAGCCGAGATTTAGATGGGCTGTAACCGAAACTTAGATGGGCTGTTGCCAAGACTCCGATGGGCTGTAGCCGAGACTTAGATGAACAGTAGCCAAGACTTAGATGCGCTGTTGCCAATACTTAGGTGGGCTGTAGCCGAGACTTAGATGGACTATAGCAAAGACTTAGATGGGCTGTTGCCAAGACTTCGATGGGCTATAGCCACTACTTAGATAGGCTGTAGCCGTTACTTAGATGGGCTGTAGCCGAGGCGTAGATGGGCTGTAGCCCAAACTTAGATGGCCTGTAGCCGAGACGTAGATGGGCTGTAGCAAAGACTTAGATGGACTGAAACCGAGACATAAAAAGGCTGTAGTCCAGACTTAGATGGGCTATAGCCGAGACTTAGATGGGATGTAGCCCAGACTTAGGCTGTAGCCGAGACTTAGATGGGATGTAGCCCAGACTTGGGCTGTAGCCGAGACGCAGATCGGATGTAGCCTAGACTGAAATGGGCTGTTGCCAAGACTTCGATGGACTGTAGCCAAGACTTAGATGAACAGTAGCCAAGACTTAGATGGACTGTAGCTTAGACTTAGATGAACAGTAGCCAAGACTTAGATGGACTGTAGCTTAGACTTAGATGGGCTGTAGCCGAGACGAAGATGGGCTGTAGCCAAGATTTAGATGGGCTGTAGCCAAGACTAAGATCGGCTGTAGCCGATACTTAGATGGGCTGTAGCCCAGACTTATATGGATGGTAGCCAAGACTTAGATGGGCTGTAGCAAAGATTTAAATGGTAGCCAAGACTTAGATGGACTGAAGCCAAGACTTAGATGGTAGCCAAGACTTAGATGGTAGCCTAGACTTAGATGGGCTGTAGTCGAGACTTAGGTGGGCTGTCGCAGAGAATAAGATGGACTGTAGCCGAGACTTAGATGGGCTGTAGCCCAGACTTAGATCGGCTGTAGCCGAGACTTAGATGAGCTGTGGCCGAGACTTAGATGGGCTGTAGCCGAGACTTAGATGGACTATAGCAAAGACTTAGATGGGCTGTAGCCCAGACTAAGATCGGCTGTAGCCGAGACTTAGATGAGCTGTGGCCGAGTCTTAGATGAGCTGTAGCCGAGACGAAGATGGACTGTATCCAAGATTTAGATGGGCTGTGGCAGAGACTTAGATGTCGCTGTAGCCGAGACTTCAATGGAATGTAGCCGAAACTTAAATGGGCTGTAGCTGAGACTTAGATGGGCTATAGCCGAGACAAAAATGGCCTTTAGCCCAGACCAAGATGAACTGTAGCAGAGACTTAGATGGGCTGTAGCCCAGACTTAAATGGGCTGTAGCCCAGACTTAGATGGACTGTAGCCGAGGCTTAGATGGGCTGTAGCCCAGACTTAGATGGGCTATAGCCCAGAATTAGATGGGCTGTAGCCGAGACGTAGATCGGATGTAGCCCAGACTTAGATGGGCTGTTGCCGAGACTTAGATGGACTGTAGCCGAGACTGAAATGGGCTGTAGCCCAGATTTAGATGGGCTATAGCCGAGACTTCGATGGACTGTAGCCAAAATTTCGATGGGTTGTAGCCGAGACTTAGATGAACAATAGCCAGGGCTTAGATGGACTGTAGCTTAGACTTAGATGGGCTGTAGCCGAGACGAAGATGGGTTGTAGCTAAAATTTAGATGGGCTGAAGCCAAGACTTAAATGGACTGTAGCCGAGACGAAGATGGGCTGTAGCCGAGACTTAGATGGGCTGTAGCCGAGACAAAGATGGGCTGTAGCCAAGACCAAATGGGCTGTAGCCGAAACGTAGACCAAATGGGCTGTAGCCGAGACGTAGGCTATATGGGCTGTAGCCGAGACGTAGACCAATTGGGCTGTAGCCGAGACGTAGACTATATGGGCTGTAGCCGAGACGTAGACCAAATGGGCTGTAGCCGAGACGTAGACCAAATGGGTTGCAGCCAAGACGTAGACCAAATGGGCTGTAGTCGAGACGTAGACTTTATGGGCTGTAGCCGAAACGTAAACCAAATGGGCTGTAGCCGAGACGTAGGCTATATAGGCTGTAGCCGAGATGTAAACCAAATGGGCTGTAGCCGAAACGTAGACCAAATGGGCTGTAGCCGAGACGTAGACTATATGGCCTGTAGCCGAGACGTAGACTATATGGGCTGTAGCCGAGACGTAGACCAAATGGGCAGTAGCCGAAACGTAGGCTATATGGGCTGTAGCCGAGACGTAGACCAAATGGGCTGTAGCCGAGACGTAGACCAAATGGGTTGTAGCCAAGACGTAGACTATATGGGCCGTAGCCAAGACCAAATGGGCTGTAGCCGAGACGTAGACCAGATGGGCTGAAGCCGAGACGTAGGCTATATGGGCTGTAGCCAAGACGTAGACCAAAGGGGCTGAAGCCGAGACGTAGGCTATATGGGCTGTAGCCAAGACCAATGGGCTGTAGCCGAGACGTAGGTTATATGGACGTAGGTTATATGGACTGAAGCCGAGGTGTAGACTATATGGACTGTAGCCAAGACCAAATGAGCTGTAGCCGAGACGAAGGCTATATGGGCTGAAGCCGAGACGTAGACTTTATGGGCTGTAGCCAAGACGAAGGCTATATGGGCTGAAGCCGAGACGTAGACTATATGGGCTGTAGCCAAGACCACTTTAGCGACAGATCCTCAGTAAAGCTAACTAGTTTATTCAAGATTGCAAGGTTGTAGTAAAATCTATTTAAAGCAATTCTTTGCTAATACATTCCTGGTACCTTTATCAAAATACGACATTTTTCATGTACAATAACACACGTCGTTTGCCTCGTGGTGGTTGCTAACAATGAGTAACAAGGACAGGGGCATCATCTTGCCGAAAACAAAATGATATTTACATACCAACATGTTTATTTATCCATTTCCGTGTATAAGTAATTGTAGAAGTTGTTGATAAACCCTTAAACTACAGAAGATAAAATAAAAGCTAAACATTTACTTGTTTGTTAGGTCCCCAATAGACAGTGTTTGTTTTATATGCCATAGGTATAAACGCATCCTGTAAATGTCCTACATATGTAGTTGGAGTATGAACAAAAAATTACTTTTATGACAGAACAATTAAGCGCTTATTGTTTTGCTCAAAATTAGAGAAACCTTTTGAAGTCATTAAAGATTGCAATTGAATATTGCCCACATGTGTTTGGTAAGATCAAGTCTTTGAATACAAACTAATTTTAAATATTGAATTGTGCTGATTATCATTGAATATTTCCTTCTTTTGAGTCCCCCCCCCCCCCCCCCCCCCCCCCCCAAACACACACACACGCGCGCGCGGGCACACACACACACACACCTTTTCGCCAAAGAAAAACCGAAAAACAATTTACTTGATATCAGTTAAAGTTTAAGTGTTTATTACGGATCTTAATGTTTCAATTCTAACTTATTTGGGAACTTTAAATAACTGCGCATTACCAATCAATAGATAACTTGAGATTCCGTGTAATTGAATAACCAGCACTACAAAGCGTTACCATGGTAACGAGTGCCATGTACAAGTGATCAAGCTAATCTCATACTAAAGCAAAGGGCAATGTATCAAATAACACCACTGATATTTGAAAATGTTAATATTTATACATTTGAAATCCTTTGAAGATACTGTCTGTTAGGGTTTTGGTAATTTTCCTTCGGTGGAAAAAATGACAAAATGTCATGTACTCTTTCTAGAAGGAAATATTACGGAAAATTCTTGACAACATTTTTGTATCGATTAAAGGCTACCTTCCCAGAACCACATAGCTTAGAACACAACGCACGAACTAGAGTGTACATGGGGGAGGGACGTAAACCATTCACAGGCTAGTACACCGCTCAGGTCAGCGTCGTGTAGCCTATACTCTAGCGATATCACACGAAAGTCAACATGGAACTTATAAAAGAACAGGAACCCAAACTATCCGAGTTTCAGATAGCAAAAAGACCGACATATTTGAAGATCAATTTGGATATTATATTAAAAAACCTGGATATTCTAAAACGGAATATATCAAACGCAACCGGTAAGAGTTTTTGGCTTATGTTTTAAAGACAATAACAGCTCATTAAGTCTTTTCTCGGTGTGTTATCATTTTATGTTTGTTGAAAATTTCTTGTGTTGCTGAACGTGCCGGTAATTATCTTTCTCGAAAAGGAATTTTACTTAAGGACAGCAACACTTTCTGTACGCATTTTTTGTTATTGATTACACATATTCTCGGGTGATGATAAAATACCGGGAATGTTCCACACGATACATTTTTTTAAGCCTAGATACTGACATCGTCCTTGTCCACTCGCACTTATTTATTTATTTATTTGTAATTTTGTAATTACAACATTCAAAAATGACAAATCTAGATTGACCTAGCTTTCTTCCTGATTTTGGTGAAGGTAATGTTCGGGGAAATATTTTTATAAAAATAAATGGAATCCTTTTATGCAATTATTGTTTGGTGAAATTATAGTTTGATAGAACATGGCTCGCACATAGCCTGCACACATGCACGCACCAAATCTACACAATATGCTGTACATTGTGCCACTAACATACACACTCGCATACATACGGCATTATGCATACAGCTTATATATATGCATTGTTTTCATTCGCGTTTTTTTTATGCCTAGACTGTGTTGTCTGTTGATAGTTTAGCCCAAATTACTCTCTTCAAACAGCATGTGCAAGACAAATACTTTATTTGAAAACTTTCAATCGGCCATGCCCATCGTACACACATAGCACCAATATCTGAATCCATAAGCTTTCTTGATGTCTAATGTAGAGTTTTAAAGTTAGAAGAGAACGGCACGACAACCGAAAAACAACACACCGAAGAACAGGGAGTACCTACAATGATATAAAAAAATATTTTCATAATAGCTCAATCTATAGACATTAAATGTAGACATATAGTTAGCTTTAGAACGTGTTTTTATTTTTGAAAGTGCCAGTCTTGCGCCGGTAAGAGAGACATGGAATATAAGTCAAGTTTACAGCAAGGATAACAAGATCACCACGGTAGACTTCGATCGCGAAATATGTGTAGACGTTTTATATTATTTTATCTGCCTACATACTCTTTGCTTTTGACAGGATGTGCCAAAACAAACATTCTTGACCCGGTATTTGATTATTTCGACACGATCCCGCGTTTGAGTATGCAGAAGATTACGTTTGAAAAGAAAATGCTGCAAGCAATGTTGTGTTTACGGCTTCGGAAAAGAATTAAAAAAATTTAACACGGACATCCAGTGGAGACAATGGTTTGTACACTGTTTTGGGGGAATTTTAGCATAATTTCTTCATAGAAATTATACTTAATGTCAAAGTAAAGACAGGTTTGAACCCTACCTATATTGTTGGAAGAGCCAATCGCGAAAAAGACACTCAATAAGTTCATTCTTTCCAGATTTATAAATAAGCAGAACAGGGATACTGCTAAAATAGATATCGACGTAAGGGCGGATTACCCGGATGACGAGAAAACGTGATCTCAAAAGTAAGTGGTCACGTGGTTTTCTTAGTTTAAAAATAGCTATCTGTGCAGCGTGGTACAGATATGAAATATCTGTTTGTAATGTCGAGTGGTGATTTGTGCTTTACTCTTCACACAGCTCCAGGGCGTCAATGAACAACATTTTGTAGTACATTTCAGGTTACAATGACCTTTTGGTGTAAAAAGTTTTGCCTTAACAGTCGGATACCACCTTTACCGGATGCTGGTTTGTGTTTACGTTTTTACTTTAAAGTTTAGAAAAACGCACAATTATAAACGGTGATATCCGTGTGTTTGCCTTTGTCAAATACATATGTATAACAATAGTTACCCCAGCTTTAGTGAATTTTAATTGTAGTGTGAATCCGCATTACATTTAATAAAAGAACTTTGATATACAATGTATTTCTATATCTCACAGCAAAATCAGCACGTTGACATACACCACAATAAGCTCAACCTTAACAGACGATTGCGCATCCTGTTAGTCTGATTTAAACTTTAATTCGCAACAATATAATCGACTATCCTATTTCTAAATAAAACTCACTATCAGTTACAAGAGGCTACTGGTGAGTGTTAAAACTAATACGCTGTCGGTGAGTGCACACAAATGCTAGTTTTGGAGCGAACGGATTAATATATATCTTGCCAAAACAATTCACTGAACAAGAGGACTGGCCCTGTAAAATAAGGGTTAAACATCTTAACAAGGTTCAACAAAGGCTGAGAACAAGGCTACACGAAAGGCCACCAATTAACCGATTTGTTCATGTCGCTATGTTGGGGTCTGTGTAGGAATAGTAAGCGAAACTAGATACATTGGAATAGTTACTTCCATGATGAATCATGTTGGCCGGACTATAATGTCATAGGCGGGACAAGACAGTGTGCATTGAAAGATTAGTAGTCGGGTGGTCGAAAGATTGAGACGTATTTGTTGAAAACAAAGCTAACTTATAATGATCTGTCAAAACTTATCTTCGCACTGAATATGCGAACTTGCCTTATCAAGTTATTAAATGACAAAATACATGCTTGTCTACGCCCATTTCAACGTTTCATGTTTTAAAAATTAGTCATTGTATTGTGTAAGTGTAAGTAGTGACTTGATATATGGAGACTCACACCTCTTAATAGTGTCGTATTTAGAAACTGACATGTGTTTAGCAATCTCGTTAATACACTCCATCATCCTAGAGGTGGAATATTCAAAAATGGCCAGGTTGCTTTAGTTTTCGATAGATCCTCCTCCCCTACGTTATCATTCGTTACTCTCGCAAATATTCTTGCAACAGGCCCACAGCCATGTCAAGTTTCTTGACGCTACAGAGATGAAGAGGTTTATTACGCTTTTGGATGCTGAATTTCACTATACACTTGGCGTTAAAACTAATGAATATTTTGTTTGGGCTTAAAATCTTTAGATTACCTGATGAAAACAGAAGATAATTATGTAGATCCAGAAATCTCAAGCAGTTAATGACAAACATCATTTAACTTAACAATGTTCAATTAATTCGTCAATGAATTCGTCTTTATCACAATTATATTTGACAAACATAGTGTGAATCTTTTAAATCTTCTATTTTCTAATTCCCTAACTGACGTCAACATTGTCTCATTGAGAACGTTGCCTGATGTTACCTGAACCTGTGTAGTGAACCAATAATGTAAGAGAAAGGTGAACAACTTGTTAACAGCAAGCTGTCAGACCCTCAGACCCCCAGTGTTGCAAACAATACCAGAAGCTCATTCAAATGTCGCAACTTAATAGCAAAAACCTTTGTGCTTCTGGAAACAATTCCCTAACCCGCTAATCACGAACTTGTAAGGTTTAAACAAAAAATGTCGATCAAGATGTAGTTCGTTCCATCATTGGGGCGGTGTTCTCAGGTTCTGTTCCATCCTGGGGGCGGTGTGATCGGGTTCTGTTCTATCCCTGGGGCATTGCTATCAGGTTCTGTTCAAACCTGGTGGCGGTGTGATCAGGTTCTGTTCTATTCCTGGGGCATTGCGATCAGGTTCTGTACCATCCTGTGGGCGGTGTGATCAGGTTCTGTTCCATCCTGTGGGCGGTGTGATCAGATTCTGTTCCATCCTGTGGGCGATGCGATCAGGTTCTGTTCCATTCTGTGGGCGGTGTGATAGGTTCTGTTCCATCCTGTGGGCGGTGTGATCAGGTTCTGTTCCATCCTGTGGGCGGTGTGATCAGGTTCTGTTTCATCATGTGGGCGGTGCGATCAGGTTCTGTTCCATCCTGGGGGGCGGTGTGATCAGGTTCTGTTCCATCATGTGGGCGGTGTGATCAGGTTCTGTTCCATCCTGTGGGCGGTGTGATCAGGTTCTGTTCCATCCTGTGGGCGGTGTGATCAGATTCTGTTCCATCATGTGGGCGGTGCGATCAGGTTCTGTTCCATCCTGTGGGCTGTGTGATATGGTCTGTTCCATCCTGTAGGCGGTGTGATCAGGTTCTGTTCCATCCTGTGGGCGGTGTGATCAGGTTTTGTTCTATTACTGGCGCATTGCGATCAAATTCTGTTCCATCCTGTGGGCGGTGCTATCAGGTTCTGTTCCATCCTTTGGGCGGTGTGATCAGGTTCTGTTTCATCATGTGGGCGGTGCGATCAGGTTCTGTTCAATCCTGGGGACGGTGTGATCAGGTTCTATTCCATTTTTGGGACGGTGCGATCAGGTTCTGTTCCATTCTGTGGGCGGTGTGATCAGGTTCTGTTCTATCCTTGGGGCAGTTTGATCAGGTTCTATTCCATCATGTTTGCGGTGCGATCAGGTTCTGTTTTATACTGGGGCGGTGTGATCAGAATCCTGTGGGCGGTGTGATCAGGTTCTGTTCCATACTTGGGCGGTGTGATCAGGATCCTGTGGGCGGTGTGATCAGGTTCTGAACTTTTTCTGCTGCTGAGTCTAGCACATAATCTAGGCATCTTAACATTTCGACGTAGTAAGTTGTAACAAAATGTCGCGTGATAAGGGTTAAGAACACTCGTGCTCTTCCATTGTTACAATTTGTTTGCTCAACCTTCGTCCTTAGGGTCATGGGAGGACTCGTGTCCTTGAATAAAAGATCCATTACTTTTACAGCGTTATCTCACTGTATAAGAAAATTGACATAACATTTACAACTACCAGAGTTGTTTTGTAGCTTCTCTTCATATATTTCCCTTTTTTGAAACCGTCTTGTTGTAATAATAACTTAGCACTACACAACTTAGATATTTGCTAACAGATTACCAGCGTTTAATAGGTTACAAGATATATTGCCAGAGACTGCAGTATTCAGTGTTGATATAAGATCCTGGCCAGACAACTCCAGGCGGAAGTTGGCCAATCTGGATCTGTATTATTGTCCTAATTCTGACCTATTGGTGATGAGCAGGTTAAGAGTTATCACTTATCATGTAGACGTCGTATATGGCGGACGATACTCATCTGTCATAACCATCTCGATCTTCATCAATTTTCATTTTAAAGGTGGTATTCATCATCTTCTTACCTATTATCTTGGGATTTATGCTTCATTCATGCATAACCTTATATTTTGGTTTGAGTAAAGGCTGTCAATAACAATGCCCCAATTGTCACATAGGGCAAATCGTGAAATATATCATTTAACTGTCCATTAGTTAAAAATTTATAAAAAAAAGCACGACAGGGACTTCAGCTAAATAGGTGTCGTCTAAATCCGAGCCGATTACCAAGATGATCATTAACGTGATGTCCAAAGTAAGTGATCACGTTGTTTTCATTGTATAAAATAAGCTTACTGTGCGACTTGGCTCGGAGAGGAAATATATTTTTGTTATGACAAGTGAGGTGTTATGCTTTAATTTTCACATTGACGTAGGGCACCAATAAACAGCATTTCGTGGAATCTTTTCAAGTAACAATAATGTGTGTGGTTGTATGAAAGAAACAAATAATTTTATATTGGTTCAAACTATCGGATACCACCTTTAAGTTTGGTGTTTATGTACACTCGCACCTACTTTATGCAAGAAGACCTTATATATGGTCAAAGTGTTCATACGTATGACAAATGCCGCAGTACTGTGTTGCCTAAAGCAAACTGAATCAAAGCGCTCATAGCGTTGTAAGGACAGTGTTGTTTTGATTTTAAATCTACCAAAAAACCTTAAAAGATTATGTTTTTTCTTAGATGCAATCAACGACGTCGTTTAGTTTTATATAAAAAAAAACGACCTTTCTCAAATTATATTATGGGTGCCCTCCATTTAAGTAAGCGGACAAAAACCTTGTCGTATAAATTATCAAGCCTTCATGACTATGGCGCTGTCTTTAGCGACCCTTACCCACCCTTTGCCTGAAACTGTTTATTAACTTCATTGCCTATAAAACAATAAAAGACGCAGACGAACAGCAGTATTTAAAGTAACACAATGTACAACATTTTCGAAACACTAAACCCTGTGCTCTATTGGCACTGAATTGTTCTGATTTTAATAGGCGACACTCAAGTAGGAAGGTTAAGCTTGTTTGGTTTATGCCTAAGCAAACACACATTGAATCATCGTTTAGTTAAACTATTTGCTTGTACGCGTTTTATTATCCTGGCCTCATGTGAAATGCGTATTATTTTGCCATAAATTAAATGCTCTGCATTTGCATTAAACATTTTGACCAGAACATGTTATTACTATTGCGCTTTCAAAAATTTGCTCGATATACGACCGTACTTAACCCTCGCGGAAAGTTGCACGGTAAGTTGCTCGCCCGATTGGTACTCTAACCCTCGCGGTAAGTTGCTCGGCAAGTTGCTCGCCCGATTGGTACTCTAACCCTCGCGGTAAGTTGCTCGGTAAGTTGCTCGCCTGATTGGTACTCTAACCCTCGCGGTAAGTTGCTCGCCTGATTGGTACTCTAACCCTCGCGGTAAGTTGCTCGGTAAGTTGCTCGCCTGATTGGTACTCTAACCCTCGTGGTAAGTTGCTCGCTTGATTGGTACTCTAACCCTCGCGGTAAGTTGCTCGGTAAGTTGCTCGCCTGATTGGTACTCTAACCCTCGCGGTAAGTTGCTCGCCTGATTGGTACTCTAACCCTCGCGGTAAGTTGCTCGCCCGATTGGTACTCTAACCCTCGCGGTAAGTTGCTCGGTAAGTTGCTCGCCTGATTGGTACTCTAACCCTCGCGGTAAGTTGCTCGCCTGATTGGTACTCTAACCCTCGCGGTAAGTTGCTCGGTAAGTTGCTCGCCTGATTGGTACACTTACCCTCGCGGTAAGTTGCTCGCTTGATTGGTACTCTTGCTCGGTAAGTTGCTCGCCTGATTGGTACTCTAACCCTCGCAGTAAGTTGCTCGCCCTGTCCCTGGACTCGAACTTACGGAGTGAGTTGCTCGTCCCTACCAGGATTCGACCTCTCTCGGTGAATGGCCTGTCCCGACCGGTACTCAAACCTTCGCGAACAGTTGCTCAACACGATCGGGACTCGAACCCTCATGGTTAATTGCACGCCTGATCGGTACTACAACCCTCGCGGTAATTGGCTCGGCCCGATCTGTTCTATAACTACAAACGCTAAAAATATTTCTTTCTTTTTCTTTTAAGTATACTTTACCCATCTTATTTAAATATGATCTGCCATTTTTAACAAGTCGTTTTGAGTCGTGTTACTTTGTTAAAGAAGTTCGGACGTTTCTAGTATTTTTACGGCTAGGTTTGTTCCACGTCCCCCACAACTCCCTTTATTCACTAAAATGCATATTGACGAGGTAAACACTGGACTTGGATAACTGAAAACTTTCCACCGTCGATGTTCTTCCGAAGATCTTGGATGAACTTTGACCGTCATATTATTAAAACACATGTTTCTTGACGGGAAGGGCCTTAACAAGCGCGTTTTAGTGGTCAGGAATTTATCTCCAATGACATTCTCTGGCAGTCTTTTAGGAGACTCCCATCGACTAAAAGCCTGCCAATCAGCAGTTTTAATCCGTAATGTAGACCCAGATTAGCAAGCCTCCCCGGTGGGAGCTGTCTGATTAGAATATGGGCTATTTGCTGCTCACTCTGTCAATATATTGTGTCTTCGTTTCATTTCTCATTTTTCTGTTAGCCAATAAAATAATCTAATGTTGCTTTTATTAAGATATTATCTGGCAGTTGTTAATTTTCTCTTGAACAACCAAATAAAGGATTTTTGCCTGGAAAGATCTCGCAACGTGCTGTTTATTGATGTCCTACATCTATGTGAAAAGTGGTGCATAACAAACCACTTGTCATAACAAACAATAAGCCACGCTGCATTCTTAGATATTTTTAATCTAGGAAAACCACATGATCACTTACTTTTGAGATCAGGTTAAATGAGCATCCGGTTTAGGCAAGAGAGATAGCATACACAGTGGATAAAAATGTGCGACGAAATACACTAAGAACAAGTTATCTAGTGAACCTGTAAATTATGTTCCGTGTTACATACGCTTTATAATAGTTTTACAGTATTTGATGTGTTCATTAAACTTGTGGTAAACCCGTAATGGCCTTTTTAAAACAGGTTCTAGCAGATCTATTCTTATGTATTGTAACGTGTCTTGTTTTTATTCATAATTATTCATACCCATTTTCTGGATAGATAACAAAGATGTGTTCATGCTTTCGTTAATTGAGCATTCTGTTTTATTTTTAACTGTCTGTATCCATGCAACAATCAGGAAGGGATGACAAAGATACGTCAGCAAGCTACATGAATTGGTAAACTGGTGTTTTTTAATACATCTGTGGTCTCGAGACGTTAAATCAATTTCATATTATTTATGTGTAAGAGGTATTCATTTAAATTACACTTTAAACAATACGTATAGGTTGTATCAATATGATTCTGAAGACTTTCCATACGTGTACTGAATAATGCTATATGCAAAATATTGGCTTATATACTGATACTACTTTTGTGTCAAATTATCTAACTTTAGCAATAATATCAACTTGAGTAAACATGCACGATTTGCAACAAGCATTCGACCGAAATCAACCAACAGAAGTAGCCAAACTAGACTTCGCTAAGGCCTTCGACACAGTATTCCACAAGAAACTACTATCAAACTCGATGACTGTGTAATCACGGGGGGTCTACAAATAACTGTCTAACAATTTCTTAACGAAAATGAAGATCAGAGTAGTCCGGGAAGGTGTTACAACATATGAAGTCCCAGTCGACTCAGGAGTACCACAGGGAAGTGTTGTTGGTCCTCTCCTCTTTTTATGTCAAGTAAACACACGCCCTAAAGTCAACCGTCCGCATCTTCGCCGATGACTGTCTACATTACAGAAACACCAATAACCAAAACGGCCATAAAGTGCTGCAAGATGACCTTAAAACTCGAAAAACGGGCTAATCACTGGAGTATAAGATTTAATGCAAAAATATTATATGTCGCGAGCAGTAAAACAAAACGAAAAAGTTCTACTCGTTAAACAATCACATTTTCCAAAAGGTAAACAACAACCCTTTTTGGCAGATAAGTGAAGATCTAAAATTGAACATTCGTATAGATAATACCTCATGGAAAGTAACCCTTAGGCTTCCTTAGAATAAACCTGCGCCATTGCTCACAAAAAAGCAGCAGCATCTAACAGTTAAGATCCATTATAGAATATGGAGCAACTGTCTTGGACCCTTACACAATAACAGACAAAACAGCTTAAAAGAGACCAGCGGCAAGATTTATCACAGGGGATTACAAATCTAGATATGAGTGCTGCACCACTAGAAGGCTTGAAAACTTTAAAACTTGACACCCTGGAATCTGGAAGATACAGCAGGGAGTACGAGAGGATAGGATTGATGTTTGTATAAGGTGCTTGAGGGGTTCAGCCCAGCTATAAACCTGACCAATTCCTAACAAAATCTAACAGAAAAAGTAATATTAAAGAAAGAAAACAACAACACAAAAACATCACCAAAGAAATAAGACAACTAATTCAAAATCAATACAATTTACTTTTGCAAAAACACAAGGGGTTTGGAAACACCTTCTGTATTGAAACCGCCCAGGAATTGACTTAGTTAAAGTAAACTTTGTTTATAACATTACATCAATGGTTCGGCTGTATAAATCGTGACATATATCGCTTTAAATGTCCCTTCTTTTGAATCTATAAATAAGCACAACGAGAAATTTAGCTTAACATAGACAGCGAGTGCCATCAGGGCTTATTACCCGGATTATCATATAGCGTGTATGCAAGTTGCCACTTGGTTTTCTTAGTTAAAATAGTTAACTGTGCAGCGTGGCTCGGAAAGGAAATGCATTTTCGTAATGACCAGTGAAGTGTTGTGCTTTAGTTTTCACATGGATGAATGGCATCAATCAACAGCATTTTATGTGATATTTTCAGGTATCAATAATTTGTTTCATTTAAGTTAAAATTTGATTGGTTACACGAGACAGAAATTTATTCAAACTTTCGGATACCACCACTAGTTTTCCATAAGAACTACGTGTTCAAATCACTTTGTCGGCTTTTCCTGTTGGTTATCTCGTTATTTTCACCTGTTATAGCCAGAAGTTGTTATACCTGTACGGAATTTACCGAATTGCCACGAAAAGTGCTCATGCTACAAGGGTAAATGACGTTATAAACGGCTGGATATTTTGAGAAAAAAGTTTCGATGACATTATCATCAGTATCGATGATGTCTTGCGCGACATTGTTGGGCATGTAGTTAAAATCACGAAGAGGTGATAGCAATTAAAATGCGTAATCATATCTTTGATGAGAAATTACTGTCAATGACGTCATAACGGCTATTTGATTTGTCTGAACGCATTAATTTAAGCAACGTTGCAAAAACGGCAACTGTATAACTCAAATAATATAACTAGGAGATGAAGACCTTTTAAAGTTGATTGTCTTGTGGGAAGGGGTAAACTTAGTGTATGTTCATATCTAAGTTGATGAATTTTCGTGTAATAGAAACAACGCTGGCTGACATTGGTTTCTTACTTCATAAGGAAGACAAAAAGGAGACACACGCCTGTATACCAAGATCCAATAATGCAGACCCTAGTCGCGCATGTAATTGGATAACAATGCACTTGCTGTTAACTACAATATGCATTCTGTATTGCGAAATCATTGTCCAACATGGTTGAATCTATTGTGATTAATTTTAGATCATTTTTGCACAAGAGTAAACAACGGAAAATTTTCTGCAATTAGGTGCGGCTTTTATTTTATTCGTTTGTCCACCCACATGCCATAAAATGTTACACGAAACTAGGGATTTAATTTGGGTTAAAGAATGCATGCATGTTTGTTTGTTTTTTTTTTTTTTTTTTTTTTTTTTTTTTTTTTTTTGTGAAATATAGGGACTCATTTATAATTTTTATCTGGCGTATTTAAGATATTATTTCGTAAAGTTCGTTACAGTCTATCAGTGCTTGAAAAAGCCTATCTGTCAAAAATAAATGTGTGGAATTATTGTTAGAATACTCTCTCTCCAAGTGGAATAGGGTTTGGTATTGTGCCTGTAATCCTTGTTTCCGGAACAGACGTTTATTTTAGGTTTTCATTGGTTCTAAATATAGCAGAACATGGAAAGGTTTCCAACCAAGGAAATTTTCCTAGCTTTGTCATATCAGTTATTTTTAGTTATTTTTTATTGTTTTTGTCATGAATATGTAACCACGGCAAGATAAGAACGTACACGGTCTTGCTTGTTAAGCCAAGCACACTGTTGTATATCACAAATTCCTCGATACAACTCGATCATTTTTTCTACAGCCGTATTATTTACATATATACAGTTGATATTTAATACGTTTGTCTGATAACTAGTATTCGTCTTTGATATTAAACATCTTGTACCAAAACTTCCAGATAATATTGAATCTGATTGTCCAACTGGTAACAAATAATTAATAATATGTTATAATATGTTGTAAAAATGCTGTGTAAAATACGTTATAATTGTGTATACATGTCGAAAAGTAGCCAGAATGGGGATAATGGAGGGATATAGAATATGGTAGTGTGTGTTTCTTGTGATGTAACTTATCTTGTTAATTCACGCTACATCTGTCACTTAGCTATACAAAACCCTCGATATTTGATAACACCCTACATACGCTATATTGTTTGAGGTTATGCAGCAATCGGTGCAGATTTTGATCAGAGAGATGTAGATATTAACTTGTTTTCTAACTCTGATAAAGTCACTATTCGCAGACTAAGAGTGAAAGGTTGTCTCCGACAGATTGCCTATATCTAATACATGTATCAACTGCTTAATCTTGTTCTTAAAAATGTGTGCATAATTCCCGAATAAACTTAAGGTCAAGTAAAGGCTATTTATTTATAACATTTACTTAGTTTCTAGAGAGTGCAAATCTAAAAGAATATCGCTTAAAATGCCCATTATTTCCAAATCTGTAAAAAGTACGATAATGATTTCTGCTAAAAGATGTCGACGTCAGAGTTATTTACCCAGCCGTTCATGTAAAGTTGGCGCGAAAGTAAGTTGTCACGTGGTGTTCTTAGTTTATAAATAGCTAACCGTGCAGCCTGGTTCAGATAGGAAATACCTTTTTGTAATGGCCACTATAAAGCTATGCTTTACTTTTTAAATAGATGTAGGGTACTAATAAACAGCATTTCGCTGGATCTTTTCTTGTAACAGTAGTTTGGTTGTATGAGAGAAAAGAAAATGGTCCAAACTGCCGGGTACCATCTTTAACAGCTGATTATCGAATTTGAGCTCCATGGGTAAAGCATTACGCGAATGCAAATAACCATTGCTTCTGATAAAACTCCTGACTGTAGAGCATATGTTTACGTCCTCCTCTGGCTAAAACTATGTTGTTGTTTTTATTGTTCACAATGACACGTCAAAAGGTCACGTGACTTTCACTTTAAAGATGAACAACAAAATGAGCATCGTCGGCAACCACAGTATTTTCTTCCGTTACACTCCATACATACCGTGGGAAATTTGACTAGCAAAATCTCGTTTTCATGAATATGCATGAGGCAGGGGAGACCAATCTTCTTTCAATGAAATCGCATGTTACAATAAAATACTCTTCAATCTCAATGACGTCACACTGGGATTTTCCTACTAAAAATAGAAACCAACGCACATGTTTACTCATGGAGGTCGCCATTTTGAACAGTAAACCGAACCTTAGTCATAAAACGTAATTTCATTGGCTAGTTGTCCGTGGTGGTTTCCTTATGGCACCAATGAAACTGCCTCATTAATTATTCATGACTACGAGATTTTCTTAGCCAATTGTCCCACGGGTACATAACGCAGCATAGCGGAGTAATGTAACGGGAGATAACCGACGATGCAAAATGAGTAATTTTTGTACTGACAATTCAGTGACAATCGTCACGTGACATTCCCAATACGCTTTGCAAGAAGTGCGTGGAATCTTAAAATTGTATTAAAAGGCTACGTAGCCTTAAGTTGAAACACCCCATTGAAGTTAGTAGTTTTAATAGAACAGATTATTTACTGGCCACTTGCTAAGATGTAATAGGTTTAATCGTAGTAACTGTTTTTAAAATATGATGAACATCTGGATTCAGCCTTTAAGACTTGGTTTGTTCAAATAAACGACATGATTTGCGACAGTCACTCCCAACAAAACCTGTTATTAAGATTGATGTTCCAAGTTAAGACCGTGTCGAATGAAACATGTATTGTAATGAACGAGACGTTGTGGAAAATTTATGACTTGATAAATATGTCATGCGTGTACCTAAACATTCAGACACGATTGTTACATTTCGCATTTAGGCTAATACAACCAACAAATTATCATATTTATTCCACATAATCATAAATATGAAAATATTAACTCATATCCTGCTATATTTTAAAAACTGATTTGGTCGCCCGGGGCTTGTTAATAAATATACAACTGTGGAAGTTTTTTTTCAGCCATTATTTTTGTTTCAATATTAATTAATTGCTTAAATAAACATCGTTTATTTATTGCCTCTTGAGTACCGGCCAAGACTGCTACACAGTTTTTACATTTTTATGATGATTTTCGGATTTTTATTTATTTGTCACCTGTTCCAGATTATAGTTGAAGCTGTATGGCGACTATAATAGTGAGTGTAATAGATAGTAATCATTTATGGGTGCTCTCTGAGAAAGTAAGTGAACATTATTTTAAAACGTTATATTAATTAGGTGGTTGTAAGTCCAATGAATTTTTTTGAACAAAATTTAGCAATGTGATATTTAGGAATATTTGTGCATATCAGTAAAACAACGTAACAACTACAAGATAATCTTGTAAATTAAATGTCTAGAAATTTGATTAAATATGTGTGTTTCAGCTATGCAAATCAAACTCTTCATTAACGGACAAGATTATTGATGAAGAGTTGGCGCATTTCGACTCCAAAATACATTACGTGAAAATAATTTTGAAATTAAGTTTTACCTTCCGTGAGAGCCTTGACTTACCTTTTCCTACTTTTTGAACGCTGAATTCTACGTTTTATCACTATCGCCATTAGGCGTCTCAATATTTCGTACATATTGTACGTAACTTGTATATTGATGATTTGAGAATCGTAAATTTTGTTTAACTTGTCAATTCACGATGTATAAGCAAGTCGGTGCCCTTTTGAAAGCATCTGTCCACTCTTTGGGAAAACGTATCTGATCGCTGTACTTCGAAATACCATTGTATTTAAGTTTTGTCTACGTTTCGATCATTCTCGATCAAACCATTCTAAACAAAGCTGCACGTCAACTGTTTGTAACAAACTTCATAAAATGTTTTATATGAAAATGTTAAACGACACTGCAGCATCAAACTCGCATGTATCTTGTGATTATTGATATTAACACTGTTTGATGTGTATTTGTTAATTATAAATGCAATTTCATTTTATTTACGTGTATAATAACTTTGGAAGGTTAAAGAGACAAATTCCGTTACATAGTAAATTATAATGTACATTTACAAGTTTTAAACCTAACATCCACTTTCATGGCTGGCAACTCCCAATCCAGAGATAGGTAACAAAAAGCAACAAGCAACACTATGTAATGTCGCAGTTAAAAGGCAAGGAATCAGGTTGCTTTACAAAATAACGAAGTATTATCGAATATACTGAATCCTTTTTTACCATGTCTTGCTAGTTTTAAAGTTGCTTTCTTTGCTGCTATTGCTATTTTTTTTCTATCAGTTCATTGTTGATTTCTATACAGGCTCTAATCATTTCCAATTTCATTATGACATTTTAGGATTTATCTTTTTTCGGCCGTCTGTCAGCTCAAATTGTTTTCTTTTGGATATCACTATTACTTATGCGTTGATTCACTTCAAACTGGGTATATAGATACCTGGTATTGAGAGAAGTGCCATGCATACAACTTTCTCTTCCTTCGTCGGTCAGTCACACTAGCTTGTTCAGAGAATGAAGTGGTTTGTGCAATGTACACCAGTTATGATCCTTGTACATTGCACAAACCAATTCATAGTCGAATTAAACTTTACCTGTGTTCATTAAGTATTCCTTCTCTTATTTTGATAACACTTAATATCAAACCCCTAGATAAGGATATTATAGATTTCATTACTATTTTAACTGTGACTGTTTAAGCATTGTCCGATTATGCTGGTTCTTTGTTACATATCGTTTTACATAATAGTTTAGTTGTACCCATGTTTGCATTTGCTTATATATTTTAGAGGTAATCGCTGTGGTGAAGGCCAATGCCTACGGTCACGGGGCGGTGGCTGTGACCCGGTTTCTCGAGCAGCACGGGTACAAACACTTCGCTGTCGCTACAGCCTTGGAGGGGGCGGAGTTACGACAGGCCGGGGTACAGTCCTTTATACAGATTCTGGGTCAGTAATGGTCATCGTTATCTCTTCACTTCTTAACGTTGACATGTCTTTAAATCATAATTCTAATTTAATTATAATAGATATATTTGAATAAAATGTAGTTTGGTAACAATTACATAAAAAAGTATTCGTAGTTACTATGCGGCATCCAAACAATTTGTAGAAATGGCCGATATATTCCGAATCATAGTACATACAAAGGTTGCTACATGCATGTTTAGTAACTTGGGTATTAAACCAGCGTTATCTGATAGGGTATTAAGCATTGTGGACTTAAGAATTTTTGTTGTGACTCACAGATAATATAGAAAGCAAGTATGATGGTAACATGTGCAATAAGTTATTTAGGAGATTGAGTTTTGTATGTGAGGTACACGCAGAACGTCGCACGGTGTTATATTCAGAGTGGCAGTAAACTAATGGCAGGCCGTTCGCCTCTAAAATAAAGACGGAAAATATCCCTCTTGGTGGTGGCAGTGAAGTCATTCCTGAAAACAGATAGAATTAATCTAGATATCAAATAGAAACCAATAGTTTCAACCAAATGAAATTATTTGAAAAGATTTGAACCACTAAACGTTTGTTTACTATACCTTCTATGTTGTATTTTACTATTTTCTTGTACAAACCAGGCAATGCCTCCCCAGAAGAAATCCCAGTGCTGCACGAGCACCGGCTGATACCGACGGTAGCCACCGAAACCTTCCTGTTGCAATGGGCGGAACACTGGCACAACCGCCGGAAGCAGAACGGACATGTCAATGTAAGGTCACGCCCATATTTCAGAAACAATGTAGAATAACTCATTATTGTCGCCGAGCATGCGCGCGGCTTCTATATGTAATCCTTCCTGGAAAGGTCTTATGGATGACACCATGTTGTTCTATTAACAAATGAAGAGCGGCGCTTTCATGCATTGGATTTCGTGGTTTTTTTCAACTTTGGTGAATATCAGAACTAAAATATATTGTTGTTTAAATGTTGCTACATCAATACCACTGTAACTGGAAACTGTTTATGTTCCATATGTGTATGTTGGGCAGACATTTGCCATTATTGGACAGGACATCGAGGGTGACCTTTGATGCTTGGCATCAATGCTCTCATGTATAGTATGTCATGCTTCCTAAAGACTGCATCCGTCCACTAAATGGGCAGGTCTTTGAATACTAGTATACCCTTGAAATAATAAGAAATCACGGTTACATATAAATGAACAAAACTTAATCATAATAGCTAGGGTTTAGGGAAGTATTATTTTAGTGTAAACACTGTAAAATCATATCATCAACTAAAATATACAATCTTTGTCTAATAATTCGTTTTAGAGACATGCTTCGTACAGACGGCATCCGAATGGGCAGATGTGTAAATATCTTGTTAAAGTCATAAGGAAACACTTTTTATATAAATCAACTCTGCGCTGATATGTAGGGACGTATTATAATAATGTTAATACAATAAATTTGCACCTTCAACCTTATATACGACATTTACCAATTATAATAAACAGTTGTTCTGGACATCACGATTGTATTAATAATCACTTGTAGACCGATTCACATATTGACTGTGGCAATCCAGAACTAGCCTGGACCTGTTAACGCCAGTACAAGGAGCGTCTAATGTCCACTTGACATCAATAAATCAATTACTGTCATGGCTACTCTTGCATTGCTTAGCACGAATGAACAATGTCTGTATAAATATTGTAGGTCCAGATCACGTAGTTTTCCCTTTGGGTTTATTGGATCAGGACTTGTTCTTTTTACTGACAAGTGTCTGCTGAAGGCCAAGATGGCTTTACATTGGGAAGTTGCTTAAGTTGTTAATACAAATCTAATAAGAACAGAACAGAACCCGAACTATGGTCTATAAACAAATGTAACCGCATTCGGAGTTTCTTTCACGTTGCCCGTTTGTCTCGGTCTACAATCATGTCTTTATTATTGATCACAACAACACATATTGACCGGTAGAAACTGCGCCGATCTGGGGTTTGTTTATAGTTATTAACGGCATTTGCCATATTGACTTAGCATAATCTTTAGAAAAACGCTTTACAAAACATCAACAAAACAGCTGAAACATGATTAGTTTTACTGCAAATAAGTTGTATCGTTTATTATTGCATCTGTTATGTCTTTTAAGAAATTAGGTAAACACTAATTTCGGCAACAATGAAAATAATGTTTACTTTAAGGTTGGGTGTATTTTACATCTTTGTCTATCAGTATGTCACGTTATATATTAATACTGTATGGCTGTAATGTTTATTAAAACGATAATGACAATAACTGAATACATGTATTGCTTTTATCAGCTTGACTACATAGTAATGTTTTGTTCATGTGCTCTCGTATCATATCGACTAAGCGTTTATATTCTTGAATGTAGAACATAAGAAGTTGTAGTTAATGTAAATGATTGTATTTTTTTTATCTCATATCTCTCCGAGACGCATTTTTTGTACAGGCGCGTTTCTGCCATTACGCACTTTACGCACGTGCGTAACCTCCATTCGAAACATCGAAAAATCTAAAAGTACCAAAAAAAAACACTAAGAAAATCGATGCCTAACCCGGGTTAGAAATGACATTTTATTACCGTAGTTTCTATGTTATAAAATCTTATTACCACACCAGTCAAGTCGAAATAGTTTAAAATGATTAAACTTATGCACGTCAGTATTTTAGTCGTTCATATTTTGCGTTAAGTTCCTAGCATGTCCGCATTTTGCCTGTTATTCATAAGAAAAGAACCGAATGTATTCAAAAGTATTACTACAAAGGTTATTTCCCTTGTAATTGTGCGTAACTTCAAAAACGGCCCAGACAAGCGCATTTTTTGTATTATAACAATACAATATGGGTAAGGGTTGTTAATGTTCCACTCATTAGTGAGTCCCAGCAAAATGTGTAGATCCAGGTCGTCCAGCTCCATGCTGGGAGCCCATTGATCAGGATCTTCATGATTTGCTGCTGTATCTCTACGATATTTATTGCCATTCCTTAAGACTGTCAGCAAATAATTAGCTCGATTATATGATGTTCACCAATAAAACAAGCTTAGACTTAGAGCAGACGACACAACATTCCATCTCTATCTAACATATGATTCATCTTGAGACAATACAAGACCAGTCTTTGTGTGAAGGCTTCTGTGTCATTGTCATATTGAACGGTGATCTCGTCGATCTAATGCTCGGGCCACTATATTGCCATTAATCGCAACGACTTCTTGAATAGCATAGTCTGCATACTGCTTGAATAAGCTTAGGGCCATCTGCGCGTTTATTATTCCTTTGTGCAGCTGTACGGTTATTATATCGGGTTTCCTAGCAAGGTTATTACTCTGCCGTGATATTAGATTCCGTATTGTTTAATCAATTATCTCCACCATCGAATTCGTCATGATTGACACATGTGTCCATGGCATTTATCCGTATTTGTAAAATGACGTGGCTTTAAATTAGGTTTGAATTTCTTTTTTCTCGTGCTGCTGAATTAATGGTCACAGTAAACTAGTATGTATGGTGGATCTCCACTCTGTTTACATGAGCACAGTAATCTTTTGAACACCACCAAGGTTACCTTTTGCTAAAACTTCACCAAACCTGGCCAGAATCTTTCAATTCCCTTGTCACGTGCCTTCCCGATATCAATAATCTCTGCCACATTTAAGGAAACTCGTCGATGGAATTCAGGAATATTTGTAAAATCTTCAAAAATAACTGTACAGTACCTTAGAGGCAACACTTATGGCTCAAGCTTTATTAAACTGTGTCGGAATGTTTGTCGGCCTTAATTATTATTAGCGCTTCTTAGTGGATCACATGTTCAAAATATAGATCACTAAGACAAATACAATCTTTGAACAACCCTGTGATCACTGTTAACGGGGAACACCCGTGCAGGGTTGTCATTAGGATGCGGCTGGCGGCCGATTTGACCGCCTCAAATGAAAATCGGGCCGCCTCAAATTTGAAAAAAAATGTAAATCGGTCAAAAGCATTCCCCCGGACCCCCCTAGCAGCGCTTCTCGCCTTCGGCACTCGCATAGCCTAGCCTCCTTAAAAGTTAAATGAGCCTGCTCAAAATATTTCTAGTGACAACCCTGCCCGTGGCCGATCGGTTGGTGTCTTGGAACTCCTCAGCCCTTCACCACGTAGGTTCGAGTCCCGATCGGGGTGAGAACTTTCATGTGGAGAGGTTTTCCCGCTTACCTGTGGGCGCCAGTGGTTCTACCCAGACATAAGTCTGGGTCTTCGTCAACCAATAATTAGCTGGACGTTGCCAATATGACCATAATTGTGTCCGTCCGATGAAACAAAACAAAAAACACACACCCTAAACAAAATAAAAACAAAGAACACCGTTAACGAGCTTTTGGGTCTAATCTTTACAGAATATCACCAGGTTGTCGGCGGGGAATCTTGATGGGTTTATGTGTGCATTGATTTGCTTACTATGGTCACTAGATGTCAAAATCAGCGTGTACAGTGTACAGTGTGTCTTTTGATAAGATCTAAAATAAAAAATCTTTGAAATCTAACGTGTAGCGCAGATACCCCTCGTAGTTATCATTTATTTGTGATTACGTGAATTTGTCATTGAAGTACATACTTTTTATTGTTCCTAACCAGTTTGGTGTATCTTTTTAGGGAAACGGTTACCATGCAATCCCGAACGGAAGTGTTGTCATCAAAGTGGATTCAGGGATGTCGAGAAACGGATGTCAAGCTGACGAACTTCCTGGTCTCATGGAGGTAGGTTCGAGATTGTACTGATGTTGATGTTCTCTTGCATGCTCAAAGCAACTCTTTCCTTCATAAAAATTATTTTTTCATGTGTTGTTTTTGTTTGGTCTTCGTGTTGTTGTTTTTAATTTGTACAAATTCTTGCACACTTCACAAATGTTTGTATTCTTGCAAATCACATATTTCTCATGTCACATTTCGCAATCTCCATTTCATTTTAACCATCAAATTTGGTTTTATTTTTAATGTTGTCATCAGATACAGCCATGTTTTTAACGGATTGACCCATGTATATCTGTGTTACCGGTCATGTGACTCGTCTAAAATTGGCTTCCTGTAAAACAAGTACAGCCATAAAACATAATTATAGTTGACGAAAGCAGTATCCGGGCAAAAGAAAACAGGACCCCCCCCCCTGCCTATCTTTGTCTAGTTGGATAACCCCACCCACCTTCAGCCCCTATGTATTTTTCTAGGCGGACTAATCACCTCCCATATTCTTATAGGTGAACCGTGCCAACACATTTTAAAGCCTTAAATTAACTGTGTCAGACCTCGGTCAAAACTCAAAGCTCCTGTTTTAAAGCCCCATTTGGGGGAGGGGATGGGGTAGTTGGGTTGGCTTTCAAAAATTGTGTCACTTTGTCAATTCATAAATAACCCGTGTGAGCACCCCAGATGCAACATTTATGGCCCAACCTTCGCCATACTTGGTCAGACTGATTGTCTGCATGGCATCTTAGATGTGTATTTTCATAGGGTCAATAGAAAAAATCCTTTAAAGACCATAGAGACCAAATTTTTACCCCCCCCCCCCCCCCCCCCCCCCCCAAAAAAAAACAAACAAAAAAAAACAACAACAACCAAAAAAACAACAAAAAAACAACAAGAAAACAACACCAACACACACAACAAAACAAAAAACAAAACAAAAAAACCTCCCGGAATTTTCCGGGGGATACCGGCTATTATGCAACGTCATGCATCTTGTCAAGGCAGAGAATAAGGCGTTAAACACTAAGTAGTTTTCTATTGTAATGCTTCACATCTAGTGTTCGTCTCGAAAGGTTCTCTCTGTTGCTTATCGCGATGGATTAGAGGATGGCTTTTGTAAGCCGTCTTCAAAAATACAAGACAAGTAAATGTCACAGCACTTTAAAAAAAAACACAATAATATTTAAAGTTACAAAATGACAACACCTTAAAAGTGTTTAAGAAGATATTTATTTCTCTTTTTTTTCTTTTCGAAACTAATTGTTTAAAAGATAAACTGCACCGAGCATAAGCATTTAACTTGGCCTATAATATGACACGTTTATCGTGTACCGAATTCATATTTATCGTGTGCCGAATTATTGTTTATCATGTTTATCGTGTACCGAGTTCATGTTTATCGTGTACCAAATAAATGTTTATCGTGTACCGAATTCATGTTTATCGTGTACTGAATTCATGTTTATCATGTTTATCCAGTCCCGAATTCATGTTCATCGTGTACCGAATTCATGTTTATCGTGTGTTTTTCGTGTACCGGATTAATGTTTATCGTTGCCGAATTCATGTTTATCGTGTGTTTATCATGTACCGAATTCATGTTTATTGGTGTTTATCATGTTTCGAATTCATGTTTATCGTATACTGAATTCATGTTTATCATGTTTATCCAGTCCCGAATTCATGTTTATCGTGTACCGAATTCATGTTTATCGTGTACCGAATTCATGTTTATCGTGTACTGAATTCATAAATTACTTGGATATAGATCCAATAAAGAAGTCGGAGTCATGAATTGTCGCTTCCTTCTGCGATGACGTGTCCAACAATCGCATTCGCAAAGTGCAGTCTTAATCGGATGAAAAGTCCCCTCAATTTGTTAAAAGCCTGATTTTTCAACAGGCGAATACATCAGTGTTATAAATGTTAATGCATAGCAAATAGCTATAGTTAAATTTTACATTGTTATGTACTGCTGTAAAACTTTTCAGATGTGTAACACCCACGACATTACAGTTCACAGCATCATGACGCACTTCGCCCAGTCATGGGATCACCCCGAGTTCACACAGGCTCAGTTAGATCTATTTATGGCCGCAGTCAGGCCGTACAGGTGGGTCTTCCAGAATTATTGATAGTTAAGCACTGACTGATCATTCTTAAACAAAAAGTGTAGATCAAGATCAGCCAGCTATACTACTTGCCACAATGCGTTTATCTGTCCGTTGTGTTAACCAATCAGGGTATTCTGAGCAGAACACTAAATGTTAGTATTGATTATTTAAAATAATGATGTATTATAACTGTGGATCGACAACTTGTTTGGGTCCCTTTGGAGTAGGTAAGTTCTCCAGTGTCCTAAGTCAGCGACAGGGTTTCTACTGACACATTTGTATCTACATAAATACATCGGCGAGTAAACAAAATACAAATGTATTGCAACTTTGAATTTAACCCAAATGAAAACAATCCATTCTTCAAATTCGGACGTAATTATCATTATACAAACAACATACAGACATACCAGTTCACAAAATCTTTTGGGTGGTAAATAAAAATCAGAAAAATATGGCTTAGAGAAATACATGTAACCAGATAAGAAAACACCAAGGTTTCACACAGCGCATTTGACAATCACAAAACGAGATTTCCAGGGCGCATAAATGTGAATTGTGTAGAAATCAACAACAGTATGTTTTACCAAGTTGAAATAAACAATATTTTTTTAGTAAATAGTTCTCGTTGTGCTGCAGGAATTCGTGTGTGCAACGTTATACTGTATATATATATATATAGCTGAATACCGCTATAGCACTGTCTTATGACACACTCTCTCCCTCTATCGCCACAGGGAGGCGGGCGTGAAGGTCCATGTGGCCAACTCTGGCGCCATCGTGACCAAACTTGGTGTAGATCTGGATTATGTCCGGCCTGGTATTTCCATGTACGGACAGGCGCCAGGTATGTACATAACATTTATTCTACAATATTCTAAAATATATACCTAAATAAATAGTAAAACGCAATGGCTGTTTTCTTGATATTTGCTTGTATTGGTTATCCCTTCGTGACTTCGTGACACAATTGATAAGTAACCTGAGGTATGATGTAGAAGGGCCAGTGTCCAATACAGGAACTGATTTCCGCAGTCGCCGGTCTTCCCATCAGTTCAGGAACAAGCGTAATTCTACAGTTGACCGTCTCTTTCAAACGAACAACAATTTTTAACAATAACTGCAAATATAACAGTTTGTTGACTAGTGACAAATGATTGCAGCCCTATGCCTACTAACATAACCTCCACTTTACAGATGGTAGCGAGTTTGGCCTTGCCAAGACACAGGAGCTGGGTTTGATGCCCGCCTTGAGCTGGGTGGCCAAGCCAACATTGGTGAAGAAGCTTCCCGCAGGCCGAGTGGTGGGGTACGATCAGACATACATGTGAGTTACACACAGTTTTATTCATTTTCAAAATCTTTCTACTTACATTGAAGGCACGTCGTGCTTATATTTATGAAATAACGTTTTATTAGTATTGCATTAAATCAAAAAACACTTTTAAAGTAGCGTTTTATATAATAAATGTCATGCAAAATGGCTATTTTTTGCCATCATTGACTGCTGTATGGTCGGCTTTTGTTGTGATATTTTAAGTAATAAAGTAACATTGTGTAAATGGTTTATTCAACCAGATAATATTACGACATAAGATTTTATGTTTATTAGGTGACATTTTATCAAGAAGAAATAAAATTTAGCAAAGTTTAAATATAAATGTTTAAAAAATGTTACCACGATCTTTACAGTTTTTGTCATATTATCCAGACATTAAACTTTATATTAGCCATGACCCTTGATAATGACGATGTAGCATGCCGACTTACATTGCCTGGTATATTCCAGACTAAAGGAGAGCGAGACGATAGCCACGGTTCCCCTGGGATATGCAGACGGTTACCTGAGGAATATGTTTAGTCAGGGATACCTGACTACGCCCGACGGTACGTCACGTAATGATGTTATATAGTTCTTCAATTTACCTTGTATTAATTTCTAAGCAACGCAAATTCTTTAATATTTACTAATAGACTACATGTTCATTCAAAGACAGGAAGACAATCAATGTACTGCAAGATACTATCGCAAAAAGTCCTGTTAAACGGGAGGCAGCTGGCTTGGTTTTACTTATTGCCAAAATCGATCACTTCGTGCTTATCAAGTGAAGAAATGAGCATTTTATTGAAACCTATTTGTAAATAAGGGTTCAACATCCGACCATGACATGATGATTGACTAAGCAGCAACAGTACAGGTTCAGATCAGGTTACTTGCATTGATATCTTATGACATCGTTATAGTTAGCCACCAGCCAGTATAAGTATATACTGTATATAAGTATCTGATAATTTCACCTTTTCGACATAATGTCTTCACACGAGCACATATAGCAGTAAGCGGCAGGTTATGGGGTTAACCATGTCAACCCAGTATAATTCAGATGTGTCTACTGTTTCAGGTATTCCGTGTCCGGTCGTGGGACGTATTTCTATGGATGCCATTACGGTAAAGCTGCCGGAAAAGTGCGCAAACTGCCGGACATTTTATGTTACGGAAGCGAACTTTAACGAATACAACTCGGCGTATGCGATTTGCAAGAAGACAAACACGATTCCGTACGAAGTGTGCACGAATTTATCGAGACGTTTACCTCGGCTGTATGAGAGTGGCGGAAAGGTGTCGCTGGGTGCATAACGTTAAATTATCGTCCAAGCAATGAGCTTTTTTTAAGGTGCCGACAAATATGGTTAAAATTGTCAAAAATGTGTCACATGTGTGCATAAGCTGTTTTTATTTTTGTGGCATCATTAGACAGACAAGTAGTTAAAATGTCTTTTGGGTAAAATTGTTAACAGTAGAATAAATTTAATAAAATTAGCTGTTATGAGAGAAATCATTACTAAAAGCGATCTAAACGTTTCTCCATATTGAAATGAGAAAAGCTATGTTTTAGGGCGTATATCTGTAAATTAAGTAAAGATTTACATAAGACATAAATGAAGGCAAAGCGTAGCAATTAATCAAGGGTCAAGGACACAGCGTCACTGACAGAAACTATGTTGTTCTAGTTGTTCATTTGATAGGACTTTCATCTTATTGGAACTATAAACACCTTACGTGTCCGGTAAAATATTTATGTTCCTATGTGTGTACATATTTCTATCTGTCTCTATGTTCCTATATGAATATATGTTCCTATCTGTGTACATATTTCTATCTGTCTCTATGTTCCTATATGAATATATGTTCCTATCTGTGTACAATTTCTATCTGTCTCTATGTTCCTATATGAATATATGTTCCTATGTGTGTACATACCTCGATCTGTCTACATGTTCCTATATGAATATATGTTCCTATCTGTGTACATATTTCTATCTGTCTCTATGTTCCTATATGAATATATGTTCCTATCTGTGTACATACCTCGATCTGTCTACATGTTCCTATATGAATATATGTTCCTATCTGTGTACATATTTCTATCTGTCTCTATGTTCCTATATGAATATATGTTCCTATCTGTGTACATACCTCGATCTGTCTACATGTTCCTATATGAATATATGTTCCTATCTGTGTACATATTTCTATCTGTCTCTATGTTCCTATATGAATATATGTTCCTATCTGTGTACATATTTCTATCTGTCTACATGTTCCTATATGAATATACGTTCCTATGTGTTAATTGCAAAGTGATTGAACAAAGAATCATAAGGAATTGCATACATTTATATTTGTGACCAGAAAGGTCAGATGTTGCTTTATAAAATGTATATAAGGGCGGATGGCTAAATGGACCCTATGCCTCCCAAGTTAGAATGACGTTAATGACCAAAGATTAATATGATTATTTCTTTCTCCCATTTTATTGCCACAATTTCGGAACATTTTATTAGATATGACTTAACCGCACCGAAGTTGAATCGCAATGTCTATTTTTTTTCTAAAAGCAAACTAAGAGGGCATTTAAAACTCTTTTATTTAGCGGTTCGTGCTCGGCATTGATTGCAGATAACCTCATTTTTTGTGGGAAATAAAAACGTTGCAAACTAATATTAAATTTGCTGTATTCAGAGTAAGCTTTCAAAGGCGTGTTTATTTATAGGCCTTTAGAAAAGTTGAACATTATTGTAATGTTGTAAACTTTCAAAGTAAGGGAGGGATTGTACACGATACAAACGGATATTTAAAAAAACTAGTGTATGCACGCTTATATATATATATGTTTCCATGTCTTCCATTTTGAAAGCATATACCTTATTATTCCAAATATCTATCGAAATACATTTATTAACCTCAGGAAATAAATTTTATTTTTCTTGTTAATATTTAAAGTATTTAGTTATTAATTGCGTACATGTATATGTTTGAGGCATGGCATCCGAGAAATGTAACTACGGGAAAAGGTTAAAGAGAAACTGTTAAAAGAAAATGTAACAAGGGGTTTTTACAAGAACGAAGAAATGTTACAAGAGGTGTGGGTGGAGGTGTTACAATGAAAATGGATACCTGCGCTTTATTACATTTTTTATTTTATTGTTTTGTGTGTCAATGGTCTCCATTTAAAAACCAATGTTACTGGTTTTAACCACTTTATTATTCGTATCTGGATGTTTTTTGTCTCTATAAATAGTATTTTCTTTGTTGGCTATATAGTGCTATGTTAATTCAGTATTATTCATTATTGTAAGAAGATCATTAGCAAGGCACGTCTTTGTAACTGTAGAGAAAGAAATAAAAATAAGAAACGCGGCCATTACATAAGCTATAAAACATGCGGAATCTAAGACCGCTGCCAATGTAAGATGATTGAGCTTGATCCACAAGAGTTGCCTCCCATGAGTTGACTGCCATGGTGACTGTGATCTCCACTTAATGAGGTATCCTTACTTTGTTCAGCGTTATAATTTGCATATTATACCATTAATTAAACAGTGCTTTTGAACACTGTGAAATAGGTTGATATTTACAATGTAAATTATATATACACGTATATGATATGAACCAGTTTCAAGTCACTACACAATGGTACATGTACTTCTTGGTGTAAAGTTATAGATTCTGCTTAGTATCGATCCCTTGACCATATACAGGATCATTTATAAATATTATAAATGTTACCCAGAAAAAAACTGTGCTTACTATTACATATCTGAAGTTGTCACTGTGTTGCTCATTAAAGCCTGTTGAAACTGTTTTTGTTATAGCCTGCATTTGTTTCACACAATATTTAACCTTTTTGTTATACATATTTGCGATCAGTTGGATAATAAAATGCAAAACTGCTCAGAAATGCCCTGGGTGTCTTTCCTTTCCCGAAATGAGCGATGTATCGTGAATGTCAATAATGTCGAGCTATAGCTTAGGATTTATATTATATTAAATTACATAATTGATTTTCTCTTCTGTTTATAGTAGTTTCTGTATCTTAAAAGTGTTGCTTCATTCTTCATTGTTCCGTAGCGCGTTTATAATTGATTTTCTATTCTGTTTATAGTAGTTTCTATGTCTTTAAAGTGTTGCTTCATTCTTCATTGGTCCGTAGCGCGTTTTTTAAACTCAGCATTTCTGTTTGGAAAATGTATTCGCGGCGTTTTGTCGACAATCGGCCTCATGTTTAGTAGTCTGCTAATGGGTGTTTTTCCCCATATGACATTAAAATTGCGTTTTAGTTTGTAAATAGAAATTGCACTCTGTGTGACAACATAAAAAGTTATTATAGAAACTCTATATGTTTTTAAGACCCCAAAACGTTCTGTTTAATATGACAAAATGTAATTCATTCTTGATATTGACTAAATATGCGTAATTGTATCCAGAAAATACTCTCCACCCCAAATACCCGCCGTAGCACGACCAAAGCCCTCCCAACACATGGCATGGGGGACAAAAAACAACTCTCTCCATTCTGCCAGGCTGGACAAAATAATGCACTCTCGCTCCACCCACAACTTATTAGTACATTAGTATTCAGCTCATTAAAAACACCTGCGATAGTAATTGGGAAATATCTGATAAAACAAAAAAAAACATGTACAGAAAAGAAGACAACTGCTGCGAAGAACATTGATTGTTGCATCGTAACTCTTACCAATGACGAGTGTTTATGTCAAGTTTTGTTTTCTAAAATGAATTACATGTGTTGAATTTTAAATCATGACTTTACGACCCACAAAACTATGATGTGTTTGAGCGGTATAAAAGGAGTTGGGGAAAAATATGATTTTTGTGTAAATGGAGGATCTTTAGCCTCTGTTGAACACTTGTGCGCGACCGACATGAACAATTTACTTTTTACATTTACAAAATAATACATGCACATTTAATAAGACATGTAAATTGAATAAGACAAAAGAAACTCGTGCCACAAAATTGTAAACATCAAAATAATAATAAATGATTGCGAATTTTATAGCAACCTTTATAAAGGTGTTGATTTAACATCAAAAACCATGATGCTATCTTCTCGCGCACTATGAAATAACGTCAAAATTGTAGGAATCTTCATTTTGCAATATGTTTTGATGCAGTCAAAAGCCATTAGCACAAAAAAGAGTGTGTGTTTTTTTCGATATGATTTCGTAAAGTGTTCAATAGACCTTTCCGAAAACATGATTTATCTGCCCCTACATTTTGCTCTTCAATTGAGATTTAACTTCCGGAAAACGCGCACCTGTTACTTCCGGGCAGTAAACTCGGTCAAATCTGAGCGCCCACATTACTCGGTTCATTGAAGCGAAGTGTAAAAAGATCATGAGCAATACGTCGAAAAAGAAAGGCAATTGACACTCACGTTACTGTTGTATTTGTAAATTCAACTTCTGTGGTAAAATGATTAATGGAGTGAGACTCCTTACATCGGTTTTCTGTTTATCCCGCGGCAGTCCGAGGCAAAAAACCATTTCTGTCTATTTGGAAAAGGCATTGCCAGGTATCATGATCTGGATTTTTCTTACATTTGCTATCGGAATGGATGAAATAACGTTGTATCTTACGTACACAAAGTTATCCTCAATGCTGGCGTGTTCTATGCTGTGGACATGATGATTTAAAGATGTTTCGCTACCTCGTTTAACAGCGCGATTGTAGGCATTTTATGTGTCGATATATTCTTGTTAACTTTACGTATGCATAAGATTCGCTAAAATTGCACTAAAGAAATTTCTTTCATTAATAATTGAAATCACTGTTTCACAAGTTTTGAAGAATCAAACATCGGCCATGTTAAAATGGGCAAAAGGGTTGACAAAAAAGACGCCGCATTATCTTTTATCCATCAGAAGTTTGCCGCCATCAAGAATAATGTCCAATTAACATACCCTTTGATTTCACGAGAAACTTATCATCTTGTCTTGTACATGTTGTGTTTTTCTTAAATTGTTGTCTGATATTTATTAAGCTGAATGAGTATGATCCTGGCAATCATGGAAAATTCCTCTCACAAACTGTGAAAGGTCAAGCATGGCTTACATGAGAGACAAATTGGATTATCGAGTGGTTTTGGAGTCACAGTGTAGATTATTTAAGAGTGAATTACAAAATTATATATAGAGAGGTAAGAGAGGGATGGGTTTGGATTAGCCGGCATTTTTTCCGATACTGCGCAGCGACATTTCTATCATTACAGCACAGGGGCACTTATGAGGTGCCCAGGGACTGAACCCGGCCGGTCCATTATACTGACACCGACGTAGTCAGGCGTAATGCTGTCCCCGTAGCCCCGAGCGTTAGGAGGGAAGCCACTACTACCAACTTTAAAGTCTTTGGTATGACCCGGCCGGGGTTCGAACCCACGACCTCCCGATTCGCAAGCCGACGCTCTTCCATCTGAGCTATTGCGGCCGGTTGAGAGGTAAGATAAAACATATTTCGAAGCTCCAAAATCATGGAGGAGGATACAAAAGAAAACATAACAAAGTTCTTTTTCTCTCTGAAAGTACTACTTACGTCGGCATGCTACGGTCACTTTCACATCCTGTTTTGTTAGTTCATACTTCTAAAAGGACCAGTCAGCAATCAATAAACAAATTGCTAATCACACACACGAGTCAATTAACACCTTTAATCGTATCGTATGAGATTGGATACGTTTCCTTTGAGGAACGGTAATCCACGTTTAATAAAAAATTAATTTACGATTTTCCTTTTTAGTTTTGCAAAGATTTTCTTTTAATTTCTACAACTTGTCATGTTTTCTTCACAACAAATAATATTAATTTTTACCGAAATATTTTATATACACTCATTTTATTTTGGCATATTGTATTCTTTGTGATCTTAGTCAAGTAATTTATGTTAATATGTCTGCGGTTAATATTAATAGTAGTTGCCTAGTTGGTAGGTATACGTACGCTACCATAATTACCACAACTCGCCGTAGTTAGCAGTGAATTATGTATTTGTTTCTGCTGAATACATAATTTATATAGTCGTTTTGAAATTAATTAAATCTTTTTTAAAAATCATTGCAAACTTTTGGCCAGAAAACAATTAACCATTACATATTTAATTGATAAATGACGTTAACATCTATTTGCGAAACCATAAACATACCGACAGATTTGAGCTCTCAAAAAAACACATTTAAAATGCTTCATTTATCGCTCGTACAGTGCTTCGGTGTCTTTTCATGAAATTATTCGATGTGGCTTGTTCATCTGTTTGGAACTAATTGCTGATTGTCCTGAATAATCTTTCTGGAGTTTTTCATGGTGGGTAAGAACAACAATGAAAGGGGGAGTGAAGTAATCACCCCACCCGCTGCAGATCCCAAGCGGCCGGCTAACATAGTTCTGTCCGATCCTCAGGCTAACTTGAGTACACACTCATCAAATATGGCATTTGGCATGCCTTTTGTAAATGGCCACGGAAGCCCCATAAAGCGGATGTATCCGTTCTCGCCTATACCGGCGTCATCATATCAACATTCGTCGATCTTCCAGCAACCTTCATTACACAGCTGTAACCCTTCCACTCTCATTCCTCCATCTTCACCTACACCTATTGCTCAACCCATATTCGAGCAGTTGTCTGCCTCACTCCAGTCTATTGCGTGTCGTCTTGATGGTATGGATGCCAAACTCTTCCAACAAAGCGCTATCCAGGCCAGTATCCATAAAATCAACGAACGGCTGGACGGAGTAGATCGACGGTTTGGTAAAGTTGAACGATCATATGAGTTGATATCCGGCCAGTATGATGATATTCAGAAAGGTTCTTCTTCTCAGGCTGGCGATTTTTACAGATGAAATCTTCATTTTTTACACTTACTGCTGTAAACAAGTCTATAAGGTAATGTACAATAAGCTGAATTATGGACTTATTGATTTGAAATGTCGCTCGATTAGCGATAACCTACTTTTCTTTGGCATCTCGAACAGCACGAGGCTGTCCCATTGTCATCCTCTACGACTGGGTCAACTAGCGGTCTCAATCCCGCTATTGTTAACAATACCAGATACTCCAGCACCTTCCGTGTCCAATGCCGAGGTTTGTCTAGCTAAAGTGATTGCTATTTGTGCTGATGTGTTTAAAATGCCAAATTCTGAAAGTTCACTGCACATTGAAGAGCCCATCGTATCGGTTACCCTCTGCGTGGTAAAACTCGTCCCGTTGTTGTGTCATTTAATTCCGATTCCAAGGCTGCTGTTAAAAGTCCTCTTCAAAATATTAACTTACGTTCAATGTGTTTCAATGTGGCCGATCAGTTCCCCCAAGACGGGAAGGAAAAACGAAAACAGTTAACTCCAGTTATGTTGGCTGCGAGACGTGAGGGTTAACGTGCTGTATTGGTACGCGACAAGTTGTTAATTAACGGTATGTCATACACACCTGAGGTCACAGATGTAGGTCAGAAATGGAAAGCACGAGGAAAGTATGAACTATCAATCCTCTCGTGGAATTGGATTTAAGTCAAGTCTTAGTGACATTGATAATCAGTCGTTTGTAACTGGGTTTGATTTTGTGTTTTGCTCTGAAACATGGGAGAAAACTGATGACAATTTTAAATTGAGTGGTTTTGATAAACTTTCTGTACCGAGAACCGAAAGTTTGAACTATAGAACTAAGTGTGGACATGATGATGTTTGTTTATTTTACAAGCATAAGTTAAGAAAAGTGTTTACAATAGGGAAAATAGACCCAACAGGTTTTATATTCTAAGCATTTTCTTGATACGCCTAAGATCTATATACATGCTTTTGTTATATACCCCCAGCTAGTAGCCCTTACTTTCAGTCACATGACGTAGTCTATTTTGAGCAACTCTAAGATGATGTTAAAATTTTTACTAGCAAAGGTGTATTAGTAATAATTGGATAATTAAATGCCAGATGTGGCGAAAAGTCCGATGACATGAATATAGAGAATTTAAATGTTTACGACATTTTTGGTGATATAAATTCTGATGTTTCTTTTCCTAATAGGACAAGCATGGACAAAACGGTTAATTCTTCAGGTAATAAGAATATATGACAAAGTGCTATGAGCATTGCAACATATGTCGAACTCCGTAAAGGCACAGGACAATGGTATTTCACGTGCAAGCCAAATGACAAGACATTTTTTATGATTCTAAAAGAGCAAACCCGACAGTAACCGCCTTGGAACTGTCAGTCGTAAATATGGGCCGACTGGGTGCTTAAACCGGTTTTAAAGAGCTCTAACCTCGCACGTCCTGATGGGTTTCTCAAATGCAAGCAATGAAAAGAAAACTGATCTATTTGAATACAAAAATGTCATAGCGCTGATGTTTTTTTTAATAAGTTATGACAAAAGTAGTGACGTCATTGAAAGAATATTGTCCACAGTGTTTAGAAAAGAAAGGTGTATTATTTCGATTAGAAAAAAAACTAAACAAAAATGGTTGATTATAAGTGAAATTAACTTTTTGAATCAAGAAAAAACATGACCAGAGAAGAATAAATGGTTGTAGCATCCAGTTCATCTGAAGATGGAAGTGAGGAACCAAAGTCCAATGTCCATCAAAGGAAATACACGTAACAATTCCTTATAGGATGAATTAAATGACAACATAGATTACATGCACGAGGAGATTTTTTACGACCGCCACACCGCACAATTAACATTGTTGTGATCATGAATAAGAATATATGACTAAGTCCTATGAGCATTGCGACACATATATCAAACTCCGAAAAGGCATAGGACAAAAGCTTTTCACGTGCAAGCCAAGTGAAAAGTAAGAACTCATTTTTTTATGATTTTAAAATAAGTTCATTGATCTTTGCATTTCTAGCAGGACTCGTCTAGTCAATGGTCGTGTCCGTGGGGATAGTGGTGTTGGTAGCTATACCTTCATGTCCTCTACAGACAATAGCATTATTGACTGCTATTTGTTCTGAAGAGTTATTTTCTCTTTATAAATAATGTTACTGTGCATGATATGCAAGTATGCTCTACTCATGCTCCAATTCAGTTAAATTTTTGCTTATATAATACTCATGATACTAGTAGTAAAATATCATATGATAGTTTTAAGGTACATGTTTTTAATGAAACCTTGCGGTAGGAGAGGGATAATTTATATGATATTGTTGATCGAGTATGCACACAGAGTTTGACAATAGACGAAGGCGTGGGTTATATTTCCGAAAAACTAAATAATATTGCATGTCGCGTGCATGGTAAAGTTTTATTTCACAGTAATGCTCCAAAAAGTAAACAATAGTCGTAAAAGTAAAAATGAATAGTTAAATGAAGAATGCGTTATAGCAAAAAAAAAAGATAATTTAGAGCCGCATGTAATAAATATAGAAAGTCTAAAACAGATGTTGAATTGTGTATTGTTAAGGCAAAGCGTAAGTCATACCGTAAAGTCATAAATAAAGCTAAAACAGAATATAAAATAATACAAAAGCGCAATTTACACGATTAAGCTTCTTCTAATCTTAGACAATTCTGGAATGTGATTAAAAATATAAAAATAAGCAAGACTGTAATCAGAATCAGATTAATCTAAGTGATATGTTTAAACATTTTAAAGATTTGTTTTCGACCGAAAACATTTTTAAAAATAATACTGTTGAAGAAGAATTAAATACTTCGAACTTCACAAAAAATATTGAATCCCTAGGTAAGGTTTTCAAACTACACGAAGTTAAAATCGCAATTTCTTCATTAAAAAGAGGAAAAAGTTGTGGCTATGATAACCTTATACCAGAATTCTTTCTTGATTGCATAGATTTCATCTCACCGTTACTATGTAAACTGTTACCTATTTTTTCACAGCTGGTGTGTATCCTGCAAGTTCGACTAAATGAATAATTGTGCCTGTTCCAAAGAAAGGTTCGCTTTCAGACTTAAATAACTACAGAGGTATTGCGCTTACAAGTGTTTTGTCTAAGATATCAAATATTATCAATAAACGTTTGTCTGATTGGGTGGAAGCTAACAACATTTTAAATGAGTTTCTGTATGGTTTTAGACAAAAGTACGATGGATTGTATTTTTGTTTTAAACTATATAATTGATAAAGTAGGTAATAATGAAAATGGTAATTTATATTGTTATTTTGTTGATTTAAAAAAAAGCCTTCGATCTAGTCTATAGGAACGATGTATTTATTAAATTAACAAGAAATCGATGTTCTTTCTAATTTGTACAGTTTTTGCGATCTATGTATGCTACTGTTAAAATGTGTGTACATTTAAATGGTAAAAGATCTGATTTCTTTGATAGCTTTACTGGCGTTAAGCAGGGTGAAACTTTATCTCCGTTACTTTTTCTCATGTTTATTAATGACATGTATTCTAACATTCTTTCTAACAATGAAAACAATGCTCTTGACAAAATATAACTTGCCGAAATGAATTTGTTTATGCTACTATTTGCGGATGACACTGTATTATTTTCGAGGACAGCTATAGGCTTAAAAAAATAAGGTTAATGCACTTGAAAATTATTGTAATTCTAAGGGCATAGAAGTAAATGTTTTGCAATTAGCTATTGTAGTTTTTGGCAAGGGTATAACAAGAAGAAACATAAATATAACTTATAATGGCAAGCAAATTAAAAGTATGAATGAGTTTACATATTTAGGAGTTACATTCAAGGCTAACTATTCTTTTTATACGTCACATAAGCGTTTATCAGTAAGTGCTCTTAAAGCCTTGTTTTCCCAAAATTCCTTATTTGGTGAAAAGTCTGTACATGTTCAAGATAAGCTTAAATTGTTCGATGCAATGGTTCTCTCAATTTTGTGTTACGGATGTGAAGTTTAGGGTTTTCACAAAGCCCCTGACATAGACCGTATTTATCTAAAATTTCTAAAACATGTATTATCTGTTAGGCAACATACTGCTAGTGCTTCAGTGTATGGAGAACTGGGTAGATTGCCTTTTGTTTCAACTCGCAGAATTCGTATTATTAAATATTGGATTAATTGTAAACAAACATCCTGACTCTTCGCAATATAAACTGGCTCATTTAGCTAACAATGATGGTAATTATATAATGAAATGGACATTTAATGTTAAAGACATTTTTGAAAATCTTGGGTTAGGCTTCCTTTTTTTTACGAGTCTTACAACAGTGATAACATAAGCATAAAACACAGTGAATTATTGACCATACGTACAAGGTAGGCATTATTCGATTTATTTATCTAGTAAGCTAGAAACATACTGCATATTTAAGAATAATATTGAATTTGAAAAATATCTTATGGTTGTTGAAAACCCCCTTCATCGAGGAGCCTTAACTAAATTGAGATGTTCTTCCCATAAACTCGCAATAGAAGAAGGTAGATTTAGCAACTTTGATAAACAGGATAGGAAATGTATATAATGTCGAATGAATGTCATCGAAAACGAATATCATTTTGTTCTAAAATGTCCTTTTTACAGAGAATTAAAAACTAATATATTACCAAACTATTTTTGCTCTTGGCCAAGTATTGTTAAATTCAAACAACTAATGAAATGCACCCAGACATGATTAACTAAACGACTAGCTAGATTTGTATAGCTTGCAAACTGTAAAAGAAAAAATGCATAGTAGTATTTTTTTAACTTCCATGTTACCATGAACTATAATTGTACTTGACTTAATAGTATACACATACCTTATACATTTGCTACATATTTTCTATATGTTTAACATGCATGCAATTCATTATACCGTATATGTGTATTTCTGTCGCCAAATTTATGTATGGCCATAAACATATAAGTTTGTGCCAATAAAATATTGAATTGAATTGATGCACATAATGGTCCGATTTTGAAAGCGTTCCCACATCTTTAGCTCGCAGAACAAATTCCGCCTTCTTCTCTGTCACTTGTTAGCAAACGCAAATAGTCTTTCAATTTGTCTACCGTAAGCTGATCTATCATTGAATCACTGACAAACTTAAAATTTTCTTCTGATTCGTCCGCCATCTTGTCAAAAAATTTACTACCCAGAGCTGAAGCGTTCCGAAATATTAAAGGGACGTAACTCATTTTCCGGAAAGGTCTATAGGCCAAGCTTTCAACCTGCTGGGTTGAAGTTAATCTTAAATGCTGTAGAAAGACAAGGCAGCAAATACTGTTTTCTGATCAGACGGCTCCTATCGCATAGGTACGATCAAATCGTGCTTAACAGTCCTAGAGTTAAGATTCCATTTAAATATTTATTTACCCTGGAATACCTATTATTCACTAACTGGACGGAAACATCTCAAAATTGTACTAAAGTATACCTGACGAAATCTTATCTCAAATCGGTTATCTCACAAGGGTAAAACACTTAAATATTGCATTCATTTGTAAGCTAATGAAACACTGTTTTTAAAGCACAAGACGTCATTAATGCTGAAATATTAAAACCTGTAGTTTATAAATAAGTAAGTGAAATGAACGGGATCTCACTATCTTATATCCAATCAGTCCTGTGATCTATAAATCACACATATGTTATCTCTCAGGAATAAAGTATTGTATTCCTACTCGCATAGGGTATTAACTCATCCTCCTTCGCAGTTATCGTTCGTTACTCCCTCATGCCCCTGCTACAAGTCCTCGGCTATGTAGAGCAAATGTACTGCTGCGCCTCCAATTGATGAGTAACAAAATTACAGTTTAAATGCTTCAAAACTGGGGGTTGAGGGTTCGAATCCCGGTATGGGCACACCTGGTAAACTTTTTTTCTTCCTACTGTTTCACTTTGACACTTATTTCCGCACCACTCTACCAGATTATGAAGTAAATATTTTGTAAATGAATTTTACAAATTCGTTAAATAGTTTTTTCAAAGTCTAAACAATGTGGTAAAGTTATTTTATATTTTGCAGCAATACCTAAGATACCTTATAAAACACTTTGGCAACACGGATATTAATTGTTTGGCTAACAAGAGCTCAGTGATGTTTTAAAAAGCACAGTGTAAGCAGAATTTGTTTTTGGAAAAATCAGTCTTAAGCGTGTTTGGTTTGTAAACAATTAGATATTTGGGATAGTTCGAGACAAACCAATCAAGTAACGTGTTATGTTTATCAAATGCTATCGTTTCTTTCCAAACGATACTCATTAGCAAAACACTTCTCCTAAAAAGGATTTAAAATAATGTTTGGAGTTTTCTTGTTTATAAAAAAGAGACTCCTTAAATACCAGTTTTAGAAGAAAAATCCATGAATTAAAAACCGGAAGGAGATTTTTCTTGAAGTTTTGCATACTCGTCTGAATTTAAGTATACAACGCATTAGTTATGTTAATATTCAAATTATATGTATTTTCTATCACACTTGTGTAGCTTTCTTTGGCGTGAATGAGAAATGACTCAACTATTTTTCTTGGTTTACATCTTAATTTACACACACACACACACACACACACACACACACACACACACACACACACACACACACACACACACACACACACACACACACACACACACACACACACATACACACACACACACACACACACACATATATATCGTTTTGGTAATTACATTATAAATACTATTCGTGCATGAATAAATCATATTACTATGCAAACATGCAATAACAATTATAACTATGACTGAAAATATCAATAACTTGACCTGACTACGGTTCGAACCAGTGACCTCGAGATTGAGAGGCAAACACTCTACCAACTAAGCTTAGCGATCAGGTGTTATTAAAATCGTCCCTAATTGCATTGAAACTTTATTAAGATAATGTACAATTGCTAATGGCGTCTTGAAGGTCGCAAATTCGTATTTTTTTCTAGTTATCGAAATAGGGTTATCTCGGACATACTATTCGACTCTTCAATGTCAGCCTCAGAGTCCCCTAATATCACTATCGTTTATCTTGTGATATGACAATATAATGGTTTCAGTATAGTTTTCATTCGACAATTTTGCATACATATAAATGCTTTAGACATTAAAGACATAAAATAACAGATAGAGTGCAAACAACGGCATGCAAATATATATATATATATATATATATATATATATATATATATATATATATATATATATATATATATATATATATATATATATATATATATACACACACACACACACACATGTACAAATCTAAATGATGAATGAGCCACACACATTACAATATTATACAAATAACGCTTGAAATACAAGTACGAGTTATCTTAGTTTACCAATGAGTAAGGACAGAACTTAAGCGATACAACAGGAACACAAGATCAAGTTATCTTTGACTGAAAAGAAAATGATTTCCTTTAAAAATTGCTTTTTTGTTGTTCAAATTGCGGAGTGCGTTACCCAGCTCCCTCTTCAGACTGCACCAGTCCGTATAGAACACCAATACATGTGCAGTCTAGCCGTTGTTACATATTTAATGAAGGTTAACATATGCTTAATGTATATTTTTACTTTTCCTTGATTGAAAATTTGTTGGGTATATTATGCAAAAATAAAGACTTGTTCCGGTCCATATATAGTTTCACTGAATTGTGTATTATAACTGCGTGTTCGGTTTCTATCGCGAAATACATATTCTTGTAATTCTAAATTAAATTTTTGTCAACACAAGTATTAATTTGTTTGATATTTAAATACATATTAATATAGGCATTACAAGTAATTCATCATTATATAAAGGCAACATTTTTTTTCGATAATAGTTTTAAAATAGAAAATAAGTATAGCTTATTAACAAATATGCACATAATTTTACTTTTACTGTAATAGTACTTCATATGTTTCTTGCATAGTCGTGATTATTTGTTGCTAATGAATCCCAATGCATACCAAATGTAAACTTCACTGTTTACAATGACATACTATCTTAAAATTCCCTGATTAAGATAAAGGAGTCCAACTAAACATACCTACTAAATATTTAAACTACAATATATATTATCAGATAAGAGAGACCATCTGTATTATCATTGCTGTAATTAATTATTCCAATGAACTCCAATAATGTTTAGAACTTTAATGAATAATATATGAATTTAGACCTCATCGATACATTAATTATCGTATACAGGCAGTTAGTTACTTCGATACTGTTGTGCGCGATTTTTTTTCTCCATGGATTATGAATGTTCGGCACTAAGATATACATATAGTTTTGTGTACACATTTTGTCTCCATGGGCTGTGAATGTTCGGAACTAAGATATACACAGTTTTTTTCTTTAAACGCTTTTGCTCCATAGATGATGAATGTTCGGCACTGAGATATTCACATAGTATTGACTCTGTCAAACACTTTCTGTTGAACCATGGGCATACTTCTTGCTGTGTTTTTTCTTACTTACTCGTTCGCGTTGGCCTCGCAGCCAATCCAGAAGTACACGTGGATCCCTGGAGTTGCCATACCCAGACGACTGGAAAAGCCGTATGAAACAGTTGCAGACGATTTGATGCGGTGCTTGTTTCAATGTTTAGTTCTAAAGCATGAGTGTTCAATAGTGGACTTTAGTGTTGCTACTAAAACTTGTAGGCTATCTAAATGGACACAAATCAAACACGTTGAAGTAAGTCCCTTAACGGACCTGACTCATTATGTCGGAATCAAGAAAGGTCTACCTCGTAAGTAATGATGTACACATTACCTGATCTGTCCATAAAGCTCATGAATACGCTTTATAATAGTAAACAGACTTTTTAAATACGGATCCTTGAATGTTGTATTGTTTGTATTTTTCTTAGTTATACCTACCTATTCAGGGGCGGATCCAATAATTGTTCAGTGTGATGGCAGGGTTCTAATAAAAGCAGCACCAGATGTGCTAGACCTGCTAGTGGTGTCTGAGAGTATGGTCACCCAGAAAACATTTGAAATGTAGCAGCTAAATAGAGTAATTCCCTTCATTTTTGAAGCAGCTACAAATTTTACAATACCACCGATGAACAGCTTCAATCTAAGCAAAGTAACTATTTTTGTAGGTGTATAATTTCCTTCAGAAGGCTCTATTTTGATTTCTTCAAGATTATATTCTTTGGATTCTACACGTTAAAAACTACTATTAAATGCATACCTTTTAGGATAAAAATACCAACAACCAGTCTGATAAAGATCACGTAGCTGTATTATTCCCCTTTTCTGAAAGTATATTACTCGGGGAATCGCGGACCTGAATGATTTAATACGTAGGCCGTAATTAACGATGCACAGTGCGTATGTTACACAAAGAGTTTAATTTCAATGCGTTTTTTTTTTTTTGTTTTCTACTAACTTTAGGCGTTAATACGAGCTTATGTTTATGCCGAATACAGAATTGAATTGCGAATTAGTGCAGTCTGTCTAAATCTACAACAACACAGCCATAATTGTTGGTAATGTCGTCCAGTTTTCACTGTTTGATACACCTCCAAAAGCTTTTTATTGGGTTAAGAAAAAAAAACCAAAACAGCGAAGGGTGACTATTAACAAACATTATAATAATGCATCGTTTATACAATGTAAAAGATAACCATTAATATGACACTGAAGAGCTAACGTTCTAATTAGCGCTACATACGAATGGAATTTAACAACTGCCATGTGTAAAAGTTTTTACATTCCCAAAGTTCCCACGTTTATTTATTGTGTGTACGGGTTTATTATTTAAAGAAATACAAGTAACATAACACCATAATATATATGTAACAATGTGTTCTTTTACTTTTACTTACGAAATAGAATGATAATTCCGTTTAAAAAACGATCGTGTCAGCATTTGTAAATAGGACAAAGGTTAGGTTAGACAGTTACGAAAAAGCAACTACACAGCTTTTTGGGATCAGAGCACGATTTTGATTTCAGTATGCCACCAAGTTCTGTAAATGGTATCGAGTGTCATTCGTACCAGCAACCAGCTTCATCGATATAATGTTAACTTAAAAGTGGCTTTATTGGTTGGCGCAGTATGTAAAAAGATTTTTTATTTTTACGTTTAAAAGGCAGTTTTATTTAATGTTGCTATGTTATATCGTGTTTCATGGCTCACAAATGCAACACAGTATGATTGTGATAACCTTCATTTATTTATATTATGTTTCAGTTATGAACATAGGCGTTTATGAGAACCGATCCAGCGTGCCGTTTAGCGGTGCTTCGAACATGTGTACAACGACTGGTGGCCGCCTAGCAACGTTTACAGAGGTTTTTGATGTTGTCTACACACTGGATTGGCAGGTGTGTAGTTGCGGCTGGGTTCAGAATGGCAGCGCTTTCACAATTACGAAGACACCCGCCCATATATGTGACTCAGGGGCCAAACTCTGTGAGACACAAACAGGCACAGTGTTTTGTACTTATTTCTGAACGACGTACAAAAACTCAAAAACCTTTACATAGAAGTGTCTGGTATACAATAAACCTTTCAAAAACGTTTAATTTCAACCTTAGGCATTGAACTGATCGTCGCAGATTCCTCGCGATCAATAGCATAAATGCACTCAAGAGCCTGCGGCCGGTTAATTATCACCGTAATTCCCCATGCACGAACAAACAATTTTCCAGCACAAATATTAAGAAGTAATAGCCGGGCGAATGTTCAACTTACGTTTATGACCCTCAGAATGTTCAGTCTGTGAGTCCATATATTTGCTTCAATCATTTTTAAAGTTTATTTTGCTAATTGAGTGTAGCAGCAGTTACTGAGAATGGCGGAATGTAGCTTTAAGACAGCTTTAAACTAGTTAACCTTAACAATAAAAAACACCTTATTAGGTTTACGAGGTGCTGAACAGTAAAAACCCAGAAATGCACTTAAAAAGTTCAAATCTTTCTTAGAGCTATGTTCATATTTTGAAACGCTCTTGCAGTTAGTATAAATGATAAAACACGTAACTCTCGATCATTCTTGCTCCAACATCCAGACCGAACATTATCCTCCATGCCCTTACTTGGAGTTAAACTTGCGAAATTGGATAAAGTTTACATGAAAAGAACGGATTCAATGATTTCCTAATTTGATGAGACAGTGCCGGATACGGACAAAATACCGATCGATCATACCACAAATCCAACAACAAGTGTCATTTGAATTCATAATTTGACTTTATGTACGCTAAGGCTTTGTTAGCGAGGAAATACCTGGTCATCAAACGAAGCTGCTATGGATGTGAAATTGACGACCCTCGCAAATCCAGCATGATTGTGTGATGTGATGGGGAAACTAAGAGGGTGAAGACTATTATCTGGACTTTGGTAATGGTAATTTCAAACAGAGGCTTTCTAGACATAATGAAAAGTTTTCGTTCACTGAAAACTAAATGGCGTTGTCGATATTCCGTCTGGAAAAATCGGCTGCTTAAACAAGTGGAAAAGAAAACAATTTTAGGAAATACGAAATGTTTGGATGGACATCGTTTATGTTTGACTTAAAATCAGATATGTTTAATTTTCTATGACAATACGAACTGCCTTACATATACATATAGATGTTTATCGTTCAATATTTTATAGGTTTGCACACAATTTTCTTTGACTATGTGTCGATAATAAATATGCTGATAATAAATAGTAAACATAATATCTTGTATTTCATTATGTTCAATTAAATTGTATACGAATTGAGATTTTAACGAAAAATATATTGTTTATTATCATGGGTGTTAATTATAACTAATTTGGCACTAGTACAAAGCATCATTAACGGCCATTGATAATACGCAGAAAGAACACATACACTCTGGATAATCCTTTTAGCAAAACGGGGAATTAAGTAGGAGCTGCTAAATTATATAAAGTGTTGAAAAAGAAATATCCCGGAACATTCTTATTGTATCAAAAGTTAGTAATAAAAGCAAGATGCTGACGTCCTACAAAAACAAATTCGACAAAAAACATACGACATCCCGACTTGAAGTGAATTCAATGTTCAGGTAGATATTATGTTGGTGGAAAATATTTCAAAGCTTAACGCTGGTATAAAATAATTACTCATCGTGGTTGATATATTCTCACGTTTCCTTTTTGTGCGCGCTCTTTGAATAAAAAAGTAGACTTTTACAAATCAGAATGTTAACAAAAATTAGATCAGCCAAAGAATCTGAATTTATCAACCAGTAGTTTAAAACATTTATGAAACAACAAGGTATTTATTACCACAACCCAGAATCCACCAAAGGTTTTTTATGCAGAAAGGGCCGATCGACCGTTGATGGCAATGTGGTTTCGAATGATGAGACAACAACGCAATTTAAGATACATCGATCAATTACAAGATTATAACCAAACTCATCACCAAAGCCAATACGGTGTAGGTCCGAGAGAAAATACAAAACCAAAAAAAACTGATGTATGGGTTTATATGTATTTGAATAGAAGAAAATAAAGAAAATTCCATTACAATGAAAACTCAAGGTCGCTGATTTAGTTCGTCACAGTCATCTAAGGCACCCGTTTAGGCGTGCATGTCATCAACGATGATAAATTTGTTGTTTATTAATATACCTTTGTAGAAACGAAAGTCGGGATTTATAAAAACTACAGATGGCATCCTGACACCATTCCTAACTTCGCCAGTTCTTCTTACACTTCATATTCAACATTATACTTTTTTTTAAAAAATAATGGGTCGATCTAATCTCTGTATTTCATATCCTTGAAGGTGGATTCACTTTTTAAAAAATTAAAAACAAGTTGATCGACGTTATATCTTACCAAATCAGGCAGACATTGTGTGTATTGTATCTTTTAAGACGATGTCATCAGCACAAGAAACGGTAGACCAGGTAATCAGAGAACTGAAACGTGATGATAGAAGTATGTTAAATTCATTTATAGACTATAAGGCAAACAGCCAACGACTAAAGCACCAATTATGAAGAGGACTGAATACAGAGAGCGAGAACAAAGGGAAAAAAAGCACGCACGCAAGCAAGGTGGCGCCCTCACAGTTATAGTTACAAAATGTAAACACTTCTTTTAATTGTTCTACATTTGTTACATTAAAGACAGGTTATCTTAAATAATGCGATGTCTTTACAATATATTTCAAGAATTTAATGTCAGTAGTTAAAAAACTAAAGCCGATAAGTAGTGTTAATTTTGTAAAAATCATTATTTTCAACTTGTATTTTTAAGCACATACATTTATGCATAACATGACTTTTGTATAGATCATTAGTTTTAACTTGTATTTTAAGTACATACATGTATGCATAACATAAATTTCGACAAAGACTCGTTATTAATCTCTATGCTTTTTGGGTTTAACATAAGTTCTGTTAAATTCTCTGTGAATTGTATTTTCTCATGGATCAACCCAACATTCTAATTTATTAGTTTACTCATGACTATTTTCATTATGTACAGAATAAGGAAATATGACAAAGTCCTATCAGCATCGCAGCGTATACCAAAACATGAAGAGTCACCGGACAAAGGTATTCACTCGAAAGCCAAATGTAAAAGTAAGAAAGAAAAAACGTAATGACAAAAAGAGCAAACCCAACAGTTACCGCCTTGGAACGGCCTGTCGGCCAAAAAGGACCTACTGGAATGCTTAAACCGGTTTAACAGAGCTCTAACGTCGCACTTCCTGGGCGGTGGTCGTCAAAAGCAAGCAATGAAATAAAACCATCTATATGAATTAAAAAATGTCCAAGCGCTGAAGTTTTCTTGAATAAGTTATGCCGTCATCAAAACAAAGTAGTTACGTAATTGAAAAATAATGTCCACGTGGTTTTTAGAACAGAGAGAACTATTATATCTGTTAGAACTACACAATATTGTTGATTGTTTATAAATTAAATCACGCAAAAAATAACTTGAGATGAACTGTAAACGGTTGTAGTATCTTATTCATGTGTAGATGGGATTTAGGAACCAAAGTCCAATGTCCATCAAAGAAAAATACACGTAACAAGCTCTATAGGGTGAATTAAATGAAAACATAGATTACATGCACGTGGAGTCTTTTTACGACCGCCACACAACACAGGTAAAGTTGTTCTAATCATGAAAAGAGAACTATGATAAAGTCCTATGAGTGTTACAACATAAGCTGGAAAAATAACCTGCATTTTACCACATTAAACGTATTTTCCCAGTCTTTGCTAAAACATCCCTGACGCAGTGCAGACAATAAAAACACAGTATTATTCCATAATCACATGCCTTACTCAAGTCAAAGTTACTAGTGAGAACCCAGTACGAGTTACATAATTATGCTTTCAAGTACATGTAAGCAACTTCATGAGCACGGTATGAGATAAATCTGTAGCCTAACATAATAATAAGGACAACATGCTCTTTTTCTTGCTGTGATGTTTGCGGTAGTAAACATACCAACTGGCGCTCCGGGAATCGGTCGAGATGAGAATCATAACATTGACACCAACGTCATTCCTGGGGAAAAAGATTATACAAACTTTATGAAAATGTATAATCTATTTTGAGCACTGTTTTATTTCATATTGGCATCAGTAGGCAAGTTTTGTATTTTTAAATCAACATACTGTAAAAAGCTCTTCACTATTGGTATATCTAATTAACCATGCTATAATTCGCATGCTATTGAATGATATTTTACTTATTCATTATATGCCACTTTTCAATAAGAATCTATTCCAAGTGTTATTACGTGTTTCGTTTGTCTACATTACGTCGCTTGCAACACTGTATTTAATGGTTTTTATTATTGGTCAGAATTGGTTTTACTTCCATTCTGCGGCGAGTTCTCGTATAGTTAAATTATTTTTATTAACTTGCATATTTTCAATTACGTTTCCCGTTTAGTCATTTATAGATGTCCATAAGTTACGTCTTTGTTTGCATAAGTACATTCATACACACATACATTACAGACTAAAATTAACACCTTCACATTCAATTTCTAGAACAGTATAATAGTAAGTAATGAAACAGTTCTCCGGTTATAAAATAATTAAAATGTTACCAGCTAAAAAGTCTCGTGTAGTTCTAAGACACAAGTGACACAATATGTAAAGGGCCTAAAGGTGTTTGTATTTTGCGTTAAAACAGTTTTAGTGTTTCTTAATAGAGACGGTAAAAGCCAATCAGCGTTTCGTTCAAACCGTGAATGTTCGTAACGACGTAGTCTTAAGACTACACACCCTGCAAGTTCATGGGATATACACTGTACATCTACTTATGTCAGCAATTACGTTAAAGCAATATACACTCAGCATGGCATTAAATCATTAAAACAAGAAAGGCATTGACGCAATTCATTCAAGGCGACACAAACAATAAAAATCAATTAGTAAGAAATTTTAGCAAGCATTAAAAGCTAACTTTGGTTTTGTAAGTAATTTTAAAGTATAAATAAATATATGAAATGGTGTACACGAAACGCTGATTAATTCTTACAACCTGTATGGAGAAACATTCCCAGTAATTTATTTGACTTGAAACTCTTGATTAGAATCATTAATTGTTCAAGCAGACCAAAAGACGTGAAGTGCAAGAAAACGGCAAGTGCCCCATCCACTAAAATAATTAACCATCTTTGAATCTTTGATGATAAATTTTAAATGTTTTATTTGTTTATGCGACATCTGCAATAATATTATAAACAAATTGTTTAAATAAAAAACATTTAATAGGCTTATACATTTGATGTTTAAAAATCATGAGAAAATCGAAGAAAATTCAAAGTTAGCAGACCACTTGTCCGTGTGACCAGTAGCGCAGAGTTACATAATAAGGAAATATGACAACGTCCTATGAGCATTGCAACATATATCACAAATCTGAAAAGGCACAGGACAAAGGTATTTACATGCTAGCAAACTGTAGTAGTAAGAACAAGAGCTGTGATGAGTCATTAAACAGAAAGAGCAAACCCAACAGTTACCGCCTGCGACAATAATATCTGTGATGGCAAGATTTACTATGTAGTAGTTGATGGTCGTCTGCAACTGCTTTTCGATCGTCATCGTCATCGCTGGAAGCACCAAAACGTTGCCGAATATAGTGAACGCCATGAGCAAATATAAGAACACACCCACGACAATTTTTGTCCCAGGTAAGTCTCGGGGAAACTTCCGTTCGACATATTTCTGTCGATATATTTTGCATTTAAAAATTCCGTGTTCAAACTATGAGTGTTTTTTGTTTTAACACTATCCAATTAAGTTTTCTATTAAAATAATTGATTAAACAGCTAAATATAGCACTTGACAAAACTTGAAAAACATGTTGCACAAATGAGCTCCGTCTATTGAGAGATGTGTTTATGATGAAACTTATCAATAAAATAGTACAAATACACCATGCTTAACTACGAACGAGATGTTGTTTAGTACATAAAAATGGAGGTTTTTAATAAATCAGCAAAAAAAGTGATCTGTTTAAGGATGAAACGAAATACGAGAAACTGTTTGTGAATTATGTAAAATGTTTTTTTAACTAATAATAATTTATTAGAAGATGAAGTTTAAAATAGTTAAAATAACTCTAACCTTTTTTTTTTATGCAATATAACATTAATGTGAATTACAAAGCTGACGTGGACTGACTGTCGTACGTTTTTAAAATGGGTAAGTTCTGAAGAAGTCGGGTACCAAACATCTTCATTAGACATCTGCTACTTTCTCTGCGATGTGTGTATTCAACTTTATTCAATGTATTTAGTATTGTTAGAAATCTCTAGAGCAAACAAATGTGTGCTTAAATTAACACGAAGCTACGGGAAGTGAAGTATTCGCTGCTCTTGTCGTTGCATCTTAACAGTACTTCTCTCTCTACTACTTAGTTCTCTTGAAATGTACGTTAAGCGTCAAGCACCACCTTGTATAATATGTGCGAGTTATTAAACTTGTTTGTGTATTAGAGATGACCTTTGATTGAACTTTCTTGGTTTGTTCACCTTCCAACTGTATTAAGTGAGTACCGGAAGGTCATGATGGAAGAAAACAAAAAAAAATATTAAAACACAGACCAAGTGAAAACATGTTTAATGATTTCCGAGGTATTGGACTGTGATACAATAAAACGACATTTTGTTTTCAACCAACATAATAAAAGTAAATGATATAAAATACTTAAAATGATTCGTATATAAACAAATAGTAGCTCCATCTTTGTATTGGATCCCGTTATGATTACAAATCACTGAATCCATTTGAACTGTATTCGTTTGAGGAACTGGCCTTTAAAATGTTGATGTTCGTTTTCTTGACGTTTACGGACTATACGTCACTATAGCATGATGAAATATGATGGTCACAACAATCTCAGTAAGATCGTATGATGAATGAAGAGAACCCCAATCAATTATTGTTTGCATTACTATTATTTATTTTGAAAAACAAACAAAACACCAACAAACCGCATCATCTTTTGTCTTGTATAATTGTCAATTAAGGCATTGGATTTTTTGTTGTTACTGTGGGTTTTATGCCATTGTGTGGCCTCATAAATACCCCGAAGTAATACTCCCAAAGTGATTTTTGCTGTAAACAAACCATTTTTTATTAGTTTAAAATGTATGTCAACATTTTTTTCAATTTGGTATCACCATTTGCGGTACAATTAAAAGCACACATTTTTGGCTTACAAAGCCTATATGTAATGGAACAGAATTGGTACAATTAATGGCGCATATTTTGGGTTAAATGATGATATACACATGTCTGTTTTAGCCTACCTGAGCATAATGTGACCACTTCTGGTCCCCTTCGTCCGTCATCAACGATTTTCACTGAGAACACTCTACAGGCTACAGATTTTACCCAAACTTCACCAAACTTATTGAAAATGTTCGCATGGAATATTCGATGAGTTCGAACTGGGTCGCGTGCAGCAAAAAGTAGGTTACTTGGTCACTTTATGGAAAATCTTAATCACTTTCCGGAATATTTCTATACTATATTTATGGCTAGTCATCCGGTGTTGGATATTCACGCCAATCTTGACTCTGTTAAGGGTCATTATTGCTATTTTATAAAACATTAAGTTACACTATGTATGCAAACTGTATACAGGTACTCCTTGTGTCGTTAAACTCGTTATTAAGAAAACTGTTGGAAAGTTACGCATCTTAATTTTGTGACTTCAATGAAAAAAATATACCCCAAAGCAGGATGGTGTGCAAAACAATTAATTTAGAAAACACGTTTTTTTCCGACAACTACGCCAATGGTGATGTGATATTAAAATGCGAAAGTGACATTATTATTTAATTTTGACATAGAGGTTCAAAACAGACCAAAAACAAAATTAATGGCAGTAGAGAACATTTTACACATTGGAAAGAAGAAATACGGCTACAATAAGAACAATCGGATAATAAGAACATCTGACTCATCTAGGCAATAAACTATAGAAAATCATTAAAGGTCTGTTTTCTTGTAACAATATGTCCAGCAAAATTAACTGAACGATTTTATTGATTTTTGACACGTTGGAGACAGGAATTGCCTTACACTGGAAGCTGCAACTTTCCATGATTTGATGTGAAACTGAAGGCATTCCTTGTTTAATTTTAGTAAAGTACTAAAAGTGTGAGCTATTTTATATTTGTTTTACAATTTCATCTAACAAAAGTGTTATTAAATTATATAATATTGTTATGAAACTGATACGATAACATTAAAAGGAGCTTAAGTAGCTCCTTTAAGTTAACGTGCAATATGTTCAAACAAATTAGTAATTATTTACGCAACATGTCTTTAAACTGTAAATGTTATTGTACGAAGTACAACACCTAACAAAAATACACTCAAGTTTAAGGTGGCCAGTTAATAAGTAAATTATGTGCGGTTTTGCGGGTCATCTCCACATTCATTGGTTACTGTATTGTTTTTTTCCCCATAATATTTTAAATGATAATTATAATATTAATTGTTCAGGAGTATTTACTAGCATTCTACATTGACCGTATTCATCTGCAAATTACCGTTGACCTAGTAAAGAAACACCACTTCTAGTCCTTCACTACAAACAGGATAATGGCGGATTGATAATGCCGTTTTTAAAAGATTCTAAAAGAAGAAATCTTTGTGGGTGGAACACGAGTGCGTAATAGAACCAGGGATGGTAGAGGAATGCGTTATAGAAGCAGGGATGGTTGAGGAGTGCATAATAGAACCAGGGATGTTAGAGGAGTGAATAATAGAACCAGGGATGTCAAATGAGTGCATGATAGAACCAGAGATGGTACAGGAGTGCATAATAGAACCAAGGATGGTAAAGGAGTGCGTAATAGAACCAGGGATAATAGAGGAGTGCGTAATAGAACCAGGGATGTTAGAGGAGTGCATAATAGAACCAGGGATGTAAGAGGAGTGCATAATAGAACCAGGGATGTTAGAGAAGTGCATAATAGAACCAGGGATGTTAGAGGAGTGTGTAATAGAACCAGGAATTAAGAGGAGTAATAGAACCAGGGATGGTAGAAGAGTGTATAATAGAACCAGAGATGTTAGAGAAGTGCATAATAGAACCAGGGATGTCAAATGAGTGCATGATAGAACCAGGGATGTTAGAGGAGTGCGTAATAGAACCAGAGATGTAAGAGGAGTGCATAATAGAACCAGAGATGTAAGAGGAGTGCATAATAGAACCAGGGATGGTAGAGGAGTGCATAATAGAACCAGAGATGGTAGAAGAGTGCGTAATAGAACCAGAGATGTTAGAGGAGTGCGTAATAGAACCAGAGATGTTAGAGGAGTGCATAATAGAACCAGGGATGGTAGAGGAGTGCGTAATAGAACCAGAGATGTTAGAGGAGTGCGTAATAGAACCAGAGATGTTAGAGGAGTGCATAATAGAACCAGGGATGGTAGAGGAGTGCGTAATAGAACCAGAGATGTTAGAGGAGTGCATAATAGAAATAGGGATGGTAGAGGAGTGCATAATAGAACCAGAGATGTTAGAGAAGTGCGTAATAGAACCAGAGATGTAAGAGGAGTGCATTATAGAACCAGGGATGGTAGAGGAGTGCGTAATAGAACCAGAGATGTTAGAGGAGTGCGTAATAGAACCAGAGATGTAAGAGGAGTGCATAATAGAACCAGAGATGTTAGAGGAGTGCATAATAGAACCAGAGATGTAAGAGGAGTGCATAATAGAACCAGGGATGTTAGAGGAGTGCATAATAGAACCAGGGATGGTAGAGGAGTGCGTAATAGAACCAGAGATGTAAGAGGAGTGCGTAATAGAACCAGAGATGTAAGAGGAGTGCGTAATAGAACCAGAGATGTAAGAGGAGTGCATAATAGAACCAGGGATGGTAGAGGAGTGCGTAATAGAACCAGAGATGTTAGAGAAGTGCATAATAGAACCAGAGATGTTAGAGGAGTGCGTAATAGAACCAGAGATGTAAGAGGATTGCATAATAGAACCAGAGATGTTAGAGGAGTGCGTAATAGAACCAGAGATGTAAGAGGAGTGCATAATAGAACCAGAGATGTTAGAGGAGTGCATAATAGAACCAGGGGTGGTAGAGGAGTGCGTAATAGAACCAGAGATGTAAGAGGATTGCATAATAGAACCAGAGATGTTAGAGGAGTGCGTAATAGAACCAGAGATAATAGAGGAGTGCGTAATAGAACCAGAGATGTTAGAGGAGTGCGTAATAGAACCAGGGATGTAAGAGGAGTGCATAATAGAACCAGAGATGTTAGAGGAGTGCGTAATAGAACCAGAGATGTAAGAGGAGTGCATAATAGAACCAGAGATGTAAGAGGAGTGCATAATAGAACCAGAGATGTAAGAGGAGTGCGTAATAGAACCAGGGATAATAGAGGAGTGCGTAATAGAACCAGAGATGTTAGAGGAGTGCGTAATAGAACCAGAGATGTTAGAGGAGTGCGTAATAGAACCAGAGATGTTAGAGGAGTGCGTAATAGAACCAGAGATGTTAGAGGAGTGCGTAATAGAACCAGAGATGTAAGAGGAGTGCATTATAGAACCAGAGATGTTAGAGGAGTGCGTAATAGAACCAGAGATGTAAGAGGAGTGCATAATAGAACCAGGGATGGTAGAGGAGTGCATTATAGAACCAGAGATGGTACAGGAGTGCATAATAGAACCAGGGATGGTAGAGGAGTGCAAATTAGAACCAGGGATGGTAGAGAAAAGCATGGCAGAACCAGGGATGGTAGACGAGTGCATTATAGAACCAGGGATGGTAGAAAAGTGGATAACAGAACTAGTGATGGAAGAATGATCAGTTATATAGCTTAGTGGTAGAAGGGTACACAACTAAACCATAGAAAACATATTATTGTAAACAAATCATAAAGGTGCAATGGTTTTTAACAACAGTAACTAAGATACTGTTATTTTTATCAGTACATAACAAAAAGCATCCTAAGTTCAAACATTTTATTGCTAAAACATTACAATATTAATGCACTTGGGTAGTAAATATGGTAATAAATAATAGTCCAGTGTTAAGATGCGTGAGTCCGGATCAAGGGTTCCGTGGTTCGAACCTCGGTAAGGTCGCCTCTAACTTCCTTGAGCAGGAAATTAACTGTCTCACTCCACCCAGGTGTATAAATGGGTACCTGTGAGGGTTATTTGGGTCAGTTATGTGACTTCCCAGCGCCATGTGTCAGCTGCCATAGTACAGGATTAACAAATACACCCAATGGCCAAGGGGTAAACTGTTAAATCAGCGGAATGAGCAATAGCTTGAAAGTAGACTTTAACTTGGTAACTTGGTATAAAATTCTTAGGCCTCACTTGAATTGCTGGTTTGGATAGCATGGTTCTATTTACACTTATGTCTTTTCCAATCTCTCATAAAATATATATCTTGAATTCTTACACAAGATATTGCAGCAAATGAAGAAGAATACTTAAACAGGGACATAAAACTAAACAAACTTTTTGACAAAGTTGCATAAATTATATCATTCTTTAACACAAGTTACACTTATGTCTTTTCCCATCTCAAATAAAATGTACAATCATTTGACAAGATATTATTGCAAATGGAAAAGTGTGTTTTAAAAAGGAATACTTAAATCGAAACCTTAAACTACACAAACTTTGAACTATTATAAAGTGGAAATACTCATGAATGGGGACTTGACACCTACCATTCCCAACTACATGTATACACAATAACATCATTCTGTAACACTGATTTCACTCATCTGTCTTTTCCAATCCCTATTAGAAAGTAATATTCTTTAGTGTTAACATAATGCAAAACCAAAAAAGACTGAAAGGATAGAAATGGAATACTGAATATGTCAAACAAGATAGTTCAGGACAGAGTTCAGAACTGATATATTATGTTTAAACAATAATGATGTGGGTTCAAAATCCATGAAATTGCCAAAATAACAAACATATAACTTGACAGTCAATAACCTTGATGGCAACCAGATATACATGTAGCTGAGTCCACATCAGATTGATACACAATGTCATACACAAAACAATGTGAGGCCAGATGAAGGCCACACCCTACCCTAGCCAACCATAGCATCCCATAATGCATTTGTGATGAAGAACTGGGAACACTTCCTCTTGTCGTAGCAGAAAGGTTTTACCTCAGATTTGTTGCTAATGTCTGTAGTGGGGTCAAGGAATAACAATAGTTTACATCAAGGTATAATATAAACTATACAGTCATTACAACCATAATGTGTATCTGCTACTTAGTTAATTAAGCATAATATTTTTTAATTGCCAGCAACGATTTAGCAATTCTTAAATAAGAAATATGTATACAACAAGGAAGCGGTGTAGATTAAGATCAACTTGCTTCCAGGAGGACTTGTCAGATATCGAATTGCAATATTTGCTGCCAAGTCTCAAGTTATATACAAATTGCAGTTACCACACATATTTGCAATTTTAATTCCTATGTGAAAATCTTGACAGTTGGGTTTGCTCTTATTGTTAAATGACTCATCACAGATTTGTTCTCACATTTACATTTGACGTGCATGTGGATACCTTGCTCCTGTGTCTTTTCAATTTTTGTATATGTTTCAATGCTCATAGGACTTTGTCTTATATATTCTTGACATGCTTAAGGCTTGTTGTGTTTATCTTTGCACAATCAATCAACAGTTATGCTGCCAACAATATTTTATAGAAACTGATAAAGTTCTGCATTCACTGTGAAAGCATGCTGTGAATATTCATCATTATACATCATCATATCACATTGTTCTAAAACTTGACCAGTCATGGATCAACTCTTTAAAATTTAGAGTGTGACAAAATATGCTGTAACACTTCTTTTTGTCTTTGGCATGTTATTACAATATTGAACCCAGGACATGAATTACCTAGAGCAGGCCCTCTATCTATTGTACTTCAGGGTCACTATTAAGAGTATATAGATACACAGGCACAATTTTGTCAAAGAAAGTGGTCTGAACAGCATCAAATGATCAAGGATACAGCCTTTGACTTCATCCTGACTCCCATCGAAGTCCCAGCGAATGTTGGAGATCAAGTTGAATAGGTTCACCTCCTCCCTGGAATAGTTATAAAATATCATAATCACTTTCTGCCTGAAAAATGTCCCTACTCCCTTCTGTTTATAGTTCTACAATGGGTAAACAATTGTTATAAGTGAGAACAATACATAAAAACTAATATAAATATATATTAGGGATGTCAACGGATATCCAGATATCTGTTCGAATCATCGGATATCTGAATCGACTTTGGTATCCGGATATTTGCTTAAAAAATGTAAAATTTTAAACATTTAATTAAATGTTTTGGCCATTTTACGAAGTTATCTTTCTGCTCTCATGCCTGAGATATAATATATATATATATATATATATATATATATATATATATATATATATTATGGGATCATATCAAAGTTTTTAGGGTCTGATTCAAATGACTTCTGTTATATAATAACTATATTATTCATGATAGTTAGGACATGTCACAAGCCACTCTTAAAGTCATATTGAGGCAGTTTTTTTACATGCAGCAAATAGATGCTGCCAATCACTTTGGATAGCTCTTTATTTCCATGACTGTTTAGTACAATAAGGCATGGAACAGCCCTCAAAAAAAATGTGTTTTTCAATCTCTGAGCACATGTTGAGAAATTAGCCTTTTATTGCTACAACATTATTTATTTCTATACTGTCTGCACTAAAAGTAAAAGAGGGTCAAAAGGTGCACATATTCTTTAAAATAATTGTCTTTGCAAGAAAAAAGTATTCATCAATCGTAGGGGAAAAGTGCAGATTCAAATCAGAATGTATTCATTTTGCAACTCGTGGATCAGAATTGTCGTTGCAATGTCTCCAATGTGGTAACAAATAAATTACAAGGGGTGATAAATAAATTTTGTGGACACTGCCAATTTCCCTATTACAGATAATGGCAACACTATAAAATTTAAACATTTTGTAGATCAACATATGACTAACATGGATACATGTTTAAAAATGAACTTAAGTTGTTATATAGAAGTAATGAATCACAATAGCATACACTAGGAGCTAGACCACCACAGCTCAAAATTATATACACATGCTACTGAAATGACATCAACATCATCACATAAAGTCTTCAGCACCAGAAGAAACAAATGCTGGTAATTATATTTTTTTACTGATTTCAATGGAGACAGAGGTATGAGCATCATGGGCTGTCATTTAAGTAAAGGGCTGTGATAAAATTGTGTGTAAACTTAGGAATGACGCCACAACAAACAAAACAGAGTAATGAAAAAGCCTCAGGAAAGGAAAACATGTTCACAGATTTACAAGTGGCATAAGCGATTCCATGAAAGCAGAGAGGACAGTAAAGATGATAAGAAATTCTGTTGACATTTGGGAAAAACCAATGATGCCAATGTAATGTGATAAAAGGAAGTGGTGGACAGTGATAGATGCTCAACTATTTAGCAATTTGTGAAGAGAAAGGCTTAAGATATGGTTCTGTGTAAAAGACTTGAATGGGAGATGGCTAAGTACGAGATTGGTGCCAAGAATACTGTCAGAACATGAGACAGAATCCTAAGTGGGCCATAGTGGTTCTTGACACGATACAAATAAGAAGATTTCTCAATAGGATTATAGCAACAGATGAAATCTGGTTATATTATTATGATCCTGAAAGGGAACAACAAAAGCAGTCAATGGAAGAACTGTAATTCATCACCATGCTGTATGTCAATCCTGAATGCCACTCTAAGGTATAAATAATTACTGCTATTAATATTATATTTTACTGATACTTATACTTAAAAAAGTAATAATAATAATAATAATAATAATAATTACAATAATAATAATAATAATATCAATACAATGTTTGCATTCACCATTCGAATTATGGTGATTTTAGGTCATTCGTCAGAACCTTTTACTGCAATCAGGAAGAAGCGCCCAGATGTATATGCTGAATTGGGTAACATCATTTTACACCAGGACAATGCTCCCAGACGCTGACAACCATCACCATTCAGCTTGGGGCCGAGATCTTGGAACACCCGCCATACTCACCCAACCTTGCCCCCTGTGATATTGCCTTGATCCCCAATTGAAAGGCTAAGTTAAAAGGACATATGTTTACAGGATTTGACAATCTACTGAGCAAGGCACTAGTATCGTTAACATCAATTGACAAGTCATTCTATGCAAACATCTTTAGTCAGTGGCTGCATAGACATGAATGCTGCGTACAAGTTAGTAGATGATACATTGCATAAAAAAATGTACCATTGACATTGTTTTGACATTAGTGTGCACTTGAGTTGTGGCAATGGAACTTGTATTGGTTTAGTAAATTTGTGTTATTGTGTAAAGTTGATGAAATTTTTACATGAATTTACTCACCATACTCATGAAACATCATAGATAACTTCTATACTTTTCATTCTAGTGTTTAATCCAAAATGAACCATTTGTGAGTGGTGTCCACAAACTTAGTAATCAACTCTCATACAAAGTAAACTGTACAAGATAATTTTTGTATGTTGGATTTATTGTACCACCAACAATCTTTCCTTATCTGGGATGGGATGGGATTAGCCGGCATTTTTGCCGATACTGCGCAGCGACATTTCTATCATTACAGCACAGGGGCACTTATGAGGTGCCCAGGGACTGAACCCGGCCAGTCCATTATACTGACACCGACGAGTCAGGCGTAATGCTGTCCCTATAGCCCCGAGCGTTAGGAGGGAAGCCACTACTACCAACTTTAAAGTCTTTGGTATGACCCGGCCGGGGTTCGAACCCACGACCTCCCAATCCGCAAGCTCCTTATCTGGAGTTGGTTCTTCACTGAGGAACTTAGACTAGCAATAAATGACTGAGATATATGTCATCAAGGATACTATGTTTGATAAATTACTGTTACTCAGAGTAAAAAACTTTGGAGGAATCTTCTACCAATTTTTAATATACTATAATCTTTATTTTATGGGATGTAAGTAAGGGTTTTTGTCCCAATCATGCTTTCAAAATGAAAGTTTAATTTCAACTTACTAATAAGGAAGTTAAGCAGTTATTTGAGGGTTTATAACCTGGTTATTTAAAAGCATTTATGAGTGGAACCGATCTAGAAACTGCATAATAACTTATTTTTTTAGTTTATATATTTATATTTAGTTTGTTTGCATGACTTCATCATATGAACCCACATGGTGAAGGGCAAAGGAGTTATAAGTCGGTAACTTCAGCAAGCAGTTTGACCTCCAGTAACCCCAAATAGTGTAACAGTGTAAAGAAAAGGTTGGTGAAGTTAACATCATTTTCTATAAAACAAGCCTTAACTGAGTTGTTTGCCCAGTTGGACCCTACCTTCTTATTGGTATCATAACAGTTGTCTCATTGTCCAGTTTTTCTTTTTCCTCCAGTAATTCTTCCTTTTCTGCTTGAAGTCTCTTGCTTTCAGAGGCCAGTGTCTCTGTCAGGGAAGACAACTGATGCTGGTTTTGCTCCACAACTTCATATTCCTGTCGGAGTTGCTGTTCTTGTTTCTCCATCTCGCTCATGGCAGCACTTTTGTTTTCTCCTTCTGACAATCGATCATGTTCCCTACACAAGGCTGCCAAACAAACAAAAAATTAATATAAAACATCCTATCTGACAGTGGATCTAAACATGTAACATTTCAAAAAACATGTAACAATATCTGACCACTCTTTGGGGTATTTGAGAAAGCAGAAAATCAAATTATAGTATTAGAAAAGACGATTTTAAACACTATCTCAACTTTAAGACAGTACAGCTTGTTAAAAAAAACACAACTCAAAATGTTCATTTTTTTTATAAATCTTAAGATAAGCATGATTGGAATTCATGCTAAAAGACAGAACAGATTTTTTTATCTCATGCAATATACAGCTAATGCTCCATGTTGTCAACTTTTTTCAACACTGACCTTCAAGCTCCTCTTTTATCCGGTCCTGCATCAACGTCCGTAAACGCTTGATCTCCAGACAGTTAGTCTTGATTGTGTCAATCAACTGCTTGTTTTTCTCAATAGAGGCAGCATGTTCTTCAAGCACTGTCTCACTGATCACAAACATCTCATCCAACTGCTGAAGATCATTCTATAAAACAAGGAAGTTAGTAAGCTTCATTAATCATTTTCATTGCACTGGTGATTAGTGCTTGACCCTTCCTCTGGTATTTAAAAGAAAGGCCTGACATTGAATCAAATAATGGGATTTCCTCACATGTTTACAATTGTTATCTGTTGGTAAGACGGGTTAGAGAGTTGTTAGGAAAGTGCCGGATATTTCTTTTTGCACAAAATATGCTTCTTAAGTAAATTTATATTATAATCTAAAATATTTAAATGTGAATGAGCTTATTGTGAATATTTTATGTAGTGTTAGTAGAATTGTTCATTTGATGCACACCAACTCTGCTGATATTGTTGTTTTCCATGTAAAGAAAATGCACAAATTGGGACATCTTTTCTAAGAAAGTGGTTCTTTTTATATAAATACATGTACTATATTTTAAAGATTTCTCTTAAATATCAACAAATTACATATTCAAGTTTTTTGCTGACTATTACATGGGTAAATGTTTAAGCTATTGAGCTATAGTGTGAAAAATGGGGAATCTTTTCTTATAAGGTGAAACTGTGCATTTCTGATATTGGTATTATTTTTAACTTTTTGAACTTATTGTGTATGGCTTAAGTCTGAACATTATTGATTTAATTACATCGAAGCATTTAAGATGTGTTCAACTTAACAACTTCATACAAGTGCTGTTACAACTGTCTAACAGATGACAATCCCCTACATATGGATTAAAGAAATTACACAAGGACATATAGCATACCAGTTAAATTCATGGAAGTGGCAGTTTTATGACTGTTGCTGGCCAATCATCTTTTTAAACATCGCCAACATTGTTAATTAGCACAGTTTAAAATAGTAATAAAGTAAACACAGGTGAGAACTTAAAGCAATTGTTCCAGTTTATGTGTAAAAAGTTAGAAACTCAGTAGTATATATTATACTAATTATTTCAGATAGATATAATAATTAAGTAAAAAAAAAATTATGAAAATAGGGCAACGACACACGGCCTCGGAGTACAGAAATTGCACTTGCAAAATACAGAGCAAAAAATACACACAAAAAAAAACCCCTTAAAACATGATATTAGAATCTTTTCGATACAAAATGTACCAGCATTTTATTTTGTTTCTATAACTTCGGTAGGTAACTAGACTATGAGTTTCTATGTTATCATGCAATTCAATTACTTGAGCTGATTATGATCATGCAGCTCATGTCTGTTATTTAATATTACCTGAAAGGCTTCCTCCATGTTGCTGACTTCCAGGTTAATTTCTGTAATAAAACATACATCAACATGTGAGGCAATGACAAATAAATATATTTTTAAAGTGGAAATGCAAGGTGACAAATCCCCCTGGTACATGTACAAAAAATGCTAATGAAAATAAAAAAAATAAAAATTTAGTGTTTCTACATTTGCTCTCATACAATCATATCATATTACTGTCAGGCTCCCATGGCATTGTGGTAGAGTTGCCAAATGATAACTCCTCTGATTCTCTCAGGTGTCATTCAACAACATACATTTTTATATATATCTGCTGCCTATAGTTTCTCAATAATTTAAAAAGCAAAAAAATAATTTTTTTTTTCCTACAAATACTATATACCAATGATCTACCCAGGGAGGTAATACATGTAATTTGAATTACATCCCTTTATATTTGAAAAAGAGCAAAAAGGCCATTATAAATAGTGTAACATTTAAGAAATCATCAGCAAGGTTGAAAAAATTTGGTGAAATAATCATGCCAAGTCAATTTATACGCTGAAGTTTCAAAACAACTCCGACCTTTCTTGAAATATTGATATTTTTTCTGTTCCATCTGGTACTTTCCAACGCTAACTAAATGCTACAGTATATGAAAACATTTGAAATTTAGCACTATTAACAAGAAATCTCATTTATCTTAAAGATCATATATTGCATGTGGTCATTTTAATTCATGGAATCACCAAGCAACTGAATAAAAATTGATAAATTACCCCAGTTTCATTAAAATTTTCATACTGTGACACAATGTACATATATCATCATATGACCTGTCATATGTACATGATAACAGCAGGGTCTTCCTGCTTTGAAGTAGCTGAATACAAAATCAAGAAAACAAATGCAAAGCAAAGGCTTAAAGTGTTTAAGATTGTGTAAATTTTGTGTGCATAGTAAAATGAATTGGACCTGTGGATAAATTTGAACTACTACAAAAAGTTATTAAATAACAAGTTCTTTGTCAGGTATGTTTTTTATCTGTTATCAGTAAGTGAATGTGTACCTCAAACCTGGGAAGTTCAGAGAAAACAGAACAACCCTATCAGCATGAGCTATTTCTATATGCATGATGCAATGCATGCTGTCACTCTGCCCAACTATTTACAGCTATTTCAGGAATATAGGAAACAGGGAAACAGACATTGGGGATCATGCACTCACAATGTTCCTTGTTTTATATTGGCATTTAATGTGTTAAATAACTAGTTGGAATAAAAGAATTCAGAGTGATATTTCAATCATTTATGACCATTATAGCCACACCCAGCTATTTTTGTGAGGAAGACACCCCAAACAAATGTCTGGGTAGAACCACTGGCTTTCCGCAGGTCCTCTGGAAGACCTTTCCAAGTCCCCTGCCCAGAACAGGGAGTTATGTGTCTACGACTCTACCACTACGCCACTGACGCCCCTCTTTCAGAGTGAATATATCAGTAAAACAATGTCTTTGCGTTCTCAAAATCAACAAAGACAGGGTAGTGTGTGCTGTTTTATTTTCTCGACTGCTATTTTTTATTTCGACTATTGTAATATGCTGCTGCAGAACTTGCTAGTGAGAGAAAGAAGCATCATGCCATGTCAGATGTTGCGATCTACCAGGTCACCTCTCTTGGGCAACTTAACTTTGATTTTCTTTCAGACATTCAAAATATTCTCCTTTTCACATATGTCTTTGAGGATGTGCTGTAGTATTTGTGGCATTTTTCTGAATTCTGCACATCCTTTTCAGGCCAGTTGCAATTCTTCCATTTATGGATGGTGTTTGTCACTTCAACCAGCATGATAAAGCCCATTTCCATCCTACAAGGTATGTTTCTGACTCATCAACTTCAGCAAGTGTTGTTGGATCAGATTGGTTCAGAATCCTCACAAAATACTCTCACCAACTCTTCTGTTTTTTCCTCTGGTATTGCTGAGCTTTCACCAGCTTTCACAGGAAGGTCTCAGTTGGGTCCATAATCACCTCTTACTTTCTGTTTTTAATGGTCTGGTAGGTGGTCTTCATGTCTTTATGATCAGCAGCTATCTACGCTTCCTTGGTGCAATGGGTGCAGGAACAGTCGTAACACTACAATCTCGTACCGGGAATAGTCATACCATTTTGGGAATAGTCATACCATATATGAATTTCATATTTCCATATTAGTGGTGGCATTTACAATAGGTTATTGCATGACAAAAATTAATTATAAAACAAATGAATAGTTTGGGTTGTCAAGAGAGACTGAATTTTCATCAGAATCAGATTCTATATATCAGCTTTATCAACTCGCTTATTTGACAAACTGTTGACATAAGACACAACCCTGAAGTGTTTGTTACTTACAAGTTCCCTCATACCCATAATTGACTAAAAATCATCATAACTGATTTGTTCTTTAAATGTCGTCCAATCAGCTGTCATTCGGCTTCTGCTGTCAGTGGTCAGTGACATGTATTAAGCGGCACCTCACCAAAACTTGAAAATCAATGTTTGACCATTAATTGTTTTTATTGTGGTCATGTGCAAGGTGTGACCATTAATGACCTTCACTTACACAAGAACAGTCCTATCGATCGATGCTAGCTTTACTTACACAGATCGGCTGCTATGGATAGGGATTAGGGATTAGCCGGCATTTTGCCGATACTGCGCAGCGACATTTCTATCATTACAGCACATGGGCACTTATGAGGTGCCCAGGGACTGAACCCGGCCGGTCCATTATACTGACACAGACGAGTCAGGCGTAATGCTGTCCCCGTAGCCCCGAGCGTTAGGAGGGAAGCCACTACTATCAACTTTAAAGTCTTTGGTATGACCCGGCCGGGGTTCGAACCCACGACCTCCCGATCCGCAAGCCGACGCTCTACCATCTGAGCTATTGCGGCCGGTTGCTATGGATATACACACAGTTAGTACAAACTCGCAGCTGTTAAAGTCACATTATTGTGTTAGTTTCAATTTGAGTAAGTTATTTATTGCTGCCATTGTTTGTTTGAATAATACATAAATTATTCTTTTATCTTTGAAATTGTCTTAGATTATATATTTAAATCATTAACTGTAAGTAATCAAACTAAAGTTACTTGCAAACTAACACGAGACGATTGGCAAATGTAAAATGGAATATTTAGAGCATATTGGCAGTATTGATAAAGTCTTAGAATTTTTTTACAAACAATCTCTATACTAAAAATTTACCTATATATATTATATGTGGTACACCTATTCTCAATTCAGTACGAGATTGTTACCGTATGAGACGGGTTCCCAGTGCAATGCTCAGCAGTCATAACTTGGTTGTGATGTGTACATGTGTCATTATCATTTTGAAAAATGTAGATGTAAATGCAGGTCACAGGATCATACAAAGGTTTAGCAACAAAGTACATTTCAGGAATCAACATTAATCATTTAAAACTTTTATAACTAGGCGGTTAAGATTTTATAACTTATATGATATTTTTGCTAATTTAAAACAATATTATAATTATGGCGTTATATTATTTTTCATATATTTTGAAACATTATTTGCACTAGTTCTGATAGTGATTATAAAGGTCCAATCCATATATGTCCAGTTGCTTAGCTGTCATTACACTGGATAGTCAATAAAATGAGACACTCTTACCGTATTTTAAAAAAAAATAAAAGTCTATTTTTCAGAATTTGGGGAAAGCACTTGTGCAGTTTTGATTTCCAGAATGATTCATGGGGTGGTGACCTACATACTAGTTGTAAAATGTATAATATTATATATATATATATATATATATATAAACGTCCATGTCTGGTTAAACATAATGGTGGAGGTGATTCTATTACTTACTATTTAAAAGTTGCGCTAAGCTGACATGTTTACATCAATCCTTACTGTTGAACGTCAAGTGCCACAATTGGCTGTTCGGCGATTGTTTAATCCAATCAAAAGTACTGTTCTGTTGTACAAAGTAGTATCCAAAGGGAAGTAACTTCGAAATACACAGCACATAGGCTGGTTATCAAAGAATTCCTTTCCAATAACGAGGTTATCAACATCAGAAAATTGTAAACCAGTCTTCAACACGCACCTTTCAAAACATTTCATCGTCACCTTGGGGACGTTTACACTTAGGAAAGTGACAGGTACTATATTTTATTGACATCGGGTTATCATTGCAGTTATAAATCGGAATTTGAAAAAAAAACATATTTCGATTTTTTTCCGTTTAGCAAAAAATGTTAATTTACAACTTTTGACTGTAGCTTCAATAAAGTTACCGAAGTTTTTGACTCCCATAGCCATACAATTTGTTTTGAGAGCTGTGACAAACGGACCACTGTTGCATGCTTTCGCTGTAAAACTGATGTAAACATATAGACATGTTGAATATTGTTGTACTGTTTTACACATTTTCTTTACACATTAGATGTGTTGTTTGTATAGTGTTTTGGCAAAGTGTTGCCTGCAAATGAGCCACATGCTGCTATTACTATTAGTCGGCAAGCATTTTCAAACATGTTAACAATAACTCACCAACCCCCAAATTCAGTTGTGTTGCGTTTTTCGACACTTAACACAATATTTATCAAGCTTTGAGAAGTTTTATTTATGTTTTAAATGTTAATAGTTTAAGGTTGTGACTGAATGTTTTTATGATTACATTGTAGCTTTAATTGAAAAATGCAGAACATGAGAGCACTTTGACTAGAAATATTCAGGTTAGATAATCTGGATATACAACAAGGTACCAATTATGAAACAAATAAAAAAAAAAGTGCCATGTTAATTTCAACAATATTGACAACTGATAAAACAATACCATATTATTTAGTACTTAATGTGCCAATATTTTATTACTGACACTACATGTAGTTGAGATAACTTGTTTCGATTCATATAAATAATATGTGTTATATGCATTTAAACAAACTTCTGAGTACAGAAAATTGCTCTCTTACTTTATTTATACTTGTTTCCAATTATATCTAACCGCACATGAAAACAAAACATTCTTGCCTATGGAATAATAACAACAAAAAAACTGAGAACAAAATGTGCAAATCACATAAATGCATGTACATAGGATCTCTAATTTCCATTTAAGATAAGCATTTGTCAATAACAAGGACAAATATTCACCTCAATTGAAAACATTGTTTAATGTGTAATTAATGCATTTACTCCCACTTGGGTAGGGCTTTTGCTAGAGTGTAATAATAATAAAAATAATAACATAGAAGGCTCTGGAACTCAAGCATAGTTTTGGAAAGTAGAGGTGTCATGATTCCTGTACTCTGTGTAATACATTTCATATAAAGATACTATTTTTGTATTTATTGTGTTAGCAGTGAATACAGTGTTATATCTTCATGCTTATGTCGCCTAGCTAACAAAATTCAACTATTCCTAACGTGACAAAGTGTTGTTCTTTGTATTTCCATAATAAGATTTGAGTTACACAATTCAGCTTCTTAGCAAAATCATCAAATGTTTACATAAGTAATCCCAGCTTTTTTAAATGGCTGCCGATGAGGTTATAAAATGCACCACTTAATGGACATCAAATGGATAAATGAACCACCATCTAGAGCAGATAGAAATAAAACATCCAGTAAAAGTGGTACATCCACCTTGTGTTTCGTTGTGCTGTTTCAACTGACCCTTAACCTCTTGCATATATGTTGGTAACATTTGAAACAGGGCTGTATATTTTTACAAGGGACGGTTATCTTACACAAAATAATATTCACCTTTTCTTATTGTTTCAAAATGTGACTACTATAAAATCCGTCACCAGAATTTGTGCATCCCTGAACCACTGATGTATGAACAAACTTACCATATAGTCACACCTTAAAACACAATGCATTACATTTGATTCAACTTTTAAATAAAGAGAAAATCCCCATTGTTTAAAAAAATACACATGAAAATGATTCATAACTATACCATAATCTACAAATCATTTTAGTGAACAAACATTTTGCTTAATGAGCTAAAAGCTTGATTCTACCCATGATCATTAATCATTGCCAAATCAATATGGGCATATGGTTTCTTCAGGTCAATTGTGGGATATCATCTTTAAAGTGAATGGGCATTGTTTTAGGATTAATTAAGACTACAGGAGTTCATTTGCATCTCAAAACCTGAAACACAGCAACCTTACTTTGGTTTTAACATTTATATATATATAAACATTGAGTGACTATGTCTTGCTTGCTCAGTGTTAGCCCAGTAGCCAACATTTTGCTGTTGGCTAATAATTTTTTATTTTTTTATTTGTTAGAATATCATTGTATCTTGTTACATGATTACAGCTTTTTATCATAATATAAGCAACTATTAATATGATTTTTGATGGAAGAAAAAGTTAAGAAAATGTTAAGGTTTGAAACCCAAAACGTGGAAAACTCCAGTTTCTTAGTAGTTCAACACTTTTAGTTCAACACTTGGACTAGGGTTGGGAGGGTCCTGGGTTCAACCCCAGCCTAGACAATATTAAAACATTTTACTGGATCCACCCAGGTAGTGGACAGAAAGGACCAAAATGGAAATAAATTCTTGATTCTCTTTCTTGTGTTATATTCTCGAAAGATCAATCCCCTATAAGCATTTTGGGTCTAAATTAGTTATATGAAAATAATATTAAACATTTTGCAACATGCATACTTTGAAGGTTTTTTAGTTTATCAAGGTGAATATAGTTGGAAACTTACACAACATGTTTCATTCCTCGCCTTATGACAACATCTCCTATTGATTAGAGGAAAAATATAATCTATTATCATTATTTATTATGGTTAAATAAAGTTTGCATCTTTTGTTTAAATTGGGTAATGTTGACTAAATAATCATACTAAATCATATCAGAAGTGCATATAAAATCTATTACATTGATTTTCAGGGCTTAAAACTTATCTGGGATGTGAATATTCTCAATATTGGTAGGTTTACTGTTTAAACTGTTGTGTGTAATTTTTAACACAAAGAAGGAATTACACTCACTCAAAGCTTTTTCTTGTTAACAGACAATAATTAAATGTGCAGGTAAATACTGTTGCCATAAAAACTTCATTTTCAGCAAAAATATTTTTCTAATTATTACAGGTAACATACTGTTAGTTTGTATGGTGATACAAATTCTTCTTAAGATTTCCAGGATTGTTTGGTTGTTATGATTTAGATATGACAAACCATGTTAGTCTTGTTGTGTGTCAGGCATTGGAAAAGTGTCATTGTTTGATAGAAGGATTGGTGGGTTTTACAGCCTAAGGTTTAGAAAATGTCAACCCGGAGTGACCAATTAAGCGTTAGGATTTATTATGTGCTGTAATACTCTAGGTTCTAATCCTTCTTAAAGTTGAGTTCAAAACTCATTACATTCTGTGAAACCTTTACTTTGTATCAGCCTAAATGAAAGATAAAAGCTGTAGAGCTGAAGTAAAAAAGCAGTTAAGCGAACAATTTGTCTGCATTAGCCAGTGTTGATTCATGAAAAGTGTATATATTACTGACATTACCTTCCATTTGCCAAGTGAGATGATTTTTGCCAATTTGTGTGCATGCTTTGGACTGATTGAACATTGAATGATGAAGGAGTATACCTTTATTGATCTAGCCCTTATCAAGCTACATCCATTAAATAAGCCATTCAATGTGTAGATATTTGCTAACAACTACATACAAAGGTAACATACACCATATTGTTAGAGATACAGCAGTAAATAGTGTAGATCCTGGTCAGACAGCAGTAGCTGGCAGATCTGGATCTACACAATAGGTCATTCATTCATGCTTAGCAGGATAAGAACTTGCTCCAAACTGATTGGAACAGAGAGCTCGTTGCTCTGGCTTGTTTGTACCCTGGTCTCATTGGTACACACTGATCCAGTCGTAACACTGAGTTAACGACACTGATAGTCAAGTGGTCACTACGATGTTATAGACACTTTCATCATTACTTCAGTTAACAATCAAGTCAGACTTAGTGTATAGTGTTATATTGTGAGAGGAAGTTGGCAAATTTATTGGAAAATAATACACTGGAAAAATCTTACATGCAATTGGATCAACTGTATTTCTGAAAATGGTAGGCATATTAATTAATGTTCTCATTTCCTTAATTATTTATGAATATTCAATTGTTTATTTTCCAGTTATAACTTTAAAGTAATGAGATAAAAGTGATGAGGTAAAAAAAATACGCATTGTTTCATGCATTGTTAAGCAACTTATTTAAGCAGTTGTTTTATATATATATATATATATATATATATATATATATATATATATATATATATATATATATATATATATATATATATATATATATACAGAGAGAGAGAGAGAGAGAGAGAGAGAGAGAAATAGATATAGATATATGTATATAGAGAGAGAGATACATACAAAATATTTTTAAAAGGCTATCTTTATACATAATGCCAGTGCATCCATTCACTAGCAGATAAATTTTGACATTTATTTTGTTTTAAACTAAGTACGTGAAACTAATTTAAATGAAAAGTAAGAATGTCTAATAAAATTTGGGCACAGTCCTTTAATATATATATTAGCCACCATTTATCTCCCTGTGTTTGTTTTTCCATGATAATGAACTGTTTACAGTGACATTAACTTGTCAATATAAAGAACATTTATCATTTGAGTGAGCCCTAACAAGATAAACAGAATGTAATGACCACTGTAATACAACTGCGATGGAAGCCACTGTAATTAACTGAGATAGGATAGCGGTATTGTTTTAAAACTATGTGAAAACTGAGTCGATTAGACATTATAAAAGGTATTGTCTGTTTTTATTAAGTTTAAATGGGAAAAAAAAATCTTTTATTTTTTAAATCGTTTTACATCTAACAACAAGTATTTAAATACATACTGATTATTGGTGACATCTGTGACCAAACTAAAGTAATGAAATATTTTCTGGTTATGATGGTATATATTACATTCTCATTAAAATAAATGAATAAAACAGTTGCAAACATGCACTTGAGAGGTGTATCATCTTTTATGATTAATCACTGGACTTGGTTACTCAGTTTTCTCATTACCTTTCAAATGCTCTGTTGATAGATTAGGAGCATGGGATTCATAAGAAGAAATAAAATATAGATATTCATTTAAATCTTCTTAAAGACTGGGCAATAAAAATTGTGAGTGCAAACTTGTTACATTTATATAGGCCTAGTTCAATGGGAAGTGAGATTGGGATTATGCTTGAAATATTCTGCATATTTTAGTATCTGCCATTTGTTTATAGATAGGACTATGTGATGTTGTCCTCAAAGTACTTTGACAGAATTATGTGAGAAATTCTTGGATATTATGTCTCACTAGGCTTTGAAGTGTTCATTTTGCACCTGATATATGCTTTAAATTAGATTTTATATTGACATTTCAGGATGTGTGTGACCATTTAACCTCATCTGCTCTTTGGGTGAAAACAGAGAGCCACCATGATGTTGGAGATATGTCGCTTTAGCGACGTGTCCAGCGTTGCCTCAACAACTCAAGACGACATCATGATGAAACATTCGGCTCCAAATATTGAGGTGTTTGAATTCAATCTTGGACAGGCACCATTGTTGCGATGTGAGAACATAGGAAAGGCTACATCCTGTACGGAATGTGAGACATGCAAGTTAAATTACAAGTTACGCGAGATCAAGGAATGGCTACCTCGGCTGGGAGACCATTCGCGCAAACGCTTTATGCTTGGACTTATGCAGAGGACACGAAGTGCAGAACTTTTATCACAGGTTGTCAAATTGCTGCAGCCAATGTTGTGCAAAGATTTCACATACTCAAGGAGCAGAACCAATCCCAGTCTGCAGACTGACCGGTCCACACTCAGCTCTGACCGAGCCTTATCTCAGCGAGATGTGGACACCTATATAGGCAACACCTGGCACTGGTACGCTGATGCCAACTATTGGAGCAAGGCTAACTTTGCTATGGTTCTGCTACAGATGTGTGATGCTCATCTTCTTCATATCATAGGGACCCAGGCACGAACCTTGCTCATTTCAGAACTCAAGGCAGCAGAGGAGTTTGCTGGTAAGTTATAAGTTAGTAGATGTAGACATAGTTATAAGTTTCAAAACACCAGGCCAGGTGGTTTCTGCCATTACGCACTTTACGCACTTAAAGCACGTGCATAACCTCCTTCGAAAAATCGAAAATCTAAAGTTATCAAAAACACTAAGAAAGTCGATGCCTAACCTGGGTTAGAAATGATATCTTTTATTTCCGTAGTTTCTATGTTATAAAATCTTATTACCACACCAATTGAGTTGAAAAGGTTTAATATGATAAACTTATACACGTCAGGATTTTAGTCATTCATATTTTGCGTTAAGTTCCTTGCATGTCCGCATTTTACCTGTTATTCATTGGAAAAGGACCGAATATATTCAAAAGTATTACTACAAAGTTATTTCCTTCGTAATTGTGCGTAATTTAAAAAACAGCCCAGATACGTGCCTGCAGGCAAAAGCAAGATGGACTTTTATTTTATATGGAGTTGTTTCCCCACAAAGTCTTGCAATGTCTATTTAACAAGAGTAAACTTAGGGTCTTTGTACCAACTAGAACCACTTTGCAATCAAAACAAATAAAAAGTATTTCTTCATTATAAAATGTTCACTATTAAATTTTTTGTCATAATCGCTAAAGGTTTTCTCTGCTAAGTATTAGCAAATAGTGTAAATTATTAGTGTAATGACTTTTTGGTCAGTCTGAAGTGTGTTAATGGATATTTGGGCAATGACATGCAAATTTAATTTAATCGAGTTCATATAGCTTAAACAAAGATATTGGGGTAGAGGATTTAATGGAACGTTTACGTCTTTCCTATGACATATCAAGTGCCTGTGTAATCTGTGTGTTTGTAAACTTATTGTAATAAGTGCCAGTTGGATTTAAACTCACTGCACATTGTAGAGATAAGCCTTGGCTTCAAACAGGGACATTGAAAATATATTGATTAGCCATTTATGTAAATAGATACTAGCCAGGTAGAAATGCCTTTTGACAAGCATGTGCTTTTACTCGTTCATAGAATACCTTAGAATGAATTGACCCCAAAATGATCAAATGGTTAGGTCTTTTTATAGAGTAATTTAGATGTATAGTATTTGGTACTGTAAACACATCACCTAACCAAAGTTTATCTTAACTCCTCCAAAGTTACGACGACTTCATGTAAAGAACATACATATTTGTCAAAAAAGTGCTGTGTTTGAGCATAATTTAGGTGATATTTTTATTAAAAACATTTCCATCTTTTTGAGGGAGATGATTTAGTCTGAGCTAACTATCAAAATCCTTTGTCCACTCAGATTTTATATCAATACATTTTTGGTTAGCAAACAAGTCCATCTTTTATGACATATTTGACCATTAAAAGTTCATGTTAAAATTGATTGTTCAAGTTAAAAGCATATGTGAACTTCGAAATTTTATCCCTGAAGTAGTTAGAAAATATTCTATAATAATTTATTTTAATAAAATGTCAGCCATGAGAAATTTTAGTGCAGCAGAGTTATGAGAAAGCTGAATTTTTAGAAGCACAAATGATTGACCCTGCATTACCTTGACTACTCATGGTCAGTTGTCAAGCTTGGGAAGAACTAGTGAATGTACAGAAAAAGATACCGAAATATTTGCGATATCCCACGGGGGCCCACACTACATTTTGCTAAAGTTTTTTAGAATCGGATCACAGACAAAATAAATAACAGGGAATTAACACAGTGTATTGTGGTTATATCCAGTTTGCATTTATGAGCATTTATTTTAGACCTTATTGAAGAAAAAATGTAATCATATAGAAAATAATGTATGTTTAATAAAATAGTTTCTATTATTACCTGTTAGTGACTCTGTTGTTACTTTTAATTTTGATCCTTATTTGCAAGCATTTTATTTAATTAGGCTAAACTTTCAGCCCTCAAACAGCACTTTCCGCACTTTGATTAATCCATGGTACCAATATATTAATTTTGCTAATATATATACTCCACTCTCATGACCAGGTTATCAGCAGAAGACAAATGCTGCATCTTTGGTCCTTAAGGACATCATGTATGGGTAACAATAATCAATTGTCATTGTTTTGCTAATTATTTTAACTAAATTATGTATCAGTTATCAATTTACCAGTGTAATGTTTGCACTGTATATACTTCTGTATTTTTTACTTGATTAAGAGGCAAGTATGTACACTTGAGTTAATCACAAATGTAGCAGACTAAAAGTTAACAGCTGCTGTTACTCAATGTTTTAACAAGGCTTGGTAGGGTAGGTCTCTCTCATAGGTGTCCATGTTTGGAGTCCCAAATCTCTTGATAGCTGTCAAGTTTCTTGTTTACATTTGAGAATATATATTGGTCTCAAGTGAAACAATTACTCACAGCTTTCCTTGCTTGTTTGGATAAAAGGGGAATGTGTCTCGGAACAGTTCTTACCAGATTGAAGGATACAATCGAGCAGGGATTAAAAATAATCCCCCAACTTCTTACTAATCTGAACTGCAAATGAATGGATACATGGCCTGCCTTAATGCCTTTTAAATGAATGTCTTATATTTATGTGAAAAGCCTGCCACTAATGGCCTTTTGTATTTTTTTTAAGTGAAGAAAATGTCTTTGAACATTGTATCCATTTCTGTGCATTGTGTGTTATGTAAGATGTATTACAAGTTAGTGAAGGTTTGTACTTGAGGCCTGGAAGATAAGGAGAATTCACTGTGAACAGTTGGGGAACATAGACCTGTTCAATAAGTTGGGTAATTCCCTATCAGTGAGATAAATCATAATGATTAAATAATGAAACTTCTCTTTTACAGTAATGTCTCTCCTTAATCACCTGACTGGCACCACACTGAACATTTAGAGTTTTTCTGGTACATGTAGTAAGACTGGGTATCTATGAATTTGTCTGCAAATAATTTGCACTTATTTTTTCTTTGATAATAATGTTTTACCAATAAAAAACAAATAATTATCTAGAAATGCATGTAATAATTAATTGTTAAACAAATAAACATATTTATCTCAATACAATACAATGTTATATATACTATATTTTCTTTTTTAAAAGATTTAATGCACATTGCTACGGTTTGATAGTTCCACTGAAAGTATTTCCTCAGGAGGTTCTTTAAATGTTCTGCTAATTGCCCTTCTTAGAAAAAGGCATAGAAACAAATGATTTTAAAGCATCACAAATACAAAGTTCATATTGTGTAGTGTGATACTTTACTGTAGGTTTGTTTATAGTCAAATTGACATGTTGATGAGATATATTTTTCCTTGGTATTTTTAAAACTGTTACTGTCATATTAGCCTAAGTTTATATTTATGTACCAATAATCTAGATACACATAGAATTTACATAACTTTGTCAGACCAGGTCTCATAATTCTAGCCTCAAGTGTTTGTTCTGACATAGGTAATTCCTGGTTATACATTTACAACTGGCCTGCATTGTTAGATATATTTTGAAAAGTCTTATCACCAACTCAGCTGTTATACTTAAATTACTTTTGTATTAAACCTACTTTAACAATAAAAAAAAATGAAAAACATGGTGTACATCATAAACAATATCATATTATGTTTTCTTGTACCTTAATAAATATGAGTTATAAAATTTAAGGTAGGTTAGAGATTGTATAGGAATGTCATTAAAATATTTAAATGCTGTCTTATCAGTAAATGTTTTATTGCATTGTTGTAAATCAAACAAACAGCTATGACTGGATGAATTCCTTTCATGTTTAAGATAAACACTCATTTTTGATTACCAGAAGGGCCCTTACATTGCAAGTACTGGCCATGTACAATGTTTGCGACATTACCATGTAGATTCTAACAGATCATTTGCCTTTAATCTTAATGTTAAGTCAAAAACACACATGTCTTAGGCCTGTATTCACCAACCATTCTCAAGCCTTAGTCATGACCTAAGCCCAAGTCACAATTTTCAGTCCAACAAAAATAAGTTTATTTCTGAAGTTTCAATGTGACTTTATGCTGAAAGTAGCAAAGATGAAGTGCCATGCAAAAAAACACACATGTATCTAACTGCATAATGAAGATATTGTGGATTGAAATCCATCACTTATGCAATTCTTACTTAAGAACAGTTGGTGAATATGAGCCTTAGTTTGTACTTACAACCACATGCAACTATTACTTGCCATATTAACAGACATTTCACAGCAAAAAGTTTAGAGTCTGAATCTACACTATTTGCTGATTATGATTCAAAAGTTCAATTAATTTATGTTTAGCTTGCTAAAAGCTAAAGAAGCTATTGAATCATGTACCTGCTGTGCCTGGTAGCATAACTTTTCACTATTATTGTAGTTACTGGATGCAAGAAGATTCAAAGATAGTTTGAATTCAAATGATAATTGTTTAACAAGCCGACATTACAGTAAATTTTCCATAAAAAAATGCTTATCTTTAATACAGTCTATATGAAATAAGAATATATTGTTAGCATAATGTCAAATAAGGAACTATAGTGTGTCTGTTCTTTCTGTTTTGTTTTTTGTATTCCCTTTAGCAACTGGTCATAATAGATAATTGATCTCTATAGATATATGTGTGTCAGGGATGTCATTGCACATTTCATCAAAACTTGATTTCTTTCCATTTATTAAACTAGTTTTTCATCAAATATTTGTTCCTTGTAATTCTTCTGAAAATAGAATTGAAAAATGACAAAATTATGCATATTAAAAGAACTTGAATGCCCAATGCTGGCTAATACATTTTTAAGTCAATACAATTTGCAGTGAAGTATTGTGTCTCTGTAGAGCTATTAGATATTTCAGAATTGGCAACTATAAGCTACAAAAAAGTACAAAGAAATGACATGTAATGAAATTGACATTTGAAATTACAATCTTATTCCATGCAGCTTATGATGTTAGTCTTGCTGTTTAACACACATATGTGTTTTTCGGGTCATGTACTTCTCTTTATTGTCTCCATGTCTGACTCTGAAGAGCAATCAAACTCCATATAAGGTCATTTTACGAATGATAGTGATATTTTGTGTCAACCAATAAATGATTATACATTAGGAAAGCTCTGTTTGTCCTTTATGTTTTTACTGTAGGCCAAAATTCTGGAAAACATACAGTAATTTCACAATTTGTGCAAAGAATAACCCAGGTCAAATGAGTTTCATGTTTGATGATAAAGAAGGAAAAAGAAATATTTAAACTTGTAATCATGCCCAGTATTTTCAAAGCATGAAATTTGTTGTTCTTTTATTTGTTTACTTGTTTATTTCTTTCATATATTAGTGTACTTATTTTTTTTTCAATGTAGTATGAAGTTAAAGAGGTCTTAAGCATTCTAAAGTTTTGTAAAAGCAGTGGAACATTGAAAGAATTCAATAATTGTCATGTTTGTTTGAACACTTTTGATGTAATCAATAGACAAGAGTTGGTAGACCACAGGCAAGAGATTTCCTCTTCAAATGGTTGTATTGTTTGTGGTTTTAAAAGGGAGCAGTTCAGCATAACAAATCCTTGTCTTGGGATCTTGCTCCAGATAAAATAGTGTGGACTTATTTTGACAACATCACAACTTGTATGTCCATTGTTCCTGTATGACGATAATGTGTACTAGCATAAAAGTGAGAAAACTTTGCGAGCCAGTGTTGACAGTTGGAGCTTTCTTTCATGCATTTCTATTGGGGCATTGTCTCCATTCATTACAGTTGTCAATTTTCCATAATAGCTAAACTGTTTAAATAAATAGACGTTATTGTAGTTTAAGTCCATATCAATATTTCCCATAAGTAAGACAAAGCTGATTTATTTTCCTGATTGGGAAACTGGTAAAATATTGATATTTGTTTTATATATTTAATGGTGGTTTTATATATATATATGGTAGTTTTGTGTATTTATTGATGGTTTTATATATAAGTGATGCTTTTATATATTTAACTTTTAAATAAATTGAGTGGTGGTTTTTTATATATTAAATGGATTTTTTATATATTGAATTGTGTTTTTTTTAATATTGAGTGATAGTTTTCTGTATTGAGTGATGGTTTGATATAGTGAGTGGTGGTTTTATATGCAAGTGGTGGTTTTATATACGAGTGGTGGTTTTATATAGTGAGTGTTGGTTTTATATTCGAGTGGAGGTTTTATATATGAGTGTTTTTTTTATACTGAGTGGTGCTTTTGTATATTAAGTGATGATTTTATATATTGAGTGGGGTTTTTATATATTGATGCAAGGTTTTGTATATTGAGTTGGGTTTTTATATATTATTTATATTGAGTGGTGGTGTTTTATATAATAAGTAGGGATTTTATATATTGATGCAAGGTTTTATATATTGAGTGGGTTTTTTATATATTGATGCAAGGTTGTATAGATTGAGTGGGGGTTTTATGTATTGAGGATGGTTTATATATATTGATGCAAGGTTTTATATATTGATACAAGGTTTTATATATTGAGGATGGTTTTATATATTGATGCAAGGTTTTATATATTGAGGATGGTTTTATATATTGATGCAAGGTTTTATATATTGAGTGATGGTTTCATATATTGATGCAAGGTTTTATACATTGAGGATGGTTTTATATATTGATGCAAGGTTTTATATATTGATGCAAGGTTTTATATATTGAGGATGGTTTTATATATTGATGCAAGGTTTTATATATTGAGGATGGTTTTATATATTGATGCAAGGTTTTATATATTGATGCAAGGTTTTATATATTGAGGATGGTTTTATATATTGATGCAAGGTTTTATATATTGAGTGATGGTTTCATATATTAATGCAAGGTTTTGGGGAGGGGGGGTATATATTAAGTGATAATTTTATATATTGAGTGGTGATTTAATATCCCCATTCCTACCCATAATGATGAAATGCTGACTTTGCAGTATCAGACTTGAATCATTTCCAGTGCTGCTTGACGTTGCTTGTGTTGTATTTAACTTATATTGTGGTGATGACAATACCTCATTGTGGACTCTTGGCATATCATGCCTGACAAGGCCCTCACCATATCCAGGCGTGGGGCCAGGTACAATACATACAAAGTTAACAACTGGCTCACATTGCCAATCCCAACACAATAATAATTATAAAAATATGTTATTAAATTATTAGCCTTCTTAACTCAAATTGATTAAAATTAGCCAAATAGTGTTGATTCTGATCAGTCAGCTGCCAGTGGGAGTTGTTAGAGCAGGATCTATTCTATTTGTCTTTACTATTATAAGTTATTACTTATCCATGAAGTTTTAAGCAAATAATTAATAATGGAGCATGATAAATTTTAAAGCCTTTTGAGAAATTCCATTATGATTTATAATTGATACCTGATTGTCTCAGAAATACCAACATTTTTTTATAAAGGTTTCTGCAAATTCTGCTGTCATTGGATTCAGCGATATATAATAAAGATTATTATCTAAATAATACATGGTCTGTCTAGCCTATTTAAATTGATTACTTACCATGCTAAGTGCACTATTGTCTCTATGTTAGGGGATGTTAGGGGATTTTCTTAACCTTTGTCCTGCTACAGTTAGTTTTGATCAATTCAGCATTCTAGTTACTTGCCAAATACTACAAGACATTACTAAGAGCACATTGCATACAGTGCAGATTGTGAGCAGACAGTAATCAGTGGTAGCTGGCTGATCTTGATCTACACTATTTGCTTAAGCCCTATTAGTGTGTGCTTTGAAAAATGAATGGGGCACAGTTGGATAAACATAAGCTGATTTTTTCCCCTAAACTAGTTCATGCTACACTCAATAGAGACATAGTGATATAAGCGTTAATGATCCTGTTTTTACAAAGCTAGATGCAGATGCAGCAGATAGATGTTATAACAAATATCTTTTTCAGTTATAAAATTTACAAAACAAAATTCAAACCACATCATATCAATTTTATTAACAAGGTAAGCCATCTTCAGTAACCACAGTAAATATTCCCTTATCACTTTATACATATACCATGGGTTTCTTAGCCAAAAAAGCTTTGTTCTCCTGAAAATATGCATAAAACATCTAATTGGATCTGTGTCCAAAACAGCATGGAAATTCAGCCAGTGAAATGATTACAATTTGTAAACATCATGTGTAGCAAGTTAGTATGGCTATCTTGACATTGATAAATACATATGTTAATTTTAATTGAAAAGTACCTTCTAATGTAAGGTGCATTTTTATTCGACCACTAGTTTCTATGATTATTCATGAAAATGAACGATTACCAGCCAAATAACAATGACCACCTGCACCATGAAGCAGAATGGTATAAGTGGACGTGGATTCTGATGATCAATGTAAGCATGACAGAAAATAAAGCTTTGAAATAAAATATAAAAAGTAGTATATATTTTCATTTCGTATTTTGGGTTTTACGGCACACCGACACTTGATAGGTCATACGGTGCCGAATTTTCATTTCTGAATACAGGTGCTTATTTGGTCTACCCTATCACCCTATCACCCTATCAGAGCACTGTCAGGTGCAGCTATAGTTATGGATGAGCTATAGATCTATATAATGTGCTGCTAAGTCTCTATTATAGTGCCTAATAACTAGTGATGGGGCATCTGTTGCAAATCATTTTCAATCATCAGTAAACTTTTTTCTGGTCATGACAAAATGGTTAAAAGGTGCTAACAAAAATTATGTTGTTTTATAATAAGGATATTTTTTTTGTAAAAATATATTGAGGTCACAGTTTTGAGATTGATTCTGGCATAGAATAGAGCAAAATCACAATTTAACATTATATCCAAGCAAAATAAAAACACAATCAGTGGCAATAGTTCTTGCATTTTGACTAAAAATATTTTCATTAAACAACATAATAAACTATTGTTAGCAGATTAGATCTCACAAAATGCTGTTTATTGATGTCCTGCAACTGTCTAACAAGTGAACCATAACCATCTTTTTTTCGGAAATCATGTACACATACCCCAAACCGAGATCAGATATTGTTCCATATATTAGATATAGGCAAACTATCAGATACCACCTTTAACAGTTTGTGCAGTTTTCGTTGGCTAAAAGATGTTGCTGTTTCAAACATTTAAACACAGCTATAATTTATATGCTTTGGCAATTGTAATAATGATTTGTTATTGTTTTTCTAAAATCCAAATGAACAGAGTACTGGAACATGACGGTTGTTTGATGATGTGTGCACAATCTGATAATGCAATGGTTGTTGGATGAAAAAATGCGCTAAGTAGCAAAATTCTTTTTTTAAATTATTTTCTTCCCATTATTTGTAAACATCTACCTACATTTTATGTTCAAATTCGAAGGGCAGTATGTGTTTCCCTTTTTCGGCATATTTTTGGGAAAAATTGGAACCAGTTTTCAACAAAAAAGTTATGCTGAAAAAGGTTAATGTCTTGGCAGTTTTGAGACTTTCAGAGTCAATTTAATAAAGCCATTCAAACTATTAACCTTTAGTCAAGATACACTTCAGAACGCATCTTCAACATTTAGAAACATTTTTTCTGGATCCCACTATAGAACGTATGTAGTATTTGGTCTTCGGCTCCTCTAGCTCAAAAGTTCTGGATCTGAGCCTGAGAACTGTGTTTTATATTAAAGATATTCCGATTTTAATCATACAAAATATCAGAGGCAGCTGGAAAAAAAACAACTCGAAGTCTTGATGTTATCGGCATCGTTGCCTTCATGTTACTTATCTATATTACCACAAAGTCTGTAAATTGTCATAACGAGGTCATGGTTTGACTTGTTTGGAGGGAGAGCATTATTCATTTTGTAAAAACCTAAAAATTCCTATTTGTTTGTGAGTTGTTGCTTTCTGAATGATCATGAATGTCAAGTGTCACAATTTCAAAATTGTTACAGTAATTTCACTTTTGGCCAGTTCAAGTGTAAACTGGGCAGTAAGCATAAATGCTCAATGAAAGTAGAACTCCTGGCATGGAAGTTTTTGATATTGTAAAGTACTTTTTCTTATTTTATTTTTTTGTTTTGAAGAGCCTTTTTCTCACAGAATAAAGCTAAACAGTTTAGAATTACGAACAGTACTACTATTATAAATAATGGACTGATCCAGTGATTCCCCTTGATCAGAGCTGCTGTCTGTGGGTAAACTGTGTTTTGTTTCAATCATTTTTAAATAGATGTGCATTATTCTTTTTTCCTATGTATAGTAAAGAGGTCCTAAAGCAAGTGGTTAACTCTAAAATTGGCTTCTAAATGTTCAACATTTGCAAATGTAAATGTTAAATTAATTGTGTAACTTTGTAGCTGATTCTGAATCGGGACCTTTATTTGAAGCAATTTTATATCTGATAATCTTTGAGAGTGTGACATTGATTATTGACATGGAGTAGCATTTACACACCACTATTTCAGATTTTCCTATCATTGGCACATCACTTATAGTAACTATTGCAAGTTTAAGTGATAATAATTGGAATTGCTATGGTTTATTGGCAACTATACCGGTCTTAGGTTAAACATGGGTGTTTTGAGATATTTGTGGTGCATGTCTACAGCCAGTCTATGGGTGTTTTGAGTTGTGTTGCATGTTTACAGCCAGTCCATGGGTGTTTTGAGTTGTGTGGCATGTTTACAGCCAGTCCATGGGTGTTTTGAGTTGTGTGGCATGTTTACAGCCAGTCCATGGGTGTTTTGAGTTGTGTGGCATGTTAACAGCCAGTCCATGGGTGTTTTGAGTTGTGTGGCATGTTTACAGCCAGTCCATGGGTGTTTTGTGTTGTGTGGCATGTTTACAGCCAGTCCATGGGTGTTTTGAGTTGTGTTGCATGCCTAAAACTTATTCATGGGTTTTTTGAATTGTGTGGCAGCCAGTCCATGGGTGTTTTGAGTTGTGTGGCATGTTTACAGCCAGTCCATGGGTGTTTTGAGTTGTGTGGCATGTTTACAGCCAGTCCATGGGTGTTTTGAGTTGTGTTTCATGTCTAAAACTTATTCATGGGTTTTTTGAATTGTGTGGCAGCCAGTCCATGGGTGTTTTGAGTTGTGTGGCATGTTTACAGCCAGTCCATGGGTGTTTTGAGTTGTGTTTCATGTCTACACCCAGTCCATGGGTGTTTTGAGTTGTGTGGCATGTTTACAGCCAGTCCATGGGTGTTTTGAGTTGTATGGCATGTTTACAGCCAGTCCATGGGTGTTTTGAGTTGTGTTGCATGTCTAAAACTTATTCATGGGTTTTTTGAATTGTGTGGCAGCCAGTTCATGGGTGTTTTGAGTTGTGTGGCATGTTTACAGCCAGTCCATGGGTGTTTTGAGTTGTGTGGCATGTTTACAGCCAGTCCATGGGTGTTTTGAGTTGTGTTTCATGTCTAAAACTTATTCATGGGTTTTTTGAATTGTGTGGCAGCCAGTCCATGGGTGTTTTGAGTTGTGTGGCATGTTTACAGCCAGTCCATGGGTGTTTTGAGTTGTGTGGCATGTTTACAGCCAGTCCATGGGTGTTTTCAGTTGTGTTTCATGTCTAAAACTTATTCATGGGTTTTTTGAATTGTGTGGCAGCCAGTCCATGGGTGTTTTGAGTTGTGTGGCATGTTTACAGCCAGTCCATGGGTGTTTTGAGTTGTGTTTCATGTCTACACCCAGTCCATGGGTGTTTTGAGTTGTATGGCATGTTTACAGCCAGTCCATGGGTGTTTTGAGTTGTATGGCATGTTTACAGCCAGTCAATGGGTGTTTTGAGTTGTGTTGCATGTCTAAAACTTATTCATGGGTTTTTTGAATTGTGTGGCAGCCAGTTCATGGGTGTTTTGAGTTGTGTGGCATGTTTACAGCCAGTCCATGGGTGTTTTGAGTTGTGTGGCATGTTTACAGCCAGTCCATGGGTGTTTTGAGTTGTGTTTCATGTCTAAAACTTATTCATGGGTTTTTTGAATTGTGTGGCAGCCAGTCCATGGGTGTTTTGAGTTGTGTGGCATGTTTACAGCCAGTCCATGGGTGTTTTAAGTTGTGTGGCATGTCTACAGCCAGTCCATAGGTGTTTTGATTTGTGTGCATGTCGACAGCCAGTCCATGGGTGTTTTGAGTTGTATGGCATGTCTACAGCCAGTCCATGGGTATTTTGAGTTGTGTGGCATGTCTACAGCCAGTCCCTGGGTGTTTTGAGTTGTGCGGCATGTCTACAGCCAGTCCACGGGTGTTTTGATTTGTGTGGCATATCTACAGTCCATGGGTGTCTTCATTTGTGTGGCATGTCTACAGTCCATGGGTGTTTTGTGTTGTGTGGCATGGCTGCAGCCAGTCCATGGGTGTTTTGATTTGTGTGGCATGTCTACAGCCAGTCCATGGGTGTTTTGATTTGTGTGGCATGTCTACAGCCGGTTCTTGGATGTTTTGAGTGTGTGGCATGGCTACAGCCAGTCCATGGGTGTTTTGAGTTGTGTGGCAGCCAGGCCATGGGTGTTATGAGTTGTGTGGCATGGCTACAGCCAGTCCATGGGTGTTTTGAGTTGTGTGGCATGTCTACAGCCAGTCCATGGCTGTTTTGAGTTGTGTGGCATGTCTACAGTCAGTCCATGGGTGTTTTGAGTTGTGTGGCTTGTCTACATCTTGGATATATTCTACTGACAGTTGTAACAATCAGGATAAAGGTGATCCTCTGTGATAACAATACTGTAGACTTGACATTCCTTCTATACACAATGAGGCCAGATTTTATCACCACATAATGTATGGAGTCTTCAGTTGATAGAGTATGATTTACTCTGTCAGGGATTAATTGTTTGGCCTTCATTGTAAAAATTATTACCAATTGAAATGGCCCATTGTTTTCAGGGTTAAATTGTTGAAATATAGCTGGGTATACAGCTACAACTTAGCTCAAGCTCAGTGCTAGGATGTTGATTTGTAAAGTTTAAAATTACTAATATATTTGCACCCATTTGCTCATAAAAAATGAACATGATAGTTATTTAAAATACATGATGCATTATGGTATGACAAAAATGAAGAGTCAAATTTGGTAAAAAAAATCATTCCTTGCCCATTGAATTATATTGTGTCCCTGTAGCTTACCAGTCAATAATCACATTGACAAAAATCATACGTGATGAACTGAAATGAACAGACGAGACATTTCAACCAATCAATGTTTATGTAATCAATTTTTTTCCAAACGATGACTCGGTCAGTGTTGTGAGTGACTTTGAAATAAAACATTATCACTTCATCTAACTTTAATTAAACATTGAAACATTATAATAAATTTAGATTTTAACCTGATTATATTCAGTCGGTAGCGGTGCGCCGTAAAATCCAAAATACAAAAAATATATGAAACATTATAATATACAATCAAAAGAAAATTAAATCACTTATTTCACACTGAAATCAAACAGTACTCGTTAATTAATCTACAACCTTATCTGGCCCCAGTTCTGCTTAACTTTATTCAGCTGAGATAGACACAATAAAATCCATGTAAAATTAAATTATATTGTTTCTGTTTTTTTATAATTTCTTTATTTTGTTTTTAACTTGCTGGCTCATTTAAAAGTGTGGCATACTTATTAATCTATGCTACTGGCAATGATCTGTTATGCTGCATCGATGGTCAGTTTGTTTACTTTACACCATAGTCATTGGAGCCAGCAACTGGTGCTATGATTTCAACAACAGTGATGGTGATAAAAATATATGCAGCTGCAAAACTTTTTTGTTTGGTTATAAGTAGACAGCTGTCCAGATTGTACACTTCTTGCTGCCATTGTCATATTCCAGAAGCTTCTTAAATGGAATGTGCAATGTTAGAAACATTGTCTGATAACAGTAAATATCAGAATTAAAATGTCTTTACTCCTAGTCACAGTTTGGCCATGCTTAGTCAAATAGTGTAGATCCTGATCATCTGGCACCATGGGGTGCTGTCTGATAAGGATCTGCACCACATGCTCCAGATTTTTTTAGAAATATGTCTTATTACCAAAATTGTGTGCATTTACTTAGCATATATTTCCGATGTAACAAATGTAGCATGATAAGGGTTTACCTTGTATATTTGTTGTTTGATGGGCATGGTTGTTTAACAATAATTCAACTTTGAACAGGGATTTGCAATAAGCTATTACTCCCTGTTTATTTGTGGCCACAATTTTCAGTTTTGTGTTAATCCATCCAACTGTTTGTTTAGACCTTTGCAGGTGATTAGACCTAGAGAGGTCTTAAATCCCCACATTTGGCCTATTGACTCCACATCTGTTTCAGTGCATTGATCCTTTATGTAATAATACATGTCTGTCTTGCTTTCTACATTTACCTATGTTCCAAATGTGTTTCCATACATCTTTCAACAATGAAGGAATTATTTGACAATTTATTAAACATAAAATGCTGTGTTCAAGATAAATTAATAATATGAGACAAAATGATGTATATAATTAGTAATCCTTTAACTAAGCAAGAAACAGGGTGTAAACTTTGACCAGTAACCTGCTGGGTGCAAGTTAATCAGGTTTGGTAAATATTGTTGATCGAGATCAGCAAGCACCTGCTGATTCTGTCAAATCAAGATCTTTGCTATTTGCTGCATAGTCTCTAACAATATCATATGCATGGCATTGTTGAGAATAAATAATGATTTAGTATTGGTTTTTAACAATTGTAGCATTCTAAGGGTGAAGTTAAAGCATGAAGATAGGTGAACTGTTGTCAAGGTATTGTTCAGTCATAGAGCCATGTTAATCTCTAAGGGCTTTGAAAATCTTTCAATACTTTAAACATTATTGATTTCTAATGTCAATAAATGATTTGCCATTGAGTATTGATTGATTTGGAAGGCAAATGGCAAATATTATTTGGGGTTGAAAAGGTCTACGCACTGAGGCAATAAGGCCTCCTAGGTCAATATGGGTCCTCCAGCCAAGATTAAGGGGTGAGAAGTGCTGTGGTAGATTGTCTAGCCTGAGACTGGAAGGCTTTGTTTTCAATTCCCTGCAACTACACTTTCAAGATCTGTTAATGGCATGATAGTCAGAGGAAGGCAACACTTTGTCAGTCTTTAGTTGACATATTGTATTATTATTTTAATTCTGTAGTATGTTCTTCTGACAAGTAATGTTTATTATACAAGTTTTTTTTTCAATGGCAATGTACAAGCAATATGAAAGGAGATTGGGTAGAAAATGTTACATATCAGACAGTCTGAAAAAGTTGTCAAAAGGCTTTGTTTAGTTTTAGATACATAGCAGCTACACCATTCAAGTCAGATACTCAAACTCATGTGGTGACAGGTTTAGCATAACAGGTCAGATACTCAAACTCATGTGTTGAGGGGCTGAGAATTAACAAGTCAGTAAACAAGTCAGATATTCAAACTTATGTGTTGAGGGGCTGAGAATTAACAAGTCAGTAAACAAGTCAGATATTCAAACTTATGTGTTGAGGGGCTGAGAATTAACAAGTCAGTAAACAAGTCAGATATTCAAACTTATGTGTTGAGGGGCTGAGAATTAACAAGTCAGTAAACAAGTCAGATATTCAAACTTATGTGTTGAGGGGCTGAGAATTAACAAGTCAGTAAACATGTCAGATACTCAAACTCATGTGTTGAGGGGCTGAGAATTAACAAGTCAGTAAACATGTCAGATACTCAAACTCATGTGTTGAGAGGTTGAGAATTAACAAGTCTGTTAACAAGTCAGATACTCAAACTCATGTGTTGAGGGGTTGAGAATTAACAAGTCAGTTAACAAGTCAGATACTCAAACTTATGTGTTGAGGGGTTGAGAATTAACAAGTCAGTTAACAAGTCAGATACTCAAACTTATGTGTTGAGGGGTTGAGAATTAACAAGTCAGTTAACAAGTCAGATACTCAAACTTATGTGTTGAGGGGTTGAGAATTAACAAGTCAGTTAACAAGTCAGATACTCAAACTTATGTGTTGAGGGGCTGAGAATTAACAAGTCAATTAACAAGTCAGATACTCAAACTTATGTGTTGAGGGGTTGAGAATTAACAAGTCAATTAACAAGTCAGATACTCAAACTTATGTGTTGAGGGGTTGAGAATTAACAAGTCAGTTAACAAGTCAGATACTCATACTTATGTGTTGAGGGGTTGAGAATTAACAAGTCAATTAACAAGTCAGATACTCAAACTTATGTGTTGAGGGGTTGAGAATTAACAAGTCAGTTAACAAGTCAGATACTCAAACTTATGTGTTGAGGGGCTGAGAATTAACAAGTCAATTAACAAGTCAGATACTCAAACTCATGTGTTGAGGGGCTGAGAATTAACAAGTCAGTTAACAAGTCAGATACTCAAACTTATGTGTTGAGGGGCTGAGAATTAACAAGTCAGTTAACAAGTCAGATACTCAAACTCATGTGTTGAGGGGTTGAGAATTAACAAGTCAGTTAACAAGTCAGATACTCAAACTCATGTGTTGAGGGGCTGAGAATTAACAAGTCAGTTAACAAGTCAAATATTCAAACTTATGTGTTGAGGGGCTGAGAACTAACAAGTCAGATATTCAAACTCATGTGTTGAGGGGTTGAGAATTAACAAGTCAGTCAACAAGTCAGATATTCAAACTCATGTGTTGAGGGGCTGAGAATTAACAAGTCAGATACTCAAACTCATGTGTTGAGGGGTTGAGAATTAACAAGTCAGTTAACAAGTCAGATATTCAAACTCATGTGTTGAGGGGCTGAGAACGAACAAGTCAGTTAACAAGTCAGATACTCAAACTCATGTGTTGAGGGGCTGAGAATTAACAAGTCAGGTACTCTGACTCATGTGGTGAGGGCTGAGAAGTTGCAAGTCAGGTACTCAAAGCGCTCGTGCGTTTAGAATTAAGAAGTCAGGTACTTGAACCCAATTAGTGAGGTACCCGAATCTGTGCAATAAGGTGCTGAGAAGTTACAAGTCAGGTACACAATTCGCTTGGCCACAGGCCCAAACAGTTCCTTTAAGCTCTTCTTACATGTTTGTATGTTTTTGTATGATGTCATAAAATGTGTTGAAACTTCTATCAAGAGGAGTTCCTTATCAATACAATACATGTGCTTTAAATAAAGGTGTGACTGGACTAGAAACAAATTGGTTTAAGCAATAGCAGTTAACTATCAAATCTTATCACAGTGAAGAAAGTCCTTAGGCTAACACAGATATCAGCTGACAGTGGCTTGGCACTTGTTTTAATGAAGTAATAAATGCTGGTGTTTATATCCTGAGTGTGTATTTGGTTGGACAGCAAGGGATCACAGTCTGAACAAGAAGCAGTGAATTCGAATAATGGACAAAATATATCAGATGAGAAATACCAGGTTAAGACAAGTACAGTGTAGAGAAAGTCCTGTACACATTTAAGATTGGTTGGTAATTTATAAATATAATTTTAAAACTTTATAGTAACATAAAAGTCTTGATTTCAAAATGTGCATGATATGAATTAAAATGTTGTTAAAAAGGTAATGCAAAAAAAGGAAGGTATTGATTTGATGATAGATTGTTCCTGTTGTCTCCTCATTACAGTTTAATACTGCAATAATGTATAACCTAACTTCCATTGACAACTTCACTAATTGACTGTCAACGGCACTTTACATGTGTAACATTTATTTAATCTCAGTCAATACTGGGCTAGTCTGTTAGCTGAAAACATCTGTTCATTTGTTCTTTTAGTTGTAAAATATTTGTTAACCATTTGCTGATAGATCTTCTCCTGTCAACATTGATTGTTTAACAGTTGAAGAGGTTTTAGTGGTTGAAAGTTTTTAACTCTCCCCCTCCCACTGCATGATATTGACAATTCTATGAAGAGCTTTAAACTTTAAATTTATTTAATTGTTTTATTTTTTAATAATACACATATAGTTGAATAATGTTGCTTCTTATAAAATTATATATTGGCTTTTACAGCTACAAACTGCTGTTGGTATAATAAATATATTAAGTAAACTGTGGTACATTAAATATATTAAGTAAATAAACATGAAAAGTACAATAATGGTTTAAAAGTACAATCATGTAGCTTATATCTTGAAGCTGTCAGTAAAGTGTGGCACATTGTTTAAATGTCAACTGAAAATATATACTGAACTCTTTTGTCTTGTAAATTCATGTAAGAGTTTGGTTTCCTTATGTTAAACTTGGTGATATATATTTACTTTTTCCATTTTAGCATATTTATACAAAAACAATTTATAAGTATAAGTATCGATAAAACCCAGTTTTAAAAATGCTGCCCATAAACATCAAATTCTGTCAAAAACTATTTTCTCAGTGGGCGCAATCAATTTGTAAGTCTTTGGAAAACTGTAATTCTAAAAATATCCACACCTCTATATACATGTAGATTGTACACTAAGAATTTAATATAAACTGAAAGAAAACAAATGTCCAAGGTAAGGAAAAATAATGCACCTAACCCATCCACGTTACAGCATCTCAGATACAGTGCTTTTGCTGTATGTTACACACAGATATGCATATAATTTCTTTGATGCAATAAAAAGTCAATGAACAAGTTAACATCAAAGCTACTGAAACTTGCAGATGATGCAAATATTCTTTTTTCATTTTCCTTTGCTATACTGAGGCACATAGCTATCATGCATACACTTTATGTCCACTGTAACTTTAAATTCCCAAAAAGAATGTTGGTCATTGCCATGGGCACTCAAACACATTTTTTTATAATATAATTCTTAAGAAAAGTAGATTTTTGGTAATATAATAGTTAAGCTTTGATATTTATGAAAATGCATATAAACACAGCATGTTTGGACTTTAAATGTTGACTGAAATCAAACAAATACTAGATAAAATGATACTTTTTGAATTTATTGTCCAGTTTAAAGCTTGAGCAAGATTGCATCCTTAGCATCAATACCTGATTTAATTAGCCATGAAATTGTATTATTTAACAATTACAATTGAAAGGGCAAGGCAAAGGATCAGGTAAACTCAGTGTTTAGTAATAAATCTATTAGCAGTTAAGAGGGGTTGCAAAGCAAAAACAATCAGAGTGTTCATAGTTAATATATGATTTTAGATAATGGGTTATTGCAGCTACAAACAAGCATGACCACTTGTTTCGACTTAAGGCACCAAGATGGACTGCATTAAAATCATCCAGCCAAGAGAAGGTCAGGAATCTAAATTATAACTCCTTTATACAGTTATTTTCTGCAATGTACTACTGCAAAATAATGTACTCCTGCAAAACCAAGTTGTTGTAAAAAGACAATATGCAACACTACCAGCATAAACATGCAAGGTGTCTTTTATGCAAGTGCAAAGCTAGGAATTACCAATTTGCAAGAGCTAAACCTAGATACTTGTAGCAAACACAAGCAAAGCTAGGAATTACCAATTTGCAAGAGCAAAACCTAGATACTTGTAGCAAACACAAGCAAAGCTAGGAATTACCAAACTGCAAGAGCAAAACCTAGGTACTTGAAGCAAATGCAAGCTACAAATCACCAAAAGCAAGGGCAAAACCTAGGTATTCATATTCCCCCACAGCATAAACTGTGACGGTAGCAATAAGTATTATTATTCTAACGGTTATACCAAAACCTGCGCAATTACTAAGCCAAAATGTCAAGTTTTCTTCCTTCGCGACAACGTTATGCCACAACCTGCAAAACTCTCAAGCTTTTCCCTTCGTCACAATGTTAGTTATATCTATTATTCTTATAACGGTTATACCATAAGCTGCACAAATACTAAGCAAATTGTCAAGTTTTCACACTTTGTGTCAATGTTAGTAGTATCTATCAAATATTAAGCAAAAAATCGTTTTTCCTTTGAAGCAAAGCATCACAGTTCAACCTTTGTTGATTTACAGTTTCTATATCTGTAGATTAAATCAGCATGATGGAGTTTAGCAGACAGTTATATTTGTCCATTAAGACACTGGTCAGGTCCAAATTCACACTGTCTTGGGCAGTTTGGATTGTCATTGACTGAGTAGTCCTGCTAAGTTCTAGTTGTCTCTTCACCAGCATTGATCTGTTTCTAGTTGATCACCTTTCTAGCCTTGTGAAGCATTGTTATCAACCCCACTGCATGGCACATGGCGATCATTCACAGCAGATATTGCAGGTGATACCTGAAGAATACAAACAAAACACCACACAGCAAAATGTTCTCACAGCCAGCTTACAAAGATCTTAATATGATATGTACAATGTACTAGTTATGTCCTGACCTTAATGTCGATCTAACCTTAACATATGAAGATGAACAGCCAAATAATAAGGGCTTGGACCAATGGTTCTCAGTGATCCTTTAGATGGAATATAACTAATCTGTACAGAAAACGACAGCAGTACTTATGACACCTAAATGAAGAGAAAACACTTCCATCTTAGATATGACTCATTAATTTGGTTTTCCCTGTATTTATACTCAGTATTTCAGGGTGTGGTGGGTGGGACAATTAAGCCTGCAGTTTCATCTGCTGTTTTACAGAAAAAGGAAGTAGTTCAGTGCTGGTTCCTAGCAGGTGCTCCACAGATGCATTTTGGGTTTATGCCAGGAACCAGGTTTTGATAACAGGGAAAAGGCAGAAGCAATCCAAATGCTTAAAAACTATGCAAACAAACAGCTTATTTCACTTTCCATGTAAATAAAAATCATTACCTCAAATTTAACATGATGAAAATTGTTTCATGATAATACTTGCATTTCCTCTCTTTAGCCTGTTATCATTGCATAGTCAGGTGAATGTATGACTTCTATCAAGTTATGCTCCCAAGAGTATAAATTAAAAACTGCTAATTGCTTATAAAGGTAACTTGAACACACCAGTATTATTTACAGTAAATGACATTTTTGGTATGCAGTTGACCATACTTAAAATCAGTTTCAGTCTGTTGATTTAGTCTGGCTATTTTTGGTGGAGGAAAACCCTAAACAAATGTCTAATCAGAAACACTTTTCACAGAAGGTAAACTGGAAAAACTCCCATATGAATGTTCTCACCTCAACTTGGAACCCCATGGTAAGTGGCTGAGGAGTTTTGCTTCTGACAATTGTTTGGCCGCAAGTTTCCTGCTTTTCGTATCTACATATCTGTTATTGCCAACCCAATCTTCTGTTACAGATGGAGAGTACACAGAACTTGCCTCTATCGCCTCAACAGAATACTCATTCAAGACAGAAAAACATCCCAGTCTTGAGCTACTTACCAGTGCCAGCCAGCAGTATGGACAGGACAAGATCAATCCATTTACTGGCAGCAAATTTCGGGACTACGCTCTGGGTGACCTTATCGAGAATGATGCTGGTGATGATGATGATCAGTCAGCATACAGTTCTCTGGACCCTGCCTACATGGTCATTCCGACATCTGCGAAGGCGTATGTTGGGGTGTCGAAACATCGCGACATCATCCGTCTCCTACCGGTTCACATCTCAAAGATGATCCTGAGTCTGCTGGACAAGGGGTCACTGATGAATGCGCTGTGTGTGAGCCGCTACTGGCGCACCCTGGTGGAGGAGGTCCATCGAGACTTCTATGTGAACCAGCAGCTCTGGGAGGAGGTGATGCTAATGCAGGTGAGAGTTAAATATAAACATGAATTGAAACTTTTCAGTGTGCAATATGCACTCTTTGTTTTTGGCTTAACACTAAATACCAATAAAGTTATATTTTAAGCTTGTTCATTGGTAGCAAAATGATTTTAAGCACATATTTTAGCATAAAATTTTACATTGTACAATAAAAAATAACAGTGTTTGCTTACATTTCTAATGTTAAACTGAGATGCCAATCTTCAAGCTTTGTTGAATGTGTTGTATGGTTAAAATATAAGGACATTAAACCACCAAAGTCATGTCCAGCTTCTTGCAAGCAATCCAGCTTTCACACCTTAAAGAACCCTTCCCAAAACATCCTGTAAACTTTCAGGCAAATACAAATGTGTTTACTTTGTTGAGATGTTGTTAAGCAACTCATTAGACCCAACATCCTCCACCATGGAAGGATGATGCATGTCACTTTAGAAGGTGTGAATTACACACCAATACCTGGTTGAACATGGGACCCGGAAGGATGTTTGCACAAGCTGATTCTATTTTTTTCTGCTTTTTTAATCTGCTTTCAATTGAACATTAATGTTTTGTATTAAATAAAGAACAAATTTGACTGTGACCTGAAGCCTTCTTCATATTACCCAGTCATTTTATATGACCAGACTTTGCATAATGAAGACTGGACTGTGTATAGTTTAAAGAAAAAGTTATAGATTACCATATTATGAAATATATACCTTGTAATTAATTAAAGTCAGTTTGTGGTGAGTTACAGTTAGACTGCTCTGGGAATACAATGGTGCATAGGCTTGCATTCAGCAGTTATAGACTGTCCTCTTGAATTTAGCACTTTGTTAAATACCGTGCTCCATGACAGCATGGGCGGATATGTAATGCTTCTCATTTAATTACATACATAATCTTTGTTTGATAAGGGTATAATTTCAAATTGAGTTCTTTCCAAATATGGAATTAAGCTAATTTACTTACCTGTTATAATAATGATCATCTTATTTGAGGACAGAATAGAGAATAATCATAATTATTTGCAGGTTGAAGCATAGAGTTTATTTATTCATTCATTCAGAGCACGTAATTGATTGGATTGTTATTGCTGAAACTATAAACTTCTCAACATTTTCAGACACATAGTAACTGACTTAGCAACTGTCTGTTATGTCACAAGCTACATGTAACCCTCAAAGTGCTACATTGTGTTATATAACACATCCTAATTCTATCTGCTTACAACTACATTTGCAGAACTTGTAAGACATATTTATTAAGACTCATCAATTAATAGTGCAGATCCTAATGAGAAAGTGCCCAGTGATACCTTGCTGGTCTGAATCTAGACTATTTACAGAATTCCTCCTAACCAGGTGAAGAGTATTGTACAAGACATCAGCAGTGAAGAAACTGTCTCACAGACCAGCATGTATGGAATCAATTAAATTGCTTCTGTCATTGTCATTGAAACAGTGAATATGACATTTTTCTCTGCACCCAGCAGCAATTAGTCAATTTTTTAGCATTGATCAAATTCAGTGTGACATTGTTTATGGCTGATTTATTGTCAGCTAGAACTATGGCCAGACGCTATCAGTTAAAATGTTCTACTGTCTGTAACAAAATGGTTATGAAACTTGATCCTGTCTTGGAACATAGTGTCAGGAATCTGTATTCAGTTTTGGGTTCAAATCAATCAAAATATCAATTTTCATTGTTAAGAAAATAATAGCATTTGATAAAGTAATGACAGGCACATTTACACTGACACAGCCGCCAGAGGTTGTAAATTATTTCTCATTGAATCGCCAATCTTCCAACTGTGAACATGTTCCAAAAGAAAATCTTTTATTTGCATAATCTTTTAATATGTATGATAAAAACTATTTGATATATAATGGAATAATTGCTTTGGCTTTCAGCATGTATACTGTGTTGTGATTAATAGAATATTTTTACCTTGTATTTTAATTTATTGCTTATGTGAAGTTATTTTATATGAATGTTTCTTTATTTAGGTCCTTTTTATTCAAAGTCCTACAACGTTTGCCAAATTATATATTGTTTTTGAAAGCCTTAAGTTACTTCTGAAGAGAAATAATTTTCACTTTTCACAAAACTTTTTTTATTACAATCCTATTTATTTTCTTAAAATGTGTCTATAATTTATAAAAAGGCTTGGCATATTTTAATTTATTAGTTGAAGAAATAAAGAAATTTTTTTTTATTGTAATCAGTGTATTTACAATGGTTGTTGTTATAAAGATATTACATACTTCATCATCTGTAAACATTGATAACATAACTTCATGTTTTCAACCTTCACTAACATACAGATCATTTATTTGGACATTTGACATTGTCTTTAATTCCAGTATAAATCAAAATAGGCATTATATGAACTTCTATTACATAGACAAAGAACAGGATCTTCGAATTATATGCAAAGTTCTGTGGAACCTTGTTGCTTTCAACTTTAATTGAGATCTGATAAATGAGGATACATAATTAATACAACTAAAAGTGTTGAACAAGTATTAACATTTAAACCATTTAGAACATGCTGTTGTTTTAGCCAGACTATGCAGTGAATAGGGTAGCTTTTACACTCATCTGAGCATTGGCTTAGGTTTGTGTGCAAGCACTATCAAGGTTACTGAATATATCAATACCCTGGGCAAACATTGGAAAGAATTATATGCCTTCCTGGTAATCATTTCTACTGATAAACTCAAGTTTATTACAGATTTAACTGAAAAATATGCACCTGGTTCATTTTTAAAAATGTTTGTGGATATACATACATTTTGAAGTTTTGTCTGCAATTACAGTCAAGCTATCCAGTATCCTATCAAGCATTGGAATAGTTGAGCCTGCTGTCCCATGACAGCTCTTGTTTTATCCTAAATGTAAGGTGACTATCAAAGAAACTATATAATGTCTCTATTTTACATTTTTAAAACAGCAGTAAAATTTAGCCAATAAAAAAATGCAACATGTTCTTTGTTGACTGTGTTTGTTTTCCATGCCAGGCTGGAGACAGTCTGTATGAAGGACTCAGTCAGGTACATGTTCTCTTGTAGGCCCTTGTTTATATTATTACTAGTCCAGCTGCATCGGTTAGTATCTCTTAGTCTAATAGGCATATATTGTTCAGGTTTAGGCAAATATCATCGATCCAGATCAGCAAGCTCCCTTCAGGAGCTGTTTGATCATTTTCTACACTTTTTGCTGCTTAGTCCCTAGCAATATGAGTTATAAATAAAATAAAGGAATAAAATTACTAACTGTTAACTATTACTCAGATCTTGATGCACTGGTAACAAGGAAATGGTAGTGACTAAGCAACAAATAGTATGGCTCCTGATTGAACATACCCCAGCAGGGAGAAGGGGCACGCATGACCGAGCAGTTAGAGATGCTGACTTGTAACTCCTCAGCCCCTCACTGTGTGGGTTCGAGTTCTGGTCGGGCAAGAACTTTCATGTGGGCAGGTTTTCTAGCTAACCAGCAATGCACCAGTGGGTTCTAACCAGTCATAAATTTGGTGTAATCCTCCACCAATAATTAGCTGGACATAGCCAACATGACTATAATTGTATTGCACAATGTAACAATAATATTTTTAAAAAAATCCTAGCAGGTAGATAGATGATCTGCATTTACACTGTTTGCAAAAGCCTGACCAAGTCATGCTTATAAGGTTAAGAGTTACATTAACTGGAACTGGATTTGGACTTTCTTAGTGTGTGTGGGTGGAGCTTTCAACAGGGAACCTTCTACGGTTGTAGTGTACAAGAGCTTTAGGGATTCATCATCTTTTTATTTACCTGTATATTACTGTTTTTGTATAACAATATTAAGTTTTTTAAGTCATTTGTTTATTGGTAGCAATTGGTTACAAAGCTTAGAGCAATCATAAACAATTTATTTAGTGTTTTTTTCCTAAATAGTTTTTTTGTCATTTGAAAAGTATAAACAAGAAGCCTTTTATCTGTGGTTGACTGTACAACTGTAAAGGATGATTTTTGTTTTGTCCTATATCATTATGCCTTCCTTTTTATAGCATTTTGTACACTTACCAAGTTTTCAAGGTTTATTTTATAGCATTTTTATAGTTTTGGAACAGGGATCTTACATGGTTAAATATACCATAGTTATAGTGGTCCATAAACTGATATAGAGCATCACTGTTTAGAATATTAGGTTTTTATATTAACTATATTCATAACAGATTTGAATTTATTTGGTAGTGTTTTTTTGCAATATTTTTATATTAAATATATACAATCATTATTGATCCATAAAACTGTAAACTTATGTATTGTTTTTTATAAAATTGTTTTAAGCATACAAGTAATTTGTTATTTTATGTATTGTTTTTTATAAAATTGTTTTAAGCATACAAGTAATTTGTTATGCAGAAATAGAACTCAGTTCCTTAATGTGTGGTGTTGATTTATTCAGACACTTTGGATGTCATATCATGCTTCAGCCAGTTGTCAATTGTGTTTTTCCCAGACATGTTTTGTTATGAGATATGATACAGTTTCCAAGATTTGAAACCTGCATGCTGCCTACACGAATCTTAATTTTAATTTGATAAAGTTTTATTTGCTTTTTTTGTTTGCTGCAAACAAGAAGATTTGTTGTGTTCCATCCAGATTTTAATAGGTCTAGAAAGAAATGTAAGAAGGGAGGTAACATTTGTGAAGAAAACAAGATTAGTGTTGTTTGATTTGCTTCCCTTTAAACAGTTGCCATTGCTTTATAATAAGATTTTTTCTGATAATATACATATGCATATAAGGTTTATTAAAAACATTTTTTATCAAAACTATCTTTATTTTTGTATAAAAATTTTACTTTTATAGGTATTTTCTAGCACTTATGAAATAAAACATCATGAAAAGGCAATATAGGGGAGATTACCTTGAAAGGACTTGCCCAGTGTGTCTTGAGGTTATTCTTAATTTGTGTGGGAGTTGTCTTTTGCAGCAAGCATATGATTTCCATTGCCTGTAACCTATCCTATGTATTTAAATCAGAATTATAATGAAAGATGTCATTCCCAATATAGCCACCAACTCAGGTTAGATGTTTTTTTCTACAGCCAAGGTATTTACATGCAGCCCAAGTGTCAGCTAGCTCTTTTAAATTGTTGGGAATAGAGATCACTTGAATTAAATTTATTATTTGTGAAAATGAACGAATACAGAAATTATCAAATTAGTTTATTGAACAAGATTATTTTGCAAAAGGATTTTTTTTAAACAGATATGTTATTTTTATATTTTTGATTTATTAAACACTCCTGTATTTTTATTAAAACAATTTTGTTAACAATTCAGATTATTGAATATGACATGAAAGTGTTTTTAATAGTGTTCCAAAATGTTTTTGCTCTTTTATTATAAAATAAATACATATATAAATTAATAGTTCTGCTAAATGTATTGGATGTCTCTAAGATACAAAACTCTTTAAAGATGATTGTCAAATTGACACACCATTTTGCACATTTATTTAGTTTAATACTATCTTGTTATTGTTGTTTTCTTTAATGTCAATTTATTCAATCTGAGCATCTTTAAAAAATGTAAAAAAAATCTTACACCTAAGTTACCATGCATATAGGCAATTAAGTCATTTAATTTATATGTTGATATAATAATTTACTCATCTCACCTCACTATAACACATCACGCATTTGGGATCTATCCCCACTTTCAATAAATAACGTCAAATAGTTTGATATTTATACAGTACATTTGTACTTCAAATAATTTAAGGCAGTTCAAGGAGCCTTTTTGAAATTTAAAATGGTACAATAAAATACTCACTCGTTATTTGTTGCTGTTCAAATGTAAAAATGTGACATTAATCTGATAACAAACACAGGTCTTTACTTTTATGACAATTCAGAAGTGGTGGATTAGAATGTAAATTAAAAATATGGCCACTTCATTCAGGTGTATGCTGTAGAGACTGTAGCAATATATTCCATAATCCCCCCTGTCAGTCTGCAGTGCTTCAAATATTGACTGAAATAGCTTATCAGACAGCCCTGTTACACCCTTTTCAGATAAACATGTACATCAGTGACAGCTAGCTTTCAGACTTATAATTTGGTAAAACTGTTACATTTTAGCATTGCTAAGACCAATAGAGTAAGCTTTACACTTAATACTACATAGTCAAATGTTTAGTTACTATTGTATGTGTATGTTACAAGATGACTAGGAATGTATTGTATGTCTATGTTAGCAGGTAACTAGGAATGTATTGTATGTGTATGTTACCAGTTGACTAGGAATGTATTGTATGTATATGTTAGCAGGTAACTAGGAATGTATTGTATGTGTATGTTAGCAGTTGACTAGATATGTATTGTATGTATATGTTAGCAGATGACTAGGAATGTATTATATGTATATATTAGCAGGTAACTAGGAATGTATTGTATGTGTATGTTAGCAGTTGACTAGGAATGTATTGTATGTATATGTTAGCAGGTGACTAGGAATGTATTGTATGTCTATGTTAGCAGTTGACTAGGAATGTATTGTATGTCTATGTTACCAGATGACTACGATTGTATTGTATGTATATGTTACCAGGTGACTAGGAATGTATTGTATGTATATGTTAGCAGTTGACTACGATTGTATTGTATGTATATGTTACCAGGTGACTAGGAATGTATTGTATGTATATGTTAGCAGTTGACTACGATTGTATTGTATGTATATGTTACCAGGTGACTAGGAATGTATTGTATGTCTATGTTACCAGATGACTACGATTGTATTGTATGTATATGTTACCAGGTGACTAGGAATGTATTGTATGTATATGTTAGCAGGTAACTAGGAATGTATTGTATGTGTATGTTAGCAGTTGACTAGATATGTATTGTATGTATATGTTAGCAGGTAACTAGGAATGTATTGTATGTATATGTTAGCAGGTAACTAGGAATGTATTGTATGTATATGTTAGCAGGTAACTAGGAATGTATTGTATGTGTAGGTTAGCAGATGACTAGGAATGTATTGTATGTGTAGGTTACCAGATGACTAGAAATGTAGTAAATACAATGTTTGGATATAATTACCCACTGAGTAAGACATGTGGGGATTAAGACTGAACAGCAAGCAGTGGTCTGGTCAGAGACTTTCCTCCTATGGTTTCCTTCATTAGTATTGGCGCTAAGGCCACAGTCCATTTTGTCCTCGGTAAGCCTTTGCTGAACTGTTCTGGATCTACGATAATCTGGTCAGTTAGTGGATGGAACACTAGGGAGTTGGCCTGGCTGACTGGAATGTCAGTGGTCCTATTAGAATGGTCAGGATGATGCTATCTGAACTAATCATTGCATCCTGCACAATTTAAATGTGAGTGTTATAAAGAAATAGACCAATGGGAAACCAGGGCCAAATGGTAAGGATGTTGACTGTTCCAGTTATGCAGTCATAAGCAATACCTGTACTAGGATTTGGCCACAAGTTTCCTGGTTTGGATCCTTTGCATATAGTCTAGACAGACTGGAGTCTTGCATGTTTTATTTGTTGGTTACTTACATGTAACAGACAATGTTGATACTAGTTGATTGACAAAAGTTATGGTAGGTCAGATTATGTACAATATTCTAATGCTGGCAGATATGTTCATTTTTCTTCCAGAATCTACCTAGAATTCAATGGCTTTACTTATCATAGTACAATTTCACCTGGCAGAACTCTCAAGACAAATTCCCAGCTACTGATATTGTTCACAGACTGTGTCACCTAATTTTTTTTACTTTCGAGCCTTGCTTTTTCTAATCTTTGGTCTGTAATGATCATTTAATGTTGACGTAGGTCTATTATCATTGTGACAAAACTAGTAATCATAAAATAGATAATTTTGGAGACCTTTAAATTAAAACTATTTTGGCTATAATCTTATTCAGATTATTTTCTTAAATAATTTCTTTGACATTCATCTAAATTACAAAGTAACTGTGGATGTAATTAAAGTTGTTTTGCAATCTCATAAATAAATTAGCTTTATAACAAAGCAATCTGAAATCTGTTTTAAATAATATTATGTGAACAATGTTCATATTTAAAACATTAGGCATAATATATAATTAAAGTGCATTGACAAATAGATTACAGAAGACTGTGAAATTATGGATAAGTATGTTCTCTTAATAAAAATCTTAACAACTGGTTTCAGTTCATAATGAGTAGAAACAAGGTTTTATCTCATATCCTGCTAAGCTCGAAGTGGTTAGGTTCAGTTGCTGCTAAGGCTTTATTTTTTATCATATTATATGCACAAATTTGTAAGCAAATATAATCAGGAATTTAAAAGAGGTTAATGACAAATGTTGTAGGTTAATAGTCTTAAATCTATCTCCTATTAAAATGTGCCATGCATATATTGATTGGATTATGTTTAAACAAAAGCAAATTGCTCTGGTAGTCACAAATAATCCATCACTGCCTGACGCAGTTACCATGTAGGAATGGTGTTTGTTTCCTGTTGATAATCTCCCATTATATCAGGTCCTAGCACTTGAATGTTGTTGATGCTGGACAACATCGTGTAATTGATGCATCAGACACTGGAATCAATTTTGTTGAACTTTTTTATGCATTATCTTAACTGTAAGCTATCTTCTTCATGCAAAAGTAACAAGACATGTAGGAATAAACACTTCATAGAACATAATGTAGGCACTGATTAGACAGCTTCCAGCAGGCCTGACGGATTTAGATCTAAACTTTAGGCCTAAACCTGTTCGATTCAGGGCTAGCAGGTTAAAAACTAGAAAAGTGTTAATGCTGAGCTTGCAACAAGAACTTTGAACTCTCTTAGAGGCATTGTTTCCAGGTTGGGCCTGTTTTTATTGTTATTCACTGCAGCATTTTAAGTAGACGCTTTATGCTTCAAAATTAGTGGGACCTTAAAAAATACTTATTAAATTTTGAGACATCAGAATACATGTTCATGTCAAGTATTTTCAAGTTGTGTATACCCTTTATTTGTTTTGTGGTCAGCGACATCTTATACTGGGTAATTTATGAGAACAAAGGTTTTGTTTTATTGTATATTTTATTCATAACAGCACCTCATAAAAGAGAAAAAAAAATCATAATAAACCAACACTGATAATATATTTATTCTTCTTTCCACATTCAGTCTATGACCGGACCACAATCAGTAGAGCATCAGCTTTAGGTTAGGGAGGCCCCGGGTGTGAGCTTGGTCCGCAATATTAAGTCATTAAAGGTCATTAAAACTGGTAGTGGTAAAACTCCCTGGCTACTGCTCAAGCAAATATATGGGTAGTTCCATGACTGGTTGGCCTGGTGTCAGGATAATTTGACTGGGTGTGGTATCATGCCAGGTGTTGGCGGTATGCTATACACAGTGAAGGCAGCACTATATCTGCTTCAAGTGGACAGTGTCTCCAGACAACTGGAATGCTTTTGGTTGGACGATAAACCCAATAAATAAACAAACATTTAATTGTGCTCCATTGTTCTTCTTAACAAGACATATGATCGGCATCAAGTCACGAGTCTTATCATTTATTACAGTATTCTTGCCAGGCAATGTCATATGAAATGCTCATTCTAGAAAACTTTATACATGCATTGTCACTTGTGAAATAGTGACAATTAGAATACCATAAATTCTGCATTTATTGAGCAAAAAAGTCAAAAAAGGCATTGACCAAGGTGCGAACTTGGATGATTTTTCCTGACATTACCCGATTACAAAATGATGACTGGGTTGGTCCAGTATAATTTTTGGTAAATAATCTAAGTATTATCAGGTTTAAAGCTTAATGTTTGTGAGGTTTAATTGCTGTTGTTTTTACTTAAGCTGTATTGCATATAAAACAGTTTAATACAGTTGAACTGCCTCTCATTTTTCCAGTCTCTGCAAGCTAACCGGATTTGGTCTTGACGGTAACTTATGATTGTCAATCATCCATTTAAATGACTAAGAAAGCGTGTAAAAAAACATGTGACAGCAACAAATCATTTTGTGAAACAACTGAATTTTCTCTCAACAGAACTTGACTTAAGGGTGCTTTTTTCTGTAGAGATAGGGTGTGGAAAACATGAAAACATGACTTCAAAATCAATTTTGTCTTTAGCTGAATTTATTGTTAACAGAATTAGCCATAAGTCTAGCCATAAGTCTGAGTGTATGTTTACTGTTAAGTAATACAAAATATTATTTTTTTGTATCAACTTCATGTACTGGTAAAAAAGACAATGCTAAAGACCCAGCACCAAATAGTACAGATCCTGATCAGACAGCCCCCAGCAGGACCTGGCTCATCTGGGTCTAGTAGTCTGGTTGTCTATGCCTGATCAGTAGGTGTTTACAAGTTGGAATTTGGTTGGATTGTGTTTGAATTTGGTTGGATTGTGTCAAACATCTCCATAAATCATCTTCAATTAATCTGTAGCATGCTTTGCATATTTTCTCGAGTACAGTGAACATTTTGTCAAGCATAAATATTGATGTTGGTGAAGCTAAGCATTAATCTTTTATGTTATCTATAAAGATTGTTGTAAATAATTGTAAATGTTTTACAAATCATAAAACTTTTTAAGATTTATTGTCTGAAGCACTTATTTTAATAGTTTAATATTTTAGTCATTATATTACAAAGAAAAAACGCTAAGATATAAATCTTAAAAGTGTGAATGGGTTCAGACAATTATGTAACAAAATTGTAGTTTTTGAATTCCTTTAACGCATTTTGCCTTCAAATCATTGCTCTTTTCTTTAGGTCATTAAATATTAGCAAACTTCCTGAATACTGTACCAAAGTAAAATGTATTTAAAGTAATTGGAGAGTAATTTTAGATAGATTTCTGACATGGCATGTCTTTCTGTATGCAGTTTTTTCTTCAGGTTTACAACTCATGGAATGAAATAATTTTTTTCAGTAATAAAATAATTTTTTTCAGTGTTTCTTTTGTTCTCCCTTATGCTTGGTGTAATGATAATATTACTATTACAACTTTGATAGGTTCAGTCAGCATAAAGACACCTGTTAGCATAAGTCAATGTATGATAAGGTTTTATAGTGCTTTGAATCATATTTATGGAAAAATGTACATTTTGATAAGATATGACCAATGTTAGCTGCCTTATCAATCAATATTGGTTGAGAGGGTGGCTCTAATCAGCCAAAGAGGGATCTATCAGTCCAATACAGCCTACCTTCAGGACTCAACAACTTTATACTTGATAAAATCAGCCATGCTTCCATTGTGTTTTTATCACAAATAACATTTCATTTGACCTCAGCTGTGAAATGGTTCAACAAAACATTATTAAACATTTGTGGAAGCTATCATAACAGTGGTTGAAGTTTGGCTCGTTCTAAGTGTTTGTGAATAGATTTTGACAAACTAAGGTTGAGACAAAGGACAACTGCTGTATTGTGTATTCGAGTGATCTCAACAACATTACTGTGGGTTACCCTAAGCATGCTAAATTTGTAAATAACTTAATTTTTATTTTTTTGACTATAACTTCATGGAAATTGATTGGTCATATTGTTACCTACTCAGCAGCATAAAGAGCAGATCGTGATCAGATAGCTCTCTGCAGGAGTTGGTTGGTCTGTATCTGAACCATTTGTCTCAACTTGGTCAATTCATGCTTAGCAGACTATGAATATTACAGCAGGACTTCAGTTACATTTCAAGCACACGGCTATCTGAGGCATCTGTTTTCAGCATGTATTGTCTTGTATTTAAATGTATCAAGCATTCAGTGGCTATTGTTTTACGGATTACGGAACAGCCTGTTATAAAGTTTATTGGATTGTTATAAATGACTTAACACTTCTTCTGTGAATTCCAACCCCAATATCAGCCATGGATTCATCAATACATGCTATCAATAGATTGTGAGGCTACATTCATGACAATATACACTAAGCCGCTGAATTCACTTTTATACATAGTGGGAGAGACTTATATTGTAAAGTTGAGCTTCCAGGAATGAATAAGGAGCAATTTAGCGGAGACTATTATATACTGTAGTTTAACATTTAATTAGATGTGCACTGTGCTTTTAATAGCTGAAGGACAGGGTCGTGGTATATACTGTAGGAGTTTCAAATAGAGGGTAATAGAGATACTTGGTTTACCGGTGACAGTGGACTGTTTATAAATGAACAGGTGAATTGGATTAGATTTTAATTTGTGGAACTTGGGATTTTTACAGTAGGCTTTCATGTGACTTTAAGACTTTTTCTTTTAGTTTAACCAAGGAGAAACACATATTGTCCTTAAAGATTTATGTCTAGAAATTATTTATCATTTGGATGACGCTTGAAAATGAAATAAACAAAATAGGAGATCAATGCTGTGACCAATATAGCAGATTTATTTGGGGAACGTTTTGATTAAGTCTTGATTATCAGAGATAATCTGAAGACCATTGAAGATGGCTGTGTATCCATTGGGCGAGATAAAACTGATGGACAACTATGACTTGGCCCAGAAGTATTCCTGGGACCGTATGTCTGCCTTGAAGCTGGTGAAGATAGAAATGCACATGAAGTACCAGGAGTTTAATAACCAGTTGATGCAGGTGATACAGGAACACAGTCACGAGGTAGCCAGTTACGAACAACTGCACAGTGAATTGTTCCGACCAAAGAAACATCAGGATGTTTCAGCGGAGGGGGAGGATACAGGGAAGGGGGAGGAGGAAGAGGGGAGGGAGCATGAGGAGGAGGAGGTGGAGGAAGTGCTAGATCAGATGAAGGAGAAAGATATTGATATACTTGATTTAGTGGTTCCAAACCTGGCTCTGCCCAGAATAGACACAGCTGGTCAACATAAAAAAGTTCAGTTTTCACTACGTAAGACAGTAAGTTTTAATTGATCATAGTCCCTTTAGGGCTTTTTTTCAAAATAGTCCCAATTATTTGTTTCAGGGTTATTGGATACATCCAGTCTTGTTTGAACTTGAGCAGCCTCTTGTTTTGTTAGACTTAAAACCGACATACCATGCTGCAGTTGTTAATTAGCCACATCAGTCTCTAACTTAACTGTTAACAACTTTATGCTTATATAAAGACATATTTATAGGTACTTAGCCACAGTGTACAACCAGATCAGATAACTCCCAGTGGAAGCTGGCTTATCTGGATCTGGACTTTTTATCTAAGCCAGGTACAATTGTGCTTTATAAGCAAAGAATTAGAAATGTGGTGTCATGAACGCTGAAAGTGTAAAGATTCAATAGACTGTTTAATTTTCTTTTAAAAAGCAACTGGTATGAGGTATTGAATAATTGATTTTTCCTTTAAATATCAACATGGTAGGTGATTCTTTACAAACATAGTAGATTCTCAGGCCTAATTTACAACAGATTAATTGGAATTACTAAATTACTGTAGTGGAAACTGCTGGGTAGTAATCTTTTACTAGTTAATGTGAAGAAATTGAAAGCAGAGCTTAAGGTGATATTATATGTCACATACTTGTAACACTTTATCCATGTCACAAAGAGCTGTCAGTCTCATTGGTCTTTATTTAAAATGAGTTGTAATCCCTTTTTGTTATGGATTTTGTATTATGCTTAAAAAATTAAATTGTGGGAAAAAAATTTTAACTGTATGCTTAATCTTTATTTTATCAGCTTATATATACAAAATCCGATATTAACTGAATCTTGTTTAAGTCTTTGAAAATGGGGTAGCTTAAATGTTCTGTATACTTTTAAGTTTAAGCTGATAAACTAATCATTAGCTGCTTTTATGATGTAAGACAGGTTTTTTTATTCAATATTGTAAATCAATATCTCAACGTTAAACAATATTTGGAGAAATAGGTGTTATTTCTCAATTTGTCGAGCTGATGCATTGTTCGGTTTTGTAAATGCTGAGCAAACTTCAATCTATTTTTATTTCATCAACAGGCTTACTTGTAATGATTTTCACCTGGACAAACAGTATCTGTGGTTTGCTACCTAAATCCCCTGTGTTTGTACATATTGAGGACTTTTCATTGTATCAATGCACCAATATTTACCCTGCCATCGAACCACACTAAGTAGAACTGAACCAGGTTTCCGTACCACTACACTTATATTGACTTGTAATTGTCTGTCAAAATATTGTCATAACAAAATTCCCGCTATAAATTTAAAGCCTCAGTATTTATGTTCAGAAAGCCAGTTAATTAGATGTCATGCTGGTAGTGTATATATAACCAATACACTTAAGTTTTTATTTAAATTAATTAAGTTTAAACATAAACATAGTATTTAATCTTTGTGTTACTTCTTGCTGAGATGTGGAATTTTACCTGTTAATTGTGCCTCCTTGCCACAAACTTGGTAGAAGAAATGAACAAAAAAAACTTGATGTCATTCTGTGTGTAATATTTAGTTTTACATAAGTTTGATTGTTATATTACAGGGCTTTTTATGATACTACGATAAGGTATTGTTAATCCTTTCCTGCTTGTTTATGTCATTTTACACCTTTGCAAACCATTCACAATCATTAGCAGAATCAGCCTTACTAAGGGTTTATGTGTAGACTGGTTCAGCCTTAAGTCTGTTATTACAAGTTGAACAGACATTTATTTAAATCCTTTTATCTCTTTTAAAGAAAAAAACTACAAAGTCAAGTGAATTTTCAAAATTATAGATGAACTATGAATGAAAGGGTTAAAGATAAAAAAGCTGAACACATAATTTAATGACATTACAATGCAGTAAGTAATATGTTATTCAATGCTAAGACTATAAGTTAAAATCACCCTATTGAGCTATGAGTACCACCTTTCACTAGGGGACTCTGGATTAATGTGTTCTTATGCATAAGTTTTTTGTATCATTTTGTTTTGAATTTCAAGACTTGTACATCTAATTTAAACAAGGTGAACATGTTAAAATTGATAACTTTGTTCAACTGCGAAATATTACCTGATTGTTTATCTTTCATATATAGATGTACTATATGTTGTATCGGAGACAATAATTTCTGGCCAGGACAGTTAACACATTGAATACAGACATATCGTGTAGGTTCCGTGATTACTTAAACGTCATTGTTTAACTGGTGTAACTTATTGGAGTGAGGATATTTGATTCCCTTTGAAATATTGCTCTATGACAATTTCAAAGTAAGGTGATTGTCATGACATTACATTATTTTGATGGAAATTAGGAGTAATTATATTATGTGTAAAAAGGTGAAGTTATTCATTTTTATCATAAATAATGGTACACCTTTATTTTTTCATTTCCATTTAAGAAAGAAGAATGTTTAAAAACTACTGTGATTTGATCTGTGTAACCTGCACTTTGGTGCCTGATCAAAGGGAAAAATAAAAAAACACGTTCTATTGAAATGATGACCTTGAATAGGGCTTTAACGATATTTTTGTCATTCTCAGTTATTCTGAGTGCAAGTTCACTTTAGTTTTTTTTAATACAAGTTACATGTCTGTAAGAAGTGCTACAGGTTTTATTTAATTATGAACTGCATTGAACAATGTATGTAGACTTGTATTTATCTATAAATTGTATTTTATTAAACCTTCCTAGATTGAGACAATTTGCTTTTGTTTGTCAAAGTGTCTGAGATTTTTTATCTAGCAAGTTTTAATCACCTTATGTATGATAAAGTCATATTTATTTGACTCAGTGAGGTTGTCTGTGTGTCTGCATTACAACTTTGTTATTATCAATATTAGTATATACCTAAAAATGGATATTAACATGTATGATGCCGCGCAAGAAGTATTGATGTGCTGTTCAATTTGAAATGTTTTCTTGAATACCATACTTAAAATCATCATCATCATCATCATTTTATTAATATTATTACTGTTATTATTGTCATCATCATCTCTAAACCTGCATAGTGTAACTTGATAAAGCATATGCAAGTAGTGTAGATGCAGACCAGCCTTGTTTTACTGGGATCTCTCCAAGCAAATCCTACATTATTTGCAGCCAAGTCTCCATTGACATGTTGTAAGAAAGTACCTTATATTTGTGTATGGGTCACTCACAAAAATAGCATCCTTTGGATTATATTATCCTTAATGTTATTGTTATTATTAATTATAAAGTAGTTTACTTACAATGGTCTTGTAAATCCTATTATAGGGTGCATCTGCGCAGGGAGCCAACCCTGTATTTGCCAGGGATGTTGATGTGCTGGTTCCCAACCTGGACCCTAAGACTGGCCTTGTGCTCAAGACCTGTGATGCTGTCATCAAGACAACCTTTAAGAGTGAGGTCAGTTTCGAGACAGCGTATAGCGGTGTGTCTACTCGCAGGGTGATCATGGAGGAGCGCAACGTCTACTGCGGACCATACAACGTTCTCGTGCTGTGTGACCAGTGAGTATGGGGCAGATGCTTTGGTCATATAATTGTTTATCTTTTATGTGGCATCATTGAATTTCTATTTATTCAAAAAATACTGGGTATTCCTATACATACTGCAGTACCATTCATTATGTATGAATAGTGTCTGTCAAACATGGTTTTGTGCATTTTGTATCAATATCTGTCCAGTTAGACTGAAGTTAAATCTTGTTAAATCAACATTCACCATGCTATTAATGTTGTCAGACATGGTTTAATTAAATAATCATCCTCGCATTTAACTGCTTCGAACTTTTATCCGAGGAGTCAATATTAAGAATCTCTCAAAGTTCTTCACTACTTTTCACAATACCTCTGAAAATAAACATAAGAAGTGGCTTTCAAACCTGTACCTATACATATGCTTTAAACTAATGCAACCTTTAAGTACATGGGATTAAAGGCTTACAAAGAGACACTGTGGAAATGTGCTTTATCAAGGAAACTTTCTTAAGTACCATGCTCAACAATTTGAAATTATTTGTCCTTATAGGTAAAACAACAAACTGTGTATTTAAATAGCTTAAGTGATTGCTACACATATAGGCTTCTTGTATGTTTTCTTCATTTAAAGAATGTTGAACCTGTTTTTGATAATTTATTTGTTTTACTTTGGCTTAAATAATCAAAGTGAGAGCTTTAAATATTTGCTCATTGGCTTTGGTTAACTTCAGATCTTCCACATTACTTAAGCTAAACCTCTTCTAATTTATTAATCCAATAAAAGAATTTATTCAACTACATATATGGAAATGGATGTTTAGTTGCCATGACATTGATAAAAAGATAACCACTAATGAATAGAATCAAAGGCAACCCAAACGATAAAAGCAAATTTACAAGAAAATTGGACAATAACTAAAAAAAGAGTACTGGATGCCATTTCATCAAAAGACCTAGGCCCTGTTTATGGTTATTAGGATACGGAACTTATTAAATTGTGATTCAGTAAATGTTCTAAAACTTTAGTTTACCTTAATACCATACAGAAATGTACAACTAGAGTCTACTGATAATAAATTAATGGTCCTTATATTTGGTTAAATGGCCCCCAGCACTCAGAGCTACCATCTTCTGATGAGACTGATACATTGTGGAACATAACATCATTAAGGATATTTTTTTTTGAAGTTAACTTTGAAAAATAAAAGTAAACAGTTAATTCGTTCTTTGATAAACTGATGACTGACTAATTGATTGGTTTCAGGGAGGATCCACACAGGGTGTTCCACACTGATGGTGGTCAGTTGATAACAATTGGTTCTAAAGATAGGAAGGTAAACCAATTTTCTCTTTAGTAAATAAATACAGCTGCTTTATTTTTGGAAACAGCTTTTGGAAATCCTCAAGTTAGCCAATTTTAGGTCTGTTCAGTGTAAAATTAGAAATACTTGTGCAACATATGAAGGTGACTGGTTGAGTTGGACTGGTTTGGTAAATACCTGAATAGCAATTGTACACAAGAAGTTGGCAGTTGGAAGGGATTAATAGTAATTGAAGGAACTTGTTTCCTTGTCAAACAAAAAGGTCTGAAAAATAGTCAGCCTGTATAAGACTCGAACCAGCACCTTTTCATTCACTTGATGTCATTAAGCTCGTTTTTTTCTGGAGAACCATCCTTTTCCTCTGGGTAACATTTCTATATTTTGAGTCAGCACATAGTTTATACATGTTACTCAAATAATGAATAAATGATACAACTGAAGAGAAGGCAGTCTCAGCTTGGTGTATGACAAGTAAATCCCTTTGAAGTGATGTGACAAGAGCTACAGTGGAACATCTGTTACATGTCCTGAATCCTTATCTCAGGGCTTATGTGAAGGATTTGAGAGTCTTATAGGGAATTCTCTAGGCTTTGGTGTAATTGCATGTAGATAGATATGTTTTCATGCAAATGATAAAATACAGGTTTTTAAAAAATGAAAGCATACTGCAACTATTGAATGCCTGGATTTAATTGTTTGAATAAAGTCAGGACAAAGGATATTCTGTATGCAATGATTTATGTCTAAAAGTGATTTGTGAATAACCAGTCAGTAGTGTAAGAAACTACCAAAGATGTTATAAATGAAGAAACGGATATTAAAGTTGAACTAATGTAGTAAATTGATAAAAAAACTGATGTATTTTCAGTGTATTTTTCTTTTTGATATGTATAATTTGCAGTTTTAAGCATCAGCTGCTGACTTGGTTAAAATCTAAAGTGTTTCGATGTTTTGTATTGAAACAGAGGTAGATAGTTTTGTACTTAATTCTTAAATCATTGAGAAACTTTCTATAAAACTTCCAGGTTCGGTTTGTCGACAACACTTCCGGTCATGAGCACAAAAGGATGACAAAAGGGGAGAGTACCGATGGAGAGCTTCCTGTGATCACGGGCCATGCAGGCTCTGTTCGCTGTGTCTACCTCATAGAAGAGAAAGGACTCGTACTCAGTGGCAGCTATGACACCAGCATCAGGTAGGGAAAAAGGGAAACTGTCTTGTTTTTCACAGTCCTAGATTAATTCCTTGAATGAGAAGTATTTTACAGCTTAATCTTTTATTTCTTTAATGACCTCCCATTTGCTTCTTATAATTGTAAGTGTTTAGTTGAATATTATTGGGTAGCTTCCTTACTAAATCAGGTTTCCTAGTACTCTCCCATATCCCTTGACCTGTGACTTATTTCTGTTCACTTATTGTTTTACAAGAAGTTTGACTGTGTTTTCTGTTTATCTGGATGTAAAACACCATAAATTATCTGTAAGATCTGGGGACATGTAAAAGAAAGAATTGTGCTTTTTCACTCAGTGACGTTATTTGACTGTAATCCTTGTGTTTGTCAGAATGTGGAGTGTTAACACTGGGCACTGTCTGAAGATATTCAGAGGTCATCGCGACACAGTGACAGTGATCAAAGTACTGGAGGAGCTGATGCTGTCAGGGTCAAAGGACAAGTCATGTAAAGGTAAAGTTGAGTCTGTCCATTCATAGTATTTGTCTCTATGATTTACAAAAGTAAAGTTAAAAAAGCATTTGGATAGAAAATATCAACAATCGTGCTCACTGAAGAAAATAGGAAAAACATAAAAGAGTTATCTTATAAATTTCTAATTATGTAAAAATGCAAGTGTTAAAAAAAAAGTATATACATTAAAAAAGTAAACCATACAGAATAATTAGTTATATTGTTTTAGCCTGAGGGGGTTATTGCAGTAAGAGAATGAGAATATTTGAAAAGAACTTTCTGTATTGTTATAGATGTAATATCAATTAAATTATTACACTTTAAACTGTTGGCTCAGACAATACCTTTTCATATACCTAAATGTATGTATTTTTAATAGTGTGGGATATGCAGACGGGGAAGTGCCTGCGGTCATTTCGACACCGCCATGCCGTGACCACCTGCTGTATGTCACAGGACCAGGTGATCTCTGGCTGTGAAGGTGGGCGTATCAAGGTGTGGGACCTTCGCACTGGCAATCTTGTCAAGGTGAGGTTTTTAACATTGACACCAGGTTTTGGATTGACAATAAACTGTGTTAAATATAGCAATGTTTATTTTATCATATAATGGTATTTTAATTTATTGCTTTCAAATAAGAACATAGTTATTTGTTGTTTATTTTGATAGGATATATGTTGATCAGACTTTTCTGCAATCTTGCAGCAATTACTGTCTCCCACAAATTTCCTATTCACCAGTTTTGGGCTGTTGGATGTCTATGGTTCTAGTAGCAACCTTTTTCATGCATTTTTAATTTAAAGTGTGTATTTGATTCTACCTGATTTGTACTGTTTTGCCTTGCTAGGTTTTGAATGGTCACCATGAGGGTGTGACAGCCATCCAGTTTGATCGCTGGCACATTGTGACTGGAGGTCGAGATGGATATGCTCTTGTCTGGAGCGCTATCGGAGACCACAACCGTTGCCTGTCGGCTCTTAGGCATCCAAGGTAGGTAGAGTCTGGTTCTTTATGCTCAGCTTTTAGCAAAACATATGGCTTGGGTAAGTGACAAATAGTGCAGATCTTAATCACACAGCTCAGTCTGAGGATTATAACATTTAACAGTATGCATTTCTTAAACATAGTTCAAATTAAAAGGCCTATTTGATTTGGGTTACTAGAAACCATTTACATTTTCCAGAGAAGTGCTGTGTCTCCAGTTTGCATACCTGCGGTGTATTACTGGCTCTGGCGATGGTCGTATCCGTATCTGGAACATCTTGACTGGTCAGTGTTGTCGTATCATGCGTGGCAACTCTCGCAGTGATCCTATACTGGACATCCTGGCTATCAACAACAGGTAAGGAAGGAGCACCAGATCTGTCAAAACTGATTGAGCTAGTACCTATGAAATATTTCATATGTGGTTTTGGCTATAGCTTGATACATGAACAATGATTTTGAGATACCGTGAAGATTGTATGATATAGTTAAATCTTTTTGTGGAAGCCAATGAATACTCAAGTACTCAGTCAGAAAAATTAATAAAGTACTTGAGTACTGACTTTAGTACTTGTTGACATCCCAGCTTTTCATATATACATTTATAGTGCTTTTTATATATATATAAAAGTCATATTTTATTATAGTTTTTTTGTTTTTTTAATAAAGGCAATTAGAATTTAAGCATTCTTATACCAGTTACTAAATTAATGCCAGAAGGTGGTCATTTAAGGGACTCCTGTACACAATGTTTTAACATTATTGCCTATAATAAGTGTGAAGTCTAGACTTTATTGAAGCATATGTTTCTCAGGATCACCATCAACACTGCTGTGAACCTGCTGGTGCTGAACTTTGAGGAGGTGGAGTGGGATTACAGCCTGGAGGAAGATAAGGTGCCCCCTCTCGTACAGTACTCCTCATACTCTGATGCACCAGTGAGACAACATCCATATCCCTACATCAGGTAATTGTCTTGAAACACAATGTCTGATCTGATACAAACTTTGTCTGAAAGGTAAAGTAGAAGTGGTGTTGTTGTGATGTGTCTTGAAATGAATATGATAACTCATACTCATAAAAGTCAAATGCTGTACCTGTATTTGTTCATACACGTAAAACGTAATATAAAAAATATCACTGTGGAAGTCTGAATACTAGGGTCAGTTTTATTGATAAATATGAAAACATTTAAATGCTGAATTCTTGTAAAGAAAATAAATTATGTTTTTACAGGGCTCAGCGTATGAAGAAAGCAGGTGCCTCAAACACAAAGATCCTCCACAAAGCACAGAGTGCTGATATGCTGCATGGACCTATCAGTCAGCCATCATTCCGGGCCAGCCAGCTGCCCCACAGTGCCAAGTCTCTATCTGCCAAAAGCCTGAACACAGCCAGAATGATACAGATTCCTATCCCACCATCTTCACACAAGGAATATCGTGGTGCCAAGAGTGCAACCACCCTGATGACTGAGAGGGAAGCCATGTCTGGCAGGAAGACCACCACTATGTCTGCTCACTCGAAACCACCGCTACCTGCCTCTGCCAAACAGCGCCCTCTCACATCAAAGTCAGGTCAATCTGGACACACAGTGACTATCATTGATGATACGATGGAGCATGAAGTGGAGCATGAGTGGCGAGAACCAATCAAAATTGAGCGACGAGTTTCATGGGCATTTGAACAACCATTGATGCCAAAGACTGAGGACGTGTCTCTGTCAGAAACCAAGTCCTTGCTTCGGTCTCAGATGAGAATGAAGGCTGAGAGCATTGTGCCTCCAGACTTTATTTACTTGACTGTTAATGCTATACAAAACTCCATGAAGCCATGTGAAGTTAGTGCTAACACAGAAATTAATGCTATTGATACTAAGCTAATTCAGCTCAATACTCGCTTAAAACAAAACAGACCTTCCTCATCACCTAGTAAAATAGATCCTAGGAGCAGAGTTCCTGTGGAAGAACTAAACTTATCTTGTTTCAGAGACAAGCATGATACTGAATCTTTATCTGATGTATCTAGTGTCAAATCTATGAAGTCTGCCAAATCCAGAGACTCTGAGTACTATGAAACTGTGGATAAGGAAGTATATGCAACCAAATGTCAGGTGAAGCAGCTGAAAACATCTCCAAAAGTTAGCATGCATCCAAAACATATTCGCACTACTCTGCCAAAGGGCAGGCTCATTCGACCAATTTCTGCATCTGTAACAAAGAAGGAACCAATGGAACAGATGGAAAAGGATCGTCCTATCACAGCCCCAACACCTCGAGCTAGACCTGACACTGCCACTAGCATCCCATCCCAGATCGCAGCTTCCCTGCCGGGTGTGCAGCCTCATAGACGCAAGCCGCAAAATATTTCCACCACAGGGTATGAAGCCAATATTGTCCCCATGCTGATGTACCCTGCCAATATGAAAGAGAAGCTGTCATCTTTACTGAAGGAGAAACGGCAACAGAAAGCTGACGACCAGTTGGAGTCTGCTAGTGAGATAGGACTGGGAAAAGTAAGCCAATACAATGATCCCATGCGGTCGCATGTGAAGTTTGAGCTGCGGACACATGTGCAGGAGCAAGAGTTTATAACCGAGACTGAGCGGCTGCATAAAGAGAGATTTTTGAGGGAAGAGGCCATTTTAGAGAGGAAGAAGAGACTCATGTGGACGTCCAAAGCCAAAGGTCAACCACTGTCCCGTATCCAGTCCGCGCCTTGAATATTTAATATGGAGTGACAGATCTGACACGACGTCTCAACCTCTTTACTGTGTTGCAAGAGCTGTGATCTGATTCGAGGTTATGTGAAAATTGTTCTAAATAGGTGCATGAGTACAGGAATATTGTTTTGCTAACAGCCAAAATTGAGGCAGCACTCAAGGAACATTTTAATAACTGTGATAACATAAAATGTACATGTATTTCAGAGTGAATATCACATTATGCTTTTTAGCTTCATTTCCTTGGAGATAAGTTATTTCAGTATTATGAAGATGCTCGACACATTGAAAAAGTATTATTAGATACCTATTGAGTTATCTATTCAACCTTTCAACAGCATTATAAGGTGAATGCTCACAAGAAATGCATTAACATTGATTTTTCAATATATATATAGTGCAAACACAAGTATATAAGGGCTTTGACAAGTGGTCAGTGCTGGCCTTATAAATCAGTGCCTAAAAATGTCTTACATTAAAGCTTGTTTTTGATGATGGATGCTTGTATCCTTGATATTTACATTTATAATATTTTTTCTATCTGTACAATTGTATCAGCATTGTTCACTGCCCCTAGATGAATGTTTTTTTTTTGTATCAATTTATCTATCAACTTATAGAATTCTGTAGAAAATCTGATCAATGATCATACATTACAAATGTTTTAAATACAGTTCAGTACGTACAATGTAATGTTTTATACTTGTAAATAATTTCATTTTACTTGTGTAGTGGCTATCATGCTACACTTATAAATTAATCATTTAAAAAACTTGGCAAATTTCTAACAACTACATCTTAAGGTAATAAGACAGAACAGAAAACAAGATATACTGTAATATGTTGCTGGAAACTGCAGTAAGCAGTGAAGCTCCAGATCTGATAGCTCCCAGTAGGAGCTGGGTATTTAAGGCTTTAACATTTTGACAAGCTCGATCAATGCAAACATAGCATGCCGAGATATTAATGTGTTGGTTTAATTTGCTTCATCCTGTTAAGACTATCAAGGATATTTTATTATTATATTATAAGAATCATCAAAACAATTTGTTAAGATAAAGGAAACATAGTTATATGCTGAAGTCAATTGTACAATGCCTTTAAACAGAATAATTATTGTTTTAGTGAACCATGTTGTTTATTGTTGATATTTAGAGACAATTGGAAAACATACCATTGATTCAATGCTTTTTGTCATTTTCTTTGTTCCTTAATAATGTTAGACCTTTTGAACCTAAAGTACCTGTTAATGATAATTGTGGCCTTATTATTTGATAATTCAATTAACCAATAGGTAATTTTTCTTTCATTATATTATCTCTCATATATATTATTATATGTTAAACATGACCATGAATGAGGGTCAGCCTTACACTGATCTGTTAAACTTGTTGGTATAATTATTTATAAATTGCATTTGATGATCAGTGCATTTATAAAATGTATCATCATGATAAAATATATCCTGCCATCATTTATAACTCTTGATCTGTATTAAGTTTTACCAGCATAGTATACACTTACCATTTACTGAGAGAAGTTATCAACTTTTATAGTCATGCATGGAGTGTATTTTTGGTCGGGTTTGTTTCAAAATTAATTGCCAAACAGCATTTGCATAAAAGCAAGTATTACTTTGGTTTATTGGTATAAGCTGAAAAAACCAAATACAGTAGTTTTAGAGAACAAGGTTTTTGGATGAATCATTCTAAATATTTAATTTTTCAACACTCTTATCAATATACTCATACTAGTTATATAATAATAATCATTTAATAAAGAATTGTTTCTAGCAGCAAATATGTCAAAACAACACAAGAATTTTTTTTTTATAAAAAATCATTCATCAAAGTGTCTTACTGTACATGTACTTAATTAGAGGTTTTGTAAATTGATGACCTCGAAATATAAGGGTAAATTAAACATGGTTGCTAGAAATAACAACACTGATTCTATATACAAATCTTGATTACAGATTTATAAACCTATATCATGTTTACCATTCCATTTACTCAAATAAATAACATAGTTAAAAACGTAAGTACATGTATATGACCATTGAGTGCCTATTGTTGTTTTCTGATATTTACAGTTACTAAGGGATTGTTTGGTCTGGTGACCATATTATTTTAACTTCACTGTTTGTATAAGGCTAGGTGATAATGTAATATGGGTTCCCTCTACTCTTATTTGTGCAGTTGGTTAAGTTGTGTGACTCATATTATAGTTTTCAAAGACCTGTAGACACAGAGATCTAACATCACATAAACTACACGCCAGTTGTCAGCAAGATTTGTTCACCTGGCTAATTTTAAGTTTTTTAATCTCTGTGCCTATAGGTCCTGTTGTTTATTGACTGAACTACTTTCTGTGGCTTCTCTTATAGGAGAATATCATATGTGATACCTTTATCTCCTTATTGCCAATATTTATTTTTCTATTTGTCTAAAATTGTACTTTTAAATTCATATCAAACATTACTATCTGTGATAACTTTTAAACTGTTTGTTACTTTTTTTATTTCACTATTTTTGAATTGACTGAATAAATGTATACATTATATATGGCTTGTTGCTCCTAAGAAACCATATATTACAAATATGTATGGTTCAAATTATGCAAAAAAAGTAGATACAAATGCTTCTATTACCTTATATATTACCTCAGTTTAACAGCATGCTGATGAAAACAACTCTTTAAGGTAGGGCAAATGTAATGCTGCACCTCCAATTGAAGAGTTTCAAAAATATGGTTAAATTGCAGTTAACTTTTTTTTCTTTCTTCTTTTTCACTTTGACATGTTTTTACTGCATCACTTTACCAGAACATTTTAATTTTTATTTGTAACTGAATTTTAATTGAATTATTTGTGCTAAATTTTATTACAAATTTATTGCCTGATATATATTTAAGACTTAAAAAAATCAACACCATGTGATGAAATTATTTTATAAGCAGCATCAACCAAAACACTTAATAGAACATTTTGGACAACTCAGAAATAAATTGTTAAGCTATCAAAGAACTCAGCAACTTTTTTAATAAAGCAGTCAGCAGAAAAAAAAGGAAAATCAGCCTAAAACGTGTTGAGTTTGTAAACAATTTATTAAATATGTGGGATAGTTTGAATCAAACCAATCCACTAACATGTTTGATTGCTTTAATGCTTTGTTTCCAAACTATACTCAATAAAAACACTTATCCTAAAGAGGATATAATGTAATATTTGGAGTTTTCTTTTTTCTGAAAAAAAAGGGACCCCTAAAAAATCAATTTTAGAAGAGACAAATCCATAAATTCAAAACTGGATGGAGAATTTTCTTAAAATTTGACATACATTAACATTAAAGGATACAACACAATAGCTGCTCTAATTCTATACATGGTCTATTCCCCTTGCTTTACCTTAAATGTCTATCAGATAATAAAATTATATAATCACCAGTAGTTTTTCCATTACTGATTTCTATTTAAACAAATTTTAGAGGTTTTTAAACGTTTTATAACATAAAAAAAAACAATGATTTTATCCAGTTTAGATTCTACTGAACACCACTATCACAAAAAAATCAATAAATTGAATTTAACTTAGCTTCCATTGCTTGCAGTTAGCGCAATATACATACTTACATTGTTCCAAGGTATACTAGTTTGTTCTCTCTCACTTATATGATGACTCCTGTAACTTCTGGTAATGGCTATGGTCAAACAGATTGCAATATTTTGCAACCAATTTTATTATATAATAGGATCAGTTTATGATGTTAGTTTGTGATGGATTTTTTTTTTCTTTTCTTATTTTTTTCAGTTGGAAGACTGTCTCGCATTGAGCCCTTAGGCCTGACTGGGACTTGAATTACGAGGTGGGAGGATCACAACACTACCCCTTAACCACAGGCATCTCCTCAAGAAAATGACTTTTTTTGTTGTTTAAAACCACTACAGTTACAATTCTCCATATTTCTATTTAAATATCAAAATCAGTATATGCGACTTAGGTTAGAATAAAAAGACAAAAACATTTGTTTTCTCGAAGATTTATCTATAAAAAGTGCCAACAATGCAGTTGGTTACAAAAACAGACAATGTATGTTGAATCAAAGTGCAATAGTGCAATAAATAAAGTTCATTTATGTCCTTAAGGTCTAAAAATAACTCTCAGAAGTTCATAGAACCCAGTAAAAGAGAAAAAAATAAGTCCAGCATAATAATAAAACATACACAAGAAATGAAATTTGAAACTATGTTTGAATTCAATAATGTATAGTTAAATCCAGTCACATTGCTGTCATTAATAAAAGATTGTATTTGAAAAATGTAAAGATTATTTGATTGGTGTATGTAAAAAGTGATAAACAATTAAATGCATATCCTTTAATCACCCATTATATTAGCCATGTCTCTTGTTTATTTCATTATATATATATATATATATAATATGGAATAAGTGATGGGTTACATACAATTGTAAAAGGCAAGTTTCTAAAACAAATTTATCATCAACAGAAATCAGCACAATAATTTTGCACATACATGCATTTAATGAATTTCATTTATTGTTAAAATAATACAAAATTTCAATCTGCGAAATTGAGCAAAAAATGACATGAAAACTTAATGAATCTAAAGCATGTTAAGAACAAGACAATATATAAATGGTTGTCTTGACTGAATACTACTTACTGCTTGTTGTCTTTGCCTACACAATTAACCAGCCTTGGTACATCATGTAATAAACAATTAACCAGGTCTTGGTACAAAGTGTAGTACGCAATTAACCAGGTCTTTGTACAGTGTAATAAACAATTAACCAGGCCTTGGTACATAGTGTACTACACTATTAACAAGGATTTGGTACATAGTGTAGTACGCAATTAACCAGGTCTTTGTACAGTGTAATACACAATTAACCAGGCCTTGGCACATAATGTACTACACAATTAACAAGGATTTGGTACATAGTGAAGTACGCAATTGACCAGGTCGGTCTTGGTACAGTGTAGAACACAATTAACCAGGCCTTGGTACATAGTGTAGTACGCAATTAACCAGGTCTTTGTACAGTGTAATACATAATTAACCTGGTCTTGGTACAGTGCAATACACAATTAACCAGGCCTTGGTACACAGTGTACTACACAATTAACAAGAATTTGGTACATAGTGTAGCACACAATAAACTAGATCTTGGTACACTGCAATACACAACCAAGCCTTGGTACATAGTGTAGTACACAATTAACCAGGATTTGGTACAAAGTGTTGTACACAATTTACAAGGCTTTGGTATACAGTGTATACACAATTAAACAACCTTGGTACAGTGTAATACACAATTAACCAGGCCTTGGTACATAGTGTAGTACACAATTAACCGGGCCTTAGTACACAGTGCAGTACACAATTGAACAGACCTTAGTACATAGTGTAATGCACAAATAACAAGTCCTTGGTACACAGTGTAGTACACAATTAACCAGGCAATTCACCAGTCCTTGGTACCTATAGTAGTACACAATTAAGCATCCTTGGAACATAGTGAAGTACACAATTAACCAGGCCTTGGTAAATAGTGTGGTCACAATTAACCATGTCTTGGTACATTGTGCAGAACACAACCATGCCTGGTACACTGTGAAGTACACAATTAACTATGCCTTGGTACATTGTGTAGTACACAATTAACTATGCCTTGGTACATTGTGTAGTACACAATTAACCAGGCAATTCACCAGTTCTTGGTAACTAGTGTAGTACACAATTAACCATCTTTGGTACATTGTGTAGTACACAATTAACCAGCCCTTGGTTACTAGTGTAGTACACAATTAACCATCCTTGATACATGGTGTAGTACACAAAATTTATTTAATAACCTGGCCTTGGTACATAGTGCAGTCACAATTTTACTATGCCTTGGTACATTGTGTAGTACACAATTAACTATGCCTTGGTACACAGTGTAGTACCAAATTAGCCAGAAACTGCTAGGACACCTTCCGATCAAGAACTGCACTACTTGCTGTAAAGTCTTCAGCAATGTCTAGTAACATTTCCATGTTGATGTTTGCAAATGACTATAAACTTGCAGGCTGTTAGCTTGGTTATCTCGTATGCAAGCATTTCTGCAGCATCCATAACAGTGCATTTGGCAGGTTGATGCTAGATGATTAAAGTGTCTACTAATTGTACAGTCATCATGTGCTGTCCAGCAGCATTTCAAAGTCTGGTGTACACACCAGTTTGTGCTCAACATGTCCCAGAATTGATATATCACCACTTCCGCTTCCATTTACACGCACTGATACAAGGTCCTGAAAATAAACAATAAGCATACTTATGCTAAATAGGTGTTCACAGATGTTCTATTAAGATTGATTTATAGCCGTTTTTTGGATCATATTTCATGTAAAAAAGTAAACTTGTCCAAACTTGAGAAGAAAAAATAACAAAAAAATGCACAATTGAATTTTAAAAATAACATATTAAAAAAAGAATTATTTTAAATTGTTTATAATACAGAATATATAAAAATTAAAAATCAATGTGCCATTTACTACATATCTTATGGAGTGCTGACTGAAATTTACACATGGGGAAAGTGAGTTTATTTTACAGAGCTTGAGACTAGCAGTCTTGTAAAGGAAATGTCAATCTCAGGACAAGACATGCAACAAAGCCCAAAATTAATTTAATATGAGTAAAATTCTGAACATTACATCAGCAACACATTAGAATTCTTAACATTGCAACACAAGGTAATATCTGAAGTTTATGAAAGTATTTTCTTGCTTAAATCAGAGCTGCTTATGCAGAGCTAGTTCTGTGGTTTGTGCATATCTAAAAGTAGCACCCTCTAAAGATCTTAAGCCTTAATTTAACAATTTATTTATACCAGCTGTGTTAGGGCTAGGTTCTCTTGTTGTTTTTTACCTTGCTGTCACTTTTTATATCTTTGAATAAACTTGCAGGAAAAATGAAGTGGCAATTAAACATTAAAAATTTTTTATAATAAGAGACAAACTGATTTTCACAGTTCAATCGCATGTCTATGTATTGGCTTTTTTTTAAAAGCAGGTTAGGGATCAAAAAACACAATCTGGCAGCATTCTTCTCAAAATTTTATGTGAGATTATAAGTCACAAAGATTTAAGACTTCTGTATGATGTTAGTAGTTTCGAAGCCCATAAGCCATTAATATTCTTTCTTGCAAAGTTAACAATATTGCATTCGCATCAAAATGTCAAAATCATCTAAAGTAATACTGTATTGATCAAGTATTATCACTTTTTAATGATTGTCTTTAATGTTTTCAATCCAGATATTGATTGTTTACTCATAACAGCAAGCTGCAATTATATTTCGAGAGACATAAGAAAAAACAGCACCACTGATTGGATGTTATTGTATATAATGATTGAACTCAAGGAAAGAAGTGACACAGTATACATTTAGTCTCAGTTGTCTTAAGTCATTTTGCATATGGTCTAGCAACATTTAAGTGTTATAAAAACAAAACGAATGGCATGTTGAACAATATTTATTTACATTTTGCAAATTAATTGTCAGCATTTATACAAAAAAAATCAGTTTTCGAGAATGTAATGTGGACACTTGGATACATTTCCCTTCAGACTACTTCACAGCAGTACAGAGTACACAGTGTCCACATGCATTGCATGCATCACATTTGACAATCACTCGAGACGTACTCTGCTGTACCGGCTCTGGTCAAAATTCAGTTTTCGTAATCATCCGAAATGTGCGTTTCAAGTGGCACTGAAACAATTGGCAGTTTCTTTGTTTTGGGTTTTTAAACTAGTCCTGATATACCTGGCTGCAGGCTATCCACTACTTAGGATAGCTTTCCACTTTTGCTTTGTGTTGTTTTATGGTCCCTTAACACCTGCATTATATCTCTGTCAGGGCATTCCCACTGACAATAGGTCCTAAAGGATCCTTTTTGTTTCTTTTTATCCTTAGTAATACCGGTATCCTTGCAGTGGAAATAGGAAACTGGGGTTTCATCTATCTGAGTACAGAATGAAGAAATCTTGGCTGGTTGAGTGGCCCCAATTTCACCTTTCAGCACCTCTGATGGTTTGAAGATTTTGGTATCTATGACATTTGGGTCAAAAAGGGTAGATGCTAATGAGCAATGTCTGTAGTTTCTCAGGGGGGAGGGCCTTTAAAGAGGACTGACATCCTAGCACACATACATTACAGATTGTAATCACCAGTTATCAATTTTCTGTCATGTATTTGTGGCATATTTTGTCATGGATATGCTGAAAAGGGCCAAAACATCCTACATCAAGCATTTGTAATACATGACTTGTATATGCTGGCAGGTAGAAGGTAATAATGTGGCCCATTAATTTAACCCGAGGTTGATGTATGACTTACGTCCATCATTAAACACAAGTACAGGGCCGTCAGGAGATACATCCTGAAGACGTCACTGTTACTCCATCCAGACTCCGCCCTAGCTCCATCAGCTCCTGGTGATGTGCCTTCTAGAAGGTCTTGCCTCACTTTAGCACAAGGGAAGACAAAGAAAGGGGTTCACTACATCCCAACATGTTCCAACAACCAATTACTGTAACTGCTCTGAGAGAACCAGTTTTCACAGCAACTAGTTAACTGTCCATACCTGCAACTACTATGGTGGCTTATGTTGGGTACTTAGTCCCTTCTCGTCAATATTACAGATTCATTCAGGACAATCTTCCAAACCATGTTTCCTCAGTACACTAATCAGCTCAGTGCAATAATTCCTAACACAACATTTGTTGCCTTTGAATGTTGAATGTCAAGTCCCCCAGCTTTTAGGATTTTCAAGTCATGCCAACTTGACATAAAGCTGCTTTGATACAGGAAAGTAAGTTGACAGGCTGTGTCTCTCTTACACAGACAAACTGCATAGTCAGTTGCCACAGTAACCTCAAACTTTGGCTATATACCTTAGCCATATTCCACCATGAACTTAGTATGGTCAACAAATCTGGCCTCTTCCTCCATTGTAAACATCAGTACTGGTCTTGATCTCATAGCTTTTGGATACACCCTCCTACTCAACTTGTATCTCACCACCGATTCAGGAACAACTCTTTGGCAATGGTCTTGATTTGCATCCTCTTGTCTCTAATTAGGTTCATGCTGCCAATGTCTTGAGTATGTGATTTGGGGAGTATGGCCCATACTTCTTTATGCCTAAAAATGTTGATAAAAACCTAATGAGAAAAGTATGTCAAGATACCATTTTAAATCTGCAATGGCAAAGTTTATTCAATACTTCAAAAGATGGCTGTACCTGTTTCAATTAGAAGTACAGAATCATCATAATTAAAGTAAAAATCTTACAAGACTATTGTTCCCCAAAAATGTTTGACACTTTCAGCACATGATTTAAAGAATTGTCTGTTGTTACAGTAGAATGCTTGGAATGCAGTTCATATTGCATATCATTGAAAACAACATGCAAACTTTCAGTTTTAAGTGTAATAAGAAAAATAGATGATTTATAAAATTTAATTCAAATTTAAGTTATCATTACCTTCGAATGTTGGATTTTCCATATTGTTCTGCTGGAGCTGTCAAAATATGTTTGTGTCAACAAATGTCGCAAGACCTGATGTCAAGAGGAAATATGTCATGGAGCATGACATAAAAATAACCAGGTGTCAATACAGGTGAGTGCCATATTTGGTTACAAGATCAATAAACCTTGTTATTATATAGCATCTATGACGTACCACAACAACCTTCTATTCCCTTGTTTTTGATCCTCAAAATGATCACCTCAGGAAGAGGTTTCGGTTTGATTACCTGCTTGCACATTGTATGCAATAAAAACATGTATATTCAAAAAACAACATTTACAGTTAGCAATAATGATGGCAAAATATGGTTGTTTTGTTTTTTACCAATCATGTGATTAAAGTATCGGTATGTCTATTATAATTGCCCATTGAAGCATTATCTTATATGTTGTTATATAAGTTGTTGTGTTTCTGCGGTTTAATGCCATTAGGTTGCCTCATTTATACTGAAATAATACTTTCAAAATGATTTATACTGTAATCTAATAAACAAAAAATAAATTTTTAAAATAACTAAAAAAAAGTATGTCAAATTGTCTTTGCATCAATGGTTTTCTTGTTAATTACTTTGTTTGAACAGCTTCTCTCATCTCAATGAACACTGTCTAACTAGACAAGGTTACATCCTATCTGTTGACTGACTTACCACCAACTGATCAGGTCTAGGCAATAGTGTAGATCCAGATCAGCCATGTCATACTTACAAATGGATGTCAACTCTGCTAAGAATAATTAATCAGGCTCCCACAAAATAGTGTAGATAAAGTACAAGGGGAATGTCTGACTAAGATCTGCACAATATTTTATCATTTATACAAATTGTTACTTTTATATGAATTTGAGAGCAAATAAGTAAATATTTACAACAGACTAGTGTCAAATGTTTCATGAGGGGGGTAAAGAAGTAACTAAGAGAATAGCCCTAATTAACAAATATAACTGACAAGGGGTTACTTCATAATGATGAGTGTACCTGTAGAAAGCTGCAGGGTGTGCCCATGTTTACGTCCAGGTATGTGGAGCCCAACAGCATCTGCACCCTCCCAGACTTCCTCACGATCAGCTTCCCAATCAAACCCTCGTTAAACTCAGACAGGCTGAATCCTTCAATCTTATTGCTGTCCTCCTTCTCCTGAATCAAAATAACAATGGTTAAATCTTTAAAATGTTATGGATGAATGTATATGATAGTTTTTGTTTAATATGGTAATTGTTTTGAAATACATGAACACAAACATGATCAGCTACTATAATCCGTTGTTTAACTAAAAGATATGCTGCAAAATAAATAATTAATAACCTCATTTTCCCAGATTTCATTAAAATTCAATAAAGACTTCTGTGAAATTAAGACACAGGGTGTGCATCAAAAGTAAATTTTCTGCATGAAGGTAAATGGTCGGACTGTTTATGACCTTTGACTTTTCTTGATTATATCATTTTACCTTCCTAAAGAAACCATCATTAAACACATGCTCAAATCTGTGAATAAAAATAACCAAGATGCTTTAATTCCAGCTAGAGCCAAAGAAACATTCTTGAGACAAAATAGTTCAAAAGCATTAACAATGTGAAAGATTTCATCACAACGTGAGTGAACTCTCAAGCAACATTCTTTACTGGAGATTTGTTTACATGATGAAGATATGGTGCCATCATTACTGTGAAAAGTAAGCAGTGACTAGCCCATATGATATATGCTGAATCACATACTGGCACTGGGCTAACCACTTGTGGACCTACTCTAATATCGGCTGCAGCTTTCAGGTCATATAAAATGAAATTTCAATTTTACTGAAAATCCCTTTTTCTTGTCATTAAGGTAATATGGATAACTGATTTATGCCTACTTTTGTAACCCAATTGTTCAAGCCAATTTGGAAATTAAAAGTCAGTGCATATATAGGTCTGCACAATAATGTAACGGGGCACCTATGGTGTAGTGGAGTTTCCGACTCTGACTACTGAGCCTCTCACCACATGGGTTTAAGTCCAATTCTGGGCATAGGACTTAATTCGAGAAGGTCTTTCAGCTGACCTATGGTGCCTTGGCTGTTCTACCCAGACAGTCTGACACCTGTCTCGGGTCTTCCTCCACCCAAATAACTAAGGTTGCTATTATTTTAGTCGCTGTGCTGTATTTAAAGAAAAAAAGATTGACCTAGATCCAAAAGACAAATTGAAGTCTTTAGTGTTGACCAAACACAGCCGATTGTGTTAATTAAATTTAGAAAAGGACTGTTTTGTGATTCAGCAAAACTTTTCTGAGGGATACTAAATTTAAACAAGAGGGCCATGATGGCTCTTAATCGCTAACCTGAAGACATGGGATTTTAGTAGAATCATATCTGTAATGTCAAGTGATTAAAAGTTATTTACTTTAAAAATCTTCAGTAAAGATCGAGCCATAAGTGTGGCCTCTAGGTCATTCACAAGATTTTTCTAAAATTTGACCAAACGACTGAGTTTTTGACCCCACATGACCCAATAATGAAATCATCCAAGATTACAAAAAGACAAACATTCTGACCTAGTGTGGTGAAGATTCAGTCATAAATGTGGCCTTTAGCCTGTTCACAAGGTTTTCATAAGATTTGAACAAGTGAACTAGTTTTTTACTCCACGTGACCCAATTATGAATAAATAGAAAATTTCAAGACGATCGGGTATCAGAAAACCTTAAGCATGTTGAGCTCAGGTGAACTAAAATAAAAACAAATATTGAAGACTAATACAGTGCCCTCACTGTTCAACTTTACCAAGGAAGACAAACCTCAGACTAAAGTCAATTAACCAAGTGCCTTCTCCAAAAACACCAAAAGCTTGACATATATGCAAAATGTATATATTTTTAATTCTACACACTAAACAAAAGGGCCACGATGGCCCTATAACACTCACCTGAGTGCCATTGACATTTAGCCCTGGTGGCTATGCATTTTGATGGATCAGAATGCTTGACCAAAGGGCCAACAAAGGAATACATAAACCAAGTATCAAAGCTCTAGCTATTGTGGTTTGTGACAAGAAGATTTAAATAAAAAAATTATATAGCCTTATAGGAAAAATGGCCACGTCCTTGGCGCCCGTTACTTGATGGATCAAAATGTTTTCAACAGTCTTGAGTTAAACAATTAAGTTTTCCAATATAGCCATATATAAAAAATGGTCACGCCTCTGGTGACCATGTTTATTGAAGGATCAGAATTCTTTAAACAATCTTGATACTGGGCCACCCAAAGAACATGTGTACTTAATATCAAAGCTCTAGTCCTTCTTGCTTTTGAGAAGAAGTTTTCTAAGTTTTCCTATATAGGCTTATAAGGAAAATGACCATACCACTGGCAGCCATGTTTTTTGATGGATCAAAATTATTTGAACAACCTTTTCTTCCATTAAGCTTCTGAAAAAGTTTGGTTAAATTTGGCCCAGCCATTTCAGAGATAATGCCATATGACAAGGTTGACAGACACGTGATGCCATCACAATAGCTCACCCTGAGCATAAAAATGTAGACAAAAAAGTGGGCTAGTTACACTTTGGTAATTTTATCTAAACAGAATGATCTAAATAGAACAACCAACTACTCTGTCACTGCGTGAACAAAATATTAATAAAATTATTAATAAAACCACACTTTCGAGTGCATTGATCGTATTTCTCTTCTCTACAGTCTATCTGGCAGTGTCATAAGGCGTGGGTTCGAGTCCTGGTAGAAATGTGACATGGTTTCCCAAAACAATTGCCAAGGTATGTTACCTGTTTAATGAATTGGTCAAAACCCTCAGACAGTCCCAACTAACATGTAACTAACTAGTACAGGGTAGGCAAAATGACTGATCAAGTGGGGTATTTGTTATGACAGGGTCATAAATCTGTCGTCTGAGCAAAATTTGTCAGTTCTTTGCCTGCCCCTCCCTGCCTGTCCCTCTTTACTGCCTGTAACTGTTTGTTGCCTATGACAAAAAAGGTACAATGTAAGACTCATTGGAGATAATTCAAAAATATGTTCATTAATATTTTTTTAAAAATACTAGATACTTATTCGCATTTATTTGATATGTATGGCTATGAATCATGAATTTACAAATGGTTTCACCGTTTCAGACGTAGCTTTTTTCTAGCAATAATACTATTTTGATATACCTGGATAAACAAACACTTAGATATAAAGTTGAAAAAGTGACTAACTTTTCTGATTACTTCTTTTGTGTATTAATAAGCATTATGTTCTTTTGGCTGCTAAAAAAAGTTATGTGATGCCATTTCTATACATGTTGGCTAATAAAAGGTCAATAAAATTGTCACCTTAAATAACCTTTATAGCAACCATCACTTTTTTATTTGACTCCCTTAATCACTATTAACTGGCCTTTCAGTTAAGTGTTGAAGAATTAATTACTTTCCGAATATGCTTTGATCTAACCAAGGTTGATAACTTAAAACTAGGCCAAGTAGACCCATTACCAGTTGTTTTGGCTTTGTGACAGGTGTGCACAAGACAGGCATGCAGCAGGTGGATCATGAGACACATCAAAATCAAGGACAGAAAATCATGTTAGATAACAAAGAAGGTTAAGATTTGAAGTTTGAATAAATAGGTTTCCTTACTTTTTAAATCATATATACACATAAAATGCCAAAACTAAAATCATTTTATATGATTGTTAAAATGAAGACCTATGCCAGTTCTGATCTGTATAATTGCTGAAAGACTTGTCTATGATAAATCAAATGCCAAAACAAAAAATGATGTCCATGGGTTGTTTTTTTCCACCTTATCTGCCTCCTTCTTGTCTGCCTTGTCCTTCTTCCCCCGGAACTCCTCCTCCTTAGTTGCAGGGAGACCAGGCAGGGTGTCGGGGAACTGGAATAACATTAGCTGACCTTCCTCTTCTAGTGATTCTGCAGAAGAATTCATATCAGCATTTTTGTAAAAATCTATAAAAAAAACAGCAGAATGTAAAAAAGAAAGCATATTATACCTGGGCTAAAGAGATCTTGGCAGGAGACTAGTTGCTATTTTCGGCCTTTTTTTCTATATCTGGAAACATATCTAGTCCACATAATTTGGGTTTGGTTTCTTCATAAATAAAATATTCAATAACACTCAAAATATAAAATATAATTCAAAATCGTCCTTAAATTACCAATAATTATATTTAAAAAAGTGCATGTATATTATACCTGTGCTAAAGAGATCTTGGCAGGAGACTAGCTGCTGTTTTGGCCTTTTTTCTATATCTGGCCGCACATCTAGTCCAGGTATTTGCAGTTTGGTTTCTTCATCAACCTCCATTGGCTCATCTTTAATCTTGACCTTTGTGTACTCCTGTTTAACATCAGGGTCAGCTTTCATCTCGAGAGGCAGTTTAACAGGCAGTTCACAAACATCCTCAGCCTCAAGAGCCAAACCAGAGATGAACTAAAAATAATACAGAAGCTTTTTAACTCAAAACAAGCTGTTTGATAATTACCAGTACAGAGCTCCAGACATGGGTCGAATTGTCGTAAATACGATTTTTTTATATTGAAAACGATATAACTTTTCAATTACACTCGTATAAAAACAAAATAAAAAAGAAATAACGGATTTTACTTTCCGACTTGGTCGTATTTTACTTTCAGACTTGGTCGTATTTATTCCCCTCTCCAAGTGATTGTAATCTAAGGGGAAATAACCAGTATGCATAACAAAACTTTGGTTCCCTGCCGACTATGACGTAGTTTATAAGTCGATAACAACGTCATAAATGTGTCTGCCTTGGTCTGCAGGTAGATAAAATTTAAATATCTGTGAAAATTTTGATAGGACCTTTTCTTATTTACCTATTCATAAATGTGACTGCTTTACAATTCAACTTAACTTGATTTATGTGCGCACTGAATTTTCCAATATAAACTGAAAACCCGCCTACACCCGTTTTACATCAAAACATCATGGCTTCGCGTGGTCGTAGAGGACCCAACCAGAAAATTATTACGGTGCAAACGAATACGCTTGAGCGTTATGTCACGACTGAACGAACCAAATCGGTGGGAAAAGACATCGTGAAGCCTATATTAGATGATTTGCTGCCTGCCTCGACTACCAGTAAACAGAAAGTCAAACTCGACGGGCTAAAGGTAAATATGAAATGCAGCAAATTTTTAAGGGACCGCAAACTTTAGGAAATCGTTAGATCCACACCGTTGAAGTCTAAACACCTTTTAATTAAGTGTCACTCACGGTGAGCCACGCCTTCTCTATGCAGGCAGAGTATTCGTCAAAAAGAAACAACACTAGACGTCAGTTACATTTATTTATTTCAGAAAGTAAGCACACTATATTTTGGACGGATTGTTCGCACGATAAACAGTTATAAAGGCCAAAGGGGTAAAAGACAAGTTAGTTAGAGCGTATTTGTCAACGAGAAGAATTCTCAGTTGAAATGCTATCAAGAATTATTACGAAACTGAATGCATTGCCAAAAAAACAAGAACATGATCACTATTTAAGTCAATGAATTTAGTTACGTTATAAGCAGCACATCAAGTAAGTTGGGTAAAAGGTGTACACAGAGTCCTGTATGACCATTATTAGCCGCACACCATGTAAGTCTGGTGGATTAAAGTGGACGCAGTCATGACCGTTACAAGCCGAACACCGTCAGGTGGGTTAGAGGTGTACACAGGGCACCTTATGACCGTTTAAAGCCACACATTATTCAATCGTACGAAGGACAGATTATGGCCCTAATAAGCAACACCTCATTCAGATACATTGAGAATAATGTGTACAAAAGGCACCTATGGCCGTCATAAGCTACACATTAATCAGGTCCATTGGGAAAATGGCATACATTATTCTCCTTATGGCCGATGTAAGCAGCACACCATTTAAGTCAGGTTGCAATATGTGTACGCAGGGTCTCATATGGCCATTATAAGCCACACACCATTTAAGTCAGTTGGCAATATATGTACACAGGTCCTCTTTCGGCCATTATAAGCTGTACACCATTTAAGTCAGGTGGATATAGGTGTACACAGGGCACATTTTGGCTGTTACAAGCCGCACACAATTTAAGTCAGGTGGCCATATGTGTACACAGGGCCTTGTACAGTACTGAAAATCACGAAATTGACAATTTTCCCGTTTCCACTCCGTTTCGTTTCCATTTCAGTTGGAAGCGTTTGCCGCTCCATTTCTATTCCGCTTCCGTTGCGTTTCCGTTTCGTTTTATTCGCTTCCAGCGCTGCATTTCAAACGCTTCCAGCGTTTCTATCGTTTCTTCCGTTTCTACCGTTTCAAGCGTTCCGTTTCGCTCCGTTCCGATTTTGACTAAAAATTTCGTTTAATAAATTTCTAAAGGTAAAGTACTTCCGGTGTGTTTGCAAAATGACGAAAGAAGTAAACATACTAGGGAGAGGCAAAAGTCTTCCATCACATATAAAGGAATCGGCAGTAGATTGTTTGCGACGAGGATATTCAGTGTCAGTCACCCGGAGGGAAATTGCAGACAAAAAATACCCTTAACAACCAGCACCTGCAAATAATCCTCAAAATTCAGGGAGTGCAGTATAGAGAAGATGCCTACCTACTTGTCTTCGCCAGACGTCATATCCCGGAATAAACAAACAAGAAATAACTTTCAAATATGGTCCGCACACACCCAGTATCCTAAAAAGTTACTTCTCTGTGACATGTTAATCCGCAAAAAAAAGCGTAATGGTGATCCGACCTTAAAATAAGACGATATCACACACACTTGCCCCCGGACGTTTGCCCCCCGCCCCTATAAGTGCAGACCGGACGTTTGCCACCCCCTCTCCCCTTCAAATAAAAAGGTCCTTCAAATAAAAAGGCCCAGCGTTTACCCCCATCCCCACTGCCAAAATAAAAAGGCGAATGTTTGCCCCTTTCCGATATTTGTTATATGGCGGACTTTAGATTTAACGTCTCGCTGATAGTAACGTGTAATATCCAATAATTTTAGATAAGTATTACTCACTACAGTCACATTTCATGGTTAAAATGATTATCTCATATAAACATGAACATGTTGTTTTGTCGAAAACAGGCACATACATAAAGTCTCATAGAACAAACAACTTTCTTAGAAACAAGTGTGTGTTGTTGTGTTTTCGGTTTGCACATATTAGCGCCAATTAACGGCTGTTAACAACATTGTTCACGCACTTATAACATGAAGTCGCTAATTATATCAATGTGATTTTAATTTCTCCAAGGTTGTAACAAATAAATGCGGTGAACAAATAAATCATTAGATGCGGTGTAATTTCTTTCTGGAGAGGAGGGCTCTCTGGCTAACACTGCAACATCAAAGAATATTCTGGGAAACAATCGCCGGTCACTATCATTTGAAGTCGCCGAAAAGATTTTTTTTTGTTTCAAATTGACCGACCTATTATTTCTCTCAATACTGTGCAACATGATATCGATCGATAATTGTCTTCAAGCTGCCATTTAGAAGAGAGAGAGGGTGTGAACGCTGGGTACTGTTTAGGGATTAAAAATGGTAAGTACGCGTGAACGGCGTGTGCTATGAAAAAATATGCAACGTTATTCACGATTTACCTTCGCGGCATAAATATAAGTTCTAAAGGAATGATAGTGGAGGGAGGAAACTGTACTATGTAGTAATATTTCAGACTGCGCATGTTTTTACTTATATAAATGTCCTTACAAAAACTTTTTAGTCCTTTAAATGATCATAAACACTTTTATAAAGCTATTATTTATATTTAAGGTATGGATTAACTACAAAAGAATAGGCGAGCCATTGAAATAATACATTTGCAATAAACACGAGATGAAAATATACATTAGACTGTGTTCCTTGATGTGTCTTCTCTTGATAACATTATTTACAAAAAAACACGACAATTAATGTAGTATTTACTATAAGAAATCCCCAATCCCCACATCCACGTTTCCTCTTCTTAAACTAAAAAATAGTGGGTGGGGAAAGGGTGCACCATTGTGGGTACTACTAAATATAGCGTAAGGTCCTTTTATGAGCCAAAAAAGATATCGTGCACCTTAGTGTTTTGTCCTTTTTGTTGTCCTCGCGTAAGTCAATGCATATTGCTCTTTAAAAGGTGAAGGTCATAAACCACGCGACTGCCATAAGGTGACATTTTCAAACACAGCTGCATAGAGGATGCATGTGTTCTTGCGAAGTGGAAAAGACGCCAAAACACGGTCACACTTCCTGTCCACTAGACAAACAAGGTGTCATAAAACTGCCAATTAGCTTAAATTAGTTGGGGTGTCCGCTCATGTCTTAAAATTAGGGATTCAATTAGAGTAGAACTTTATGATGGCATGAACCCTACCCACGCGCATGGAGAAACATAATATCAATTTACAAAACGATATATTTTAAATTAATATATTTCTATCTTTAAATGGGTACAAAAATTAAGTACCCGGTAGGGCCCTCATTAGACCACATTTTGGCATAGAACATTCAAGACATGAATGGGAAAATGAGCCGTAGCCAGGCCTCATTCAAATAGTTGCAAGTCAAGTAAAGTCAAAAGTTGTATGCAGATTCTTAATCGCGGTCGATGAATTCCGATTAATCCTATATATGTTCCAGCGCATTATGGGAACTATGCATTTAGAAATAGGAATTTTGATACTATTGTCCAAATTTACAACATTGTTCATTATAAGATATATAACAATTAAGATTAGAAGCAGAAGAAACTTTGCTTGACAAAGAGGCAAGATAAAATAAAATACATATCCATACCCCTGTAACTAAAGTAATGATGATGTAAATGACTGTGCTGCTGCTGCTACTGCTGCTTCTGCTGATAATGATGACGGTGATACCGATGCTGTTTATGATTATAATGTAAATGGTAATAACGGTTACGGTGATGCTGATGCTCATGACGATTATGATGTAGATCGTGATGCCGGTGATGCTGCTTTTGATGATGATTAGTGGTGATTATATAAGTAATATGGGATCCTGATGATGATCATGTGTGATCAGGTGAATTTAATGGCGGTAATGATTATTATGTCTTTAATATTTATCGTGATGTAAGTTTTTATCACGGTTGTTTCATTTAACTGTCAATCGATGATTGTATACGTGCACTATTTGGCAATCTATGGTTATTCAGACGTTGAACTTTAGGATCATACTTGTCATTGGCTCTGAGTGCCGGGGAGGATGTTATTGGTTCTTGATTGGGTCACACCTTGCAATAATACATAGCATTGTTTGTTTGTTTTATGTGTAGTTGTTTTATGTTTTTTGTGTTATATGAGATGTGTTACCTTCTTTTGGTTGAGGTTTAATTTCATTAAGTAACTTTATTTTGTACCACGCAATGCATTCTTTGTAAATGAAAAATACTTTAAGCAAGTATGTTCACACAAAAATGATTGGCGTAGTTGATCCGGGAACGGACCATGCAGCTACAAAGTAATTAGCGAAAATTCAAACTCGGGAAATGCTGCGACATTGCGCGCGCATACGTGTAATGACAGCTGTGTACACACTATCTTCATATGCCAAACAATGAAGACTAAGAATGTCGATCCAAGGCGGATGTTAAGCTATTCATTGGAATTAATTAAAACATCAGTTTCGACAGAAACGCAATATTATAGTTAAATTGCGTGTTTTATCGTGCAGTTTTAGTGCAGTTTCTGTTTTAACGGTACACGATGACTTGGACAACTCGTGCGGTTTCGGAACTGTAATGTACAAGTTTGATAAATACGATTTTTTGATAATAATTTGTTATTTCTTTCTGCAGAGTACATATAAAAGCGCGTTTGTGTTGATAAATTGAAGCCAGTTATTGTGTTCGTTTAAATTTATTTCGTAAAAGAAACGGTTGAAATGTTACTATAAATAATCGGGTGACCTAGAAACGTTTGAAGCGGTAGTGAAAATAACTCTACCGTTACGAGCATTCCGATTTTTCCGTTTCTACCGTTTCTAGCGTTCCAAACGCTCCGGTTATAGCGTTTATACCGTTTACACCGTTTCAAGCGTTTGTAGCGCTCCGTTGCATTTCCATTTCCACTCCGTTCCGTTTCCGTTTCAACAGGAAACGAAAAACGTTTCATTTCCATTTCCACTCCGTTCCGTTTGTCAATTTCATGATTTTCAGTACTGTATGATCCTTCTTAGCCACGCACCACTTAAGTCAGGTGTATATATGTGTACACAGGGTCTCATATGGCCATTATAAGCAGCACACCATTTAAGTTAGATGGTGATATGTGTACACAGGGTCCTGTATGGCCATTTTAAGCCACACACCATTTATGTCAGGTGGTTATATGTGTACACAGGGTCCCGTATGGCCATTATAAGCCACACACCATTTAAATCAAGTGGCAATATGTGTACACATGGTCGCGTATGACCATTATAAGTCGCACACCATTTAAGTAAGAAGGATGTAGGTGTACACAGGGTCCTGTATGGCCATTATAAGCTGCATACCATTTAAATCAGATGGTTACACATGTACACAGGGTCCTCTATGGCCATTATAAGCGGCACACTATTTAAGTCAGGTTGCAATATGTGTACACATGGTCACGTATGACCATTATAAGCCACACACCATTTAAGTCAGAAGAATGTAGGTGTACACAGGGTCCTGTATGGCCATTATAAGCTGCACACTTTATAAGTCAGGTGGATATAGGTGTACACAGGGCACATTATGGCTGTTACAACCTGCACCCCATTTAAGTCAGGTGGCCATATGTGTACACAGAGTCTCACATGACCATTCTAAGCCACGCACCATTTAAGTCGGGTGGTTAAATGTGTACACAGGGTTCCGTGAGGCCATAAGCTGCACACCATTTAAGTAAGAAGGATGTAGGTGTACACAGGGTCCCATATGGCCATTATAAGCTGCACACCATTTAAGTAAGAAGGATGTTGGTGTACACAGGGTCCCTTATGGCCATTATAAGCTGCACACCATTTAGGTCAGGTGGATATAGGTGTACACAGGGCACATTATGGCTGTTACAAGCCGCACACCATTTAAGTCAGGTGGCAGTGTGTGTACACATGGTCCCGTATGACCATTCTAAGCCGCACACCATTTAAGTAAAAGGATTTAGGTGTACACAGGGTCCCGTATGTCAATTATAAGCTGCACACCATTTAAATCAGGTGGTTGTAGGTGTACACATGGTCCCATATGACCATTCTAAGTCGCACACCATTTAAGTCAGGTGGTTATATATGTGTACACAGGGTCCTGTACGGCCATTATAAGCTGCACACCATTTAGGTCAGGTAGATATAGGTGTACACAGGGCACATTAAGGCTGTTACAAGTCACACACCATTTAAGTCAGGTGTATATATGTGTACACAGGGTCTCGTATGGCCATTATAAGCCGCACACCATTTAGGTCAGGTGGATATAGGTGTACATTATCATAACATGATTTGAAGTTCAATGTTGCCAACTTTGATTGTTTGATTAAATCAATTAGTCATATGTTTGAAGTCACAAGTTATTTGTTCAACAAAATAAACAAGCTTAATGTGTTTTCATTGATTAAATTTATAAAAACTAGTTGCAATGTTTAAGAATTAAATCCTCAGAGCTAGTAGTACAATACTAATTTATTTTCTTGTTAAGAATTTTTGTCTGGAGACTGGTGGTTATTTTAAGAATTTCACAAAACCTTATCTGGAGCCCTGGCAGTACTTATTTTTTATTCTTAAGCCAAATGACAACAACTTATTACAGACACAAGCGCTGCAACTAATAAAACAGATCTTTAAAAGAGTATTTCCAGTGGGATCTGGCTATTGTGGATCTGCATTATATTCCCGAGTCTAATGTTTTCATTAACAACTAAAACATCAGATGTGGCCGAGCGTGATGATGAATTTGATAGGTAATCTGTCATAAGTAAAACCCTAGATGGCCTGATAATGGTGATTAATAGGTTTACAGACTGTAAACTTACATAACCTTTATTATATCAAAATCTCAAATCAATTCAGATCAAACTTGTCACGTAAATGGTTAGAATCTAACAATATACTTACATCATCTCTGAGTAATTGGTCAATCACTTCTTTGCTTTCTGTGTCTGATTTCTCTCGCTTCACTTTTGACCCACCTGTCCCACCACCTCCCGCACCACCTCCACCACTCTTTATACCACCTCCAACATAGTCAGACCGATCTGAAAGAGAAGAAATGGAAAATAACACAGATGGTAATGAAATCAAGGCAAAGAAAATATTAAATAAATGGAAAAAATGCACATACTTAAAGATTAAGAAATAGTTTTAATGTTTTGTAGAGATTTGTATATTATATTTACTCATTTATATCAAATTTATGAAACAGGTGGACTATAGAATATACCTTTTTTTTTTTACGGTAAGTACAGTGTAGATAGTAACTTAAGAAACTTAAGTACATATGTAAACATAATAAAAACAACTTTTTTCATGGCTTACTTACAGCAAAGGAATCATTGGTAACTATTTTAAAAGGAGAAAAACATTTACAGCTTCATAACCGCCATTGCTCCTGGTATATAAACACTGTGTTACATTTTTCATTTATTACCTATGCTTGGTCTAAATGCCTTCTCTGCTGGTCCCTGTTCAAACAAGGAGTGTGTCTGTATAATATTCTGGTCCCTCCCTCGACCACGGCCACGTCCCCTTCCCCTGTCACCTTTGTCTCCCCGTCCATGATCTGACAAACCTGGCTTTGGTTTCTTCTCATCGGGTTTAGTTGGTGTATTTGTATCTCCGTTACCACTGAAAACAAAGATAATTACCTAGCTTGTTTTTCTTTTCAATAAAAGGCAATATGTCTTTAAACATTATTCAATTTACTAGAATAAACTGTATTCTTCAAAAGAAATTTTGACAATATTTCACCAAGGATGTCATGATAACTAGAAAAACTAGTAGAAATAAGCAAATATCATCACAAATTGTTTGTAAAAAATATTTTTGTTCAGTTTTTACACAATCTTAATAATACCTTTCACTTTTGTTCCTTCTGGTTGGTATATTGGGAACATAGACTTTCTTTTGTACTCCTCCAAGGGTTAGGTCCCTTGGTCCTCTCATGGATGGCAGTCTGAAGTTTAACAAGTAAATATGCATATTGTTGGTGATCATTCAATTATTTCTTTGTTTTGTTTTATTAAATAAATTGCAGCGACCAATTATGTTTTTTGTAGTAATGTCCAGCTATTTTGGTGAAAGAAGTCCCCAAACAAATCCAGCTGATGGTGCACTGCAGGTCAGCTGGAAGACCTTCCCACATTAGTTCTTTACATCCAAACAGGACTTGAACCCATACTGTTAGAGGCAAAGCAGTCAAAGGATTGACAAGATAGTCACTCTACAACTACATCACATACACCCCATACAGAGATTTAATCTCAATTTCAATTTATATACAATTGATTTAAATGTTTTAATTTAAAAAAAGATATATGTTCCTAACCAATTTCTAACCAAACTCTAATAAATGACCATAAAATTTATGTCCCTTAATAACATAAAATATTTTTTTTAAAATACCCTTAATCCAATGAAGTTATTAAAAAGGCCAAAAAGGTTTTTAAATGAATTTTTAAGTTGTTGTTCAATTGTTAAGTCTAGCCTTACCTGGTTCCCTTGCCACTGGGAGTCCCAGTGCGACCAATCAGCCCTCTTGGAAGTTGTGGGGCATCTCCACCAGATGCCATCTTCACAACAATACACTATAACTGATGGATCCTGAAAGCATAAAAAAACAGCTTTTTAAAAAACAGCTGCCATTCCCACATATTGGCAAAAGGTACTTGTAAACACCTCCTTCTTTACAAGGAAAATAAAGAAACAAATACTGGTTTGTAAAATAAAATTTCTACTAAGCAAATCTTATTTTCTATCTTCTGTTTCATACCTCTGTTTATTTACTTCTTTTAAGCAGACATCATCTGGACAATTATACCAGTTTTCAACCTGTTTTTGCTTAAAAGGGTTCGCTCAAGAAAACACTAATGACATTTATCAAACACTGAGTGCCCATGACCCAGTGGATAGAAAAGCAAACTTGTAACTCCCCTGATCATTAGGCCAGTAAGTTCAAGTCTCAGTCAAGGCAAAAACTTCCATGTAGGGAGGTTTCCATTGACCCTTGGGGTGCCAGTTATTAATCCCTGACAATTCTCTGCGGTCTTCCTTCAATACAGTCATAAATAAAAATCTCCCATATCAAAAATGTCCCACTGTTTTCGAAGGTCCTGAAAAAAATCCTCCCATCATTTTCCTACCAAGATGAAAACCTTTCAGTTGATTTTCCATTTTATTGGTTTATCAGAGATGAAATAATCCCATAGTGTGTACCTTTTCAATAACAGCTTTAAGCAATGACCTAGTTGTTAAACTGTAAAGGTGTGCTTAATAGATGCTTATTGTGTATATAGCACATAAGTGCTCTCAGTTTAAAAGAGTTGAGGTGTGAAAATATGTACATTTGTTTTTACTGCTGATTACATGCAGACTTAAAATGTTTGATGCAGGTCTTTTTATATGTTTTTCAATCCATCTTATTTTATGAGCAAGCCCAACTTACATTTTCCATAACAATTTTTAACTTTTTTTTATATTTTTAAGCAAAATGTAATTATGTCACCATTAGGGGACATTATTTGCCCAGGTAGGAAAAGTAAAGGGAGGGTCTTTATCTGGGACAGAAAAACAGTGGGTGGGTTTTCCAAATTTTTCATCTGGGTAGGAAAACAGGCAGGAGGGATTTTGTCTGAAAACATCTACATCAGTATTTTAATCTGTCAAAAGTCTTGACATTTCTTTGACAGTATGCAAAAAAAATCAAATGAGAACACAAAACAATAAAAGAATAGTAACAGATAGAAAAAGACACAATCAGAATGGTTGCAAATAGATAAAAACAGAAGACCTTTGCTGGTTTAAGGTATTCTGTCAAGACAATGTCTACAAGCTGATGGATTATCTTGTAGAGGATGGTGAGTTGGTGTTTTGTACTGCGAGATTGTAGTGATTCCCAGTTAATTTCATGTAGCATCTCAGACACACTGCTTGTGTAATGGATCTTCCAGTTGTAAACCTTGTGGCTTTGCATGGGACCATTTCAACATTGTATGTGCGTGTTTTTGGTGAGGTTTCCAGACAGTACTACCATATATGAACGCGCCAGGTTGATGACGGTTCTTATTTTCCTTTCTCTGCAGTTATGCAGTTTCTGCTGCATGAAGCCATGCATGTTGGTTGATTTTATAGATATTCTGCTGATGTGAGGTTTCCATGATAGTGCTTGGTTTAGAGCAATGCCCAAATATTAAGTTGTTTGCTCAGATTCAAACTGGATGCCTTTCAATGTGTATTTTGACACAAGAGCTGATTTTTCCCTTATTACTTGCAGGATTCTACATTTCTGTAGGAGAAAGTCCATATGCCAGGTGCCTTCCCATCTCGCTAAGAGCTTCAGATCTTCCTGTAGGAGTAGGTGGTCCAAGTCAGACCTAACTTGGCAATATAAGATGCAGTCATCTACAAATTGGCGGGTCTTGGAGAGAAGCCCATCAGGAAGGTCATTGTAAAATATCAAGATAAGTTGTGGACAGATCTTTGGGCGACACCACTAACAACAGGTACCTCATCAGAGCTTTGACCATGGACTAGGACCTTCTGTGTTCTTTCATGTAAACATGAAGAAATATATCTGAATACCAAATACCAAATATTATACCAAAATGGTTCACTTTTCTAAGCAGCTGCTGGTATGAGACAGGATCAAAGGCTTTGCCTGAAGTCCAGAATGATCATATCTGTTTGGACTCTTCATTTGCGGGCTGTCATAAACTCCTGTACAAGAGTATGATGCCCAGTTTCGCAGCACCTCTTTGCCCTAAAATCATGCTGACAGTCATGAAGGATGGAATGTCTGTCCAAGTGTTTTAGGGTGTGGTGGACTATAACATGATATAGCAGTTTACATCAAAGACAGGTTAGTGAGACTGGATGATAATTGGCTGGCTCCTGCCTTGACCCTTTATAGTATATGATTGTCACATTAGCATATCTCAAGTCATCCAGAAGCTTAACCTCCTTGAGCAATTGCTCAAATATCATGGTCAGGATTGGCCTCGGCACAGTCCTTATAGATCCTAGCTGATATGTCATCATCATCTGGAGTTCTTTAGAAGCATTAGAATACCTTCTTCCTTAGCTCAATCTCTTCCATGTCCAAGAAAGGTGTTCCTGATTCTTGTGTGAACACTGACGTGAACTGTCTGTTCAGTTTGTTAGTCTTTTTTATAGTTGAATTGACGAGTCTGTCCTTATCTTTTAGTGCAATGTTATCTTTTTTTAGCAATTTCCTGTAGTTCCAAAATTTCTTGTTTACCTTGTCTTTCTTCATCTTAGTCAATTATTTCAAATAGGTTGGTGACATATTTAAACTAGTTATTTCTTTCCATTTTCTGTGTACATGTAGTTTCGTTCCACCTTATATATTTGTTCTGGTCTGATGCTCTGTCGGTCTTCTATATCTGGTATATAGTTTGGTATTTCAGCATGAAGATCCCTTAATGCTTTGTTGAGTCCCTCATCATTGACATTATTAAATAAATATATACTGTCTTACTGGGAGAGTTCGGTGGGGTTTCAGACTTGCTTCAGTTTAGACAGCTTTTTAATCAGATATACCAGGAATGACTTTGATGTTGCTGACTAGGGAACTATCATCTGTGAAGAATAATTCTTCTTTTTTTTTGTTGTCATTTTCAGTTATCTTAGTTGGTGCAGTTACTTGTTCTAGGAAATTATCATTTGCTATTTCTAGGAGTTTATGGCAGAGTACTGACTTAGAAGACTGACACAATACACTATTGCTTGTCCAGCCAATATTGTCCAGATTTAAATCGCTTGCCACTCATATATGGGCACCGCCTGGAATTCTGGAAAGGCTGGTATCTAGGTGTGACATACTCTGGGTTGTCAATGTTAGCTGGACGATAGAATGCACAGACACAGAGGTTACAGGCACCCTGAATGGTTAGTTGTGCCCACATAGCATCACCCAGTCAGTACTATCATTGAGTTTGACAGGCTCTAAGCTCTAACTCTCCTATGCTTCTTTTGAGGTCATGCCTGTAGACTGTGTAGTTTTCAAGAACAATTTCAGGACTGTGGCTGGAGTTTAACCATGACTCTGTTCCTGCAACTATGTCTGCTTTCATTTCTTCACACATATTTGACAGATATTTTCTTCCCAGCATTTTCTTGCCTGCAATGGATTGGCAACAAATTATGATAGTCTTAAAGGTGGTATCCGACAGTCTGAACCAATTTTTTTTATCAACTAACTAAATAAGTCATTGTTACATAAAAAATGCTGTTCATTGATGCCCTAGATCTGTGACCAGGAATAGTCATACCACTACAATCTTGTACCGGAAATAGTCATATTTTTGGGAATGGTCGTACCAAATATGAATTGCATATTTCCATATTAGTGGTGGCATTTACAATGGGTTATTCATGACATGATTGCATGACAAGCATTAATCATAACACTAATAAAATCCTAACAATGATTCTGAATTTTATTCTGTAGTCAATATACAGTATACAAAACATAAATATGAATGAATACTACATATAAATAACAAATAATAGGTACAATAAAAAGCATGACAGAAAACAGATTTAAATAAATAAATGGTTTAATTTAATAAGGAATTTGAGATTATGCAACCATTGTTTATGCTTGAATAATGAATGCATTATTCTTTTCTCTTTGAAATTGTCATAGATTATATATTTAAATCATTAATTGTCAGTAATCAAACAGAATTCACTTACAAAGAAACATGATACAATTGACAAATATAAAATGGAATATTTAAAACACATCAGCAGAACTGATAAAGTCCTGGAAGTTTTTTTACAAACAATCTCTATTTTAAAAAATTTACCTTAATATGTTATATGTGGTACAACCATTCCAAATTTGGTACGAGACTGTAATGGTATGAAATTGTAGAGGTACAACTATTCCAGGAGCCTTTCCTACTCAGCCAAGTTGCAGAGATGGCTATTTGTGAACTAAGAAATCCTAGTGACAACTGACTTTTGAGATCGCCTTAAATCATCATCCAGATAGTATAAGCTAAGGTAGGAATCTGTTTTTAGATAAGGAAAGAATGAACATTTACACTGTTTTTTCCCGCAATGTGTACTATTTAAGTATTGTTTAAACATTTACTTAAACTTAAGTATGATTTTTTTATGCAGAAAGTATGTATAAATTCCCAGAAAGCACGACAAATATTGTTGCATGCGTTACTGCATATGATAATGGTAAACTGTCGGATACCACTTTTGAATGGAACCCTTCTAAGTTGTTGCAACAAACAGTAAAGAGTTTGATGCTGAAAAAAATCCTTTAATCTCGTCAAATGGGGCATTAACCAGGCTTAAAACCCGCTGAGTGACATGACCACAGATGCCACGATCTTGTCAGGTGAAATTACACACATGCGGTCTTTTACTGATGTAATTTTACTCGTACGAGGCACGAGTTAAAAGTAACGAAAACTACTTACAATAGCCTTTGTGCCCACAACCTTATGAAATAATGTCAAATGAAATTTGAATATGGTTGTGCATTCATGTTTCGTTTTTTAATTAATCCATTTAATAGAAGAAATATGTTTTACCAAGAGCGTGCTTATAGAAATAAAATGATATTTTGTGCAATGTTTACATCAACTAGACGCTCATAGCAAACACAACTTATCAAACATCTGAAGGATTAGTAAAATCAAGTTTGTGACGTTAGATTTGGTTAGCTACGGATCAGACCAACGGACCAATCATGGATCGTTTCACATAGTTGTTATCCTGAGTAATAATGTACATGATGATCTACCTCTGCAGAAGCTGAACTCTGTAGGTAAATCAAAAATCTAAGTAACTTACATTTGTTAGATCATGTTGAATTAACTCTTTTAAAAAACATTGTAGCTGACTTAATGAGAATACAGCATCCCATTTTTCTGAAGATTTAACTGTTTTAAATCTGAATAGCATAGATCTGTCAAACTTTAAGATCAAAATTGCGATTTAATTGTATATTTTGAAGAGCAACAGAGACCTTTTGTGAATTAAGGGGCCATAACCGTTTTAACAAGGATTAAATGTGAAAACAGGACTAACTGAGCTGCCCTGGCAGACACTCATGGGAGAGCATATTCAAAACACTCCTTCCCTCTGAGTCTGACCTTTTGGAGCAAGATTTAAAGTGGACAGAACCACCCATTCCTAGTCTGTCATGCCTCACATCCAGTGGTAAGCCCACACACCCAACAATCCTCATTGTAAACCAAGGTGCTATAACAATTTCTTATGGTGTTTGAACCCGCAAAGTCCTGCTCTGGAGTCAGGTACTCTGCCAGCTGAGCAACCTGGGCAGACAGCTCAGTGGGATCAGCCCCAGCACATTCAGAACAGATTTGAAATTACCTGAGGTAAAAAAATGTAAAGGGTGGGGTTTGAAATCTCAATCTCCTGCTCCTGTGCCAGTTCCTCTGTCAAGTGAGCTAGCCAATGTTGACATATATTTCAGAGCATATGATAATCACTGCAGACTTTTATGCACAAAGATTGAAACCTCTTCAGCTGAACTTTTCTTGGCTTGATTAAGTGTATGGAGTAACAGCGTAATACACGTGTTATGCTGCATGTGTCTCCAGTTAGATTTTAAAGTCACATGGTCACAGCTGGTCAAATTTGCATTGTATCTGTTGTAACATTGTCAAAAAAGTCAAAACTTTATAAACTATATAAACTTAGTTGTAAGATATGGCTTCTACTGCTGCTACTATCCAGTATAGGGATAGTAACCCATTGCTATTTAATTCATTTGCCACCATTAAAATTATGTGTACTCATACTGTCATCAACAATCCTACTACTATCCTAGACTCCAGATATACAGTCATTAGAGCTAAAAGCTCTCTTTCTTGCTGCCCGCCTATCCCCAGGCTGCTAACAGTTCACCATGGAGACAAGGCCAGGAAGTCGCTGAAGCTTACTTCCTTTCTTATCTCTCTTCCTCCAAACCCACACAGTGAGTTCCACTGGTACAGCTTGCTTGGTAGTTGAAAACCACAGTATTATGTCTGGCCTCATCTTAATCACCCGTGGAAATACCAGTTGCTGTTTCAGGTCAGCCTCCATTTTCCAGTCACCTGCTGTTGCAAGAATCCCATTTGAACTTCTTTCTTAACTTGCTTCCTTGGCCAGCCTTGACAAATGGGATGAATGTAACACCCTTCATGTTAGACCTTTCTTCTCGATGTTCATGATCAATTGGCTCAAATATTATAGCCAGAATTTTTCCATGGCACCACATATATCTGCCATTTGTCAGTTCTGATTTGCTGGGCAACCAGAGAGCTTATATTCATAAAGAAATGTAGCCAATATAAAGATATAAGAAATGCAGGCAATAGAAACAGAAAAGGCAATATGGAAAGTTTGTTAGTAAGGTGGAAGAATAATTAAAGATTGTTTTGTTGTTTTTGGCCATATTTTCAATGTTTTTGTCTAGTGATTTTTTTTATTCATTGTTATGTTTGAAAAAGAATAATTTATTCCATCAATTCTTTCAACATACTAATATGCTATTATATAATACATATAATTTTGCCAGAGATAAAAGATATTGTTATGAAGGCAGAGATTTTAGACAATTTTTTGTATGCAGCCAATATGAAACATATATGGAAACAAAGCAAATGTTGTGTATATAAGGGAAAAGTAATGGCGTTAGTAATGTGAAGAAAACTCAGATTTATTAGTATTATGTAGCTGTATTTGTAATAGTTTTTTCTTTAATGATATCTTTATTCATTGTTGTGTTTAAAAAGAGTAATTTTATTCTGTCATTTTTTTCTAATTGCTAATCACAAAGTTTGAAATCACGTTCAGAAGTGTGAGTATTTATTTCTGATAGTTTAAAAAAAAACACAGGAGTAATTCTATCAACTCATATGATATTATTGTAAGTATAATTTGGCATTAAAAAAAACTTGATATTCTTCAATAACTGGTTTAATAAAGTTAAAGTAAAAAAAAAGCTTTTCTTCAAGTTCACCACTTTTTACATGTACAGTATTAAATGAAGCCCAAGCAAAACATAGGTGTAATGGAAAAAGCTAAAAATATTAAAGAAACATATAATTCGAAAACCCTTTCTGCTTTCTTACTCAGGACTTGGAACTGACAAAGTGTTTAAAACTTTTGTAAAAAAAAGAATGCCCAAATATTGCAGGAAAGAAATGTTTGTATCAGATGTTTATTTTTTAAGAACCAACTTCAGGTAAAAAGTACTTGAATATATAAATCTAAATGTAATATCAGTCTGCCAACATAGGCTTAACAATTTTGTTTACAGAGAGCAGATGTCAAACGATACTTTTAGTCAACAAATGAGTTAATAATGCCTAATGTGCATGGCTCACGTGGCATATTGTGGGCATTGCCATAATACAGTTGGATAGGTGTTGGACACATAACATGGCTAAATTATATAAGAATAAGGTTTTACTGTTTTCTATGCTGTTTTTGTGCTTTGTTCAGAAATTATTATGCGATTCTGAGGCTACATTTGTTCTTTTAACATCAAAATGTCATTGTGATGATTGAATCTTCAAAGGGTGATATTAAAACATAAACATGCATTCTTTTATTAATAAACAGACACAAAAGTTAAAATACACATGACAAATTACTTAACTTACATATGTTTGTTAGTTTAATTTAGACACTACTGGCCATATTCTTAATCCGACATGGTAGGGTTTTACATGCAGGCTTCATATAAAAAAATTCTTGTTTAGAAGAATATTGAATACTGTCACACAGTGTACACCTTTTTTTACCTCACATGAGCACAATGTGCTCAAGGTGAACTTTCCTGACAACGCTTTATCCGTCGTCCATTGTGCGGCATCAACATTTTAGCTTGTGAACTAGAGGCCACAATTTTTATCCAATCTACGTCACACTTGGTCAGAATGTTTGTCTGCATGAAATATTGGATGAGTTCATTATTTGGTCACCTGGGGTCAAAAAGTAGGTCTCTAGGTCAAATTTTAGAGAAAAAAAACTTGTGAACACACTAGAGACCACATTTATAGCCTAATCTTCACCAAACTTAATAAGAATGTTTGTCTGCATGAAGTATTGGATAACTTCATAACTGGGTCACATGGGGTCAAAAGTAGGTCACTAGGTCAAATCTTAGAAAAAGCTTGTGAACATTAGAGGCCACATTTATAGACCAATCTTCGCCAAACTTGGTCAGAATGTTTGTCTGCATGAAATATTGGATGAGTTCATTATTTTGTCACCTGGGGTCAAAAAGTAGGTCTCTAGGTCAAATTTTAGAGAAAAAAAACTTGTGAACACACTAGAGACCACATTTATAGCCTAATCTTCACCAAACTTGATAAGAATGTTTGCCTGCATGAAGTATTGGATAACTTCATAACTGGGTCACATGGGGTCAAAAAGTAGGTCACTAGGTCAAATCTTAGAAAAAGCTTGTGAACATTAGAGGCCACATTTATAGGCCAATCTTCATCAAACTTGGTCAGAATGTTTGTCTGCATGAAATCTTGGATGAGTTTGTTATTGTGTCATGTGGCATCAAAAAGTATGTCACTAGGTCAAATTTTAAAGAAGGCTTGTTAATCTACCAGAGGCCCCATTTATGGCCCAATCTTCACCAAACTTGATCAGAATGTTTGCCTGCATTAATCTTTGATGAGTTCATTACTGGGTCACATGGGAAAAATAAGTAGGTCATCAGGTCAAATCTTAGAAAAAAGCTTGTGAACACACTAGAGACCACATTTATAGCCCAATCTTCACCAAACTTGGTCAGAATGTTTGCCTGCATGAAATCTTAGATGAGTTCATAACAGGGTCATGTGGGGTCAAAAAGTAGGTCACTAGGCAGGGTTGTCACTAGAAATATTTTGAGCAGGCTCAATTAACTTTTGAGGAGGCTAGGTTATGCGAGCGCCGAAGGTGCGAAGCGTTACTAGGGGGGTCCGGGGGCATGCTCTTGACTGATTTTCATTTTTTTTCAAATTTGAGGTGGCCCAATTTTCATTTGAGGCGGTCAAATCGGCCGCCAGCCGCCTCCTAATGACAACCCTGCTAGGTCAAATCTCAGAAAAAGCTTTTAAATACACTAGATTACAAATATTGCCTAATCTTCACCAAACTTGGTCAGAATGTGTGTCGGCATGAAATCTTGGATGAGTTGGTTACTGGTTCACGTTGGGTCAAAAAGTAGGTCACTAGGTCAATTCTTAGAAAAAGCTTTTGAACACACTAGAAGCCCCATTTATGGCCCAATCTTCATCAAACTTGATCAGAATGTTTGCCTGCATGAAATCTTGAAAAAGTTCATAACAGGGTTATGTGGGGTCAAAAGGTAGGTCACTAGGTTAAATCTTACAAAAAGCTTGTGAACACACTATAGTCCACATTTACAGGCCAATCTTCATCAAACTTGATCAAAATGTTTGTCTGCATGTAATCTTGGACGAGTTTGTTATTGGGTCACGTGGGGTCAAAAAAGAGGTCATTATGTCAAAACTTAGACAAAGCATGTGAACACACTAGAGGCCACATTCATAGGCCAATCTTTGCCAAACTTGATCAGAATGTTTGCCTGCATTAATCTTTGATGAGTTCATTACTGGGTCACATGGGAAAAATAAGTAGGTCATCAGGTCAAATCTTAGAAAAAAGCTTGTGAACACACTAGAGACCACATTTATAGCCCAATCTTCACCAAACTTGGTCAGAATGTTTGCCTGCATGAAATCTTAGATGAGTTCATAACAGGGTCATGTGGGGTCAAAAAGTAGGTCACTAGCCTAGTAGGTCAAATCTCAGAAAAAGCTTTTAAATACACTAGACCACAAATATTGCCTAATCTTCACCAAACTTGGTCAGAATGTGTGTCGGCATGAAATCTTGGATGAGTTGGTTACTGGTTCACGTTGGGTCAAAAAGTAGGTCACTAGGTCAATTCTTAGAAAAAGCTTTTGAACACACTAGAAGCCCCATTTATGGCCCCAATCTTCATCAAACTTGATCAGAATGTTTGCCTGCATGAAATCTTGAAAAAGTTCATAACAGGGTTATGTGGGGTCAAAAGGTAGGTCACTAAGTTAAATCTTACAAAAAGCTTGTGAACACACTATAGTCCACATTTACAGGCCAATCTTCATCAAACTTGATCAAAATGTTTGTCTGCATGTAATCTTGGACAAGTTTGTTATTGGGTCACGTGGGGTCAAAAAAGAGGTCATTATGTCAAAACTTAGACAAAGCATGTGAACACACTAGAGGCCACATTCATAGGCCAATCTTCGCCAAACTTGATCAGAATGTTTGCCTGCATTAATCTTTGATGAGTTCATTACTGGGTCACATGGGAAAAATAAGTAGGTCATCAGGTCAAATCTTAGAAAAAAGCTTGTGAACTCACTAGAGACCACATTTATAACCCAATCTTCACCAAACTTGGTCAGAATGTTTGCCTGCATGAAATCTTAGATGAGTTCATAACAGGGTCATGTGGGGTCAAAAAGTAGGTCACTAGGCAGTGTTGTCACTAGAAATATTTTGAGCAGGCTCAATTAACTTTTGAGGAGGCTAGGTTATGCGAGCGCCGAAGGTGCGAAGCGTTACTAGGGGGGTCCGGGGGCATGCTCTTGACTGATTTTCATTTTTTTTTTTTCAAATTTGAGTTGGCCCAATTTTCATTTGAGGCGGTCAAATCGGCCGCCAGCCGCCTCCTAATGACAACCCTGCTAGGTCAAATATCAGAAAAAGCTTTTAAATACACTAGACCACAAATATTGCCTAATCTTCACCAAACTTGGTCAGAATGTGTGTCGGCATGAAATCTTGGATGAGTTGGTTACTGGTTCACGTTGGGTCAAAAAGTAGGTCACTAGGTCAATTCTTAGAAAAAGCTTTTGAACACACTAGAAGCCCCATTTATGGCCCAATCTTCATCAAACTTGATCAGAATGTTTGCCTGCATGAAATCTTGAAAAAGTTCATAACAGGGTTATGTGGGGTCAAAAGGTAGGTCACTAGGTTAAATCTTACAAAAAGCTTGTGAACACACTATAGTCCACATTTACAGGCCAATCTTCATCAAACTTGATCAAAATGTTTGTCTGCATGTAATCTTGGACGAGTTTGTTATTGGGTCACGTGGGGTCAAAAAAGAGGTCATTATGTCAAAACTTAGACAAAGCATGTGAACACACTAGAGGCCACATTCATAGGCCAATCTTTGCCAAACTTGATCAGATTGTTTGTCTGCCTGAAATCTTGGATGAGTATATTATTGGGTCAAGTTGGGTCAAAAACTAGGTACCATTTTAGAAAAACCTTGTAAAAAACACCAAGAGGCCACATTGATGGCCCAATCTTCACCAAACTTGGCCAGAATGTTTGCCAGTATGAAATCTTACATGTTTTGAAGTGGGTCATGTGGATTCAGTAGGTTACTAGATAAAATTCTAGAAAATGTTATCAGCGCAGTGGCCACACTAATGGTCCAGTCTTTACCAAAGATTTCTTAAGTAAATAACTCTTAATTACTTTATGCAAGATATGAGCTTCTAAAAGCCTGTGTCCTCAGGTGAGAGATTAAGGGTCATCATGGCCCTCTTGTTTTATTTACCAGGTCTTCCTTGTCGTTTTTAGTTAAACTAATGCGTTTTCTTTTCAGATAAAAATACCTCTTCAAAATCTTCAAAAGTAGCTATGGGGTGCCCATGATGTAGTTGTTAAGTTGTTAATTTATAACTCCTCTGACTCCTTAGCCTTTCACTGCATAGGTTCAAGTCCTTTTTCGGTGCTAAGGACTTAATGTGGGAATGTCTTCCAGCTGATCTGCAGTGTGCCATTGGTACTTCCCAGACGTTTGGCTGAGGTCTTCCTCTACTAAAACAGCTGGACGTTATTATAATGATCATTGTTGGTTGCTGCGATTGTATTTCAAAAACAAAAACAGTAGTCAACAACTGGTAACTAAGGTCAACAACTTATCAAATAAGGTCAACAACTTATCAAATAATAACTGTCAACTTAGATCAACAATTATCAACTTCGGTCAACAACTGCCATCTAGGGACATCAACTATTAAAATAGGTCAACAACTGTCAGCTTAGGAAAACAACTGTCAGCCTAGGAAAACAACTGTCAACTTAGGTCAGCAGCTGTCAGCTTAGGTCAGCAACTGTCAACATTAGGTCAACTTAGATCAAAAACTGTCTACTAAGGTCAACAACTATCACTTGAGGTCTATTACTTTCAACAATCATCAACAACTTTCAACTTTGGTTAACAACTGTCAGCTTATGTCAGCAACTGTCAATGTATGTCAACAACTGTTAAAATAGGTCCACATCATTGATATGGACTGATACTAGCAGGAACAAAAATGTTTCATTTCACTAATAAAGACTTGCATCAGAGTGATCTAGTTAGGGCACTGTATTTGAGTGTACAAAAACAGAGTTATGATCATACATTGTTATGTAGTAATGTGAAAGACCATCTTTAATATTGCTTACATGAGAAAGACCTAATACATATATATCCAAATGAACTTACCTAAATTCATTTGCTTGATGTTATTTGTCCAATCAAAAAATAACAATAAGATTTTCTGTATATTACTATCACTATTACATTTGTATTATTACTATATTGTACAAGGCTGTTACGGACTATTTCCATTTGTAAAAATCAATGATAATTGCAAAAACATTTCTACAAGAAGATGAATTAGATCATTTTAACTGCAGATACACAGTAGGTATATTGTTTAGGTTAAACAATCAAACGTTCAATAACCAGTTACTAATTAGGTAACTGTTGCCATCCTTACTTTCATTTAACACTTCCAGTTTTTTCTCATAAAATGTCAATATAAATTTTCCGTTGATGTGTTTTTAGGCACAAAAATGGATGAAGAAACAGAAAACAAGCACTCAGCCATATCTTTAGATAAAGACAGTTTTTTGAGATCCAAAGATGGGATAAACATGGACCACACAGGGTTGGTATGCATTTAATAAAAGATGCTACAAGTTCAAATTCAGTGTATGTATAAACTAAAAGCCTTTGTGGTACATTTGTGGTAATGTTAGTTACATCATATTGTAAAGAATAATAAATATATGAGCAATGGCCTTTTGATCTTGTATATTTTAAATATCACTTAGTACTATCAGCAGTTAATTCATTTTAATGATACTTTATTGAGTTCATATACTAATTTTTCTTAGGAAAAGAACATTCAAAGTTTCACTTGTCTCAACAAGTTAACAACAATGCTACATTGTAGACTATTGCACTGTGTTTACACTACATTAGGTTATTAGTATTATCTACTGTTTTATTTATGTTTTTAAGTTGTTGTCAGTGCCAATAAATTACCATTAGTTTTCTACCACAAAATTATGAATTGACTTCATCTCTCCTTCTCCTGTTTCAGAGACCATTCTTCTGAAGTCACACTTTTTGACCTGCCCTGGGAAGATGTCATCATGGTGTATATCCTACCTTGTCTGCCGTTACAAACTCTATTTCATCTACGGCAAGTGTCTTCACTTGGCCATGAACTTATTAAAGAATACTTCGCAAGGAGCAAGTGTGTAAATGTTGCCAGAGTTGGGGGTAGAATGACACAGACTGCATTCCATATTCTGACAGCTGACAATTCTTCTATCACAGAAATAAATCTTAGAAATGCCAAGGACTGGCTGAATGATGCAACACTTATATCTGTTCTGAAGTCCAATGCTAGACTAGAATCTCTAGATCTAACAAAATGTTCATCGCTCACAAATACTTGCCTACAGGTGCTTGCAGTGAATTGCACTGGGTTGAAGACTTTACTGTTGAATGAGTGTCCTTGGGTGAGTCCAGATGGCTTGACTGTGATAGCTTTGAACTGTGTCAATATGGAGACGCTGGATATAGCTGGCTGTTGGAATGTCAATAATGATGCCCTGCAAGTTCTTGCAATGAGCTGTATCAAGTATGTGGTTTGATTACAGTGTTTAATAATAAAAGTGGTAACAACCTTGTCTAAAGGATACAAGACATCCATAGAGATTTGGTGACAAATAGTGTAGATCTTGATCTGACTGATCTTCCAGCAAGGAACTGTCTTTCCTGGATCTACACTTAATTGCCAAAGGCTGATCTATTCATGCTAAGAAGAAAGGCTATGTACACTGTACAATTACGTTAATTAATTAATGCTCATCATTTGAACATGTGTTTTGAAATGCAATACAACAAGTAATAATTTTAACTGAATACATACCATTTTCTGATGTAGTAAGTTGGAAAGGAATTTGTATTACCTTACTAACTATTGTAGCATTTTTTGCTAAATTTCAGACTTAAGTCGCTGTCTCTGTCCAAGATCTATGGAGTAAATGATGAGACATTTAGCCTGATTATCCGGAGGTGTCCTCTCCTTAACTATATCAACATTCAAGGCTGCTGGCGGCTCACAGATGACAGTTTGAGGTAAGTCTACCAATCTATGATACATACTCTAAGTAAAAGCAAACCTGCATAGTCTCGGATGCAGGTATAGTCATTCCATCATTATGGTGTAATTCATACTTAATTGTAGCATTCTTGTTAAGGAGGTTAAGGTATTTGACTTCCATGAACAGTTTTCAGGTTCCACTTCAACACCCGCAAATGTTAGCCGTTTGGTAAGAATACGTAACATTGTCATCATTATTGTAATATCAAGTGGTCGGCTTTCCTTTTATTTACTGGACCAGGAGGCTTCTAGGCTTGGCCTCTAGATGTGACGTGAGTAGTTGAATGATCAATTCCACATTGTATCAGGTAGCTTTCAACTTAGTACTGTCTACTCAGCCGGTGGACAGTTGAGGAGGATTTGTTGGAATAAAAAAAATTGTTGCTAAGTGACCTTTAACAGATTAAGAAAGAAGACTTCAAACATCTGTCTGGAATCACTTGTGTCTACTGCTGGGTGGTTTAAAGGTCTTGTACAAGGAAGCCATCTGGGTTGTACAAGGAAGCCATCTGGGACGTAATTGCACAAGGGGGCTAAGAATAGGGCTCCTATCCTTAAAGAATCTTGAGTAAAGTTTTCTTAAACATAAACATTTCCTTAAGTTTTGAAGAAAAACAATAATTTCTTGGATTTAATGTTTTTATACAGAAATTTTCTTAAATGTAAAGAAATATAAGAAGACTTCAGATTTCTTCATCTGAGCTGTCTAACCTTACTTATGACCTACCAAGGGATGCTGGCACAAGGCATGAATGAGGATGAATACCAAAGTGGCGTGCACTGGTTACCCATTGTATCTCTATACTCACCTAAGCAAGAAACACATTACTTAGCCAATGACCTATACACACTGTCTAATGCTACTATCATACTACATTTTTTCAGAAAATGTAGCAGCATTCGTAACTCACCATGCCACTAATTTGGTGCGTTAACTGATTTTTTTTTCATAGATCAAATTTAAACGTATTTCTTTGGGGTGTTAGAAGTATTATATGTAGTAAACTTTGTATAAATCATTTTTTAGAGAATATGTATTAAGCTATTTTGCATAAGGCATTAAACTGCCTTTAAATAAGCTATGAATAAATAATCAAACATTGACAAACTTTATGTTATGTGTTATATACAATGTACATTTTATTTTTTAACAATGAACTCAATATTCCATGAGTAAGTAAGCTGTATTTATACAGCCTACAAAATTATAAATGTTAGAATATGTACAATCTTTGAGTGTAATCATACAAACTTATTTTCTATTATAACCTATCAATAAATTGTTAAGTTTTGGTAGATTTATTTCATTGTTGCAATCACATTACATGTTTTATCATAGTGCACATGTCTTTTTTAAAGATATTTCTTGTTTAGTTTAAGTTTAAAAATACATCAAGATTCTTTATGAATACATCACCAGAGGTATTCATTTTAAATTTGTGCATTTGTTATTAGAACAACCCACAGATGGCATCATTGTGCAAGTGTTGGCTATATTATCCACTATAATGCATTTCTTATATGTGAAAGCTGATTTTGGATTATCAATATAACAGTGTTTATCAGGTTTGTGATGTCTTGCATTTTTTGTAGAACCTTTTTCTTCTTCAGTCATTTTTTATTCATTGTTTCCTGTCTAGAAGGAGAAGGATATTTGGTAGAAAGGTTCCATATTTGCCAGCCCATGGCATCTTCAAGCTAGAGTCCCATTGTCAACACGTGCCTGATCGTCTCCATACATGTCTTGGGTGGTCATCCTCATCCCATTGTTCCACTCACTTGGCTATTTTCTGGGCAGTTCATTTCATGCCATTTCACATGGCTGTATCATCTGGCAAACCATTCACAGCACAATGCCATTCCACATGGCTATACCATCTGGCAAACCATTCACAGCACAATGCAATACCACGTGGCTATACCATCTGGCAAACCATTCGCAGCACAATGCCATTCCACATGGCTGTATCATCTGGCAAACTATTCACAGCACAATGCCATTCCACATAGCTATACCATCTGGCAAACCATTCACAGCACAGTGCCATTCCACATGGCTATATCATCTGGCAAACCATTTACAGGACATGGCCATTCCACATGGCTCTACCATCTTGCAAACCATTCACAGCACAATGCCATTCCACATGGCTATATCATCTGGCAAACCATTCACAGCACAATGCCATTCCACATGGCTATATCATCTTGCAAACCATTCACAGCACAATGCCATTCCACATGGCTATGTCATCTTGCAAACCATTCTAAGCACAATGCCATTCCACATGGCTATATCATCTGGCAAACCATTCACAGCACAATGCCATTCCACATGGCTATATCATCTGGCAAACCATTAACAGCACAATGCCATTCCACATGGCTATATCATCTGGCAAACCATTCACAGCACAATGCCATTCCACATGGCTATACCATTTTGCAAACCATTCACAGCACAATGCCATTCCACATGGCTATACCATCTTGCAAACCATTCACAGCACAATGCCATTCCACATGGCTATATCATCTGGCAAACCATTCACAGCACAATGCCATTCCACATGGCTATACCATCTGGCAAACCATTCACAGCACAATGCCATTCCACAGGGCTATATCATCTGGCAAACCATTCACAGGACATGGCCATTCCACATGGCTCTACCATCTTGCAAACCATTCACAGGACATGGCCATTCCACATGACTCTGCCATCTGGCAAACCATTCACAGGACATGGCCATTCCACATGGCTCTGCCATCTGGCAAACCATTCACAGGACATGGCCATTCCACATGGCTCTGCCATCTGGCAAACCATTCACAGGACATGGCCATTCCACATGGCTCTACCATCTTGCAAACCATTCACAGCACAATGCCATTCCACATGGCTATATCATCTGGCAAACCATTCACAGCACAATGCCATTCCACATGGCTATGTCATCTTGCAAACCATTCACAGCACAATGCCATTCCACATGGCTATGTCATCTTGCAAACCATTCTAAGCACAATGCCATTCCACATGGCTATATCATCTGGCAAACCATTCACAGCACAATGCCATTCCACATGGCTATATCATCTGGCAAACCATTAACAGCACAATGCCATTCCACATGGCTATATCATCTGGCAAACCATTCACAGCACAATGCCATTCCACATGGCTATACCATTTTGCAAACCATTCACAGCACAATGCCATTCCACATGGCTATACCATCTTGCAAACCATTCACAGCACAATGCCATTCCACATGGCTATATCATCTGGCAAACCATTCACAGCACAATGCCATTCCACATGGCTATACCATCTGGCAAACCATTCACAGCACAATGCCATTCCACAGGGCTATATCATCTGGCAAACCATTCACAGGACATGGTCATTCCACATGGCTCTACCATCTTGCAAACCATTCACAGGACATGGCCATTCCACATGACTCTGCCATCTGGCAAACCATTCACAGGACATGGCCATTCCACATGGCTCTGCCATCTGGCAAACCATTCACAGGACATGGCCATTCCACATGGCTCTGCCATCTGGCAAACCATTCACAGGACATGGCCATTCCACATGGCTCTGCCATCTGGCAAACCATTCACAGGACATGGCCATTCCACATGACTCTGCCATCTGGCAAACCATTCACAGGACATGGCCATTCCACATGACTCTGCCATCTGGCAAACCATTCACAGGACATGGCCATTCCACATGACTCTGCCATCTGGCAAACCATTCACAGGACATGGCCATTCCACATGGCTCTACCATCTTGCAAACGATTCACAGGACATGGCCATTCCACATTACTGCCATCTGGCAAACCATTCACAGGACATGGCCATTCCACATGACTCTGCCAAACCATTCACAGGACATGGCCATTCCACATGACTCTGCCATCTGGCAAACCATTCACAGGACATGGCCATTCCACATGGCTCTACCATCTGGCAAACCATTCACAGGACATGGCCATTCCACATGACTCTGCCAAACCATTCACAGGACATGGCCATTCCACATGACTCTGCCATCTGGCAAACCATTCACAGGACATGGCCATTCCACATGGCTCTACCATCTGGCAAACCATTCACAGAACATGGCCATTCCACATAGCTATACCATCTGGCAAACTATATCCTTCAGATGGACTAGTCATAGAATTTTAGCACTCAACAGTGCAGACTCGCAATATTGTTTGTCAACTCTGGTCAGCTGGTTGACCAATAGCTTTTTTTTGGTAAGCCTTAAAAGCAAATATCTAAACCTACTGAAATTTCTTACATATAGTTAAGTTTCTGCAACTTCATGACAAAAGAAATCTGCATTAGGTCTATCATCTCATGTTTCAGGTTTCTGGTGGAGTATAACAAACAACTGAAGATCTTGCGGATTCGGGAGTGTCACCAGGTGTCAGAAATGCTGTTATCAGACCTACGTCATCGTGGGGTGAAGATGGACCGCCTACCCCCGCCAAGTGGGAACATTGCCAGGCTAGATCGGCTCGGATCCAAACTGAAACATAGTCTCAATGTTGCCATTTAATTGTTAATATGAAGTTTTTTTAACAAGGTCAATTATTAACCAGGCAATTTATTTAAAAAGGCATGTTATTAACAAGGCTAATTAACAAGTTGTTACTAGATTGTCTAACACACATTTTTCATGTCTTTTTTAGCGGGTCAGTGCTTGCCTGATTGCATCCTTCTTCTTTTAAAGCAGCTTTATCACAGTTGGCCTTGTAAGCATTTTGTAGAAGTTTGGTGAAAATAAAACTTTTGTTCATTTGAATACTGAATGAATGACTTTTTAATATGTGAATATGCTTTCTTTCAGAAGGCTGTTGGGTTTATTTGTTGTTCTTAGATTGGAATTAGAGCAGTATTAACAATTGTCAGGGTAATTAAGACATTTGAGACCCTAAACAGCTGTTAATTACATTTTGTCTGTGATCTCTTGAAAAAAATTGTATAAAGTTTACTTTTAAATGTTACGCCTCCCTTTTACCATTTAAGTTGTGACTAATTGTATTGGAGATGACAACAGGTCAGTAGATTATTTGCATTGGACACATTGCCTCCGCATTCCTTAAACTTGGTAGGTAAATTGGTTTAGACCCAATATTTGTCACGATTTGTTTTTTACTCAGATTTAGAAAGTGCTCATAGTCCAGTAACTTGGTAGGACATCAGTCATGGCTAGTAAGTGACTGCTATTTATAAGATAATCAACCAACAGGTCACTATAACCTTCACTGGAATGTCTTTAAAGGTCACAGTGATCTTTTAATGTGATAATTATTTCAGATAACTATGGACTGCCCAAAACTTGTTGAGTAGACAACCCCTTATGTTTTTAGAAGAATGGGGTGAAACCAGCTAGCGAGGAGTTTCAGGGGGTGCATATATATTTTGCAAACCTTTCTTGTTACTTTTGCTTGAGGTTAAAAATTGAAGGCTTTCTTTGCTTTTAAAGGTTTGATTTCGTTCCGCCTAAGTTTGATGTTGTTGATCAATGATTCAGCACATGCTGTAACATCAAGTAACCTATCATAATGTTAAACATGTCATAAAGTAAACATGTACATTTTTTTAATTCTTTCAGCACATGAAGTCTGTCAAGATATGAATGTATTTTATGTCATTGTTTTGTATCCTTGTTTTTGATAATTATGGCAAACAATTTTTAATTACATGATACACATTGTGTTAAGTTTTTGTCTTGTTAAATATAATAAAATAAAATTTATTACACCAAACTGATGGTTAATTGTCTACTTTATTCCAATGGTTTTGCATTTTTTAACTCGCCTTGCTTTTCTGCTACGCCTTTGTGTTTTTATCCAATCTTTATCAAACTTGGTCAGAATGTTGTCTGCAAGACATCTTGTTTGACTGCTAGAAATCTTGGGCAAGTATGTAACTTGGTCACATGGGGTCAAAAACAAGGTTACTAGGTAATATTTTAAAAAAATATTTAAACATGCTAGAGGCCACATTTATGGCCCAATCTTCACCAAACTTGGCCAGAATGTTCACCTGTATCAAATTTTAGATATATTTTAAACTAAGTCATGCGGATTCAGGTCGCTAGGTAAAATTCTAGAAAATGTTACCCCAGTTGCCACACTAATGGGCCTATCTTCAAAGTTTTCTAAAGTAAATAACTCTAAATTACTTGATGCCAGATATGAGCATGTATCCTCAGGTTAGCAATTAATTAAGGGCAATCATGGCCCTCTTGTGTATAAAAGTACACTGCACATTAACAAAAATATCATTTTTATATCCTGATACCAAAGTTTCATTTTTTTTAAAGACGCTTCAATATCGCCTAAAGCAATGCTTTTTTTTTTTCGCCATTGACTTGATTTTTGTTTTACTGGTTTTCTTATCAATATGTTGGAAAAATTTAGTGTATAATCAAACCAACCAGAAACAAAATAAAATGTAGGGGTTCACTCTGTTTCGATGCACTTACAACTTAATAAATTTACAATAAACAAACCTTACCAAATGTTTGTGTCTAGCCCTCTTATCAGCCTGATAACCCAAATTGCAAGAAAAATTTGCAAGACATGCCAAAAATGGATAGGTATATCAGGATGATGAATGGGGCTTTTACATGTTTACTTTACAAATCTTTCATAGAATAATTATATTTTAGTTTGCTACACACAATCTTCAAATAATCAATGGTCAGGTTAAAACCCCTTCGATCTATTTGTATGTTAGAACCTCCCTTTGGCCTTTTTGTTGGAACTGTACACATTTTAAGTTTTGGTACACAATCAGACTTTGCACTGATAATGGATACTGAGTATGAAAAAATGTGTTATGTGAGTGAAGAACACCCAAGGCACTTTTGCCACAAAAGAATTGAAATTTTGCTTATTAAGTTCATTGTACCAAGAAAAGTAAAGTACAGAATGTGATGATTATGAAAATAACACAGCTCTATTGTGGTCACCTAACAATTAACCAGTATTTCATGATACTTGTACCATGCCTTCAGCATTGACAGCAGAAGTAATGCAGGATTGAGCAATGAAGATGATGGATGTTAATGACACAAGGTGAACAGTTGTATAGATGATCATGTTTTATGTAACCTACTATATGAATATCAGACCAGAAAGAAATTTGTCACATTGTGTTCAAAACAGTTAAACTGATAAATGTGCTTCACGGAGCACAACACTGAACACTAAAATTAATATTGTGCAAAGTGTGGAACACTTAACTTGGACTTAACACTGATGAATAAACATTGTATACAGTAGGTTGCAGGTTTTCTGTATGCACGTTTCTTTGTATAGTAACCATCTGGTTAAGCAAGATCACTTTGTGTACACAGTATGAACTCATGACCTAGCTCCTCCCTTTTAAGCAAAAATCTTTAAAGTAAAAAAATATAAAATAAAACACACACTTATATGTCTGGTCATTATGGTTCATATTTTTGTTATAATCTTACAGTTGTCTGTGTATGACCCAAAACACTAAATTTGTTCAACCTTAATTAAAAAAAGCATTAAAAAAAAAATCAAGATCATTATGGATGAAAAGCTTTAAACTCGCATAAGCAACATCTTTTGGACTTTTTTCATTTTTAAAAATTAAGTGGTCTCGGGGAATTTTTTTTAAAATCTGGCAGTTGTTTGAATATGATTTGAAAATACAGGGGAACCACTCCTTTGCCTTTACCTCTAATACCCCAGGTGGTTTTTTATGAAAAAGAAAAAAGTACAAATGTAAATACAACAGAAGAATAAAATCTTTTAATTTTAAGTAGTTCATGTTTTAATATCTGACTGTAACAAGCCATATTCTCAAATAAAGGTGCATGATACACTGATAAGCTACAAACAAACTTTACAGACTTCATTGTTTAGAATGTTCAGATTGGGAATTTAATCTGTAAAGTCCCAATATGTTTTGCTTGTTTTAATTTTAAATGAAAACAAGGTTATTTAAAAATAACCATATAGAGAAATGCTGCTTCATTTATAAAAAAAAATATTGGGTTTTAACATTAGACATTTCACTTATATTAATTTTCTGAATCCTCAATATAATCTGGCAATTGTTCTTCCTTTTGTCCTTCAGCAGATTCCTCTTCCTCCTTTTGAATATCTGAGTCTTTCGCTCTTCGCATTTTAAGGTTAGGAAAGTATTTTATTTCACCTGTCCAATTCCTGAAGGTCTCTAAATGTTTACCATTCACTAAGTCTGGCACCTCAATCCCAACACCTGTAAATTCTGCCAGTTCTCGCTCCTTAGTCAACTTAATTGCTGTCTCTCGACTAACATGCTGCTTTGACTGCCTGTTTCCGACTGACTTGATTATGTTAATCTGTTCCTCCTCTTCAGCAAATCTGTCCATATACTGCTTGGTTAGTAAGGCCAGCTCATGTTTGGTGTAGCTGGTTTTGTTTTGGTCCATATTATCCTGAAACCACTGCAGCTTCTGTCGTATCAAGTCCATCTTAAGTGTTGAATCAGACTTTACTTTCAGGATCCTATGGTCTCGTGCTGCTTGTTTCTGCAGGGTTCCAGCAGCTCGACTGTTGGGGTGGATCAGCTTCTTCTGCTGGCTAACCTTGGCCTTAGGTGCCTTTGGCATGTTTGGGGGTATAGTCTGAAATATGTTAGGAGTAAGTTGTTACAAATCAAAACCAATTTTCAATTCAAAAAGACACCCTACAAACATTAAAATATACACAAAATCCATTTACATGGCTGTTCAATACCTAGGTGATTTTTCCAACTGGTAGTTATGACAGAAAAGGTTTTGGTCATATATATATGTGATGTCAAAGTTGGCATTTGTTCATGTGAAGTCATTTAGTTTCCCAAGGACAAGCTTTGTTCAGATCCAATTTGTTTTGTTGATTAGTGTCTGATTTAAGTATTAATCCAATCTCACAAACTGGTTACATGTCTTTCAAAACACAGAAATCTCTGCCACTACATATTAAAGATAAAGTCCCAAAATTTGTGCCATTTGGCTAAACAAAATGCTTTACATTTATGACTGCAAAATCTGTAACATTTTTTGCAATGATATTAATAATTTTAGCAATATATTTGATGAGCCAATCTAAAATATGGAGGTGGTTTATATAATTAATCTATTGACCTTTCTGCATGATTTCTTTAAACACCACAATGTTCAAGATAAGCTACACTTTTCTATGGGGCTTAGTGAATAATCCATGCACCTCATGCTGTACAAGTTGAGGAAAAGTCAGTATCAGATGTCAAATATTGTTCAAATAGGCTTCTGCATGCATCAAGCGGGGATGGTTCTGGGCACACCTGAACAATTTGATATGTCTTGTTTGTTATGGGCTGTCCTTGCGACCAGCATGTGCAAAGCATGGTTGGCTTTGTTTAAAAACAGTTAATGGTGTACACTGAAAACATTATCTTGAATATTGAACATTTATGGAGGAGCTTCAGTTAAAAAGGTATATTGTGTATAAGCAAATGAGAGACTGTATGCATAACCCATTTAAGATTATTTTGTGCAATAAAACAGACCTAGGATTGCTAATCATAAGCATCAAGAGTCCAGGAGATCGGCCATTTATCACAGGTTTGTGGGCAGCTGGGTACACTAAATCCTTTATAATGCTTTTTATTTCAACAATTAAGTCTAAGGAATGCTAAAAAAAGCTTTTATTTCTATACATTTGAAACTCTTGGAAAGGTTTATATTAATATTGATCTTCCCGGTGCTTTCAGTGGTAACTATAGCATGATAATGTCTATGGTGTGATGAGTAAGCTTTTAATAATGTGTTTGTGTCAAGGATTAAAAAGGCAAACTGAGGAATAGAAATAGTCAAAGAACACTGAACGTTCTCTGAGACATTCACATGGCCATACAACTCACATAACATCCATAGCAAATAAAGGAAGGTGGAACAAACAACTGACATTGGTTTAAAAAAAAATTCATTATCTACTAGTTTCAACCCTTCACCGAAATTCACCAGGATAAAACACACGAGATCTCATTTACTGAAGTTCTAAAAATTAGGAATCCAATGTCGCATGATGTATCTAAAAAGCGATTTGAAGGAATCCTCTAAAACAATGGAACATAAAATTTCAAAGTATATTATATGTGTGTTAGTACAAATAAAAATATTTAGTTTGTTGTTCGATAATGACATGTCCAAAGCAACCCTTAGAGTAAGGCTATAACATTAAAGTGGAAATTATACTGGAAGGTCTGGTCCATTTTGCTCATATGCACTTAGTTTTGATGTCTTTTATATATTTTATATAGCTTTTATATAGCTTTTCTTTCTTGCTGACTTGAACCCTCTCAGAGTTACAAATGTGCCTTAAAATTCAACTAAAAAAAAAGAAAATATTTCAGCTTCCTTTTTTTAATTATTTATATAAAATATATAATTTTCTTCTTTCAATACTGTGTCAGATTTCACTCACTCTTATCATAAAAGAAAATGGTAAAAGCTGTGGTATAGGACCAACCAACTGAAAAAAACTGTTCAAAACTATATACAGGATAATGACTGTTGCATCTTAATTGTTAGCAAGAACATGTTATCCTTTTTTAATGCTTCAAGACTGGGTGCTGTTGCTACCTGGTCAGGACGCTGGTTCCAGAGTCCAGTAGCTAATGAAAAGAACACATGGCAGATATAAGAGACTAGGTAAGGATTTAGCTGACCACTTGTCCTTGTGGTTGGATATATAGGAAGGTGCTAGAAAGTAGGCAGGACCATTAATATTGCAGTCTGTCATGGAGGGTCTGCCATCCAAGTTTAGTTGTCATCTGAAAGAACTACTAAGCTTGCTGCCTGGAATTGGACTGCTTCGAACTGCTTGGTCTGCGTTTGAGGGTCTCAGGCTTCAAACTGAGCGAAGGGATGTACACAAGTGGTCGAGGCCGAGGCCCTTGTTTCAGCAGAATTGCATCTCTTTGTGGCTTCCAGCAGAGGTCTCCTGCGCTTGTGACAGAAACATCAGCCCGTTTATATATGGGCTTCTATTTCCACTCAGGCACACATTTCCATCTTAGGTAAACATGTAATATTTATGTAAACATGTTTATGGTAGAGAGAGAAAGACTGTTCGGATAGAAGTATCAGCCCATATATGAATGGGAATATATTTCTCTCGGACACATGTTTCCATATTAAGTAATCAAAAAACAAACAAAGTGGGTATAAATATAGATATAGACAGACATAGACATATGCTAAAGAAACATCAGACCGTGTATATATGGGTTTATATTTCCACCTGGGCATACATTTCCATTTTAAGTAAACGTGTAATATTATATGTATACATGTATTTGGTAGAAAGATAAAAATTGGTCTGATAGAAACATCAGCTCGTGTATAAATGGTCTTATATTTCCACCCAGGCACAAATTTCCATCACGCATTTCCAGCTTAAGTAATGTAATATTTATGTATGCATGTGTCTGGTAGATAGAGAAAGATTAGGCTGAAAGAAACATCAGCCCATGTATGTATGGGCTTATAATTCCACCCAGGAACACATTTCCATCTTAAGTTAAAGTGTAATATTTATGTATTCATGTATCTGGTAGATAGAGAAAGATTGGTCTGACCGAGGATCATTAGGACCAGTAGGTTCTGAACCATTAAAAATATGCTGACAATGTCCCAGTATCTCAAATACAATGTTTTAAGCCTCAAAATATTAATCATGAACACTTTTTACACCAGTATAGTATGGTAGGAAATTTAGGCACGGGTAGTTAAAAATAGCAATCTGGCACATGCGCACACTAGACAGAGAAATTTAAGCACGGTAGAAACATCAGACCGTGACACCGGTAGTACCTCACACCTGCTTAGACTCCTTTCCCCTTTGTTGAAGCTTATCGAGGGCATTATGTAGTGCATTAGCATTTTCTATTGCAAAGAGGCGCTCATAGTGGAACTCACCTAAATGAACAGGTAGTTTTGTTGAAGAAAAACAAGTGGGTTGAGGATAGTCCTACAAATAAGACTAAGCTTATATTTTACCTTTAATATTCCTACTTTTCTTTTAACACATTATGCCCGATTCTAATATTTCTTACTAGTAAAAAACAATGACTAACACCATAAAAATGATGAAAAACAAATGCGAAACATCTGGGTAGCGAAACATCCGTCAACCATGCTGGTTTTGATCAGACAAGAAACTACAGAACCAGGCAAAGATTAGCCCATGAAGTTTACGGTCAAACGCTTTAGAAAAACAATAGGTGAAATACATTTTGGGAATACTCAAATTTTAAATGATTGAAACTTACAAAGCTTCCAATTTTTATATTTTTTTCTGTAAATCCCAACGTGTTTGTGATATGACAAAACGCTTTATTTTACTTTACCATGCGCCTACCAGATCGAGATTTTTTCTATTTTTAGATCCGGGGAAATCCTATGTAAACAATAATGGCGGAGTGTGCGCTGTATTTGTCCGACGTGCACAGCACAACAACTTTTGAAAGAATTCCAGAAACAGATACGGCCGGTACTCTTCAAAGCTGTAGTGTTTTTATTCACCAGATGCCATTTTCTTATTTCTACATATAGGCTACAATATAATAATTTTATGAGATTTCGCGAACGTTCACGCTCACCATTCAATGATTCAAAAATAAAATATTAAAAAGTTCACATTAATCGGAAAAGAACTAATTTTACATTTAGTTCTCAAATTGCATGTTTGTTAAGGTGATACACATTTTATCGTTTCGTTTGTGCTATTCCGGTGATTTGGGCACTAAAAATCTATTATTGACAACAGCCTGAATTACATGCATGCAATATAGGCTATTCATTTTTTTTTCTAAATTAAAATACATGTATACATTTTTGCTATTTCGATGGTATCTCAGTCAACTTACCTAACTGCACAGATGGCTGATTACACCCATTTACCATTATCACATTTGTATTTCCATTTCAGTATCAAGATTTAAACTTCTTCTCCCTTCACAAAACCAAAAGAGGCTTTCAGATCATCATGTCAAAGACAAAGTTACATTGATGACTGCCAAGGATCCAGAAGATGTGATGACTGCCAAGGATCTAGAGGAGGTGATGACTGCCAAGGATCTAGAAGAGGTGTTGACTGCCAAGGATATAGAAGAGGTGCCCTCTGACAGTTTATCTCAAGATAAGGAAAAGGCAAGGTCATTTGTGGATGAAGATGGGGATATGCTTGTTAAGAGAAGACAATTTGATAGTGACTTCTCTGGAAGGAACTTTATAATGTGTCATGTTGACATTCCTTTATCCCAGGCAACTTTTCATAATAGCAACCATATGGGACATATTACAAACACAATTTGTAATGACAGTATTCAATGTGAAGCTCAACAAAACCAATTACCATTAATGAATGAAAATTTTATAAGACAAACATTGGACATGGCAAATTCAAGTTCGTCAATATATACTACCAATGAACTTTCACCAACAAGTTTAACAAATGATACGGGTCATGACTTGCCTAGCTGTGGTACCATTGCCAGTCATGACAGGTGTGATGGTGATAGCAGAAACAATGAACCAGCATTTGGACAAAGCTTGAAACACAAAAGAAAGTTTTCTTTGTCTTCAGATGATTTAGGAAGACCTTCTGTAAGGACTGTAAGAACAGAAACAGAGGAGGAGTTTAAAATAGAGCAAACTTTTGATACATACTTCATCAATATAAGTATGTTTATGTTCCTAATTCAGTTTTGATTGATACTTGCTCAACACTTGCCCTGTTTAAGACGAATTGACCAGGCCTTGGCAAATATTGTAGATGCAGATTAACCAGCTCCCATGGGAAGCTGACTAATCAGAATCTGCTCTATTTTCTAGGTACCTCTGTATGGGGATGTAAGAAGCATAATAATGGACACAGCTTTTAAACAAAATGTAGCATGATAAAGGTTCATTTTAAAATATTTATAATTTTATTAGATTGCAGTTAAAGAAAATTACTATTCTGTCTTTGGAAACTTCACTTGATATGAATGAAACCAAAACACTCGTGTCTGAGCAAAAATATTTATTTAGTTTATTTAGATTTATTCAAATGCCAAAAAAATTTTATGCTAATGCCTTTTTTATAAGAAGCTTGCTGTTAAAAATAAACATTTGTTCTGTCTAGGACATTGTAACCAAGTCAAAGATTGAAATTATGTCTTAAAACTTTTGAAGACCAAATGAAAATAATTATGTATTAGGCTCTTATAAATAACAATTTATTGGCTCTCTTTGTATTATTTATACAACATTTTTCACCTTTTTGATACAGAGCACAGTTTAGCCACTGATCTGGATTCAGTTGGAGAACAGGTAAGACTTAAAAAGTTTATACCATAAGGTATACTGCAAACAATAACTATAATGATAATAAATATTCTTTATTTCATATTATCATTATACTTGTTTAAATGATTTGTTTCAACGTTGCCAACTATATCTTTTTCTTTTCCCATTTTGCCAGTTTCATTCCTTTCTTTATTCTCATTTGCCAACTTCACACCTATTTCTATGCCCACTTTGCCAACTTTTATCATTATGTTCATGTTTTTGACTTACATGTATACAATTAAAGGTGATAACATAGATATTGTCTCAGCCATTTTACCACTCCTGGTGAAGGTATCCATTTTGCCTTATTATATATATTACATTTTATATTTTATGCTGAGTATTTAACCTTAAACTTACCAAAATATTTTTGTTTTCATATAAAAAAAATCAGTGATAGAGCTTCAGTGTGCATTATTTGTAAGTTGTTGTGATTTTGTTATTTTTTGTGTTTTTTGTTTGAACTTGAAGGGACACTGAGTTATATTTTCTATTAATCTAACTCCAGTAAAATTGTTTGGCAGTGGCAGTTATCATAATGAATTTGATAGTAACATCTCCTATGGACTATCACCTCTTTAAAACACATAAAAAAGTCTCAATTTGCCAACTTTCTGTTTGAACCAAAAATATAAAAGTTGGCAAAGTAGGAACATCTGTTTAAATGAGAAGTGTTCTTGTGATTAGAAAAAAGAAGAAAAATATTGCATATTTTTTCATGACTAAAACTTTTACCCTGCTAAACATGGACTGTTTAGACTATGGCAAAAACATAAATATCCTTAACAGCCAGCCTCTATTGGGAACATTCCGATCTAGATCTACACTATTTGCTGCTAATACCCAGGATATACATGTATCTCATTATATGCTGCATTGTTTTTGCATGAAGTTACATGGGAATAACTAAAAATTCAGTATGGGGTTTCAACTACAGCAGCATGCTAAGAATTAAGATGCTCTGATGAACATACTTCAGGTGTGGGCAGGTGCTCTCCTGCTGTGTGACTATATGCTTCACCATAGTGAAGAGTTCCAGGGAAGATGTGTCGTTGACCTTGGAGCAGGGACTGGCCTAACTAGCATTGTGGCTGCCATGTATGCCAGCCATGTTTACTGTACAGGTAAGTGCTAATACCTGCATCATTCGCTCTTTTGGCGATATAAGGTGTATAAATACTGTCCAAGACTTCTGAGGAGGCCATGGCTTTTGATGAAGGTGGAAGAAAGATGTGATCCCAAGTGTCTGACAAATTGCAGAAGGCTGTCTTATGCCAAAGTCAGAATCCATTCAGCAGTTTGAACAATCTCCCTGCTGAGTGTTGAAGGAAAAATCTTCTTCTCAGTACTGGCCAAAAAGAATGGGATATTTTGCAATAACCAACAAGCATATCAACACCTCCTACCAGAAGGGAGGAATTCCAGGCTTTTCAGGATGTCTTGTGCACACAGCTGCCATTACACAACCCATTCAAGAGGCACAAATTAACAAGAAAGACCTGACAGTAGTCTGGTTGGACCTTGCAAATATATATGGGTCCATATCACATAAGGCCATCCAGCATGCACTGAACCACTACCATCTACCAGGAAATGTAAAGCCTTGGTGTCGAGCTACTACAGCAATCTGAGACTCAGATTTAGCACCAAAGACTTACAGACTGGATCAGAGGGATCATCACATGCTGCACAATCTTAGTCATTATATTTGTTCTTGGGATGAATCCGATGTTAAAAGCAGCAGAGAGAGAGGGACAAGAGGCCCAAAGATGAACTCAGGGGTAAGGATGCCATCAAGCAGAGGCTTCATGGACGATATAACCATCACATATCCAGGCAAGATGGATTCTTGCTTCACTCCATGTGACCCGGGCAAAAAAATCTTTTTAAAACCTAGAAAGTCAAGATGTCTGATTATTTAGAAGGGGCATGTCAACAGCCAGTTCCAACTACATATTCAGGGGGAAGTTATACCAAATATAGTTGAAAACCCAATAAAAATGCCTTGGAAATAAAGCAGTTTGATGCAAGCCTTAAAGACAAGGAAGCAATACACGGAATTGAATGTTAAGTTGATCAAGCATGCTACTTTTGGGGAAATACAAGGTACGGATGTACCAGAATGGCCTATTACCAAGATTGATATGGCCCTTGATGTTGCATTAGCAGTGGAGGGCCTAGAGTGGGTGAAAACATTTGTGACACAGTCTTGGACTACCACCAAGTTTCTCTGGACTTGAATTGTACTCCTCAGCAGGAAAAGTTTCGCTGACCATATCATCAATTGTAGAGGAGTTTAAGGTAGCCAAGGCAAGACTGCTTATGACTTTTAATCACTCACCAGATGTAGTGTATCAATACAGCTGGCATTGAGCTGAAAACAATCAGGAAGTGGTCTGTGAGCTAGGCCATGGATGCAGCACATTAGCAGATTAGCTCCCCAGGGCATTGTGGACCTACAAACATAGGACAGTAAGGTCTTGGCATACAGAACAGAGATAAGTGTTCAACAGCTGATGCCAAGAAGAAAAGAGCTAAGGTAATAGAGGTCATAAGTAAAGAGTCCTGAGCATCAAAGCTGGTGCAACTAGTAGACAAGGAAGCTGTACTTGTTGTACAGTGCCCAAAAGAAAGCTGACATGGACCCAGATATTGAATCTGAAACTGGTCAGAAACATCTTCCTGTTGAGAAGTGTGTATGAGGTACTGCCAACACCTGCCAACTTGCACCGCTAGAAACTGACCGATGACCCATCCTGCATATTGTGTGGAAAGAAAGGTACTCTTGAGCACATCCCTCTGTCCTGCCACATAGCTCTCTTACAGGGACGATACAGGCAGTGCCATGACAGAGTTCTACGACAGCTGGCCCACTTTCTGTACATGGAAAGTTAGAAAAAGAGACAGACTACAGCCAGTGCTGGATTCATCCTTTTCATGTGTGAGGGTCAGAAAGCTAACACATATATGCAGAAACAGGGCATATTGAGTTCTGTAAGTATCAGGGAGATGTGTTTGGACCTAAAAAAAATCCTGTTCCCTCAGACTTTCCACACAATTCTCAGACTGACATAGTTCTATGGTCAAATCATGGGAAAAAATCATAGCTATTTAGCTTACTGTGCCATGGGAAGAGAGATGTGATGAAGCCCATGAGCCAAATGCAGACAAGTATGTCTCATTGTTGGAAAAATGCCACCAGAAAGGATGGTTGTTTCGAATGGAACAGCCTTTATGGATAAAACAGAAAAAAGTTCTCAGGATGTTAGTAATGCTGTGGAAAAGGCCTCAGTGACGATTTCACTGTGCCTCCTTCTGGTTAATGTTTGATTGCATAGCACAAACAGTTACAGCACAAATAAAAGCTTTGTGAATATATGAACAATGTTAATAATGTATCAATATCCATCTCCTCTGAACAGATGAAGGTTTTTAGGTAACAATGTCCATCTCTTTTTACCAGATGTTGGTGCCCGTACCCTACAGCTAGCTTCAGACAATGTCCACTTGGCCACTAGCTGCCCAACCCTCCCAGCTGACCTCTGCCCAGTCCATGTGAGACAATTAGACTGGTTCACAGGACTTGCTTCGACAGGTAGGTCGTTTATTGGTTAGTCTACATTGTGAAAATCAAGGATTTCAATTTATCAAAAAGTGATACTGACCCTGAGAATATATTTAGCTAGTTTCAAGTATAAAGTAGATTAGGTCAATACCTTGTTTGACTTAGAAATTAAATAAGTGTGGTTTAGGTAATCAGACACTTCAATAAGTATGGTTTGGGTAGCCTGGTCATAAGGCCTAACCTTACTCTACAATTTGTGTGAGTTGGTAACCTGATCCTTCAGTTTGTATGGTGTTGGTAACCTGGCCCTTCAGTTTGTGCAATGTTAGTAACCTGATCCTTCAGTTTGTATGATGTTGGTAACCTTGTCCTTAAGTTTGTTTGATGTTGTTAACTTTTGCCTTTAGTTTGAGTAATGTGGGTAACCTGGCCCTTCAGTTTGTGTGATGTTGATAACCTGTTCCTTCAGCTGGTCCATCAGTTTGTGTGATGTGGGTAACCTAGCCCTTCAGTTTGTGTGATGTTGATAACCTGTTCCTTCAGCTGGTCCATCAATTTGTGTGATGTGGGTAACCTAGCCCTTCAGTTTGTGTGATGTTGATAACCTGTTCCTTCAGCTGGTCCATCAATTTGTGTGATGTGGGTAACCTGGCCCTTCAGTTTGTGTGATGTTGATAACCTGTTCCTTCAGCTGGTCCATCAGTTTGTGTGATGTGGGTAACCTAGTCCTTCAATTTGTGTGATGTTGATAACCTGTTCCTTCAGCTGGTCCATCAATTTGTGTGATGTGGGTAACCTAGCCATTCAGTTTGTGTGATGTTGATAACCTGTTCCTTCAGCTGGTCCATCAATTTGTGTGATCTTGGTTACCATGTCCTTCAGTTTGTTTGATGTTGATAACCTGTTCCTTCAGCTGGTCCATCAATTTGTGTGAAGGGTAACCTAGACCTTCAGTTTGTGGGATGTTGTTAACCTGTTCCTTCAGCTGGTCCATCAGTTTGTGTGAAGGGTAACCTAGCCCTTCAGTTTGTGGGATGTTGATAACCTGTTCCTTCAGCTGGTCCGTCAATTTGTGTGATCTTGGTTACCATGTCCTTCAGTTTGTGTGATATTGATAACCTGTTCCTTCAGCTGGTCCATCAATTTGTGTGAAGGGTAACCTAGACCTTCAGTTTGTGGGATGTTGTTAATCTGTTCCTTCAGCTGGTCCACCAGTTTGTGTGAAGGGTAACCTAGCCCTTCAGTTTGTGGGATGTTGATAACCTGTTCCTTCAGCTGGTCCGTCAATTTGTGTGATCTTGGTTACCATGTCCTTCAGTTTGTGTGATGTTGATAACCTGTTCCTTCAGCTGGTCCATCAATTTGTGTGATGTGGGTAACCTAGCCCTTCAGTTTGTGTGATGTTGATAACCTGTTCCTTCAGCTGGTCCATCAATTTGTGTGAAGGGTAACCTAGCCCTTCAGTTTGTGTGATGTTGATAACCTGTTCCTTCAGCTGGTCCATCAGTTTGTGTGATGTGGGAAACCTAGCCCTTCAGTTTGTGTGATGTTGATAACCTGTTCCTTCAGCTGGTCCATCAGTTTGTGTGATGTGGGAAACCTAGCCCTTCAGTTTGTGTGATGTTGATAACCTGTTCCTTCAGCTGGTCCATCAATTTGTGTGATCTTGGTTACCATGCCCTTCAGTTGGTGTGATGTTGATAACCTGTTCCTTCAGCTGGTCCATCAATTTGTGTGATGTGGGTAACCTAGCCCTTCAGTTTGTGTGATGTTGATAACCTGTTCCTTCAGCTGGTCCATCAGTTCGTGTGATGTGGATAACCTAGCCCTTCAGTTTGTGTGATGTTGATAAACTGTTCCTTCAGCTGGTCCATCAATTTGTGTGATCATGGTTACCATGTCCTTCAGTTTGTGTGATTTTAGTAACCTGGTGCTTCCATTTGTTTTAAGTTGATAACCTGGTCCTACAATCTTTTTGATGTTGGTAACTTTGTCCTTCAATTTGTTTTGTTGGTAACCTGGTCCTCAGGTCAGTTTTTGTGATGTTGATAACCTGGAACTTCATTTTGTGCAATGCTGTTAGCCTGGTCTTTCAATATGCATTATTTTGGTATCCTGGTCCTGTGTTATTTGGGTAACTTACTGTACAGTTTATGTGAGTTGGGTAACCTGATTTTTTTAATTTGTATGATTTTGCTGAATTGATCCTTAAATTTGTTTGATTTGGATGACACAGTCTATTATTTGTGCAAGTTGGTAACCTGATCCTATAATTAGTATGATGTTGGTCACACATCATTTAATGTGGTCTGTTTTTTTATTCATGCAATCAAATAAATTATTGTTACCTGAAAAGATCCTTTGAAATGTTATTTATTGATGACCCACATCCATGTGAAAGGTTTTGTATTACACCCCTCTTGTCACTACAGAAATGTTTTTCATATCTGAGCCATGCTGCACAGCAATATTTTTTATACTGAGATAATCACATGACCACTTAATTTTCACATGACCTTACATATTTATTTGGGTAATAAGCTCTGATACCTTTTTTAGCTAAAATCACCATTGTGCTTATTTATATATTTAGAAAGAACAAACATTATTAGTGATTTACTTCACCATCTACACTGTCTAATGAAGTGTCATTTGAGTAACCTGGTCCTGAACTAAGTGTAACTTGAGTAACCTGGACCTAAAGTGAGTGTGACTTAGATAACCAGGATCCGAATTAAGTGTAATTTGAGTAAATGGGACCTGAAATATTTGTGATTTCTATAACTGAGATCTGAATATAGTGTAATTTGAGTTACCTGGTCCTGAAATGAATGTGATTTAAGTAGCCAGGATCTGAATTAAGTTTAATTTGAGTAACTGGGATCTGAAATAAGTGTGATTTCAGTGGTTGAGATATGAATTCAGTGTAATTTGGGTAGCCAGGTCCTGAAAGAAGTATGATTTGAGTAATCGGAAATAAGTGTTATTTTAGTAACCTGATCCTGGAATATTTATGATTTAATTAACCAGGATCGGAAATAAATGTAATTTGGGTAATTGTGATCTGAAATAAGTGTAATTTCAGTGACCAAGATCTTAATTAGGTGTAATGTGAGTAACCTGGTCCTGAAATGTGATTTAAGTTACTGGGATCTGAAATAAGTATGATTTCAGTAAACTAGTCCCTGAAACTAGTAAAGTGAGTCCCTGTCCTATAAGTTATGTATATTTTGATACATACATAGAGTATTAAGTTCCCCACTCTTTTATAGTGTATTTTGTATTGAGCCTTGAATTTGTAATGCAGTTGAAGAAGCATCATGATTAAGACTGTATGTGCATCAAAATATATTTTTTTCTTATAATGTTCAACTTCTCAAGTATGTGTATTAGCATTTTTCCTTTCAGGTTCAGCTGACTTTTCTTTAACAGAAGAAGATTTAGCACAGATTAGGAGGGCTGAGATTCTCATAGCTGCTGATGGTATGGAGTACATCTTTATCTTTAAACCCGGCATATCTTTTTGTTTCTTCTTCTGTCAGATTTCATAGAAAATAACAAACTTTTTTAATCATACTTTTCACAACTATTAGCCTTAAGATCTTTCTTTTACTGCAATACTCATACAATATTTATCAATTTTTAAGCAAAAAAAGAGATAATTTACTTACCGGTACAAGGTTTTCTTATCCATTATTGCTTATAAATTTTCTCTTTAACAGTATATGTTGCAACCTTTTGAATAATGAAAATGTGTAACAGCTGTTCTATGACATTATTTCATTTGCTATGTCATCTTGTAATCTTTGTGTTTTAGAAACTATATTATCCTGTGTGTAACTCCAATCCACCCCAACCCCTCCACTAACCTCCCTAAGTAACAAAATATCCCTACTTCTATAAACATCACCTCTATTCTAGAATTTCACTTGTTTGACCAAACTTAACATACTAATATATATAAAACAAATTGTACACATCCTCATTTTGTACATGTATGTACACGAGTGTTAATAAAGTATTTGTCTGTTTGTCTGTCTAACTAATAACTGATAATAATGTTCTTACCACCTTACAACTTCATGCTTCAGAGCAATACATATTGCAACAAATAGTGCAGATCAATAACCAATAATAATGTTTTTACCCCCTTACAACTTTTATGCTTCGGAGCAATACGTATTGCAACAAATAGTGCAGATCAATAACCAATAATAATGTTTTTACCCCCTTACAACTTCATGCTTCTGAGCAATACATATTGCAACAAATAGTGCAGATCAATAACCAGTAATAATGTTCTTACCCCCTTACAACTTCATGCTTCGGAGCAATACATATTGCAACAAATAGTGCAGATCAATAACCAATAATAATGTTTTTACCCCCTTACAACTTCATGCTTTGGAGCAATACATATTGCAACAAATAGTGCAGATCAATAACCAGTAATAATGTTCTTACCCCCTTACAACTTCATGCTTCGGAGCAATACATATTGCAACAAATAGTGCAGATCAATAACCAATAATAATGTTTTTACCCCCTTACAACTTCATGCTTTGGAGCAATACATATTGCAACAAATAGTGCAGATCAATAACCAATAATAATGTTCTTACCCCCTTACAACTTCATGCTTTGGAGCAATACATATTGCAACAAATAGTGCAGATCAGTAACCAATAATAATGTTCTTACCCCCTTACAACTTCATGCTTCTGAGCAATACATATTGCAACAAATAGTGCAGATCAATAACCAATAATAATGTTCTTACCCCCTTACAACTTCATGCTTCTGAGCAATACATATTGCAACAAATAGTGCAGATCAATAACCAATAATAATGTTCTTACCCCCTTACAACTTCATGCTTCTGAGCAATACATATTGCAACAAATAGTGCAGAGCCTAATCAGGCAGCTTCCTCTGGCTAATCTAGGTCTTAACATTTGTTTGTATTATTGTGCTGTAAAAAGTGAGTTGCTTAATGCAATTACATGTGTTGAATTGTATGTGGTTTAGTGTTGTCAAAGTGTGATTGGGAGTTGCAAGAGGCAAATGACCATAATTGTGTTGGTGCAATGTAACAAAAAACAAACAAAATGTGATTAGTAGGTCTAACGCTTTCTCTGTGCCAAGATGATATCTCATACTGACTAACCAACATATAATTAATAAACTGTGATACTTGGGTTATTATTTTGTTTTTACACAGTTAATTTATGCAATTAACAACCTTTAAAATTATATATAAAATAGTATTTTTATAAAAATTTATAAACTCTCACTTTGTAATTATATGACTAAGAACAATACTGCACCTGTTTATCTTTTTTTGTTTTAAAAAAAGTACCACATGTGTTTATTGTCACTTTTTTAAATAAGGAGATGCAAGAAGAAACTGGGCAATTGATATGACATGAAAATGTCACAGCTTGTTTATTTGTTTACTCTATTAATATATTTCTATTCCCAGTAATATATGACAACAAGCTTACTGATGCTTTCTTTGCTGTGGTTCAAGAAATAATGACTGAACAGCCTGACAAAGTCCTTTATATAGGCTTGGAAAAAAGGTAATTCTTTTAATACTATTTTAATAAACTCAATAAGTTTGGATATAGCATTTAATGTTATTCTATAATAATAATTAATATTTCATAGCCGTATAGTAACTGTATCCATGTAGTCTAAGTAATAGAATATAATCTAACTATGGTCAACACTAACAGTGTCATGTGATCCTGAGGATACCAAAGTTTGGGAAGGGTCTATGGAATAGACTTACCAGGTTTTCCTTCAGGATTCTTTCTTTTTAGATAAAAAATAATTGAACAGCCACATTTGTTGCAAACAGCTGTAACTGTGCTCCTAAAGCATTCTCATAAAGCAGTCTAATAAAAATGTACATGCTGTTAAATTTAATTTTAAACATTATATTGCTTTGCTGTACATAATTTTCAGAGACTTCCAAATTTTCAGAAGGGACTCCTTAATTTCACTGCAGGAATTATGTTGGGATACCAGGTTAAAAAACAAGAGCAGACCACTGACTAATAATTCTAGAATTCTTTTTTTTTCTTGAAAGATTCTACAATTTTCATTTATATGAATTCTGACCTGTTTGTTTGCCTCCTGGAGCTGTAGGTATAGTGTAGACCCTAACTAACAAACTTGTACATTGAACTTGTATGTTCTTGTATCAACTTGTACATAATTCTATGTTCTTACATGTACTTGTATGTACTTGTATGAGTTTTTTTTATGTACTTATACGCTTTTATATTTACTTGTGTGTTCTTGTTGATCTTGTGTGTAAGTGGTACTTTTATGTCCTGGGTAATAAACTTGTACATTGAACTTGAATATGTCCGTATATACTTGTTTGTACTTATACATGTTATTGTATATGCTTGTATGTACTTGTATGTGCTTGTATATACTTGTATGTTCTTATATGTACATGTACTTGTGTGTTCTTGTATATACTTGCATGTGTATTTTCAATTTTGTACTTGTTTGTACTTGTATTTTTTATGTACTTGTATGTTCTTGTATGTACTTGTAGGCTTGTGTTTACCATAGAAGATCTTGACATCACAAGTCCCGGCTACAACTACTTTAGGGCCATTTTGAAAAAAATGCAGCTGCAACCACATCATCAGCAGCAGCAACCACATCATCATCAGCAGCAACCGCATGATCAGCAGCAGCAGCAACCACATCACCATAGTCCTCAGCAGCAGCATAAGTCATCAGTTAGCTTCACTGTGATGCAGATTGAGACAGATTTCACACGAACCTTTGAATACACAAGGACAAAACAACTGGTTCGTATAACTTTACAAGAGACCAGATGCAAAGAAATGACTTTTAGTAAAAACAATTATTCTTTAAAACAAACCAAAATCTAGAAGATGCCTAGGCTGAAGTTGTTGCACTGGAATGTTTATTTCCAATATATTTCAAGGGCTTTGAGGTATTAAAGGGTTATACAGTTATTGAGCTATTTGAACAATTACAGACTAAATGTCTGGAATAGTCAATATATACTATACTATATTTAGACTATCAATTTTTCATTGAAGTGATTCTAACATAAAATGTATTGATTGAACTGGTATCTGTTATATTTCTTATTTCACAATAATGCCCTTTGGAACCTAACATACAATAAAAATTCCAAATTGAAAAAAACCACTTCCATCGCAATTTTTGTTTGCAATTCTTTTTGGTGAGTTTGGATTGCATTGTCACTCTTATTAAGCATACTAATGTCATATTATTTTATCTTTAATGTGATATTATTGCATACTTTCACTACAATACAGAAGAAATGACATTTTAAAAAAAAGAGACTTGTTTTTGTTAAAATCTGATAAGGGTTGCTTTATTAGTCAAGGATTATCACCATCGCTTGACCATTATAATCATACTTTTGTTTTCTGTTTTAGGAATTATGGAAGATCTCTACCTCATGTGCAATACAAGAATGATGGTGTGAATGTGCAGCCTTACTAGTATCTATTGTATATTTAATAATAAAAAATGTTCACTTTTGTTGTCTTATAGTTTATTAACTTCATTATGAGTTTAAAACGTAATGTGTTCTTGAGAAAAACATGTCAGCGAAATGAAAAACACTGTTATTCAGTTGCAGGAGGATCCAGTGTATAAGGTTCTAACCTTCTAAGGTCTATCAGGCGCATGCAAACAGCTAAGATTCAGTTTTCAGCGACCTCCTGTTAGGATCTAGTCAGCTCCGTATCTACAAAATTTGCTGCAAAGTCTTCATCAATATGCCTTTCTGTCTGTACATTTAAGGGGTGTTCCCACTTTGCCAACTTTCTATATCTTCAGCTCAAAAAGGGAATTGGCAAAGTAAGACCGTTTGTGTTTTTACAAGGCCATAATCCAAGCAATGTTGCTGTACAAAAGCAGAAACTGTCTCATGATACGGCAATATGGCTGAGACAATAACCATGTTCCAGGTAACCTGTGGACGCTGTGATAGGGTAATATGGCTGAGACAATAACCATGTTCCAGGTAGCCTGTGGAGCGCCGTGATAGAATAATATGGCTGAGACAAAAACCATGTTCCAGGTAACCTGTGGAGCGCCGTGATAGGGTAATATGGCTGAGACAATAACTAAGTATGTTCCAGGTAACCTGTGGATTGCCATGATAGGATATTGTGGCTGAGACAATAACCATGTTCCAGGTAGCCTGTGGAGCGCCGTGATAGGATAATATGGCTGAGACAATAACCATGTTCCAAGTAGCCTGTGGAGCGCCATGATAGGATAATATGACTGAGACAATAACCATGTTCCAGGTAGCCTGTGGAGTGCCGTGATAGGATAATATGGCTGAGACAATAACCATGTTCCAGGTAACCTGTGGAGCGCCGTGATAGGGTAATATGGCTGAGACAATAACTATGTTCCAGGTAACCTGTGGATTGCCATGATAGGATATTGTGGCTGAGACAATAACCATGTTCCAGGTAGCCTGTGGAGTGCCGTGATAGGATAATATGGCTGAGACAATAACCATATTCAAGGTAACCTGTGGATTGCCATGATAGGATATTGTGGCTGAGACAATAACCATGTTCCAGATAGCCTGTGGAGCACCGTGATAGGATAATATGGCTGAGTCAATAACCATGTTCCAAGTAGCCTGTTGAGCGCCGTGATAGGATAATATGACTGAGACAATAACCATGTTCCAGGTAGCCTGTGGAGTGCCGTGATAGGATAATATGGCTGAGACAATAACCATGTTCCAGGAAACCTGTGGAGCGCCGTGATAGGGTAATATGGCTGAGACAATAACAATGTTCCAGGTAACCTGTGGAGTGCCGTGATAGGGCAATATGGCTGAGACAATAACCATGTTCCAGGTAACCTGTGGAGCGCCGTGATAGAATAATATGGCTGAGACAATAACCATGTTCCAGGTAGCCTGTGGAGCGCCATGATAGGATAATATGGCTGAGACAATAACCACGTTCAAGGTAACCTGTGGAGCGCCGTGATAGGGTAATATGGCTGAGACAATAACTATGTTCCAGGTAACCTGTGGATTGCCATGATAGGATATTGTGGCTGAGACAATAACCATGTTCCAGGTAGCCTGTGGAGTGCCGTGATAGGATAATATGGCTGAGACAATAACCATGTTCCAAGTAGCCTGTCGAGCACCATGATAGGATAATATGACTGAGACAATAACCATGTTCCAGGTAGCCTGTGGAGTGCCGTGATAGGATAATATGGCTGAGACAATAACCATGTTCCAGGTAACCTGTGGAGCGCCGTGATAGGGTAATATGGCTGAGACAATAACTATGTTCCAGGTAACCTGTGGATTGCCATGATAGGATATTGTGGCTGAGACAATAACCATGTTCCAGGTAGCCTGTGGAGCGCCGTGATAGGATAATATGGCTGAGTCAATAACCATGTTCCAAGTAGCCTGTTGAGCGCCGTGATAGGATAATATGACTGAGACAATAACCATGTTCCAGGTAGCCTGTGGAGAGCCATGATAGGATAATATGGCTGAGACAATAACCATGTTCCAGGAAACCTGTGGAGCGCCGTGATAGGGTAATATGGCTGAGACAATAACCATGTTCCAGGTAACCTGTGGAGTGCCGTGATAGGGCAATATGGCTGAGACAATAACCATGTTCCAGGTAACCTGTGGAGCGCCGTGATAGGATAATATGGCTGAGACAATAACCATGTTCCAGGTAGCCTGTGGAGTGCCGTGATAGGATAATATGGCTGAGACAATAACCATGTTCCAGGTAGCCTGTGGAGTGCCGTGATAGGATAATATGGCTGAGACAATAACCATGGTCCAGGTAGCCTGTGGAGCGCCATGATAGGATAATATGGCTGAGACAATAACCATGTTCCAGGTAACCTGTAGAGCGCCGTGGTAGGGTAATATGGCTGAGACAATAACCATGTTCCAGGTAACCTGTGGACGCTGTGATAGGGTAATATGGCTGAGACAATAACCATGTTCCAGGTAGCCTGTGGAGCGCTGTGATAGGATAATATGGCTGAGACAATAACCATGTTCCAGGTAATCTGTGGAGCGCCGTGATAGGGTAATATGGCTGAGACAATAACTATGTTCCAGGTAACCTGTGGATTGCCATGATAGGATATTGTGGCTGAGACAATAACCATGTTCCAGGTAGCCTGTGGAGCGCCGTGATAGGATAATATGGCTGAGACAATAACCATGTTCCAAGTAGCCTGTGGAGCGCCATGATAGGATAATATGACTGAGACAATAACCATGTTCCAGGTAGCCTGTGGAGTGCCGTGATAGGATAATATGGCTGAGACAATAACCATGTTCCAGGTAACCTGTGGAGCGCCGTGATAGGGTAATATGGCTGAGACAATAACTATGTTCCAGGTAACCTGTGAATTGCCATGATAGGATATTGTGGCTGAGACAATAACCATGTTCCAGGTAGCCTGTGGAGCGCCGTGATAGGATAATATGGCTGAGACAATAACCATGTTCCAAGTAGCCTGTTGAGCGCCGTGATAGGATAATATGACTGAGACAATAACCATGTTCCAGGTAGTCTGTGGAGTGCCGTGATAGGATAATATGGCTGAGACAATAACCATGTTCCAGGAAACCTGTGGAGCGCCGTGATAGGGTAATATGGCTGAGACAATAACCATGTTCCAGGTAACCTGTGGAGTGCCGTGATAGGGCAATATGGCTGAGACAATAACCATGTTCCAGGTAGCCTGTAGAGCGCCGTGATAGGATAATATGGCTGAGACAATAACCATGTTCAAGGTAACCTGTGGAGCGCCGTGATAGGGTAATATGGCTGAGACAATAACCATGTTCCAGGTAGCCTGTGGAGCGCCGTGATAGGATAATATGGCTGAGACAATAACCATGTTCCAGGTAGCCTGTGGAGTGCCGTGATAGGATAATATGGCTGAGACAATAACCATGTTTCAGGTAACCTGTGGAGCGCCGTGATAGGGTTATATGGCTGAGACAATAACCATGTTCCAGGTAACCTGTGGAGCGCCGTGATAGGGTAATATGGCTGAGACAATAACCATGTTCCAGGTAACCTGTGGAGTGCCGCTGGTTCTGCCCTGAGACAATTTCAGGACTCGCCAATATGACCACACTTTGTGTAACCAGAAAAAATATGTTATCACTGTTATGCTTGTTTGGTAAACTCATACAAAGAATTGGAAAAATGGGAAAAATTGAAGTTGACAAAGTTGGAACTAACCGCATTTAAATGTACCATAAAAACGTAAAATACAATAATAAATAGTATGGCACAAGTTGAGGGATAGAGAGCTGTCTGGTCGACATCTACTTTAGTGGATGTCAAACCACTTTACAGGCCTCATCTTTACAGTTTTGTTGGAATATAACTGTGAAAGGGCATGGACAAATAATGTTTAAGCATAAGGGACAAGTGCATAAAGGTCAAACGCTTGTGTATGCTTACTATATTTAATATATTTATTTTTCAAACTTAACAAAATGTAATTGTTGGCTATATACAAGACAAAATGCAATTGTTGACTATACACAACTTAAAACATAAATCTTTATCATAATTTCATTTCAGCACACTTTACAGTCAGCTGTCTCCTATATATTCTGACTGCCCCGCTTATTCCGCTACTAGACAGAACAATACATCCAGGGTACTCTTCGTTCTCAACCCCTCTCAATTGGTAGAGAATAACGGAATCACCCGAAAAGTTTACAGTATTATCACAAATCTTCCTCGCTGTCCGTGACGTCACTTGATTTCTCGTTGTCATGGTCACTATAACTCGGGTCGTTGTACCCACTAGAAATATCGTCGTCTTGGATACTTTCACTTCCGCTGTTCTGCAATTTCATAAGCTCCTCTCTCAATTTGTACACTTCGTCTCTTTTCTTGTCCGCGTACTGAACAAATACACCCATCATTCCTTCCAAGACAAGAATACGCATGCGTAACGAATACAGATGTTTCTTCATTGCTTTGTCTTCATTGAGCTTGTTCGTCTGAGTTGTGACGTCACGCAGTTTGCAGTTCAGTAAGACAATTTGATCACATGCACGGTTGAATCTTCGCTGTGCCTCGAATAGGCGAGCGAAAACTTGGAACTCGTCCACCATGACGTCTATGATTATATAAATCAGGAAACGTATTAAACAACTCCGTTTAACGATAAAATTTAATGCCAATTATTGTATCTAACTTGGTTGCCGGTGAGTTGTCAGAGAAGACCGAGATCCACTTGTGTTTCCCTTTAGATGTGCGCTTTGAATCGACTGCAATACCGGTTGCTTTCCATTTATATCACCCCATTTATACCACCCTGAAGTTTATAAACTGTGATCTGTTGACAGTCGTAGGGTGATTACTGCCATATTGGCACCCCGAGCAGGAGGTGTGAAAAACATGACGTCAGTAGCCTCGTGACATCCAGCAGAGTCACGTTCTCAGGTGGTCATTGATCTAGTTTACATCATTAACTCAACTTTAATTGACAGATAAAATCCTAAAGGCTCAATATGAATTAATTGTTCTCTTCATTTTTTATTATTTTTTGAAACCTTCATTAATCAAAGCTTGTGTGTTGATCAATTTCGGCATTGCCAGTTGAAATCTGTGTACATGATTTTGTTTGCTGATGATATCGTCATTTTCACGACGTATTCACTTAGTCCGTATATTTGAAAAACGCAGACAAGTTAGTAATTAGATTTTTTCATAGGAATTGAAATAATAGAAAAAAGTGGATTATGATACCTTTTCAGGAAGACAGTTTAAATACAGCGGATACATGGTGCCGTCAGAGCATTGACAGAATAAACTTTGAAAGCATACTGAATTTTTTTCGCCATCTTTGACAGAATTAAACTTAATGTAAGAACACAATTATCATATTTGACTCTTCAGGACTGATCCTCTGGTTATGCGATGCTGCAATATGGGACGTGTATAACATGAAATCATTTGATTTGCATCTTTGTTTCTGTCGACACAAGTGTATTATATATATGGGGAACAAGGTCGGTATTTATATGTATAAAATATCATGTAGATCTAAGCTATGGTGTTCATGGATAAAAACTGAATATAAAACCTCTTGCTCTTTATCATGAGCCTATCTCCACAGGATCATCGTGGGCATACAGAATCAATTCAATAATAGATCATTTAGGAAAGAGTAACATTCGAGCTAATCTGGACCATTTAGGAATGAGTTACATTCCAGCTAATCTAGACCATTTAGGAATGAGTTACATTCCAGCTAATCTAGACCATTTAGGAATGAGTTACATTCCAGCTAATCTAGACCATTTAGGAATGAGTTACATTCGAGCTTATCTAGACCATTTAGGAATGAGTTACATTCGAGCTAATTTCGTTGTCGAAGCAATAATCTTTAAAATTTGAGACTTCACTGCACAAAATAGCATAAATAATCTGACAGCATATAATAATCTAACAATACAATTTACTCGCTTCAGAGTATCATCGCACAAGTTAAATATTGAAGTTGTTTTCTTTAATCAAATTCTTAGAGAAAATATAGCATTTTACTATGAAACTGGACTGCTGTAGAATCAGAATATCACTTCTGTATATATTGTCCGAAATTTTCGTCATTAACAAAGAAAATATTAAAGTACCTTTGGCCCGCCTTAGGCATCTTCTAAACAATCTATACACTCTCAACTGCTTCTAACAAATCGTTTACCATAAAGCTGCCTTGTTTATTTAATTAATCATTTATGATAGGAGAAGAGCCACAGAGTATTATTATTTTTTTGTAAGTCGGGTCGAGAATCATTATTTCATATACTATTTACATGTGTTTCCATGACAATTTACAATATTTATTTGCTTTACACAGTAATAGCCAATTACTCATTTCCTTTGCTTGTTGTTTTTGCACCTGTCATTGCCACTATCCTCTTGTAAATGGCAAAAAAGTGCATTTGCCAGTAAGTATTGAAAAAATCGTCTAAATAAAAACAGGTAATAAATTACACATGTACATTACTTAATAGTTATGCGGGACTTCGCATTATCAATAAACACACAAAATAATCGACACTGTTCGTACACAATTGTGTATCCAAGGTATTTATTCTTTAATTGAAGATTAACCGTTTATCTTAGTTGAAATGTTTATTAAAATTAATTAAATGTCAAAATAAATCTTAATCAACTTAATGCCGTCTGAAAATAATGCAGCTTTAATGAATAAGATCCCCTCGAAGATACTATTATTATTATTACTAAGCATTCTATCCTTAAAAAAGATTCATACACTAAATGTTGTACTCACCTCTGATAACCATTCTTTGTTTGTATTGTATAATTCTCCATGCTGTATACTTTGTATACTTGGAAGAAATAAAGATATGTTCTGTTCTGTACTGATTTTCTTCCTTTGATCATTACCGATTATACAAAAAGTTCAATTAAAAGTTATATATTAGGATATAGTACCGGCTATTATACCTGCATAAAGGCTTCGTTCCAGGTAATGTTTCATGATTAAAGAAGCGATAAAATGATTAACAATTAGTTGTTAGTATTATTAATTGGTCTCTTGAATGTTTGCATTTTTGTTTGCATTGCTATTTAAATTTATTTAAAAAAAGAATTAAATCTTTGGAACACAGCCCTTCTTATTTTAAACAGTCATATAATATGTGTATCAGATACCACGGACTGGCAACTTCTCAAAGTTTCTCTTATGTCATAATTTGTTACGGTAAATGGTTAATTCAATCTATCATAATTGAATATGATAGTATATATTTTTATTTTAACTTGATCTAATTGTATTCTAAATTAAATTTTATAAAGTCGAAGTGTATATTTACCTTCAGGTTGTATTTATGTTTGTAGGTATGATTCGTATATGAACTTTTTTTACCATGCACATCGGTATTCACAGAAGTATTTTAAGAAACCGTTTTTATATTATTTTCACTTAAACAAAACACATCTATTGTTGTTGTTGTTATGTGGTGGAGATTATGCAACAAGGGGTGATTGTACGTCATCTTCCATTTGTTGTTGCTGCTGCTGTTGCCGAAACAGACCTTCATATGTAAATGTTTTACTTGAATTATAATTTCATTCAGTGGAATCAATGGTTATGCGAGTGTTGTTGTTTGTTGTTATTGTTTTTAATTAAGACGTTAACAAGCTGTTCATTGCGGCTCAATTTTCACCCAGTGAACTTGGCAATAATGATATGTCGTTTGCAATTATTATTGAAATAATGATATCGATCTGTTTTTACTATTTCATTAATGCATCAATAACACCGAAATATCTCAATGTGCTTGTTACTTCATACTGGTAGCCTGGAGGCAGGTAGTAACAATATAGATGTATAGAAACGATAACCACGTGTCAGAGGTAGAGGCATGACACACCACGTGAACTGGGCTCGCTTATTGACATACATCCTTGCCAAAACTTGCTAAGAATGCAGAGAGCTGTCAATCAAAACTGAATAATGTCAGGCATTCTGGATTTTAAGACCATCTGTGACAACGTCATCTTTATTGACTTGTTGTACTGTGTACCTGATTTTAAAGGCCAATTAATACCGACACATGCGTTTTAATTATTAACGAGTTAGTCAGATCTAAATTTAATCAGTTCTGTTCCTGTTGTGCTACATTGAGAAGAAGATCGACAAATCACTCCGCTATTAGAAGAATCAGTGCCACTCAACACGTTCAAGCGCATTTCTTGACATTTCGTAGACCAAAATAAGTTGCAGGCAGAATGGAGAAGTTCAGTATGTACGCCCAGCTGTATGAAGCCCAGAAAAGGTTCAACATGGCCTGCGATCAGATCAACCTCCTAAATTTAAAGTTAGGAGCCCTAAACCAGCGCTACCAGAAAGCAAAAAACGAACGTATCCGCCATTTCTGCTACACTCTACGCATGCGCATCATGGTTTTGGAAGGGATGTTGGCCGCGTATTGTAATTACGCTTGCATAAAGATGAACGAAGTACTGGATCTGCGATTCAAGTTGTATGGAGAAGACCCCGACGACGGCGAGGTGGTGTATGGTGGGGTAGAGGACGAGTCCCACTTCTCCGACGATTGAGGAATGTATGTGTTCAGAGGTACATGTATATGTTCGTCGATCATAGCGACCGAGATTATGATCAAAGAAGTAACTTAGAAACTAGTCGTCACTTTAGTCCAGTCAGTGTAGCCCCAAAAAGTAGCTAAGGTAGACAAAATGCAAAAGAAATGTTTTCATTGGTTTTCATAACTACAATATGTGCTTATTGTTATATTAAAAGTTGCAAGCTCAAACGTGTGCAGTTTTTCTTCAGCTTTGCTCCCAAGTAGACCACTGTTTTTTTCGTAAATGGTAAACCTAAAATAACACAATCAAGTTACAAAAAAATACAATATACAAATCGTTAGTGTTCCAATGTTTCATTGCTGACATACATTGGTTTAATACATTGTTTTTGTTTAAATTATCTGCTTAATATAACCAATATTGACCAATTAAGTAAAAATACATGTATATTTACCACACCCACTTCTTAGCTGTTGTTAATCACAATGTTATTAACACTTCATTATTGTATAAATAACAATTTAATTTGAAACATTTTTCACTGACGTTGAAAACAATTAAAACAAACAAAATATTGTATAATTATGACACTTTATGTTAATATATACCCACTGAAGGCAATTATCTTTACATAATCTCCATCCGTTTCAAGACTTAGTACATTTAATTAACATTAATTTTTGGAAGACGCATGACGTTTTGAACGCACATACTCAATACAGGCTCATAAATAAGTACATGTATAGACAATACTCATACTTACATTCACATAACAATCATGTGACATTAATTTGCAATTATTTCAGTCTTAAAGATCCTCAATCACTTACACACAGATGATTTAAGCAAATAATACAGTGTATAAATAAAACAGGAGAGTACTAATGCCACACCTATACATGCAGTTTTGCAGTATCATATTCAAAAAGCAATTTCAATTTAATGAAAATAACGATAAAACAATGTATTACATTAAGTGTATTCGTTGACAAATGTTTAACGTCCACAAAATTATGAATCTGTGTCAAAACTAATGCAATCTTTAGTATTTTGTAATTGGTAACTAAACACATTGCAAACGACTTATATTGTAAATTTATATTGCTATTATAACTGGTATTCTCGAGTATTTAAAACGCAATTAATGTCATTTGTGATTATTAAGAAAAAGCACTTGTAAAATACCAGTGATTGTACAGTATTTGTTTCAACTCACAATCAAGTTACGGCATACAATAATTTGACGAGAAAAAAAAAGATGTGTATAACAATTCAATGCTATATTAGTTTGCTGCGTTCAAACCAGCTTAATTCATATTTACTCTTTGCAGTCATCAAACACTTCTATGTCTGACAGCGCCACAGAATTGGAACATGAAATACCCTTGCATTCCCTACAGGCAAACGAACAATGGAGCCCGTGTTTTCTGCAGGTATATCGTTTCGAGTCATAACTGGTATGTGCAGGGCACGATCCTCACAATCGAACGCGAGGAGATGGACGAAATGGTAGTGCTTCTGTTCATGGGAGATTCGATATTTTTCGATCTTTGTGTGATGTCTTGGACCGTTGTTCAAGTGGAGCAGATGATCTACTTCCATGGTGGGCAATCAGACCAGATGGAAGTCATGGTGGACAATCATTTTCTAGCAGTGATTGACACTGGTCAGGTCACCGGCCACGGAGCCAGCTGAAACCAGTTCCGATCCTCTGGAAATTTGTCAGACAACGGGACCATGACTGAAGGACGCCATCGCGTGGCACTGTCCGTTCTATTTGCTGATCCATTTGGAGTTGAAGTAGATTATATTTTACTCAATTTCAAAGGAAGGCAATGCTTAGCCTCATTAAAATGCGGGGTATTCTGCTTTGATGACATCTCTTATTCTGACTACAACTCGAGTTATTGGACTAATTGCGCGGAGGAAAGCAATATCAATATCCCCGTATACCACAACAGCACTTCTAAATTCTCGTGTTGTTTTTTTATTCCCATCCGAATTCTAGTGGGTCAAGTTGATCTTACTTCATCCATATAATGGTTTGATGGTAGACACGAAGGCAGTGAAACGATGCTGCATCAGAAGTAGATGGAAGTGTATGCACTGAAAGTTTGAAACAGATAGCAAATATGAAGCTACTTTGGAAGCAAACTTGCGGTATCGTAGTTGGTTTAACTGATCAATCGCAGTCACATCATACAGCAGTATAATGGCGCTTTTCCATTGTGTACTATCTCGCTTGGAAAAGATGACTGGATGAAGCGTCGACATACATCTTGAAAATTGGAACATTACTGTTATCATGATACTAATTACGTTAAACAAACTGTAGTGCTGTACATAGCTATATACCCTATCAATTACTTAAGTGCTTCTATTTGTTTATAATTTTTATATATACACATTCATTCAAATTTATACAAGGTTTATGTGTGTGTTTTTTCGACTGTGTGCTTTTAATTATATTTTTAACAATTATTGTTGTAAATGTGTGTGTCAAAAAGTACTCAGTTTTAAGACACTTACCTTTTTTTAAGCGAAAGCACCATATATTAGCATGTCAACAAAGGCTTCTGTCTTCTGTTTATCATTAATGACAATGCTTGTCAAAACACACTCATCAGTACATGAAACCTGAAAGAAAATGAGGATAAACTACAAAGTAATAATAGAGGCTATTATTAAGGGTTAGCTTGCTACTTCATACTATTTATCATTATTTTTTTAATGTGTCCACTCCACGCTTCCGTAGTTTTAAAATTCAACGAGACCTAAACCAAAACCAATATTTTGTATTATTTTTATTATGCGCACTAGTTTTACACATAAACAACCAAATGAGTTTATAGATCTACCCTATTATGAATCTAATTTCAAAATAATAAAAACAACAACTGGCAAACAATGACGTGCACCAAGGACGAATGATGATTTTTTAAAATACGAACTCTATTAGCAAATACAACATGTCAGAATGATAATATAATAAAGCGAGATGCACATGCATGTATTGTTTACACGGACCCCACTTACCTTACACAAATTGTCTCATTTTGCTCCAAAAACAAATACCGCAACCGGAACTCTCAGGAAATTTGACGACATTCATAGATTCGCATGTGCAAATCTTTATGTTTTTGCAATTTTGTCTACGTCAAATTTTACCCTGACTGGACTACTTGGAGATATTATGTGATGAGGAACTACGATTTGACTTAACAGGCACGATTAGACACCAATAACTACGATGTTAAAGTAAAAGCACGATGTGTAACGAAACACAGCGATGTAACAGGAGAAACAACGATGCAGCATTAAAATTATATGTAAAAGGATAAACTAAGATGTGACAAAAAGTACATCCATGGGACACAAATAACTAAACTGGGACACGAGTAACTAGTACAATGGAACACGAATTACTACTGTGCAAGAGAAGGAACGATGTGATGCGAAAAACTTCGCAAAGACACGAGAAAGTACCATTCAACAGGAGAGTCAACGTTTCAACACGAGAAACAGCGATGCAAGAAAACATGATCAAAATGGATGTGAAAAGAAAACTTCCTAATAACACAAGAAAGGACTATGTGGCAAGGACAACTACGGACTAACAGGAGAACGGTAGGCATTCATGTAACCATCAAGAACTGGATGTGAAATGTTATTGTTTATCAGAATTTATGACTATGCACAAGGGCGCACGTCCTTCTAGAAATGGTTCGGTGAGTCTTCTGTCTTGTTTTTGTTGAAAGAAATAAAATTATTAAAGATAACCTCGTATTGACTTCATGTGACTTCGTGTTCCGAATTTCAATGAATTTATATACAACATCAGCTTATCAGTCCAGTTAAAATCGGTAGAGACAACTTTAGAATCATAAAAGTTCTAAGCGTATTTCTCACAACTGTTAATTTTAATGTCGTCTCTTATTTAATAAACTACAAAGTCTACTCTGTCGACTTTCAGTGCAATTTACTTTAAAGGTTAACACACTGGACATTGTGAATGCTCTAAAATAGAATATATATATAACCATCGTGCCTGTATATATGTATCTTTTAGTTTTACCATGTAAAATTGAAGTCTCAAACACCAAAAGACGAATTTCGGAAACAATCTTCCGAAGTGAGGTTACAACATTTACAATATAGAAATGTCTCTTGTACCGTTCCCATATCTGTTACCTATCATATGTTACCACCAATCTATAGTTTCATTCTAAATATATGTCGATTGTGTAAATCGTTATGTACATTTAATAATTCATGGTCTGAGTAGGCGGAAGGCCACCCAGTGTCTAATATGCCTTCATATCTTTATTAATTTCAAATCGTCACGTTTTTAATAGGAGTTTATAATCAGCACACCGCTTGCCTTGTTTCTCTTATGTTCGTATAAGGGTGCGAGGTTCCGTCTACGCTCACGTTTAAAAGACCCTTTAAAATGATCGAGCCTAATTTTATAATCTATCAATCCTGTAAATTGTATAAAGTGTTCACTTGAAATGGAGAAATGTTTATGGCTGTTAGTATAATAAACAAAAAACAAAACAAGTACGTATACATTGTTTAAATGTCAATAGTCTGTGTCTGATCCATGCACTGAAAATAATTCATAATCATAATAAATATACACTTTATTCACTTCAGTAAATAGGTAAAGGATTTTTATTTTTATTATTACTTTCATTTATAATTTAAGTTAAGCAGAAGAAAATGCAAATGAAAGAACTCTTTAACAAAGGAAGTATATATTTTTCTACTATTTTAATAACTACATTTACATATTTTAGTAACTATCTGGCACTGCAGAAATTGTAAAACAAATATCCACGCGTTCTACAAATGATTAAAAACTTTTACAATGCACAGTTGTTTCGTTAAGGAAGTAAACCACTACATCTGTTATCGTTTATATACAATACAAATAAAAAATATATCATAAAAGTTAAACGTATCAATCATTTTATGGTAACATCTGACTTCTTTTGACTAATAAATGCTGGGAGCGGTGTTTAGTCACTTTTGTTGATCGAGACCACGGAATTATTTTGATAGTTTATTTACTAGTCATCTATAATTAGACGTTAAAATGATAAACCGTGTCAATGCCAGATATTAGATTACCTCAGTCCCTGTATCAAGTAGAATAATTTATGAAATTCAACCAAAATATTTGTTTCTTTTTCAATAACTTCTTTTCAAGAATTACTAGATCAAGGCTATTTCAGTTAAATATACTTTTATCAACTTAATTGAAATATATTGTAAGCTGTACTTATTGATTCACTTGTTTAAAAATCAAACAGTCCAAACAATAAAACACCAAATGTATTCGGATATTATATTATAAATATAAAAAGGGATCGAAATGCGTGGGTTTTTTTTTCCTATTACAATGCACTTTAACCAAACCAAAATGATTAAAAAATCATATCCAGTAAAACGTAACTGTTTCACAATAATAACTACAATGCATATAGGATAGTTTGAAATAACAATTCATTATAACCACGCATCACCTGAGCCAGGTAGGAAACACAGTATACTAAGCAAGGTTGTGGTTGTGTGTGTGTTTGTTTGTTGTTTGTTTGTTTTGTTGTTGTTTTTGTTGTTGATTTAAATAAAATACTATTCCTTTCTTGTTTATTTATTTAAAAAAAAAACCCACAACAGAATGACAAATGTATGGTCATTACATGCATTGTCATATCCAGGTTATTTGGAGGACCCCAGACAAATGTCAAAGTAGAACAATCTCAGTGTGTGTCAGCTGAAAGACCTCAGTAACAATGTTATCTGGACCAGGACTGGAACCCACACAGCACTGAATGGGGACAATATCTACAATCAGGCGACTTTATCGACGAGACCACCGGCACTTTTCGTGTTAATCTGTTAAAAGAACAGTCAGATTATTCTATAACTGTGATCAGCAAAATACATAAATGTCTATCGATTTGTCTAAACAGTATAGTTTGTAAAAAAATATGCATCTATGTTATCAACATATACACACACAATAGTTGACAATGCTGTCAGCCCGTCTTGTAGTTCAAATTATGCAATATAAATTGCTCTACAATATACTTATTAAATTACGTGAAACCACTTAAAAACAACATATACAGCTTTATTACTGTACTACGTATTATGAACAATTGCTACTTCTATTTATTTGTGGGTTTTTTTTGTGGTGCTCTGATGGATATCCTTATATGGAAGGCATATACTAAGTCCAAAGAAAGTTTTCAAATTAAACCGGATGCATATATCATATATATTAAAAAATCGTAAACATTGAAACAAATCAGTCAGTCTTAAAACCAAGTGCCTGTGGTTCCAACCAGATAGAACCTACGCATAATGTTGAGAAAAAAAAAATCTGCGAACGAAACAAAATATGTATAAATCGTATTATAGGATCCCGATATGGATCCTAGGGTAGGATGTCAAGGAACCATGTTTAATCTTGAACGATTGTTTTCCTCCCAGTTGTTCACGTGCTGCACGTAATTCTAATGCCACGTGCTAAATGTAAGACCTGAATTAGCTTAGTACTTACTTAGCGAATGGCAAAACAAGCAAAATATAATATAAATAAAGTTGGCTACCGACTGAGGAATATTATCTGTCTTTAGGTCAATGGGACATTATCCAAATAACAAGAATGAATAATGTGTGGGATCAATAAGTAGAGTTTATGAGCGGTGTAGTTTTACACGTTTGTGTTTCTTACACATCACCGTTTAAAACGGTAAAGGTCATTCAATCTACGATTTCTTTTGTTGTTTCTTCAATATTTTCAATCAGATGGCGGTTTTTCAGCGAATTAGAAAATGTCAAATAGGACAAAGAACTCAAATGGCGTTATTATCGGGCAATTCTCATCCTGAATTAGCTCACATTATCGCAGAGTATGTAGCAGAAGACTCCTTGAAAAGTTTCCCAAAAGTTTGGTTTGTTGCTCAGCTTTGCTTTGTTGGCTAGTGCTAGCAGCTCAATACTAAGACTAACAGTTTATATGCCATATCCCCTCTCGCTCGTAAAGTACTTTTTTTTTCTTTCAAAGTTATCCCCAGAACAATGCTAGTATGACCACATAAGTCGACCCCATGCATGTACACGATGTCCCCACAATACACACACTAACTCAAAAGGCATATATACATTGATGCAGTTGTGAAAGACTAAAAATAAGAATAAATTTACATTATCAGTAAGGCTGTACTGCTTAACTGAAAATAAAGATATGGTGAACTTAACATACATTAAGATTAAACACCAAATTGAATTATAGTTTTGACTTTGTCAGAGCAGCTTATCACCTTGAGAATTTTATATGTTAATATATATAAAAACTAATGTCTCACAGCATAACTAGCTATCTTACACAATTTTTTAAATACATAAATGAAAATTGCTTGCTATATTTATGTATTTTGAATGTTTCTGCATCATTTTATTATTTCACTAAGCAGCAGAAACTCAAGGTGAAGGCCTGCATGTGTTTATTTTGGTAGGAGATAAAAAAAAAAAAGCATGGCTCTTGCATTAAGAGGGGACGAAAGGTGCCAAATGGTGGTGCTGGCTGGAAACTCCCATCCAGAACTTGGGCAAATGATAACAGAGTGAGTTTAGTCATATCAATTATTAACATGCATTTAAAAACATTGCTTTCCAAGAAATCCATTTGCATTTAATTACCCCATGTTGGCTACTTGTATTATTCAGTGGGCATTTAGTGTTAACTGAATATTCTACATTAGCATACAGGTTAAAATGTGTTGTTTACTTAACCAATTGCCTTTATGAAGTGCATCATACAAAGCCTGGGAAAAAGGCAGGAAGACTTCATAGTAAGTGATTAAAGAAGGATATGCGGCATGCTCACATTGTACATAGGTACAGCCACTCTATACAGATCATAGGTTGTTACACTTCCTCCCCAGTAACTGTATGGATATAATAAATATAATATATATATGTATTATATTTATTTGGGGATTGTGTATAGTTTACAGCCATCTGTGTACTGGATATGAGGAACGGACAAGTAAAGAGCAGAAAAATCATTGACTGCCAGTTTCCTTTTGGCTAAAATGGCACAAGCCTCAATAGCTCTCATGATCAGGGAAGGTGCTATACAAGATGTGCTAATACCCGATATGTAACAGAAAATAAATATACCCCACAGAATGGATGATGAATAGAGCTGTAATGCACTGAAATCTGTGGTACATTACTCTTTGCATGACAGCGATATTTAGCACTGTTTGATATTTAGATGTTAATTATTGTCCCACTGCTATTTTAGATATGGAACTAAGTAATCTGTGGTCGTTCATCATTATTTGTTTGTTTGGAAGCATACATGCTGTACAAAATTATATCAATTAGTTTTCTTAATTAAGCTATATTTGTTATCTTTACATGTGTCGAAATCTTCAATTATCATTCAGACCAGTCTATTATTTCTGCCGATCATCATAGGTATCCCCACGCTATTTTTTAATTTCTCTTGCTTCTGTTGTTACCCGAGAAATGAATTTGAACTCAAAATTGTGAGAACATGTTGCCTTACACACAAGTATTGTATGTTCCGGTTAGGTGATGTGTGCACTTTATGATGTAATTATAGTAAAGTAAAAGATTTTGAAATTTCAACCCACTTACCCCAGAGAACACTGTCCTTTTGGTTTTGTGATTAAACGTGAAGAAATTCCTCATAATTACTTTCAACTGTGTTAGTTGGTCTGTTGGAGTGTTACTTAAAAGTGATTTGCTGATCATTCTAAGAAAAGTTGTGTGACATGGGAATTCTTAATAGGACAAGTACAAAATCATAATCTTTAGTCCTTCAGAAATAGTAGCCTAAGGCTAGTTGACACCCTGTTGATATTTGTTAGATTTTTGCTGTTGTAAATATAATTCACTAGATAATGCTGATATGGTTGTTTAAGCCGTTTTCTTATTATGTCAAAACACCAAAGAGTAAACAGTCTAAAATGAGTTTGTGAAGCAACTCATTTTGTTAAATGTATCATATTTTAAAAAATCAAATTGAGACTTTAACTGGCAATACTCAACATAAGAAGAAAGGATTGTATTGTTACAGCTCATGTAACAGATGTGTAACAGTATCAACCAGATGGTTAATGATTAAGTAACAAATAAAATGAAAGTGAACAGAATGAGACACATTGTTGTATTGGTTTGTAATGGAAGTATAAATGAAAAATGTAATTTAATTAGGAAGTTGTTGTTTACGGTATTTCAGTATAAAAATAAAACATCAAATGCCAAAGTGAAACACTATACAGCTTGAACTACAACTAAATACACACAAAATACAAAACAATGATTTTAGATAGGACAAACCTTTACATTTCAGTGTCACATTTATTTGTAAGTTTTAATTTCACATAATAACACAAAACAATACAGTACATCACCAAAAACAAATTGATAAACATTGATACAGATTATAAGCAAATACAGAATGTATTCACATTTGCTTGACTAACAAAGAAATAAAAGTAATAATAAAACACTTGTATATAATTTATAATAATTTTTGTTTTTCAGAAAACTTGGGATACCATTATTCAATTGTTGTTGCTACAATAAAGCAAACCGAGGTATGTTTTTATTGCTTTTTACCATTAATCAGGTGCAACTGTTAATAATTCATACTTAGTTGTAAGTTCTTTACTGACAGGTTTATGCATAAGTAGCAGTGATACTTCTGTAAACTGAGCAGTAAATAATGTAGGTCCTAGTCAACCAGCTCCCAGTGGGAATCTATGTTTAGTTATAAACATTACCAGTATGCTTGCTTAGTTTGCCTTTGTCTTAAGTTAAACTTGAATATGCTGAACTTATCAAGTGTTTGGAACTTGTCCTTATTTGTGATGATTTGTTTTATTATTAAAAAGTATTTAAAATGTTTTCTTTAAAGATATTTGCATGTGTTTGTATTGTCAAATTGTCCAGGGTGATAACATTTAGGATGACCTTTACAGGGGTGAGCAAGTCTTGTTTACATGTGGAAAGTAGTGCCAGCATCCAACAAACTACAGTTAGCACAGACAAAAAGAGTCACTTATGTTAAGCCATGCTTTGAACTTTAACATTAGTTTGTTCAAACTAGATGCTTAATATATTCTTTTTTTTTGTACTAGATGTGTTGTTTTATTTTAGTTTATTAATGGCATTGATTTATAATTTTGAAAGTTTAAGCTTAGACATTTCCATATGGTGAAGATTTTGAAATTGTTGCTGGTAAATGTACTCTTTAAAACAATTTTACTACTTTCTGTCCTTATAAATAGATGTCCGCATAAAACATTTCTATTATTGTTTTTTCAATTTGTTTTTATGACAAAGATAACATACCAGTACATTGGTAACAAAAACGAAGCACAAGTTGGCAATAAGTGATATTATACCTCATGTGACATTCCAATGTTAATTCTGTCTTTACATATTTAAAGTACCACATTAATCTTGCCTTCTTACATAAAAAAGTAACCTGTGATGTATTCATTTTTCACTTACAGCGTCCAATAAGAAGTGGAGTTTTGAAAAAGTCAATAATCTTTTATAAAATCTTGTGTTGTACAAGCATCCACCAAATTAGATGTTATGAAGTGTCAGAATGCATGACTTGCTATGGATAGATATTTGGTATGTTATTGTTTGGTACACTAAAATAAATATTATCCCAAGGACAGTGCATGTTGTCAACCCTCAATATGATTATCTGCTTCGATCAACATAACCATTCTCAGGTTGACAATATGTGTTGTCACTGTCTGTGGGATGTGATATTGATAGAATATTACCTAGTTACAATAGAAACAATTGAACTTTTGTAATAGTACCTTGAATAATTTTGTTTTCTACAGAAACATGCGTGGAAATAAAAGAGTCTGTGCGAGGAAAAGATGTTTACATTATACAGACAGGTACCAAGTAAGTAGTACATGACCATATTAATAAAACAATAAAACATTCACACTATACCTAAAGTTCTTTCTTTTTTACTCTTATAATATTTATCCCACCAAAATAATGAATAGTGATTTATGTTGCCAGTTAGCAGTTATTGCATAAGTAAATGCCAGCTTAATATCTGGATAGAATCACTGAGACTGCAGGTTAACTTGAAGCCTCATTTATACATTTTTGTCATGATTTTGTCATTTAGAAGATCTCACCACATAAAAATTCTTGTCCTGACTTGGACTGGGTCAACTGAAAATCCTCACCACTTAAAAGCTCTTGTCCTGACTTGGACTGGGTGAACTAAAAATCCTCACCACTTAAAAGCTCTTATCCTAACTTGGACTGGGTCATCTGAAAAATCCTTTCCACTTAAAAGCTCTTGTCCTGACTTGGACTGGGTCAACTAAAAATCCTCACCACTTAAAAGCTCTTGTCCTGACTTGGACTGGGTCAACTAAAAATCCTCACCACTTAAAAGCTCTTGTCCTGACTTGGACTGGGTCAACTAAAAATCCTCACCACTTAAAAGCTCTTGTCCTGACTTGGACTGGGTCAACTAAAAATCCTCACCACTTAAAAGCTCTTATCCTGACTTGGACTGGGTCATCTGAAAAATCCTTACCACTTAAAAGCTCTTGTCCTGAATTGGACTGAGTCAACTAAAAATCCTCACCACTCAAAAGTTCTTGTCCTGACTTGGACTGTGTCAACTGGAAGGCCTCCACATGAAAGTTCTCGTCCTGTCTTGGAATGACTCAACTGAAAGGCCTCCACATGAAAGTTCTTGTCCTGACTTGGACTGGGTCAACTGGAAGACCTCCACATAAAAGTTCTTGTCCTGACGCGGGACTGGGTAAACTGGAAGACCTCCACATAAAAGTTCTTGTCCTGACTCGGGACTGGGTAAACTGGAAGACCTCCACATAAAAGTTCTTGTCCTGACTCGGGACTGGATCAACTGAAAGGCCTCCACATAAAAGTTCTTGTCCTGACTCGGGACTGGATAAACTGGAAGACCTCCACATGAAAGTTCTTGTCCTGACTCGGGACTGGGTAAACTGGAAGACCTCCACATAAAAGTTCTTGTCCTGACTCGGGACTGGGTAAACTGGAAGACCTTCACATAAAAGTTCTTGTCCTGACTCGGGACTGGATCAACTGGAAGACCTCCACATAAAAGTTCTTGTCCTGACTCGGGACTGGGTCAACTGGAAGACCTCCACATAAAAGTTCTTGTCCTGACTCGGGACTGGGTAAACTGGAAGACCTCCACATAAAAGTTCTTGTCCTGACTCGGGACTGGATCAACTGGAAGACCTCCACATAAAAGTTCTTGTCCTGACTCGGGACTGGGTCAACTGGAAGACCTCCACATAAAAGTTCTTGTACTGACTCGGGACTGGGTAAACTGGAAGACCTCCACATAAAAGTTCTTGTCCTGACTCGGGACTGGATCAACTGGAAGACCTCCACATAAGAGTTCTTGTCCTGACTCGGGACTGGATCAACTGACTGGATCTTAAATCCATGCAGAAAGGTGTTTCCTTAAAATCAGTTAAAAACTTAGTCTGATTAATTCTATTATTTCTTTTACTTTCATTTGGTGTTATTTTCAGAGATGTGAATAATGATATGATGGAGCTTCAAATCCTTGCCTATGCATGCAAGACTAGCTCAGCTCGCAACATTGTTGGAGTTGTTCCCTATCTGCCATATTCGAAGCAGAGTAAGATGAGAAAGAGAGGATCAATCGTGTGCAAGCTACTGGCACGAATGCTCAGCACATGTGGTTAGTTGTATTTCATGGCTTAACAAGTCATTTTAATGTCCAGAAAGAAAAGTATCTTGTAAAGAAGCTTAGTTTGCAAAACTCAGTTATAGTTTATCATTACCATTATGCCATACAAATCAACATAAATTGTTAATCTTATTAGCACCACTTTTCACAGAAAAAAAGGAGCAATTGTCATGACTCTCTCACCAGGCATTGGCTTTTATGGCAACATGGTAAACCATTTTGCCAAAGTCCTGTTCTTGAAAACTGTCAAAAGATATTTGATTCAAACTTCAAACAGAGAATGCTTGTTCAGTATCAAGAGGAGAAATCAATAAAAATGCAGATAATCTTTAAATCTATTATTTTGACACAGTTATGACCCTTTCTTCACTTAGTTTCTTTTTTGTCCTATCCAGCGCTGATAAAAGTGGGGCATATTGTCTCCAAGAGCTTTTTTAATTAAACTTGAGGCAGATAACATTTTATGATGTTGCCAGCTTACAATTGGTGGAAGAGAAACCATGACAAATATCTAGATTGAACCTTTTGTTCACCAATGGTCAGCTGAGACATCTTGATTGTGTTATGCTTCAACTGAAACTCAAAGATCTTTATGAGCTATTGGTTTTTTAAGTCATTGACTCTAGCCTTGGAAGATTATTAAGGTTTATATACAAAAATGCCATAGATTCTGTAAATATCTTGATATGTGTTATGATGTCTGTTTTGTGGAATAGAAAGCCGATTTTTCATTTTACCTGTTCATGATTCCATTTCAGGCTTGACCCAGATTATTACAATGGACCTCCACACAAAAGAGATACAAGGGTTTTTTGATATTCCTGTAGATAATCTCCGAGCTTCTCCATTCCTTATTGAATACATACAGACTTCTGTAAGTATTTGTAGATATTAACATAAAAAACATTTCCAAGATATCAGATTTATATAGGGAGTTGAAACGAGTAAGAGTTACTTTCTTTAAAACCTAATTCAGAATGTGGTGTTATATTTAGCAACTCTGTTTTTTTAATTATACTATTATGAGTATGCAACTTCAGGCTTGTGACAAAAATAGTCTCAGGACCTGGTGGTACAATCATTAAAGCGTCGGTGCCAGGTACGTTTCGATTCCCGGCCGGGACATGCCAAAGTCATTAAAAATACTAGTGGTATAGCTCCCTTGCTAATGCTCAAGCAAATATAAGGGCAATTCCATGACTGACTGGCCTGGTGTTAAGATAATGTGACTGGATGTGATATCATGCCAGCAGTGAAGGCAGCATTTATATTTGCTTCAAGTGAACATTGTCTCCAGATAACTGAAATACTGTTGGATTTGATAAAGCCAATAAACATAAACAAAAACAATAATCATAAACAGTTTTTGTCTATTATTCCAATTCTAGATTCCAGATTACAGGAATGCTGTGATTGTAGCTAGAAATCCGAATTCAGTTAAGCGTGTGACATCCTTTGCTGAGCGTTTACGTCTCAGTATAGCAGTGATACACGGTGAGGAAAAGGACGAAGCAGACAGCGAGGCGTGTGATGGGAGGAACTCCCCACCACTACCTGAAGGTTCCATATTGCATGTAGCCGACTTTGGTCTACAGATGATACCAGGTATAGTAAGCTCTGTTCCAAGTTGTGTTTGGGGATTAACAGCTATGTTTAGGTTGAATAAAGAATTCAACTGAAACTGTTTACTCTGCTCATGGTTTGGTAGTGTAAGTAAAAAAAATGGTGAAAGAAATGTTAAATTATTGTTAAACGTCAAAGTTGGTTAATGCAAGTCTTATCAACATTGATGTTGAAAAAACCTAACAAATCAAAATATTAAGGTGAAATAAGGCAAGTCTAATCAACATTTAAGATGAAAAAAATACAAATTGAATCAAGGGTCAAGGTGGAAAGTAAGCCTTATTTTATTTAACGTGAAATATTTCTAGCTTACTTAAGTTTAGAGTGGAAAAAAAGCTATCCTTACTAATATTCAAGGTTAAGTTACTGAAGTATCTAAGTGATTGGTGGGGAAAAAAACACACCCTGATAATGTCTAGTATCTCTCTGATTTCTCAAGCCTAATATATTATATTTGTAAAACTGTAACTGAATTCTTTGTTAAGGAATGGAATATTATATCTGATGTTCATACTAATAGAGTATGGCTTGCAGATGGCTGTATTTTGAGGTCATGTCTCTATCTAAGTGTTCTAGTATAAATCATCAATATGTTCACGAAACTTCATGCAAAGGATTCAAGGAGTTAGTTGCTGACTTGTAGCGCCTCACTATGTGGGTTCGAGTCCAAATCAGGGCGACAACTTGCATGTGGAGAGGTCTTTCATCTAACCTGCAGTTTGCCAGCGGTTCTAAGCAGGATGCTGCCAACATGAGCAGAATTGTGTTTGTGCAATTGGAGGAGGTTCGTTAGAGTTTCTCTCTGTATTTGCACTTGCTGAGCATTTATGGAGTGTTGATATTTTTTCCTGGTTTAGACAGATTATTGTGACCATGGAATGAGCAAAATTGTTTCTAAATTATCTCTTGATATTTTTTCTCCAAAGTTTACATTAGTTCGTTTGGCATTTGCGTGTTTCAAATGTTGTACACTGAACACAGAGTAATCAACCAATTTTCTTCCCATTAAGGTTATTTCAGTATTGTCATTATTAGATCCAGATCATTTTATCGATTTATAAAGTTTTACAAATAATAGCACAAGTATGCAGTAAATGTCAATTTGGCATTTTATTTTACACAAAGCAAAAATAAAGGTGGAATGTAATCTAAATTTTAACTAGTAAATTCCACGCTCTTTATTAATGAAAAGGAAAAAAACTAATTTGGCAATAAAATATGATTTAACATATCACTTATTAAAGAAAGATAAAACCTGATTTTACAAAATTTATTGTAGCATTATACAAGAAAAAATGTTACAGACAGGCTACTTCTGATTAATCTTATGGTAATGTGTACCAGATAACAATAATTAATGTCAATAATTAATTCCTTGTACAAACACGAAATATAAATCAGAATTGTATGTCCTAAATGTTAAATACATTGACATCTCTAGGAACAATTAAGCCCCCTAATTATCCTGGATCGTCAGTGCAGGAGTTTTCATAATCGGACACTCAGTACAATTAAACCTCCTGTGCAAAAGTAAGACAAAAAGTAAGACATACTCTGGCTAAGAGTATGTTTATTTTCATATCAGTATTCACTCTCTCCAATCACTGGCTGACTTCACACTATGATTGAATGCAGTTAGTCTTTCAACTCTTTTATTTGGACTTGATTGTGATACCAAAAAATAACAGTGACTGTTCAGTTCAGTCTAAGTCCTATTTTTAATTGATATTTGATATCATCTTTTCTTTATGTGTTTATGTACAATGAAAGTTAAATTTAAGATTTTAACCCATAGTTTTTAATTCAACATATTCATTCAAGATATCTGGATCATTGAGGCATATGAACAGACTGGTAAGAATAAAAGGTCTAAATATTATTCTACCGCTTCCTATAGTGAACGGTTAGATTAATGTAAAATACTTCTCTAATAAATAATGTGCAATATAAACTTAATAGAGTGATTAAATATTACTAAAATTATACACCCAGACTCTTATTAACCCTATTCCCATAGTGAACTAAGTGGGGCTAGTTAGCTGTTATCCCCTAAATCCTCTAAATATTATTTACCTTTAAAATTGATAAATTTTGAAAAGCTGAACATTTGTGACAAGCTGACCATTGCAGGTACATATCAAGAAACTCATTCTGTTGGTTCATTCCCAAAACAAACGTCTTTTATATTGGTCTTTCAGCTGGCAAATTCTCCCTTAGTTGTCCTGTTTAAGTTTTGTTTTTGACAAATCATATTACAAATATAAATGTTATGACAAAGCTTTTGCATTAAAATAACATATGAATGATATGTAATGAACAAGGATGTTGGCTAGGTTTTTAATCAACAAGCTTTAACTTCCTTTAAGCATTACTGTTGTGCATGTTCTAGAAACAATATCGCTATTGCCATTCTTATAGTACCAACTTTGTTATTCTTTCAACGAGTTTAGTCATATAAAATCTACATGTGCCTGGCACACTTAGATTTTTTATTGATGTTTATTGAAATGAGCATGTAGTAAATAATTGAGAGAAACTCTGTAGAGAGAATGAGAGAGTGTGTGAACTAGCTATACCATGTAGTATCACCACAGTAAGCATGGTAGATAATAGTGTCACATGTTTCAGATTCATGTCCTGGTAACTAAAGTTACTTCCCTTGTTTGTTGGTTGTTTTTTTTTTTCTATATTTTTTGGTGTGATTGTAGTTGGCCAAAATAATAAACTGTGTATGGTGTTTTTGTGTGTCACAAATGCATGAAAGTATTATTTTATTAGACTTTTGGAAATATATCTTACATACAGTTTGTTTGCCCCAACTTAAGATTGCAAAATTTAACACCCAATTTTGTAATACTATTGGTTATTCTCTGCAACCTGTTTGTGTATCCCTGATATGTTGAAATTCTCCAAAACTAAACTTAACTATAAAATGCAATATGTCACTGCACTTGTATGTGTATTTCCAAGATTTATTTCAGTTGGTTTTACTAAGTCTGAAATTTAAAAAGATTTTTCTTTGTGTAACAACTACAATACAATGAGACACACCTCTGTCTAATGTGATAAGTATTTTGTATACCAGTTATCACTTCTATTGGTCTTATTTGAAAAAAATGGCATTCATTTTCTTAAATGCAAAGATTATTTAAATATATCTTCTGTGTATAGAAAGATAGTAAAATTGTTGATAAATAGACTTGACTGTGTTTTAAAATGCAGTTCTCTTGTACTGTATAAGGGGAAACAAGAAGTTTGTCTTGGAAACCGGAGGAAGGTATTAATACTTGTTTTCAATGCAAATTTTAAATAACAGGTTTGGAAAAAAAAAAATATGAAAAAATGACTTCAAAATTGCTTCAGTGTAACAACACACCTTTTTGAAAATACAAGTTTAATATTTTATCTCTTAGCCTGTTGATCTCAAAATGCTCAGCCTTAGATAAATAGTCTAGCTCCAAATTGAACAGGTTCAGCTAGAAGCTGTCTGATCAAGATCTACACCTGTGTGACTGAGTCTCTTGAAATGTGTCTTACAACCTAGCAAATATCTTAGAAGTCTGGGTTAGGGGTTACCGTTCTATGGGTTAGTAACAAAAGCTGAGCAAGCTGATCTAAGTCTGCTGATCAGGTATTTATAAGGCTTAGGCAAATAGTGAAGATCCAGATCTGCACTATTTGATGCTCAGTCTGTTTATACATATATCAACCCTGATATATTACATATATAATGTTAAAGCAAAAAATCCTGAGAATTTAGTTTGGGTTTTTAACAAAATGTAGCAAGCTAAGGGCTAAGAGTTAAGTGTGAATGATTTGCTATGTAATGTTCTCTATAGATCTAGTGTATAATAAAATTATTGGAAACAGGTATTAGAGGCTGTACCTGGAACATATAACTGCTGCTAACATTATGCTGTAGTAGAGATTGAAATATAACAAAATCATTAGGAATCATTGTTTTAAAATTTAAACTAACCTGCATTTCACAGTTAGTGTTCTGGCTTGTTTAACTGTTTTCTTTAGTTTTCTAAACTATGAAAAGTCTAGCAATATTAAGGAAAATTTGTTATAATATATAACAAAAAATGGGATAGACTTTGTTTTATAATTTATATCTAAAAGACTTAATTTTAAGAATTTGTTAGACTAAGGTTATTTTCTACGAAAATTAAACATGAATACAAAGAACTTGTTTGATTCTAATTATAAAAAATGACATCTCTATGATTGTAGGTATAGGAAGTTATTTCTAAAAGTATCTGATAGAAAACAGGACTGTATTTATAAACTTTCAATTAAATTAATACAAAAATATAGTAAATAATGTTATGCTGTCAGGTATTATTTTTATCATATTTTGACATTCTTTTAATATTTACTAGCAAGTCAAATTACCAGTAACAGTTTTAAAATACCCGATTCCTTATTTTATATTCAAGATGATTATTCTCCGTTTAAAATGTATTTGTAGAATAAATTTTAGCAAATGCTACAGTCAAAATGAACATGATATAATAAAAGTATGATCTTACTTCTAAATTCAGTAGTTTACAACATTTTGCAAGGGTCTGGGGTGAAGCTATTGTTATATCCAAAATAATGTTATACACAGTCAACCATTTCTCAACAGATACAAATTTACTTCTGATTTCATCAAGTCATGCAGCTTTCTGCAATTTACAGCAAAGCGTGTGATGTTTGTAGAGGTAGACTATTTAAAATTAGCATATAACTGTGTGCTATATTTTAACAGGTAGTCAATTCTCAACAAAAATGTTAATCTGCATATTTATAGCAATTTGTTAAACTAACATGCAAGTATGATCTACAAGAAAAATGTTAGTATGATTCATGCTGGAGTAGATCGTTGTCATGATTTGTTACTTGGTGTCTTGTGAGAAATACATAAATTATAATTACATGCCAGTAACTATATTGAAGTTAAGTGATGCTGTTGGGCTCTTTTTTTAATTATAATACACCCTGTTAATTAGTAAAAAAGTTGTATCTTTGTTTTAAGAGATATGTTGTTTTATATATTTTTGGCTATGTGATGAACTGACAATGACTGTACAGCTATGGTACATTTAAACACACTGCTATTATATGTTTAAACACACTGCTACTTTATGTTTAAACACACTGCTATTTTATGTTTAAACACACCTCTATTATATGTTTAAACGCACAGCTGTTATAGCTTTAAACACACAGCTATTATATGTTTCAACCTACAACTATTGTACATTGCTATTATTGGCCAAGTGCAGGGTTAGGCAGATACAGCAAGCCAAGTATGCAATCCTGATTGCTTTAAAATAAATTACTGCTGGAATATGTTGATTGGAATAAAAACTACATTATGCTGGGACTAGCAGGAATATGTTGATTGGAATAAAAACTACATTATGCTGGGACTAGCAGGAATATGTTGATTGGAATAAAAACTACGTTATGCTGGGACTAGCAGGAATATGTTGATTGGAATAAAAACTACATTATGCTGGGACTAGCAGGAATATGTTGATTGGAATAAAAACTACATTATGCTGGGACTAGCAGGAATATGTTGATTGAAATAAAAACTACATTATGCTGGGGCTAGCAGGAATATGTTGATTGGAATAAAAACTACATTATGCTGGGGCTAGCAGAAATATGTTGATTGGAATAAAAACTACATTATGCTGGGACTAGCAGGAATATGTTGATTGGAATAAAAACTCCATTATGCTGGGGTTAGCAGAAATATGTTGATTGGAATAAAAACTACATTATGCTGGGACTAGCAGGAATATGTTGATTGGAATAAAAACTACATTATGCTGGGACTAGCAGGAATATGTTGATTGGAATAAAAACTACATTATGCTGGGACTAGCAGGAATATGTTGATTGGAATAAAAACTACATTATGCTGGAGCTAGCAGGAATATCTTGATTGAAATAAAAACTCCATTATGCTGGGGCTAGCAGAAATATCTTGATTGAAATAAAAACTCCATTATGCTGGGGCTAGCAGAAATATGTTGATAAGAATAAAAACTCCATTATACTGGGGTTAGCAGAAATATGTTGATAAGAATAAAAACTCCATTATGCTGGGGCTAGCAGAAATATGTTGATTAGAATAAAAACTCCATTATGCTGGGGTTAGCAGAAATATCTTGATTGAAATAAAAACTCCATTATGCTGGGGCTAGCAGAAATATGTTGATTGAAATAAAAACTCCATTATGCTGGGGCTAGCAGAAATATGTTGATTGAAATAAAAACTCCATTATGCTGGGGCTAGCAGAAATATGTTGATAAGAATAAAAACTCCATTATGCTGGGGTTAGCAGAAATATGTTGATAAGAATAAAAACTCCATTATGCTGGGGTTAGCAGAAATATGTTGATTAGAATAAAAACTCCATTATGCTGGGGTTAGCAGGAATAGGTCGATTGGAATAAAAAATTCCATTATGCTGGGGTTAGCAGGAATAGGTCGATTGGAATAAAAACTCCATTATGCTGGGGCTAGATTTATTATGGTCTTGCTTTATACTTGAAGAAATATAATGGGGTACATTGGTGAAATAGAAATAATCTCCCTAGTTAGTTAATATCTGAGGTATTCCAAACAGTAGGTTGGTTCTTTTAGTTCAAATTCTTGGACTTTATCACCTGTTCTTTTGTCGAGATTGCAGTTACAGTGAAATTTCTTACTTTTGCAAAAATATAAGCTTAAAATTCATTTAAATGCTATCATGATATGTTAATTAAAAAAGAAAATAGAAGTGTTTCTTGATTATGGTTAACCTAAGTATCTTAATAAAGGCAGAAAAGTCAACATAAAATATAAAGAGCACAAGCATAAAAACCGAGTAAAACAAATTAAAGAACATTCTTACATTTAAGAATGATTCAGGGGAGACTATTCATTAAGGTCTCTCATATCCTTTATTTCTTTACATGATGCTTGTGGTCAAATCGATCATGAGCAAAAGTTGTTGAGCCGTATCTGACAGCTCATATTGATTTGGAGCAAAATGTGTGGGTCATGAGTTGATAATAAATTAACCCCCCATCGTGAAGTGGTGAGGGGATTATGGGAATGGCTTTCCTCTGTCTTGCTGGTTAATAATGTGTTCTAAAGAAGAGTAGTAGACCTTAATGGAAACCAATGTTAGCAAACAGCATACTTTATTCATTAATTAAAAATTACTTTCTGAACACCCCTCTTACTTTAGGTAAGCAATTATTTTGAATTTTTTAATAATAATAATAATAATAATAACATTATTAAGCCATGCTACAAAGTAGGATAAAGCCAGTCTTCCCTGTGGATCTCAAAACACCATGTACAATATATGATATAAGTTGGAAATTATTTACAAGCAGCTAACACAACACTGTTACACAAACAGTTACTACAAAAACCTTCAAAATACATGTACACATATATAAAATCAACAAAAAAGCAAATTTAGTATATACAGTGACAAACTTATTTTCAATATGTACTGTTGTTTTAATCAAACATTTAAAGAATTTTAAATATTGTATTACAAGTTCTTACCTCATAAATATACATGTATGTAGACTGCAGCCAATATTTCACAATATTTGACTTTTCTTTGTGAAAAATAACCTTTTCCCCCAATCTTCCCCTCCACAGGGCAGTTATCTGTACAAGCATGATTACCTAGATTTGACATCCATCTGTAAATCTAACACCCAAGTTCCATTCTGTAATAAACAGTTTAAACAATAACCTTTTCTAGGTATGCTTAACAGTCCAGCTTTGACTTTTGTTTGTCATGAAAATTGCATTTGTATTTTAAACCAAAACATATTTGCATAGTGCTTGCACATTTATGGACTATATATATATATGACTATATATATGACTCTATATATATATATATATATATATATATATATATATATATATATAGGTATACACATGTACAGTCGAACTTTGTTAACTACAGTTTGAGAAGACAATTAAAAATACAGTAACATATCCATGGAGTTATGAAATTTTATAATTTTTATATTATTTTACTTATGATTTAAAACAAGGATACAATTAATTGGTAAAAAAAATAATTACAAAAGTTGATATATATTTATTTAAAGCTTTAAGCAACTTATACATTAGTACATGTTGGAATATTGCTCGTAAAATGTGTATAAAGTAACACTGAGAGTGCAAACAATGAAAAATACATACATTTTTGCACATACATGTACATCAAAGCGCAGTTATGACACTCATGTAAATTGTATATTGTTTATGTTATCTACCACACATTTGGCAAGAGAGTCTTAATCAATTTTTGTAGACATGGTGACAGCATGACAGATCTGTGGGTGCCAGGCAACAGTTATCTCCCAGAAATGGGTACAAAGCCCATCCTTTATTTATTTATGTTATAGCAATGAACAAATGAGTTTGTACCAATAAAATATTGAATTATTGAATTGACTGTTACCCTGATCTTAAGAATATGTCAGGATGTGGCCTTAATTGGCTTTTCACACCTCTGGCATTGCACATCTCCCATCAAGCCGATAACAACGTGCGGTTACCTTTAATTGATTTTCACATCTATGTGAACGCGAGGTCTAATCAAGGCTACTTGATAAATGAATTGTAATTTAGTTTAAATATTGATGTTGGGACTGGGAAGTAAGATTGAGTAATTAAATAATAACAATGAACATCAGCATATCAACAGAAAATAACATCAAATATAGAATATATAGAAGTAAAAGTTGGGACTGCGAGTATGTATCAACATATATAAGAATCTCACTTATTTGAGGCCTAGATAACAAAGTTTTACTGTATTTAGATAATAGCAGTATGTGACATTTCCATCCATTGTAGGCCAACAGGCTCTATACATGTAATTTTTAGTTTTCTGTATTTTCACGTTAAGCTTATTGTTATACTTTTAACTGCTGCATATACAGTAAATTAGTAGCTAAGATGTATTATTGACACTTCATTGTTTCATCTTTGTGTATGATGTATGTTCACAAATATATTTATGATAGGGAGAAATTATGCCACCTTAAAGCAGCCTGGATACAGAATGTGTATGTACATGTATACATGGTGTTGAGAAATCTACTATGCACATGTTTTCTTTTTAAATGCTTAGCAAAATCTATTGTACACATTTCTTTAAAATGCTTAGTATCTACCAAGCCAATTATTGTGCTTTCTATGACTGGCATATAGCCACAACATATACATGTAGTCATGCAAGGGCAGTTTGATGATTGTTATAGGTGGAAGGTTGTTAAGGGCAAGCCTGAATACTATTATATCACATGATTCTCTGAACCAGATGACAGCAAAGTGCTTGCAAGGATATCATATTCACATATAAACAAGAACTTGGTAATTTGTGGTGTAATTAAGACACTATATGTATTCAATAACATCAATATTCTATATGTTAAACACAGTTTTGCTTTGTTACGCCAAAGTTTGAAAAAATTAAGCATAGACCAGCAGTGTCCAGGCTGCTTTAAATTTCAGCTTGCTATAAAAGTGCCATTAATATCAGACATCTCCCAGTAGGAAGTTAGGCTGATCTGGATTTACACTTTTTGTCTATGCCTTATCAAAAAATATCTATACCTTAATTGATAAGAGAGGATTAAGTGGAATTAGACTGCGTTAGCAAAAATATCAAGTTTTTTTTTATTCATGATAGATCATAATAGAATTTTCAGGTTTCACTAATAAAGATTTGTGCAAACACAATACATATGCACTTCATCTGTTTGCAGATACCTATATGAGAAAGTCTGTCGTCTAAGTTTTATATCCAATATCTGTATAAATGCATGTTGTGAAGGGTGAACAACATATGAATATTGACAATTGAATTGTGAAGTGTTCACTAGATGAGAGAGTAGATATATAACCCCCCAAAAAAATAGATATTAAAAGTCAAAACTATATTTATTGCAAAATGTAGTATATATGTACATAGGTTTATATATATGATACCACATACATTTTTATGTAAAGCAATACTAACAGTATATACAAAAGATATTTTTCTGCTGTTGCTGCTATTTATACATTACATACCAGTTATTTGAAGTGATAAAATAACACTCATTCTATTTTTATTATTAACTGATCTTTTATTTTTAATATATAAAACTACCTTTCTGTCACAGAGTTTTCTCTTGGAATAATTCTTAAAATTAGCTACATTTTGTACATTTTCATTAATATTTTTTTTCGTTTCTATTTTATTTTGTGTACTAGTGTTTGATAAAATGAACAGATAATAAGCATTTGTTGAATATTATAAGTACATTTGTACATTTGAAAGTTACACATCTAGGTGTTGTTGTGTTTAACTCTTTGTCTGATAATCATGAGTGATCTGGTTTAGACAAACATTGTAGATCCATATCAGCCGGAGACATGTTTTTAAGTATGGAAGAAGCTAATATTTAATAACTTAGTACTTGAAACTATCTAGTATTGGCTATCGTTGTCAAAAACCTTACAAAATTCTGTTGTTTTTGGTTATAATTACATACAGATTAATAGACACTTCCTTAGAGATAGGAGCTGGCTGATCTGGATCTACAACATTTGCCTAGGTATATTCAATTCATGCTAAGCTGGCAAAGAGTTTAACATGCTGCAGACTTAGGGTGAAGAGTTTGTATAGCAGTATGTTTTCTCTTATTTCTAGCATTACACGCCAAGGAGAAGCCGCCTCTGAACGTAGTGGGGGATGTTGGTGGAAGGATCGCTATCATAGTGGTGAGTCTATAAACCCATACACCTTTACATTGAATGTAACTCATACTTTTTCTTACTTATTCGCACTCCTCTCCTGTTCAGAATTGCACTATTAAGTGATGTAAAATCATTTTGCCTATACATGTCATAAATGTTTTTTAAGATTTTATCTACTGTTCTTATTTGAACCTTCATACAATTAACAGCTGATTTCCAAAAGTCATCCACACAATAACTGCTGTATTTTAAGTTCACCTTAGCACAACATTCTCAAGGTGAGCTTTTCTGATGCCCCTTCATCAGTCGTTAACTGTGTAGCATCAACAGTTTGTTTGTGAACACATTAGATGCTACAGTTTTCATCCAATCTTTATCAAACATGGTCAGAATGTTTGTCTGCAAGAAATCTAGGATGAGTTCATAACGGGGGCACATGGGGTCAGAAAGTAGGTCACTAGGTCAGATCTTAGAGAAACCTTGGGAACACTCTGAGGGTCACATTGATGGACCAATCATCATCAATCTTGGCCAGATATTTGCCTAAATGAAACGTTAATTGAGTTTGGAACTTGGTCAAAAGTAGGTCACTATGTAAAATCATAGAAAATGTGATCTCCCCAGAGGCCTCACTTATGACCCAATCTCCACCAACGATTTCTTAAGTGAATAAATCTTAATGACTTGATGCCAGATAAGAGCCTACTAAAAGCCTGTGGCCTCTGGTGAGCAATTAAGGGCCATCATGGCCAGAATGTTTGCCTAGATGAACTCTTGGATGAATTCGAAACTGGGTCACATGGGGTAAGTAAGTCGGTCAATAGTTCAAATTGTCAAAAAAAACTTGTGAAAATGTGAGAGGCCAAATTTATGGCCCAATCACCAAACTTGACCAGAATGTTTGCGTACATACAATTTTTGATGAGTTTGGAACTAGGTCACGTGGGGTCAACAGTAGGTCACTAGTTGAAATCCTAGAAATTGTTGTGAACACCCCAGAAGTCAAACTTATGACTGAATCTTCACCAATAATTTCTTAAGGAAATAACTCTTAATTATTTGATGCAAGATATGAGCCTACTAAAAGCCTGTGTCCTCTGGTGAGCAATTAAGGGCCATCATCGCCTTTAAACAATACCCTTTCAATGATCAGCCAGTAAACACCATATCCCATTTTCTCAAATGTATTGATGTTATATATCCCATTTTCTCAAATAGATCGTATCGTAATATATAGAGACATAAATTGGCATTACAAATTGAATCGCTGAAAAAAAGGTATCATTACAGCTCTATGATCCTATAAACTATTTTCTTAAGTAGCTACTGATATGCATGAACACTCAATTTCAACCAAACTTTGGCATAATTTTTTTCTACTGAACATTGGCTACATTTAGGGACAACAAATAGCAACAGCAGATTGGGTGTGCTGTTATTATCTATTCAGTCCCATTTACCACTGATACGCCCTGCCTTAAGTGGCCACCATCTACTTTGTACCAAGCCACTAAACAGACAAGTTGTTCCTCTCCCTGTACCTCCCTTCATAACATTAACCAGCTACCAAGTAGTTATTGTCATCTGTGGCAAATCTATCGGTTGTTTTGGACTCTTTTCTACAGGATGATATGATTGATGATGTGAAGTCATTTGTCAAGATTGCGGAGGTGTTGAGAGAGAGAGGAGCATACAAGATCTACGCAATGGCCACCCATGGTCTTTTATCCTCAGATGCTCCCAGGCTTATTGAGGACTCTTGTATAGATGAGGTAACATTTGAAACACTTTGATGGCTTAATGGAAGACTATTCTAACTAGATTTTTGATATTTTACAGGAGAATTTAAAATCTTGTGATTTGTGATTTTTTGGCAGTGAAATGAAAAATTCCCTTTTTGATCTTGTATTTTAATAAAACAGTGCTTTTTTTTGTTTGTTTGCATTTGTTTAAAGAGTTGTTTAACCTTTGTTAAATAGATGTATTTATGTTGCAGTTGTTTGTGGATAGCATAGTTTGCCTCTGAATTAAGTTAGAATAGTCTTCCATTGACCTATTGACTAATTATACTGAATTCTTCATATAGCATTAACCTTTTTGACATAGCATACTCTGAGAGGGTTGAGGTTTCGGTTAAAGAGTGAAAACTGTCAAATGTAATCACTTTAAACTTGATACACTTGTTTACTAACAAAAACAAAACCTAGCTAACATACTGTAAAGCATTGGGAAAAGTGGGGCCAACTGTCTGTGGAAAGCTCTTGTTTTTATAGATGATAACTGGATAAATAATTATTATTTCATTAAAGCTATCACACATGGAATGTTAAAGGATAAAAGCAGCCTTTGTAAAAAAAATAGGTAGTATTACGTTTTTTTTATTTTAGGTCAACAGCTTCAAATATATTTTTTCAAACATAAGGTATTAGGTTTGTATTCAGAGATAGTTGTAACACTGTAGCTTAATTGAAACTGCAGATATGCATGTTTAAATATATGTAAATTTCTTGTCAGATCTCGTCACCATTTTTGTCATAGATGTAAACTTACTAAGATCTTGGCCTTTATATTTGGTAACATTAGATAGGCAGATTTTGACTTGTTGGACAAAGTTATAGGTTTGTCTTGGTTAGAATGAGAACTCAGTATTTGACTGTTAGGTTGTTTATAATCCAATCTTCTTTGTTTTCAGATTGCCCTTCATGCTGTTGTGTGTATCTCTGTTTCAGGTTGTTGTGACCAACACGGTGCCCCATGAGATCCAAAAGATGCAGTGCAACAAGATCAAGACAGTTGACATCAGTACGCTGATGGTGGAGGCCATACGCCGCATCCACAATAATGAGTCAATGTCATATCTGTTCCGATACATCGGCATGGATGATTGACAGTCTCTAGGTGGATATTCAGTTGGAATTGACTTTAACAAGACCTGTAATTATTATGATCACAGTGGTTCTAAGACACTGAGAATAGTCATTGATGTTATTGATATTTTTTAACACTAATTATGAATGATAATTACCAAGATGATTATGTTAATGAACAATTTCCTATGTATTAATCTCTGAAGCTATCATTTTTAATTGAAATAATTCAATAACAATCAGTGGGTTTTTGATTCAGCGAAAGGATATTGCTATTATTAATATAAATATGTGTAAGGTATACTGTCAATGACATGAATAAAAAGAATCATAGAATATTATATAGAGTACAATTTGTTCAATTTATTCATTATAATCAAAGACTAACAAGAGGATTTTTAATTTCAATGTTTTAATGCAAATCTGCAAATCCAGTTGTTCTTTTGAAAACGTATGGGTGTTAGTATGTGTGAGTGTAAAATTGCATTGTTAGTAACTAAAATGATGCACGATATTTCTTCTCATGTATTCCCTTGCAAAAGAAATGTTAAAACCTAACTGAATTAAGTTGTATTATATTTATAAAAGATATAAACTTGTATCTTATCAATATGCAGTCAGTTTTATGTTCTACCTTTGGTGTGTTAACTGACATAAAAAGTGTTTTTATTCAATAATACGGTTTGTAGTTATTTTGCAGATAAAAACATTTTGTTAATATATCGTTAATGATTATCTGCATGAAGTTAAGAGATTGTAACGTTCTGTATGTTTTTTTGTATGTTTCTCATTGAAACATGGTTTATTCAGTGTTACGATATTGGTGTGCTAAATTGTTTCTGTTTTGTATTTACTCATTTATGTAATAATCCATCCATTAAGTTCCAAAAGTATTGCCTAGCATTCATAATCTATATGACTCCTCTGGCTTGCAACTTAGAATACCAGCATACATTATGCCATTTGTTATAGATTTTTGTTACCACTAAGGTATATAGTAAGGATTTTGCATGAATTGTTACCGGTACTTATGTTCGATGTTGTTATTATAATTGGACCAAAGTTTGGTTTCATGTTTTCCACATTTTGTTTTTTGTCTCATATTGGTTTTGTTTCGTGTTTTTGACACAGTTATAAATTAATGGGCAGTTGTTGATATTGCTGACATTTATATGTCCTGTACCTCATTGTGTGTCATTCGAGAAATTGTTCCAGCATCTCATTGTGTTGATGTGTTGATTATAGACATTCATCAGACGTATTGCTTATTTTCTTAATTGACTTGCTGCATTTGTGTATAACCGCTATATGTAGTAAATGATTGGTCTAACCATTTTATGCAGACATATTGGTAGAGACTGAATAGCTTACAGTGCCGATCTTGACCAAACTACTTCCCACAGCTGATGAATCTTTGTCTACGCTATTTGCCTAAGTCTGATTAATTTGTGCTTAGGAGGCTAAAAGCAATAGTTGTCTCTGGGCAATTTTTTATTTTTTTACCAGTTATTTGCCTGTTTGGTTGTTAAATATATCATATATTTGCTTTTAACCTGTTAAACACAAAACATGTGGCAAACACAGGGAAAATAATGCAATTTAAAATCATCCAGCCTCGAGCTGTCTGATTAGGATCTACACTTTTTTGGTAGCATATATCTGAGAATTAAATTTAGTTTATTTATAAATGCAGCAGGCTAATGTTTAAAGTGACTTGGTCTCAGTTTTATATAGTTACTTGACATATAGTCTGGACTTGATATGTATTTATATTATTGTGCTTCTACCTAGTCATTCAATGTATTATCAGGTATTTATACACCTGACAGTAACACTTTGTAGATAAACTAGGTTGCTAAGCTAAAAACAATATTTATAAAAAAAGCATTACAAATCATTTGATTCTCCTAACACAAAGATAACAATCTTTTGAAGGGAAGTGTTTTCACTATTTTTTATATTTCTTATATTCAGATGTACTATTTCAACATGGTTACTTTTTAAAAAATAAATTTAAAAAATGTGAATTTGACCAACTGCATCCAAGTCACTTTAACAATATTGTCAGAATCTCTGTTGTTCACTAATGTATTCATATCACTTCATTAGCTAACAGTGCACTCTTCATGTTATTGATATTGGGAGGATGCATACCACTTGCTATTTAGTTAGTAAATGACAGCTTATATCACCGTAGTATTAAATGCCAAGAAAACTTTCTCACAAAAAATGTTTACTATGAGCCAGATAAAACAATTTTGTCCAAAATTGTTTGGCTTAAATAGTATAGCTCCTGATGAGATAGTTTCTGCCAGGGGCCATCTGATCAGAACCTTCTCTTTTTTTTTCTCTTTCCTCTCAGTAGGTCCTAGGTCACCTTGGCATCAAGGTTGTTTGTAAATAACTAAGATCTTTGATTATGTAAACTATGACATGGGAAGGATAAACATTATTGCTCAGCCATGTGAGTGATTAAAACATGATATACATATTTACCTATTATATCTGGGGGGATAGAGCCAGGTTAGCTCTGCCCTGACAGGAAAAGGTCCCAGTGTTTAAGCCCCAGTGACTGCACATTTAGTCTTTGTTGCTTAATGTTGTTATTGTTCTTTGTTCATGATGTATTGTTGATGCTAAACATGAAGTCCAATGTCCCATCATGATACTTTACATCATTTATAGAATTCGTAAAATCATGAAATTGACTTATATGTGTATTGGCCATTGTTCTGTCTTAGATTTGTTACAATAAAATGAGAAACTATCTGTTTAAAGCATTGAATATATAACTTCATCAGGAATGCTGAGTGTTCTAGATTTAAATCTTTACCCAATTTACCTATTCTTCAGACAGCCCCTAGTTGTGACCAGCTTGTTGGTTTTACTAACTTGATGTGTGAAAACACAATAACACACATACGTATATGTAACAATGCAACCCCACTAAGTATATAACTGCTTCAAGGGACTACGATAGTCCATCTGATTGAGCATCATGATTTAATGCATAGCGATCGGAGCAATCCTAACATTTTTGCATTCATATGTATGGTAGAAAAGATAGGACCTTGGTTGTTTGCATAAGAACTTGTACAACTGCAATCTAAAGTATAGTTATTCAACTGGTATTTGTTCTTTGTCAATACTATTACTAAATCATCAAAATGTTTGTTGTTGCATTCAGCCTTTGACCATGTTAAATATCACAATACCTGTGTGAACCAGATATTGTATTACAGTATGTACGCATTCTTGTTTTTCTTTTGTTTAAGCACATGAAAAATAATGTTTCCATTCCTTTTTGTTGCAAAGGTGCATAAAATAGTTGATAAATGTATTTGTGTTGGTTATCATTTGTCCTGTCTTGAATCACACTGCTTGTTATTTAAAAAACATGGTCATAAAAGGTACCTTTGTTTTTGTAGCTAGGTGATAGGAAGAGAATATGTAAGCAATCCTTTAAGCTCATTTGTTAGAGCAATCACCGTTAGTAGCTATCGGTCCAGAGTTCTAATCCCACACTAGCTGCATATTATTTTCTCTTATACTATTTTGGCACCCAATGTAAATGGCCCGTGTACTTCTGAGTTGATTGCAGAGCATATGGTCTGTGAAAATTCAAGGATGAATTTCAAGTTGTCTCGAGTGTTGGTAGCTGGATGATTTGGAGAGAATGTGTAAGTGGTCCAGTTATATCAGTAGATTATTTCCCTGTAAGTGGTCACGGGTTCAAGTCCCACAATGGCGGCATATTTTTCCTCACTGTTACATTTTTAGCTCATCTGAGCACAATGTGCTCAAGGTGAGTTTTCCTAATACACCTTTGTTCACTGTTGGCATCATCAATTTGCTTCTTATCACACTAGATGCTACAGTTTTTATCCAGTTTTCAGCAAACTTAATCAGAATGTTTATCTGCAAGAAATCTTAGATAAGTTCATAAATTGGTCATGTGGGGTAAAAACTAGGTCATTAGGTCAGATATTTAGAAAAAGCTTGTGAACAAGCTCGAGATTTATAGCCCAATCTTCAATTAACTTAGCCACAATATTTGCAGGCACGAAATCTTGGATTTGTTTGTAACTGGGTCATGTGGGGTAAAAAATTAGGTCACTGGATGAAATTTTAGAAAAAGCTGGACTCATTTGTAAGAGACAATACTTTTATTAACGAAAACAGCATGAGACATGTACACTTATAAAGCTCTAAAGAGCCATATAAATTAAGCAATAAGATGCTATTGTTCTAAATAAAAAGAACAACAGGACTGACACCAAATGTTAAGAGTGGGACCAGTAGTCGAGGGGAATTCATGGATACGTAACTCCTTTGATTCCTGGGCCTCTCATTTTGTGGGTCGAGTACCAGTCAGAGCAATGGACTAAATATGAGGTTTACGCTAACCTGTGGTGTGCCAGTGATTCCAGCCAGACATGTGTCTGGCGTCTTCCTGCAATAAGATAAGCCAAAATCCTCAAAAATACATAATCAGAACATAAGATGTTTACTTAACATAGGCCCCCTCACTACCAGATTTCAGACTGTATGCATGGATTTCTGTTTTGGCAAGCAACAATTCTATTGTCGGGGACCCAAAATGTTGTAAGGATGTTTAGTGATATCTTAAGGGCAGTTTCTGTTGAGACTTTAAGCACAGAACTAATAAATCATATCAATGTGCTGTAAAAGTAGTTTATGGTGATCATACATGATATAGCCTCAGTAAATATGTGCCATGTTCTTACGACAATTTACTACTTCTTTTGATCAGTATGTATGGAGTTTGATAGATAACAAAGATACATTTATAAACTTCAATTATGCTAATTGAAAGTAGTCCAAGTGCCGAATGTAAAAACTACATAATGGCTAACATCTATGGTCTGTAGATGTAAATGCTGACTAAAACTACACGATCTGTGTTGAGTTTGCTTTCAAACCAGTAGGTCAGTGTCTAATCATCATTGTTAAATTATGACTATATTGGAGAATGTTTAATCAAACAAACAACATAAACCCAAAACAAAATTCTGTACAAAGGAATGTAAATTTTAAAATGAAAAAATGTCTATAACCATGCTATGGAAAATTTGGCAGTCGTTGAGGTAATTAACAAAAACAGAAGCAGAGACCAAAAATAGCCCTATGTAATGTACAATAATGCAATCATAAAATCTGATTAGGCCAACATTTTGACCCGTTGCATCATGAATGGCTTCCAAAACTTATCCTTTCTAATTTACACCACCAAGACTTGTCTTTTAAATGTTATAGAAGATATTATGTACCCGAGTTCCTCTTAGACTTAAACATCTGATTGCAATTAAATGTTTAATGATGAATTTTTAATGAATAGTAATGAACAGGAAAGCAGAAGAAAAAATCCTCAATTGTTTTTATGATTATTTTTTATGATTAATTATAAAAGACCTACAGTTATCTTTATGTTGTATGTCCCAGAAAAGCACATTAATTTCATTTACAAGACTTTTTATACTTAAAACCAAAGTAGCAAAAAGTATGTTTATATCAAGGACTTGGGTTTAAGTATGCTGCCAGTCTTTCCTTAGCAAACCTGTCGACATTATCAAATGCAGAAACAACATTTTAGGATTTTTTTTTCCCTCACTTAGGCCTGCATCACCAGTCAATACCACAACATTTTCAGCTTTTAACAACTACTTAAGTAGCTCTAACTCGGATATCAGTATGGCCAGTCAGGCCTTTGATTTATTTGTTGTGCAATAAACTCTAGGATGGCATGATTACTGTCATGAAGATAGCATATGGATGCATGTAGGTATTTCATGTAGAGGGACATAGTCATAGCCTGGGGAGAACTGTTATTAATGAGAGGTTAGCAGCAAAATCTCTCAGGGATCTAAACTCTTAGCCGGCTATATCACAAATGGACCAAAGGTAGGGAAACTGTAGATCCATATCGGCCACATACAGCTCATCAAGATCTGCACTATTAAGTTAAACAACTTACATTGTGCACCAAGAACAAAGAATTTTAGATTATTAACAGATGTACAGACAATAAGTAAAAACTAACGGGTTATAAACGGTTGTAAACTATGAACTTAACCACTTTTAAACAAATGTAGCCTATTATGGATTTATAAGCGAATGTCTTATGCAAACACCAGGTTCTTCTTAACAAGTACAAAACAGAATACACAGTATTGAATAATGATGCATGATAAAATGCTATATAGGTTAACATTACAAAGTCAGTGGTAACTAGTCTACCGTATATACATGCACACACTGTTTATGAGCGACAGCCAGGAAATGTTTAGAGGCCGTTAGACACGACACAGAGATGTCAGCAATGGTTGTTAGACAAGATCCTGAGTAGGTGTCCCACACTGTCACATGACCAGACATCTCTCGAGCAACCACCATATCCAACCCACACACCACAGAACTGGAACAGCTGAGAAAATGAAGCCATGTATGTATACATTTGAAGGAATTGTCTAATCATCACATTTAAATGGTGTTGAAATTTTATATTCTAGGACAAATTCACTATACGATCACTCATTTGATTTGTAAATCTCTAATTTGTAAGAATCAATTCTTGGAAATTTCTTTAATATCATTTTTACTTTTTTTCTAATTAGATTATTTTGGTATCCTTCGGATCAAATTTCGTTAAATCTGTTTTAATCACTTCTTAGCACATGGGACCTGACCAGTCAAAAAACTTGATTTATTGGAAAATGGTTATTTGTTTAACATTTGACAGCTCTGACAAATGGAGAAAATTTAATAACAATCTTTTATGACATTTAAGCATGAACTGATGAATTCTCAGTTATTTTATTGCTTAGTTATTTTTTACTTTTTTTTAATTTACAAACATGACCTTCACTTTTGATGGCTAACAATCTATTTTTGCACAAGACTCTGTCTTATTATGGCAAACATTTGTGCCAAACTATTTTAAAAATCCACCAACACTCAGTAAAGTTTGGAAACACTTCTAGATGAATGGACCAACCTTGGGAAAAGTGACTTCTATGCAGCTTCTTAGAGGACATAACAAAATGGCTCAACTTATATACTTAATAACTATACAGATATTCACAATGAACCACAGGCAACATGCTGGTAAATAGTTCAATAATCAAAGTTCTTCATATACAACAAACTACTACAATACAATGTTATAACAATAAGTTGCTGGTTGTATTTTTAAACTGAAGCCTTTAAATGTTCAGATGTATAATCTTGTTCTACTTACCCAGTAAATGCAGCAGACGAGGTGTCTAGAGTTGACAATGTTTCCGAGGTACCAAGACTGGGGTTCACAACCAGCACCGACCCGGCACCAGCTTTACATTTCTTCTTGTGAAGTAATGGAACAAACACATATCCCTGCAATCAACACCACAATAAATCATTTTTGTTCATTCTACTAACACTGGCTAATGAACACTTCCGGATGTTTCTGAGAGTTCAAACATTTGAAGTAAGAGAATAAAAAACATCCATGTATTATTAAACAGTAAAAAGAAAAGCTTACATAAAAGTCACATTATTTAAATTTTGCTATACTTTTCGGAAGTAAAAACAATGACATTTTTATAACCTCCATGAGCCATGTAAAACGTGTCTGAAAGGATAATATAAATATAAGAATTGAATTTATTTTGCTGACATTCATGGTTAATGAATGCATGTCAACGTTCTAGCAAATTAACCATGAGTGCACTTCATGGATGTGGGACCAGTGAAATATAAATGTTAGCAAAATGAGATTCAATCCTTAAATGAATGTAAAAAACTCTATCACAAACTTAAGTTAACATATAAACTTTACAACAATAAAAACTATGTAAAAACAAAACAAAATTATTTGACCAAAAATTTATTAACCTACTTTGGTATTAACACTTCATCAAACTACAAGCACAACTGAGACTGTCAGCTAATACAAAAGTCAAATGTTATCTATGATGCCTGCTTATGTGTGTTTATATCACAAGATGATTTTCTAGACTGACCTGTTCTGAGAAGGCAGCTGGACACGAGACGTCTGTGGGGCAAAGGTCACTGATGTTGATGGTAGACAGGAGACAGCCCACCACGTGGTTCCTGGGTAAAAATGAAACAAGAGCAATAAAAGGTGATTTTAAATAATCTTGTCAAAGTTTCCTGATATTTAAATGAATTATATGTAATGATCTACTTAAAACATTTCACATTTAATACTTAGTTTTTGCATTTATCCATATCAGAAAATGTGTGTTTGTGTTTTTGTGTATTCTACTTGTTGTAAATTTATAACACATTCGGTTGAACACTACCAATTCATGCAGTGAATGTTTGAAAACTGAGAATATTTTGTTTCATAAATTTATGCAACCTGTCGGCGTCTAAATATAGACCGAGTTAAAACAAAAGGGCTGCCATTTGCCAGAGCTTCTTGCTGAAATCTTTATCATTTTTTGTCCCTGCCTTATCAGCCAATCAAATTACTTCAAATGTGGGCTTTATATCTATATCACTTTTCGTACCCTTGATATAGATATTGGCAGTCTTAAAGCAGGTTGTCGCGTTATTGAACGTGGCAGGTGCTTTTTTTTGTTAGGACTAATAACGCATAGTTATTTAATAACCTCAATTTATCAATACTATCAACTTTATAACATAAATGCTATCACCCCATTCTCAAATCTTAGCATGAGGGCAAGGTTATGTTCTTGAGGTTAAGAGAACTTGAGGTTAAGAGAACTTGATCTAAGAGTGCCAAAAAAAACAACAATGTATCAGTCTGATTAAATTAACAGGTACAAATGTATATTTATCATCTAGTCATGGCTAAGAGAACCATTTTGCAAATTATATGTAACTGCCTACTGAGTGTTTGACAATATCTATGGTTTACACATGCACTTGTTTGATTAGCTGGCTCATGTAATCAGACCCGACCAACAGTTAAAGAACCATCCACATTGCTAAAAATTTGCAAATATTTGCTATGATAATTTATGGCACAAATTAATTGCGTAATTGTACCTTTCCTTAAAAATTAACTGCTAGGGTTTGTCATAACACTATTTATTAAAGTACTTTAATTATCATGGTTGCCCTGAAAATACAATAAAAAAGTTCATATAAAGCTTCTCTTTTACAAGTCAAGATCAGACAACTTACCATATATACAGTTTGCCACTGTTGGAGACCCCAAGAACAGCACCTCCAACACCAGAAATGGGGGCAAGGGAAGTAATGTGGTCTCTACATGGCTCCAGTTGTCGCTGGGACCATCCAGCCTGGCTGGGTATGCTGGTGTACTTGGTGATGTGGGTTGTCTCATAAGTGATATAGCTCACAATCAACATACATGGGTCTATCACACACACTTGTACCCTAGACGAAACAAAAACAACTGTAAATAAATAGTTTTAATTAGCTAAAAGTACAAATGACTACTGTAGATAAAGAAACAATACAAAAGCAGATATTAATTTTTTACCTAAAGTTACAATATTTGAATATACTCAAATTAACATCAATAATCATTAAAAAAACATTCTAATACTGCGACATATTTCACCAGTTTTAAAAAAAAATACAAAGATTTTCATTAAGCACGAACTATTTGTCTTGGAAAGAGAAGTTACAAATTGTAGAATATGGTACAATTTTTGGGAGGCATTTTAAAACAACTCCCATTATGAGTAAGTTTACTCATAGCATGCTAATTGAAAAGAATCTGCTTAGGCTAAAAGAGTAAATCCAGTTTATTAAATATAATGAAAGATTAGAATAAGTTATAAACAAATATAGCAGGTACAGCATTAACTACACAGTTGTACTAAAGACTTTACACCTACTTCCTGGCCCAGAGCCTGTCTATCTCCCGTACCAACATGTCTGTGCCTGTGTACACACAGGTGAAGAGACAGGTGCAATTGGACTGTGTCTGCTGAAGAATCAACATCACATCACTGGTACCTGGCACTGCATAAAGCTGGCAGCCAGAGTTCTTACGCACCTGAAACACAGATTGAACTATTTGCCTGCTAAGCATGAAATGATCAAATTTGGGTAAATAGTGTAGGTCTAGATAAGCCAGCTCATGAGCTCTCTGATAAAGATCTACACTATTTGCTCCTAAGTCTATACTAGGGATGGGATTTGCCGGCATTTCTGCCAATAGTGTGCAGCAACATTTTTATCATTTTAGCACAGGGGCACTTATGAGGTGCCAAGGGACTGAACCTGGCCGGTCCATTATACTGACACCAACAAGTGAGGGGCAATGCTGTCCCCTTAGCCCGGAGCATTAGGAGGGAAACCACTACTACCAACTTTAACGTCTTTGGTTTGACCCGACCAGGGTTTAAATCCGCTACCTCCCGATCCACACGCCGACACTCTACCACTTGAGCTATTGCGACCGGTCTAAGTCTATACTAGTATCCTGTTATAAATGAAATTATAAACAGATAAATAAGGAATAAGTATTGGTTATTATCCATTCTTACATGATAAAAGATTACATATATTAACATACAAAAAATATACCATGCATTATTACATGTACAGTAAACCCAATGACAATCTCCTGCACTTATATGTAAATTTGTCAACTGTGGTCTAGCTTTGTATTAATACAAAGATCCTTCAATGTGAGTTTCTGCTGACCCAATAACACTTCATGGATACAAGTAGTGTACATCAAATACATTATTACATCAAATACATTATACAAAATGATGCATTGGTATGAAGTACATTTAACACCAATGACAAGTTTCAGAAAAACAACAAAACAAAATGTTTACTGCTTTTACACCATCTACATGACTAATCGGTGTATTTTATTAAAATAATATTTCTTAACTTAGTACCTGAATACAAATGACTTAAAAACAGTAAAAAATATATTCTTTCCTAGTGCACTCAAGGTGTGAAAAATATATTCTTATCTTTTTCACACCAAAATTTTTGTAGAATCAGTGTTAATTTGTAGAGTTTATTATCTAACTAACAATCTTACAGTTTTGTAAAGGTGTCCACTTGAAGCAGATATATTGCTGCATTTACTGTGTATAGCATGTTGTTCACACCTGGCACACCCACTTACATTATCCTGACACCAAGCCGATCAGTCATGGAATGACTTTCTTGAGTGTTGCAAAGGGAGCTATACGACTTCCATTGTTAAAGACAAGACTGGAGCCGACAACCAGGGTTTGAATAGCTATTAGCTTACCTGTTGTGATAACCTATAGTTTTTGACACAGGTGAATGTTTCTTCTGCCTTCATGAACAGTTTGATAGCTGAGTTAGACAGACATGCCACACAGAGTCTGGAGGGACTCTCGTCTCTTGTGGAACCCTCCCATATCACCATGGTAATCAGGATGTCTGACTTCCCCAGCTGAAATATTATGAGACCTGTTTAGTACAAATGCAAGTATTAGAAAATTCTAAAACAGTAAAGTTTATTGTTGCCGTATTGTACTGCATTACAGAGACACAATTATGGTCATATTAACAACTAGGACTCAAACAAATGCAGAAGTTCTCAACATGTAATGCTGAGAGCTTGGCCACATGCAACCCTGATAATTGGCAAAGCCATAAACTAAAGTGCATTTGTATATGACCTCTTTTGGGACAAAGCCCAAAACTATAATGTATTTGAATTTTATTAAGTCTTTTTAGACAAAGCCTGAAACAACAGTGTATTTATATATGAACGCTTTTTGGACAAAGCCCCAAACTACAATGTTTTCATATGTGAACTCTTTTTGTACAAAGCTCCAGATCAATCGGCGCTTTTCAAACACCTCCCCTTTCAATTTGGTAGATATAAGCAAAATGTTATGGGTTGAGAACCAAGACCAATAACCATCAATAAACCTACAGAGGTTGACACTATTATCACCCTATTTTGGTAACATCACACATTTCTTTAAATGGTTGTTTATTAATAAATTTTAAGTTCATTGAGTGTCACATTTTAAGTTTAAATTGCTGGGCAGTATGTAAAGAGTTGGTCTACAGGATTTTATCTATGTGACACTGCTTTTTTGTTTCAAATCCTATCACTGAAATACTTTGAACTAATTTTGTCGGGCTAGAGATAGATCTCTTACATTTTTAGGTTGGCAACTTCCTGTGTGAAGCACTCATGCAGTAAATTAAAAAAAAATTCTACTCAGTACTGTAATGGCCAAAAAACAACAACATTCACTTAAATATACATATGAGTATGAAAAAAAGGCTTATATTTTCATTTTTTAAATTTAAATCCACAACTAGTCTGATGCTACTTTGAAACCTTGATCTTGTTTTAGAAAAAGTAGATAAAACATACATACCTGGAAACTGCCCATCTCACACAAACTGGAATTGATCTTGTTTGTCTCCATATCACAGTTCTTCTTCATATTTTTTCTATCTATTTTCCCTAATTCATCCAAATTCCATTGTTTTAACATACATTCTTCCTTTTTATTTGAAGAATAATCGCTACATTTAGAGTTATCTATATTAGCATTGATCAGTTGCTTGTCTTTTTCCTCGATATGACCCAGGCTCAAACACAAATCATCAGGCGTATCTGTCATCATATCAGCACAGGTATCATAACAGGTGTTGGGCGTTGCTGCATCACAGTCTGTAACGTTGGGAGATTCAAATAAAGGTGGAGAGAATGCCTCTGAAGGGGAAGGCTGTAAAACACTGATGCTTTCTGAATACTGGGAGACATTAGGAGCACTAGAATGTATTTCATGATCATTTAAGTGCTTTGATCTATTAGTAGACTTCACAAACGGTCCATCATATGCCACTTCTTCTGACCTAGGAGATACAGAAACTTCAAGTATATTTTCATTTTGACTAGGTCGTTCAATTTCAGCATCAAATTTTAGACTTGCCAGTTTCTCCGAGTTAGATTTTGGAACATGTCTAAAAGCACCCCGTTGATCCTCTGCACATATACTTTTGCCATTGGTGCAAGAACCAACCACAATATTATTGCTCCCCTCACAAACTCTATCATTTGCTCTTGTCATGTCATTGAAATCAGGGTCTTTGCTTTTTTCTGTACATTTATCATCATTGGTAGAAATGTAATCCTTATTTATGTCTGGTGTCACTGATTGACTATCATCTGTAGATTCTCCTAATGACTCCTTAACTGTGTCTACATCCTCATGTTCATTCATATCCTTTTCTGCTGATGTATGATTGCCGTCTCCAATTGCAACCTGTTTTGAGTCATCTGTTCTGTATTTTAAAACCATGTTAAATGGAATAATGAAATCCCTTACATCTGGTTTTCTCTTGGCCTCATCTACAAGGCAATGAAACAAAGATGAGATGATGATCTTTTTTGCTACTTTGGACTTTCCCAATCCACCCAAGTGGCATGAAGGAGACAAACTTCTCCGATATGTTCTGTTGGAAAATCTCTGACTTACATAACCAGTAGATCTCCTCTTTCTACCTCTTTTCTTGGGCTGGATGGAATCAAGGCTATCACATGACATCTTATTCGAGATTTCTGACAAAGAAAACTGACTAGAACTTGCATTGCTAAATGTATCCATACCATCTTCAGCATTATTATTTACAGAAGTTGCACCAAAAAGAGGACTGTTACTTCTTAAAGTTAATCTGCTACTTTTATCTTGTTCTAATAGTAAGCTTTGACATTTATTGTCAGTTAATAACCCTGGAACCTGTCTAGAAAATACCACAACTTGAGCCTTTTGTAGATTGTCCAGTTCACATTTATCTTTCTCAATAGCATTTTCAGTCTTTGTGTCTTTATGACAAGTCACATTAGTTGAGGCCATGAATGATGTTGCACTCCCATTGCACCCTGATTGTTTATCGTCATCAGAGACTGTATAGCTTGACAAAACTGGACTGCTAGATGGTGTGGTTTTTGTTACCAATCGCTTACATTTGTACTTTGACAGTCTGTTTAATGGTTTAATATCTGCATAGGGACTTACTTTCTTACTTAAGGATAACATAGAACTTCTAATGCTTCTTTCAATATTACTGCTGTCAAATCCATGCATTTGTTTGGTGCCAGATGTGTTTGCTTTTGTGTCAATCAGATCTCCCCTTTGCTGATTATTTAGATTCTGTTCACAACTTTTCTTTGCACTTTGACTACTTACATTCACAAAACATTCTTTCAAGGTTTTACGATCAAAACTAAAAACTGATTTTTCCTTTGCATTTTGTTTTTCTTCTTCTGCATGATTTTGTCTTGTTGCTTTATTTGATTTGGCGTCTGCTGAAGAACCATGGATAAACTGTACACATGTTTGAACTTTGGATGAAACTACTGACTTTTTATCATGTTCCATATCTTCAGAAATTAACTGTGCAGGGTGCTGCGATTCTTCCATCATCTTATCCCCAGCTGAACACTTATTAACTTCATTAAGTCCTAAGCTGTATCTAGTGCAGTCGAATGGTAAACTTCTTCTTTTGTTCACTGGAAAGTCAATCTGTTTACTGGGGCTGACCAAGTCCAGGTCCCCTAATGAAAGCCTGCGATTAGATTGCTTCTTCAATACTTGTGATGCTGAATTAATTATCTCACAATCTCCATTGTTTTGTTTTTTAAAAGTGGGGTTGTCAGCTGTGAGGAACATATTTTCTTGTTCTGAAAGGAAATTAAGACAAAACATTGAATTTATCATTCCTCAAGAAAGATGTGTTCAGATTCAGACATGTTAGCTTTTTGCTGCATTGATTTGACACTTATAAATTTAAAACATAGTGTATATAAATGATATGAGCTGTTCCTTAATAATCTTAATTCACTAAGCTTTCAATCTGATCCCTTCAGGAAGATCTGAAACAAACCCATTATAAACAGCTCTCGGATTTCCAAGTTGCAATTTCTAGATTAAGCGCTGTGATACTACAGACTGGCCAATCAGAAACCCTGTTTCATTCAGATGTAGGCTCAAGTTTAACATGCTATCAATACACAAATACAACAACATTCAAAACACAAGTGTGTTTTACCGGTTTATTGGCCATTTTGATAACTTTACGGCGTCTAATACTTACTGTCACACCTAACTGGGTACCCAGTGTTTAGCGAGGACCTTCAAAATCTAGTTAGCAAGGCTCCTATCAGCTGAATGAATGGTCAGCAGACGTGTTATGAGTAAGTTTAAAATCCTAGTGTAGCGGATTGTGTGCTTTAGTCAGATTTGTATGTTGATGTTTTTTGTTTAACCTCTATTTAAAAATACTTTAGCTTTAAGAGTTGCTGATTTGCTATGAGTTCCAATTTTTATCACTATTTACAGAATGACTCTTCTTTAACCATATACCTAAAACTGTTTACACTTTCAACATATCTGTATCAGACATTTGGTCTTTTCTTTAGTCTGCACCACCACAATACCAGCATTATATAAACATGCAAATTACAAAAAAAACAAACATTTAAATTTGCCAGAATTTTAGTTCAAATTATTGTATATTCTCACCTGACACAGGTTCATGGTGTCTTTCCTGATCTGGAAGTGGGGGAGAAGTGAACTGCTGGAGATCTTTCAACTTCTGTCTCACATGTTCTCTAGCTTTGGATGCTCTTGCTACCTTCTGCATAAAGAGTAAATCAATCCCTTCATTTCATACACTTCATTTCTTAGCCTGCTCAGCTCAAAAAAGTCTTGCTCAGAAAAAAGTGTACATCTAAATGAGCCAGGTCTTACTCTTCAATTTCAAAATATCCTCTAAAAATAAATAAACAGGTTGAAACCTATGTGCAAATATGAATTTGTCAGTAATGAATACTGAAATGACAGATAGAGAAGACTATTGTAACTTCAGTGGCAAAACTATTATATCTACCAAAATTGCAATGTAAATGTATCTATTTAAGAAAGAGGAAAAATTATATACATGTATAACAAATGCAAGAAAACAGTTTTATTATAGCACATCCAAAAAGAATTTTTCAGTTCACTACTGAAAAAATAATTATATTTTTTACCTTCTCCTGTAATATAATAAAAATCTAGTTAAAACAGTTTTCTGTTGACTTATTGAAATACCCTAACTGAAGTTACCTTTATGAGACAACATTTAAGGACATGGTTAATATTAACTGTGTTTCAGAACTCAGTAATCAAATTATTACTTTAACCATGTTTTTTAGGTTAAATGAACATTAGAAATCTATCAATATAATACTGTAAAGTCAAAAGTACACAATTATAAACAAACATGCTGTGCTAAATACATTTGCACACAAAGTTCTGACAATAAATAAAAAAGTTGCCATTTATATAACAGTGATGTTTTTGTTTATTTCTAAAATACCTTGCAGCCACCAATTATAGTCATTATAGCGAAGTCCACTTTTCTCGAGGAGGAAGCCCCAGACAATTGTCTGGTTAAAACTACTGCAGCTGAAAGATCTTCTCACATTAAGTCTTTTGCCCAAAACGGGACTGGAACCCATGTAGTGTGAGACTAAGCAGGCTGTGGGGTTGTGTGTACAAGTTGCTGAATGCGCTTTCTTACATATCTCAAAAGGGGGCAATTTTTTAGTTTTGTAAAGTTTATACTTACTTCTAACTTCCTTTGCTTTCTTTTAAACTCTCTTTGAATAGCTTTCAGCTTTTCTTCCAGCTCCTGTCAAATAATAATAAAGAATGAAGATAACACAAGGCATACCAAGTTTTGTATAAAAACTGCACAACACATTCCCCTGGAGAATGTTTCTTGATTAGCTGTTTGTTTTCAGCACTTGTTACATGACCAGTCCAAGTTGCCAAACAAACATGCCTTAACAGGTTGTCTAGCTGACCTGCTCTGACCTGGAAGTTCTAGTTCATCTTGGTCTTTCCTAAGCAACAAGTACCTAAAAGTTGATACATCATTACTGATTTTAATTGTGTCAGTGCAACCTAATTTATTTAAAAAAAAAAAAACTACTGGTAATTTTTCTAATTATTTATCAATTTTTTATCATCCATCATTAATTTTTCCTTTATCATCCATAATATTTCTATTCTGTATAATCTATTATTAGGTACCCTTTATTTTTTATATCTATTCTTCATCATCAATAATTCATTCATCCTTCATATTCATCATCTACTAACATGTAATCATCCATTCTTTATCCAACTAATACACGTGGAAGAGATTGGTTAGCACAACCTTTAATAGCAAAGGAAAAGAATGCTGGGGATATAAATTTTGAGACTTTTTCCTGTTGTTTTTTTTATCTTATTTTGGGGGTTGGCAGATAGAGGTTTACACCTTAATCAAAACATCAGTGATCAGGGGCTAGCTGACTGGTATACTTAATGCCCAATGCCCAAGTTGGATAACTTGCCCTTGCCTTGCACTATGTTGTTTATATCACAACAACATAATAGACGTTGTCAATTTAAAAACTACTGACAATCTGACAGCTTCTGCCTCTACTGTTGCTGACAGTGGGCATTTTCCATGATGATTCAGCCTATTTCATAATTATATGATTGACATCAATTCTGTGTTTATGCAAATCAGAACTCTTCCATTCATCATCTTCAGAAAGTTTTCATTTATTCAACTTTCTTTGATTTTTAATGGGGATGGCTTAATCCATTCTGAAGCCTTGCAGAAAGCTTCAGAAGATGTATAGTTTACAATGATGGGTTTGCTGAGATCCCATAACCTTCATCCCACCCCTCAAATAATGCCAAAGCTACACAACAAAAATGGTTTGGGGATTTTAAAAAATGCTTAAGAGAATGTTCACTTTAAAAAACAAATTTTAAAGACAAAACATTTCTTAACTGACCATTTTCTTTGTTTTTTTACAAATGACAACTTTTAAGATTTACCATACTTGAGTCCTAGTTGACATGAAAACATGCCCATCTAACCATGTCACTGATGATTTTTTTTTAAAAAGCACAAATGCTGCATTGTCTGGCATCATCTTTTAAAGAATCCTTAAACAATGTGCCTCTGAGATAGCACCCATAGTTACCTCACACTTTAACAAGACTTTAAGCAATGCCCTTGTGCCTAATGACTGGAAACAAGCATGTATCACAACAATATTTAAGAAAGGTAAAGATTTCCTTGCAAATAACTACAGACCTCTTTTACTGATATGTATAGCCTGCAATGTGATAAATCATATACTAGTAAGTAAAATTCTTGACATGACAGGTGGTGACAGGACAGGTGTTGACAGCCTGACAGGATTAGATCTACTTTCTGGTAAAATTTGTTCCAATATGAGACATCTTGCCCTGACCATATATACACTGTAATGGAAGGAAAGTACCAAATGCTGGGCGACTGATAATTTCGTTTCAGGCGTGTTGGTTTAATTGGAACAACTTCTACTTGTTCATATGTTTGTTTTGGTTTATCGCACCTTCAATAGTATTTCGGATATCTAGAGGTGTGTCCACTTGAAGCATTATTACCTTTTCGCTTATTTCTGTTATTTGTTTTGATTCTGATTCACGCTTATTTTCAGTTGTGTGCTGCATTTTCGAAATGATATCTGTGTAAACAACACAAACTTCAGCCTTCTATCACTTCATATTTAGCTCCATTTTCTCCGTAGTTTTCACAATATTTCGGACGATAAAAGGGCACGATGTAATCAGAGAATATCGAGTGATAATGAACCGGATATCAAAACAGCAGGCCGATTCCGGTTGCGCTTGCGCAACGTGAAAAGGTTGTCAGCCCGTAATAATGTTTTTGACATTATCATATAAAATGTAATTTCGTGTTAGCTATCTACTGTGGAAAACCATTTTTTATCATTCAGTACAGTGAACGGACAGTCCGACAACCATGTGTGGCTTGTGTTGAAACCTCAGAAAATCATTCGAGCATCGATATCAAGTAGAATGTTCACCATTTCTAATTAGTGATAATAAATAACGCATTTGTTTACAATCATTCAGCCTTTAAAAAGGGAGGCTCATGTCCGTCCCAGCTGAGCCGAAATCCCCTATGTGTGGGCCGGGTTCCCCCAAGCCATATGACTGTCTCCTCAAGTTCCTGCTGGTAGGAGACAGTGATGTGGGGAAGGATGAATTGTTGAATGGAATGGAGAATGGTTCCACAGAATCGCCATACAGTGCTTCCAGTTGTGGTGAGATTGTATATCATAACACTAAATATGCAGTATTAAAATATGCATGATTAAATGATGGAAAAACATACAATTAATAAAATTTAGAATATCATGTCTGTTACTGAGCATGTTGTTATATGTTTTGTCCTGGAATTGCTTTAATTATAAATTTCACACATGCCATCGGTGACAGGCATAAGACACATTGACCGATCAAATGGCAATGTATATCTATAACATTTAAGGTAAACAACATAGATCAGAAGTTGTGTTGAACATTCTTGCACAATTTGGGATATGGCAATTGCACAAATACATGTTCCTGATCACTAAAAATTTGAACTGATTCTTTCTTTTTACCCAAATCATCCAACTAGCAGAGAAATATTAAAACATTTCATGCAAATTGACATGGATTTTGTCCAGACAAAGAGATTTGAATGCTTTTTGATTTATTTCTAAGAAAAAGCACTGTAACAACTTCAAATTTCTATCAACTTTTATTTAAGAATATCCTTTCCTACTATGTTTATATACAAGTTTACCTTCCAACTAGGGGTGTAACGATATACCGTACAACGGTATACTGCGGTTCTATATTCCTGGTTTGGTTCACGGTTCACTTCTCAAGAATTACGGTACGAACCGTGCGTTACAGTTAAGTAAAAATCCTACACTGTACTCTTGAGTTCATGTCGAATCGTTGTTGAGTCAGTAGTGGACTATTTTTTTAACACTGGGAAAACGACAAAGTGAATCAAGATATAGCACTTTTATGACAATGTTTGCCGAGATGTAAGCATTCTTGTTTTCAAGAGTAGCTGATCATTCAGAACAGTATTTTGTCAGTCTTAATTCTAGTTTACACCATAAGAAAGTTAAATTAGTAAGCTATGTAGTATATCTTGAATTGGTGAAGCGCATTGCGTAAAGCTAATTAGTATTCAAAATGGCAGCTGTCGAAAACTTTTAATCTCTGAGAAATCACTGTAAATATAGGCTTGCAAGTTCTTAGTTTCAGTAAATAGTTATGCCAACATATTGTTTAATATAAGTCATGGTGTAATAGTGTATCTATGTTATAAGCAAAAATGTATCATTGGTACCAAAAAATTATGTATCGCGATGCGTATAGGTCAACTTTTATACAGTGCCATATTCCAATTTACACATATGCAATGTTGTTTATGTTACAGTCTCATCAGAACCCAATGACCAAGTACCTCCCAGTCATCTCTACTTATTATGATTATTTCAGGTATTGACTATAAGACCACAACTATACTGTTAGATGGACGACGTGTCAAGCTTCAGTTGTGGTTTGTATATTATTATGTGCTTAGTGAAATAAACAGTACATTTATAAAACTACTATGTACATATATAGTAGTTATGGTCATTATAATGATGTCAAATTACCATTGATGAGGACACACACCCCAGACAAATGTCTAGATAGAACATTTGTAGCTTGAAGAACCTCCTACAGCTAGTACTAAAGCCTACCCCTTGACACTGTAAAGGGTCTTTTTTATCAACACTGATGTTATTATGAAAAAGACTTAAAATTGTAACCTGATTATATTCTGATTATGTTAAACGACATCATATTTGGTGCCGTATGACCTATCAAGTCTAGATGTGCCATAAAACCCTAAAAATATTAAAGACTTGTCACATTCATTACTATTATCACTAAGTTATTAACTGAAAGTTTGTCAAATTTTGATGATGTTCAGTTTTTTACATTTTTTGACTTTCTTTATAGTTGTAAAATTGAATAAATTTTGCTTGTAATTAATCCACTCTTTGTTTTCAACAGGGATACATCAGGACAAGGCCGATTCTGCACAATATTCAGATCCTACTCACGAGGGGCACAGGTATACTAAATGATGAAATTTATTCATGTATAATTATTGTATTGTGACATTTTTATTAAAAGACAATTCGATGGAATTACATTTTTATGAAGGAATGTTATTTTGTATGGCTCAAAAATAAATTTTACATTATTACGTGCATTAGGTCTTAAGTGATAAATTGTAAATCATTTTATAGGAACATGTATTTCTTCTTTTGTTATAACTGAAGTGTTGATAATATGTTCTTGTCAACAAACTATGATTCAGACAGCCATAATAAGACTTATCTTTGTGGGTTTGGCAAATTTACAATGAAATTATTGTTTTGTTTCTATTACGTTCTTCAACTACATCATAGAGACACAATTATCTTCATTATAGTGACTTCTAGCTATTATTAACTCATTGTACCCTAATGACGCATTAAAGCGGCACAAAAAACAGCCTCCTCATGCCGGGAGACGACTTATCGCGTCGCATTTTACCCGTGTCTGGCGCCGAGCGCCGCATTAAGGCGGCCCTGAAAATGTCTCGGCTACTGCCGAACGCCGCGTTAATGCGTCCATCATATTTGCTGGTTAAAACTCATGTTTTCAATCACTTTCGAGTCTCGGCCAATCAAGTACATCACAGTATCGTAAATGCTAATGTCATCTTAATCTAAATCTACCGGCTTAAATCCTTTTTTGTTATTTTAATTATTGTAGCGAGCAACAGAAAAATCTGCAACATTTTCTCTGATTGAAGTGATTCACATCTAATTTGAAACATTTCTCGGCTGAAATACGATCGTAAAAGCAGTTTTCAAATGATTAATTTATACTTCTATCTCAGCCAATTAGAAACCTTGTTATATAATATATTGGAATTTCATGTAACCCGGATGTAAACACAATGAATTAATTATGTCGAGACAAAGAAAAACGGCGATGTGGCATTGTGCCTTACTGTTAGCTTTAAGATTCCTACTTATACGCACATGTATCGGAGGATATGTGGAATTACCTACGTCAGATCCAATAATTATATGATAATTGCAGATATCAATAGATAAAAGACACAATCTAACTCTTGGAAATCGCCGAAGTTTTCTATCAAATATGAAGTTTAAGAGCGTTATTTTCTCAAACTACCGGTAAATCGCAACTTTAAATCAAAGATGGCCGACTGTTTTAAAGTTACTCATTATATAAAATATTATATAAAGCAGTGTTATTTACTTTATAAACATAAAAAACTTGATGAGGTCAATATTATTTCACTTTAATAATTAGAACTGTGTTAATTTTGATATTGTCAATCTTACGTGTTCTTCAGATTTCACTCTTTTCTGAAGTATTTCTTCTCATACCGTGTTAAAAATTACATGGTTGTGTAAAGCACTCTCTGTGCTTCAAGTATGTGAAAATATCCCTTTAGAGTACTTCCAAAATGACATGTTTATTGTGTTGTGTATACAACAATCCCCGATATCTTCCACTGACCGGTAATCCACACCAGATGTGTCTCGGCATGAGGGGCAGATAAGACCCCCACCTGGTGTAGGGTATAACTGGAGAAATGCCTCTAGGGTACGACTGGACAATTAGCTGTAGGGCACAATGAGTTAATCTGGGTTAAGCCAATGGCACACCACAAGTTAGCTTGACAACCTCCTACAATTTTTTTTAATCTTCCAAGACTCAAACCCACATGGCGAGGAAAAGAAAGTTTGGATGAGTTACAAGTCGGCTACATGGCCATGGGTGCCTCCTTTTTTAGCTCAGATATTTTATACTTAAATTGTCTTTCTCTATACAGATAACCTTTTTTTTTTAAAGCAAGTTATTTGTACTTAATTTAGGTTTTTTCATGGTGACAATGTATACATACTTATATTTTTATTGTATATATTTTCAGGGAATTCTCCTTGTGTATGACATCACTAACAAATGGTCATTTGATGGTATAGACAGATGGATCAAAGAAATAGATGAAGTAAGTTGTTTGTTTTAATATGTCATAGTATACATCTTTTTGAAAAAGAGCATTGAGGTCAAGTACTGAAGAACCTAAGTTCAAACCAAAGCAGTGCTGTACCATGACATATGCTCAAGCAATTATAAGGGTAGTTCGACAATTCATTGGCCCAGTATACATATGTGACTGGGTGTGTTGTTATTTCAGATGTTCACATCATGTTATTCCAGTAAATGCATCTATTACCTGCTTCAAGTAAACACTGTCTCATATAAATGACATTGTTTTATGACAATAAAGCAAGAAAGCAAGAAACTTTTCTTAATTTATTAAATGTCATCATTGTACAGGAGTGATGGTTAATAAAAGATGTACTAAGCTTCTAAGACCTGAATTTTAAATCTACATTTTTTTTTAAATTACAACAGAAGTGATTATTGGACACTTTTCATTATCAAATCTGAATATGCCTTTTTTGCAGGTGTAACTTTTTAGCCCCTCACCATATTAAGGATTTGGCATTATAAGAGCTTAAGCATTCTTCAAGATTTAATGTATTTTTTGCAGCTATTGACAAAAATAAACTCACTTGCAGAAATTAATTTTAACAAGGTACGACAAATACACCTTGCTAGCATGCACTAGTTGTTTCTAAGATCCATGGTTAACAATGATTTATTCTGTTTTCCTTTGCAGCATGCCCCTGGTGTTCCCAAGATCCTTGTGGGTAACCGTCTCCACCTGGCTTACAAGAGGCAGGTCAGTGAGGGAGAGGCTGAGGCGTATGCTGTGAAGAATGAAATGGCCTTCTTCGAAGTAAGTCCACTGTGTGACTTCAATGTGACAGAATCGTTCGCCGAGCTATCCAGGGTGGCCATCAAGAGGAATGGCATGAGCAGGTCCTGGGGAGGATACAAAGGTAACGTTTATGTTAATTTTTGTCCTCCTTTTATAATATTACATTTCTTTACATTAGAGAGAACTTTTTTTATAAAAGAATAAGTTATCATAGTAATAAAGTAGTACCTTTTCTGTTCTCTTTATGCATTTACCTGTCGTATACAAATATTGGAAAGTTAGGGAAATATTTAACATGTAGGTCTTTAATTTAAAAAAAAAAGATTCACTAATACTTAGAACTAGAAAGAAACAAAAATATACATAAATAAAATCCCTCTTTTAGACTGTTTTAGACTAAATTACTGAAAGTTATAACAAAAATTGAAGATATTAAAAAAATGCAAACTGCCAAGCCTGACATTGATGGATATTTATTTCATAATTTAATAGAACTGGTGGTGCTTACTATCTATAATACTACAGTACAAGACAGAATAAAGATATCAATATCTTTTGATAAAAAACTTTATTTGACCCAAAAAATTACAACAAACTTGTATCAATTACTAACAAAGTACAGAAATTATGATACATGTATAACATGTAAGTTATTAAAAGAGAGTGCATTTAGCAGTATCATACTTTGTTTTCAGTGTTGAGTCTACAGGAACTAGCATGTCGAACCATTGTGTCTAGTACCACCATATATGGCATAGAGCAATTGCCACTGCCACAGACTCTGAAAAATCATCTCAAATCTTATGCGCTCACTAACAAGACCCGTGCCAGAATGTTAAGCTTCATTCACCGGGACACAAAGGATAAGCATAAAAAAGTGAAGTATCTCAACCCCCAGGACTCCCCGCCTGCTCACTGTCGCAAGAGTTGTGTGATAAGCTAGTATACCTGTCATGTGACCTGCTGCCATTGGGCGATATTGGGGGTGGTTTGGTTGACTAGACGGAACAAAAAATTAATTCCTGGAAGTGTTGTTGTGTTGCATATTTCAAATGTGTGAGTACATCAGATGCCAGGTTAAACAGAGATAATGTTTAAGTGGTTAAGCTAGCTTAGTCATTAGTGCTTTCAATTTTATATCAACAGATCCTGGGTTCGTGGCACAGACTGGCCACACATTTTCTCCTTCTGTTACCTTAATCCAAGGATAAAAAAAGGAATGTTTCTCCCATTCATATTGTTTACTTCAAGGGTATTATATGTGTAATGATGTAGGAAGTGTTAAATATACAAAAAAATACAATGAATTGAGAACATGATTACTTATAGTATTACATTTGTAAACAAAAATGTTCCTCATTTTAGGGGGTTGTTCTTACTGTATTTTACCAGGATCTTGACTTTACATGACAATAACTATGACAATGTCTGTGTAGCATTGTCAGTTGCTATTGTACTACAAAGTCTGACCCCTTTTATGTACAATTTTGTATGGAAACATTGATATAATTCCATCCTGCCACATTTGTTAATATTTAATTGATGATTTCTAATCATTTCCAACGATGAACTTCAAATATAACTTGTTTTACCATTGTTAGAGACTCAGCTGCAATTAGTGTAATTCCTGATCAGACATCATTCTACTTGTGCAGCTGCTTGATCTTAATCTAATCTTTTTTGCATAGCCTTGATAAGTTCATGCTTACCAGGTAAAGAAGTGGCACGTTTTAAATGTGTATTGTAATGTACAAAAACACAATGTGAACGTATTTGTTAACCAACACACTGACGTCGGAATCCGTTTGTCAAGGTAGTTCAGCCAAACGCCTGTTTCAGCAGTTGAGCATTCCAAGAACAGGACGAGGTAAATCTCATAAAAGTCTTGAGTATCTCATTTTATTATGGTGCATATTATTCTGAGCGCATGCTAACATACATGATCTGATGTGCTATCTATATCTAGATATACAAATATATTGTTTGTTTGTATTTTTTTTCTAAAAAGACTTTTCTGTTAAAACTTATTGCTGTTGTCTATCTCTATATATTATTATAGTTCTCATTTTCAGATTTTTGTACACTAAATTACTTTCATATCTCTGGCACTTTGCGTTAAATGGTTAAAGGTCATTATATGTCTTTAAATTTTGCATCCATTTTGCTTCCATTTGAGAATTTGCCTGTTAATGGTGGTTTGTTCTCAATGAAACATGTAATATCATGTCAGCAATGTGACATTTTCTTAAAAGAATATCATTGTCAATTAGTGTAACTAAATGAATAATGAAAATTTAAAGATAAATAATCTTGTACAATAAGTCAGAAGAAACTTTGATGGTTTTAAAAAAAATGTTTATCATGTCATCTACATCTATGTGAATGTATCAGGGGCTTTAAATGCTTGTTAAATAGCACCAATTTTCATCTTGTTCCATTAAGGTAACCAATACAAATACAAAACGAAAAAGAAGCATTGTCAAGGCAAAAATAATATAACTTAAATCATTATCTTCCTTATGTCTCATTAGAAATGACTTTCTTGCTGCTTTTAATGATTTTGACATCAACACCTTCTTTTATATTGAGTTATCTCCTGAACCATTATTATAATACAGTTGTTGTATCAATGTTTTAGAGAACATATTTCAGCTAGGCACCTTAAGTAAAGTGTCACTTTCAGCTATCTCCCTAAAACTAAGTGTATCCGTACCTTAACTTATGTGTCATTTTTATCTATGCACCTAAATCTAGGTAGCATCATCAGCTTGGCTCCAGTAGCTTGGTGTCGTGATCAGCCAGACAACTTGCGTTATGTGTCATTATCAGCTAGGCACATAAAGTTAGGCATCCTTTTCATCTAGGCAACCAACAGACAGCATCATTATCAGCCAGGCGCCTTATTAAAATCTTTCCTTTCATAATTTTTTCCCTACACAAAATTTTTGTGTGCTTGTGTGGTCTCCTCAGCCCCAAAATGACCTGGTTCACGTCTCAGTCTGGGAAAATACTTCCCTGTGCATCTCCCAACTGACCTACAGTTCCCCAGAGGTTCTACCCAGACATTTGTCTGCAATCTTCAACCATCACTTGTTGCTGTTTGATGCCAAAATATCACCATGAACGTGTAATGGCAATGAATCAAACAGAAGACATCATGATTTCAAATCACTTTGGTCATGACTTTGCATGTTCATGCATTTCTATTATAAATTCTATTGCTGACCATTCTGCCTAACCACACTAGGCTTGTTTTTCAAGGGCCTACTCTAGCTATGACTACTTAAGACTTTTTCAACTTTGTTACAGTTGCATATTTACTAAAGGCATGTTGCATTAGTTTCTAGTAAGTAAGCTTTGTATGTTATTGCTTTGCCTCCATTTGGATACATTTGTCTAAATTGCTATTGATTTATAGCACATTGTATTCTCCCATTATTGCTGACCGCTTTTAAACACTGTCTGAAAGTTGAAGTTTCCCATGGTTATAAAATGAAGCTTAAACCTGTGATAATATAAAAATCTCTAAATGATGATGCCTGTATCAGACTTAAGATAAGAAAATCTTTAAGCAAAAGCTTAGAAATATACACAGTTCAAGCGCTGAGTTTTTTTTTTGTTAACCGTGGATCAGTCTGTGAAATGTTAATGCTAAACCTGCTACACTTGTCAAAAAACCACAACATCATCTTAAGATAACACTACACATTTTAAGACTATCAGCAAACAGTATAGATCATGATCAGATCCAGATCTACAGTGTTTGTCTTAGCCTGATTGATGTGTGCTTAGCAGGTTATGGGTTTAGTACTTTTCTGTGTTGTTTTCATAGATGCACATCAGAGTTGTTGATTTTTTTCATTTAGTCATACATGTTGTGATTTTTTTTACTTTTATACATGTCATTAAGCTGTACCATGTATTTGTAGAGATATCTTTATATAGAGCTCAGATATAGACATTCATTAATTAGGATGCAGCAGTGCAAGAAGGCATACATGTATGTGTTATGCATTTATGTTTATGTTTTATTGGAGTAGTATAACTGCAGGTAAAATGATTTTTTGATAGATTGGGGTTTTATTCTAACAAGCTAAACAATCATTTGAAGTGGGTTACCTAATTGAACATATAAGTCACATTTAACTTTTGATGCTGAGAGCTATTGAGAACAAACATTATTTTATATCTGTGAGGAAAACCCCACCAAAATATAGCCAAACTTATAATAAAATTGATGTCTTTCTAGGACAATTGCAAGATACTGTATCATACTTAATTTGTCTTTTAGAAAAGCTTTATTAATATGATTGAAATGATAAAAAAAACACATTTTTATTGTGAAGAAATAAATTTGAGTGAGTATGTCACCTAAGTATTTTATGAGGAATTGCACATATGTATAAACAGCAGTGTCTGCAATTTTCTCAGCAAGTACTTTGGATTGTATTTAGCACTCAAACTTTCAGCATCAGTTCAATTTTTCCTTGTCCAAAATGTTACTTCTCAGCATGTACGGTTGTTATGGTGGGGTTTAATATCCTTATTTTATAATTGCATATAAATGCTTTATCTGATTTTTCATATCAGCATACTTTAAAGACTTCCTCAAACATAAACAAAAACAATCAATGTTATATTGGTAGTATTCATGTACTGGGATAACTGATAATAACATTTACAAAGACAAACAAAAAATAAGGATAATAACTAAGGTGATATGGCCAAAGTGAGTTCTCTGCTCTTGAATCGTCTAGGGATCGTCTAGAGAGTTCTTGTATTCAGAGTATGTGATGTGTTTATCTGGTATTTGCTGCATCATCAGAGGACTGGACTAATTTCTGGTCACATGACCATTTAGGAACTGGTAGATATGCTAGAACTTGGATGTACAGCAGTCCTCAATGATGTGACCCTCAAGGCCATGTGACCAGTTATCAGTCAGCTGATGAAGGCAATGTGGTTGCCAAAAATTCCAGAAGCACAAACCATGTCCTCGGAGTACAGGAACTTACCATTTACAGAGGAGACAAGGGTTATAATCATTAGACTGCTGTATTTTGTTAATTACCCATACACATGCTTAGTCATTGTCTTACCTCTACTTGCAATGGTTACTAACCATATTGCTAAAAACTCAGTAGCAGGTATTGCAGGTCCCAGAAGAAGCTTGTCTATCTGGATCGACAGTATTGGCTGAAGCCAGATCAATGATGCTTAGCATGCTGACAGTTATATTCTGTTCTGCAATGGGTGTTATAAACAAAGTGTGGCAACTGTATTACTTAAAGTACTTGTCAAAATGTCCATGGGGTAATTTTTTAAAATATTGTCAGTTTTTTCTTTGGAGTAATTTGTAAATACTGTTTTATTTATTAATTTATATGTACAATTGAGAAAACATATCTGTAGATTGCTCACAATATGGAATTTGTTTTTGTGACTTTTTTTGTAATCTGTGGATATGCCACACTTTCTGTCAAAAGGTACATTAACCAAAACGATGTACAAAAGCTGGTTAATATTTGTTACTTTCATCACTTGTGATAAAGTAAGTTTGGACTTTCTTAAACATGATAAATCTAGTTTCATGAAGCCAGTAAGTTAATTACCATACTTTAATTGATGTAAATTGAAGTACAATAAAGCATTGTGTTTAGTATACTAGTGACTGGTGTGTTTTATTTATGTCTGAAGGTTGCTTATACTTACATAGACTGCTGTCCATCAGATTTGTTTACATTACACATCTATCATCTGGAGGCATGTGCACTCTACTGGTGTGTGTAAACAGATAATAGTACTAAACTCATCCAATGCCATGTATCATTCTGTACATAACTCATCTTGTATATACTGTTTGTTGTTTTGTAGATTTGTTTTAAAAGCCCCTGATTGGCATAAAATAAAATTTGAAAAAACACCCCGATTGTTGTGTTGTCTTTTTCTGTTTTGTTATATCCCAATAAGCCTGACTTTCGTTAAATATTTAGCTTAAACTCTTGCTGTTTTGGAAAAATACAATTAAATTAGCCTGGTAACAGATTGTCATATAGATTTATTGCTCTAAGGAGCAATATTATGTTAAACCACAAAATTAACACATTGAAATGTTACACCAGATCATTAGATTTTGTGCTAAGCGGATATTTTGGTTGGTATTGCCATAGAATAAATTAAAAGACTTATGCACTTTTAACCCATTTATGTTTCAACAATATCGAGTGGGAATGAACGTTTTGTGCAAAAGTCAGCAAATGTCACTATAACTGTCTTGCTATTGACAAAATAATATATTGTTATTGATCGTAGAGGTTCCCTTAATTCTGATAAGGTCTCTTTGAAACACGCGTGCCCGCATACAGAGAGGTGTAACTAACAAGTTTGTTAATATTCAATCTTAATATAGTTAATATAGCAGCTTATAGTGTAGAAGGTGTTTTGAACGTTAAAGTTAATTGGTCACATTTATGATACATATAACCGCGTGTTAATACAACCACTGCACTTCATTAATATTAAATACGCATTTGTACGTCACTATCGAGCCAATCGGTGAATGCTTTATGCTGATGTATACATGACATATAGAACCGCATGCACGGTTCAAAGACATACCATGGTGTTGCAATAAAAATGGTTAAAAAGGATGAAACACATCTAGACTCGCTTGAGTCTCCTATTCTGAAGACAACACGTTTTGAAGGTCTGCATGTTAACGTTTGAAATCTTGTGAAATTAGAATAGAGCTAATATTTTATTCCATTCGCCGTTGTGGTTTAACACACTACTGCTTTTGTGAACAAATCAAATCTTTCCTTTTTAAAAAATGCCACTTGGGAAAGGCTTTCAAACTGGGACGTTTGAGTGTAACAAAACTTGGCACAACTTATTCATCGGTTATTCTAAAGATAAGGAAATATGACAAAGTCGTATGGGCATTGCAAAATATACCAAAAGACACAGAACAAATCTATTCACATGCAAGCCAAATGTGAAAGTAAGAAGAAATATGTGAGAAGTCATTGAACAACAAGAGCAAACCCAACAGTAACCGCCTTGGAACGATCAGTCGGCAAAAGGGACTGGCTGGGGTACTATATTTAAAACCGGTTTTACAGAGATCTAACCTTGCACTTTCTGATGGGTTTCACAAATGCATGCAATGAAATGATAGCCAATTTATTTGAATAAATAAATGTCTAAGCGCTGTCGTTTTTTAGATAATTTGTACGATTCGAGACTTCAAACGATACTTAAATACATTTTTTAGCATTAACAACAGTTTACCCTGTTTAAATACCGTTAAATTTCACATATTTTATGAAAACATTCACTTATTCGACTAAGCTATATAAAACACACTCATTTCCTTTTTTTAAATGACACACCATTGGTTATTGGACTTATTTGACGTTTTTTCTACAGTGTCATTCGACATCAATAATTTATTTATTTTATTCTTATTTGTATCACTTATACCAGATTTACAAGAAAAAGTTCTGTAATATTTGTTAATTATCTAAATATGGCCAAATTTGATAAATTTTAAAGTAACCAAAAGTAACCGTTTACTTTGGTAGCAATAATATATATTAATAATTTGAATCATAAAATGCACCCATAAAATAACGATTGCCAATCCTTGTTTATTTTATTGTTTTCAAAGATTATTTAATCGGATCAATGTCTTTTCAAAATTCAATCTTCTGTATTAACTGATAGAAAATGCCAAGTTGGCTATAAAACTACACCACTTATTACATAACGAAAACTTTAACTCATGGTGTTTATAGATAATTGGTTAAGTGATTTGTTTCTCGTTTAGATGAGAAAGCTAATGTAATGGCTTATTTTCTTTTGTAGGTCGTATTTAAATTCGCTCGGGCTTGCCTTGCGTCAGCATACATAAGTAGGTCGAAATTGAGATTGGACAGAGCTCTACGTAAAAAATAGAGGAAATTGACCAAAAGTCACAAAGCCGCTTTAAGAACTCGGGTACCTCATTCGGATTGCTTTCAGTGTTGTTAAATGCCAAACAGGATCATTTCGGTAGTCATTTACGACACTTGGAATGTTATCAGAACATAATATGGAACTGTCCTTGTCATTGATCACTAACCCCAGTTCTAATAACACACAATTATCAGTTACAAACTTTAATAACCCAAGTGTCTAAACAGCGGAAATGGCTAATAAAATATTGTTCTTTGTCAAATCATTTTTTTCCAATGACAATTTTGGACATGAAAACATTACCGGTAAAGGTTATTGACTTTTTGATGTAAAAACGAGGCGCCGATAAATGTTCCAATTGGTTTGTATACATCATCGTTCACTGAAATGACCCTCTCTATTACATGGTACATAGCAGTGAACCCAATAGATATCTTCTTTTTCACTTCAAAAACGATTTCTATTTATTTATTTTTTTGTTTCAAAATTTCACATATTTTATGAAGACAATACGCTTATTCGACTGAGCTATAGAAAACACGCTCATTTCCTTTTTTAAATGACATAATCTACACACCATTTGTTATTGGACTTATTTGACGTATTTCCTACAGTGTCATTCGACATCAATAATTTATTTATTTTATTTTATTTTTATTTGTATGACATATACCAGAATTACAAGAAAACGTTCTGTAATATTTGTTTATTATTTAAATCTGGCTAAATTTGATAAATTTAAAAGTAACCAAGGTAAATTAATGCAGTCAGTTTGCAGCCGTCGACAAAGTAATCAATGTAAATCAGTGCGGCTAGTTTACCAGGTGCTTGAATCATTGCACCCAGTATGCCAGAAGTCGACACTGTAGTAAAGTTAAGTCGTTGCGACCAGTCTGCCAGACGTCGACAAAGTAATCAATGTAAATCGGTGCAACCAGTCTGTCAGACTCCGACAAAATAATCAATGTAAATCGGTGCGACCAGTCTGTCAGACGTCGACAAAGTCATCAAGGTAAATCGGTGTGACCAGTCTGTCAGACGTCGACAAAGTAATCAATGTAAATCGGTGCGACCAGTCTGTCAGACGTCGACAAAGTAATCAAGGTAAATTGGTGCGACCAGTCTGTCAGACGTCGACAAAGTAATCAATGTAAACCGGTGCGACCAGTCCGTCAGACGTCGACAAAGTAATCAATGTAAATCGGTGCGACCAGTCTGTCAGACGTCGACAAAGTCATCAAGGTAAATCGGTGCCACCAGTCTGTCAGACGTCGACAAAGTAATTAGGTAAATCGGTGTGACCAGTCAGTTTGACGTCCAAAAAGTAATCAAGGTAAATCGGTGTGACCAGTCTGCCAGACGTCGACAAAGTAATCAATGTACATCGGTGTGACCAGTCTGTCAGACGTCGGCAAAGTAATCAATGTAAATCGGTGTGACCAGTCTGCCAGACGTCGACAAAGTAATCAAGGTAAATCGGTGTGACCAGTCTGCCAGACGTCGACAAAGCAATCAATGTACATCGGTGTGACCAGAATACCAGACTTCGACAAAGAGTCGAGATATATCAGTGGAACCAGTCTGCAAGGGGTCAACAAAGTTGTCAATGTATATTAGTGCGACCAGTATGCTAGACCTCGACGAAGTTCTCACTGTAGACCAGTGCGACCACTATGCTAGACCTCGACGAATTAGTCACTGAAGATCAGTGCGACCAGTATGCAAGACCTCGACGAAGTTGTCAATGTATATTAGTGCGACCAGTATGCAAGACCTCGACGAAGTTGTCAATGTATATTAGTGCGACCAGTATGCTAGACCTCGACGAAGTTGTCAATGTATATTAGTGCGACCAGTATGCTAGACCTCGACGAAGTTGTCAATGTATATTAGTGCAACCAGTATGCTAGACCTCGACGAAGTTGTCAATGTATATCAGTGCGACCAGTATGCTAGACCTCGACGAAGTTGTCAATGTATATCAGTGCGACCAGTATGCTAGACCTCGACGAAGTTGTCAATGTATATTAGTGCGACCAGTATGCTAGACCTCGACGAAGTTGTCAATGTATATTAGTGCAACCAGTATGCTAGACCTCGACGAAGTTGTCAATGTATATCAGTGCGACCAGTATGCTAGACCTCGACGAAGTTGTCAATGTATATCAGTGCGACCAGTATGCTAGACCTCGACGAAGTTGTCAATGTATATTAGTGCGACCAGTATGCTAGACCTCGACGAAGTTGTCAATGTATATTAGTGCGACCAGTATGCTAGACCTCGACGAAGTTGTCAATGTAAATTAGTGCGACCAGTATGCTAGACCTCGACGAAGTTGTCAATGTATATTAGTGCGACCAGTATGCTAGACCTCGACGAAGTTGTCAATGTATATTAGTGCGACCAGTATGCTAGACCTCGATGAAGTAATCAAGGTAAATCAGTGCGACTGGTTTGTTTCATGACTGCCACTGGCTTGATGCGCCATGGACAGTTGCAAGTACAGTTACAAGTTAATTGATTTCTAATACAAGCACTGATTGCATTAAGGGCTTTGAACACCTCTGTCATTTTTACGAACATCAATATACGGAGATACCGGGAGTGGTTGAGTAGTTGTGGTTTTCACTCTGTACCCTGCCTAAACCAATCTGTCAATTAAGATTATTAAATGACAGAAAAGGTGGATTTTAGCGAACTACTAATATTTGCGCTCTCTGGGATTAGCTCAATCAAAACTTCATGGACAAATATAGGTGCATTTTATTAACTCGGTATATATTATTTCCTATCTCGGAAATTAATATTAGTTCAACCATAGCAAAGTTCATTGTAAAACTGAACAAATAAAAAACAGATCGTTAAATGAGCCAAATATGAAAATATCACCAATGTTATAATCTTGCTAGTAAAAGTAACTTTGCAAATTGATTTGTCTCCATTTCTTGAAATTAATGTAGAGAAGAGTGTAAAAATACTTGTATACATATAAGGATAATTTAATACAGCAAGAGAGAAATAAATTCTAAATAAATAACGTGGTTTTAGTTTGTTAATGCTTGCATAACGAAATCTAATTTTCTGAAAATGTGATTTAATGATTAGAACAACATAAGTGTACTTGGTTGTTATTTACTAAGTTCAAAATCGTTCAACCGCAATGGATTTTAGTATTGTGCTGGTTGTGCTGAGTACAGGTAAGTCCAATTTGTTGTGTTTTATATTTTTCTTCTTTTTATCATATTTAATATGTGAATTAGTAAAATAAATAAGAAACAATGTCCCAATGCTGAACTGTATACAGCATATTGTTTTCAGTTGCACAGAAGTATCACTGTTTATTTTCAGACCTGTAATAATCAGATTGGCAAGATTAGGACTGAAAGCTGTCTGATCAGAATTTAATATGCAGGTATCAACAAATAACTAATAGCTGTGTAGATCTGTCTAGGGTTTATTAACAAACGCAGTACGATAAGAATTTTTTGCATTTATATTAATTGTTTCAAATTACTAACATCATTAAAATAGGATACATAATTATATAATACACATCTCACATTGCCATACCTTGCTGAAAGAATTTGACTATTTCATGATTATTTTGACGTTTTTCTGGACTTTTCTCTCAGCCCTACACCTGGGAACACCAGAGCAGAAGACTGGTGTACTACTGTACATGGCCAGCAGTTATTTCTCGCGTCTCGACGATCTCTGGTACAACACCAGTCTATCCGAAGGCGTGACTGGGTTCGAGCACAGGTGGTCTAGGCGTGAAAGAATTGAGCAGGGAACCGATTTCCGCAGCCCGCTTATTGACCGCTTATCCGATCTGGAAATGCAAAATGTAAGTCACCCGTGTGAAAGTTACAAACACCCGCACGTACATCTATTTGTGTAGTATGTGTAATGTTTAATGCCAGAACGCCCAAGAATAAGAAATAATGTTAAAAAATATTTTTCCAGCTTATCATCAGTCTAATCAACTCTGATGGAGAGACGATCCGAGATTACACCTTATGGTTCAACGGAAGTGGATATGAAGTGACAAATCTGTACTCTTACGACTTCGTCGTTCGTTTTGACACGTAAATATGCCATTGTGTGTTAAATATCGGCGGTATATTGATAGTTCAGACTTTACTTTGCATTTTGTGCCACTTTTCTAAACAGAGTACCATCGATTTGTATATGTATTGTAAATAGTTTACTACTTAAGAATGTTTTACGTATTCGAACTATATTTTTTTTGAGAATATGTTTTTTTTTCCTTCTCGCTAATGAATTCCTGCTTACAAAAAGGTACTTTAACGGGTTCGACAGAAACTGAAAACACATCCATTAAATACCGCTCATGTACTTGTGTTTTGTCGCTGTCAGTATTTATAGTCTTTTTACGATTTCTGGTGGTTACATTGTCATTGCCACCAAATCAATGGGAGATTGTATGCGGGAATCAATATCAAAACGCTTCGAATGTCATCTGGACTGGTGAATCTTTACTTTGTCACTGAGGCATCGTTACCCGACAATTAGAAGCAACATATGTAAAAGTAAAATCCTGTCTGTCATTTGCCAGTTAAGGTAAAGCAAGTGTAATAAATAATATAAATTAACACAACTAATGCGTTGTACACCTTTATGTTGAGGTGAATGCCAAATTTTAAGAAAATTCTTCACCCAGTTTTGAATTAAATGATTTTTTTTCCTTCTAAAATTGATAATTAAGGTGTATTCTTTTTTACAAATAGAAAACTCCAAATGTTATGTTATATCCGCTTTAGAAGAAGTATTTTGCGTCTGAATCTCGTTTGGAAACTAATTATAGCTCTAGACAATCCAATGAAACATGAAACTTGGTCGTTTTGACTCATACAATCCCAAATGTGTAATTAATTGTAAATGTAATTGGCTTATTTTCCCTTTTTTCTTCTGAATGCTTTATTAAAAACGTCACCAAGCTCTTGATAGCCATACGATTTAGTTCAGAGTTTCCAAAAATGTTCTGTAAAGTATTTTGGTTGATGCTGCAAAAAATAAAATAATTTCACCACTTGGTTTAGATTTTTTTTAGACTTTTAAATTATCAGGTAATAAATTTGTAATCAAATTTAGCATAAGTCATTAAAAGTCATTTTTTGCACATATTTTATTTTTCATTTGGTAGAGGGATGCAGAGAAAAAGGTCAAAGTAAACAAATAGGAAGAAAAAAAGTTGACCATGCGTGCCCATACCAGAATTTAAACCCTCAACACCCAGTTTTGAAGCATTTTAACCCTTATTTTGATTCTGTTCAATTGGAGGTGCATAATTACTTATGTTCTACCTTAAAGGTGGTAACCGACAGTTAGCCTTCATTGAATGCATGTTACAATATCTTACCACTGCTTCGGGGAGTTTGGGCATAACTTCTGCATACTCGCATAGTTAAGTTTAAAGAACGACGATTTTAAACACTGCCTTTATTGTATGCCTGTACAAATAGTGAGAAAAGTCACCCTAAGTGTTTCATTCTTTCCAAATTTATAAATAAGCTCGATAGAAATTTCTGAAAATAGATATCGACGAATTATCGGATGTCGATATAAGGTGATCTAAAAACTTACTTGTCAAGTGATTTTCTAAGTTTAAAAATAGCTAACTCTGCAACGTGACTCAGATAGGAAACGCCTGTTTTCAATGACTTGTAAGGATGTATGCTTCATTGTTCGTACACAGATCGAGAACATAAATAAGCAACATTTCGCAGGATGTTTACAGGTAACAATGTTGTCTTTGGTTATTTGAGTTATAGAAATGTCCAAACTGTCGGCTAACACCTTTAACACAGTTCATTTAAATGCAGGCTTTGTGTGCGATAAAATATGTAGTTAATTGTAGTAAATATTTTGGTATTGTTTCATTGTTTTGACAGGTCCTTCGGACCGTTCCTTCTACTGGAGTCGTATGGCTCTTCCCAGAACGTATCCCTGATGTTCCTGTCCAGCGAGATACAAGAAGTGTTCCTCTTTTATAATCCGGATGGATCCTCGTACAACACTGGGTCGCTCCCGGAAGCCAGTAATACCGATATTGTATTCAGTATTGATCAAAGTTTATCTGTTTTATATTCATTATATTTTGTTACGTATGAACGACTGGTACACTGAGTACAATTATGACAATATTAACTTATGTGCCAACGATCCAGATGAATTACAAGGAGAACCTACATGATAATGGGACTGGGAGATTGTAAGATGGCGGTTCGAACCATTCGCCCATGGGTTCCCAGCATCTACACTAGATATTGTTATACTCTGAAATAGTTACTGTGCCAGAACTGTTTATATGTAAGCACGTGTAAATTTTGTTAATACATGTGACAAATATACAGTATTTACATGTCCAATAGAAAATTAAAAATCTGCTGTGATTGGAACCCTCTTTACCGCCAAGTCATTGCCCACGGTTGTTTATAATCAGATATTAATTAATCAAAGCGCTCAGACGCGCTGTTTGTGCTGTGTAAGTTTGACCATGTACTCGATTACAGGTGTACAAACAAGCTTTAGACTGACATGCTGACATGATACTAATGATTTGTGTCATTAGTAACTCATTACACAACTGGGTTAAGAGCCGCAGAAGGCAGTGAAGCCTACACGCGTGATGTCGCAAATGCCCTAGTAGATAATGCTTAGTCAGTGGAACACTCGACTAATGGCAGTTCGCTCACCATGTCACCACTTTGTTCATTCTTAAATCTGCATTTCATGTATACCTGAATTACACAATATTTTTTTTCCCCAACACTATAACATTTGAAGTATGCCTGAACATAACTAACGTGTCCGGTTACCTTAGACACATATATTAGTTCTGTATACACAAGCGACACAAGAGACCCAAAACTAAACATATTGTGCGGTGGCATTTGCTCCATGTTGCGCATACGGTGGGTGGTAATAATAAAATGTACAGGGTAGTTTATCAAACCATCATATTGATTTTATCCTTATTACGTCTTTTAAATTTCCTGTCAGTTACACACGCGCGCGTCATATTTGATAAGCATCTCTTTTTCCTGACACAATTTTCTAAATAGGGCCGTCATAATATAAAATGGTGTTTGTCAACCTTTCCATTTCTGGAGGAATGGACAATTTCGTATTAATTTGCAGCTAGCAACAATGTCTATTTTTTAATCTAGGTACAAAACAAACATGTTTCGTAATGTTGACACCTTGTTAATACAAGCATATGCTAAGCTTATGTGATAATTTTATTTTCCAGTTTTAGATCAATCGAAGACACTCTATGTGCTATACGTGTTCAATTCGCAAATACTGGTTGGTTAAATTCCATCAACCTAAATACATTGGCACTTATCGCCATTTTCTGCCAAGCTGAGCATTGTGCTATTTTATAAAAAAAATTCAAAGATGTTCCGAGAGCAATTCAAAATAAGCAAGGATGGCAATATTTTAGGCTGCCCGATAATTTTTTTTTTATTTATTTTGAATGGTGGGATGTCCTTACCATGGATGGGCTAGGCGCCACCTGTGATCTTATTAATAAATTTATGTCATTGAAAGTTTAAAAGATAATTATGTAATATCAATTTAAAGATCTATTATGATTATTTCAAAAGCAGTCTAAATCCTTCTTAGTCTCACAACCACATCAAAGAAAGAAAACACTCCTTGTTTGAATTGTCGTATTATTTGTCTTAATGATATTTTTATTAAAGACATGGGAATAATAAAACTAAAATCGTGTGTCTTTACCATTCTCATTTATTCCAATGGTCAGATTATAAATATACAACAAATCTAACTAAGAAGATTTCCTTGTTCTATTTTGTTAACTCTTACACTGCTACAAAACCCCACACTAAATTCGTAGTTCAGACAACTATTTAGACAACTTCCTGACGGTAGGTGGCTGATCTGGTTCGACACCTGGTCAATTCGTGCTAACCATGTTAAGCGTCTAACCATCCGAACCCGGCACTGTTTAATGCCACTTATGTTTCAGGTCACTTTGGGTGTTTCACTGTGGACATTTTTCCAGCGGACCCAGGCGATGTTCTTTCTGTGGACAACACTTACCAATGTGCTCTGAAATGCTTGGCAGACATAAGTCATGTATTTTTCGGAATATTTACATTCACCAACAAGGTAATCGTTGGAAAAATCTATAAAACCCCAAGTTCATAGATATTTCACGAGGGGGTTTTGTCATCAATAGCTAATAAAGTTTGGACGATTTTGTAAATGAGACAATTTCACAAGATGTCGATTGCTAAACCTACTAAACATAAATGGACATATTTTCACAAAGAAGTGTGTTGTCCTTCGTGTGAATAGCTCGCATTTTGTATACTAATACGTTTCATTATGTATGGAAATCGCTTAATGATTAGGTTTTGATGTAAAAAAAAAATGTCAATAGGTAAACAAAGCTAGTGGTTAAATATGGTTTAAATTTTGCATACATGTCGTTTTAGACATACATTACAATAACACTGGTGATTGTCTATTGCATATTCTGTCAATTAAGCTTCCTGTACCATAAATAAATATCCCGATTTCAACAGTGAATTGCGGACACATCGGACAGGCGCCGCCAGATATTGCAGTTGTCATGATTTTAGCGACCCCCGTTTAGAAAAAATGAACATCGACATAACCATGCATTTTTTATCCGTACTTTGTTGTATCATTTTATGTATACTAAATATTTGAATAAACTAATGCGAAACAAACATATGGCGACCTGTTTAATACGTTTATGATTTCGTTTAAGTATTGTAGGTGTTCAGCTGCTTTTCATTTAGTAATTTCGTTTGTTTCATTTCTAGTTTAATGAATTTACATCAATTGTTAACAATAGCTCTAATTCCTTTTTCTGCACAATAGATGTCCTGCATCCACAACCCTTCAATGTTGATTATTGTAATAGAGATGTGACATTTGTCTAATGCACAGTCTTTAGATTGAAATGTTGCAGTTAATATATCAGGACAAATGTCAAGCAACTCTGTTATGTTCTTAATCATTTCTGTACTTATTTATCCCTATCACCAATATATTATAATATCTTTATTATAATCTGTTACATCTTGTGATTAGGTGTTTATTTTTTTTATTCCAACCTGTGTGTTTTCTTTGAATCCGGTTGGCTTACCCGATCACGTGACTGCTGTTCATTTCTCGACTAACCGCAGTTGGCTTTTCCCTCTTACCCATGATTGATGGTCACAAAACAATTTTACATAATCACCAACTTGTATGAGCGTTGTATGAACGAGTAAGTCAGCTTAAGAATTGATCAAATGGGTGTTTACGCAAATTAGATATTAAGCAGTTGCACGCTGAAACTCACAAAATTAACATTCATTCTTCAATTGCAGACTCTCACAGACCGGAAATGCTTGTGTCTGCAAGGTTACAACTATTCCTTGAGCAGTCAATGTACAGAGATGTGTGATAACAATCGCCACTGTGGAGCTAACGTCACGGAGACGTCACTTTCATCGGTGGCTGCTGATCTATACACGCTCGGTAAATGTTGTTTTTAAGGTAGTAATGCTGCAGCTCTATTTGAAGATTATCAAAATTAGGGTTAACATGCTTTAAAATTGGTGGTTGAGGCCTCGAATCCCGGTATGGCCACGCATGGTCAACCCTTTTTTCTTCCTTTTTTCACTTTGACATTTTTGTTCTGCATCACTCTACCAAATGAAGAATAAAACATAGTTTTTAACGTAGTTTTTTATTTATTTTATTTTGTAAATGAATTTTTATTGAATGATTTGTGCTAAATTTGATTTATAACCTGCTGATATATTCAAAGTCGAAAAAAACAAAACCAATTAGTGAAAGTATTTTATATTTTGCAGCATCTACCAAAATACTTTGTTTGGCCATTAAGAGATCGGTGATTCTTTTTCATTTTTCGAATTTTTTTCAGAAAAAAAACCGGGAAAATCAGCTTAAAACGTGTTGAGTTTGTAGACAATTAATTACGTATTTGGGATAGTTTGAGTCAAACCAATCAGATGAAACGTGTTTGGTTTTCTTATTTCCAAAAAGGAGACGCATTTAATATCAATTTTAGAAAAAGAAAATCCATAAATTCAAAACAGGATGGAGAAATTTCCAACAATTTGGCATACACTTCAACATCAAAGTATACAACACATAAGTTGTATTTATTTTTAAATTCTGTATATTGTCTATTGCACTTTAATGCAGTGATGGATCCAGGGGGATGATGGTGGATGCACCGTATCCCCCAACAACCACGTAAAACAGTAGAGTTGTGAAAAAACAACAACATGTAATCTTAAACAATACTAAGCTTTTAAAGTAAATTTTACCTGTTGACTGCTTAGGTCGAAGGTAGGGTCCCTTACTGTGTGTATATATATATATATATATAGTATTTACTGCGATAAAGATGAATTGACCTTGATTCATACCCCACCACCAAAAGTTTCTGGATCCGCCCCTGCCTTAATGTGATAAGTGTCAGACGTCATTTTTGTGACGCGTAGTTGTTGTTTAACGCGAAAGTGCGCTAGGCGTCGCTGTTGTTGTGAACTGCGCTAAATGAGACCCTTTTCATTGTTTTATACTGGCGAACAGGGTTAGACATCGTCGTTGTTGAAAAATTTGTTAGACGTCGTTGTTTTTTGTAAAAATGCCTTAGACATCGTTCTTATTAAGAACAAATAAGGACAGAGGAACTGTTGTAAATGTCGATATGTGATGAATAATTTGTCAGTTGTGCAATGTGTGTTGACAGGTGGTACAAGCAATGGTTTAGATGGTATAACACCCACTTTATGTGCGGGAGGACACGAGTTCGAACACTGGCCTAGCCATACTCAAAGACTGTTTTATACTTTGTTTTATAATTATTCATATATTTTATAAACATGTACATATATCGCACCGAAGCAATCATGGTCATTTATTCATTTGAGCTTTAAAGAACATCGACACTTTCAAAAGTCACGCGACAAATGAACATAGGATACAAAGTAAAACTTGTTACACGTAAAACCATAAACGTCATCACAAATCAGTTGTTTATAAATTGTAAAACGCTTTTCAACGACTCTATAAATCTGTAGGCTACCTTTGGATTTACTCCGCTTTATACAAGTAGTGGCAACCAGATATTTTTAAGCCCATATAGACAGGGTCCCAAGTTGGTTTAAGTACTGCTATAGATAAAATGTTACGGTCAGCTTACAAACGACATTCCTGGCTTTCAAGAACTCCTGTATTTAATACTGACCATGATGGTTTCTTTCAGAAGATCAAATCTTTAATCAATTAAAGAAAAGAAAATATACGCAATTAATCACATACCGCTATTGTTGTTTGAATTTTGCGGATGTATTATAAATTAAGTATGAACTTGTTACTTGCTAGGTTTGAGAGACAATCCATCTTTTTAAAGCATACAAGTAAATGAATCAAACCTAGTAGCGCAATTGGTAAAGATACGGGAGGCATTAGCCATGACATACCAAAGTCATTAAAAGTGTAATTCTAAGTCTATTAATACCATTGTTAGGATAATGTGACTGGAAGTGGCATCATGCAAGGTGTTCACGGCATGCTAAACACTGTTTTAAGTAAACGCCGTCTCCTGAAAGATTATTGGCGGAACGATAAAATCCACTAATAAACGAATTAATGAATGAGTCACAATACTATACAGCACTTTATTAATGAAATACTTATAAGTACATATAATAATCATAATGTATTAATTCTTCATATATAATGTCCCATTCTAATGTGTCCCTTTGTTTCAGAAACTTTGTATCAAATGCTTCTAGACGCGCATACACCCTCGACCTACAACATAACATACCCAGACGTCACCCCTACTTTGGGGAAGGTACTGAAACATTAGTTGTGTAAAGCTTGATTTTCAATCCATTTATAAGAATGTAAAAGTAATTGTGTCATTTACCATTTAAATGACACTGAACTGCAAATAGTACTTTTTCTTAAGCGTTAAAGTTAAAACGAAAAAATAACAAATTAACCAAATACAAATTACCAAATGTCGTGGGAGAAAATATCACGGATAATGGTTTATCTTGGTATTGGGGGAAATATCACGGATAATGGTTTATCTTTGTATCGGAGGAAAATGTTACAATTTTATTGTTTCAATTCGGAACTTAATATCAAGACAGACAACTGTTCGTATCAACAGTCTAGGTATAACAGCAGATTGTTCGAAAGTTCGCTGTTGACACAGAGTTGTAATTTACAATAACTTGTACAATGTATATCACCAAAAAACAACATATTCAGTTGCGGGAAGTAAACATTCTTCCTCGCCACCAGATACATTTTCAACATCCACGAGTCGTGTCCGGATTGTACCTGACGTTCGGTGCCGCCATGGAGCCGGTCAACTTCACCGTGTCCAAGGCGACGAGGGACTGCCTGGGTCAAGGGTTCAATGACCAGTCAGACATCAAGACACTTGGAGAGGACACGGAAAATTCGAAGGTGCAAACACGTAACAGTAGTTGGTCTGTCAAGTGTTTGTATTTTTTGTTTGTTTTGTTGAAAATAACACACACACACACAAGTGGACTGTCCCTCACCTGTCAATTACATCCTTATTTGTACAGCACATTGACCAACAAAAATTGCATAAAAGAACATCTGTTTGCGATACTCTTTTGAGCTCCTAAGTACGAATATACATCAAACTATTAATATGCTTGGGGAGTTACAGACAAACAGCAGGACCGTCCATTGCTTTAATTACTGCAACGTCCATCTAGGATTTATGGTGGAAGCCAGGAAGTCCACCCCCACAAAACAACAACAAAAACAACACACACACACACACACACACACAAAACAAAAACACACAAACAAAAACAAATTACCGGATAGAACCACTGGCGTATTGCAGCTGAGGTCAGGTAAGGTCAGCAGGAAGACATTCCAGTTGATGGCGTTCGCTTTCTCTATCGGGACCGAAGACAATTGTGCGAACCTAACTGCTCGGTCACGTATGCCACATTGTAATTGTATTTTAATTGTATTAACATATCTTATTTTTATATGAATCTTAACTACACATGCTTACATGCAGACGTGTGTTTATCTAATGACATTGTTTATTTGGTTCATTATATGCTAAAGAGCTTCAATACAAAATTGTAACTGTTTTGAACAGATATTTACATCGGAGACATGGGGCCGCTTTGCGCCGATAGAAGCTTGGTGTCTGTTCTTCGACATTGGGAATGGCAGTGAACGGGAGTTCAATGTCACCATTGAGTTGGTCGGGAGTAAGTTGGGTATCGTACTATCAAACTATATAGGCACGATTGTGTAAAAGTGAGCAGCTTCAATTGAAAATGACACATTTATGTATCGTTAATATATTGAAATAAATAACATATATTTTAAATTTTGCTATGCAGCTTTCGAACAACATTTTACGTTATTTTACTGCATGACCTCAATAGATTAAAACAAAAGGCTTCGTGTTCAGGGGTTGCTGACAAAGCCACCGTACCCTGGAGACGTCCTTTTAAATTATTGTTGGCTGTCGTTACTGATATGCGTGAAAATAAAATACCTTAAGAGAGAAAGAAACAACGGTCATCTATTGTTATAAACTTTTAATGATCGCATTACTGGACTGGCCGTGCTTGTATGATCGCTTGTTACTGGTGTTAGAGTAATCGCTTTTTTATGAAAACAAACACACAAAACAAGCAACAGCAACATTAAAAGTGCTTAAGAACTATTAGCATTATTGAATTTCAATCGTACTGCACAGACCACAATAAATAAATTAAATACAATAAATTATCAATGGAATAGGGCACTTTCAGTACAGCTTCATGTATAACGGTATAATGTCAAGTAAAAAAAAAAAACTGTTCCCTTATTAATAATATGCTCTTACTCTTAATATATTTAGCATCTTTTCTTCTTGCTGATCAAATTGAAATCATTGGAACTTGGAATAAAGGTAAGCCATTAGCTTTTTGTGTCCAGTATATTTAAATAGTAGTGTTGTTTGATTATCACCATTAATGTAACGATTGTATGGCTAAACTTTGCAAATTAAAATGAAAAAAAAAACTATTTTAAGCCATTATAAAAACTTATTTAAAATTGTAAAATCCTTAAGATTTTGTAAGAATGTTTTGCTTACTGGCCATTCGCTGAGCATCTGCTTCAGGCTGTCTGTATTTGTATTTTTTTCGCACTATAAAGTTCATTCCCATTGGACATCTGACGCAGAAAATTCCAAACAGCTATGTTATTATGAGTAACAGAGGTAGTTAGACAAATATGTCTAAGGTGTGGTGAGAGTGTCGTCACTTCCGGGTTCGTTTAATCCAGGCATTGCAGAAAGACGTATAAACATACCATGAACAATGGTATCTATTTTACAAAACAATAGAAACACATCTTCAAATTGAAAAAAAGTTAACAAAAGACACCCTAAAACAACTATCAAAAGAACGCAACTGTTATAACATTTAAGTAAACAGCAATTTCCCGAAAATTATAAAAATGTTATTTTAAATTTTACCAAATTTATAATCATATATTCATAATCATTTCAGACGAGTGTGTGTACTCAGAAATCATAGACGATCCAGATATTGTTCCTATTGAAAATCTCCATATAGACTTTTATCCCAGCTATGTTGATACATACCGGACAAACATCTCCGGCATTGCTGTGATCAAGGCTCCGTGGGAGGCTGCTGTGAAACTTAAGATCGAATTCCCATCAACAGAAGATGAATTCTGGGTCAAGTCACTAAACATCTTTTCCACGAGCAACGTGACAATAAAGTCGACCAGCGTGATTACGAAACGTAGATGTACGAATCTTCTTACCGGCTTATCAGAAGAAGCCAACGTCGACGTTTTGCTGGATACTAATGACACAGAGGAGAAGTTTGTTAGTCTTAAAGCCATTGGCACGAACAAATTCTGCGCCGGGAAAATTGTCCCAGTCGTACATGTAAACGATAAAACTTCCGGAAATGACGTATTTGAGTTTAATATCTGGCTGCTTGGATGTCGGATCGCTCCCGGTAAATGATGCGCTTGCTTATTATTTTAAAAGAGTTGTATATTTTTATAGAATAAAATAAAAAACAGCAACATTGAATACTCTTCTTTTTTTAAAAAATAATCTGAACATCTATACGATGTCATTTTATTTCTTTTATACTGCTTGTTTGAAAATATAAAGATGGCATTTGTTTTCTGCATTTACATTTAGCATTTTAAATCGAGCATTGTAAATCGAGCTATTTCAGCAGACTATTTCAAAATCTAAACATCCGGGGAAAAACTTTGCCTTCCTTGGGACTTCAATATGGATTTAATTATTTTACAAACATTAATATTATAGAAGCATTTCTATTGGCTGATTAAATACGACGCTTCATTAATAGAAGTCATATCATAATACTCTTGCTACTTTTTGTTGACACAAATTTCATGTTGCCTGTTTCATATTTTTACCTTTTTAGTGAACAGGAACCCAGATCCCCATTTTTTTAAATAATTAAAAACATATCATATTAACACTAATTGATTTGACAAGAAAGCAGTTTTTACAAATAGAACAAATCATGTCATATCCAGCTGGGCACTATCTGATGGGAAAATAAGGCAGCTTTTCCAACCGAGTTTTAGGCGATAAGTCTTTTGTTCGGCTGCAAGTATTTATTAACAAATACCTAAAATTTAGGTAATGTTTATATTTTTTTTATAACCGGTGAAAGGTTTCAATAATATTATTTGCGTATGTACACTAGCTCTACTAGAGACGAATGCGACAGAGGCCGTGTATGAGTGCAACCCAATCAACCTGCTGGTGGACTTGAGTGTTTCCGTGAGCCACACGTTCGAGTATATAACGGGTTCACTTGCCCGTCTGCGACCATCAGAAGAAGGGATCAGCATTCCCGCGTCTATGCATACTCTGATTGGTGTGCACCTGGATGACAAAATAGCCATAGAAGTTAGAAAGGTCGTCCTTCAAGGTAAATCCGCATATGAACATAGCTAAGCAGTCTTGCAAAGAAACAATATTGGTATAAGATTTATAAGGTGTTTGCTATGGAAGGGGAAGTTTTGTAGCTGGTGTTTATTGTTGGGAAAAAAAGTGTTGTTGATATTGTTTGAAGGTGAAAGAGAAGTTTGCTGAAGATAGGGTTTGTAGTAGATATGTTTTTGTTGTATCGGGGTGTTTATAGTTGATGCGATGTTTGTTGTAAATGGATGCAGGGGCGGATCCAGAGGGGGCCGAAGGGGCCGCGCCCCCCCCCATTTTTCGACGACCAACAAAAAATAGTATTTTGCCCTTTAAAGTGAGCAAATAGATAAGGAAATTATGCCCCACATATGCTTGGAAATCGCATCTCAGCGCATCTAGAATTCAAAATTTTCTGGGGGAGGCCCCTCCAGTCCCCCTGCCGCGGATTTCGCGCTGCGGCGCGATCAGCTCCGGCCTGCGGCCGAATGTTACTCCCTCGCCCCCCCCCCCCCCTATTCTGAAATCCTGGATCCGCCCCTGGGATGGTTGTTATAGATAGGGAAAACATGTTGTTGATAGGTGTTGATAGTAGGGAAGGAAGCCTGTTGTTGAGGGGTGTTTGTAGTAGAGGGGAAGGTATAATGTGAAGACGTTTTAGGGTTGTAAGTTGTTATTAACGACGTTTCAACCGTCCTTAAGTGTAAACATTGCTTTGTTGGGGACATTTTCATAAACCTTAGTGTTTTCTTGTAAAACAAACTATGATGAGCAGATTCGAACCACTGAAAACATTGAAACTAGGTTGAGATTGCGCTGATTTTAACATTTTGGATCATGCTGTTATCTGCAAGTTATTGAATAAACTTACGTGGCTACATTTTCTTCAATTTGTAGTAACATTTAAGAGGGCTTACAAGTTACTTGTATGACGAATTAAGTTTATTTAATATTAATTTAGGAAACCTGTCAAGAGCAACGCTGTCCACGGATGATAATTCTCCAAAGGAAATGATGAGCACACAGAGCGGTTTAGAGTTCACACTGAACCCTGTATCATGGACAAAGATGGTGGAGATCGAAACGTTTCCAATGGAACACACATCCGCTTTTATCACTGGGGTCAAGGTCACGGTCGAGGCATGCATGATGGGTAAACCAACTTAAGCCATAGTGTTATAATAACAAAATAAAGGAGTTTGTTTACGTTTGCTTGGTGTTTATGATATCTTGAAATAATTTGTTTTTTTTTAATGTAGAAAATGCACTTGATTGTTCAAAATCTAAAAATACATTGAAACGACAAGTAGAATATGCGTTCACAACACAATTTTATGTTAAAGGGCTTATATCTATGAAATGAAAACTTTATTTTAAATGCGTGTATAAATATCAATGGCATGCAGTTATGTCATTTACGTTATTTTAGTAAACATATCATACATTCATTAAAATCTCATCCTGGTTCATATACACATTTTCTCTATTGTAAAAGCATCACTTTAATTCTATCCTATTTATCTATAAAAAAAATGTATATAGATCCTACATCATCTTCGGTGACATCGTCAACACCAAAGTCAATAACGACGTCAACCCAATCGATGATAAACCAGACGAGTCCAACGTCATATACAACAGCATTAAATACAACAACGGCAAACACAACCACTCCAAGTACGACAACATCGAGCCAAAATGCAACAAGTACGACAGCGTCAAGCCAAACTACAGCAAATACGACAACGACGACTGCGGCAAATACTACTGTGTCAAACACATCTGCGCTTAATACGATGACGTCAAACACAACTGCGCCCAGTACACCGTCAAACACGTATGCACCAAATACGACGACGTCATCTACGACGGAGTCAAGTACGACAACGTCAAATATAACGACGGCAAGTACGAAAGCCTCAAACACAACTGCACCAAGTACAATAACGTCAAATACAACCACTCCAATTACGACAACGGCAAGTAATACGTCATTAAATGAAACGTCAGCAAGTACGATATCTTCAAATGCAGCTACACAGAGCATGACGATTTCCAACACAAGTGCATCTGTGGCGTCAACTTCATCATCACCATATTCAACAGCAACAACGAATGTCTTGCCTGGAACCTCAGTATTAGTCAACAGCGACCAAACACACCCAAACCAGTGTTTGGATACTTGCGCCTCTCTTTGCAAAAACACTGTGAACAAAACTCTACAGCAAATACAGCAGGAGGTTAACCTGTTGATAAAGAACCTTACCGTCCTACGACACGAGACCTCCTCCTATCGGCGAACCAAAGAATCAGCGGAAGATCAGAGGACGTCGAGCAAAGTTGTAGGCACCGGTGCCATTGTTGTAATGGTCATTGGATTTGTCTTCTTTGTTACGTTAGACGCGCCATTTTTCTTAATGCTTGGTAAAAGGGTGTTTACAGCCTTGAAAACGATTTTCATTTAGATACTGATGGCAGCTGATGGAATTGGCAAAAGTCAATGTGGCTGAAACTATCTTCTTTGTTGCTTTGACAACTCGTTTGTGTTATGCTTTAGAAAAGTCTTAACTGCTTATTAGGTATGTAATTTTAATATCAAAAGGCTTCTGTGAAAATAATATTTTAGATATTGTCTTGAACTATACCAGATGCACCGTTGATTGAATTTGTGATATTATGTAATGTGTGAACAGACATTAAATATACAATATATACGTTGGTATTATGTTCTAATGTATTGTATTTGGTTTGACTTCAGAACTTATGTCACTTAAAACAATCCAGTACTATGTTCAATGACAATGTTTCCGTTTCATATGTTCACAATTGCTATAAATGTAACAGTTAAACCTTAATAGCATAATTGAATTTAAAATGTTATTTTGACTGTTTGCTTTTTTAATTATAGAGACGACATTCGTTGAACACAAAATCATGTAAAATTACTGCCAATATTAACCGATATATTCATAGTAACCAGTTTGTTTTGTGTTTTTATTTAGCTCTTTTTGTAATTTTACACAATTGTATTGATTAAAAGCTGCTTGATAAAATTGTATATAATTATGTACATTCAGATATAGTCTAAATTCTGCCACTGGGAAGTTTTCTTTCTCATTATAAAACAAAGTGGGGGAATCATCCTATTATATGTAAGAACAATCCCCATCTTCCGTAGCTAAACCCATTTCTGTTTGCTGTCAAGTCATTATTAGTATGTTTCCGATAAATGTTTCCGATAAATAATTTAAATTCAGACAGATATGAAAGAGTGTATATATGACAACACAGCTATTTTGCATAATCCTATTTATTATTGATCATATATATGTTCATTACAATAACACAAATGAACAGACATAACAGAAATGCTACAACAATTAATCACATGCTCACTTATAAAGGATGTGGATCACTTCATCCCACTTATAATCTTACTACAGCATCTATATTCTGTCATCTTGAACTATCTCTACAATATGGCTCTTCGGTTACAAGCTTGACCAAGGTCAATGTCACGTAGTTGTGTGATACACTAATTGCCAACTACTAACCTCCTATGATTGTTTATAACCCAGATATTAAGTACTTGCTAACAAGTGTATGACTATGAGGTAAAGCGACCTGGCCACAGTTGGTTACTTAATTGTTAGTTCAAATTGCAACCCGTTTTTTAGACCATAATGAATACCAGATTAAAATTTACCCATTGGTCCCTAGCTTAAATGTGAAAGGTTGTCATCAAAGACTGCATTGTCTGACAAGCATATTAAATGCATAATAAGTTTAAACTATTTTAAGTATTTTAGAGCCATTTTAAGCTCAATAACCAAGTACCAATGATACCTCACATGTTTGGCATGTATTTACTCAGTCATGAACAGTACAATAATTGCCTCAAAAGAATATTAATAATTATTAGGTGTTTGTTATGAAGGTCTGTGTCCCTTGCTTAACTGTAGCCTGGCCCATAACAAACTTGTTGTATTGCTAATTAACGAGACAACGCAGTAATGTAATGCAAATCATGATCAGGCAACTTCCAATGGGACCTGACTGATCTTGATCTACATTTTTGTCTTAGTCTGCTTAATGTATGTGAGGCACACATATTACAGCCAAAGAAGATACTAATTCACAAACATTTTCACATCAAGATAAAATTGTAAAAAAAACCCACTAAAATAATGATTATTAATACATGTCAGAAAACCTTTTAATAATTTTCTAACTGAATACTATAATCGGTTTTAATAATTGTAACATTAAGAAGACTAAATACCATCATGTCCTATTAATAATAATTATCACCGATAATTAATAAACAACAACACATGTTGAAATATTGAACATGTAATAACATTAAACAAGTATGCTGAAATTATGCCACATGGATACAAACATTCACACTCATCGCAGAAATGCTTGTTTCATCACAGAACAGGAAACAATTTGTTTAAAAGGTTAATTAACAGGAAACATTTTTTTTAAAGGTAAACTAAGAAACACAATTAACATAATCAACGCCTAGGTGTTGCTTTGTATTAATATAATACCTGTATCCATCTACAAACTTACCGGTAGATTACACTGTGGTCACTGAATCTGGATATTTGTCTGTTATCATACTTCATTTATTATATCAACCATACAAAGTCCAAGGGTGTGTTTTTTTGCAACAACATGCAAAGCTTACATGACATATTGCTAGACTTGGCAGCAAATAATGCAGATCCTGATGAGTCTGCTCCCATTATATAAACATAAAGTTATTCTATGTAATTTACCAGCAACTATATAAAATATATGCCAACAAATATATGGTATAAAATATATGCCAACAAATATATGCTAATACATATTGCTGGAGACTTAGCAGAAATAAGTGCAGATACCAATCAGGGGATCAGGCAGTGGGCTGATCTGGCACTACAAATACTTGCTTAGGCTTAATTAATTTGTGATATACAGGTTATTTATTGCTCAGCAAAACAGTTGTCATAAGCTCTGTATTAATATGATTCTGTACTCTTGGTTGCATGGAACGTCTTGATTCTCCTTTTAGGTTCAAACAAAACATATATAAACATCAAGTATCCACATTATATACTATTCAGGCTTACATATTAAGCAAACACATACCGGTTCTTGGTTAAATTCCACTAATGCATTTATCCTTTAGAGATGCACTGTAACTAATCCAATTAATATCATTCTACATAAGATGGCACAAACGATATTGGTTGTCTGAAGTATATCAACAGTAAAAACACACACAAAATGTCCTGTATTTATTCCCATACAAACATTCATTGTTTTTATTGTTCAACAGCAATAAAATGATGTAGTTTATGTTGTGGTACTATGTTCATCTTACTAACCCATACATCTTTCAGTTCCTATGATTGTCATCCACAGGTTTCTAAATGTAGTCTATGTTGCAGTTCAGTACGTTAACTTCACACTATATTACATATTTAAGTCACTTTAATGTTTGCTAGATGTAGATCAAGTCCATGTTGCAGTTATGTATGTATAACTTGAACACCTTTCAGTAACTAAAATAGTCACTATATGTAATCCATGTTGCAGTTCTTTATGACAACCTCACACACTTAGATACATGTTTCAGTTGATATTAACGTTAATAGATATAGACTTTATGGCAATTCTAATTGTTAACCTCACACACCTAAGCATCTTTCAGTCACTTAAATGGTCAATAGATGAAATTAATGTTAAAGTTTTATATGTTAACCTTACACAACCGTATATTTTCCATTACTTTAATGGTCGCTAGATGTAGTCCATGCTGCAATTCTATATGACAACTGGACATACCCACAAATCATTCAGCTAACATAACGGCAACTAGAGGTCACTGGCTGTAGTCTATGTTGCAGTTCTATAATTACATGTATGTTAATGTAACACAACTATTCATCTTTCATCCCCAATAATGGTCACTAGAGGTCACTGGCTGTAGTCTATGATGCATTTCTATAATTACATGTATGTTAATGTAACACAACTATTTATCTTTCATCCCCAATAATGGTCACTAGAGGTCACTGGCTGTAGTCTATGTTGCAGTCCTGTAATTACATGCATGTAAACCTCACACACACATAGATCTTTCGGAGGTCACTAGCTGTAGTACATATTCCAGACACGGTCTAGTTCCTTCACCCAGTCCTCAGCTCGCTTCTGTGGCTCTTCTAGGTAGTAGGTTCGATTGGGCTGAAAAACAGATAAGCATCAGTATACAAACCATTTTATGATGGAGCAAATATAAAAAATACATGCTCTAGCTTCATTTGGACTAAAGAACAAATAAATAAGCATTAGTTTACAAACCATATTATGATGACAAAATGAAAAGAACACCTTTACAATGAACTTCACAAAAGTTTCCCTTCAAAATATGCACAGAGAGGTTAGATGCATATAGACCTAAATATGGACTCAAGTTCTAGTTTAAACAGTAATGTCTGTGTAACCTATTTAAGTTGTATGTTTTTGTTCTAAAAAATATTTGACAAACGTGAATGACAACAGTTAAAATTATCTTGCTCTATACTTAATTGTTGTTATTTATGATTTTATATTGTATAAAGCAACATTTTACATGTTATTGAAAACGAATACTCAAGTACATGTCTACAGTGTGTTTGTTAAAAAGGTTAAACATCTCTACCAAGTGAAACGATTATACTTACAGTGTGTACAAAAAAAATTTTGAAGTTCTTTTGTTCAGTCTTTAGTTCTTTTGACCTGAAATACATAACGAAAATGAAATTGACATATCTAAATAAAATATTTTACTGTAAGCACAGTAATTCACTAACAAAGAAAGCTTCCCATGCTTGTTGATATGAAAGTGTCCAAATTCTTGTTTATTTTTATTTGTTTGTTTATTGGTTTTATCATCCCACCAATAGTATTTCAGTTATCTGGAGACAGTGTCCACCCGAAGCAAATATAGTGCTGCCTTCACTGCGTATAGAATGCCATGAACACATGGCATGATACCACACCCAGTCACATTATCCTGACACCAGGTCAACCAGTTGTGGAACTACCCTCATTTTTGCTTATATTAGCAAGTGAGCTATACCACTACCATTTTTTTACGACTTTGGTATGTAGCGGCCAGTGATCTAACCTGAAACCTCTCGTACCTGGGGCCGACGCGCTACCAGGTCCGGTCACATAACAATGTCTCATAGCTCAATGACACTGCATAACGGTCACTTAACTTAATGTCTCTTAGCCTAATGACAACGCATAAGACGTTAAATTTAGGATAGGCAATTAACAAAACAAAACAAGACTTAAGATTGGTATGAAAGACTAAAGATTTATATCATAGATTTATAAAAGAAAAATGCAATAATAAAAAAAAAATAGATGCCAATTTATACTGAAAACAAAGCTTACCTCATTAAACTTAACTTTTTATGGAATAAAAATTAACATTTCTTACAAAGCAACTCATGTTAAAAATAAAAGCATTCACTCACCATGGAATTTGGCCTTTGAGGACTTTATGTACTGGATCAACATAATAAAGATGAGGTCCTTCCGTTAGCAAAAACATCCTGCGTCGCGCAAACAGACCCTGAAATAAAATATGAAATTTTGTTACCATGATTATATCTAATACATAAAACATCTTATCCCTGTTCTGTGAAATTTGTGCATAACTGCTGCAAAACTGTAGTTTATGTAAAGGCTGTTTATAGCATTAGCTCAATTGTTAAAATATAAATATTGTGAAGGAGGCTGCCGAGAAACACCAAGTAAATTACAGCTTGGTGTATCTGGCATACTGAAGTTGAAAGTAAGTTTCAGTGTTTACAGATGTAGATGAAAGAAAAAATAAAATAAAAATAATTAGGTTGATTAACAAAATGCAGCTTGAAAAGGCTTATACCAGTGCTGTCAAAATATACCTTTCGTTTATCTACCAAGCCTTGCTTTAAGATGAGGTTTCCCTCTACAAATTTGTGGTAGAAATTATTTTTGGCCTGGTCCTCTAATCGCTGCCTGCGTTCTTGTTCTGATATTCTGAAACGGAGCATGCTAAATAAGCAGAAGAAGAAAGTAATGGCTTTTTTTTATTTATTTCTTAAATATATACAACTACACAAAAGAATAAATAAGTAAAGCTAATATATTATTCAATTAACTTTGAAATATGTCTTTTTTAAAAAATATGTGAAAGCTTGCAATGAATATCTAACTTCATACACTATCAGAATTTTGACAATGCATCTACCAGGTCTGGATCAGCTCTTTACCGTTACAGTAACTTGGTCACAGTTCAGATTATATGTAGAAACGCATAGTAGGCATGTCTCATTAAAATAATGCAACACCTATACATCATATTCTGATTGATGTGTACTGGTACTAACCCTTTATTTATATTTAACTCCTAAAACAATGTCAAAGAAGTAATTATATTTTTTTTGTGCAAAATTTGTTACAAATGTAGTGCCAAACTATGCAATGCCATTTTGGTCCTTCAATTAAGTTATTTGTATAAATTAGACAGACTGAAAACACAGTTTAAAGAATCTATTGCCACATTAGTAATTGAAGCAAAAAAATGAAGATATACATGACTCACAAGTTAGCTGTGATTATCTCCCCTATCCTTTTCTCATCTAGTCCAGGCTGTAAGAAACATAATGTCATATTAAAGTAATCTAACATCCACAAATAAAATATAACAAGTATGTCATGTATTCTTATGCATTAAATGAATACAATGTAGATAAATAATACTCATATTTTCCTTGTGTATGCTTTTAAACCCAAACTATTATGTCACAAAACAAAGGTAGTCCAATGAGACGCATCTGTCATCAATTAAGGACTAGTCCAGTCCAGCTTTATTATTCTTTTTGCAACTTTCCCTTTTATATACAAGTGTTTTAATAAAAAAGTAAAAGAATGTGTCACTGAATGCCTTGCAGTGTGTTGGGCCAAATACCTTGAGAGTACTCCAGCACTGCTCTGGGTTGCTAGCTGTAGCCGGCAGGTATGGTACCAGCCTTGGAGGGGTCATTGTTTCTAACGTCTCAAAGTTGATGCCTTTAAAGAATGGATGGGTCTTAAGCGGCTCAAAGCCTCCCATAACCTCACAGCCTAGCCGCTTGTCTGGGTCCAACACCTGTTGGTTGAAAGCAAATGTAAATTTTATCAAATTAATAATAGGCAATCACAGTAAATTTAATCATTAAGCAGAATAATTTATGCATATTGTAACAAAGATTCAACAAGTCTAATGCACATGATGCAGAACTGGAAAACTGACATTGCTGTTAATTAGGTTTATCGTCCCACCAACAGTATTTCAGTTATCTGGAGACATGTCCATTTGAAGCAGATATATTGCTTCTTTCACTGTGTATAGCATGCCATGAACACCTGGCATGATACCACACCCAAGTCAATTATCCTGACATTGAGTCAACCAGTCATGGAACTACCCTTATATTTGCTTGAGCGTTAGCACGGGAGCTATACCACTACCATTCTTAATGACTGTGGTGTAGATCTTGGGGATATAACCCACGGCCTCGAATACCTGGAGCTCTACCGATTGGTCTACCAGGTCCGATGACATTTCTATGTTGTATGCCTGAAGGTTCTTAAATAATGAAAATTTTTCTTAACTTTAACTCAGTAGAAAAAGGCATCTTTAAATATTAAAACTTTAATTATCATATCTTTTACTTCATTTACAAAAAAATGCCCCATAAATATTACCACTGCCCTCTTACCAATAGTTTTTCAATTAAATCTCTTGCTACGTCTGGAAACCCTTCTGGAATTTCATATTCTAGTTTGGTTATTTTCTGGAAAATTTGGTATTCATGTCTGAAATAGAGATTAAATTTACTGTTTTATTTGTTCAGTTAACAGTAAAACAAATTTATTTCCTACAAATAACTTTGTAAAAGATAACAAATAAATAAAATTAGTTATTTTTAGAGTTAACATTTGTTGTGTTTTTGAGATACATCGCAGTGATCAATTATGATCATTATACCGACTTACAGCTTGTTGGGATGGGATGGGATCGGCCCGCATTTTTGCCGTTAGTGTGCATCAACATTTCTATCATTATAGCAAAGGGGCACTGAACCCGCCACCTCCCGATCCGCAAGCAGCTGTTTTAGAGGAAGACCCCAGACAAATGTCTGGGTAGAACCACAATGCACACCTCTGGTCAGCTGGAAAAACCTCCCATAATAAGTCCTTCACCATGAACGGAAGGCTAAGTAGTCAGAGGAGTTACATATCGGCGACTCTTACCACTACGCCAAGGGTGCCCCTAAGGGAGGACTTCTTACTTGTAAGCCAAATGCTTAACTCAAACTTCTTCTTAACCAGAGATGAAGAATGTGCCTTATTCTAATGATCCAACAAAAATTAAAGACTCCATGTGAACAGTGAGGTTGACTTACCCTCCCCTAAAAGGAGGCTCTCCTGATAAGAATTGAAACAATATACAGCCTAGTGCCCAGAGGTCAGAACTGAAAACAGACAGATATATATATATATATAAAATACAATTACAGCTAAACATTTTCTAAACAAAATTTTAATACAGTAAAACCTCCCTTGTCCGGCCTCCTTTCGGACCAAATAAATTGTTCAGCTTATAGAGTATTCCAGATTACAAAGGATCTTACTTTTTTGCCGAATTTTTATGGGTTTTTATTTCTTTATTTAGTTTCCCTTTGTTATTTTTTTCTTTGATGTTTCGCAGTTGTTGTTGTTTTATCAAATTTTTTTTTTTATATTTCTTTACTTAAGTATGCTGATTAGACTTAACAAATAACCTTATTAGTGCAGCAGATTATTTTGCAATGAAGTTAAATCACACATTTCTGACGATCTAAATCTTGCAAACAAGGCAGAAAAAATAAGCCAATCAATTTTAAGTATTCTTTAAACACTCCCATTATCCATTTACAATGGATTAATGATGCAACAGGTTCTAGCCAATAGAAATACACGGTGCACATCACTCTTCACAGTTAGGTTGTTCACATGCTGGGCCGTTACCTTGTACACAATGACAATTTGCACCTTGTCAATTAAGCCCCTATCCCCAATTAACAACATGGTGAGGGGGTCTGCAATCAGCATCAAACTGTGGGGTATGATTTGCACTTGCAATACACAAAGTGTCAGGAAAACTTGGCCGGAGTGTAGAGGATTCCTGACAGTTAAAGATGACTTTACAAAAATTATATAAGGTAAAAAAGGGGACTTAGAAAAATGGACAGACTAGAAGGGATTCCGATATGTAGAAGATCCAGTCAGGGGAGATTTCACTGTATAAAACATATACATTTCAAAATCAATGCTTGCATAGTGTATGTATACAACAGAATATGTAGGTAATAAAATGGTGAGGTTCTAATATACAAGTAAGTTGAATATTGATTTTAGGATAGAATTTAACTGAAGTATAAGTGCTTGAAGAGACCTCCAACTAAACCTATTTCAATACTGCTTAAAATTGACAATCACTAAAAAGTTTCAATACTTCTACAGCAGTAATGACCTGACCCACATATTAGGGTCACACTACTTTGATGTTAATTCATAGTAAAGTTTAAGGTTAAATCTTTAAAAAATCACCTGCTATTTGCACCCTTAGTAGATATATCTCTGTATCCAGGTAATATCTGATACAAATTAATTATAAGCTTATATCAAATAATTCTAGATTTATCAATTAAAAATACTTAATTCCTAATATTTAAACTTAAAAATTCATGCATAGGAAACAAGATAAATAAGATTAAAAATAGTCAGGGCTTTTTTCCCTGCGTAATTGGGAACAATTATTAATCATTAAGCGGTCTCATGGTTGCCGGACTGATATTAGCAACACAATATGCTTCCTCTTCTTTGGAAAATTGTCATAACGTGTCTATCCATAAATAAAACAAAATAACTGTACTGAAGCTCTAACAGTATTATTTTTTACTTAAATTATAAACAGGAATATAAAATATTATTTTACAACAATTTGAATTTTCTCTACAAAAATTGTGGAAAAAGAATAAGGAAAAAAGGTATACTTTTTTACAATGAGAAGAAGACCAGTAACTGCCTTCATAAACAAACAAAAACCAACAAACTGATCTGGATCTACATTATATGTCTAAGTCTGATAAATTAGTTTAGTAGGCTATGAGTTCTAACCTTTTGGTCGCACTTTTGCTTGTAAGGACTTCAGGTGACACATACTGTGCTGTACCGACAAATGAATTCTTCCTCTGTGGGGTGGGATTTCCTTCTGTCACAAAATTTATTGTGTAGAAAAAAACTGTGAAATTCAGGATAACCAAACATACATAGCTTATAAGTGTATAATGCACTTGTAAAGTAAACTATACAGATTAACAAATTAATTTGCCAACACTGAAACAAATACATACAAATTTAATATGCTAAACCTTTTAAACATTTTGTTTCTTACTTCTCTTATATATAAAATGTGACCAATATATGTTTATGTAAGATTGTGCCAAAAATGTAGGTAAAGATATATCCAAAGTTCCCACAGGTAGGTAACTTTTTATAAGAGAGTAAATATTTCCAAACACCTGAGATAAGTAAAAGTTGCCATTGTATTGCTGGAGACACCAGATAAATATCAGGGCAGATCTGTCAACTTATCACAAGTCACTTGGATGTCTTGCATCACAGGCCAAGTAAGACTTGCACCACAAGTTACTTAGAGGACTTGCACAACAGGTCACAGAGGACTTGCACCACATGTCACATAGAGGACTTGAACGACAGGTCATATGGAAGATGTGCACGACAGGTCACATTGAGGACTTGCAGCACAGGTCTTATTGAGGACTTGCACCACATGTCATAGAAGACTTGCACCACAGGGCACATTGAGGACTTGCAGCACAGGTTACATAGATGACTTGCACCACATGCAATAGAGGACTTGCAGCACAGGTTACATAGTGGAATTGCACCACAGGTCACTGAGGACTTGCACCACAGGTTACATAGTGGAATTGCACCACAGGTTACTGAGGACTTGCACCACAGGTTACATAGTGGAATTGCACCACAGGTCACTGAGGACTTGCACCACAGGTTACATAGTGGAATTGCACCACAGGTCACTGAGGACTTGCACCATAGGTTACATAGTGGAATTGCACCACAGGTCACTGAGGACTTGCACCACAGGTCATATTGAGGACTTGCAGCACAGGTCATATTGAGGACTTGCACCACATGTCATATTTAGGACTTGCAACACATGTCAGAGGACTTGCACCACAGATTACATAGATGACTTGCACCACATGCCATAGAGGACTTGCAGCACAGGTCATATTAAGGATTTGCAGCACAGGTCATATTGAGGACTTGCACCACATGCCATATTTAGGACTTGCACCACATGTCAGAGGACTTGCACCACAGTTTACATAGATGACTTGCACCACATGCCATATTGAGGACTTGCAGCACAGTTCATATTGAGGACTTGCACCACATGTCATATTTAGGACTTGCACCACATGTCACACAAAGTTTATGCCCTGACAGGGACTTGTCGCCAAGTGGTGAGGCACTAAGTCAGCAACTCTATGCATCTGAAAACGTCTGTAGCCCTCAAATTGACAATAATTTATTAAAGAAAAAATAAATTAAGTATACCTCCACCTGACATATCTGGCTCTGGCTCAACTATCTTGGCAGATCCAAAGTCTGTAATCTGGATATGCATTTCATCATTCAATAAGATATTCTCTGGTTTTAGGTCCCTGTTTAAAACAAGACAAACAGTTCAATTAAAACCTACAATTACTATTAACATTCACTTACTACAAATCATGTTAAGAGTTCAACATTGTCCCATTTGTACAACAGAAATTCTACACCCAAAGTCACTACTGTATGGCTTCCCATGTGAAATAAAGTATTTCAATCAGGAATAAGCCAAACTGATTGTGTGTAGACAATAAATTAGACCAAAATGTTAAGGAGTGAAAGAATCTTAATATTCTGACTAGAATGCAACTTAGACAATTATTTACATTATACATACAGCCAATCTGGTTCTACACTTCTGCCTAAGTTTGATTGAGGTAAATATATATAATAAATAATGGCCAACTTGAAAAAACCCAAGTTGTTATAGAATATAGCAAATTTATTGTCTGATGCAAGAGGGCCAATATTCAGTATTAATTTATTGTTGACATACACTCTGTTTCCCACATTTTTATATCATCCATAAAAAAATGTTGATGTAAAACACACAGGTAAATGGTTGATATTCTTGCGTTTAATTCATTAAATAGTTTCCAATCAGGTAATTTGATATGACCCTGTTATTCAATTTTAGACTTTAGTATGGAATAAGTGGGTCAAAATCAGCCAATTATGGCAAATATACTACAGGACAAATCCTTTCACCTATGGATGATTCCGAGCCCGTGGAGATATTCTAAAGCTTTGACTATCTCTGCTCCGTAGAATCTTGAACAGTCTTCATCAAAACATGATAACTTGTGCAGATAATCCAACAATTCACCTCGTCTTGCATAGTTTAGTACAAAATCTAGGTAAAGAGTTAAGCAAAACAGTGAAATTATAAACTGGCTTTAGAATATTAATCAAGTATTCAAAAACAAATGCTAAAATATATACTTAGAACCAACTTGTCTTGTAATTGTTCATGCTAGCAGGTAGTTATATGCAGACATTCTACATTTCTGTACAAAATGAATTATTATCTTTTAATTAATATTTTGTTTGCTTTTTTTGGTATGTTTGATTTGTGTACTGGATTTGTTCGATTACAGGTAAGCTGATAAAACACAAAACAGGAGACTTTCAGACTTGAAAAGTTAAAATGTAGAAAATACAAATGTCTGGGTAGAACCAAGGATTAACCTCAGGTTTCCTGTCCGACTGCCATGCAATTCTTACTGTAACTTGAACCCACAATTAAAGTTGTGTGGGATTATAATTTGCAACTCTAACCTAGCCACTAGATATCGCCAACCAACTCATAATTTGGATATTAACCTTATATACTGACTTAACGTTATTCATACAAAAGGCAGAAAGGATACATAGTCGATCAGCATCCTGAAATGTGAAGTAGAGACGGATGAAGTATGGATGGTTGGTCTTCATGAGAACCTCCTTCTCTCGCATCACATACTGGGACTTCCTCTCACGCATGATATGTTTCTTCTCAAGAACTTTGACTACAATGAGAATCATTGAAACAGGTATGTGCGAAGTGTTGTATATTATAAACCTGTAGTATGTTTAGGGTGAATATATCAGCGAAAGTCCTTACTCTGCTACATTAAAAATTGGAATGTGTCAACCCCACAGCCTTATCTGGCTGATATAGTGGGAGGTTAATAGTTTGGGAAAGGGTAGATGGAGTGGGTGGGCCTACCCAGACAGTCACAGCCTCAAGCTACAGCAATAAACTATAAGGTACAATGTGAGGATAAACAAAACAAATAATCAAACTTTGTACACAGTATACAAACTAATTAGTTTATGACCCTTCGAATATAAATTAATGTTATCTGCGAGGAGAGACGGTAGGGAGCTAAAGATGGCCATTTTTAAAGCATTTAATAAAAACAACAATAAAATCTTATTTATCTACATAATACTAAACATGCAAAGGTTACAAGACATATATAGATATTATATCACTGACAGGTGTATAATAAAAATGTGCATAAAAAAAACTTAACTACTGTTATTTCATTTTTAAAAAAAAAAAAGCATCTTCATTTTGAATATTAATTAAAACAAATTGTTTATAAATTGTCCTTACTTGCAAATTCCTGTCCAGTGCTGATTTCTTTGGCAAGATAAACCTGGTGATGTAAATTCAAATTTTAGTAAAGAATTAAATTCAATATTTATTCTCCTAACATAAAAAATGTAAATTAGGTGGATACAAAGGAACAATGAAAATACAAGAATGGTGCTCAACAAGGGCATATAAACCTTATCGCTGATCTTTTTCCCACTCCCAATCTTTCTTTCAGCATATTTCGAGGTCCATTCATTAAATTCCTCGACTGGACTTACTGCACTCAAGGTTGTTTGTTTTCTCTTCACCAAACATACTTAACAGAAAACATGAATCATTTAAAAACATTCTGTGCAAAATCTATCTATACAACTTATTTCTTTCCTTTTACTATATAATGGAGATTTCAAGTGACTATATAAATGTCCAATGGAGCAGACTGGCATCATTTATGCATGACATTGTTCTCTGTCAGCACTTTACACCATCAGTCTCAAGACAGAATCCACAGAAATTACACATTCTACAACACACTTCACTGACAATTTATCTAAGGCTAGACACCTGGAATGGAGTCGGCAGAAAGGCCTTCAACCCTGTTTATAAACAAAAAAAGAAAGAGCATTTCTGTATGAGGAAATACATCTCTGTCCCTATTTATAATGACCAATTTTCCCTTGATTTTGATGCTGATTTTTTTAGAGTAAAATGATTGTACGGGTAACTTGGTAATCAAGAAGAAAACCAGTCGCAGCCTAAAAGAAATTAACAATGAGACATCACAATGTGACCACAAAATTGCATTTTAATAAGAAGCTTAGAAAAATCTGCATTAAAACAAAATGCATGCCATTAAACTGAACAATAGTATGTACTGGACATCAATATGATGACTGTCTCACAATGTTGATATAGATACAAACTAAACTTATAAATAATAACATAATAGTAATAAATCTTTCAATATGAAAGGATTATGTCTGGAATTAAATGTATGTGAAATGTCATGAGGCATGATTGATTAATATTGTTTTAACATGTCCAGTGTGGGAATTTATGAACAGCCCTTGTATACTGCCTTGACACACGACTTGCAATGACAGCTGGGTCAATGTGGGGGTGACTTCCAGCCATTATTAGTATTTTTGGAAGAAGACTAAAGATACCAAAGGTTTGCCAAAAGACCGCCTCACATAAAAGGTTCATGTCAAGTGAAACAGTCTTGCATTGTGAGGCTAAGTACTTCTCAGAAAGCAGCTTTAAACACTAGAACAAAACTTCTTGGGTTAATTGTTACCATAAAAAGTATGACAACTATGTGATAAAATAATGTAAGATACTTGACCCTTATTAATTATATTTTGTTAAAAACATGGCTAATTTTTGTTTGTTCTTTTGCTTAATTATTGTATGTAAAGGTTAATATTCCTATCAACATGAGACTTAGCAGCAAATGATGTTGATCCTGATTGGACAGATCTACAAGCTGTGAACTGGCTGAGCTGGATCTAAATTATTTATCTAAGCTTAATAAATTAGTTACTAGCATGCTAAAAGTTAAAAGATAACAAAAAACCAAAAAAAAAACACTCACCGTTGAGAATGATCCTTCTCCAATTACTTTCCCAAAAATGAAATCATTTGGTGTTTTTTTAACCAGTTTATCCCCACCAGACTTGTTGTTTAAATCTGCATCGGTACTCATTTCGGCTTCTGTTCTGAAAGATCATAAAAGTATAATTTACTGTTTGGGCGATTGTGCGTTTTCTGTTGGGTGTTTTTGACGACATAACTTCGTATCTGACACAGTCAGTCAGAAGAGCATATTGCATGTTTTTGTGAAGAAAATAAAAATGCTAAGTGCAATCAGCCTTTCTGCATATGAATTCCTTTAACTTGAGCTTTTAAGTTTAAGGATAAGGATGTAGATATTTAGGGGTGGTAGGCCTAAATGTTCACAAGACGTAAGCTTCTTGACAAAGTCTTTTTGATATTTAAAAAAAAATCTTTTCTTTAGTGATTGTATTTGCAATTCTGAAGATAGCATAACTTATGTGGTGCAAAATGAACTGAAACATTGTCAAATTATGAAAAGGTGCTGTATAACCTTTGCCATATAAGAGCACTTTGGCCATCATTATGAGTACAAAACATAATAACGACTTCTGGACAATTTGATCAGCAATTTTAACCTTTGCCTTGAATTGTGTCATGGTACTGTACTCGCCTGTCCGTTTTATAAGCAGATGACAATGCGAAGAAAATAAACGAATCACCTTTTCTTTGGTAAGTGACCACAAATTCTTTTAATAATTAAGGTATTTATGTCAGCCATTGGATTTTTAATGAAAAAGTGAACAATATACAAATCTATCCTTGCTTCTTTCATGAAATTTAGGGGAAATTAAAAATCCATTGTTTATCATTTATGGCAATGCAATCGTTGTCAATGTGTGTTTTTTTTATTTCTCTTGTTAATTACAAACAATGCAGAGAAACCTATGACTATTATTTTGTTTGCACAGAATTTTTGTTTGGTATGGGTATTTTGATACCTTTGATCTTGCTGAATTTCTTTTAAATTCACTGATATTGTAGGATCTATACACTTAATGATAGTATTTTCTGGATGACACCCAAACTTCCATGATGTGGACAACAAATGACCCCCATAAATTTGGAATTGGCGGCAACACTGCAGTATTTATTACATGATTAAAAAAAGTATCACATGTCATAAAATATGCTATACCTACATTTGATGATAATCTATACACTATTCTTAAGATATTTGCTAACAAATCCATGCAAATCTTTCTACAGGCTGTGTAAGAGTATAAGCAAATAGTGCATATCAAGATCAGACAGCAACAAAAGACGCTGATAGATATTTCTTTTTGAGGGTGCAAGATTGCAAATCAATTCATGTTATGCTATTATATTATTGACAAAGAAGCATTGACTGCTCTGTTATGTAACAATATATGGTAAAGGGTGTTTAAATGCCAACTTCCAATTGTTGTACAAAATCTCACTGTCACAAACACATAAATAGATGGATGCGACAGTTTAAAGTAAAAAGACAAGATGAAAACAGTCACACCCAAATGCCTAGCGCTAAACAGAGAGAATGTACAAATTATTATGACACAAGCTTCCAGTTATTTTCTATATTGATAGTGCACTCCCTTACAATTAAGGAATTGGGATACATAGCTACCTGACATGGACAATTTTATAAAACATTATCATATGGGCTCTTACTCTTCTAATTTAGAGGCTTGGCCGATTTAAAGTAGTGATCATATTATTTAAAAAAATTTGTATTATGGTAACAACCAGTTACAAACCTGGCTACCTGCGCTGTACTTTCTTTATCTGATTTATTTGGCAATTGGCATGGGGATCCCAGACAGCTGAGTCAACTTTCGCCAGTGTGTGATTATGAAGCTTATAGGCATCCTGAATGGTTTTTGTCTTTTTTCGATTTACTTAAAACATTACACTTAACTGCGCGAAACTGTACCAGCCAGCCAGATTCCCATTTGTCAGCTGCCTCGAGATCAGATTGGAGGAGATGATCACCCAAAGATTTTATCTCTCTGTAGATGATACTGTCATCCACCAAGTGTCTGAGTGTGCTATGCAGTATAGTCTGCTAAGTCTTTAATATATGAGAAATAGGACGATACCACATCGTGCCCTGGAGGATGCCAGAGGCACCTTATTATACTGCTCACCTTTCAGGACTATGCTCTGGGTTCTATCACTTAGAAAGTCTTTAGCCCAGCTACATGTTTTAGCTGAAATACCATAGAATGCGAGTTTATATAGAAGGTTGTTATGTGAAACTATGTCGACGGCTTCAGCGAAATCTAGGATTATGATATCAGTTTGAATATTTTTATTATTTCATTAAGCTATTGGATCCTTAAAAAAAGAACTGTACAAAATAATGTATATCTGAACAAAAACATGAAACAATTGTCACATGCATCTAAATAAACCACTGGATAAAATGAGTTTGATTTCAACTTTGTCAACTAACCACCTAGCGAATGATGGGAAAAGAGAAAGGGTGGAGAAGGGCTTAAAGCTTAGGTTTGCGTATATGGGATACATTTCATTAGACAGGTAATCAATAAGCAGTGTTTAGGTTGGAGCGCACCTTTGCTAGGTTGGGGCAAAATTCTTAGAATGGTGCAAATTTTTAACTGAATGGGTCATTTTAGCGCATGCTAACAAAATTAAAAAATAAATAAAATGGAAGAAATACTTCTATTTTTGTATCATTCAATTGTAATTTTAAGCCTAGTTTGTACACAAACTAGTTTTTGCTAAAAATAGACAGACTCTGCATTACCTGTTGACCTAAAAATGGCTGTTTTGTATTGCCTTTAGATGCACTAGTGACTTCTGGTATGAACGACAACTCTGTTGGTCATAATTAATCGACTTTTCACAATTAATGAAGCAGTATATATAAGTAAAGCGCTTGGGTGATCCCAAACCTGGTGATATTTTTCGTGATGTCTGCTACTACAAAACAAATCAAATCACATTCCCTTTTGAATGAGCGATGCCATTTTGGTGATTTTTTCCTCATCTTTTAAAATGATTATACAATTGGCCCCCTGTTTTCAGAAGTGATGGGCCAAATTGGCTCACTGCTTTGAAGTTCTAACCTAAACACTGATTAAGTGTTTTCTTTTAAAGAAAACAAAAAGAAGTAACAACAGTGGAAAGTGCAGAGGACAGCTATATTCATCTAGACATATGAAATCCTGAAACAGAAAATTGCCATTGATCTATAAATGAGCAGAGATTTTGCACTATTATTTGCAGCGAATACAAGTATGAATAAATGGCCATATCGAATTAGACGAGTATGATGTGATTATTCTATAAACATGACAAAACATTACCTGTTTCACTTTTTAACGCTAAAAATTACAAAATGTCATTTTTTACAGTTGCTCCTTACAAACCGGAAGTTTCAGTCATTTTTCTGGCGCATGCGCAATTAGTAAACACAACTAACTTTATAAACACATTCTGTTAAAATAGAAGAAAATCCCAATGCAGTGAGGTATCTGCTGTTTGTACTTTTGATGTTCTGCTTTCATTCACTCAAGTATGCGAATCACACGTGGGTGACAAGGACAAGCGAAAAGAAATTACTCAATCGAACAGACGGGATGACGTCATAATAATAATACCATCCGGGTACCTGTTCATGGCTGCCAGAAAAGCTCTTTTCTTATTTCCGGATAGTTAAGTTTAGTTTAACACAGTTGACAGTTAAAACAGGGTGTGACATTGGAAAGGCGGTAAGTGTAAGGCATAAATACACAAACGTACCTTTACCACTTACCTATTTCAGCAGCCATTTTAATGCCAAGCACTTAAGACTAATTCCTGAAATGATGACAGCTATTTTCAGTTCGGTTAAATCCCTGACTTTTTATAAATAACTTAAAAGAAATGTTTGTTTGGTTTGTCAATAATTAAGATGAATTTATTCAATTAGAAGCCTGGTTGGGTTTGTTAACTTAATGGATACAATAAGACAAATAAGTGTCATCATGTTGATGAGTAAAGATCTGCCAAAATTTGTAAAAAGCAGACAAATCTCTGAACTTTACTGCAGAACTAAAAAAGTTTTTTTTTACATTCTTTTATGTTGCTAAATTTCTCAACACTGAATACCAGGCGCGTTTCTGCCATTACGCACTTTACGCACGTGCGTAACCCCCGTTCGAAAAATCGAAAATCTAAAATTACCAAAAACACTAAGAAAGTCGATGCCTAACCCGGGTTAGGAATGATATATTTTATTTCCGTAGTTTCTATGTCATAAAATGTTATTACCACACCAATCAAATTGAAAAAGTTTAAAATGATTAAATTTATACACGTCAGGATTTTAGTAGTTCATATTTTGCGTTAAGTTCATCGCATGTCCGCATTTTACCTGTTATTCATTAGAAAAGAACCGAATATATACAAAAGTATTACTACAAAGGTTATTTCCCTTGTAATTGTGCGTAACTTGAGATACGGCCCAGATACGTGCCTGCTGAATACTTTTTTGTTATGTAATATTAGCAAAGTATCAGCCTCAATAAATTTAACTACCTCTCACTGGTCCCGGTGTAGATTTATTTACCAAATTCTTTATAGTAATAATTCCCTCATTTAATGAAATACACAGGCAGTAGCACAGTATCTACAACTATATTGGGACCTATTGACATGTTATTTACATGGATATATACTGTGTACAATTAAGTTGCTCTTTTTTTGTACAGTTTATTTATGGTCCAGTATAATTGTCATTTACAGAGTACATTCTGGTTTTGTGTATATACATATGAGTGTTATCTCTATGGCCTGTTTCGTGTGTTTTTTTATGCAGTTCATATGATTTTGAGGCAACAGAATTGCTAAGAAGCCGCAATTTAATGCAAAATAAATTTATTCATATTTATCTGGATATGATCATTTAAAAACAGTTGCCTCTAACTAAACAGGTGCTCAAGATGAGCACATCTGTTAATATCATGCATTCGATTAACAACCTTCTATGCCCTTTTTGCAAGTGTAGACAACATCCAGATTGCAGCTATAGGACATCCCATAATATCATCAACATGTGTTTATTAAAGTATTCCTAGTAGGGAACTGTATTCAAGTAAAAAGTCATTCAAAGTAATCAGTGTTAAAAATGGGTAACAGTAATATCATGCTTGGGCATATATAAATATTTAAGATGATTGCAGCAGAATGATCATTATTCAAAATGGCATCTGCAAAAAGATTGTTACATTGTTAGAGTGAGTAAAGCATCTTTAATACTGTTGTGAAAAGTCTTTTAAGAAAATATAGATGTCACTCATAGACTGATTTTCTTTGTTATGAAAGAAATCAAACATGCCAGTTGTGTGAGTTTTCATAAAGGCATATACACTCATCATAACACAGAAGAATGTGTAGCAAAGATTCACTATTCATAACACATAAATCAAATTGGAATCATGTTCCAAAAGACAGAGTCATGTTTGTCTGCATTTATAACCATGCAAATTCTTTAAGCCCCTTATCTTGAATCTTGGAACATGCATTTACAATTTTTGTCATACTTGTGGTCTGTCAGGCATGGATTTCCTTTTCTGACCCATTTAAGCCTTGCCAGTCATTATCATGAAAAGGTTCATTTTGCTAGCATGTTGTTTGTAATTCCAGTGCCCAGACTTACTTAGCAGACAAAGCATATGCACTTTTATTGTAGTTTGATATCACTGCATTCCGACTTTATAGGCAAGAAAATTTAAGACCCAGAAACAAATAGTTGACTTTTTACAGCATATTCTAGGTTAATTTATCTCTTGGATAAATTTATAGTTTTTTTTTTGAGGGGTACATTTTTTGATAATTTTTATCAAACTGTACTTACTTTCCTTGCCATACATACTGTCCCTGTAAGGGAGATCACTCCCTCGCCCTGATGTGTACTATGCATTTGTAATTTTCTTATGTTTACCCACCCATGCACAATCAAACAGTTTGATACTAAAAAAATGTATGATTAAGCTAGGAGAAATTTGGTTTGAGTTATTTACTGACTTTATTCTAAGCATTTTATGGATTTACTAGAAATTAACTTTTGACAGAAGTTTCCTGGAAGGAAAAGCATTTTACAATAATTATTTAGTTGTTCATAGACAATCCAATAAAAAATTCCATTTATCTGGCAACGAAATTTCCCATGTTGGGCAAGTCGAGCATGGGAGCATGGAATTTTCTGCACCCCAGGTTAAGCAAAAAAAGAAAATCGGTTAAATAGTAAGTTTCATGTGTACTGCAATACCCACCTGGTTTAGTTTCAACATATGTCGATAAGTTAATGCCATCAAGTTTTGACCTCACACACATAATTAACTGGCCCACTTGATTTAAGGAACAAACTGATAATAAACGCTTTTCATGGTTGTTTCCAATATGTTATTTTTTTTTAGGCCATTGTTGGTGTGTCTAATTTTTCTACATACCACTTTTGTCTAATTAATATATATGTACATGACCTTGAGTCTATTCAATGTTTCAGTAGTGTGTGTGCTTTGGCAGTTACTTTTGAGATTTTCCATTTTTATTTAACATATGCAAAATGCCAGCACTAAAAAAATGCTGGAAATTTAGTAATTCCAACATCATTATAATATTATATGTTAAAGGATTGTGCTGGAAATAATTTTTATAATTCTTTTTGGAGTTTCTACTGGTGCTTCAATTGAAAATTTTGTTTGTCCTAGCAAATAGCCCATTAAAATGTTGTGGTAAAAATGTCAATGATTATCTCCCTATATATTTAACACCTTTTCTCTAAAAAACTTAGTTACTGCAATTTAAATTTACATTGTAAATATTGTACTTAAATTGCAAGTAATGCTATCTACAATGGACACAAGGTTTATTCCTCATGAATCATACTTTGTTTGATTGATTATAATTAATTGTGTTTATTATGTGTGACCAACCATAATTTTCAGCTGGCAGTTTTTCAAGTATGGGATCATGAATTAACCCCCGAAAATTTTGGCAAGAGATTTCCACTGAAATATTAACAACACGCTCAGGATATTCCTATATTTACATGTGTAAAAGTGGATAAAAATTGAATGGAAACAGTTTTTTTGTCACAATGCACAGCTGCGAATAAAAAGTAAGTAACTATTCAGTGGAAGCAGACCACCTAACCATTTTAAGTCTGAGACAGTCTTCACCCTATAAAAAGTCCTACCGTAAAAACCCTAAGTCTTCGGCCACCCTAAGTTTTCGGCCACGGTCAATTTTTTTTAGTACCAATTATTTAAATGACTCTAATTTTTTGGCCTCTAAAATTTGGCAATTTTTTCTGTGACCCTAAGTTTTCGGCCACCATTTTCAACCAGCCAGTATTTTTCTTTTTCTCAAAAATACATCCAACAGAAACAGCATTACTAAATTGTAGCTACTTAATTCATCGAAAAGAAGATTATTTGCTTTAAAAACGTTATACAAACGTTTGATTGGGTGACGGGCGTACACATTAATTATGATAATTAGCCCCAATCTTATAATTAAATTCAAATTAATTCAAAATCAATCGACTTTGACTTTAACATAATCAATCGCTGTAAGAAACAAACAACAAGGTGTGAAATGTTTATTGAATGATGAACAAAAGCATGTTAGAGTAGGTGTTAACAAACACAGTAGCCTCGTATTAAACTTGTCCGATGTTTAACACTTTCGAGTCCGCAGTTTTATCCAGTTGAGAATATTTGATCTCGCCGTCACATAAGACTAAATCAACCGGCATTCTATCAACATGAACTACAAAATTAAGGCTTATAATTTAGATTTATTCTAATCTTAGGAAATACAGTAAGTTTCGTTACACATTTGAATTCATAAACCACATGTATACTGTACCAATTTTCGGATAGTCGGCAACGCGGACAAACCCTAAGTTTTCGGCCACGTTTTTCATAATTATTTTTTTGTAACCCTAAGTTTTCGGCCAATAAAAAAAATAATTATTTAAAGCTGGCCGAAGACTTAGGGTTTTTACGGTATTTAGCTTTGGAGCTGGGTCTCTTTCATCAATGCATTGATGTATCACCATTTATGGCCACAGATACAGTGTCGCAATTCTTTCCTCAAGAAACTATTCTCAAATGATACTTTAATGGCCACCGGACCAGGTAGCACAATCGGTAGAGCATCATCTCCAGGTACGGGAGGACCGGGGTTCGATCCCTGGTCACGACATTCCAAAGTCGCTGAAAATGGTGGTAGTATAGCTCGCTTGCTAACGCTCAAACGAATATAAGGGTTGTTTAACAACTAGTTGGCCCGGTGTCAGGATAATGTGACTGGGTGTGGTATCATACCAGGTGTTCACTGCATGCATTACACAGTGAAAGCAGAACTATATCCGCTTTAAGTGGACCGATAACTAAAATATGGTTGGTAAGATGATTAACCCAATAAATAAATACTTCGATGGACAAAAGTTGAAAATTGAATATGCAGCTTGGCCTACGGCTTCTATCTAAGTATAAAGCATCTCTGAAAGTCGCTGTTACCTTTTATTGACTGCATTGAATGGTAGACTAGATTTCAAAATTATTTGAAATAAAAATTAGCTTAAATAATGCATTTTTAGCTCAATTGATAGATGATGATAGACTTATCCATTAGGGCTGTCACAGTATGCTTGAAGCATACCATGATACATGTATATTGTAATACAGAAAGAGCGTATTGCAATATGTGCCAAAATATATTGCCATACAATTATTATAAAGAGCTGATGCAATCAATGTAATGAGCAGAATCAACAACAAATACCCTAATATAATATGACAAAGCTTTATAAGCTTCATAACAGGTAAACACAGAAAGAACAAAGTAATATAAGAAGGTCACAAAGTACAAACAGTCAAACAGCAAACTAACTACAAAACTTCACAACATAGTAGAGTGTGATGTTCTAATTAATTTCAGTGATGACATTATACAAGTGTATTTAGGTTAATTGGGCCACAACTGTATCTTACAGGCATATTAAATATCCACACAATGCTACATCTTTAAGAATTTTCTTCGTTGATCTGTCGTCCTTCAACCTTAAGTTGTTTCACATATCACTTTAAATTGGCATTCTTTTGAAAGAAACAACTGGCACAGCCATGCTGTTTACAAATTACAAAACAATTGGGTCCAATTAATGTGCTGAACAATTAGGGCTGTCATGGTATACCAGTATATTGCAATACAGTGTAAAGGCAATACATTACCGCGATACACAAGGAACATACCAGTTTTCACAATATTTTGTATAATTTGGCCGCTGCTACTATTGTGTGCATCCAAAGTAAAAATTTTGAATAGAAACATTATCTTTATGGACATGAAATTTACTATATTTAGCCACTTGTTATGAGAAAATTTGTTGCAGGATACTTAGAACACATAATTACCTATTGTTCAGCAATTTAATCAAATAGGACCATTGCAAATTGTAAACAAAATGACCAAGCTGATTGACATTTTAGAAATATTGCCAAATTTAATGGGGCTTTTTCGAAATATAGCAGAATTTAATGGCAACAATGATGTTTAGGCCCCACCTGGGTGAAGGAGAACAGATCAACAAAGGAAATTGTTAAATGTTCTGCATTTGATGTGCTTATTAGATACAGCGGAGGTACAAACAATCTTAATACACTGTGAACAGTTAATCCTCTAATACAGCAGAAATATGACACTACACAATCATGAAGGTTGCAGTTGATTTGTTGTTTGATTGTTTGTGCTTTGTGACCTTCTAGTCTTTCTTATTCCTGTGTTGACCTCTTATAAAGTTTATAAAGCGATGTCATATTTTACTATGGCATTTGTTGTCATTCTGCTTATTATATTGAATGCAATAGCTCCTTATAGTAGTTTGATCAAATCACAGGGATAAGTAGAGTTTTTGAAAATATATATCTATAATATTATAGATATATATGTTCAAAAACTCTACTTATCCCTGTGGATCAAATATGGCAATATATTGTGGTGTGTATTGCAATACGCTCGATATGTATTGATATATATCGTGTTATGCTACAAGCATATTGTGACAGCCCTACAAATAATTGGTAATAATATTGTCCTAAGTATCCCACAACAAACTCAATCTCATCAAGAATAAGGCCATTACAGTAAATTGTATGTCTAGTAAAATTCATACTTCAAATCAAATTATATTTTTATTCTTAAATTGAGAAATTAAATTTGTGCCAATAAAGTCAATTCTAAATTAAAAACACTTATTGTTTGGAATACTGCAAATTCAAATTAAGTAGCTGGCTGTTTAGAATGAACTCCCCTGACATGGATTCGACTTCAAACTACATTTTCAATTGGTTACTGGTGATTACATTTCATAAATACTAGTATCTTTGACTTTTGATGCATAGAATGGTGGCAGCAACCAAAATTATACAAAATATTGCTGTTTCCCCTCATGTTTGTTTTCAAAACGGTGTCATGTGAGTTTTTATTGCTATAAAACGACATTGTCATAAAAAATTATGCCATTATAGTCTTATTGTTTGTAATATATGCGTAAGTAAGCGAGATGTTCAAAAGGATACACAACCAGTAGGGATTATTCTAGCACGGAATAGAAGGGCGCTCCGCCCTGCCCTTTTTAAGCCCCGCCCTGCCCCTTTTAAGCCCTGCCCTTTAGCCCCTTTAAATGCCTACAAACAGCATCCGTTTGGCCTTTTTACTTTTGATCAATCAATTGCAGCTAGATTCGGTGCTGTTATCCGGATGTGACATTGTTGCGCAAATTTATCGTATATTGCAACTACCGAGCGCGGCGAGAATAAAGACAGGAGTGTCGACCAGTCATCCTGTTTTGCGGTATTGAGATATCCAGCGGCATGACAGTTATTTCTTAGATGTACGTCACCAAGTCTGTTATGACAGTACACGATATATTTCTGGGAAGAGTGCCTTGTGTTAACATAGTATTTGAGTCTTGTTCTTTTGATGATAATTATAGTATAATCACAAACATACCAAAGTACAATCTGGATAAATTTAAAAAGTACCTGTAACAAACAAAGACAAGTTGTAAATAAACTTATTAGTGGATATCTTCTCTGCCGCGAAGATCCCAATTATCGGCGGTCGATAATGACGACACTTCAGGTCATTGCATAACCGCTTTCAAGTTTCTGCTGTATGTTTTCACACATAACATTAAACGTTATTGGCACGTATCATTAATTTATAGTTTATTATTTCGTTAAAAGTTCGAGGAAGTTCAGTCTTATGCACTTCGACGGTCGCGTGACATTGCAAAATGCCATCCCTGAAACGAAAATTAGCTGATCAAGAAAAAGAACAAGCGAAAACTAGGAAAACGAATCTTAGTATTGCTTCGTTTGTGGTTGCCCGTGCAAGGTAATGTGCTTGGATTGCTTTAGTATTGTGTGTTTTGTTTACAGATATTAGTTTTGCAGACGGTAATAGTGTATGTTAATTCGGACAAACTAATTTCGGATATGTTTGTCTTGAGAATACACGCACGTTTGAAGTTTAATGTAACAAGGTTTTTACTTCGAATCATGAAATTTGAAATTTTAAAATGTCATGTACAAAGATTTTGAATTATATAATCTACCCAACTTATCTACAAAAATACACTGTACATCAGCTTCTGACCATTCATAGAAATGACAAATATCTGGACTTTGGAAAGACTGTGAAAAGATGGCATGGGCAAAAGAAAAGGAGGATTTAAATGTTGATGTTATTACAATATATCATTAAAGCAGTTGGAAATATTCACAAGTTTACAATGATATAACATAGACACAATTATGTCTTCTTTTTATGACTTTCTAATTAAATTATATGACATACAGTTATAGTTATAATTCAATTTGATGTTAAAATTGTGCCATTTTTACCCTGTCTGACGCGCAGAAAGCACCCTGCCCTTTTTTTGCGCCACCCTGCCCCTTTTTTGTGTCACCCTGCCCCTTTTTGAGCTCTAGAATAATCCCTACAACCAGTGAATACCATAGTGCCTGCTACTCTTTCATAATAACTGTTACTTGTAATTGAGGGAAATATCCTGCATTTGAATTCACACAAAGTAGGCTAAATTAAGGTACCTAGTGAACATTAAGACAACATAATGGCTATCATTGCTAATTGCAAAATTTTTGTTTGTGTTCAAACTGCAGTAGACAAATAAAATATACAACTTTTTAAATAAAAACTTCTCATTAGCACTTATTATTAATTGCATTGTATGAATTGTTAATTTAAGTAGTTCTGATGACATTACAGTCACTAACAGTGTCCATTTATGAAAGTACAATTTTCCTGTGAGTACATGTGCCTACATTATGATGATATCTCAGGATGATGTTAATGATCAGTTTCCCTACTTTTAAGTGTATGAATAATAACTGTTATTGTTTCTTGGATATTTTATAAGGTATACTAATCTTTCTCCATCATAAATATTGAAACATTACCAGTCTGAATAGTGTCTTTCATGTCAATATAGGGCACATTGTCCTGTTAAGTATGTGTGTGGAGGAAGGCTAATTAAAAATGCACATGCTACAATAAATGTCATATTTATGATTTGGCTTACTGTCACCGTAGGGAATTTGGTCACACTGTTCATGCCCTGTATGATTAAATTATTATTTGCACAGGTGTTTCCTATAACAGTACATTTATGTATGTTGCATATAAACTATGATCAGCCATTCAACCAGCGAATGGCAAAGCTGCATGATCTCTGACCCCATCCCTGTCATAAAATATCATGTTGAATATTTGATGTATTATTAGTAGAATAAAATCCTGCTTCACAAACAAAATTGAAAAGTTTAATTAATTAGATTTTGTCTCTTATGTCCAGGTCAAAGATCCATGCATTTTTGCTAAAGGTAACTCGTCATACCCTAACTGCATGGTTTTGAGTCCCTGTTGAAGACTGGAAATAATACATGGGGAAGTCTTTCAGTTTATATCTGGGGCACTTGTAGTTCTGCAAGTCAGTTGTCCAGGGTCTCCTTCACCAACATTATCTGAACATTGCCTGTATTGCCATGATTTTGAACCAATGTGGTTTTTCTTAAAAACAAAATATAGACCTTTCAACCTGAAATCGAATGAGGATAATTAGTTTATTTATCCTTAGTTTATCAAATTTTTCTTATTGACATTGTTTGATTTTTTATGAAATTCTGTCAGATACTGTAAATGATAGTTTAATAAAAGTAAGTAAGGGTTACCTCTTTTCTTTGTCAATACAAGTGTCTCAACTAATTTATCTTTACCTTTATTTTTAAATATTTAATACATATATGCAACTTACCATAGTGCATCTAAAAATTGATTGGTTGGTAAAACAAAACAAAAAATGAAAGAAATGACTTGGGTTCCTAGTTTGCTTAGTCACATGATAAATTGAAATACCACCACAACACTTATTGTACCCTAACTTAGCATCTGCACTATTTTCTGCTAGGTCTCTAGCATATTATTTCTTGCTTGTTTTTTTCCACCATTTTGTGAATGGGTTCGGTTCCAGCCAAATGTGTATGTTTGCATTTGAAAATTATGCAAATTGTGAAACAAGAAGTTAGGACACCAAGCCAATGTAAATGTCAATTTACATAGCAACTTGATTTTTCGTTCTTTTTACTTAAAAATACTGCTTTGGCAATTGTTCATGTTTAGAAACAGTAGGATTTCCCCTTTAGCATTCCTATCACCCCAGTATATAGCTTATATGTTCACATTATTTCACTCTTTGACATGGAAATTGTTTGTCTAAACAGTAAATTGCTCCCATTTACAATTGATTTGCAGTGTTATGTACAGATTTGAATGATATTTTTTTAATAAAAAAAACAACAGAATTATGAGACAGTTAAAAAATGACATTTTTTGTGTTATTGTGAATGATCTGGTCTTGATAGGGAATGGGTCCATAGTTGTGAACACACTGTTTTGTAATATAATTAAGGAAGTAGGAATAAAAACTGCTTGGTGTTTGTAGGATTAGAACCTTTTGTATGGTAGTCTGCAGTGGCTCCTGTTAGCTTGCATATATTACGTCCATAAATTTCCAGTGTGCACAAAGAGAAATGGCAGGATGTCCAGTTTTTTATGGCCTTATGCCTAGTGTACTGAACACACTGTGTTGTAGAAGTTTTGCCTCTATGCATTGTCAATCACCATAAGTGTGTTTTCGTAATGTCTGAACAGTTGATCTGATCGTCAACCTCTCTGCCCACTGTGGTCTATTATTTGGTTTAACAGCCAATGGCAACATCATGTACATGTGTGATCAACTGTCAGCATATTTTTAAAGAATTATTTTGTTAATCCAAATTTACACCTCATCGAATCAGAACATATCGGCGGTCATTGATTGAGATGTTAATTATGTGGTCTGCCATTCAGCAAAAGAAGGCAACTGTATCCAAGACTATTTTCTTGGTTGACAAATGAACTAATCCCATGTAGTGAATGCTGACAATCATACTTATCAGAGTTAAGTGAGTTAATAATGGCACATAACGAACATGACTTAATTAATTTTTTTCCTGTTTTCATTCTGACCCACTGGTTCTATTCTGTTCTGGGTTGGTGTGTTATCTAGGTCAAAGTGTTCATTTTTACAAACAACTAAAACTGCAAGTAATTCCCTAATTTTATTGGTTAATTGATAGTCTAGAACTGTTTGGGGAAATTGTGAACTCAAATTTAAGAAGAGAAAAGTCAACATATTTTCCATTTATTTTCTTTCTTAAAACATCAAAATGAAAGAGGCTAATGGTACCAGAGAAAGTTAAAAGCTTCACTCATGTGCAGGCATTGGTTATATAGACTAAGCATTGAAATTTAACATGAACAATATGCCAGTATTGAGTGCATTATAAGAACTTACATGTATCTGTATGTACCTTAAACAAAAGTCTTTTTTGTATAGGTATGAAGTGGCTGTCAAGTAGAATTTTGCAAGAAACATCCTCACAATTTCCTGCCATGTGTCAAAGCACTTTCACCATTTGATTATGAGGAATAAATACATATTGAACACAAGATGAAAATTCAATAATCAAAGCACACATAGCATTTCAGCATGCAGACTACTTAAGTTTAATTTATCGGTAGGATTAAACATGGAAACTTGCAGTAAAAGGAGGTTTTCATGAAGAGCTCATGGTCTCAATGTGTGTTGTCTTGCCAGATATTATGTCAGATATACACATGTCCAAATCATATGTTATGTCAGATATACACATGTCCAAATCATATGTTATGTCAGATATACACATGTCCAAATCATATGTTATGTCAGATATACACATGTCCAAATCATATTTTATGTCAGATATACACATGTCCAAATCATACTTTTGTTTTAAATCATTTTAAGCTACATTACCTCATTAAATGTGAAAATACTGAACTGTCCAACAAAAATAATTGAAGATAATGGTTAAAGATCAATCAAGCAGTTATTCTTAACATTTTGATTCCATGCATCTTTTTTGTCATTATAGACATTAATCTTGCTCATGGTATTAAAGACTTGAAATTGTTGTCTTTGTTTTTAATTTATTGAAACATTTATTAAGACACATTTTACCACAATTTAAAATATAACCAGTAGGTCATATTCATGGTTCTTTTTGACTTAATGAAAAAAGGCTTAGTTCATTTAATAAATTAAAGCATATTTAACAAATCCTCTCTAAATATACACATACTCAAGTAATGACATTTCAGCATTGGTAGAAGTGTACATGTATTGGGACTTTCAAGAAAAATGACCGGGACTTTAAAAAAATATCAGCTGGTAGACTAATCTTCCCCTAAAACCTTAGTGGTAGTATTGTTGTATAAGTGTCAAAACTTTCCCCAATGTAGAGAAAAACAAACAAGAGCAAGGAAATTATATGAAACTTTCAGGTAATATTACCTAAAATGACATGAACAGGAGTGTGCAACAAACAACTGGTGTCTTCTTTTTTTTATTAGCATACAACATTTAAATGAAAATGGTCATGTTTTTTTTATTTAACTCATAATCTGCTTGGCTGTCCGATATAATAGGCCAACAATGTAGATTCATGTTGGAAAGTTTTCTAGCTAACCAGCAGTGCCAGTGGTTCTACCCAGACATATGTCTTTGGTCTTCATCCCCCATTAATAAGCTGGACATTGCCAATATGACCATAACTGTGTCATTGTAATGAAACATAAACAAATTGAATAACAGTGTAGACCCAGAACATCCAGATCTGGCTAGGAGCTGGCCGATCAGGCATTGCACTATTTGCTACAGTCTTGAGCAATATGATACCTGCTTGTAGTTGTCAGTCGGTAACTTAGTATGTACAATAGTATGAGCAAACTTAATGTAGAAGAGTAATGATTAACTCCTAGAATGCTTTTTATGAATCTTGACATTTAGATATGTCTTTGTTTATAATAATTGACTCAAAATTTAATTTGTTTGCAACAGTGTGCAGAAATCTGCACCATATCGTGCAGATCTTTATTTGTACCATTTTGTCTAAGCCTGATGATGCTTAGTATGTTAAGAATGAAGAACTTGTCACTGATTACCATAGATCATTGTCAAACTGTCAATTGGCAATGACATGCGTGCACCTTGTCTACATTTTCCTACATATGCTCGTCTTCTAGCTTGTTGTATTATTCAATAAAGACCAATAGTGCTATAGCTAAAGGCATCAGCTCTAGGTATGGATGATCCCCAAGATAAGTCCCTTAAAGAGAAATACCAGCGTTTTTGCTACATTTTGTTTAAAACCCATGGCACATTTTCAGGGGTCTTTGCTTTAATATTATATCTGTTACATGTCATGGTTGATGTACTTATAAACAGAGACTGAGCAGCAAATAGTGTAGATCCTGAACAGATAACTACCAGCTTTGGAGCTGGTTATCTGGGTCTACATTATTTGCCTAAGCCTTATAAATACCGTATTCACTCGTGTAATGGTCGCACCCGTGTAATGGCAGCACCCCCAAAATGACCGCAAAATTTGAAGAAAAAATCCTAATTCAATGTAATGGCCGCACCCCCAAAATGACCGCAAAATTTGAAGAAAAAATATGAAGGACGCACAGTTTATATAGCGGGGCGAAAACATATCGCATAAACTCGTTAGCTGTGTAGACTTGCCTCATTACACAGGTCAAGTGACTGACTCTGAGATAAGCTGTTGTCAAGGAGATATTGATCGGAGCAGTTTGACAGTGAGGTAGTGAACGATGTGTTTTTATAAGCAGCTTCCGATTACATTTCTCCATGCACTGTTCCCCGATATATCGTGTACTGTCATACCAGACTTGGTGACGTAGATCAAAGAAAATAATTTCATGCCGCCACGAGCTACAGGATAGCAGTGCGACTGAGACTAGATACATTCGCAACGTGTCAAAAATACAGTCACAGTTAACCAATTAACCCTTTTGTTGAGACAGCATGACTGGTCGACGCTCCTGTTCATTTTTCACCTTGTCAAGGAGATTGTCGCCTCGTATCAAAGCTGTGTTGTTTTATCGGCTATACTATGAAATCCTTTGATCTGCATGGTAGTGTGCACATGACAGCTGGGTGAAATTGTTTGATGATGCAAACATTCAGAAATATGATACAAGAGCTAAAACTAGGAAGTCATTTATAAATTATGGAATATGTTCACATTGGTTAGACAAAAGCATAGAACGGCGCTATCTCGTTCATATCGTCCGTCAACCTCCTACTTAGAGAGCTCATCTAGACGCATGGCGTCCTAAAAATCGTCAGAATCGTTTAAGAAAAAATGTCCCAAGGCCTTACACCTATAGAATGGCCGCACCCTCAACTTCTTAACGATAAAATCGGGTAAAAAAGTGCGGCGATTACACAAGTGAATACGGTATATGCTTTTAGGTGAACAACTGATGATATATTTTTTTTTTACTTTATGTGTGATAAAATTATTTTACTGTTATTCAAAATTCAAAGCTACCTTTCTGTTTCCCTTCTAATTTAATTGACCTTATTACAAAAACACAGTTAATTTAGTACAGAATGTGGTTATTATATTTTTGGCACATATTTAGCTACTACACTTATCACTGTATACCAAGCCAGATGCAACAGACTGTTATCACAACAAAGATAATCTAGTATATCACTAGACTTCATTTCTTCCAGATAGTGCCATGTTTCTCAGACAGCTCACGGTCAGGTAAAAGGTAATGGGAATATGATTTTTTTTTTTCAGATGAGGGAAAATTCATTGAATTTTTAAATTAGCCAGGGAAATTTTGGAAATTAAACTTTAGTCAGGCAATGTTAAAGGCAAAGGATGTTGGTCAAACAGTAGGAAAAATTATCATGAATGACAGGGCAGTTTCCTCCATTTTGGCTTACGTACCTTTGGGATACCATCATTTTATGTTTCTTGCAACTTGAAAGATATGACACTTAGGGAATTAAAAAAAAGAACCTGAAAATAATTTTAAGTATCCCATGGTATTCTTCTATAGGTAATGTTCTCTAGCAGGCGCGTAGCTGCCTGTACGCAGAATACGCAGCTGCGTACACATTGTCAACAATGAATGAAACAACAATAACAATTAAATATGTAATAGAAATGGCGATGTGTAAATTAATTGAAATATGAAAAAGATAAAAAAAAAATTGCTAAATCGATTTAGTAACTTTTCTGTAGCTCCCCTGGCAGGGAACAAATTTACTGCTCTTATATTTCAAATCAGAACCGCCCCTGACCCCCCCCCCCCCCCTCCCCCACCACCACCACCACGCGTACACATCATATCATGCCTAGCTACGCCCCTGTCTAGCAGTGCTTACTAGAATACATGACATCTTTCAGCTGGATTTGTATTTTGGGATGCTCAAAATTAACTTCTTTAGACTTTGTTTTGATCAATTTATTTATGCCAGTTGAATTTATTAACAGCTATTGTATTAAAGAACCTTGCAGCAAATAATTTTTGTAAATGATGTTACTTTATTTATGTTGAATTCACCAAAAAAGGAACACAAGTTCAAGTTTACATTTTAGAATTTGGAATTTTTACCTTATACTATAAAAGCAAATGCTTTAGCTGGTTTTATGTACAAAGAATACTGCATAAAGTATACTGTTTATTTAATGATACACCTGTTTGCAAAATTTAAACTGAACTATAGCACAATCTTTTTATCAAATGTCAAACATGTACTTGTCTCATTTTTCAAAACAGAATCACTAAGTGCAATTGTCAGAGCATTATTGTTAAAAAAATGCTTACATTAACCAAACAAAATAAATATTAAAAGATAATTTTTTACTTAAAAATATTTGAAATAGTAATAATAAGTTATACTATTAGGTCCATGTCTGAGACATTAAAGTTTGACCATTCTGAGGTTAGTATTAACAACCAACAGGTGAAATGCACTAAACAGTTATTTAAGCTTATTTATGGTAATCTTGAATTGAAGGTAGTGGAGTAGATTCTCACCTCCTCTAAAGATAATTAAATTTAATGAACTATATGAACAGATTCTACATATTACGAATTTCCATGCATCTTGTATTATAAAACAAGGAGGTAAAGGTGAGTTATGTGGGGAAGGAAAGAGGTGAATATCATCAGTACTTTTTATGCCAATTGATGACTGCTATTAGCTGCTATGTTGGTGTTTTGTTAAGGTAAAATTCATTTTGGTGTGGAAAAGTCAGGGAAATTTGGGGTAATTTTGATTTGCCATCTTTGTGGGAACCTTGTTTCTGGTTACAATCTAGTCTTGTTTCATTGCCGATTTCTTGTTGCATATTATAATTGTTTTCCTTCTCAAATTAAATTTTGTTGTTCACTCTACATCTGCTAAGCACAAACTGATCAGGCTGAGGCAATTAGTTAAGATCCAGGTCATCTAATTCCCACTCCGATCAGCATCTTCACTATTCACATACAGTTTTAAGCAAATATCTAATGTTTTATATATGTAATGTAGCATTATAATGGTTAAGTATAAATGCATGCACATATTTAGATCATACGACTGTGTCACATATAGTCTAATTTGCCAGGACTGCCTTTGTTTTTGTTATACCGCACCAACACAACTATGGTCATATTGGCAACATCCAGATAATTATTGGTGGAGGACGACACCAGACTTTAGGTCTGGTTAGAACCACTGGCACACTGCGGGTTAGCTGGGAAACCTCCCCTCATCAAAGTTCTTACCCTGACCAGGACTTGATACCACGTACTGAGGGACTACTCTTACTGCCTAGCCCCTGGACAGTACATACAAACACGAGGAGCCAAGTCCTGGCCATTTCTGCCTATATTTGTGAACGGCCCCCTACATGGTTGGTATTCTGTGCTACTTGACAACATGCTTGAGACTGCAGCAAATGATGTATAATCTGACCATACAGGCCTCAGAATGAGCTGACTGATCTGGATCTGCATTATTTACCTAAGCCTGACCAAGAAGTGTCAAGCAGGCTAAGACCTAAGACTTGATTTCTGTCTGTTGACAGTGGGAAGAAAATAACTAAAGCATTATTTCCTTGTGGATTATCCTCATTTGGATTTTTAGGTTGTTTGGTATTGTTTATGTGTCAATGAGTAGACAGCACAGGTCATATTTAAATCATCATGCTAGCAATGAATATGCTACCCTACTGCTCTAGGCAAAAAAGTGAAGAACTCTTCTTGGAAAGGATGTATTAAAACCTGCACTAATTGCAGCTTGATTGTAGAAACATGTTTTGCTAAAAACTCTGATGCTTGATAAATTAATTTAAATAGTTGACAATGAATTAGCTTTTTTAGGGCATCCTTAATTGAAGATAATATTTTAAGGTTAATATTTAAACATGATTTCTTTAGGCTGTATCTCTAGTGTCACACCGTAAAACCCAAATACCTAAACATTATTTCTACAGGGAGGTTTTCATTTGAAATTCGTCAGTATGTTTTGGGATGGCTTTTGAGGTGATGTTGGTCATGGTTTGGAAAGGCTTTTAAAACTATGTCTATTGGAACTTGTCTGTAAACACAAAGGCAAATGTACTGAGCATGAAACAGGATGTTTAGGAAGATTTTTTAATTGGTTAACTTGCAATGTAACAAAGACAACCATTTAAGTGATGCCATCCCTGGTTTTATAATTATATCATATGTTTATAACTAAGTTAATTAAGTCCCAATCAAATCTTGGTATGCATGATAAATCAATGCCAAGTTCATCATTTACCAAGAAATCTTTTGAGCTTCAAATGGGGTTCTTTATTCAGTTACTTTTATTTTTTAGAAAGAACTCTTTAAGGTAGCAATCTGGATCTATGGCTGTATTAACCATTTACTAAAATAATTTTAGGGACTATGTCTCAGGTGAAATCTTTCTTCTTTCCTAAAAAATAGATTGTTAGTATTGTTATACACAGTTGATTCCATTTAATTGAATTACGGTTATATGCATGTTCAAACAATATAAGATATTAAACCTTTTACTACTTAACCAAACTTTTTCTTTTTAACCTTTGTTTACAAGTGGAGGCTATGTGCATAAGGTGTCGACCCGATATTGGTTATAAGCATGATCTGCCGCTCATCTGTCAGCTGAAGGTCCCGTATTCTTTTATCTCTGGGGCAACTTTTGACACATTTTCCAGGGGATAAGCAAAACACAAAACAGTCACTAATCGGTGTCAAGTGACCAGCCTGTTCGGTGTACTGTCAGTCATCTTCCAAATGAATTTCAAAGGGTTTAAGCGATTTGTTAACAGATGTCAAGGTTGAGTGAGGTCATAGATAAAACGATGCAAACTAATGCGGTACTAAGTCATACATTGTTTTAATGTGAGTGCATCATTTATTGAAATCGAAGAGACAAAAAAAAAAAATGATTACATCATAGTAAATTCAGAGTCATTAAAAATTACCTTCTGAAAAGAGCACTTTGCAGCTCCACATTGAAAAATGTTGTTTGTTGCTGCCACAAAAAAAACAAATGAGGCCTTATAAAAAAGGACCCGCTTTTTAACAGCGTATGCACTTATTTGGAGGTAAATTATTACAAGGTCAGTAATTAACTTATATGAAAAACATAAATTGATAGGACAGATGGTATTTAAAGAAAAAACTTTTGTTAAACGGTTGTTAGTTAATTGAAAAGAACATTTGCGGCAACTGGCAATAAAAACATTCTTATTCTTAAAATATAGGTACTCCTATATTGATTTGCCTTGTTATATATGTACAGTAGTTAGCAAATAACTGAGCAAGAGTACGGGCTTCTGACAGAATAGAGCGGTTGAAGTGTTGGACATTTAAGTATAAGTACATCTGCCAGGGTACATTGTCCTTAAATGGTGCTGGATGTTTTCTAGGCCAGTAGGCTATTCAGTGGTACAAATCTCAGGTGATGTTCTGCTGCAGTCATTAGTCTCAGCTACACCAAGTTGCACAGGGAGTTAGCTGAAGCCACAATCAGATAGGAATAAGACAAAAAATAAAGTCATAATTATCAGAAAGCTTCATATTGGATAAGCACAATAAGCCACAAAGAGAAATGTAAAGATGTGTAACAGTAGGAAAATAATGGAAAAATATTGCTATTTGAAATGTCATTAGCATGTCACTGAAGAAACATCAAATTTATTTGAGCAGTGTGTTGTCTTTCTATAAGGGATGTCAGAAATAGGAGACATTCCTTAATTGTCAACAGATCAATCTGAATGGGTATAAACCATGGCATTATGGTTAGCTTGAATAGGAGATACATGGAATGATGTAAGATGCCAAGCCACCAGGTGCTTTCTGTGTATGAAAGCCAATACCTTTTCTAATGTTTCACAATTATTAATGACCTACAGTATCGTAATTTGATCTCAGATCTATTTCTCTAATTGCCGTAAAAAAACAGTCCTAAATCTAGTCCTAAAGTGTGATTATATCCATCTGATTATATCCATCTAATTGTATCCACCTGATTATATACATCTGATTGTATCCATCTGATTATATCCATGTGATATTTTCTGTGGAAGCAAGATTCAAATTTTGATGAAAAATATGTTTAATAGGAAAATCATAAATATCAGGGTTTATTAAAACATAGTTAGGTGGCATAGCTTGGCATAATCTTTGGAACTCCACATAAGTTAAAGTGGTCTCTATCCCTTTCACTCATACAGTTCTCCTAAATAACCATATGCCTAATGCATAACCAGATGGCTTATCAGGCCACCTGGCATGCATAGGTAAACTGGTGACAAAGGTACCTCAGGTTCATAGAGCATTATTGGTTTTGTATGGGAAGCTGACAGTAGTTAATGTTTAAGCTATTTTTAAGCTAGAATGAGTTATTTAATCATATTTATGTAATTAAAAAGTTTATTCAGAAATAATTTTTCTTTCTGATGATATACTTTTCATGCATTTGAGGTTATATAAATTGTTAGAAGAAAGGTTTGAATAAAACAAAAGAAATATGTCATAGGCAATTTCTTTATTTTATGTTTGAAATATTCATTAATTGCTATTGTTTTTTATTTAAATAACAACATTTAAATCTGATTCCCCAAAACAGAAAATTCTGACTCAGTGTCACAATCAAGCAAAATATCATAAGCATCAGGCATACTTCTGAAGCAAGATAAAGTGAGACTATCAAAAAATATTATCAAACAATTTGTGTACAAGATCTTTTTCAATAGGTGTTAACGATGCAGCGATTAGAATGCTAATGAACGAGGCAATCAATTGAAGCTTAAATACCTTCCAAGTTGATCCACAGAGCAATAAAACATTTTGCCCCTTTCATTAGTCAGTGGGTTTTATGATCCAATGCTGCCCCGAAGCAACAGGGGGTTCCGGTAAGTCGGCAAAACTTTTCAACATCAAATACTTCACTTCCATTTATTGTGAAGGAAGCGGATGTTTATTACATCGGCATACTCGGTTTTTACTGTAAGGCTGACCATGTGAGAGTTGTTGCGGTTTAGAAATGGTAAGATTTGCCAGCGAGTGTAAACAATGGAAAATTCCATTTGGGTGCTCTACAAACTTAGCAAATTGTCACAATTTTTTCAGAACAACCCCCGTTTTTTATTCACTAAATGTATAAATAAAAGCTTAATCTTACTGAATAAAGATAAAAGAAAGACTTTACATGAAGTATTCACTTACGATTTTGCACTTAACTTTGAGGGCGTAAAATCGCCAAAGCATGAGCCTGACGCACAACGCCAAAGATCGCCAAACTATTAGCCTGAAGCTCAACGCCAAAGATCGCCAAACTATTAGCCTGACGCACAACGCCAAAAATCGCCAAAACATGAGTGAAAGGGCTATCTGTTATGTAGGAAAATAAAAAAAATAATTTTTGAAATAGTAAAGATAATAAGGGATTTTGTTTGTTTTGTTTTTTTTAAGGAAAAAATCTTTGCTGGCAAGTTTTTTGCATCTACATGAGGAAAAGAAATGATGTTTATTTAAATCCAATTATACATTTTTGTCTGACAATGTCTGTTTTGTTTTTCAGATCTTTGTTCCAGGCAATAAAACTACATTCCCAGGTAAGTTTTATGTCATTATCCTGATGTTTATTATTGTGTTTCTTACTAATTTTTTCTACCAAAATTTCCATTAGATACAAATTCTCCATTTTAATAAAAATTTTGAACAATTAAAAAAAATATGTCCTGGATCATTGCAGTTTCTCCATATAAAAATAACATGAGAAATGTACTTGTAGGTAGAAAAAAATTTATAGATGATAAAATCTCTTAGGTGATTCATGTTTGAATCCACATCCGTGTTGTTTCAATGACCAACAATGATGAAATGAGCAGTTTTGTGGTTTATTGTCTTGCACTTGTGCTACAAATCTGCCAGAACTATGTGGTGTGGCTGCAAAATGTACACAGTCTATGTATCAGCTGATGTATAGGGACAGACAGGTGTGGATCTGTCTGTCTTGCACATTCTCCACATGCTGCTAGATCTGGCATCTAAACAGATAAAGTGGTGTTTGGTTGATGATGCTTTTTTTTTTTTCCTTAGGGGAGATAATAGCATACTGACTTCATATATGGCTTCTCATCTGAGTTGTCTTTCTTTGAGCAGGATTGCTTATGTAAACAGGTTACTGACTGCTGGAAATTGGAATATGATACAAATAACAATGCAGTCTTGCTGCCAACTCCAAATTGATTGGGGTCATTTTTAACCCAAATCGTGGACATTTGGGGGTCATCCATATCTAAGGGTCGTGCTGTCAATAAAGAATACAGATCACATGATATTTTAGAACATGTATGTACTTATAATTGAAAAGCTTATTATTTGGAATATAAACATTGTATTAGTGTTTTCTATTGTTTCAGTCTGCAAAGGAGTAAAACTGCTATTATTGCAAACTTTCAAGTTTTAAAAAAAACATTGTTTAAGAAGATTGGCTGCCAGGATTTTCATTCCAAACTGCATCTAAAAATATCATATTTGACTGTGTAAAATTTTCTTACAAAAAATAAAAAAAATAAATGGTTTTTACCAACTAGTCTTATAACATGCATAAAAATAAGCATTTGACATGAGATTGTGATGCCCCGTTTTAACTTTGATTTTCTGTGTTGGTTAAAATTTGAGGTCTGTTTGTTGGTAACCTTCATACTTGTAAAATTTATTAACTTAAGCGGAAACCATTTTAATAATGCAGGTAACGGTAAAATTCATTTTGGAATAATTATATTCCTTTTTCTACATGTTCTATGTTAGTTAAGGTCTTTCATTTGTTTTGTTTTTTTACCATGCTAATAGTAAGAGGTAACATTATTCTAACTGGCTCTGAGAAAATGGAGTGCAATGTCTATGGTCAGCTTTTTTCTGTAATTGGTTGGGCGTTCTTGGGTGAGAAAATCATTTAAAAGGTTAAACACAATTCATAAGCTTGACATGATTCTTTTTTAGTTAAGTAGTTACTTGACAAATTTAGTGTAAACAGTTTAGAATCTCCACAGACTTTATGGTAACTATTCTGTTTAATTACACCTTGTTTTCTAAATAAATTAGCAACAAATTTGAAGTGGCTCATTTTACTGCACTTTTGCAAAAATAAATATTAATTCAGAATACTTGCTGACTTGAAACTCCCCAGCCCATCACACAATGGTTCGAGTACTAGTTTGGGCGAGAACTTTCATGTGGGCAGGTTTTCCTGCTTACCTGCGATGTACCGGTGAGTCTAGCCAGACATAAGTCTGGGGTCTTCCTCCACCAATAATTAGCTGGACGTCATCAATATGACCATAATTGTGTTGGTACGATGTAACAAAAAACAAAACAAACAGAATACTCAATAAAAAATTATTTTTTTTTACTTTCGTAAGACTATAACCAAGACTGAAAAAGGTTCTTATTGTACTAGACACTAGCAAGACACTGCATGAGTTGTAAAAATGACAAACAATTAGACTAAATATGCATATGGTTTCAATTTAATAATTTTTTGAAAGGCATAATTTTTTAATAATTTTTTAGACAAAAGGACTAAAAAGTAGCGAAAACTAATAGATACATTATGCATGGACTCAGATGGTTACAAAAAAGTGTCATTTCAAGTCTTCAATTAACAACAGGTTATGCCACCCTTGGAATATGTCTCGTCAGAATATACACTATTTACAGCTAAGTCTCAGGCACCTGAAACATCTTCCTAAAATGTTAAGACTTCTGAGCAAAGCAAAATAAACACAGTCATGCGTCATTTGAAAAATGTACTTTACTAAACATATACAGCTATAGTAAAATCTTAAGATCTAGCAAAACTTAAAATTCCTGCTCCATATCAACCAGACCCCACTTCTAGCTGATTGATCAGGATATTCACTATTTGCTGCTAAGTATCAATTTGTTGTATTGCACATTAAGGTTTTTACCAAATAACTACAAATTTAGTAATAACACTAATAGAAATATATATAAAATAGATATAAAAAAAAACATGAATGTTTAATTCATTCAATTCCATTATATTTCACTCATTTACAAAGCAATATATATGTTTGTCATATGACTGAATAGTCAATTATACTGTTTTTAACCAGTGCTGAGAATGATCTTTTTCATTCTTTAAAGTGATTAGTTTCTTCTTGACTTTAGGGGAAAAAAATGTGTGGAATTGGGAACAAGGCGCAATATTGGTCTCCAAAACAGGCAAAAAACCCAAACCCTTGGGAATTTCCTAAAAATCTGAAGGTGTTATTCCTGTAGATGACACTTTCATAACTTCAAGATTGGGTTATACTATTCTTCCATGGACATGCAGGACTTATTCAGTGAGGCTGTTGACAAGGCCAAGCATAAAAACAAAACCAGTGTCAGTAGGTTAGGTGCTTACACACTCAAGGTACAGAATGGGTAAAAATGTGTGAAAGATGAGATTCCACAACACATATCCTTCTTACCTATCAGTTTGTTGTATTCATGGACAAAAGTGACATTCCAACTGATGATTTCTGTCATGTCAAGTTTATGAATGACTTTCCCACTCACAGTTAGTGCAAATAACTTGGCAGGTCTCTTGGACTTCATTATTCCATTGTCAGAAACAACATGCGTGTGTCTCAGGAAAAATTAATATTATTTTCATCGTTTTTTTGGTGACATTTCTGAAACTGAAACTGAAACTGTTTTATTTGCTTAAACGCCTATTTCTACATATAATACATATTCAATGGCCTTGTACAATATTATATCAGAACATTAAAAATAATAAATAAATGTAGTTTAGAATGATAAAACAATTAATTCTAAATCTAAAACATGTTATCAAAAGTAAAAGAAAGTAATGTTATTTAAAATAATTAAAAATATGGCTATATTATTAAAGAACATGATAAAAGATATAAAAATGTTACTTGGATAATAAAGAAATTGTAAAATCAGATATTCATAGAATTAATGCGCAGAAAAACATTGTCTCTTAGTTCACTGCTTAGTGTTTCTACACTTTACTGACTTTGACTAGAAATGATTAAAATAGTCTCTGAAGAAATGAGTCTTCAAGTGTTTCTTGAAACTATCAACTGATGAGCATTGCCTGATATTTAATGTAAGATCATTCCAGAGTTTTGGGCCGATTGTACTGAAACTTCTGTCGCTGAAAGTTTTACACTTATTAAAAGGCACTTCATAACTGTCAACCGAAAATGAGGATGATCTCAGAGAACGTTTTTGAACTTTAATTCTCATTGCAACTCTATGAAAGAATGCACTATAAAAGCTTACTATAAATTTGGAATGGTATTATAATGTGCTAGATATTCTTTGAATAAAGGTTTACACATATTTAGTATAATTTGTATGTAATATTGTCTAAAGGAGCCTATTATATAATACTTGCACTAAGATCTTTTTGTACTTGTTGTATGGGCTTTCAATAATGGAAGCATGCTACTGCATCTAATGCAGAAGTTGTGTGTGCATTATAGTTTTTTTAGGTTAGCTTGTAGTTGGGGAAATGGGGGATATACACTTATCTGCTAACTCATGCCCTGCTATTGTTGTGAGTAAGCAATACTAAAATTAAAGTTACTTGCTAACAATAACATACTTATATAACTGGAGAGGTTACTAAAGCAATGAATTGTGTAAGGTTTGATCAGCTCCCAGCAGGGAGCTGGCTGATCTCAATCAACACTATTTCCAAAGCCTGAAGAATTTATCACTTTATCAGGGCTAAGAGTATGATAGACTAAACAGCAAATAGTGCAGGTGTTAATATAGGATCTACACTATTTGCCTATGTCTGATCAACTTATGGCTAGCATGCCAAGAGTTATGAAAGGGTAGTGATTTACAGAAGCTTTTCTGCTTAAAAGCTTATGATTTTATGAGAAGTCGATAAAAGGAACGCCTGATATCAGGACATATTCCAAAAGACTGGATATAGTGTCATCGTCTTGTAAGGTGATCAAGGCATGCTTTCACCGTCATTGCAGCACAGTATCTGCTTCCACTGAACACTATGTATAAATGACCAAAATTCTGTTGGGATGTTCAACAACAACAGCGGTGGTGGCAGCAGCGGGGACGACAATGACAATAACAACATGGGGTTCTAAGCACATTCCCAAGAATACATTTATGATAATATAATAAGAAACTCATACAGCTGGTATAGATGGAAGAGTGTTGCATGGAAGTGGAAGGTTTAAAAAAACAGTGCAACTTAGCAAAAAATTGTGTAGCATGCTTTAGTATTATTACAAACCATCTTTGTTGCAATATTTTCAAGTATCTGCATTTGGTGTATATACTTGTGATTGAGTCTTGCTTAGCAGGAAATAACAGACCCTTATAACAGCAGTTAGCTGATCAAAATCTAAAATGCTTACATACTACAATATCTAAGCCTACATACTACAATATCTAATAAGATAATCATATGCAGGTGAAATAATAGAAAAGGTTAAGATATAAATGGTTCATGATTAAAATGAAGGTAGAGTGCCTTGAGCTATTATTACCAGTCTATATATATACCATATATAACACCAGTGTGCAAACTGACTTTTAATCAGTGAGATTTCTGTAATGATTTAAATCTCTCCAAACCAGGAGATAGTGTACAGTCATTAAGATGGATGACCGAATTCTAGAGGGCTCTGGGCGGGGATGATAAATATTCGTAAATATTGGTTCCAGACTTGCTGTATCAGTAGCTGCCTTGTGTCACTGAGCTTTATATCCATCCGGCTACATTAGTTAACCCTTGTCTTGCTACCTTTAATAAGAAAAAGTTCATGCAGAGCATCAGAGTCACCAGAAGATAATGTATAAATAGAATGTTATAAACAGAGCAGTCAACAAAAAAAAATGTTTTTGCAACACAGTTTCATATAATTATGAACCTTGAAAATCTTATACCTCCGACAAGCACTTACATTATTAACAAAACCACTCATTTAGTATATATATAGCTCCTGTTTAAATAAATAAGTCATCATCCAAATCAACCATGCACAAAATATTCTTAATACATGATAATTTACCCTTTAATACTTGTTGGTCATTTTCAGTCATTACAATGTTAATTCGTACCAATATTGTTTCATATATATGTTAGCTTACTTTGTATGTAGTGATCCAAGTATGTATTTCAGGGTGCATTAATGTCATTATTACTGGTCATTAAATGTAGATACATGTTAAGTCATATAAAATGTATCTTTGTTATTTATAGGACATCAGTTTAAGTTGGAAACAAATTAGATATCTATCTGTAAATTCACATTGGCACATTTTACATTAACACTGTCTGACCGCAGTTCCGATTGCATTTGACCGAGGTCACATGAGTCTCTGGAAATTCAAAACAGATGGAAAAAAGCTCACTTACAGTATAGTATGTGTGGGAATTAGCTTCTACAACTATCACAAATTGTCAGACCATTTCTGTATTAAGTGTGCAGGCACTATATGCAGAGTAACAATAGCAAAACTGTTTGAATCCTAACCAAACTTGACAAAGTAATTTTACACATCTATTGATTAAAATCTCTACATATAAGTCTGTGATAATTAGTACAATCTGCCCTTTCATACTAATTAGTGCAGTCATGTACAATTTAAAAATAACCATCAACAATTGACATGAGTAAGTTTTTAATTGTGATTTTTGTCACAGTTCTTGCGTTCATTTTTTTTTACTAAAGTGTGTTTTTTTTTAGAAACAAAAGAAACCAAACACCATAACAGATATGTAACAATATGGTCATTTTACTGCTGAAATAGCATAAACATAACCGTTAAAAAAATAATATCACTTCTCATAGCTGTGACATCACCCCATAATCATTTCAAAAAACCAATTATAAATACAAAGGTTGCCATGAACGGCAACCCAACAAGTTCCACAAAGGTAATGAGAAATATCTCAAAAGACTCAGCAGCAGATAATGTAGAGTGTGATCACACAGCCTTCAGCAGAGAATTGGCTGATCAGGGTCTACAGTAGTTGTCCAAGCTTTATAAATACATGCTTAGCTGGCTAAAAGTAAATACATCACACTTTATTCTTAGAAATAAGTTAACAGTACCCTTAATAGGTAAAAAAAAACATTTTTCTTAAGACTCAGTGGCAAATAGTGCAGATCTGGAACATGTAAATCTGGATGATCAGGAACTAAACATTTGACACCTTTTCTATGTTTAGTCAGTTTGTGTTAATCAGGTCAAGAATTGAAATATGCCAGCATATTGTTGCAATTTACAGGGTAATACAGGACTTAAAAGTGATGATAAAGCAAAATCTCAATTCCTTTAATATTTTCTGTCTACTTATGTTGTCATTATTTGTGGTTCTTGTTGAGTTTAACTGATCTTAAGAGCCCAGCATTACATAGCCTTTGGCAATACTTAAATATGGTGATAGTTAAAAGCAGATAATTGGTAGTTGTTGTATTTATTCGACACATAAATAACAGCAGGCAAATGAATGTAGGTAAGTCAGTTGAGTGCACATTTTTGGTCTTTTTAAAACAATTCATAAAAAATGATGTACAGTTCTTTAACATAAATAAACTAGAATATTATGAACATTAACAGCATCTGCGCACTATGGTATACTGTATAAGTAGAAATATTGCCAACTAGATCACTCTGTTTTGTATTTCACTTATAAACAGACACAAAATGATGAAGATTTGGTGAGATGTTCCCAAGTAGAAGTTAGGATGTGCCAGTTACAAAGATTGGCTGGATTTTTACAGGTTACAACATATTGAGGTAACACACTGATATGTGTTGTCAATCAGTTGATTAGTGGATAGCTGGAATGGGATGGGGACATCACTTTATCCAGCCTGTTTGGAAGACACATGTTACCAAAATATTTTATATGGGGAGGTATTCCAGTTACTTACTGTGTGCCGGTGGTTCATCCCAGACTTTAGTCCAGGGGCTTGCATGACCAATAATAAGATGGATGTAACCAATACGATCATACTTCTATTGGTGCCATGTAACATTAAAAACAGCAAACTATTTTATATATAAGTTAATGATCGATTAACCAGTGACAGAACTAGTATATGGTATTGGTTTACCTGCATGGGAATTGGTTAACTAGGTGATTGATTAACAGATTCCATCCTTACTACAAATACCATGTCACTATTGAAACAATAAGCATTCTGGTTATAACAGAATTGTACAAATCACATTATTATGTTTCCTCTGCGATGGCACAGCAGGAAAAATGTAATAATAATTTAGGTGAAGATGAAGATGTCATACTATTCTAGGTGTTGCTACAGAGTTCCTATGGCATTCTATCATATTCTTTCAGAGTTCTTGCTGGCAATTGTCTGTGCTCTTACAGCATTTCTACTGCCTGCACTGTGCTTTCATGGTGCTCTCAATGCACTGATAACGTGTTGAACACATTTGTTTTACTACCTATAAAATGATGTGTATATACTCATTTTATCTTTACCAGTAGTTTGTTTGCTTTTAAACTTTTGAAACAGCCATGAAAATGTTGAACACTCTTTCATGTATAAACCATAAAAGAGCTGTAGAGATGCATTGACATCTTAGGGAATGCCATACAATCGCCATGTAAGCACAACCAACAATCATATTGTTTAAGCTGCGACCTCTGCATGCCATAGGGCACTGCGATGGTTACTTAACGGTAAAATACTATTGTTGGGGCGGTAAACACAACAAACTAAATGGTGAACCCTCTGCACTTTTATCAGAATGCCTTTGTTTTATGCATACTCAATGCGTGCATCGTTGCTAAGCGCTCTATGCAATCCTACCACAGTAAATGTCAATGTATTGCTACTCAAATATACTTTCTTCATTTTTCTTGGATGCCCTAGGATCACCTTTAGATTGCAGCCCTAATTGACTGCTGCCTTATAGAACAAATAATTGTATACTAGTACTTGGTATCATTAAAAAAAGTACAGATAAGGTGTCTGGCTAAAATATCAGTATTTACAAAGAATACTGAAGTACTTGACAACGTGTACTTTTGTAATCATCCTATTCAGAATTGTTCTGAGGGGGACTATGTGCCCTAGTCAGTAGAACTGCTGGCTTGTTCTCAGGGGGACCATGGAGCCTAGTCAGTAGAACTGCTGTGTACTTTTGTAATCATCCTATTCAGAATTATCAGCCATATTCAGATTGGCAGATATACTGAGGCAAGTCTTTTCTAATAATGACAAGACAGTGTTTTTACTGTCTTATGAAAAAACAACAACTGTTTTGTAATGGAGGGAATCTTCACACGTCATAGATGATTATTACAGTGCATCGAATCTGTATCATTCTGTCAAGATATCACAATGTTGACATTTTTCCCACACTGCTGTCAGTACTATTAATTTTAGAATTTATCTAAATTCTGCTACATTTGTTAATAATTCACTACTTTATCTTAGTTATTTGCTAACAGCTCCATGCAAACTTACTCGATAAAATGCTATATACAGTATAGCAAGAGCTGCTCCTCCTGGCTGAGCAGCAAGCATTAGATTGATTCCTGGTTAGTCGAGGGTCCTGAGGGGCACCATGTGGCCTAGTCAGTAGAACTGCTGAATTGTTCTCAGGGGGACCATGTGACCTAGTCAGTAGAGCTGCTGGCTTGTTCTGTGGGGAACTATGGAGCCTAATCAGTAGAACTGCTGGCTTGTTCTGTGGGGGACTATGTGACATAGTCAGTAGAACTGCTGGCTTGTTCTGAGGGGGACTATGTGACATAGTCAGTAGAGCTGCTGGCTTGTTCTGTGGGGGACTATGTGACATAGTCAGTAGAACTGCTGGCTTGTTCTGTGGGGGACTATGCGACATAGTCAGTAGAACTGCTGGCTTGTTCTGTGGGGAACTATGGAGCCTAATCAGTAGAACTGCTGGCTTGTTCTGTGGGGAACTATGGAGCCTAATCAGTAGAACTGCTGGCTTGTTCTGTGGGGAACTATGTGACATAGTCAGTAGAACTGCTGGCTTGTTCTGTGGGGAACTATGGAGCCTAATCAGTAGAACTGCTGGCTTGTTCTGAGTGGGACCATGGAGCCTAATCAGTAGAACTCCTGGCTTGTTCTGTGGGGGACTATGTGACCTAGTCAGTAGAACTCCTGGCTTGTTCTGTGGGGGACTATGTGACCTAGTCAGTAGAACTCCTGGCTTGTTCTGTGGGGGGCTATGTGACCTAGTCAGTAGAACTGCTGGCTTGTTCTGTGGGGGGCTATGTGACCTAGTCAGTAGAACTTCTGGCTTGTTCTGTGGGGAACTATGGAGCCTAGTCAGTAGAACTCCTGGCTTGTTCTGTGGGGGGCTATGTGACCTAGTCAGTAGAACTCCTGGCTTGTTCTGTGGGGAACTATGGAGCCTAGTCAGTAGAACTCCTGGCTTGTTCTGAGTGGGACCATGTGACCTAGTCAGTAGAACTGCTGGCTTGTTCTGAGTGGGACCATGGAGCCTAATCAGTAGAACTCTTGGCTTGTTCTGTGGGGGACTATGTGACCTAGTCAGTAGAACTGCTGGCTTGTTCTGTGGGGGGCTATGTGACCTAGTCAGTAGAACTGCTGGCTTGTTCTGAGTGGGACCATGGAGCCTAGTCAGTAGAACTCCTGGCTTGTTCTGTGGGGGACTATGTGACCTAGTCATTAGAAATCCTGGCTTGTTCTGTGGGGGGCTATGTGACCTAGTCAGTAGAACTGCTGGCTTGTTCTGAGTGGGACCATGGAGCCTAGTCAGTAGAGCTGCTGAATTGTTCTGTGGGGGACTATGTGACCTAGTCAGTAGAGCTGATGGCTTGTTTTGAGTGGGACTATAGAGCTTAGTCAGTAGAACTGCTGGCCACTTCTGGGCATTGGGGGACCATGTGGCCTAGTCAGTAGAGCTGCTGGCTTGTTCTGGGGATTGGGGACCATGTGGCCTAGTCAGTAGACCTGCTGGCTTGTTCTGGTTGTGGGGACCATGTGGCCTAGTCAGTAGACCTGCTGGCTTGTTCTGGTTGTTGGGACCATGTGGCCTTGTCACTTTGAGCTGCTGGCTTGTTCTGGGGATTGGGGACCATGTGACCTAGTCATTAGAGCTGCTGGCTTGTTCTGGTTGTGGGGACCATGTGGCCTAGTCAGTAGAGCTGCTGGCTTGTTCAGGGTGTTGGGGACCATGTGGCCTAGTCAGTAGAGCTGCTGTCTTGTTCTGGTTGTTGGGACCATGTGGCCTAGTCAATAGAGCTGCTGGCTTGTTCTGGTTGTTGGGACCATGTGGCCTAGTCACTTTGAGCTGCTGGCTTGTTCTGGTTGTGGGGACCATGTGGCCTTGTCACTTTGAGCTGCTGGCTTGTTCTGGGGATTTGGGACCATGTGGCCTAGTCAGTAGAGCTGCTGGCTTGTTCTGGGGATTGGGGACCATGTGGCCTAGTCAGTAGACCTGCTGGCTTTTTCTGGTTGTGTGGACCATGTGGCCTAGTCAGTAGACTTGCTGGCTTGTTCTGGTTATGGGGACCATGTGGCCTTGTCACTTTGAGCTGCTGGTTTGTTCTGGGGATTGGGGACCATGTGACCTAGTCATTAGAGCTGCTGGCTTGTTCTGGTTATGGGGACCATGTGGCCTAGTCATTAGAGCTGCTGGCTTGTTCTGGTTGTGGGGACCATGTGGCCTAGTCAGTAGACCTGCTGGCTTGTTCAGGGTGTTGGGGACCATGTGGCCTAGTCAGTAGAGCTGCTGGCTTGTTCTGGTTGTTGGGACCATGTGACCTAGTCACTTTGAGCTGCTGGCTTGTTCTTGTTGTTGGGACCATGTGGCCTTGTCAGTTGAGCTGCTGGCTTGTTCTGGTTGTTGGGACCATGTGGCCTAGTCAGTGGAGCTGCTGGCTTGTTCAGGGTGTTGGGGACCATGTGGCCTAGTCAGTAGAGCTGCTGGCTTGTTCTGGGGATTGGGGACCATGTGGCCTAGTCAGTAGACCTGCTGGCTTGTTCTGGTTGTGTGGACCATGTGGCCTAGTCAGTAGACTTGCTGGCTTGTTCTGGTTATGGGGACCATGTGGCCTTGTCAGTTGAGCTGCTGGCTTGTTCTGGTTGTTGGGACCATGTGGCCTAGTCAGTGGAGCTGCTGGCTTGTTCAGGGTGTTGGGGACCATGTGGCCTAGTCACTTGAACTGCTGGCTTGATTTGGGGACCATGTGGCCTAGTCACTTGAGCTGCTGGCTTCTTTGGGGATTGGGAACCATGTGGCCTAGTCACTTGAGCTGTTGGCTTGTTTTGGGGATTGGGGACCATGTGGCCTAGTCAGTAGAGCTGCTGGCTTGTTTTGGGGAATGGGGACCATGTGGCCTTGCCACTTGAGCTGCTGGCTTCTTTGGGGAATGGGAACCATGTGGCCTAGTCACTTGCGCTGCTGGCTTGTTTTGGGGATTGGGGACCATGTGGCCTTGCCACTTGAGCTGCTGGGTGCTTTGGGGATTGGGAACCATGTGGCCTAGTCAGTAGAGCTGCTGACTTGTTCTGGTTGTTGGGACCATGTGGCCTAGTCAGTAGAGCTGCTGGCTGGTGTTGGGTGTTGGGGACCATGTGGCCTAGTCACTTTGAGCTGCTGACTTGTTCTGGGAATTGGGGACCATGTGGCCTAGTCAGTAGAGCTGCTGGCTTGTTCTGGGTGTTGGGGACCATGTGGCCTAGTCACTGGAGCTGCTGACTTGACTCCATGGTCCCTGCATGCATATAGTGTAGATCCAGATTAGCAAGCTCCTATTGGGAACATGGCTAGGCACAGTAATATAGATGTGGGAGGATGTATTAGAATAAGTATTGGTTATTCATAAGCCATGTCATGAAAAGGGTTAGTCTATGTGTCCTTCACCTTTACTATAATTAGATAAATTATCCCAATTGGAGGAATGCCTTTTCTTGACGGGTTTAGTTCTTGCATACTTTTTGGTATAAATAATTCATTTTCACTCCTGCTGAACTTGGATTTATATTGAGGTGTTTGTATGCCCTACTGAAGACAGCATTTCTCACCTATTGAAAACTGGAAGCATGTTTGTTAGCTGTGAGTCTGTGGCAATATAACGAGAACTCGTATCACAAAATGTCTTCTTCATGTCAAGCAGTTCAATACTCACAGCATATCAGCCTAAAGACATCGTAGGAATTCGTCATGTAAATGCCTAAAAATTTGCATCTTACAGTTCCATGATAAAAGCATTTTCTTATCATGACATTCTTTTGCCAAATAAATCTGAGTCCTTTTTTAATTTTTTTTTCATTTAAAGTAATAATAACAAAAATATTATTCAGATGTCATTTAATTATTTTGTCTATGCTTTACATCATATTAACTCTTAGCCTGTTCCATTTTAATTAATAATACATTGTTTACTTTGTGCTACTGACAAATTGTAATGGTTAAATATCAGTAGAGACTTAGCAACAAATAGTGTAGATTCTGACCAGACAGCTCCTGAATACAGTAAAAAACAACAACACAACATTTTAAAAAATAAACTGTTCTGATTTTGTTGCACATCTGTGTTAAAGAACATTTTTACATGACATTGAAATCACTGTGCATGGTCTTAACTATGGTCATGTGTATTTCAAGATGGCAATGGCTACTGTAGCACAGTGAAACAATAGCAGTGTGAAGAGTTTGATATATTTATTTTTATGACATATGCATTAAACATACCATTTTATATTTAAAGTTATTACCATAAAAACAAGTTACCATTATTTATTTATTTTCAAATTATATGACAAAAGATGTAATTTTTGAAATTAACTTTTGCTGGTTCATTGTTTAAAAAAATACACATTATCCATGAAAAATATATGCAGATTCTACACTATATTTTTTCTCCAATTATTGTTTAATTACCTGTAAGTGTTCAACTAAGATGTTTGAAAATCAGCCATCTATCTGCAAAGAAATACAAGTAAAATTTCTTTTGTTTAAAATCAATTTGGTGTTAATTTTAATTAATGTCTCAATATCTCCCATGTCCATACTTATAGTTTTATTTATTAAAAAGTAACAATGAAAATAGTATATCTTATTTTAAAAGCTAAATTATTATTTTTCCAAACCCACTGGTTTATGCGTTGTTGCAAAGTGGCAAGTTTATCTTTGAACACCAAAAGTCACTGACAGTAGTAAATATGTTGTTATTAACATCATTAGACCATGCATTGAAAACTTACTATTATTATAAAGACTTCTTGAAAAATAAGTTTCTGTATGAGGACAAGAATATTACCCTTTTTTATGGTTGTATATACAACGGCTTACCTAGATACTCCCTGTTTATGTGCACATAACAATGCTTCTGTTTATTTGTATGAATAAATAACATAAACATCGACTTGTACATTTATTTCATTCTTTATCACACTGTGCACTTTGCACTCCTAGAAACTTCAAAAATACAGACAAGTGAATGTTGCAAACAGTATGTTACTATTTCCAATAGCATTTCTGAATGTGCTTATGTCAAGTCTGCCTACAGGCTCTACCTGGTATGTCATTAGTCTGGGATAGCCTATGTTTTCCAACATAAATGTCCACTCTGATGTCAGCTCAAGGTGAACTAGTCTTGTAGCTGTCAGATTTAGGTACCAACAAGCCCTGGTGTTGTCAGATTTTGGTTCCTATCTACCCAGATTCAACTGTCATAACAGTTTTCATTGAGAATTTGCTGACCTGGATCTACTATTTTGGTCTCAGCTTGATCAAGTCTGTCAGAGGAGACTGTGTGTTCATGGCCATTCACTGGTTCATTGATGCCCAACTGAGATCCAAGGAGGTATATAGATGACAGGTAGAGTTGTAGTTTGGTCTGGTCAGCCTATACCACAGCTAACCACTATCAAGGAGTCATTGGCATGATACTGGGGCTTTAACCATTAGCTACTGCACTTGTAAACCCTGTATATCTGTAAACACCATCAGTGTGGGGACCGCTTTATGCTTGTGCATAAATAGTGTTCCAGCAACTTGAAGGTTATTTACCCTTAATAGTTATTTCCTAACAACTATTTCTGCAGATAAACTAAGCATATTCTCAGGGACTCAGCGACAAATAGTGCTCCCTTCTACACTTTTTGCTTCAGTCGGCTCATGTTATGCATTTCAGGCTGAAAGTTAATGCCTATTGCATGCCCGATTCAAGGACAAGTAGCAATGAATACAGAAATAGGGATGTTGACTAGAATAACATGTATGTTTATGGTTATTTCCTGCTGGGTATTGTTAAACGCATCGACAAGCAAGTGCTGTTGGTATCTGGCATCATTGTTTCCTTCTCAATTTATTATACTTCTTAGTGAAGGTCTCATGATGATGTCCTAATTAACACCATAACTTCAACCACTGTATGTTTTCTTAACCCCAAGCTTGTTAATATCCTATTTATATGACTTTGACAAATAACGTAGAATCTGATCAGCTAACTCCCTGCTGGGACTGTTTCATCAGCATCTGCACCATTTGGTGCTAAATCTCTAGCAATATATCTAAGCATCTTTACATGTCAATGTATAAAGATGACCAAAAATGAGTCTGGGTTATTAATGAATGAAGCAAAGGTTATTATGATTGCGTTCTTAATTCATAGTTATTTGCTATCCACTGAACAGATTACTAGACACAGCCCTAAAGACTTGGCAGCAAATAGTGCAGATCCAGGTAAGAAAGCTCCAAATAGAAACAGACTAATATAGATCTACACTTTTTGCCTAGGTCTTATCTAATTGTGCTTAGCAGGCAAAGAGAACACAAACATGGCACAGGATGGCAAAAGTACATTTATCAATTGTACATACAATTAGATTCTGGACTATATGCAGGGTTTTTAATTGCTAGACAAATTTGCAAGCAACAATAGAGCAAAACTTGACAATTCTACATAATTATACATTAAAGACTATTTTGGGGTTGTTGATAATGTTTACTGAGTGCCTCTGAGGTTTTAATGGTTTCTTTCCAAGAACTACCTTCTGAGTCCATTATAAATGCTGCCAAAACATTGTTAGTAACGGCATGTAATTAGGGTTTGAGAACGAATGACAGATGTATTCTGTTTGCAAGGTATTATAAATTCACTTATTTCATTACGCTTACTTTATTTTGGTGCTAATCAAACTCTAATTGTATGGAAACCATTAATTTTCATCCTTGGTATTTATGGACAGGTAAAGAAATAAATTTTCATTGATTATTCTGTACATGTTTATTTCTTTCTTGCTTTTTTTTATGCATTTAAAAATAGCGGATTTGCGAGTTCAAATAATTTAGTGATAACTTTTCCATGACACATCATGGCTCAAGAGACTGAAATGATTGAGCAAGATATCAGGATAAAATTATTAAATTGTTGTTGACTTGGCGAAGTTTGAGGCCTGTTAAAATCAAAATGCTCAGAAATGCTGTTTGGGCAGTGTCAGTTTGACCCTGTACGCCATTACAGCTGTGCAAACAATAGTTAACAAGTTTTGGAAAACTTAAGTTGTCTTTTAAGTCTGCATTATGCCAGAAAACTTATTTTCTTTTTCTTATAATTCTTTTAAATCCTATTACTACAAAGTATCTACTTTAATTTCAATTTAATCTAACAGTTTTTTTTGCTAATATTAATTATTTTTAGACTTTTCAACTCATGGGAATTTATCTAACACATTATAAATAATCACTAAATGTTTTTAAGAAAAAAAAAAGGTTTCTGTTTTGTAATGTTTTCTAGCTGTTTGTGATATTATGGAAAAGAACTGTTCTTTTGGAAAATGCTAATGGTTGTCATTAGTTCAGTTATGTTTTATTATGAGATATTATTACACTTACCATGGCAACAATGTAGTGAAGAAGGTAACCTTGAAACTGTTAGGCTTGGCATTTATTGATGGTGTTATCTTTTAACTTTTTAGCTCACCTGAGCACAACGTGCTCAAGGGGAGCTTTTGGGATACCGCTTCATTCGGCATTCGTTGTTCGTCGTCAACATTTTAGCTTGTGAACACACTAGAGACCTCATTTATAGCCCAATCTTCACCAAACTTGGTCAGAATGTTTGTCTGCATGCGATCTTGAGTGAGTTCCTTATTGGGTCACCTGGGTCAGAAAGTAGGTCAATAGGTCAAATCTTAGAAAAATCTTGTGAACACACTTGAGACCACATTTATAGCCCAATGTTCACCAAACTTGGTCAGAATGTTTGTCAGCATGAAATCTTGGACGAGTTCGTAACGGGTCACGTGGGGTCAAAAGTAGGTGACTAGGTCAAATCTTAGCAAAAGATTGTGAAGACAATAGAGACCACATTTGTGGCCTAATCTTTACCAAACTTGGTCAAAATGTTTGTCTGCATGAAATCTTGGTTGAGTTCATTATTGGGTCACATGGGGTCAAAAAGTAGGCCACTAGGTCAAATCTTAGAAAAAGCTTGTGAACACATTAGAAGCCCTAAGCTCATTCTTCACCAAATTTGATCAGAATGTTTGCCTGCATGAAATCTTGAAATCTTGAATGAGTTCATAACTGGATCATGTGTGGTCAATAAATAGGTCAGTAGGTCTAATCTTAGCAAAAGCTTGTGAACACACTAGAGACCACATTTACAGCCCACTCTTCACCAAACTTGGTCAGAATGTATGTCTGCATAAAATCTTGGATGAGTACGTAACTATATCACGTGGGGTAATAAAAGTAGGTCACTAGGTCAAATCTTAGCAAAAGCTTGTGAACACACATTCATAGCTTAATATTCACCAAACTTGATTAGATGGCCACACTAATGGTCCAATCTCCACCAAAGATTTCTAAAGTAAATAACTCTTAATTACTTGATGCCAGATTTGAGCCTACTAATAGCCTGTGTCATCAGGTGAGCGATTAAGGGCCATCATGGCCCTCTTGTTCCAAATTTTAGCTTGTTTACAACTGCTTTTGAGTACTTGTTTCGTTGTATTTGGGCAGTCCAGTTTTAAGCCTTTTGTTACATCTCTAAGCATTCAAAATTCTCAGTGTTGCGGTTGCCGATTTTGATCACTTAAAATACATGCTATACACTGTGAAGGCGGCACTATATCTGCTTCAAGTAAATACTGTTGGTGGTATGATAAATCCAATAAACATTTAAAACATTTTTACTGTTGTTTTGAACAATCTCATTTTTGTTTGCTTTTTTGCTGCTATCTTCTAAGCAGTCCAAATTTTCTGTATTTTTGCATTTTTTATGAGCAGACCAGTTACACTGATTTTTAACTTTTTTCAGTCTTTGCATATTCCACCTTGTCTTTTTTGCACCTATTATTTGGCAGGCTGAACAGATCAGTGACCATGTGTCAGGATGGGAGACTGTACTAGTTCACTGAATTCTTTGTGTGGTTAGAAACATGGCACTGTGGGCATCTTAGGATTGTGGTAGGCTGGCAAGATGGCATTAACAAGGCCTACATATCCGCTACCTGGCCCAAGTATCAGTAACGGAATGTAGAAGGTTTGTCCTGTCATCTTCAATCATTGTTAACTTTTTTTAGCCTGCTAAGCAAGAATTGATCAGGCTTTATGGCAAAGAGTGTAAGATCCAGATCAGTCATCTCCCTTTTGGGGAGGGCTGTATTATCAGGATCTGCACTATTTGAAGCGGAGTCTCTCTATATTTGTTATGTTTATGAACCTGACAATACCTACAGATTAAGTCTGTGTTAATGACAAATGTAGCATAATAAGGGGTAAGCTTATAGCTGTTAGCTACCTTGCACCAAACTATACCATGCCAATGAAAAAGATTCTGGTTTCTTGTCTGCTACTCTTCATTAAGCAGTTATTGGCATAGATTGCCTGTACAGGTCATGATAGGCAGTTTCTGAGTATGATGACACTGAGATTTTCCAGTATGTTTGTTTTACAATTTTTAACACACTTCTGTGTTGTCATTTGTTTAGTTATTCGTACAATATCAAGTCACTGTTGATAAACTCAGATTAAATTTTAGTAAAAACTTAAGATGTGATTCGTGAATGTTATATATTTTTTTAATATGATTAATATTAATTAACTGATATTGTGTGCATAGATATCAGGCCTGTAGTTATTATATTTGATGTAGCTTCACAAAAGCAGCCTTATCTTATATAAAGGCAAATAAGTTATACAAGCGAAACTCAGAAGTTAATTACCTTATGAAGACATGACTTTGTTAACCTTGACAATGAGATCATACAAGCACATAGCTCATGACATCAGTGTCACTCTTTGCTAGCAAAGCATAAATTGATTAAACTTAGACTAATAATTTAGATCCAGATCAGCTAGTTTATTTCAGCCTGCTCACACAGGGAAGTGTCATATCATAATATACATTTGCAACCAAGTATCTACCAATGCATGTTGTTACATATAAATTTTTCTGCAAATATCCTATGAGTTTATAATTATATTTAATTAATATAGCATGACTAGTATTTACATGTTGATTTACTGCCCCTGCATGACAGTAGCTTCCACTTACTGTGGCAGCACTAGGGATTGTTTGGTTTGGCCAACTACAATAATGAGAAAGTATTTTCTGCTTTTCTTGGTGCTGCTAGTCCATGAAAGTGAATCTGTATCTGGCAGAGGTATCAGACAGGGATATTGATGAGCTCGAGAATGTAAGCTTGTAAAACACCTCATACCTAATGACTGCAGAGGACATACAACTATACACTGGTTTTTTCTTGGTGTTTTCTTGGACATGTAAATGGTTTTGTGGCAGGGGTTTGGCATGTTATCTATTGTAACTATGGTAGAGGTCATTCTTTTTCTGTTCAGTACCTAGGAACATCAAAGCATTTCAAGCTGTAATGTAAAAAGTGTAGTAAATAATTTCGAAGGGGAATAGAAAAGGCTGACATTTTCTTCATGAACAGAATGTTCATAACAATGCAATATGTTGGATATTTATAAAATGAAACATAAATTGTAATGAAATCATTTCTTCGAAACATAAGCTGGTGTTTGCTCTATCTTTGCTGCATTAAATGACACAGATACCATTGAATTCCTAACCACGGCTCCAACAGTTGGGAAGTAAAGACCCACAAATGAAACTCTTAGCTTACTACATTTTTGAGCTCACCTGAGCTTATGCTTAGGGTGAGCTATTGTGGTCACACAGCATCTGGCGTCACGTGTCAGGTAGCATGTTCAAACAACGTCTCCTCTGAAACCGCTGAGTCAAATTCAGCCAAACTTTGCAAGAAGCTTAAGCAGTCGGGCGAATAAAAAGTTGTTAAAATAATTTTGATCCAAAAAATGGGGGGGGGGGCCAAGGGCATGACCATTTTCCATATATGGCTATACAGGAAAAGTTCTTGTCAGAAACTGCAAGAGCTAGAGCCTTGATATTTGGTATACATGTTCTTTAGGTGGCCCTGTATGAAGAGTGTTCAAATGATTCTGATCCATAGAAAATCATGGCCACCGGGGGTGTGGCCATTTTCTATATAAGGCCATATAGGAAAACTTTGAAAATCTTCTTGTCAGAAACCACAAGAGCTAGAGCTATTATATTTTGTTTATGTATTCTTTAGAATTAAGATCGTTAAAGAATTTTGATCTGTCAAATAGCATAGCCACAAGGGCTTAATGTCTACGGCACTCAGGTGAGCGATATGGGGCCATCATGGCTCTCTTGTTTTGTAACCTGGAGTATATTCATATAATTACATGCTTAAGAACTCTGCAGCATAGAGATTCATAACAAATCCTAGTTTTTTTCTTGCATTAAACTGAGAAAATTGCCTTAATATTAAAAAGAAATATAAAAAAAAATCAATTAAAATGATTTAATAAATGAAATTTAAGACATTGTCTTATATCTAAGGAAATATATTTTCAATATTTAAGAAAATTTCAAAGTTTAAGTGAGAAAAATAACTTAAAATTCTTTATAAATACGACCCAAAATCTTTAAAGAGACTGCTATCAATAGGAGCTGTCTGGTCTGAATCTACACTGCATGCCTAAGCCTGATCAGTAAGGCTAAGACTTAGTTTTTTTTCTAGTGAGACATGACTTATAATATGTTACTTTTGGTATGACAACATGGTGTTTTGCTCTGTGCACAGGCTGAAATCTTTAAGCTTTGTTTCCAGGTCATTTGCTTGTGCTGATGTATGAAATTAAGAAAAATGTTGCAATAGCTTACTTGGTTCAACAGTTGGCATATGAAAAACAAAAAACATCTTTCTGGCTATAATTCAATGGTATTTGATGAGATTTTCATGGATATATGTTAGGTTCTTGTGACTTGTAAAAAACGTGCTGTTAGCGTTGGCAAAGAGCAGGTACAAGGTGGCTAGAAGCTTTGGCAATGTTTTCATGATAACTTTGGTTCAGAGTCACCAGCTCTTGCAGCACCTTGCCATCATCTTTCAACAGTCACATATCTGTAGTTCCCCTATTTAAGAACATTCCCCTAATGTATGAAACATTATTCTAAGTACTGTTATTAGAATTCTGATCAGAACAACCAAAGCTGAGCAGTTCTGCACAAATCGGGGCTTAAGTCATTTTTAGGGCTAGGCAGTCCACTGGGCTCAACAATTCATATGAAAAGGCATTCAGAATACTTCCAATATGCCAATGATTTTGTCCACATTTTTGTCAGGTTCTTGCTCCCTCATTAACATGATGATGATGTTGTTATTTTAAGCATATTCCTGTCACTTCTTTTATATCAAAGAAATGTTTCTTTGTTCCTAAATTGTCTCACTTTGAAGCCTCAATTACTTTAATTTAGGTTTGATCATTTTTACAGTAGTTACTAGAATGTGCAAGTTTGATAAAATTGCAGCTGAACAGCCTTTATAGGACAATGTTTTAAAAGCCATATGAAAAACAGCATGACTGTATTTCTTTTGCAACATCACCAGAGTCATGAGAGTTAAGAATTGAAACTGTACTTGAAATTACAGCACTCAGAAATAATTTGGGATGTAAATGCAGTTAATGCAGAATATCATACAATATGGACTTAAAGGAAAGAAACAGGCTTGAGCTTTTGTTTAAATTCCTTTTTACTTAAAACAAACCTTGTGTATTATATATTGCATTATATGTTTTAACTGTTTGAAAACCAAGAATAAAGGTTGGAATTATGTTTTCAACTTTGCTGTTTGCTTTTGTGTCCAAATAGTTGAAAGATAAAAGTTTGACATGAAATATAAAATGCAATCAAAAAAATTCTTTACATACCACACAAACTGCAGTGTCACGGAAGCTGTTAAAGTGACTTAATTTGTTTGTGCTAGTCGCTCATTGTCATCAATTTTACTGCATCCCAGGCAAGCAAAGCCATAGGAAAAGTTGTGTCCCAACCAAAATTGTACCAAGTCCAATTTTGTGTGGTTTTTAGTGTGGGTCCATACCTCATATTGTAACAGATTTTAACAATGATTACATTGTGACATAATTACATACACATCATGATTGCTTGCTGTTTCTTTTTGTTGCTGAGTTCTGAAGCCGTTTTACAAGGGAATCTATGCAGTCTTATTTAAATGAGCACTGTTGGATTATGTCATTGTGAAAATTTGTTGTTGGAGACATATATATTTTTATTGTAATTGCATCTTTAAATGTTGGTATATGGTTATCTAAGGTAGTTTTATGGAATATTACAGATTAGAAGCAACAAAAATAATCAAACTTTTAGTAAAACAATATCAACATAAGCTGTAAGTGTGATTGATCAAACCTTATGGACTGTCATACTGTAAAGTCATAAAAATAAGACACACCCCCTTTTTGAGGTCTAGAGTCAAGGGGAAAAGCAAATTCTCAAAGACAAGACGCATAACCTATTCCCTAATCCAGCTGCGGCCATTGAAGCAATTCCCGCGTCCCTGAATTGCTCAATTTGACTCGTAGGCACATGTTCCAATTGTTCCGTAAATCGGTGTTGTGCTGAGAGCTTACAAACAATTATTTCTACGCGCATGTGTATTACTTTCCCACTGATGGACGATCTATAAACATCAAAAAGAGGTGTGAAAACACATCTGCACAAATTGCCAACGCACATATTGTTGTTGTTAAGTGTGTTTTGAATTTCAATTTAAAATTTATCCGTAGTTAACATTCAAAATAATGCAAATTTTAAATCAAAATTGATCAATTGAATAATGTTTATTGTCCACCTCTCTGTGGGCTAGCTATACCTGTTTATTGCCCACCTCTCAGTAGGCTAGCTATACCTGTTTATTGCCCACCCCTCAGCAGATTATCTATACCTGTTCATAGCCCCCACCTCAGCAGGCTAGCTATACCTGTTCATTGCCCACCTCTCCGTATTCTAGCTATTCCTGTATATTGCCCACCCTTCAGCAGGACAGCTATACCTGTTCATTGCCCACCTCTCAGTATTATAGCTATACCTGTTTATTGCCCACCTCTTAGTAGGCTAGCTATACCTGTTCATTGCCCACCTCTCAGCAGACGAGCTATACCTGTTCATTGCCACCTCTCAGCAGGCTAGCTTTACCTGTTTATTGCCCACCTCTCAGTATTCTAGCTATACCTGTTTATTGCTCAACACAACATTTCTCAACACTGTTAGATTTGTTTTCATCAAAAGACTTTAGTATGGTTTGATAAATTGATAATCAGATGTATGTAAAAGCTAATGAGGAAGGGATGATTGGGATTGATTGTCATGTCAATAAAACCAATGTCACTGTCACTAAAAACACTTTCTTTTGCATAATTTCTTCTGACTACAACTTCTTTATCTGAATGGAATTACCAGACTTTAAAATAACTATTGTCAGAAGGTTCCAAACTTTTAACCACCTTAAGTACTGGAGCTCGCCACATACCATAAGGTAAAAGGCGAGGGTAAACAAAACCAAAGATGACAAACTTCCCAACCCACATTATTGAGAAATTCTAACAGAATCATTGCCAATATTACGAAAATATTTGTTTGGTTTCAGTCAAGTTACTGCTGTTTGGGTTGAGGTATAATTATCAGATGTAGTTGGTACAGGAAGAGAAAGGTTACAGTTGACTTTCAGATCAGTAGGATCAAGGTCACTGTTTCTAAAAATATGTAAGATATGGTCAGACAGTGGAAAACCTGGTTTTTTTTTATCATTTGATGTGTTTTGGTTTTATATTATAAATTTGAATGGTAAAGGAAGGCTATAAAAGTATTTCTTGGAAATGGTAGAAACATTCTTTTAGTCAAACAACACCAAACACACCTTAATATAAAAACAACAAGAGCAGGTGCACAAGCATGCACCATAATTGTTCTCAATTTACTTTAATATCATTTAAGGATGATTTTGTAATCTCAATTTACTTCAACATAAAATAATGATTTTGTAATCTTTCATTTTATTATATCTGAAATGAATACCACTCTTTTATATCTTTAAGCCAGCTTTTGCCATGCCTTCTGCTCTCAGAACAGATTTTTCTTTACTAAATTAGAAAACGTCAGCTATTTTGGCTGAGAGCAGGATTGTGTGTACATACTTTTGTATATGATTTTTTCTTATCAGCCACATCTAGTCATACATTCTTGGATTTCACCACTTGCACCTGTCCTATATTATTTGAGACTATTATTCTGCAGTTGTAATGACAAAACATGAGCCTTTATCAGAACTAGGTATTGTGAATCATACTGAAAGCCTGCCAAGATATTCAGTGAAATGTGAAAAAAGGCATTTTTTTCTGTTTCAGGTTAAAGTTGTGGAAATCAGAGTTTGATGTAAGTTGCAAAGGTAAACCCTTCACTTTCTGAACAGCTCCCTTTTAAAGTTGACTATAGAGAATGCATATGATAAACATATAACACAGTGGAATACAAAAAATGAGAGAAACAAGTTCCCTTCTGTTATAATTTAGAAACACCTAAACAGAAGTTTATAGTATTGTAGAAGTTATTATGTATTTGGACAGAAAAACAAAATAATTTCTAATAATGTGCATGCTTATATTTGTCATCAGTATAAAAACTGGTCTCTCCAATCTGTGCATGTGTCTAGTACATAATGCACATGATGAGTGGTTGACCTATTAAGCAATAAAACATGTCCTTTCTGCCCAATTATCAATAGGAGTGCAAGAGATGGGGTTGGGGTGGGTGGTGAGTTGTTTACCAATTGCATAATGGAACATTGTCTTTGAGATGTGCAAGATTATGGTTCTTTTTCTTGAGTGTTATCATCTTACATTTAATAACAAAATTGAGGCCTCTGCTCAAAATGATTGTGCATAAATAACAAGATGCATAGATAAGAAGATTTACTGAAATACACTAGGTAAAAATAGTATAAATTTTGATCAGAAAGCTCCCAGCAATAAGTTAGTCCAGGCCTACACTTTAATTTTTCTGGTACTCATTAGAATTCTGTATTGGCAGAATATAAAGGGATATGATACAGCACAAACAAATTGTTGTTTTTCCATGACTCGTATTCCACTGAATGTCATGCATTACAACTGACATTAACAGCTGTGCTACCATAATGGCAGTAGAACAAGACACATATTTGTGCATTATAGAGAGATTTCTGCACCATGTTGTGTCATGCTGTAAAACAAGACCACACTATTTTTTCCAGTAGAGAGTTATTCCTTTATATTCTTGATTGTCATACTTAACTAGTAAAAAGCAAGACAAACACTTGCATGAGGGTTTCTGTGTTGTCTCTTTTATCTTCAGTGGATTAGGTAGTGTCAGCTAATGTTGTTGTCAGCACAATAATCATAAGCATTAATAAATATCATGATAATCATCACCATCATCATCACTATCAACATCATCAACATTATAATCATCTTTTTCGCCACAATCATCATTGGCATTGTCATCATCATAAGCCACTTCCATCAACACCATAAGCATCTTCATCATTGTCATCATCAACTGCTACTACCAAAACCACCACCAATATCATCAAGCACTTCCACAACACTATATGCATCTTCATCATTGTCAGCATCAACTGCTACTACCAACACCACCACCAACATCATCATGCACTTCCACAACACTATATGCATCTTCATCATTGTCAGCATCAACTGCTACTACCAAAACCACCACCAACATCATCAACCACTTCCAAAACACTATATGCATCTTCATCATTGTCATCATCAACTGCTACTACCAACACCACCATCAACATCATCAAGCACTTCCACAACACTATATGCATCTTCATCATTGTCATCATCAACTGCTACTACCAACACCACCACCAACATCATCATGCACTTCCACAACACTATATGCATCTTCATCATTGTCATCATCAACTGCTACTACCAACACCACCACCAACATCATCAAGCACTTCCACAACATCATAAGCATCATTCTTGTCATCATCGACTGCTACCAACACCACAATGAACATCATCAAACACTTCCACAACGCTATATGCATCTTCATCATTGTCATCAACGACTGGTACCAAAACCACCACCAACATCATCATGCAAATTTTACAACACTATATGCATCTCCATCATTGTCATCATCAACTGCTTTTACCAACTCCACCATCAACATCATCAAGCACTTCCACTAATGCTATAAGCATCTCCATCATTGTCATCATCAACTGCTTGTTCCAACACCACCACACAATCATAATCATAGTTGTCATTATCAACCAGACCGGACCTGGTAGTATAATCAGTAGAGCATCAGCTCCAGATTCGGGAGGCCCCGGTTTCGATGCTGGGCCGCGAAATACCAAAGTCGTTTAAAATGATAGTGGTATAGCTCCCTTGCTAATGCTCAAGCAAATGTAAGGGTAGTTCCACGACTGGTTGGCCCAGTGTCAGAGTAATGTGACTGGGTGTGATATCATGCCAGGTGTTCATGGCATGTGGCATGCTATACACAGAGAACGCAGCACTATATCTGCTTCAGGTGAACACCGTCTCTAGATAACTGAAATACTGTTGGTGGGACAACAAACCCAATAAACATAAGCATGATCAACCACTTCTACCAATACCACAGTCATCTTAATCATTTCCAAGGACAATCATCATCAAAGCCACCGTCACTATCCTTAGCAATGGCAATCTTGTAGACATAGATCTACTTTTTCTTCACTCTGCTATCATATCCACACAATGTTGTTCTGATAGCAGCACAATCCTTCTGATTTTTGTACTCTACATATTTATATTAGTCTGTTTTTCTTTCTGATGTAGGCAAACAAACAAGTGACTATCCTGGGGATCTGTATACAGAATAAATTAAATTAAACAGTGTGTGTGTGTGCATACCTGAGTGATGATGTTTTAGGTATTAATGATAAATAACGGAGCCCTGGTCTGGCCAGGTACATAATTAAAGAATGCTGATGATCAGCCCATCTGTCAGCACTTAAACCTGTTTCTCTGGAAATTCCTGCTTCTCCACCAACACAGTGGCAGTACAGAGTCACTCCAATCCTGGAGCTTGTGTTAGATAACTGCAGTGAACAACAGCAGTGCCATGAAGCACTTGTAAAATTTAATTTGGTTGGTTTCAGAAATTATGTTTGTGAACTTTTTAATACTTACCTTGCGACATTTATAAATAACTCATACCTTTATTTATACTCTTACAACAACATGCAAAAGATATGAAAGACACAGAATCAAAATATGGGAAGGTGTCGGATCAGGATCTAAGCCATTATCTATGTGTGATTGATTCAGGTTTAGCAGGCTACGAGTAAAATTTTACCGTTTTCTTTGATTTTATTTTAAAGTGGTACCTGTTTCTTTAAAAACTGAACTACACAATCAAGCCTGATGTTAAAACGGCAGCTAATATAGCTAAAAAAAACTAAAACAAGCTTTCACAAATTATGGTTTTAAGTATATATTGTGGATTCACTACCCATTTGAAAGAAATGTCTGTTGCCCCCCACTTCCCCCTTCTTTTCTCTTGTCTTAATGTCCCAATACATTTTTAGTGTCATCCTATGTTGCACAGCAAACTTGTACTTTTAAAAGATGACTATTGTCAGTATGTTGGGTTAGGACTACTGTTTAAGTATTTATTACATTGTTTAGGAACAAAGCATACACTTTACACCTACTGGTTTTTTTGGCATTTAAAGGTGTTGAAGCAGGCAGTAAATTTAACAGATTATCTTGCAAATTGTTTTTTCTCTACTCTAGAACATTCTTTTTAGCTCACCTGAGCACCGTGTGCTCAAGGGGAGCTTTTGTGATACCGCTTCGTCCATCATCCGGCGTCCGTCGTTCGTCGTCAAAATTTTAGCTTGTGAACACACAAGAGGCCACAGTTTTTATCCAATCTATGAAATTTTGGATGAGTTCGTAACTGGGTCACGTGGGGTCAAAAAGTAGGTCACTAGGTCAAATCTTAGAAAAAGCTTGTGAACACACTTGAGGCCATATTTATAGGCCTATCTTTATCAAACTTGGTCAGAATGTTTGCTACATGAAATCTTGGATGAGTTCGTTATTGGGTCACATTGGGTCAAAAAGTAGGTCACTTGGTCACATTTTAGAAAAAGCTTGTGAACACACTAGAGACCACATTTATAGCCAATCTTCACCAAACTTGGTCAGAACGTTTTTCTGCATGAAATCTTGGATGAGTTAGTAACTGGGTCACGTGTTTCAAAAAGTAGGTCAATAGGTCAAATCTTAGAAAAAGCTTGTGAACACACTAGAGACCACATTTGTGGTCCAATCTTCACCAAACTTGGTCAGAATGTTTGTCTGCATAAAATCTTGGAGGAGTTCGTAACTGGGTCATGTGGGGTCAAAAGTAGGTCACTAGGTAAAATCTTAGAAAAAGCTTGTGAACACACTTGAGGCCATATTTATAGGCCTATCTTTATCAAACTTGGTCAGAATGTTTGCTACATGAAATCTTGGATGAGTTCGTTATTGGGTCACATTGGGTCAAAAAGTAGGTCACTTGGTCACATTTTAGCAAAAGCTTGTGAACACACAAGAGACCCATGGGTGCAAGTTTTCCGGCATATGCCGGAACTTCCGGTTTTTCCAGGACGCCAAGGACCATTTTCCCAAATCGTGCAAATCCGTTGAGATTTTCAGAGGGGGGTAGGGGGGTACTCCTACTCCTGCTCTGAAATTAAGTTCGTTTCGATTTCAACCACGTAAACAATCTAATGTCTATTTTAAGAATTCATTTGCATGTGCTTGTTTTCGACCTTTTTACGGACTTTACCGTGTGATGTACGATGCAACTTCGGACAACTGACACTTAAATGTCACGAAAACATTCGTTGATGAGCTTGCCGGACTAGACCGGCCAGTGCCGAAAATTACCAAACACGGCTATTTGACCTTCACAAACTTAAAGTTTGGCTGTCTTATTATAGCAACCCAATGAAAAAGCGCGTTCTGAAATGCGGTTGGCGCGATAAATGTGTTGATTGTAAGAGCAAATTTGATTCGCTGTCTTATTATAACCGTCCAATGAAATAAGCGCTTTCAGACGAATTATCATACATGGAGGACGTAAACAACATTGATATTATTAGAGATAGAAAACAAAATATTGAAACATGAAGTTTTTACCCGCTGGGTTTGACATCAAGGAATTAGAAAAAGGATCAAAGAACAAGTGGCGTTGGGAATGGTTATCGGTAATAGACACAGCTGGCGATAAATGGGAACAATGGCTGAAAAAACCTGACATAGCGGGTGTAGCTTTCTGCAAGTGTTGTGCCAAAACCATCAATGATCAAATAGGGGTCAAGCGGGAAGAAATGCATAAAAAACCACGCGAACGAAGCTTATCACATGAAAAACAAAACGACAGTGAAAAAAACCCAGGTAACTTGAAATTATCAACAAATGTGTTAATAGTTAAATTCAATATGTTGATATATCTACTAGGCATAGAATGATAGATAGGCCCTACTGCACATGTACTTTTTTCTTTGATACTTGAATTGCGTTTGTATTCATATTCATGATATTAAGTTGATGTCATCAGTGATGTGTTAGACTAGAGTATAAGATTACAAAACTATTATTTCAAAATAAATATAAGTTGAAACTGGATTTATTTTGTCAAGTATTCATTGGTATTCAATAATAGGGCATACCAGATTGCTAAATTTCCATCAGACAATCAGGTTGTTTTATCAGAAAATGACTTGTCAAGGTCTTGTAATGTGCCAAAAACCAGGAGTTTCCGGGGGCCTCCGGCCCCCTGGACCCCTGGCCAGGGCGTTGCCCTGGACCCACCGGGGGCCCTAGCGACCCCCATGCCCCCAGCCAAAAGTTCAGGTTTTTCAAAATTTTCTACTTGCACCCATGGAGACCACATTTATAGCCTAATCTTCACCAATCTTGATCAGAATGTTTGTCTGCATAAAATCTTGAATGAGTTCATTATTGGGTCCTGTGTGGTCAAAATAAGGTCACTAGGTCAAATCTTAGCAAAATCTTGTGAACAGACTAGAGGCCCCATTTTTGGCCCAATCTTTATAAAACTTTGCCAGTATGAAATCTTACATATGTTTTGAAGTAAGTCATGTAGATTCAGTAGGTTACTTGGTAAAATTCTTGAAAATGTAAACAACCTAGTGGCTAAACTAATGGTCTAGTCTTCACGAAAGATTTCTAAAGTAAATAACTTTTAATTACTTGATGCCAGATTTGAGCCTACTAAAAGCCTGTGTCATCAGGTGAGCGATTAAGGGCCATCATGGTCCTCTTGTTTTAAATGCTTTCTAGTGTTTCCTTCCAAAGTCTGTTTACCTAAGCTGTTGTTTATCACATTTCTTGGGTTCCTGAGTAACTGTTGATGTATCACCTATTGCTGTGGTAATTGAAAACTTGGCATTTTGATGTATAACTTTTTTACCCTTACAATGCTGTTCATAATCTCCAATCAATTGTTTGCTATTTGCTCCAATTTCATGCCCAGGTAAGATGGTTTTTCCTAGAGCTTCAGATGCCAATAGTTCAGATCCTGAACAGACAGATTCCAGCAAGGATATCTGGATCTTCATTATTTGCATTAGCTTGGTCACAATATGCTGAGCAGTTTATGAATGTTCCAACACCTTGCAAAGTGACCCAATTATCTCATATTTGCAAAGTCTTCAATAATCAATTGATGAAAAATAGCTTCAAACATATGCTGTTTTTAATTAATAAATTCATTCCAAAGGCCTGAAGATTCCAAGGGGAATGAAAAAATACCTCAGATAATAAGTAAAAATCAATTTAAAAGAGGTTCATTACTTTTCTGCAATTATGGGTAGTTTCCAGTCTAGAATTTGTATAATTGATGTAGCAGTTTACAGGCTCTGAATTCTGAAATAATCCAGAGCAAGGTCAAGGTGATAAACGTTGTGAGATGAAATGATGTATTGGGAATTTTGAATTTACTTTGATAATAATATCCTGAAGGGGAAATTAAATCCTGAAAACTGTTTTACTAAAACTGCATTGATATATTTGCTATGAAGTTTCAGTGAAGTCATTCTAGAGGCTGTAAATAATGAAAATAATATATATAAGCAGCGTTTAGGCTAGAGCACGCCTTTGCGGGATAGGCGCAGAATTCTTAAAGTCGGCGCACTTTTTTTAACTGAATGGGTCATTTTGGCACACGCTAATTAAAGTAAAGCATTAATAAAGCGGAAAGAAATACTTCTGTCTTTTGTATCAATCAATCGTAGTTCTAAGCCTAGCTTGTACACAAACTAGTTTTTGCTAAAAATAGACCGACTCGATGTGACCTGTTGACCTAAAAAGGGCTGTATTCGATGGTCTTTATATGCACTAGCGACATCCGGTACGAAAGACAACTCTGATGATCATAATTAATAGAAGCTTCACGTTTAATGATGCGGTATATAAGTAAAGCGCTTGGGTGATTCAAAACATCATGACTTTTTATGCGATGTCTGCTACTAAAAAAAAACATTTTGGTGAGGGTTTTTCTCCATCTTTTTAAATGACCCACTGATTATAAAATTGGCCCACTGTTTTCAAAAGTGATGGGTCAAATTGGCCCACTGCTTTGAAGTTCTAGCCTAAACACTATAAGTGAAAACAATGGGTGCCTGTTGCAGCATTATTTGTCTCAGTTGCACACTTAGTCAGAATGACTTGATCAGACTTAGGCAAATAGTCACTGCGGGTTGTTTAATCAGGATCCACATTATTTTCTGCTCAGTTTGTTTAGCAGTTTGTCTTGTCACATGTTTATATAGATGGTAAAGTTGTACTTGGCTCTGATCCTAGATTGGGCAAGGTAAGAAGGGTCCTCAAACTGACATACATACTTTCATTTTTTCCCCTGACATTCAAATTAGGTCTTCCTTCACGCAAATTTGCAGAAAGTTTGACATACATACTTTTATTTTTTTCCCTGACATTCAAATTAGGTCTTCCCTCACGCAAATTTGCAGAAAGTATTTATGAAAAACTTTGGCAGCTAAAAAGAAAAAGTAAAAAAGCTATGTCTTGCAGCAAAAGGACACCACAGTCACATTTTGAATTAACATTGCTGTCATAAATATATCCATCTGCTATGTCACTTTTTTTTCAGTAAATTATATAACTGTGGAACTGGGTTATCAAGGATCATTGAACAGTGACATCTCAGTGTGCTGTGTGTATTATATAACATCAGGTGGTCTGGGATTCAGATCTCACAAATCTTTTTGTTGAGTGTGTGTTGTTAACTTTCACCTAGCACCCAACTGACAAGCAGCTGCATGTGCTGTTTTTCTGTCAGTTGATATATTAAGGATCTAGGGTATGCTATCTAGGCTGTATACCAGGAAATGTGTCAGATGATGTAAGGTTGGGTACAAAAATGCTTGTTCTGAGCATCTTAGGTTAAAAAGAGGCAAGAAAAATAGAAAAAATGCTGCATCTGTCTAAACTATTTATCTGTATAAAAGCTTTCATTTTACCTTTTTTAAAATACAAACCCACCTGGAAAAGTGACTTTTAAAGGTAAGAGAAAAAAAAGCCTTTTTGAAGGTTGTTTCTTCAACTTTGGCTGTCAGGGCAATTGCTCTCATGATTGCCATACACCTAGGAGAAGTTAAAGGTACAATAAAGAGCTTCTCATGAAGTATACTATCTCCTTGTGCATAGCTCCATTTCTTTTATGACTGTATTTGTAAATCATAACAGGAGAAGTTCTGTGCTGGTAAAAATGTAACTCTTGCTGACCTTTCTGAACAGCTTACTCAGCTCAATATAACCTTGTAAGATGTTTGACCTAATCTGACTTACTTTTATCTACTGTTCAATTGTTGCCGACCTTTTTGAACTCTTTTCTCTGTCCTTCCCTCAATCAACACAGTGGTATGATATTGAATGATACTTATTGCCACCTCAGATAATGTTCAGATATCTGTCCTATGCTGGCTGCAGGAAGCAAATCCTGATACCAATTGCCAGGGAGTGATGACAGACTTGCAGTGGGCTGTACCATTTTTCTATCACTCCGAACCCTACACTGTTACCTCTTAGCCTGCTAAGACAGAGTTGACAAGGCTAAGACAAATAGTGTAGATGTGCTGAGAGCTGTCTGATCAGGGTCTGCACTATTTCAGAGATTGATAATTGCAATACTTTGTTGTGTTGTTATCACTCCAAACCTAATCTTAGCTTGCTTGGCACAAAAAGGCAAATTATATGGTAGATTTGCTGGAAGCTTTCTAATCAGGATGTGCACTATTTGCTGCCGTGTCTAGAGGCTTACCACTGCATGTAATTGTTACCACTGCTTGTAATTGCTGGAAAATAAGTGCTGTTTTCTATTGCTTATTAGTAAATGTAGCTTGCAAAGGGTTAAGTTTCTTTTGGCAAAGCAATAGTTGATTGCTTGGTTGTTTATTTGCATCGCTACAACACTTGGAACACTTATCTGATCCTTATATTTTATGTACAATAACATGCAAAGATAAGTAGACATATTGCCAGAGATTTGGCATGAAATGGTGCATAACATGATCCCTGTGGAAACTAACTGATCAGGATCTACACTTTCTGTCTAACCAGCTTCTAGTCCTGTGTAGCAGAATGGGAGTTCAGACAAGATCCTTCCAGAAAGGTGAATGTAACATTTTATAGTTAATGACTCACCTTTGGCTAATGGAGAACCAATTCAGATTGCAGAATCTTCTGATTGTAGAATTTCCAAGGAATTCTCACTAAAATACCATTCCTATGATTGACTTACAGCCAAATTATTGCCTTGGATGTTTGTACTTAGCACTTATTACAGTATTCTTGCAAGCATTTATTACAGTATTCTTGTAATATCGGGTAGTAAGTCTTGAATGTTTTTATTGGAGATTTGAAATAGATTTTTACTACTTTTTTATTTTATATTCTCTATTTGTATTTTAAAATATTCTTTCAGACAGAACCGGCCGCAATAGCTCAGGTGGTAGAGCGTCGGCTTGCGGATCGGGAGGTCGTGGGTTCGAACCCCGACCGGGTCTTACCAAAGACTTTAAAGTTGGTAGTAGTGGTTTCCCTCCTAACGCTCGGGGCTAAGGGGACAGCATTATGCCTGACTCGTCGCTGTCAGTATAATGGACCGGCCAGGTTCAGTCCCTGGGCACTTCATAAGTGCCCCTGTGCTATAATGATATAAATGTCGCTGCGCAGTATCGGTAAAAATGCCAGCTAATCCCATCCCATCCCTCTTTCAGACAGCTGACCTTTTTTTAAAATTTAACCTATTAGGCAAAAAGTGTCTATATTTATAATATCTTTCTTGTCTGTGTGTGTGTGTCTTATGTACACTGATCTGACATTCTTATTGTCACAACGTCTAGCCATCTATTGGTGGTTGAAGGTGCAAGACAGATGTTTGGGTAGAACAACTAATGCATGCACCTCAGGTCATCTGAATATTGCTTGACAAGCAAGTCTTAATTAGGAGGACTGAGGCATGTCTTAACAAACCATTCTTAAGGCCAGGTCTTAAATAAGTCACCATTTGCATACCAACAAAAGGGCGTCTGTTGTGGAGTTGTGGATCCCTGACTTGGTAAGTTCCCTGACTGCTTAGACTGTCACCCTGTGGGTTTAAGTACTGCTAGAGGCGAACGATTTAATGTGGGAAGTTCTACCATCTGACCTGTGGTTCTACCCAGCATTTGTCTGGAGTCTTCTACAATCATACCAGATTAAGGTCACTATAATGACTTTGATTATGTCCCTTGGATAGGGCTGTGGATCGTCAGGCACCTGGCCAGCCAGTCCAATCCACAATTCAGGACAAACATTTGACAGATTGAACTACAAAGCACTAGTTGTAGTAAGTAAAGAGTCTTATGATGATCAGAACTATAATGTTTTGAAATTAAGACAATTTTATTTTAAAAAGTAAAAATTCTAGAAGAAACTCGTCACACATGCAAGCCATGGTCCAGGTTCAGCCATGCTGGAAACATGACGAGATAATCAAGTACTTAATTATCTTACGTTTTGATTTAGATAACTAGGTTAAGATCTGCTAGGGATAATATACCAGTAAGTAGCATTAATAATAATTGAATTCATTAAAAACTAAACTTGCAACTAGAATCATCATTTTTAATTTACATTATGATACAATTAATAGTCGCATTATTTAACAAACAAAATTTGCCTATTTTCATTTTAACAACTTATACATTTATAGTGTTACCTTTCTCACTTGACAAATGGTTGATTCTGTGGTGTCTTTTTTTAACAAGTTTATTGTCCCAGCAGTATATGCCACATCCATGTTGCATATTGCCCTTTTGTCATTTTAATTGAAATATTGAAGTTTTTCCATACATTTGATGCATATTTAGCTGGTGGATTTTTATAGCATACAGCCCTTCCAAGTGTACAGACTAATAAATGGCATCAGTTACTAGAGATACGGACAATTAATTTATATTAACACTATTAATATGTTTGAAACCTAATTTTTTTTTTGCTGGCGCAGAATTTTATACAGAAATCGTTTTGTTGACTCGCATTCGAATCGAATACTCTTGCTAGCTCTAGAAAAATTACATTCTTTTAATGTCCTTTTCAAGCCTATGCAAAACATTTAAAATCACTTTGCAGATAATTTTTTAGTAACATTTCATAAATAATTACTTGACACAATTGTTTTATTGAAAGATCACGTTTCAATGATCTTAGCAATGGTGAATATTTGTACCCTATTTTCTGACATGATTCGTGAAGTATATGAATATACTCAGATACTCACCGCTGCACTACTCCGTGATTTTTGTAAGTAGCACAAACTTTCCAACAAGATTTTCAATTCAATTGCTCATTGTCGAACAATAGAGAGCTTAGTGCAAATTTAAAGAAATGTTTTAGAAAGATTATGACCTAAAATTAAGTCAGTTGTTACTTACAATGGTTGATGAGTATAGACATCTTGCAGTGATGACAAAATAAGGTTAAGTATGAGTTAAAGCTCATTGATCTTATTTTAGCTAGGTTTTACCTTTCTGGGGCACTCTTTAATTATTTGCTAGAGACTTAGCAGCAAAAAGTGCACATCCTGATTTGACAGCTTCTGCTGGGTGCTGGATGACCTGGCTATACCCATACCAAGCCTAAGCCTGACAAATTAGTATTTAGCGGGCTTTTAGTTCTAATAGGATTCTTATTTGTTCCTCAGGTTTTTACCCACCTTACATTCCCAATGTCACAAGCTATAGAATATACCTTTATGCTTAATAAGATGTACCTAGAAACTGATTGCATCTAATTATTGATGTAGTCATTTAAAATGTTTTCAAAGTGAAAGCGTTCATTTTTTGTAAGTGCTTTTTCTTTCATGTTATGCAGGTTTCTAATTCTGTAATAATTTAATTGGAGACAAACTGTAGTATATTCATAATAATCAAAGGAACCATTAAGAACAGTTGATGCCAACTAACCAGGCCACAAAACTAGGTAGTTTAATGATTATTTATTAACATACTGACACTCTTATTTACTGTTTGTGTTATGTAGCACCTCTGTAGATTTTTTTACCTCAATAATGAGGAAAGTTCACTCATCAGCTGTAACATAATCAGCAGCATTATCACCAATAGCAGCATGAATATAATAATCAGCAGAATTATCATCATCAGCAGCAGAAGTAGCAACATAAATAACATAATAAACATCATTATCATCAGCAGCAGCAGCAGAAGTAGCAGCATCAATAACATAAACATCATTATCATCAGCAGCAGCAGAAGTAGCAACATAAATAACATAATAAACATCATTATCATCATCAGCAGCAGCAGAAGTAGCAGCATCAATAACATAAACATCATTATCATCAGCAGCAGAAGTAGCAACATAAATAACATAATAAACATCATTATCAGCAGCAGCAGCAGCAGAAGTAGCAACATAAATAACATAATAAACATCATTATCATCAGCAGCAGAAGAAGAAGCAACATAAATAACATAATAAACATCATTATCATCAGCAGCAGAAGAAGAAGCAACATAAATAACATAATAAACATCATTATCATCAGCAGCAGAAGAAGAAGCAACATAAATAACATAATAAACATCATTATCAGCAGCAGCAGCAGAAGTAGCAGCATGACTTACATAGTTAGCTGTAGCAGCTGACTGATTATCACATTGCTTCTAGTAGACATTGTTTACCTTCTTCTCCTCCTTTACATTAGAATATATTAAAAAAGAACTACTAAATTAAGCTGAATTGAAACAGTAACACATGGTAAAGGAAAACCTGGTCTTCACCATTTGACATCAAAATGGATGACTAAAATTGTTTTTACTTACATAATGTTCCAAATCAAGTGAAGATTCCTTAATAATTGATCAAAAATATTTGAATAATTTATAAAAAAACAAAAACAAACAGGTTACATTCAAATACATTACCTTCATTGACCCTTTTTTCACTTTGTGATGTAAATATGGTTATATAATCCCATTATTTAGCCGCATATTTAGGTATAGTCCATTTTCCTTATTGAATGATGATTTTAGTGTAAGGGCATTATTAATTATTAATTAGTCCTGTAAGTAAATTGTTTTCCTAACATGGTACAAATGCAGATACATGCTTAAGTAATTAAAATGGAGTAATTTGCAGATGGCCAGTCAATTCAGCAAAAATGTTTCAGATAAATTTTTTTTATCAAAATGTGTTTTTGTTTTCAACATATTAAATTGTAAGCAATGCAAGTTCCTTGCATCACACAAGCAATTAAAGTAATTTAATTGGCTTTTTTTGAAAAGTAACAGATGTGATGGTAAACTGTCTGCTCTTAGTGAACTTTTAATATGTTTAGCCAATAAACATTTAAAGCATTTTCTTTAAATAAATGCTCCTGATCCACTTTTTTTGCAGCAATGTTTTGTGTTAATATGTCTGTCTATTTATGAATAGGTTAGCTATTGCTCTTTAACTGATATATAATATTAGCAAAAATTGGTCAGGTTTAGGAAAGATTAATAGATTTTAATGTTTTAAATTGTCTGTAACTGTGAATGTGTAGATGGTGATAAGTCAGCTCCTAGTGGGATAGTTACTGTTTGCTTCACACTTATCAGTATGTGCTTAATAGAGAAGAGTTAATTTATGAACATTGTTATTTTGTATTAAAGTTTTAATTAATGTTAGCCTTGTTTTTACAATAATGAAGTTGTTTTTAATAAAAACTATTTTCACAGCAACTTTTTAACAAGAAAATCAAAGAAGAGATATTTCCCATCTTGAACTGCTTACTGTTATCAAGCAACAATCCAGGAAGCCTCCAGGATTTACTGTTTCTTGGAATACTTATGTTTTACTAAAAAATTTGTAAATAAATTAAAATCTCCCATGTTTGGAGGTCTTGCCAGACTTGTGCCAGTGGTTCTACTCTGACATTTGACTGACACCAATAATAGCTGGATGTCCTCATTATAACCATAAATGTGTCAGTGGGATGTGTTAGGAATCCAATCTAAACTAGCATCATATATAGATACATGCAAAATGCACCAGTAAAATACTGATCAGGGTAGAATGAGTGGCAGCTGTTTAAATTGGGGACAAGTTACTGACATATTCATGCTGCTGTGATTATATTCTCAAAAGGTTTTTCAGACAGTTAACCTTTCAGGTATACAGCCATCTCATTTGGAAAATCTTATCATCGGAAAACCTGTAGAAATGTGTCGAGGGCTTGTTAACTTTGAACCTGATTATCACATATTTATCTGGCATATGCAAGAAATAAGGCGGTTCATCATTCAGCCCCTGTTGGCAGCTTTCTGATCAGGATCTATACTGTAAATTTCTGATATCTTAAGGTTTCTGCAAATAGTTTTTAAATAACCAAATTAACATGTGTAATAACCTAGAACTAATATGTGTTAAAACTTACTGAAGCAGATAAGGGTTTAACTTCAGCTGCATATTTATAGATGTGCCGATAGGTGCCCTGATGAAAGGTGGGAATTGAGAACAGTTAAAAGATCATTTAACATTTCTGTCATTGCAAGCATCAGATGATATCAGTTTTGACATGGTGTTAGTTGATAATTCTTTACTAAGATTAAGGAAAACTAAGATTTAGGGAAAGACATTATATAAATATTTCACCCCACAGAGGTGATAAGAGGGGCATGTTCACCTGAGACAAATGATGTCAACCAAGGTGTTGGCCAAGGTTGACAATAACATGTCAAGGTTGATCATTCTGTTCTTTCACCCTCTTTGGGATGTGACATTTATTTTATTATACAGAACACCACAATCAAATCAACCAGTCATTTTATTAATTAGAAAGAAAAAACAAGAACAGGTTACAAAATAGCTGGAGCAAAAATATGCCGTATGATAAACAATGTAAGTGCAAGAATAGATGCAGTGCCGACATTTTAATAAGCACTCATTGATACAGACTGTATGCATTAGTTACAAAATTAGTTTGCTTGATTACTTGATTGGGGAAAAACAAGTGTCCTATTATTAGCGCCACCCAATAATGTTGCAAGTAACATTACTGACGGTCGAATAGCATGTATCCTGTAATTCAATAAGGCAAGTTCACGTGAGGTATTATAATATAATGTAAATATTGTTTTAGCATATTGTCAAGCAAATAAGCCACCTTATAATAGTTATATTATGTAAATAAGAAAAGTAATTGTGTTTGAGAGATTATTTTCATTCTTTGTAGAAGATTTCCACAGTATTCTTTTTTATTCTTTTAGCACTTTTTAATTAAAAAAAGGTGCCATTTTGGTTTGAAAATTCATGATAATGTTTTCTCCTCATATGTTTTCTCCTCATTAATACTGTTTAAATGATATGATACAGAGGCAAAAAGCATACCTAACAGCATCTGGATTATCTCTCTTTAATTTCTCAAGGTCCTTATGCTTATTTTTCTTTGGGAGAACAAGTTACACATATACAATCAGCAGTATTTTCATTGTGGCACCTTACAGACCATCTGGTGGAGGATATCTGCTCATGATACCTTGGTAGATAAGTGGTCATTGTGGCACTGTTCATCGTTGGTTATCCCCTGTTACATTACTCCACTATGCTGCGTTATGTACCCGTGGGACAATTGGCTAGGAAAATCTTGTCATGAATAATTAATGAGGCAATTTCATTGGTGCCATAAGGAAACCACCATGGATAACTAGCCAATGAAATTATGTTTATATCTAAGGTTCGGTTTACCATTCAAGATGGCGACCTCCATGAGTAAACATGTGCGTTGGTTTCTATTTTTAGTAAGAAAATCCCAGTATGACGTCATTGAGATTGAAGAGTATTTTATTGTAACATGCGATTTCATTGGAAGAAGATTGGTCTCACCTGCCTCATGCATATTCATGAAAACGAGATTTTGCTAGTCAAATTTCCCACGGTATGTATGGAGTGTAATGGAAGAAAGTACTGTGGTTGTGGACGATGGGCACTGTTCAGACCTGATAGAGGATGGCTACTTATGGTACCTGATCATTGTGGTACCTTTCAGACCATCTAATGGAGGAAGGCTACTCATGGTACCAGATCATTGTGGTACCTTTCAGACCATCTGATGGAGGAAGGCTACTCATGGTACCAGATCATTGTGGTACCTTTCAGACCATCTGATAGAGGAAGGCTACTCATGGTACCAGATCATTGTGGTACCTTTCAGACCATCTGATAGAGGAAGGCTACTCATGATACCTGATCATTGTGGTACCTTTCAGACCATCTGATGGAGGAAGGCTACTCATGGTACCAGATCATTGTGGTACCTTTCAGACCATCTAATGGAGGAAGGCTACTCATGGTACCAGATCATTGTGGTACCTTTCAGACCATCTGATGGAGGAAGGCTACTTATGGTACCTGATCATTGTGGTACCTTTCAGACCATCTGATGAAGGAAGGCTACTCATGGTACCTGATCATTGTGGTACCTTTCAGACCATCTGATAGAGGAAGGCTACTCATGATACCTGATCATTGTGGTACCTTTCAGACCATCTGATGGAGGAAGGCTACTCATGGTACCTGATCATTGTGGTACCTTTCAGACCATCTGATGGAGGAAGGCTACTTATGGTACCTGATCGTTGTGGTACCTTTCAGACCATCTGATGGAGGAAGGCTACTTATGGTACCTGATCATTGTGGCACCTTTCAGTCCATCTGATGGAGGAAAGCTACTTATGGTACCTGATCATTGTGGTACCTTTCAGACCATCTGATGGAGGAAGGCTACTTATGGTACCTGATCATTGTGGTACCTTTCAGACCATCTGATGGAGGAAGACTACTCATGGTACCTGATCATTGCGGTACCTTTCAGACCATCTGATGGAGGAAGGCTACTTATGGTACCTGATCGTTGTGGTACCTTTCAGACCATCTGATGGAGGAAGGCTACTTATGGTACCTGATCATTGTGGCACCTTTCAGACCATCTGATGGAGGAAGGCTTCTTATGGTACCTGATCATTGTGGCACCTTTCAGACCATCTGATGGAGGAAGCTACTCATGATATCTGGGTACCTGGTTATTGTGACACCTCTCATACCTACTGATGGAGGAGGGCTTCTTATGGCAGATACCTGGTTATTGTGGCACCTTTCAGACTTTTTGATAGAGGAAAGCTACTCATGATACCTTGGTAGCTGATGATACCTGGGTAGCTCATGATACCTGAGTAGTAGCTGGTCATTGAGGCACCTTTCAGACTTTTTGATAGAGGAAAGCTACTCATGGTACCTGGGTAGCTCATGATACCTGAGTAGATACCTGGTCATTGTGGCACCTTTCAGACTTTTTGATAGTGGAAAGCTACTCATGGTACCTGGGTAGATCATGATACCTGAATAGGTTCCTTGTTATTGTGGCACCTTTCAGATCAGATAGAGGAAAGCTACTCATGGTACCTGGGTAGCTCATGATACCTGAGTAGATACCTGGTCATTGTGGCACCTTTCAGATCAGATAGAGGAAAGCTACTCATGGTACCTGGGTAGCTCATGATACCTGAGTAGATACCTGGTCATTGTGGCACCTTTCAGACTTTTTGATAGAGGAAGGCTTCTTTTGGTACCTAAGTAGCTCATGATACCTGAGTAGATACCTGGTCATTGTGGCACCTTTCAGACTTTTTGATAGAGGAAGGCTACTTTTGGTACCTAGGTAGTTCATGATACCTGAGTAGATACCTGGTTATTGTGGCACCTTTCAGATCAGATAGAGGAAAGCTACTCATGGTACCTGGGTAGCTCATGATACCTGAGTAGATACCTGGTTATTGTGGCACCTTTCAGACTTTTTGATAGAGGAAGGCTACTTTTGGTACCTAGGTAGCTCATGATACCTGAGTAGATACCTGGTTATTGTGGCACCTTTCAGATCAGATAGAGGAAAGCTACTCATGGTACCTGGGTAGCTCATGATACCTGAGTAGATACCTGGTTATTGTGGCACCTTTCAGATCAGATAGAGGAAAGCTTCTCATGGTACCTGGGTAGTTCATGATACCTGAGTAGATACCTGGTCATTGTGGCACCTTTCAGACTTTTTGATAGAGGAAGGCTACTTTTGGTACCTAGGTAGTTCATGATACCTGGGTAGATACCAGGTTATTGTGACACCTTTTAGACCTTCTGATGGAAGAAAGCTGCTCATGCTACCTGGGAAGATACTTGGTTATTGTGGCATTACATGTTAACTTGATGGAACGCAACATATGCACTACCTGCTTGCAAAATAAATGTTGTTCAACGATTTGTCTAAAAAGTGATGTTAGTTAATTACTGCATGTAGCTCTAGCGAAAGTCTGTTATCTGTTTCCATCGGATGGCTGTCAGCATACATTTTCTTCTGGATTTTACAATAAAGACATCTACTGCAATATTTGGGCAAGTCATATATTGCAAGTATAATTGCTGCCAATCCAAGGCCAGTCCTACAATAATGTTGTGAGGGAATTGTTTTGACAGAGCCAGCTCGAAATGCAAGCACAAGGATTTTTATTTCCAGTAACATCTCACTGTGAGGCATCAGGAAGTATGTCTGTTGAATAGTATTTTGGTTCTTTAGTGCTAGTTTGCTGAGCACTAATTGGTCAGGCATAGGAAACAGTAAAGATACATATTGGCTTTTTAATGAGAATCTTAACTCTAAAATAAGTTTGCAACATAAGTTAATAACGCAAATAGTTCTTAATTTGTCTTCTAACATTGACTAAAGGTGCCTAGACCTATTGCCAGAGATTCAGCAGCAAATAGTGCAGATGTTGATCAAACAGCTTCCAGCATGGAATTTATGCTAAAAATAGATCTCTGCCTCAGAGCTAATTACCTAAATAATGTTGTTTGATGAAAAGAAATTTGATTCAAACTGTCTGAAACCACATTTAGCAACTTGTTGCCTAGGTAAATGGGAGCTGGCAGACCTATTGTACACTAATTTCCAATGCCTGATAAATTTTTGCTTAGCTGGCTGAAAGATGACATTAAGCCCTTTTTAGAATTTACGCAGGTAGTAATGTTTTAGGTGTCTGTAGAGTACAAATAAAATTGGTTTCTATTGTGCATCAGTTTTATGGGATGTTCGTACATTAAGTATTTTTTTTTTCCGTAACCATACTTTACAATTCATGCAATTCATTATACTACTTTCTCTGAACATTGAAGTCTTTAGAAAAGACTATTTAAAAGCAATCTGGTTTACATAGAAGGCAGCTTATTCAGACATCAGTTTAGTATTATATAATGAGTTTCCATTTATGCATGACAAGAAAAAAGAAGCAAACTCTTATAATGTTCTCAGTTTTTCTTGTTCATAGCACACATTAATGAAGAATCTAGCGATATACAGGTGTCTGTCTGTAACAACCACTTACATAATTTGCTTAATCAGAAGATCATTAGTGGAAAAACCTTAAAGGGCCTTAAGCATTTTTAACATATGATGTTATAATTTTGCCTAATTATATGTTGCTTTACAAGACATAGTTAGAATAAGGCTCCAGGTTGGATTGACTCCTCAAGCTTGTCAGTGTAGTTCTCTCCAAAAAGCTTAACCCTTAGCTAACTGCATTGGTTTCATTTGCTTATTACCCTTATTCCTTAGTTATCTTTTTACACCAGCATGCAAAGTCCCTTGACATATTTCTAGAGACTGCTGCAAAACATATAGATCCTGATGAGACAGATCTTAGTATAGGGAGCTGTTTGATCCAGCTTTGGGGTGCCTGTGGCATTGTGGTTACATATGTGATAAGACATGCAGCTCCTTTGACTGCTTAGCCTCTCACTGCCTGGGTTTCAGTCCTGTTTGGGTCGACAAGTCCTGTTTGGGTCGAGGGCTTAATGTGGGAAGGTTTTCCACCTGACCTGCCGTGTGCCTGTGGTTCTACCCAGACATTTGTTTGGGGACTTCCTCCATCAAAATAGCTGGATGCCGCTATAATGTTCATAATCAGCTGCAACAGATTTCAAAAAAAAAAGAAAAAAAAAAATTGATCCAGCTTAAAGCTGTTTGATAAGGAGATGCACTATTTGTTAAAGCTGATTAAATATGTGCTAAGCAATCTAAGGGTTAAATAGGATAATCAACAAGCTTTCATCCTGACAAACACAAATACGCCAGATCTTACTGATAGTGTAGATCCAAATTAGCCAGTTCCAACTGAAGCTGTGTGATCAGACCATCTGGCTGATATAAGGATCTGCACTATTTGCAGTAACATATCTAACAGTATGTCTAGAAACAGTGGCAAATAAGTTTCAATAAGGGCAAACATTATAATCAGTGTAGTGGCCCATAAATGATAACTTTGTAGAAAAGTAATTGACAAGAAACCTCCACTAACTGACTTGATCCCTTTGCTTTACTGCCTGCTGCCAAGTTGACTCATAAAAACATTACAGGACTGCCTTTATGCATAACATACTGACAATGTTTCATTGTTTAGAGGCACAAGAAGCTGGGTATGTAGTTTTTTCTCTAATTAAGTGCACTTCATGCGAATCCATCCGTAAAACAACCAGGTTCTGTCAGCAAAAAAGGCATGTTGATATTCTCAGAGAGAAAATCCAGAAGATGCTAACACTTATGCTCCCTTTATTTCATTTTTTTTTATTTTGAAATATATATAACAACAAACAGCCATGTCATTATAGTGGTATCCAACTATGTTTGTGGAAGAAGACCTCAGACAAATGTCTGGGTAGAACCACCAGTGCACCGCATGGCAGCTGGAAGGCATTCCCAAAGTAAGCCCTATGCCAAGAACGGGACTTAAACCATGGGGAGATCTATAAGTTATAAGCATTTCTATAGTTTCATGTTCAAACTTAAAAAAAGAATTTAAAAAAGTGTGCACACATCTTTATTCAAATTTAATACCTTTCTTTAAAAAAAAATCCTATGTTTAATTATATATTTAAATTTTTTTTTTTTTGATCTGTAATGTCATCTACACGTGTGTTTTTTTGTGAAACTTAAAACACTTCTTAAACTGTATTTAGGTTAAGATTTGTGATTTCTGGTCTACAAAAAAAAAAAGAAGTTTAAGTTAAAACAAACAGATATGTTACTACTGTGGTATTAGTTTTATTATACCCCCACCACAGTGGGGCTATAATGGATTTGCTTTGTCACGTCCGTCCGTCGGTCGTTCCGTTCGTCTCCATTATCGTGTCGGCTCTATAAATCCTATACCAATTGAAGAATTTTCTTCAAACATAGCTGAAATGTTCACCTCAACAAGGGGATGTGCAGAACCAATGTTGCCCATGTGTCAGCTCAAGGTCAAGGTCACAATTGAAGGTCAAATATCAATCAAATATTAGACATTTTGTCGTGTCCGCTCTGTAAGTCCTTCACTTATTGAAAGATTTTCTTTAATCTTGGCTCAAATGTTCACCTCAACAAGGGGATGTGCAGAACCCATGTTACTCTTTTGCCGGCTTAAGGTCAAGGTCACACTTGAAGGTCAAAAATTGAAAATCTTCTTAAATTTCACATGTATTTGAATATTTCTGAAACTAGAAAAGTATTTGCTTGAAACTTAAAACATATATGAAGTGTCACAATTAGGATATATGCAGGTCAAGTCTCATAACTCTGTATTGCATTTTGACAAAGTTATGCCCCTTTTAAGTCTTCAATTTGCATACAATCAAGTATTAGACAATATGTTGTGTCGGCTCTATAAATCCTATACTAATGGAAGAATTTTCTTCAAACTTTACTCAAATGTTCAACTCAACAAGGTTATGTGCAGAACCCATGTTACCTTTGTGCCGGCTTAAGGTCAAGGTCACACTTGAAGGTCAAAATTGACTTAGAAAATGTTCTTAAATTTTAACATGTACCACTTGAATATTTCTGAAATTAGCACAGGTATTTGCTTGAAACTTAAAAGATATATGACGTATCACAAGTAAGATATGCAGGTCAAGTTTCATAACTCTGTATTGCATTTTGATAAAGTTATGCCCCTTTTTAAGTCTTTTAATTTACTTACAATCAATACTAGACAATTTGTCGTGTCTGCCCTATAAATTCTATACTAATGTAAGGATTTTCTTCAAACTTAACTCAAATGTTCACCCCAACTGGGCAATGTGCAGAACCCATTTTACCCTTGTACCAGCTTAAGGTCAAGGACATGGTGGGGGTATGAATCATTCAGCGATAGTTCTAGTTAAATATACTTACAGTGTGCTGTAGCTGAGTCTGAGAGAAGGTATTTCTACAGGTAGATTTAAATCAGTCAATGCCATGAGGTAGAGATAAAGTTGAGAATGCAATTTTTTCTTTGACACCAATTTGAACAACTTGTGAAGACCGTTCTGTTTTCCTGGGCCTGGAATGTAGTGTTGTGGGTGTATTGCGTGGGAGAACTGTGGCATCTGCAACCATCTACCTGCTTCTGCCTCTCTAGATGCTAACCTGCTACATTGGTCAATAACTGGCACTTGTGAATAATTTGCCTCCCATCCTATGCAATGCAAAGTCAACACTTTATTAAAGATCCAGCAGAAAACTAGTGCAGACACTGAGCAGACATTCCCAGCAGGGTCTTGGTAATAAGAATCTGCTCAATTTGTTCAAGTTTGGTCACTTTGTTCTTAGGAAGCTGAGAGTAAGTTGACTACATGAGTTAGAGCAGCTATATAAAATAACTCATGCTGCAGAAACCTGTGTAAATCACTTTCCAGTGAGAACTGGCTGATCTGGAGCTACACTGTTTACCCACAACTGACAAATACATGAATGGCATCTTAGCATATTACCTTCAAATCATGATTTGTCCAGGTTATGGCAGGTATATACTATATGTTAATCACTACAACCTTTTACCTAAGCATAAATCGTTAGCAGATATTTGTGAAAAAAAACATGCTTTGCAGGCTTATTGTTAAGCAATATAGCATGAAAAAAGAAAAATGTCTAGAACTGCATCCAAACAAAATGCCATACTAAAGCTGCTTGCATACTTTTGTTTTTCTTATTTCAAAGCAGAGTTAAGACATGCTTTCCCAAATCAAACACCTAAGAACTTCTCCCATTAACTCCAGATATACCTGTAGTTTGGTGTTTGTAAGGGTTGTTTTGCTTGCTACAATCAGTGCTTATTGAGATTTGATGTCATTGCCTCTTGGAATGTTTTTTTTTTTTAACCTGCATTTCTTCTTTGAACCTCTCATTATTTTCAAGCATGTTTTGTGTTCTCAGTCATCAGATGATTATGTTAATAGTTCCCAAATTATTTATCCACTGATTTATGGTATTTTGATTGATTTGTTTGAATTATTATACAAAAAATTGTTTATCACAATTCAGTTTGTGAATAGAAGGCTTTGAAACTGTTAAAGTGCTTAGTTCCTCTTGTAATAATGATTTTTGACTGATATTCACCAGGACTATGGTTCTACTGTACTTTTTTTACTACATAACATCATTCATAACATCTACATAAGCATTTTTTCTACATAACCTTACCTTTTTTTCCATTACCCATTTTATCTGTGAAGTTATTAAGTGTTTTTTTTGAGTGGCAGGCCACACTGTATGCTGTAAATAATACAGGTATTTTCTTTAAAACAAATTAGTTACATTCAGACATTTGTCACATAATACAATAAGAAAATTATTATTCACAGTTTTTGTAAAGATAATCTTTCTTGTCTATTACACAGTTTAAATTATCTTGTCAAAGAAGGGTTGTGTCGTTTCAAGGTACTTTGATGAACTGGTTTTGTCATTTCAAGGTACTTTGATGAACTGGTGTTGTCATTTCAAGGTACTTTGATGAACTGGTTTTGTCATTTCAAGGTACTTTGATGAACTGGTGTTGTCATTTCAAGGTACTTTAATGAACTTTTAAATGCACGCCTCTCCATTTGCTCACAAGTGCTGACACTTTGTGCACCACTTTTGAAGAAAAAAAATTGAACTGTTATCATGTTTCCCTCAATGGCATCAGTATTTGCCTTTGTTAACCTTTGTGATATGATGGATTTCCTGAAAACTGTAAAAAAAAACCCAAAACACCCTGATATTTACCTCAACCCCCCCCCCCCCCCCCCCCCCCCCCAAATAAATGTGCACCAGTGCTGTTTATTGAGTGCACTCCCAAGTAAAATAAATTGTAGAAAGGCTTCAATTTCCCTGTTGCAACACATTTCATTTCTTAAACACTACTTAGCATTTAATGAAACATCAGATTTGCACTTTCCAACACATAGCTTGCATTGAATAAAAGCTAAAACCTTCTTACTTTTAAAAGCATACCTGCCTTTCAAGGGGTGCTAAGTGGATTAGGTTGCTGCCCCTGCCCCAGAAGCCTCTTACCACATGGGTTCACGTCCCAGTCAGGGCAAGAATTTTCATATTTGAAGGTCTTCTAGCTGACTGTAATAATTAAACAGCAATAAGTCTGCTCTTTTGGATCATTGATTTAAAAGAAACGATCAAAACAATTAAATGTTTTCATTTTCCAAAACATAACCTTGCATTTTTAACAGAACAACTTTAGGCTTTCACATTCAATAGCATCCTAGACATTTAATTAAACAACATAAAATTTGCACTTAACCAACACATACCAGGCATTTAATGAAACAACATTATTTATATTCTTTCCAAAACACACTTTAGATCTAATAAAAATGTTTTGCATGCAAGGAAACAAAATGAAAACATTGAGATGAGCACCAATGTGAAGCATTTTGTATCTTGATATTACATTAAGCTGTGAAGTATTGTGAAATTCTTGGCAGCTGAGGTTTTGTCCCTTTGATAGATGAAGCCAAGCAGGGAGCTGTCTGTTGAACAGTAAAACACCTCAACACCCGAGCCTGCTAAGCACAAATTGATCATGATTTGTCAAAAAATAAAGATCCAGATATGCCAGCTCCCTCTGGAGGCTGTTTGGTCAGGATCTGCTCTTCTTGCTGCAGTCTCTGAAGTATGTTGTGTAGTCACTTGGATGTAGTTGTTAAACAAATAATTACCATATTGTTTTGCTTATTATAGACCTGGAGGCTGGTAAGTGCTAGGCTGTCACCAATAAGCCCTAGTTATGAGGCAAGGGTTGAGAATCTGCCCCCCCAGGAGATTGTATCTCACTTTTTATTCTCTTTACAAGGTTTAAATTACATCATCCTTTATGATATTGGTTGTTATTTATAATGATTTGTACATTTATTAGACATTTTATGAGTTCTTAATAGATATATTAACAACATTTTGGAAGTAGGTGTTGCAATTAGAAGACTATTTTGCATTTGAGTAATTATAACTGTCCATTATCTTACCATTGACTTCCTGTTGTTGAAGATTGATAAGAACATATTTGTGATATTAGTGTTTCAGAATTCTTGGCATTTATCTGACCTTGGAACAACAGTTTTGTCAAAGCAATGTACACAAGAATGGTTTCTTTCAATAAGTTCTTGTTTGATGTTCTGTTTATGTTCAATAAATGCTACCTTGGTCAGTCGAGATAAAATCTTGATTAAGCATATAATGTCATTTATTTATATTGCAAAAGTACATTGTTAATTGATAATAATTATAGCTGACTTTTGTATGTACTATTGTTATTATCTAATTGACATGATCTCAAACAGGTTTATATTAACCCTTGGCTCGCTACATTTTTTCCAATTTCATGCTAAATTCTTTTATTTGCTGATATATAATACATATTACAGGTTAAAAAAATATTATATCTATTTATGTAGACAAATCAGCAAAAAGTGTAGATTCTGATCAGACAGCTTTCAACAGGAAGGTATTTGCAAGAAAAACTCTGCCATTACTTAAAAAGCAAAAAACAGCAACACAACAACAATAGAATAACATAGAATCAAAATAATGATCTTATCATTTTTATTTATCTTTTTATGTAATTTTCCATGTAATTTTCCCTTTAAATTATTGATATTTTTTAAGTGTTATTGGTGAATGATCTGGGAAAAAAAACAATATCAACAGTACTTCAATGTCATTTGAGTCAATGACAGCCCAAGTTATGCACATTCTGCTATGACACCAGAACAATATTCTGTATATTTTCAGGTTCTTAGAGTTTCCTGTGATGCAGACACTAGCCAGCTTACCCTAGGGGGCCAAATGTAAGTACCTTATGCAGGTGTGGTCAATATATGTAAAATTATGTATAAATTTTGGATAAAAAATTAATACTGGTTTGGTGAGATGTGCTAGCTCTTATTGTCATCACTGTCTTTCATCATCCAAACTTAAGTCCACCACCATCATTATCATCATCATCATCATCATCATAATCATCATTATCATCATCATCATTCCATTTTATGTTGTCATTCTCAATCCTGTGGTTAAACATTGAACAGCAGCATGCCATTGAATCTGGTCTGAAGCTGGTTTGGTTGTTGTTTCCACCATCTTTAGGTAGTCATCAGCATATGTCCTCAATGTGTCTGTAGTCTGACACATCGTCTATGGTCATGAGATTCGAATATATTTATAGTTTATCTGTTTATTTAATCTGCAGGATACTCCTGTCAAAACTCAAAACATTTTAATTTAACTTGGCAATGCAGTCTGCAAAGAACATGTTTTGGGATTGCTTTGGATGCATTTTCATATGTCTTGAATAAAGTGTGCAGTGTTCATTTCTTACAATTTGCGTATTAAGTATTTTCTTGGAATTTTCTATGTTAATATAAGTAGGTAATATAAATGTAAGAATATACTTGACCTTAACTTGGCCTCTGTATTTTCTCCAGTTTTACCTGTTAAATTTTTCTTTTTTACAACCACATCACTAGCATTATTTCATTCATTTGTTCATTGATAGGTTATTTCAATAAGTGGACAATTCATATAAAGAAGATGACAACTACTGCCTAATTATCACTAATCCTTGAATTTGTACCCTTTACAAATCACTTCTTGAAATATTTGCATCAAATGGTAGTGATATTACTTTCTGAGTCACTCATGTTTTATCAGTTCAATCAACAGTTGTTGTTTTCTATGAAGATAGAGAAAGATGCTGTTATACATTGTCATAAATGCCAAGTTCAGTGCTTGAAGACAGATGGCTTTTAAGGGGCAATGTTTTTAAAATATTCATTTAAGTTAATTAAAACTTTTTGTAGTGCTTTACCCTTAATATGCTACATTGTATACAAAGACAAATTACTGTTCCTTCTTTGTATATCGAAAGCGGATCTGTAGAAAAAAAGTGCAATCTGATTAGACTGCTCCAGGCTGATCTGGATCTAAAATATTTGCTGCTTGATAAATTAGTGCTTAACAGGTTAACAAATCTCACAAAGAAAGAAAAATATATAGAATTTGAAACCGAATTAAGTCTGGCAATAACGAGTGCCAGATGTGCAGTGGTTGCACAGACCTATTAAATGTGTTCTAAATGCACTGAACTTATACAATTGGGTGGTCTGTTCATACACCCTTATCATGCTTTGTGCTGTTGTAAGTGATACAAGAATCTTTGTTATTTGCTAACAACTATATGCAAATGCATCAAACAACACAGGCAGCAAGCGACATACTTCATATGTATTGTGTCATTCAGAAATTGTACACTGGTTGACTAGAGGTACTTTGATTTAACAAGAGGTGCTGATCTTGTGACTTTGAAGAAGACTGGTACAAACAGGCTACTGCAGTAGGTCATGGAACCAAGTGCAACCAAAAGAAGGAAAAAAAAGTGTGCTTCCACTAGGCTTCAACCACAGACCCTAATACTATCAGGTTGCTCAACCAAATTAGCCAATGAGACTCTATGAATGAACTACCAGTGAAACTGCAAATCAGCATTTTCACTATTTGCTATCGAGTCTTTATTACTATTTCTATGCAGTTTACTGTAGCTGTAGGAAAACAAGAATATAAATGGGTTATTTTCAAAATATAGCAGCATCGGTGCTGAGGTCAGCCTTAAAAAGGACATCTTAAAAAGTGCAGAATTCAATGGCCAGTAACTTTGCAGTCATCTGTTTACGAGAAATGTGTTAATTGATGAAATGAAAGCAAAGTTTGTTTATGTTAGGCAATGAAAATTTGCTCAGATCTGGCCATACAGATGTTGGTTTTCATTTTTTAACATGGGAAACTGAGAGAGTGTTGGCATGCACATTTTGTTGATAAAATTGAAATGTTTAGCTTTAAATTTCTTACCGTGCTTACGCACTTATAAGACTATTAGTTTATAAGACGGCCCCCTACTTTAACTGGGAAATTGCCGGTTACTGCTTCGACCCTCATATAAGACGAGGTGAAAAAATGAATGGGAGCTTCGCCCAGTCATGCTGTCTCAACAAATGGCTTAATTGGTAAACAGTGAGTGTAATTTTCACACATTGCAGGATGTATCTAGTCTCAATGACATGAACATCCTGTAGCGCGTGGCCGCATGACATTAATTTCTTTGATCCATGTCACCAAGTCTGGCATGACAGTACACGATCTATCGGGGGAACAGTGCACTGTACTTTTGTACATGCCGCCAATCAATAATTTCATGGAAAAATGTAATCAGCAGCTGCTTATAAAAACACATTGTTCACACGCTCGTGTCAAACTGTTCCGATTAATATCACCTTGACAACAGCTTATCTTAGAGTCAGTCAACTTGACCTGTGTAATGAGGCATGTCTACACAGAAACACAAAGTAAATTACAGCTTGGTGTATCTGACAGACTGAAGTTGAAAGTTTGTTTCAGTGTTTAATAATGAATAAGCCGTATTTCATGCAGAAGTGAGACAGTTAATCGTTCACCGACAGACTTCAAAGGCCAATTGAGGTAAATTATTTTCTGTCGATAATGATGCACGTCAGGTCAATATATAACCGCTGACCAGTTTTTACGGTAGGTTTTTCCCCCAAAAACAACAAGAAAACTTTTTGCCTGGTCACTAGACCCCACTATAAGATGAGCACCACACATGAAATTTTGTGGAAAAGTCTCCGTCTTATAAGTGAGAAAATACGTTATATTTGGAATTCTTTTACTGTGCCTTTAACTTGCATATGTAATATAGTGATAATTTGTGTCTTGATGTAGCACTTTGATATTCTGTATTTATCTTAACAATTAATTCACTCTGCAGTAAAGGTGAATATTACTGATCCAAATAATGTCAAGAATCCAGATCAGTCTGTGCTCCCATTTGAATAACCTGATAACCTGCTACAAATGATAAACAAGCTATTCGTATTCTCAGTTTTATGGTAACAACAACTACATCGAATTGAAATGAGACATACTCCTCAGTAGTAGAAATTGACTAACTGCATCTACTCTGTTGGTCTTAGCCTAATCTTTTCCTGCTAAGCATGCTTTAAGTTATAAATGATACACTTTATTGTAAGAACTTGGCATGGCAATGGTTGACCATCACTGAAACAAAATATTGTGGGCTTAGATCATCAAGCTTCTTCCTTCTACAATCCCTATAATCCATAGCCCTCTCCGGTTTTATATTCTTTAACAGAAGTACAAAAATATTTTGAAATCTAAGACAGCAGCTTTCTGTTATAAGGGTCAGGGCATGAGGTACCTTTTCTCAGCCAAGGGGACCTTTGTTAAGTTTTTGTGTATTCACTTTTTCTGACAATAAATCGAAGGAGTGTTTATTCCAGGGGTCTTGTTTATTCCTGGGGACCAAGTTTTATGATGCCAGCCCTAGACCAGAGTCAGTGGGTGCACATTGCTTGGCTGACAAATGGTTGCTGTGTTATGTGCAGAATCTTGTTCCAGCTATCTTCTGGTCTTTAGCATTAACCCCAGTTCATTTGAAGCTTCTTTATAACAAGGGGCTCCCTTTTGAATGAAATGTTTGTGTATGGGGATAGATGAGCACTGACAGTTTGTGGATGTACATACATATCTAATAACACTTATGCTACCTTTATTAATGTACTAGATCTGGTAGGGTATTTGGTAGAGTGTCTGCTTCAGGCATTGGATGCCCAAGGTTCAATCCCAAGTTGCGACATACCAATGTCATTAAAAATGGTTGTGGTATAGCTCTTTTGCTAATGATCAAGAAAATATAAGGGCAGTTCCATGAACACTTGGCCCCCTTTTTAAGGATAATGTGACTGGCTGTTTTATATGAAGGCAGTACCATACCTGCTTTAAATGGGCACTTTCTCACGATAACTGAAATAATGTTGATGGAACTCTAAAGCCAAATAAACAAACTTCTATTAATAATATGCAATACAAAATGATGGCTTAGCAGCTAATTGTCCTGAGCCTGATTAGGATCTGGATCAACCCTATCAGCCAAAGGCTGGCCTGTTCCATCTCAGTAGGTAAAGATTTGAGCATGTACATTGCAATGGTTATCTGGTATCTGTGGTAAGGTTTATGTCATTTATATAGTAGTCATCTGCAAGTATATAGGTTTGACCCTGCATCAAGCACCCAAGAAGTGTATAGCTATATTTGAAAACATATCTCGAAAAAAACAACAACAGAAAAACAACCTCCACCACAAAACATGGATTTAGTTGAGATTATTGTATTTATATTTTATTAGTTCTAAATAGTAAAAATACCTTTTGCTGAACAATTTTAATTTCAATTATTTGTTTTTTATAATATGTGGAAGTAAAGTTGAGTCTTAATGTATTTTATTTGAAATATTTTACAGTACATAACATACAAGTTAAAATACAAATGAAAAGGGATTGAAATGGCAATATCAGTTCATAATGTTTCTTTCCCTAAAATTTAATTTTATGTTGTAAAAATGGCTGTTTGCTGTTTCTGTTATATAAATTGGATTTCTTAAGATACGCTGTCAATATCATTTATAAATAATGCAGGATAGCTGAAATAATGTTTGAGTGGAGTACTTCATGTACCATTATATCACTGTATTTATATTGGAACACTGTGATTGTAATTATAGTTTATTTCCAGCATATAATGCTAGACTTCATTCTGTTTCTGGCTATGGAGTTTTCACGCAAGTCTAACAGTACATGTCTACGAGCTATAAGCCTGCTACATTTTGTTAGTAACATTTACTTAATCAGACTTTGGCTTTCAAATGCATGCTGGAGTTAGTGGTCATATTTCTAGAAACCCTATATCAAGTAGTGCAGATCCTGATCATACAACCCCCAGCTGGAGCTAGCTTATCTGGACCTACACTGTTTACATAGGCTTGATCAATTTTTGCTAAGCAGACTAAGAGTTATCAGCTCCTAGTCTTAGCACCCCTTGTTTATTCGCTGATATTAAGGCACAGACTGGTATTAAAATCCTGTGATGATTGTAGCATGTAAACTGTTTACAGCAACCTTTAACAATGATTGCAGCACTATGTCTGCTTTAAGGTAACACTACTTCAATATGACTGAAATGTTTTTAGTAGGATGTTAAGCCCAGTGCTTCGCAGATTAAGCCAAATCCTGGATAGAACCTATCTGTGGAGAGTGTTGTTTGTTTTTTGGATGCTGCTGTCAAAAAGGCAGTTGACAAATGTCTGGCAGCATCAGCAATTGAAGCAACAACTGCATTCACAGCTGCATTTCATTACCTACCTGTCTGAGATTTATTTACTGTTGCAGCAAAAACAGTTCCAGCCCGTACGATGCTACATTTATTTACAACTAATACAAAATACATATTATTTATTTGCAAGCAAAGACACATAAAGGTAACTACCACTAGAATTATTACAAGAGACTTAGCAGCAAGTTATGCATGTTCTAATCAAGTGGGAGCTATTGGATCCGGATCCTTACTATTTGCCGCAGCCTTTTTTGTTCATGCACAGAAGGCTAGAAGATTTTTGCTACTCTTGCAGCAAAAATCATAATTACTTATTGGTGAACATAATGGACAGTGACGTCATGCTGTGATTTAGCGGAATGGTTTCTCCATTAGTTTATAGTGAACAGTATTAACTTCAATATAAACATGTGTAAAGACATCGAAAGTGTCAGTCTGACGGACCTGATTGGTGATTTTGCAATAGGTTAGGTAACAAAATCTGAGATACTGCTTCAAATGTTCCACTTCCACAAAATTAAGCTACGGTAAAAAGTAAGTTTTTTTTTTTGACAGTTTATAAAAGTATATCGACAAAAGATTATACACATTTGTAAGACATGTTATCATTTTTCAACTAGTTTTAGGCAGTTTACTCTATGAGTCTGAAGGGTGTTGACTGAGACATGCATACCTTTGTCTTCTTACATGATTGCTGAACTGGAGCTGTACATTCTGTGTTCCAAGGTTCAAAATGAAAGTGAAAGTAGTTGGCAGTTGTGTTTGATCTGTAGTAACGAAAAACTTCTTAGTAATTAGTTAACAACCTTATTAAACTCTTTTTGTATGTTCTAATATATTAACTTTTTGATCAAAATTTAGTTATGTTAACCTAAATAACCTTATATAGCATTTCTTACTTGAATTTTTTTATGTATAAACTTATACAATCTGCCAAACTCAGTTGTCAGTTTCAATTATAAGTTGATTTTTGTATAAGTAATCTTACTTATGAAATAAAAGATAATAGAACAAGAGACAAGATAATAGAACAAGAAACAATCTAATTTTATTAAACAAATCTGAATTAAAAATTGGTATAAAGTGATATAGATTTAGGTAAGGTTATATGTCAGCAACATTTTCAGCAACCAGATACATAGAACCTAACTCTCCCTCTTGGAAACTTAAGTAAGTTCTAACTAAATTCTTGAAATATGTTTGTTAATCTTTTACCGGTGAAAATTGCCTCTGTCCAGTTAGAGTATGACCAGGATCACTGAACCAAATGTCCAGCGATACAGGAAATTTTTTGTGGAGTGTCCGACTTATTTACAATATATTTATAAGTGCAGTGTTTTCTGAAGTAACATTTATTATGTATGGATACTATATAACCAACAATTTTATGAATTTGCAAAAAAATAAAAGTAATAACATAATAAAACTCATTATAAATTTTGTCATAAAACACAAACATATAACAATGATAACTGAAACTAGATGGTGATTGCTTTCTTTCTTACATTAGGAAGTAATATTGGTTATCTACCACTTAAGGAAAGGCAAAGAAAAAGCACAATACTCATTTAAGTAACCTAAATCTTTGTTTGAAATAGTATGTTCTACACTTCCTCAATCCTTGTTTGAAATAGCATGTTCTACACTTCCTCAATCCTTGTTTGAAATAGGAGGTTTTACACTTCCTCAATCCTTGTTTGAAATAGCAGGTTCTACACTTTTTACCTATGATGACTCGATCCTTGCTAAGTTGGCTAAGAGTGAACATGCGGTTACATTTGTAGAGTCATTATGTTTTCTGTCAATCTGATTTTCACCACTGCACATTCTTCTTTTACCCATCTGCCCTCTCCTCTTGCAAATCTTTCTAACAGCACCGACTTCAAATACCCCCAATCCCTTCTCTGCTCTTTTATGATGTGATTACAGTTGGGATTGTTTTTTGCCTCTTGTATTCAGATTGTAAAAATCTGAATGTTGTTGCCGTTGTTTTTGCAGGCATTGCACAAGGTACATGTGTCATAATCTACAGATTGTGATCTGCTAAATGCACAGGTTTTTGGGTGTTTTTGAATCAGATCTTTGGGATAACAGGTTGTTCCAGAGGCAGTTTACTTCAACTGCAGTTAAAGAATAGGGATAAAATTGTGTAATTTCAAAGTGCGTCTTATTCTGTTGATTAAGAAGCAAAATTCTTTACCTGCTATAAAATATGCATTTGGTAATATATAACTGATTAGTGACTGGAAAAAAAGAATAGCCCTTCTGTCCATTTGAATCCAGTCAGCATGCAGTACTTATCAAGCATGCTTATGTTGTTGTTTTGCAGATTTCTTTTGTCATTATGCATGCTTTCTTTTAGTTAAAATTTTTTAAACAATAAAAAAAGCACAATTAGACATAAGGCATATACCCTGTAGCACGCTATAATTTATACTCCTGGGATGTCTATTTTAACTATTACCATGCATCATATGTTAATTACTCTTGCTGAAATCTTAGTTATCTGCTTTCAACTTAATACATAGGTAACTGCTGATGTTCCTAGAAAGTCAGTAGCAAATAGCGCAGATCATGAACAGACGGCTTATGGCAAGAGCTGGATTATTTGGATCTAAACTATTTCCCTAAGCCTAATCTGTTCATTCTTAACAGGCAAAAATAAATGAAGGACCTAGAAGAATGAAAAACATGACTTGCAATTTTGGTAACATTTTAGCATTAGTCTGACATGTCATGTTTGATCAATTCTGTTTTAGTTATTTGAAGATTAAAGTACCTGAGCCATGTTTACTGGCAGTTGAAGAGATAGAGCCTTAAAATCAATGTCTATTCTTGACCATTTTACATGACCGTTGACGAGTTTTGCATCAGGCTATCTGGAGGGTAAGAATTGTTAAGGGTGTCTGTAGAGATTGCCAGAAGAGATACACCAAAGACTGGGGAACTGTAGCCAAGTGTAGGGTGTCTAGCCAGGTATTCACTGTTGGACATGGGTTCATAGTTACATCCCAGCCAGCCAAAAATTGATTGGGCTTAAGGAAACAGTTTAGATTGAGATCCCACAGAGAGCGCTGTAATCAGCATCTTCTCTATTTGTAAATTGAGTTGAGTCAAATGGCAGACATTTTCTAGTTAACTTTGCATGTATTCATAGGAAAAAATAGTAGAATGTTTGGAATTAGGCAGTGGTACTAAAAGGGGATATCTGGGGACAGAGCGAAGGGGAGAGAGAGAGAGCCCTGGGAGTTTATATAATTTGTATGCTTCCACTGGCGAACCTTTAAGTGACAGCCCTGTTTGATCTGCTGAAGGTATGAAGAAAGGTAAATCGCTGACTCGGGAGTATATATTGTTGCTTGATGCCATCATTGTTGTTACCTTGATGCAGTGGAGGGAGGGGATGGTGGGGTAGGGCTCATCAGCTGGCTGCTGTCAAGGTAGTTGGTGCTGGGATCTTGTTTGGAGCAGTAGCTTCCTAACTGGTTCTTCTGTCTTACTTCTGGAGGTGTGTTCAAAGGTGTGTTCTTCAGGGACAGGTACATACAAGCACATACAAAAACAAAAGTCAACCAATTGATTTAAAAAATACACACAGGCAGCATTGGATAATAGTTGTATTTCTCGGACTACCTGCTGGACGTTTCTGAAATAGTTCTTAATTGCACAGCAACAGAACAAGAAATTGTGATTTAAGAGGGAAAAGAAAAGGGCTAAAGAGCCAATGAAGTGAAAGTATTATGTTGTTTGGCTGTATTTTAAATTAAAAAAGTTTGATTCAAGGATTGGTTTTGGTATTGTATGAATTAGTCCTTCTCCAAGTCATTTTTTTATATTAACATTTGGGTTATATGCCATACATTATGGCTAAAATATATAAAAAATTTGTTTTGTTCAAAATGATTTGTGATTCCATATCCAAGGCTCTGAATGTTTCTAACTTTGTGCTGTAGTTTCTTGTGACTCCAGTCACTATGGATGTCCATGCACTGTGACTATCATACTCTACTTCCTGCGCCTGTGTCGCAGGCTGTCAGATTGTTGTGGGATTTGTTGTGAGATCTGTCCTGGAATATCTAGGTGTGGCTAGTGTCAGGCTGGCTATACACGCAGCATCACGATAGGGACAGAAGTACGCCAGCCCCTGCACCCTCCTGGTTCTGACCCTACAATGGCATGTCTTGTCCAGAATACTGCCACCTCCTCAGGTATGACCACGTACTAACTGTCAATCCTGTCCTGTTTGTTATCTGTTATAGTGTGATGATGAGCTTTCACACAATTTTCTACATTCAAACCTTGTGAGTACACATAATCTACTCTTACTTATTTTTTAACAATTTGATTCAAAGTTTACTTTTCACATTGCTAGTAGAGTTGCCAATTTGTAATTTCTGTGACACTGTGGTTTTTCACTGTGGGTTCAAGTCCCAGGTGGGAAGAAAGCTTTCTTATTCGAAGTTCTTCCAGCAGACCAGCAGTGCAACGGTGGTTCTATCCAGACTTTTGTTTTGTGTCTTCCTCCACCAATAGTATCTGGGTGTTGCTGTAATGACTATAATTATGTTAGTGTTGGTGAAAGTTATCTTATAAAAAAACATCATACTGCTAGAGATCTGACAGCAAATAGTGCAAATCATGACAAGACAGCTTCCAGTTAATAGGTTATAAATTAACTGCCATCTCAGCGTTGGTGACATCCTGGCAAACTGAATGCTTTCACCAATATGTGCCTGAGCTTTCTCATTCAAATAGTGTCTGGACATAGTGTTCCTGGACATTTCTGCCTTTTGTCCTTTTGAATGGTACCACAACAGTGGCCAGATCTGACCTATTATTTGTTAATGTCATGATTTATTGTTTTCTGCAATACTCAGGTCATCATGGAATGACTGTTTTTGTAGACTCTGTTTGCCTTTTACTGTTAATTTGGTCCTTGTTTTTTTACTTCTTCATTTTTTAGTTAAAACATGTAAGAAGTAATAAATAAGAAAGCTTTAAAAGTAACTGAACACTTACTCTATCTCTGGTAGATTTTCTTCTGGATGACATTGTTTCTATGAACATTGTCCATACTTTCATCAAGTAGCACAAATAATACAATATTGGTATTATAGTGGCCGAGTCTGGTGGTAAATACAAACCAGCTGTGAATATTATACTTTATATGTGTATGCCTGTTTGTGCAGATATCATCTCTAGGCACTTCTACCTGGTATAAGCATGTATTTGGTTTTTGTCATAGTTATAAATGTAAGAATTGTAGTAGGACAAGTGTAGACTGCATTTATGTGCTCAGTTGGATCAGTGCCTACACTGTCAACCTTTCTCATAGTGAAATAGTTAAATATATTTATTGTTAATAGAAAACAGTTGTGTCTAAATATGTTGTGAACACAAAAAGATGTACCAGTAGTTATTGCAGCATTAACAATGTTTTGAGCTGTCTTTCAAAAAAATCCTTCCAGATCATTGTATAAAATTATATTCTGGAAACATCCTATTGAAATAGATGTCTGCATCTGTTCAAAATCCTTGCAAGATATTCCATCTTAACAATGAATGTATGTGTCAACATTTCTCAGATTAGAGTGATTACCACATGTCATTTATTCTTCAAGCCTTTCTTGAGTTCTTAATGTTTTCAATTGAAAGGTAAGCACTTAATTTTGTCAAGTCTGATTTGATCAAACTTTAAAATAAATTATGTCTGTTTGATATCATGAAATTAATTCGAAGAAGTGCAGCTGTTGTTTCACAATTGCAATAGTTAACAGGTATCATCATAATTCTTGAATAGATAAAGAATGCATACATTTTGAAAATATAAAATGTTCAGGAAATCACATTTACATCAGTCATAATCAACAGTATTAACTCTTAGCCTGCTTATCACATATTTATAAAATGCTTAGGAAATCACATTTACAGCAATTATAATCAACAGTATTAACTCTTAGCCTGCTCATTACATATTTTAAGTCTAATGCACATAATGTAATTCCAGATCAACCAGCTCATAACATGTAGCTGTCTATCAGGATCTATACATTATTTGTTGCTTATTCTCTATTCATAATTAGACTTTATAATATGAATAATATATAAGCAAAACATTTTAAATTAAGCATGAGCCTGGGAAAGAATGCTAGGGGTTCATAGTTACTTTTATCGTGTTAAGCTTTTATTACACATTGTTGAGTAGTAGAAGTTGCTATTTAACTGTTAAGCCTTTTAAATCTAATGACAGATAGCTGATCTGCATCTACAATATTTACCAAATCCCTATCAATCTGTTCTTAGCAAACTAAGATGTGAATGGATGGTAAACTGTGGCCCTGGATTGGCAATATTGGGATGGGGGCAATTGAATATCTCTCGAGGTACAAGAGAATGACATTTTATCGCATTGTGGGGATTCCTTGCAGAACAACACTTATCTAGCTTAACCCTTAGCTTGCTACATTTTGTTAAAAAAACCCATGCTTAATTCTATTTCTGTTTATTTTTGCTTTAATATTACATTGTTACATGTCATGGTTGATATACTTATAAACAGAAATAGGGGAGCAGATAGTGCAGATATCTCAGTAGCTGGCTGATCTGGATCTACATTATTTGCCTAAGCCTTATCAATATGTGAATAGCAGGCTACGAGTTAACTACATCATCTACATCATGGAGCCGCAAGATCTCTTCCTCCAGCTGCTGGGTCGGTTCTTTCACTGCCACTCTCAAACCTCATGATGCTAAATTGGTTCAAATCCCAAACTGATTTCTTACTTAGTGTAGCTGGCTCATCTGGATCTTCCCAATATGCCAAAGCCTGATCAATAATTGTTCAGCAGTAAGAGTTACGTTAAAACTCAATGGTTTCTTTTTGATTAGTCATTTTTGATTTCACCAAAAATACCTTTATGTCTGCTTATGTAACATAACTCTCTAAAGCCTGAAAGGACTGCTGTTGGATAGAGAGACACTTGTTTCTTATGGCTTACGAAATTAGAATCCACATCTGTGTCTTTCAAAGGGAACTTTCAAATATAGAAATTTTTTTTTATACATAAACATTGTTGTTAAATATTTATAACTATCAAGACAAAGATACAGAAATAAAAACTACATCTGGGAATTTTCCTTGATAAATTTACTACAAAAAACTTGTTTTATATTCCTATTTCTAAATCTTTGTTTTATTTTGAATCTGTTGTTTTCGGTCTCATGGGTAGAAGTAATTTATTTTGCTATATTTTTTAATTTGTGTCATTTGCCCTAATATTCCTTTGTGGAAACATTGTTCCATGCTTTCAGATAATCATGCTATTTGTTTCTGGTAAATAAAGAAAAAAGGCCCTGTATAGAGGTTGGAGAAATTTTTGTGAAACTACAAAGTCATGGTGTTGACAGGGTAGAAGCATATAAGCAAGCTCCTGGCGGGAACCATCTGATCAGGATCTGAGCCATTTGCTGCCAGATTAAGAACGACATAATTACATGTATGTTTGAGTTATTTGTGCATAAATTTGATTGACAAACTTTGAATTTAATTGGTTGTTATAAAATAAACATGAGCTTATGTTGTTTTTTTTTAAATATATAAACATTACCTTTACCTTTACCTTTGACTAATTTTCGTGAAAACTATGTCAAGTTTGTTATTTCTTAACCTGTTTACCGTAAAACAGGGGCAGATCCAGAAAATTTTTGGTGGGTGGGTGTGGGTGGTGTTAGGGTTTGAATCAAGAGCCATTCAACTTTATTGCAGTTAATATTATATATATATATATATATATATATATATCAGAGCTCCAGATAAGAGGCGTATTGGCGTAAATACGATTTAATTTTGCCAAAATACGATTTAGTTTTAAAATGCCGGCGTATCAAAACGATTTAAAAATTCTCGATACGATTTTAAAACCGGCGCCCGAGCGTACGGAACATTGTTCCAGTCAGTGCTCGCAAATCGATTAATCAAGCTCGCACTTGCTGCACTGCTTTTTTCCGGTAAAAATGGCGGAGAGAAAGGCAGGATTTTCAAAGCGTGGTCGTTTAAAAACGCCGAAAAGCACACAGAAAAACACACTGCATAGTTTCTTTATATCTGAATCAACACCGTTTGATAATAGCTCTATGATACGTGGATTAATTGACGATGTCATCGTAAATTGCGTTGAAAAATGCGAAGGAAAAAAGAAAAAGCACACGATGGTGAAAATGGCTGCAAAGACTATCGAGTCTTGGAAAACGCAGTTTCCGTGGCTTGAAGTGACTGGGGAAGGATTGGACGCTCGTATGCTTTGTTCCGTATGTCGCCAAAAGAAAGTTAATACGATTTGGGCAGAAAGTGGATGAACTAACATGCAAAGAAATGCACTTGAAAAACATTGTCGTACAACTGAGCATCTCAAAGCTGAAGAATCTTGTAGACCAATGTCTACTTCACAGCCTAGCCAAGATGTCCCGATTGTCTAGTAAGAATTGAAAATTGGTCAATAAGATTTGATTTTCAAAACAGGGAGTATTGTACGATTTTGCGCCAAAACTTATCTGGAGCTCTGTATATATATAATATAAATAAATATATATATATATATATATATATATATATATATAAATAAATAAAAGGGACCCTAAGTTTGGCCTAAGCAATCTACAGACAAAATTTACTTTAAAAGCTCAGTATCTTTTTTACATGTATGTGTTTTCATAACTCATACTCTTTTACCTGGTGTGTGTGTGGGGATGCACAGTGAATTATCTGGATAATGATATAATATAATCTCAAAAGTAAGTGGTCAGTTGAATTTCCTATTTATAAATAGCTATATCAAACAAACGTCAACAAGGAAATATTCTGTCATATTGTTATCAAACAAATATCAACCAGAAAATATTCTCTGTTGGGTTGATATATAACAACTTAGAGTCAAATAGCAGTTTTGAATAGAAGCATGTATTGAGATATACTAATTGTTATTAACAACTGTAGCATGGTAAGGTTGCAGATTGTTGTGAGGCTGTAAGTGGCAGAGCCAACTGTTATGGCCTGGTCTCTATGATCTCTGGGGCTATCACACCCTGATCAGGCCATCACAAGTACTATTACATATGGAGGAGGCAATGGCATTCGTGTCTAGGCTTTTAACCCTTCTTATGCTACATTTTGTTAACAAGCCGTTATAATTTCTTGTTTTCATCTTACAACTATTTTTTTATAGACACCTTACTATGTACTTATTGAATAGTTCATATCCTGATATGGGAGATACCAACTAGAGCTGGCTGATCTGTCTGGATCTACACTATTTGCCTTAGCCTGATCAATTCATCCTTTGGAATTTTTGAGTAAACTTGTTGCGGGATGACTCGATCCATACATTAATTTCATGTTTTTACCAGACATTGACATATGAAGTAAATGATAACCTTCTTCTAGAATTGTCTCTGATTATGCAGATATAACAATATAATAGGCATACAGAATACCTTGATTCCTGATTTACCTTTGGCAAGGTTGCTGTTTATATTTTTTATCTTGTCATGTTGTCTTATAAATAATCTGATGACTGCCTAGACACCTTAGCACCAATGGATCAAGTCTAGACATATAGTGTAGGTCCAGATCAGCCAGCTGCATGATAATAAATATATGATCAAATTCAACATTATTTGGGAAACCGTAATGAATTTGTGCTTAACGGGTTAAGATGGAAAATGATTGGCTTTGACCTTGAATAAATATAAGTAGTAATTGTATAAACAATAAGGCAGTAGACATAAATAGTTACAGTTATGAGGGGCCAGTCACTTCACTCAAGTGGTATTAATAGATAGTAAAATTTAATTGACTTGAACATTTGTTATTACTTTTTTTACTGCAGAAAGTTTTTTTTCTTCCCTGCTTAACATTTTAACATAAGTACATAAGATAGTAAAATTAACTGACTTGAACAGTTGTTATTACATCGACTATTAAAGAATATTGTCTAGCTTTGGTTAGTTTTTGAGATTAGTTCATGTTAATTGCCCATTAAGGATAAAGTAATTATAGGCGAAAGCCTCTATTAAAGATAATTGTTTCTCCATGTGTAGAGGATGGTATTAGGTAAATCAAGCCTAACAGACTTATCAGCTTGGCTGCTTTAATTTACATTGGATGATCATAGTCTGCTTATTACAATTTTGACAAGTTTAGGTAAAAAATGTAGTCCAATATCCGCCAGGTCACAGCTGTGTGATCAGAAACTACCCTGATTGCAGCTTGGTCAGTACTTGTATGTCTTATTGTCATTGTATGAAATTATTAGTATTAAATGAGTAAAGGTAGCATTTAATTGATATAGGTTTTTCCCTGTGTAGTAGAGTGGACACTCCGGCCATTCAGTCGAATCTGGTGTCTCTTCATAGTTTTCAGCAAGCATTCTGCCAGACCTGTTTCATTCACACACAGTTGTAGAGAAATTAGGTCACCATAGAGGATGGTTTTCTCACCTTGGGTAATATGTGGGTAACAGTGTGCAATGGAGAGATTTAATGCTCAGATTATCAAGTCAGGCTGGATATAGATTAAGGCTAGTTTTGTTTATACCTGTCAACTTTTATAACGGTTTCTTATAATAATAAAAAAAGCTATTTTAACAAATTGATGACACTGTCTGCATATATACTAACACATTTAAATGTCATTTGGTCACCAGGAATGTTCAAAAATTAAACAAAACATTTCAGATGTCATTTGTAAATACAAAAATAAATTATATGAGTGGTTAAAAATGCTAAGAAATCATCTCAAAAATGTGAGCTAAAAATGACTACTGCCTTTTAATATTTAATGGAAAAAGAAGTGTATGAACAGACGTGTATCTTCCATCAATAAAAATTTGGCTCTGTTGTTAATATATAGCTATAGTTAGAAAGTACTTAAATATTTTGCACACATTGGTGAATATTATTTAGACCTTGTCATCCTCTTCAATCATATCTCAAATTAAGTGGATCCTGACCGATCACAAAACATAGGTAAAATAATATGAAAAATTGTTTGAACACAAACTATTATATTGTGTCAAGGTATTTTATTGACAATGACATAAACAAATTATTTAGTATTTAGTACAGTGTCTGATTCTAAACTTGTTTACTTTCTATCCGATATTGGTAGTCTAAATAAGTTGTAATTTTTTAAACTGATTATTATCTTAATCTGTTTTCAATGATAATTCACATTAATTTAACCTTATAGATTTTTATATTTATATTTCATATATTTTTTTAACTTACCGGTAGTTGTAATTTTTTTTACATTAGACCTTATGAAATTAGGCTCCATATGACCTATCCAATATCGATGAAACCCAAAGTACCAAAATACAAAGGATAAAATAATATATTATTTCAATGTTGTTTAAGTAGAAAAGCTTTTTGTTTTGCACAAAATGAACAAACATTTTAAATACAGGCAATACAATACAAAAAATGGAAGCTCAAATTGATATATGTTTGGTAGTAATGGAAATAAAGAAAGTATATAAATAACTAAACATTGAGAGAGCTAACTGATCAGAATCTGCATCATTTGCTTCAGTCTGTTGCAACTATTCTAGTTACCTGTCCATGAAGTAGTTAGCTCTTCGCCTTAACAAGTATTGAAAAGGCTTGGGTAAAATAGCTTAGATCCAGATCACGAGTGCTATCCGACAGGATACTTATTGCTTCATAGTCTCTGGCAACTGTACCCCGTGTATCTTACTACTATTATAGTGTTCGAGTTTTTACCAAATACAGCAGAATAAGGGTACAACAGTTACATATTCATTCACAAGTTCTTGTAGTGTAGAACCATACTCCACATGATCATTCTGATCACAGTTGCAGGTATTAATAGAAGGCAATCTTGCTACCAGACCACTAAACTCGGGAAGAATTCACCGAGAATTTTACAGTGATCAGATTTTATTTTTGGTTCTCTGAGTTATTTTCATTGAAGTTTTCCAGGATTGAACTATCTTATTTAAAGCTTGGGCTATCAGCACTCTAAATTTGAAAGTTACAGTTCACCTTGTATTATCAATTGATCACTAATAAGGAATGCATGTAGGCACTTGTAGTGCAGTAGGTCCATCTAGGTGTGGGAGGCCCAGAGTTCAAACCCTGGCCTAAACATACCTAGTTCATGCTAAATTTTCAGTTGTTTTTTTGCTTACATATTACATATGTTACATGTAAAGGTTAATATACTTTCTAAAAAAGGCTAGTGTAGATCCTGATCAGACAGCTCCTAGCAAGAGCTAGCTGATTTGGATCTACATTATTGGCCTTTGCTGTATAAAATGTGAAGAGTTAGTAGTTCCATGACTTGCTGGCATGGTGTAGCAATAAGGCTAGTAATATATATGCTCCAAGGGATCACCATCTCTAGATAACTGACTAATGATTGGTAGGAAGATAAACCCAAAACAAACAAAACAACCCGCATTATTACATGTCCAGATAAGATTGATATATCCAATAATTCTCACCCTAACCTTAACATTCTTGTTGTTATTGACATTGTCACTTTGAAATAAATCTAATGAGTATCAACTGTAAGTAGTTTGAACCAAAATGATTTGAATTAGCTAGAAAAATGCCTTAAGGTTTGCATGAAGATGTATAGTTGCAATCATATTGACACAGCCCCGGCAGAAGATTGGACGAAATGAGCCTCCTCCTGGGGTGATAGAGGTTAAGGGATCAAATCCTGGCCAATCCATACTAATAATGGTTCATATGTAGGTCTCTAGCATATACTCAGATCACAAGGGAAGTTTTAGGATTGGTTCACCCTGTGTCAGGATTGTGAGGCTAGGTGGAATCATGTGAAGTGTCTATGGCATACCATTATATTGATGGCTGCATTATAGCATCCTCAAGGCAACACTTACTGTGGATGGTTTGAAGGTTGTTGGTGAAATGTGTAACCCAACAAAACAGACATATCAGCACAACAGGAGATGGTCTTAAAATTGGTATATTTTAGTCTAGATAAATGATAAATCTTTAAATCTTTTATGGCTCAGCCCTTGGTGCAAAACTACAGACATCAGGTACTAAATACATGGTGCAGGATAGAATAGCAGGCTAAGATTTAAACAAGGAAAATATTTAGTTCTGTCAAAACTAATAAGCAATATAATTTATGATGTAAGAATCATGGAAACAATCAGTTTTTTGTTGTTGTTTTTTTCCAAAAACTCCTAGGGATATTTGCCGTTTATTATGTAATACCACATTTTTTCCTCCCTAGGTAAATGAATTTTTTCATTTTGAGGTTTTATTTCTAGACTTTGTGCTATAAAAGTGCCAGCCCGCCATTAGTAGACCTTTGAAAAAGACAGTTTAAATATTGCATGAAACGCGTTTACTATGAACAACATTTCAAACAGACCTGCTGAAGAATGTGGGGTGTTAGGATGATACAGTGATACCCAGGCACAGATGTTTAGCTCTCCACAGGCTTAGAATCCATACTGATAGGGCCTAGGCAATTAGTATAGATCCAGATCATAGTGTCTGTTATGAAACTACACTATATGTTGTTAAGTTATAAGCAGTATGTGTTGCGATAGCTTAATGTAGATATAAGCAAGTTACCAAGAACTTACTCGTATTTGTGTTCCATATATGAAGCAGTTTAAGGGTTAATTAACATGCACCTTGCAATTTGGAGCAGAATGTTTTCAAGTTGCAGTCTGAGTGTCATGATTCACTGGCATGATGCAGGTAGTTTATTTCTTATCCTGCTATTTATCTGTTAATTAACTAGTAACTTAATGCTCAATTATCAACTAACATCTATATAGGTGTTAGAAAACTAGACATATTCCTATTGTTTCAAACAGTGCAGATTCGGTTATAGATCTCTCAGTGGCACATCTCTGATCATGATCATGAATATTGTCTTAAGCCAGATCAATTTGTGCTGAGCAGACTTAGTTAAATATGGGAGCCTAAACACTAGGGGTGCTCTCAACTTGCATGCACGGAAGTGCATGGCAGTGGTTCTCTCATTAACAACGCCTCTACACACTGATTTAATGTCCGTAGGACTCATGACATGCACTTGTTAGCATCTCTTCACTGTAACATAACTTTACGTTGATGTAACGTTACATCTCATTGATGAGATATTGGGATGAAATGTTCTGATTTAAGGCCAATTTTATGTAACATCCATGCTGAAACTTTAAACAGTTTTTGTTTTGTTTTTTGTTTGTTTTTTTGTTTTTGAAATATAACAAGAATTTTTGCCATAATTTGTTTTCCTTAAATATTGCTTAAAGCCCAGTTCTAATGTTCTGTCTTGTGTATCGATTAAACTGCAAAAGTATTCAGCATGTGCGCTTTTCTTTCTGCATGCGTTGACAAATCATTTATCCAAAGTTCTTTTGCAAAGAAAAGTACTGGGTAATAGGGAGTAAAGAGATAATTTCTTGTATGTCTTTATGTATGATGTATTTCTAGTCATCAGAGAGCATGTAATACAGAAGAATTATCTTTTTTTCCATACTTTTGTTTCTGTTCTTGGAGCATAAGATAGGGGCTATTATGTACAATAATGTTAAATGAATCAGCTTTTGAAATGTAGCCAGTACAGTTTCTTTGAAGATTTTATTAACTGAAGAAAATCCTGTAATGACTAAGGTAAAGGCAACATTTCAAACATTTGAAAGTTTTAAGGCCTTCCAAACCAACAAACTATTTGAGAACATTTTATGGGACTTTGAACTCCCATAAACATTTTGTTTTCTCTTTAAAATTTGCCAATGCAGTTGTTTCTAATTTAACTGCAAACATTCTCCATTCTTATTTCATTCCAGCATTTGTGTTCTGTGAATTGAACTTTAGACATTTTTATGTCCAAGTAAATCTTCTGACTGGAACAATTCTTTGTGTAATATGAGAAATATAACTGTGTGTTATAGGGGAAATATAACTAAAAATCTTAAAGGATTAGCCCACAAGACAGTTTATGTGTAATAGTAGGTCAGTTCATATCATAGCATCTTAACCCTTATCTTGCTACATTTTGTTAAAAACTCATGCTTAATTCTCTGGGTTTTCTTTGCTTTAATATTATATATGTCAGGGTTGATATACTTATAAACATAGACTGAGCAGCAAATAGGGTAGATCCTGATCAGACAGCTCCCAATTAAAGCACTAAATCTGCTTCAAGTTAACCCAATTCACAGATTACTGAAAACATTGTCAGTGGAAAACATCAGAACATCAAAAACACTGAAGTGAGCAGCAAATGCCATGGATAACTGTGGGTCAATTCAGGGCAAGCAATAAAAATAGTAAATATTATGACAGCTAATGAGAGCCTACTTAAAAAATTAGCTGTTGCAAATAAACAAAATGGTAGGAAATAAATACAGACAGTCCAGAGAAAAATCAGAAGATAGCTCTACACATTGATTCATGGTGTGCCAGGAAAGAGTTAATAGTTCAATGATCCTCAGTGATCCAGTTGCCTATAGTACTACTTGTGCACTTTTTATTTCATCTCACAATCAGTAAACTTGTGCCAAGAATTCACTCAAAATATTTTCATTTCCCAGCATGATCTTTGCCAGCGTGCCTTAGTGGTGATAGAATCGTAAACATTTGATAAATTATCTTTAAGCTTTGCCATTGCAAACCTGATAGAATATGAGGGTTTAGAAATGATTCTGCCAAATTTTACAAGCAGCTTTGAATCTCTGCACTATGTCTGAATATTTTGCAATTGAAACCAGATCACATTTGCAGAAGAAAGAATTCTCAGGTAGGCGTGAAACATTTGTATTGAACACTTCAAGCTCAGATATTTTTGTCTGGTGATTCAGTGATTGAAGTTATTTTGGATTTGAAAGCCATGAAATTGTAATTTTTTTACATTGCTGGAATTTATTTATCATGGAAGTGTCTGACCATCACTCAGCATTAAAATAAACATAAATTAATAGATAGGACTTTCAAAAATTCACCCTTGTTCTGTTAAATCTGTTTTAATCTTATAAAAACATGAAGTCTAAATAAACTTAATTGAATAGCTTTCATGCTTTTTTATTGATGCATAGATTCTACAAACTTTTTTAACTCTTAGCCTACTAACCACATATTTATAAGGCTTGGGCAAATAGTGTAGATACAGGGTTCAATACTTATCTCTTTGAGATGTTCTCTTGATTTGTGCGTGGTTCATTGGTCAGTACATACCATCATGGGCTTTGTCACCATTAAGAGCTGAAATTCATCAAATCTGCCTAATTGTTAAATGGTGTTTACCCATATCCTGCCACTTGTTTTTAAAAAATCCCCATGCTTATAACCTATATATTACATGCAAAGATTAATATACTCCTTAATAGAGACTAAGCTGCCAATTGTAAAGACCCTGATCAGACAACTTTCATCAAGGAGCTGGCTGATCTGTGATCATATTTGCCTAAACTAAGTCAATTCAGGTTTACCTTGACAGTAATTAATTGGGTCACAAATTGAAATAATTTGTGCTGGAATTTGGAAAACCACAGAGTATGTCCAGAAGAGGAAAAGAAGAAGGGGTCTGTTTCTTAGGTAAACAAATAATTGAGCTCAAATTTTCAACCTGTTTGCCAGCTGTTTAGAGTTCAACAGAGTAAGTGTCTTCTTGTGTTCATGTCCAAGTAAAGTCTGATAATGAAACTAGGTGTGGAATCATGCCCGGTGTTTATGGCATACTTATACACAGTGAAGGCAGCACTATATCTTCTTCAAGTGGGCGCCATCTCCAGATAACTGAAATACTGTTGGTGGGATGAAAAACCCAAAAAACTAACACGCAGTCTTCTCTAACCTAGTATAGTTCGATGCTTTTTATAAAATGGTTTCTAAGGGCTTAGTTTTAAATTCTGTGAAAACTTAAACTGTAAAAACTGAGTGAGGTCTTCCAGCTGACCTGAAGTCTAAGTGTGTTCCACAAAGGCTCATGCTAAGGTTTCTTGCCCATATTATGATTGGATGTCACTATAATGACCATAATGGTACAGTCAAACCTGACCATACGACCACCCCTAACCGGCGACCACCTGCTCTATGCGACCACTTCAAAGCCGCCCGATCTTATTTGTTCTGTAATTGTAATGTAATAAGCGCCCCCCTTTGATCTGCGTCCAGCGACCGCACATAAACATGTCAAACATGCTTTAATTATACCCTAATAGGCGACCGCGTTAATCCACTCACACATTAGTTACGACCACACTATAAGCAATTAATTTACACGTTTGCTCTTCTATGCTAATCACTGCAATCGGCCGTGTCAAACTGGGAAATTACGTAATGTCACTGGGTCTATGTACACATCAAGCCCGCGCTCGATTCACACCTAATCGAGTGTGCCCTATTACCGCTCGTATTGACACTTATTGATCATGTTCCGACTTCGGTTTCTTTAAAAGTAAATCAAAGTTATGTTTGTATGAATTACGATAAATTGGTTTGCTAAAAACTTAAAATATACAATTATAAAGCGCAAACTGCAATTGGACACAGTAATGTAATGGAATATCTGGAACAGTTGTTCTTTATTGCATTACGCATCAACATGTCTAAACGAACGTGCCTTACAATAGACGATCGTGTCCAAGTTGTCAAACTTTTGAACAGTAGGAAAAGTTGTCGTGCTGTTGCATCTGAGCTTGGTGTCGGAAAAACGCAGATTCAGAACATTGCAAAACGAAAACATGAAATAATGGACGAATATGAATATGGAAATTCGAAAGTGAAACGAGTTTAACGTTCAACTCAAAATGACTCGCTGAACGACTTATGTTATCGTTGGTTTTTGGATGCGACCGGACGTCAAGTGCCAGTGTCACATTCTAATTGACATGCGAATGACATCATCTTTGAAACAAACTACCATTCATAATTATTTCAGTGCTTAGTGATGATTTTAGAACTGTTGTTTACAATTTGATAACATGTAAATTGTAGTGTATATACTTTAATTACATACTAATTTTATTACAAGACGACAGAGGATTTAGCACAAAATACAAACTGACTGTGAAAATACAGAAGGAATGCACACAATACAAAATGCACAAACATAATATTTGATAAACATACATGTATTTATGTGCTAATTTATTTATTTTTATAGACATTAGTTGACCTTTACATGCCTAACTGTTCTGTTACACTAATAAAATATATTGATGTTATTGCTTTCTCTACTCCTTGCTTATACAACACAATTTGTAAATTTCAAGTGTGGTTCTCACAAAAAGTAACCATGCTGCATTAAGAGACCACCTGTCTTAAGAGACCACTTTTGCCCTGTCCCGATGGTGGTCTTTTAATACAGGTTTGACTGTATTTGGGGTTGTATGGCACACCAACACTTAACAGGTCATATGGCATTGGTGACCATTGCTCCATTGTATTACAGAAATGAAACATTATGTCTTGTTATCTTTAAATAAAGTTTTAGCTCATTATTTAAAAGTGAGTATGGTTTATTACCACATGTTGGCTAAAGGTGTATTCATGGATCAATGTAGAGATACAAACTTGCTGAAAGACACACAGTCTTGAGTGCTGTTGAGGTCATTATTGCTGAGGTGTTGCAAACAGTTGGCTCTTAGCCTGCTGAATGTGGCTCGGTCAGGCTTAGCAAAAAGTGGAGATCCAGAATAGACAGCCTTGATGGAAGTAGTCTGATCAGGATCTCCACTTTATACACTGCTGTAGAGTATTTAGCAACATGGCTTGTTATAACATGATTAGTATTGCTTATACATGACAGTAGTATAAGGGTAGTAAGGTGTGGGAAAGGGGAGGGTTGTCAATGAGATGTTTTGGTTTGTCCAGAATGTAGGAACTGATTAGGCTCATCTGGAGGGGAAAGTACAAATAATGATCTTTACTCGTTTATCATCTTCATGAGCACTTGAGGAAACCTATACACCTCTACACCAGTGCTTGCACAAACTAGTATTTAGCTTCACTGTCTTTCCATTGGCTGTTTGTCTATTTGATGGGTTTAGGGTATGGATACTATTACTGCTACTAGAAAAAAGGCCTTAAAGTAAATGTCATTGAACTTGATGGTCTGAAGTTGTTGTTTTCCTCTTTTTGTGAGTAGAGCTTACCCGAGACCAGGTACGGGAGGCCCCGGTTCGATCCCGGGCCGCGACATACCAAAGTCGTTAAAAATTGTAGTGGTATAGCTCCCTTGCTTAGCTCAAGCAAATATAAGCGTAGTTCCACGACTGGTTGGCCCGGTGTCAGGATAATGTGACTGGGTGTGGTATCATGCCAGGTGTTCACGGCATGCTATACACCAAGAATTAGCTTTAGTATATCATACATTTTATCTTTAATTAATATACACTTGTATAGACAAGGATCATCTTAATGCAACATAAATCTTAGCAGGATGTTTAAACATTAACTATATGAACAATATAAATACTTTTTATCACCAGAATTTTAATTTTTTTTTGGTTTACAATTAACAGGTTACAAGTGGTATCCGAGGATTGGTCCATATTTTTTTCACATGTATTAGCAGGCCATTGTCTTTGGGATTATTGGGAACTATAAATTACTTTTATCATAATTGCAATCATAGTAAGAAAGTTTTAGTCAGAAAATGCTCAGTCTCACTTGTCATCATTTTCTAATCATTATCTAATGTTAGATCCATTGTGAATTTCCAACAAACAGAATCAATTGGAAAAACTTGTATTTCAATGTCAGATTTTATCAGTGGGACTAGTGTTATTCAACACGTTTACTGATAGAAAACTACAATAATGGTATTTTTACTTATCCATGTTTTGCAAGGCAGTTCCATACTCATGGTCACTGATTCTAAAAATAGGTAACTATGCTGCATATGCAGAGATAGGATGTACCCTACTGACATTGTATTTGTGATGTTACTCAGCATGCAACTTCCACTCATATTTCAGACGCTTGCATGCAGCTTTTAGCAATACTGTTCAAGTTTGTAATACATTTTATGTATGTTCTTTTATGTTATTTCTGATCAAATGTTGGAGACCACCTTTTATAAACAATGGCCATCTTTATGTAAGAAAACAAACCAACAAAAAAAAAGATGGTAAAATATTAAGATATCTAAAGGTAAAGCATAAAATCTTGCATAATTGTTTTTGTCAACATTATCCTGACTGGAAAGGGGCAGATAAAAACCAGGGGGAAAAATGTAAACATATATTCACAGTCTGCTTGATCACTTAAAATGTAAAGACTAAAAAAATGTGAAAAATATCACAATGACCTTGAAAGTAAGATTCCAAAGCAAATATTTAAGGTGTACTTTTCCAGCAGTTTTAATTGATCTTATGTTTCCTGATTTACAGTTTGGTACTTAAAGATGCATAATCAATAATAAATCAATATGGATTCAATACTTATCTATTTTATATGTTTTCTACTTTACCTGAGAACAATGTGGGCTAACAAGTTGGCAAGGAAACAACATTATAATTTATGACCTGATACATAATTTGTAAATATTTTTATGTTCCTATATTTAGTTTGTTATTTTTGAAATATTTGAAGATTCACTTGTCTGTCTATTAATAATTGGAACATATTGTTCTTAATCTGTGACAGTGTTGCAGCAAGTTGGATGCAAGCTGCTTTCACTGTCTGGTACAAAGTACTATTAATAGTTAAACATACCTTCATTGTACTGAAATGGACACATATTGATCAGGCCAAGGTTAATCAGGTAGATCAAGATAAGCCAGCTCTTGCTTGGAGCTGTCTGATCAGGATCTGCATTATTTGCTGCCTATCTTGCAATGGCTTCATCTGTGTAAGTCAACGTAATTCTTGTAGAAACATAGTTCTTGTAGACTCTTCAGGCTGATTGCCTAGAAAAAGTACAACTTGTTAACTCATTTAGCAGGTACATGGTTTACAACTCTGTTGATATTCTTGCTTGATGATTGGTTGAAGTTCAGTGAACCTACAACATCCTGTGAGACCATCAACTCTCAGGGTGCTAACGACACTGATCAGGCTCAGGCAAAATGTGTAGAGCCAATTCACCAACTTCCTGCTAGGTGTATTCTGATCAGGCTCTGTTCTTTCTACTTTTCAGACTCTAGAAATATGTCTAGGCACCTATGCATGTAGATTGTGAGAAGATAATTATGAATTAGTATGGATTTTTTTCTAATTTAGCTTGATGAGGGCAGAGACGTTGTGTGATTTCATTAACTCTGGGCATCATTCATGCAATCACATGTTTGACAAAGCCATTACAAGTAACTGATGCCAGGTACAGTACAGTTGGTTCTGCCCACTTTCAGATCCTAACCCTTCATCTGCTGTATGTGTTATTAACTCATATTAATTTTTAGTTATTTCCTTTCAAGAACATGCTAAGGTAATAATACATGTTGCTATTGACCGAGCAGCAGATAGTGTACATCAATGCTAGACAGCTCCCAGCAGGTGCTGGCTGATCTGGATCTACACTCTTTGACTAGACAAGATTAATTTGTGCTTAGCAGGCACATAGTTAATGGTGGAATTCTTTAGATTTGAACTACAAAAGTGGTATGCACTGAAGATTGAGCCAACAAGTGAAGCATATGAACATAAAAACATATATTTGGATGTTTGTTGGAACGTTGCTTTATTTATATTTTTTTGTTGAATATTTGCAACTGTTTAATACAATTCAAATCCAGCTGCTCTAAATTTTGATAGAATGAAGTAAAGCAGAGTAGTGGCAATAAATAATATTTTTAGATTTAACTTGATTTTAGATGTATCACATTGACACAGTTATGGCTGTGGTGGCTGAACTATAATTGCCCATCACTGTATATATGGTTGAGTCCACAGTGGTTCTACCCAAATGAAAGCTGAACATTCCCATTATGACCATATTGTATTAGTGAAATGTATATTCCAAAATAATAAACAACACTTATTACAGCACTTACTTTGCTTTTTTATCACTTATCTGAAGAAAAACTTAAATATTTGCTAACAAATTACATGCAAATACATATTGCTAGAGACTGCAGCAAAAGGGCATAACCTGGAGGCTGTCTGTTCAGGATCTACATATTTTGACTAGATGTTATCAATTTGTGCTTAATGGGCAAAGAATGCAGTTTGTTGCAGGTATTGAGACAATCCAGTTGTAGTCTATCTGCAATAGCAGCTACAACCTTAGGAAGGTTACTGACCTCAGGGTAAATCATACAACACACACCTCCCACCCCCTGGGTAAGGGGGATTGTTGGCCATTTACTCACATTATAGCACCATGGTGGTTCTAATACTCATGTTTGATTTTTTATAAAATAATCCAATAAATAAACATAGTATTATATTAACTATTAACCTAATAACCTCTATTGAATTAATTCCTAGTTATTTGCTGATAACTGAATACCTGGTTAACATAGGAAATAAGATACTAGATAATTGCACTTAGCAACAAAATATGTAGATCCAGACCAGACAGCTCCCAATGGGTGCTGACAGATCTGGATATATACTATTTGCTTAACCATCTGTGATTTGAGCACTGCAAGGTGTTAATAAATACAAGTAAGTTTTTTTTGTTAATTTCTTAAATTCTTGCATATAAAAAGTTAATTAATTACGGAACTGTTACTTTACCAGTGATGCTGGTGACCCCAAATTTTAGTATGCTTGGTATGATGTACCCAGATTGAACATTGAAAGGAAGTGTCAGCTCATGATGGATGGTGTTGATGATAGTCTGCATTCTGGTCTAGCTTCATTCATACAACATGATTATAGCAGCTGTGTGGCCCCACATGGGAGCAATTATACTGGTCAAACATAATGACTTGGACAAAGTCCACAGTGTTAGATAATCTTTTACAAGCATGTGCCATTAAAAGTTTTTCACACAGATTTTAGTCAAATACTGTTAATAACTTAATAAACCTTTTCCTTTGTTATTTATTGTACAAAATATGTTGATGTAATACAATTGGAGATTTTACATGTTTAATACCTACCTTGACTATGCTTCACGCAATGTTGCTAGCTTTAGTCTATGGTAGGTCAAGAATGATTAAAAGTAGTTTATGATTTAATTTGAATCAGCAAAAGCTTAAAATAAACCAAAACTGGTCTTGAGAAAAAGTTCCTATTTATCAAAGGCCAAGGTGAAATTCAGTTCTTGACAGATGAGGTAAAAATAACATTGGGATGTTAAATAATTATCCATGCTACTATGAGGACATGCCAATTATGGTTACATGTTTTCACTATTACATAAATTGGTGCATTAAATTCTCAGAACAAGTAAATCATTTTTTATAGCTTTGTTTATTGAAGCAAAAGGTTTTGCCAAAGAAAATGACTACAAAAGAATGGTATTACTCAACAAAATATGTAAAATTATGTTTAATTGAAAAATCAACATTGATGCCTCAACAAATAGTGTTGGCACCTCAGGCAATTTATTCATGGTTGAGAAGAAAGAGTCAATGATTTTTAACTCCTTTGAATACCTTTTTTGCATGGGTTGGAGTCCCAGTTTGGGAAACCTTCATGTGGCTAGGGCATTCAGCTCACCTCTCGTCCACCGGATGTTATACAGAGAATTTGCCTTGGATCTTTCTCTACCAATAAAGGTTGTTGTCCTTATATTTACCCTGTTTGTTTGCTACAATGTTCTTAATAAACAATCATTAATGGTACCAAACAATGTCAGTGTTATATGTCCTGTCTGTATGATGATAATTATCTAGAGATTGAACTAATGTTAATGCCTTTCATTTTTACCTGTACTTAACATCACTCGACTGTGTTAATGCTGTTTTATTGCAGAGTGTTCATGTGCTTGTACTTTGGTGGTTGCTCTAAGACTGTTTCAGGGCTGTTTTGAAGTCTGAAGATGTCTGCTTGCTGATTTACTCTCCTGTCATTGTGTTGGAAAGTCCTAAACACTTAACCTACCAAGCACAAATTTGCCAGGCTAACCAGGATCTTCACTGTGCACTGCTATATCTTTATGGATATGTATTGTTATCTTTGTAGGAAGTTGCCAGCAAAGTACGAAATTAGTTCTGAGTTAGTTAACATTTTAATGACCATTCATCTGTACCCCCTTTTATCTTTAGAATCTTAGGTTGTAGCCAATTTGCAACTTTATTTCAAATGTCTAACTAAGGTTACCCAGATGTCATATTTAGTCACATGGCCTGAAGTACTCTAGGTCTGTGACACACTGTGAATGTAATTATAAACCAAAAGTGTAAGAGAGTGATGAACTGGCACAACTCATCTCCTGCCTTTACAGCTTCTACTCATCCTATCATTGTGGTTTCACCAGCCTCTTATTAAGTCTTGTGGTCCTTATTCTACCAAGAGATGAACTTTTCACTGCTCTTGGATGGAGTGGTGTTAATAGGTTGCAGACTTTTGTGGTCGCAGTTGGCTAATACTAATCATTGTGGTAATTATGCTACTTTCATTGCAATGACAAAATCTTCATACACAAGGGGTAATGACCTTGAAGAACATTCAGTGATTGGTTGTTCTTCTTGTCTTTGATTGTACTCACAACCTAGTGCTAGATTCAACCATCTTTGGTTCAACATTGAATGCAAGGAATAAGCTTTGGCTGATTTTAAGGATTTGCACATAAACTAAAATTTTTAGCCGTCTTGTTGATTTTTTTGTATTGTTCTTGAAAAATATTAGTTTCAAAAGTAGTTCTTGACCAAATCATATTGAATGAAGAAATGCTTTTGAATCTTTAAGACATTTAATTGTAGCACTTAAGTGCTAGTACGAGGTTTCTTTCTATCAAACATGTAGACATGCTGATTCTGATCACCTTAAAATATGTTGGAATTGCAAAACATCTAAATTTTACTGCCTCTGTCTAAGACAACTGCTTTAAATGTTATTAAACTGCTGTAAATGTGATGCAGTTCTAAGAATCTGCAATTCCACATCTTAGGTAGCTTATAAAAAAGTGCCATTCAGAGAAAACTGGCAGGGAAAAGAAGGGGACAACCAATATATACCACCCCTAGTGTTTGCTGTGTTCATTTTGTGGGGTTTCTCTTTGCTTTTAGCCTTTTTAGCCGAATATATCAGGCTATGGCAAAAAGTTAAGTTTATAGATCCAAATTAGCCAGTACCCTGCTTGGAGAGGTCTGATCAAAATCTACACTTTGTACTTCTAAGTCTGTATTAAAATATATATTTATCTTGAAATGTGTAAGAAAAACTATGAGTTTAGAAGGGGTTTTAACAATATAGCAAGATATTGTTGAGCAAGGCCAGTAGTAGGGGCTAGTCAATATACCACCTCTACTATGATTTTCTTTGGGTCTAATGTAATTAGGTATAAGATAAAGGGTTTCTGTAGCAGTGTGCTCTTCTTGGATGTTCTTCATTATAATGGTCCATGATGAGCCGCTCCTCTCTCCAGCCACTGCCATTGTTCATCATAATGATGAATAAATCCTTTGATTGCTTGCTAGGTAATTGTTGGCACATGAATAAAGTAGCCATTAGCCTCACCTTTGGGGCTCTTTGAGTAGATCTAGCATGAATAGAGGCTGGCAAACAGAGGAACTATAGGATGGGTTTGAGGGGTAGGCGGTAAGTTGGTCAGCAAGGGTATGTGTAAGAGATGGATGGAGGAATGTATTTGTCATGATAAAATCTCATTTGTCTATCATTAGCTTTGTTGATATTCAAAAGTATTATTTTAGTGAAATTGGTTGGCAAGCATATGAATGCTTAAAATTTACTACTGACAAAAGGGAATGTTGTAAACAATATAAAGATTGGCATTAATACTGTGAAGATTATAATGAATATGTTAAGTTGAGGTAAGCTTTTATTAAATCCCCAAAAATTTAATACATTGAGAGTAGATTAGACAATTGCATACTTTATGCATAAAATAAGTTGCAACTTGCTTCTTGTTTATTGTTGTTACTATCAAGTCTTATTTTAACATAATCAGCAATCATAAATTTCTTTGGCAGAAACTTAAATAACTAGATAGTAACGTTTATCAGAAAGAACCTTAAGGACTGTAAAAGCATATTTTGGTGTTTTATATTTCCGTGCAAAATTACGGAATGAGGAAAGTGTTTTAAGTGTGCCTGATGTGGATTGATGATGTGTGTCAAATATTCACTGTATGCTTAAGATAGCATTACTAAAAGCGTGGAGGCGAGGGCATCTGTGGCGTAGTGGTAGTCGCCAATTTGTAACTCCACTGACTGCTTTGCCTCTCACTGCATGGGTTCGAGTCCCGTTTTTAGAAGGTCTTTTAGTTTACTTGCGTTGAGCCGGTGGTTCTACCCAGACATGTGTCTGGGTTCTTCCTACACCAAAAAGCTGGACATTGCTATGATGATCATAATTTGTCGCTGCAATGTATTTCAAAAACAAAACAAACGCAAAACTAAAAGCGAGTACACAGGTTCATTCAGCATATTGTGTGCATCCAATTATTGCAGTATGCCCTTGACTCGTTACAACTGATTGATGTTTCCAGCTGCTTGGTTTTGCTAATTAATGTGCAAAGGTCAATTTAAGCCAGGTATTTAACAATAAAGTGAAAGGGTAGACCATTTTCTGTTATGTGGATCATGCATGTGTGCATTTACCCTGGGTGGCATTGCATTGTTGTATGTCCCTGCTGAGCCAAGATTCCACTTCTGCTAAAAGGTAACAAGGCATATTGTTAAAAGAACCTTTTACTCATATCCTTATTTAAATATTCCAACAACTACTATAAGCTCAAGAAGATACAAAATGGAACATTGGATATTATAATTATATCAGACATTTACGCTTTTTTTTTTAAACAACATTATTAGGACTGTGTTTTTCTAATTTTTCTGTTGTTAAATGTGGCTGTGTGGTTTAAGTCATCAGCTTGTACCTTCTCAGCCCCTTGTTTCGTATGTTCTAGAAGTGAAGTGTGGAAAGGTCTTCTAGCTGACCTGTAGAGTGCTGGTGGTTCATCCAAGACATTTGTCTGGGGGTCTACCTCTGCCAATAATATTATAAAGTTGGAACTTGCCAATATGACCATAATAAAAAAATATTATGTAGAGGAAATATATATAAATCAACATTTGGCCTATTATTCAATAGGCTTCCAATGAGACAGTCTTTTTGTACAAGAGTCATACATTTACCATTGTTTGCTTAGTAGTTTGTCATTTTCATAAAACTGATTTTGTTCCTTAGATTTCCATTTCTTTAAATTGATTTTATTTCTTAGATATCCCTAATTTTCATAAAACTGATTTTGTTCCTTAGATTTCCATTTCTTTAAATTGATATTATTTCTTAGATATCCCTAATTTTCATAAAACTGATTTTATTCTTTATGGTAAATTAAGGGAAGAGACATTACTCAGTTACAAGCAGATTGTTATAATGACCTCTATGGGAATGGGACTCACTTCTGAACCTGCACAGTGAAGATTTCTAACCATTTGAACCTCCATCCCAAAGAGTTGCAAAAGGAAAATGTCTTGATTTATATATGCCATAATAACTAAAAAATCAGCCACTTAAATGCTATTAATGAATGGCTTAAAGACTATTATGTAGACTTCTACATTTGTTAATGACCCTTTATAATTCTCAGATTATTTCTAAGAAGTAAACTCAAAGGTTACTTAGTGTTAGTAATGACTTAAGGATAGTGACAACTAGTAGTAGCTAATCTGAGAAAAAGCACTCTTGCCTAGGCCTAATCATTTTGTTGTTAGTCACTTGAAGAGTTAATTGGCACACATAAATGCTTGAATCAGAGATTTATATTATTGCCATGGGAGAATCATGTGTCACCCTGAGGACCACAGAATGTAGTGTTGCCTTGGAAATGTCGGGAAAGGTCACAATTTTTTATGATGTTGATGTACACCTTGTGTCATTACTATTGGAATCTTAGAATTGATAACAATGTATAATGTTCAGTCATTACATTTTAATGTATTTAACACAAAATAGGAAAAGATGTTGTCATGGCATGTTTAAAAAAAAAATTCAGCTCAATCTGAGGCAGAAACCAATCAGCAGTTTAAAGATTGTTCATAAAATTAAACCCTGATTTAAAAAAAAAATATATTTCAATTTTACATTAATAGGAGGAATGTTGAGTATGCTTTAAGACAGTATTAAGGTCTGTAGTTTTTACCTAGTCTGGTCTACATATGACATTCTTTTGCACTATTTTTATACATTGACAAACATAATATTATCAGTCACAAGCTTTCAGAATATTATTTCAATTCAGCTTTATTGATGAAGATATGTATACACTCCTGTTATCAATGTTTTAAATGAATCTAGACAAAAAGAGGGGACATTCACCATGTGCCTATATTAATTATTACTTTAAATGAATTCAAACAACTTTCTTGACTAACATAATTATAACGGCTTATTAAAGAGTTCTAGGGATGGAAAAAAACACACTCTTGCACAAAATCCTATCCTTTCATTTTTACATATGTGGACAACAAAATCCCTTTTTTCTTCCCATAGGTGGACAAAAATCGCTTCCTTTTCATTTTAGCATAGCCAGACAAAATCCCTCCAACAAATTTTTCAAGGCGGACAAACTCCCCTCTGTAAATCGTCCACATTTTAGATCATTTTTTTTATTGCACAGTGAATAAGCATAATTAAAATCATGATAACACAGAATTCGCCAACTTAATTTTTGCTTAGCAGAGTAAGAGTTGAACAGAGAGCTTTGATTTAAATGAGAAGACACCAACTCTGACAAGTTCTGGTTTGGGTGACTTGATTCATGTGGAGACTGCATTTAAATGTGTTGATGTGTTTCATCTGATCTGAATGATCCAATCAAAACAAATCAACAGGTGTCACTTTCATGATTAATGGTGCTACCCACAGGAAAACAGGAATAACTTCTATCAAGGTATACTTGAGTCACAAAACATTGAGGTGGGTTGAGCAGCTACTTTGTAGGGATTACAAGAATTTCTTTAGAAGACATCAACAGGGATGGTTAAGAAGGAAGGAAGAGGGATGCTTGATAATTAGGAGTGAATAGGGTTGCTTTAGTAGAAATAAAGATGGATGCTTTAGAAAGAATAAAGAGGGATGTTTAAGTAGGAATAAAGAGGGATGCTTGAGTAGGAATAAAGAGGGATGCTTGAATGCTTGAGTAGGAATAAAGAGGGATATATGCTTGAGTAGGAATAAAGAGGGATGCTTGAGTAGGAATAAAGAGGGATGTTTGAGTAGGAATAAAGAGGGATGCTTGAGTAGGAATAAAGAGGGATGCTTGAGTAGAAATAAAGAGGGATGTTTGAGTAGGAATAAAGAGGGATGCTTGAGTAGGAATAAAGAGGGATGCTTGAGTCAGAATGAAGAGGGATGCTTGAGTAGGAATAAAGAGGGATGCTTGAGAAGCAACAAAGAGGGATACTTGAGTAGGAATAATGAGGAATGCTTGAGTAGGAATAAAGAGGGATGCTTGAGTAGAAATAAAGAGGGATGCTTGAGTAGGAATAAAGAGGGATGCTTTTGTAAAAATAAAGAGTGATGCTTTATAAGAAATGAAGAGGGATGCTTTAGAAGGAGTGAAAAGGAATGGTTTGGAAGGAATTAAGAGCGATGCTTGAGTAGGAATAAAGAGGGATATTTGAGTAGAAATGACGAGGGATATGCTTTGGTAGGAGGAATCAAGAGAGTTGTTGTACCCACACCAAAACGCTCGCTTGCGACAAGCTCGTCACAAGTTTACGACAAGTTTGCGCAAGCTTGCCGCAATCTTAATAGGATTGCATTTCTTAAATTCTATGGTTGCGGATGCGAGCACGCTCGCTTGCTTGGAAATTAAGGTTGCGGTTTGGTTTTGTTCGCACACTTCTCGCAATCTTAAATACCATTAAGATTGCGAGAAGCTTGCAGCCTTGCAAGCTTGTAATCTTCTATTCCATTAAAGATTGCGATAAGCTTGCGGTCTTGCAAGCTTAAAATTAATTAACATAAGGATTGCAGATAGGTTGTGGTCTTGCAAGCATAAAATTATTCCAAGACATTAAGAAATTTATTTTGTATTTTTTTAAATAAATAACATTGAAAGAGACATGAAACATGGTCAAGTTCTGTGAAGATTAGGCCCCCAAAAAGTCTTGTTCTCAAGGTTTTTATAGATTTGACTAAGTCACCTACTTTTTGATCATGTGACCTATTTATTAACTCATCCAAGATTTTATACAGACAAACATTTAATGACATTCTGACCAGCGTTGGTTAAGATAGGATCAAAACGGTAGCCTTTAAAGTGATTACGAGCAAACTGTTGATGCAGCTAGATGGACAGTTGGTTATGAGAAAAGCTCGGCTGAATGTGACATAAAATAGCTCCAAATACATTGTACTAATTGCCAATTTTTTAAACTTTATTTTGTCATTATTTATTATTAAACAGAGATCACACAACCATATACAATACAGTCCCAGACTTACTCTCCCTAGAAAGTAATTTGGTAACACTACTTTACTCCTGTCTTGAGTTATTTATAGAAAATCCAAAAATATATTTTATAACTTGTCTTGACGACAATTGATCCCTTAAGCAATTCTAAACATATTAATTCTTCCCATGAGATAGCTAGTTACCTACTTAACTTGATCAATCCTCAAAAAAGAAGATAATGAACAGGAACAAAATAAAATTTAATTAGTAACAGTGACTCAGTCCATCAAACTAATGGACAACAAAAACAATTCCAAACTTGGGTATCCCATAAACAAGCTAACTACCAAATTTGATATCAATATCTACATCTGATATCAATATATATCCTGCCTAGACATGGAAAGCAAACTGCTAATTAAGTTACAGTGACCTTGACCTGACTGATCACAAAAGCAATATTTAACTATGTTATCATTTAAGACAGCTACAAAACATTTGGTAATAATAGCTCAGTAAAAAAATGATCCAATTCCAAATTAAGAAGTCAGTTTTTTTATAACTTTTTTTTGTTGTTGTTGTCTTTCGAAAACCTGGTCAAGCAGATCTACAGTCTAATATCTAGTAGGACAAAAAAAATTACAGAACAGACAGTAGAGTATCATGTTAAAACCACTCTCACTTTATTGGGAATGTGAATAAACACCATTTAATAATACAAGTTTGAAAGTCGCTTTTACGGTGATTCAGTAAAAGTCAATCGTAACTTTCGGAAAATAACTGAAGAAATCGCCGAGGGGTCCCGATTTACAACAGCACAGTCTACACTTCCGGCCGCGCCAATTTTCAACGAGATGCAAAAAATGTGATGAAAAAGATGAAGCTATCGACTTTCCTTCACTGGACTGCTAAGCAGAGGTGAGACATTGATCTACTTAAACAAGTATAAGAAGCAACATATTTTAAATCAGGTTTTCTTAACGTAGTGAGTTTAGTACATTAACTGTTTAGAATGCAAAATTAACGTGTCAAATATTTTCGCCATTTTTTTTTCAGTTCCGACATTTCACTTTAGTTTTTTCTTATCACAAACGTTTTCTGAAACCGTTGACTTTTCCATAAACATTTGTTATCTACTGTATATTTAATTTATGCTTCAGTTAGAGTTGATAAGGTTCTGACAAGTTCGAACGTAAGACATTTTTGTAATATTGTTTTTTTTAGAGTGACCCGATTAACGGTAATATCCAGTTACCGGATATTTCTGAGTTTACACAAGGATACATTTTATACTATAGGAATAAAGGCACATAAAACGGTTTCAAGTGGCAACACAATATTTTTGTTGTTGATTACATTGTTGTGTTAAAAAATAAATTTAGGTCACCTGTAATAGATATCCAAGATAACTTGTACATGATGGTTGAGCACATCATAAACTGTGTTTGCTTGTATGGTATTGCCACTCATGTAAAGTATTTTATTTTCTGTAATAGTTTGAAACAGCCAGATGCAAGTGAACAAAAAAGAATCGGAATTGCAGACTGATGTCAATAAGGAAGTCAGTGAAGAGCAACGCATGGATGACAGACAAAAGTTGAAAAGGTACAAAGATAACTATGCAGCATTTTGACCATTTGTACCAGTTATTGTATTAATGCATTTGCTATTTTTTAGCATTTACAGTGTTAATCATTAATTGCATGGCACAGCTGTTTGTACATGAAGTTGTCATTGTTGGGAAAGCATGTTGTTTTGATTTTGTAAATGTTTATTGTTACATCGCACTGACACATTTATGGCCATATTGGTGACGTCCAGGTAATTATTGGTGGAGGAAAACCTCCCTAAATGAAAGTTCTCACCCCTACCAGGACTCAAACCCACGCGGTGAAGGGCTGAGGAGCTTCAAGTCAGCAAGTCTGTTTTGATTGCAATATTATAATATTAAAATTAATTAGTATATTTTAAATTTCAATTTCCTTTGTTCTCTGTATTCACTTACATTAATAAAAAAAAATCTTGCTGTAATAACTTACATTTTGATTTTACTGGCTTTATCTGTGTGTTTATGCTTGGCCTGGTGTCAGGATAATGTGACTGCGTGTGGTATCATGTCAGTTGTTCACGGCATACTATACACAGTGAAGGCAGCACTATATCGGCTTCAAGTGAACACCGTCTCCAGATAACTGAAATACTACTGTTGGTGGCACAATGAACCCAATAAACAATCAAACCACCAACAATATTTAATTTATTTGAAGACAGTGCTCAATCGAAATCAATATAGAGCTGTCTTTACTGATTATAGCATGCCATGAACACCTGGCATGATACACCCAGTCACATTATCCTGACACCTGACTGACCAGTCATAGAATTACCTGTCTATTTGCTTGAGTATTAGCCAGGGAGCAATAACACTACCATTTAACATGACTTTGGTATGTTGCAGCCCAGACTGAACCCGATGCCTCTAGTACCAGGAGCCAGCACTCTACTGATTGCGCTACCAGGTCTGGTGTTTTACTTTTACCCCTTTGTGCATATTAATGCTTATAAAGTAACCAAGATAGTATTTCGTTAAGCTGTACTTGATAGTTCAGCATTTCTCAGCTCAGGCTTTAAACATAGAAAATATGGGGGTGCTTTTGCCTATAGCTCCTGTTATTTGTTGCTGTTTTCAAATTGCTGTTTTAAAGAATAGGCAAGTTTGCATCATGACCAGAGCTGTAAAAGTTTGTGTCAGCATCTAAATTTGTTTTTTGTTTATTTCCGTTTTTTGGTAAAATTTCCAATCTATTTCTTTCAATCTTTGAACACTTATTCTGTATCATAATTTGACAGAAAAATCATAAGGTGCCTGTGTGGTGCAAATAACACAAGACCCTCACATACTAAATAGGTCTAACATTGCTAAATAAAAAAATCAGGTAATAAAAAAATAAATTTAAATAATGCATAATGTTGGATTTTTTTTTCTTTTTCAGATGTAATTGGCGAAAAAATACATTTGCTGTGCAGGTGAGAGGAAGGATGCAAGATCCTCTCAAGCAGAACTGGAGTTGTCATCTGAGAAATCAACAAGAACTGACTATGAACTGTTTTTGAACACAATACCTGTGGTACTATTTCTTGAGTGCATTGTATGTATTTTATTCTTAATGATAAATAGATACTTAAGTTTGATTTAATCAGTTAAAATCCTATTTGCTAGACTCCCGAAAATGGCTTGTCATGCTTTCTCATATTAATAATAAGTGCTTAGCGAGATATGGGTTAAGAATATAAATTAATTGATAAGCATCTTTTATTTGTTTCCTTTAATAAATGACCACTTGTTCTTTGTGTTTTTTGCCATTGTCTTTAATTAAAGTGGAATATATTTAGTATCTTTCTGTTGTGTTATTTTCCCTATAAATTTTTTGTTGTATCAGATTTTTAGGTGAAACCACAAATGTTATCTAGTGATATCTTTCTGTTGTGTTATTTTCCCTGTAAATTTTTTGTTGTATCAGATTTTTAGGTGAAAACCACAAATGTTATCTAGTGATTTTATTTATGTCAATCTATCCACAACCTTATCCACTCAACGAATTTGATCAAGCCAAGAAAAAAACAACCCACAAGCTTGGGATGATCAAGCTATTAAGTGAACAATCCTGCAAGCTTGGGATGATAGCACAAGCTTGCAAGCGTGCCAAACCGCACGCATGGGATAAGTGAGCAAGCGAGTCAAACCGCTCGCTTGGCATGATTGCGCATGCTTGCAAGCGAGCAATCAAGCTCGTAAAGGTTCCTATCGCAACCTTGCAAGCGTGCAAGCGAGCTTCTGAGCGAGCCAAACCGCTCGCTTGACATGATCGCGCAAGCTTGCAAGCGAGCAATTAAGATCGTAATGGTTCCTATCGCAAACTTGCAAGCTTGCCAAGCGTGCAAGCGAGCTTCTAAGCGAGCCAAACCGCTCGCTTGGCATGATCGCGCAAGCTTGCAAGCGAGCAAGCAAGCGAGCAATCAAGATCGTAATGGTTCCTATCGCAAACTTGCAAGCTTACTTTTAAGATTGCGGCTTTCTTATCGCAATCTTACCGCAAGCTTAAATAAGATTGCAACACGCTTGGTTGCAATCTTACCGCAATCTTGTCGCAAACTTGTCGCAAGCTTATTTAAGCTTGCGGTTTTGGTGTGGGTAGTAGCAATCAAGAGAGATGCTTTTGTTGCTTTAACAAGACAGAAGTAGCCAAGATAATTTGATTTCCATTGCCTGGTGGATGCTGCCTATGTATGTTAAGTCTTAAACATTGTATTAGCTAGCAGTCAGTGAGATGAGTATTTCTGTCCAAACTTAAAATTGACCTTTCTTTTTGCCTATCTTTCTGATCATCTTTTTATGAATGGGGACTAAGAAGCAAAAAATAGAGATGCTGATATGACAGTTCCCACCAGAATCTGTCTGGTCTGTATTTTGTTCTCTTTGCCTGGGGCATAGATATTAACCTGTAGCATGCAAGATGTTGTTAACACTGGGATCTGGTCCCATCATCACCTAGAATTGACCTGTCTGAATTGTCCATTCTGCAGGTCTCACATCAGGTACATCAGTGATATATATCTTGGCTGTATGACTTACTCCTTATCCTGCTAAACACAACTTTTTCAATGTTAGAAAGTTAGTGTAGATCCAGGTCAGGCTATACTCATGCTGGGAGCTGTCTGAACAGGATATGTACTTTTTGCTTATCAATACTTGATATGGTTACCTATGCATTGATATGTTGGCAGATAATTAAGAATTTATTTTATGTTAATTAAAAATTTAGCAACCTAGGGTATACACTGTGGTACCAGAGACGTAGATATGTTGTTATACGTCTCTGGTGGTACTTGCCATTACTTCTTCTCAATTATCAACTCTTTTCCTGCAACGCTCGATTCAACCATGCATGCCTAGGCAAACAGTACAGATCTAGATAAGCTGGTTGTTTTTGTGCCAGGACCTAAACTATTTGCTTTAGAATCTGTAGCAGTATGCCTTGTTCCTTACACCAAAGATGTAGCAAAAATGTGAGGTTTTAGTCTGGGTTAATGATTAGTATAGCAGGATGCAGATGCTGCTTTGAAATAGAGAAACCTAAACCTAGCTGTACAAGATATTGTAAACATAACTGTCTGCAAGGCAAGGTGGACTTTAATAAAGGAAGTATAATATTATATACTCCAGTGGCAGTGTTTATGAGATTGGTCAATAACATCTCCAATAAAAGTACAAAAAATCTTTTCCTAGACTGTATCCATTGTTACAGAGTAATGGAGCTTTATCAAGACGGGTTGTAAGGTAATATAGCTGGCTAGAAGCTGTTGTTATCTGGATCTACGCTATTTATGACAGCCCCTATTAATATGTTTGTTATATTACCTTTGCATGTAGTTGTAAGCATATAAGAGAGCAAGTAAGAGAAATATGGATTGTTGATAATTGTAGCAGGCCAAGGATTAAGGCTTCTGGCTTAAAGCACCACAGCATCTTACAGTTCAGAGTGTGAAACCCATATGAGCCATAAGGAATTTAAGTGAGTGAACTTTCCTTACATGTATTTGTTGGCATTTGTTGTTCTTCCTAGGCAAGTGTTTATCTTTCACAACTCAAAATTGGAAATTGCCTGATAGTGGTAGGTGTGTGTCTGAATGCCAAAAAATCAAAATTATATTTAGGAATGAAAAATTATTGCAGTTATAATGCTAGAAGAACTGATTGTTTTTCCCCTTTTTTGTAAAAAAAACAACAAACAACATCTTTGATGCTTTGAGATCTCTTGAGTAAAGAAAAAAGGTGTTTTTGGAAATAGAAATAACACTGTGCAGAAAGCTCATTTTGTTGCGGAAACCAGCACATTATAGAAATTTCCATGATGTATTGTTTTGATGTGGAGTGAAGTATAATTAAGATTGGGAGCACAACTTGGGCTGCAGACCTGTAAATTAACCATCAAACAGTCATTATGATGATAACACTTAACCTGCTTCTTTTGTTAACCCTCTAACCGCTGCAGTTATATTACCTTGTTGTTATCATTTTCTATTTTTTTTTCTATTTTATGACAAAACACATAGATCTGTTACTATGTGCATTGCTAGTGACTTAGAAGCAAATATTGAAGAATCTGATTACACAGCGTCCACAGGAGGCTGGCTGATCTTGATCTACACTCTTTGTATAGTTCTGATCAATGTATGCATGTCTGGCTAACAGTATATATTCCTGCACCATTCAGCCACCTAAAGGTTGCCATAATATGACTGGCTGATTTACTTTCGGCCTTTTTCCTTCAATTCTATTAGATAAGTTCAGACCTTCAGATGTTGTTAGTCTGATCAATTTTAGTGACTGTCTCGGCAAGTAAAGATGGTTAATTCTTTATTTTATTGGCAAGAATCCAAAGGTGTACAATCATGCACTATATATAGCAACTTAACTTTGTCAAAAGATGACATTTTTAAGTTGATGTTCTGTGACCTTCAATGAATATAAAAAAACACAAAAAAACACAATGCGTATAAAAATCCTGATAGAGTTTTCAGCGGGTAACTAATATGCATGAAATTCCAAACAATCACCAATTGCTTCAAAAAGTCAAGTACAAAAAATTCTCATAAGAAACATAGGGGTTTAAGTTAAAATTATAGCCATTAGTTTGAAAGACAAATAAGTTTTCAATAAGAAGTAAGGAAGAGAAATTTAAGTTTAATAAGCCTAGAAACATGAACAAAAACCAACAAATCAACAAAATGGCATATTTATAATGACATAATAAAACCCACATACTTTATGCAATTTTCTGAGTAGTCAATTTGATGCTGTTATTATGCTGTGCAATTCTGAACTGATATATGAACCCCCTGTTATTGCAGGTTAATGGCAGTTTCCTGAATATTTGCAGCAAAAAGTACCATATAGGTCAAACTGTCCTCTATTGGTGTGGTGACATACTGCCATTCAGCCATTTGATTGTTTAATCTTGGTGTAAATTTGATCAGTTCAAATAAGTCATCCCATAAAATTATGTGGCAGGTTTTCTTTTGTATCACAAATACTTGCAAAGAAAACGTTAATGTTCTGGATAGTTTTTCTAGCCAACAGTGAAAGTGACACATTTAGATAAATAAATGGGCTATGAGCAGCTAAAATCATTATTTCGTCATTCTCTGTTTAGGTTCATTTGGGATAGCACTTTCATCTTTCTGTGAACATTTTTCTACCCTCAGACATGAAGTAGCCAGCCTATCCATGATTTATCTTCAGCTTCCTAAAATAGACCCTTATTTTGCCTTTATCTTTATTGCAGACTTCCATGAAAATATATTTAAAGAGACAGTCATTATCCTTTACAGAAAACCTGAACCTGGTTTTGGCAAAACAGTTCCCATGTCTTGAAAATGCCACTAATTTTGTCACTGAATATTTCTGGATCCCAATTGCAAATTTAAATGTCCATGTTATGCTGTACGTATTTTATTGGGCTGAGATAGATAACCTAACAAAAAGCTCTGAACTGATATGTACAAAGGCACTCACCTGAGCCTATTATCTCAGCTCAGATGTCATGAGTTCTTAAACTCTTGTTGATCTTGTTCTTGTTGTGTGGCTACAGGGGTTTTAATTCCTGTTTATCATGGAGTTGGTCTTGTTCTATATTATGTAGTTGTTATTGTGCTATGGTTACATAGGGTTTAATTCTTGTTATGTAGTTGGTCTTGTGCTGTGGTTACAGGGGGTTTAATTCCTGTTTATTTTGTAGTTGGTCTTGTTCTGTGGTAACAGAGGGTTTAATTCCTGTTCATTATGTAGTTGGTCTTGTGCTATGGTTACAGAGGGTTTAATTCCTGTTTATTTTGTAGTTGGTCTTGTTCTGTGGTAACAGAGGGTTTAATTCCTGTTCATTATGTAGTTGGTCTTGTGCTATGGTTACAGAGGGTTTAATTCCTGTTTATTTTGTAGTTGATCTTGTGCTGTGGTTACAGAGGGTTTAATTCCTGTTCATTATGTTTAATTTAATTCCAGTTTATTTTGTAGATGATCTTGTGCTGTGGTTCCAACTGATTTAATTCCTGTTTATTATGTTGTTGGTCTTATGCTATATTTAATATGGCTTATTGTGTAGTTGGCCTGATCAAATTTATGCCAATTTATCTTTCTCCCTGTGTGGGTTGATAATTTGCTGCCATGTTATGTTTGATGTGTATCAAAATACTGTAGAAGAATTGTGGGCTAATTAAGACGGTATTTATGTGGATAGATTGGTTGTTTATACCTCACATTTTTCTGGGTTTTCTTTAACACAGATTGTGATAGTAATATAATAATTGCTTATGATACGTAATGATTTATATGGTATATACAGTAATTCTCACAATCTGCAATCTCATAAGGATATATGTGGAAAGGTTTTTCATTCTCCTTATTGGAAAGTATTTAAATGATAGAAAAAGTCATTGCTAAGGATGTTTTTGTCCATAATAGAGTGGTAGACTTAGCACTATAAATATTACAAGAATTGTTTTATTACTATAGCATTATACAATGGCAATTTTTATTATTATTATTATAGTTTTATTACTATTAGTATTTTAATATAAGTATTGTTAGTCTCCTACCGGTGTTCACACTATAGGTTTACCCTCCATCCGTCAGTCCATCAGTCTGTCTGTCTGTCTGCTAAAAATATAGATCCTTGGATAACTTAAAAACTATTAAAGCTAGGCGCATGAAACTTGGTATGTTAATAGGTAGCAATGTGTACAATATGCACGCGCAACATTTGGGTCGCTACCTTGAAGGTAAAGGTCACAGCATGACCTTGAAGCAAAATCGTGTCCGGCCCATAACTTCATTATTTGAAGTCGGATTTTAAAACTATTTCACAGAAATGATCACCATATTGTGATGACATGTCACGAGCAAGATTTGGGTCGCTACCTTGAAGGTCAAGGTCACAGCATGACATGCAGCAAAATCGTGTCCGCCCCATGACTTGGTTATTTGAAGTTTGATTTTACAACTATTTCACAGAAATGATCACCATATTGAGACGTGTTTGATTTTACAACTATTACACAGAAATGATCACCATATTGAGACGACGTGTCGCGAACATCATTTGGGTCGATACCTTGAAGGTCAAGGTCACAGCATGACCTTGCAGCAAAATCGTGTCCAGCCCATAACTTTGTTATTTGAAGTCAGATTTTACAATTATTTACAGAAATGATCACCATATCGAGATGACGTGTCGCAAACAACATTTTGGTCGATGCCTTGAAGGTCAAGGTCACAGCATGACCTTGCAGCAAAATCTGTTATTTGAAGTCGGATTTTACAACTATTTCACAGAAATGATCACCATATTGAGATGACGTGTCCCTTAGCTCAGGCTGACTTGTATATGTATCTGTAGATTTCCTTGTTTATTACTTCATTTTTTAAGCCATTATTATACAAATACAGACTTCAACCTCAAATTAATTATAAATGGCAATAAACAGGAGCGTATGATAATTAAAGAACTTTTTGAGGGACCGGTAGGGGACTACTGTATTGCCCGCAATACTATCAAATGCTTGTTATATTACTATTACCAGTACATGATTATTACTATTATTATTAAAAGTACTATAATTTTTATTATAAAAGTTCTATTACTGTAAGAAGTATTAATTTTCTAATTTTTAGATATTCTTACATGTATTTCCTAGTGTATCAATTGCAATGTGACCTGATGCTATTCTGTATTGATAAGACAGATGTACTCTGTAAATGTCTTAAATGATTCTGTTCTGTTTTGTAAATATTTTTTTACTATGACTTCTTCAGATCCACCTTTATTAATGCAATGGTTATTATCACAGGTTATAACAAGGTGTTAGTCAATAGGTGGTTTCAATGTAAGAAAATTTGTCTTCTTATTTCATATAATATTTGATAATTGAATCTTTGAGAAATTATGTCACAAATAATTGGAAGATTGAAGTTAATAGATGGTATTTGTTTTCAGGCAACATTTAGGTTGAATGTAATATAACCAGTTAATTAGTTCCCGGTTGCCTATTAAGCATTGTGACAATAATGTTTCCTTCCTTGACCGGCAGATATTGTTCTAATTTATAATAAGATATAACCACTGTTTTTTCTGTTTTTCCTACATCTATTGATTTATTAAGCAAAACAACTTTATCGGCTGACAAGTTCACAGAAAGGTAACAATCCCAATAGGTAGAGATTCTAAAGCAAACAGTACAGATCCTGATCTGACATTTCCCAAGCCGGCTAGTCTGAATCTACACTATTTGCCTAAGCTTGATTATTTGTGTAGCGTGCTATAAATTAACAATGTTATAATGGTCACCTTAGACCCTTGAAGGTATTAAACATTAGGTGTTATGTTTAGACCCCTGTCTGAGCTCGGACCCCCAAACATGTGCCAACCCCATCTCCCTAAACACTCCTTGGGTCCTGAAGTCTGCTGCATAGAGCACTGAAGTGTGCCAGCCTTTTAGACAGACACTGGTGTTAATAGAACAACATCTTCTCATATTCATAAGCAGATGCATGTCAAGATAAGCCTTGTTTAACCTGCTTATCACAGACTGATTTAAGTCACGCAAGTAGCATAGATCCAGATCAGTCAGCTCCCATTCCATCAGGATCTACTCTGTTTGTTATTAAGTCTGTACACATGTGTCTTGTAACCTTTGTATGAAGTTGTTAGCATACAACAAATAATATTGTTTGGGTTAATGGCTAAACGCAGCAGTGTAAGGTTTCATGATAAGCCTTGTTAACACTGACCCCTGATGGTCAGCTGCTGCTCTCATTGAGGCATAGGAGTCTGGATACCTAAACCTGCCTGGGACTCAGAACCCTTACATCATGGCTCATGCATTAAGAACCCATACTCATTTTGTTAACTGAAACTAAATTCTTGATTATTTGCTCATAATTTCATTGTTTCATTCAACCTGCAGTATTCATAACTTTGCATGCTTCAGTGTATGTCACCAAAACCTTACAACTGCATTTGGGAGTTGTCTCATTGGCTCTGCTGTAATGGTGATGGCTTCTCACTCTGTTGGCCAGGGTTCGAATCCTACTGAACCATAGCTGTCAATATGTGATTATGCACAGGTATGAAGACATCAGTGTTCATAGGGACCAAGTAAAGGATAATTCAGATCCTGCTCAGTTAGTTCCCAGTTGGAGATGGATGATATCTGTGCCTGTACTATTCACCTTCTTCACACCTAGCATGCTAAAAGTAAACATTTTGGGCTAATATATATATGATTTGTAACTCCTCTGACTGTATGATTTGTAACTCCTCTGACTGTTAAAGCCTTTTTAAAGACAAAGCAATATAATTATATATATATACTGCATCGTCTTTAAAAAGGCTTTAACAGTCAGAGAAGTTACAAATCATTGACTCTATTATTATGCCACAGCCACCACCACCCCAAAAAGTGTATAATTTATACCTTGTCTTGCTATATTTCTTTATAATATTTTGCTATATTTATAATATTTTGCTAACCAATACATATGAAACCAGACTTGATAATCGAGACTTACAACAGTGTAGATTCCAATCAGACAGCTCCTCACTGGAGCCTGGTGATCAGGATCTACACTTTTTGACTTAATCTGGTCCTTTGATAATTGATTTGAAGCACACATCCTGATCACTGTTACTAAGTCTGATCTGGTTCTACACTATTTATTATGGTCAGCTATACTTACTCCTTAAATGCTTCTAAAAGAAAATAAGTAAGCTTGATGTGTGCTAACTGATAGAAGGTGATGATCATTATATGGCCAGTTTACCTCTCTGTTGTTCTCGATGTGCCTAATCATTGACTGACTGGCCAGTATCTTACTGATAGTCAGGTGTTGTTGGTCGTTCAGTAGGGTGTTTGCTTGGTGATAGTGATGAGAAGGAAGGGGAAGAAGCTGCTGATGCTAATAATGAAATTGAGTTTATAATGCAGAGGACTGCAAAAACAATATAACAATTGATTAATGAATATGATGCTGAAATCGTAATAGTGATGAAACTCATCAAGTACACATTAAACTTTTTTTTTTACATTTTCATTATATATACACATAACTTTGACATAACTGTAAGCAGAATATATTGTTCCTCATTTATTAAGGATTATATCTGCATGATCTGCACACTTAAACCCTAATGCGCATACCAATGTGTATGTGTATATGATTCAAGTGAAGATGCCATTCCTTTTTATAATCAACTGCCATTATATAGCTGCCATTATAACGTTCATCTCTCCAACCAATATTCACATAAATTGCTTAAGGGAGAAAGGTTGTTTCTTGGGGTTTTTTTTGTCAGTGGTTGATAGTAGTGGGGTTTATACCAGAATATTCTGCAATCTTGGGAAACAATGTTCAGTTATGCACACCATGTTCTGTTTTTGTCTGTGTGATGGCTCAGGTTTGCCAGCTGATGGCAAAACCATCTTGATATGCAACGGTAGGCAAGCCCTGTGGCATGAGAAATTTCTATTTGGCCATATTTTGCTGCATTTGTAAATAACCCCATAACCCATGCTCATTTTGATTTATACAAACTTTACTAGATATAACACCAGCTAACTAACATGCTAATAATGCAAAACTAGATTTGTCTTGATCCATGTGTAACTTTCATGTGGGGAGGTGTTCCAGCTGACATACTGAACTTAGATAAACCTGTATTTTTCTGGCCTTCCTCTAGCAATAATTATCTGGACATCATCAATATGACCCTAATTGTTTCCATGAGATGTATTTAAAAAAAAAAAAAAAAAATATCAGACAGCTTCCAATTGGTGCTGGCTGATTTCTGATCTGGATCTGCTCCCTTTGCCTGTGTACAGTTTTTGAATAGCCGGCTAAGTGTTGGGTTATTCTTTTTAGCTACTTTGAACTTAGTCAGGGCACACAGCAGAAAAATAACAACACAACAGTGCTCAGTAGAGTGCAAAAAGGTCATTGAGCTTGTGAAGCTTCCATGAGTCTGAGCAGTTGAGGTTATTTGCTTGTTTAGACATATATGACATTTTGCTAGAATTATTGATTAAAAAGACCTTTTTCTTTCTGATTGTGTTCATCTTATTCTTTTTTATTAAGTCTTGCACATCCCAATTAACTAGGCTGATTGAATACTCGTTTTAATATGTTCATGTATTTGTTTAGAAATATCTGCAATTAACGTTCTTAAATAGACATGTTGCTAAAGACTTGGTACCAAATATTGTGGATTTGATCATAGTTGAAGTTCCCATTGGAAGCTGGTTGAACTGGATGAACACTATTTTCAATGCGTATAATATTGAACTTTAGCTGCCTAGCAGTAAAATTGCTCATCCAGGTAAATTTCTTACCAAATTCTGTTTGTTATGTACCATCTGGTAGATTCTTTTTGCATTATAAGGACATCATGTTGTGGGTTTTTCCACCTGACCTGATGAATGTCAGTGGTTTTACCCAGATATTTTTGTTACTGTCTTCCTCCGTCGATAATATCTGGAAGCCCTTATAATGACCTATTGTGCCAGTGCAATGAATCTTAGAACCAAACCAGCAAACTATTATGAAAACAGGTTTCCTTATAACTTGTTATGTTTTAGAAAATCAAAGATAATTTGAATTTTTTCTTGGAGAGACCCATTAGGTTCAAACAAACTCAGTCAATGTTAACATTATTTGGCATCTTTTCTTCCCTTTATTTTTCTTATTTGTTGTCTCATTTATTTTCTCATGTTCTTTATTATGAATTTTAAAAAAGGGGTCTGTCTTCATAGAATAAATTCCCTAATCTGTTTATGCATCCAACCATGCAATATGCAGTTGTGTACTTATAAATACTAATTGATTTATGTGCCACAGGTTTTAATGCTAATCTAAGTGCACATCTGATGTGGTCACAAGACATCTTTAAGTCAAGAAAGGGCTGAAACTCGTTGACCCCCAGCAGGGCTGATAGCTATCACATATGGGTCCAGCCCTGATTCTGCTTTGTGTGAAAGCATACTACTGATAAGCCCATCGATGAAGCAGCAAAATAACATTCATTGGAAAAGCTAAAATTATCTGATTTTGACATTTCAAGGTCTTTTTTTTTTAATACAGAAACTTTGTGGCAGCATCATAAATGTTTGTTTCATTGTTGTGTAATTTTAACTTTGTTAAGCAGAGACTAATTAAGCTTTGGCAAATAATGTAGATCTAGAGGAGCCAGCCAGCTCTCCTAGGTCTTGTCTGTGCATTTTTGGCAAATAATGTATAGATTAAAAAAGATTTTGCTGAAAGATGAAGTTAGATTTAAATTCTGTTTTAATGCTGTTTGTTTTAACGGTATGCATCAGGTTAAAGGTCAAGAAAGGTGAAAGGGTCAAAGAAACTGAGAGCCTTTATGATGAAAGCAGGCAGACATCTTTTCCCATCAATGCATATGTATGTAATATTATCAGGAAACAGCTGATTGGGGTAGGGGGTCCCACTTACTTACCTAGAAGGGGGCTTGGGGCAATAGGGGCCTACCCTTTATTATTGTTATAAGGGAGTTAGGCTATTATTGCACATGCAAGGTGTACAGAAGGATTGTTAGAATGTTGTTGCACAAGGGGGATTCTTGGTTCTGGAAGTTGGCAGTTGGGTTCTGAGAGGGATGGTTGTTGGGCTGGGCTGTACCTGTGATAGGGGAACTAGATGGATTTGTAGATCTGTGAAATGGTGTCTTTCAGATGAGTGGAAATGTGTGCTGTATTATATGTTATGTTTGTGATTTTCTGTGAGAGATACTAGAAAATGACTGAAAGAGAATCAAATATTCCTTAAGATGTTGTGATTTCAGTGTGATACTTTTTAACAGTGCAATATATTTATTTATTTTTTCAGATGTGGATGTTCTATTTATCATTTTATTTATTTGTGGAGTTGGAGATTCATACAGAAATTTGTGATGAAAGAGTGGAAGTTTTGTGTTTATTAATTTATTAAATAATTTATTCATAATTTATTTTCCAAACCATTGTTCAATTTAATGACAGAAATAATTTATTGTTTAACAAATTGACTGTGATAAGTAACTCATATACAAACTAACATTACATTCAACTCCCTATATAAACATATATATAAAAATCAAAAAGCCATAGCACAATTATTTGATCACACCTAAAAATGTTTAAAATATAATATATTATAAAGACTTAAAGGAAAATAACTGGCCTAGAAAAGGAAAGATTACAAATGCTTTAAAGTAACCTGATGCCAAAAGAAGATGGAACACGTGTATTAATTATAATACATAAATTTAAATATACATTCTATGAAAGTGACCGACTACAAGTCCAGATTATTCCTGGATTATATATTGAAACAGTTCTCAAGTTGATTGTGCTGCAAAAGTAAAAAGTGGTTATGTATTTATAGAGTGGTTGTACAAATTTGGCTGGTTTGTTACTTCTTCTGGTAGTGAGTTTGTTGTGTGAACCTCATCTAAACTTCTTCATAGTGTGTGTATTTTCTGGTTACCCACATCTGGTCAGTAGGCTGTATCCAGTATGTGTGTGGCTAGGCCCAATGTATGATGGTTCTTCAGGAAGGCCTGGACATGCCCACAGAGGCAGATATTGTCATAGAGTCCCCAAGTTTCCATGACAACCTGGACCATCTCTACTGTGGTATGGACTGACTTACAAGGACTTTTTAAGACTAAAAATAGGCCATAAAACAACATTGCATCACATTGTCATCATTTACATCATAATCATCATCAGCAGCAGTGCATTTCATTGTCATTGACATCATCATCAGAAGCAGCTGCATTTGGTTGTCATTGTCAGCAGCAGCAACTGCATTTCATTTTCAGCTGCAGCAGCTGCATTGTCATAAGCATTAGCAGCAGCAGTATAACATGACAAAAATATTTAACAGCATTTATCATCACTATTGACATCAGCAACTAGCAATTGCTAAAATAAAGTCAAAGACAAAGGGCGTTGTAAAAGATATTGAGATTTTAAAAAAAAAAAAGTTTACCATTTATTGTTATATTTTTTTTCAATTTGCTTTGGCTCTCCTATTGTTAAGTATTTATTAGTATAAAAATATTTCTGTGTTCTCTGAAATCAACCAGAACAAGCCGTGTGCTGTGCTTTCATTTCATCAATTGAAAGCCATTATTATTGTTAATGCTGATGACTTCATCACTGAATAACTATCATATCTTAACAAAACAAGTTGTAAAATTTATAACCAACCAGGGATTAATTATACAATCCTTTTATTTCTCTAAAATTACATCTATTTTGTCATTAAACTGTAATTAATGTTGGTGTTGTTTTTGTTTCAGCTCACCTTCCAGTCCATGAGAACCTCTCGAAGAAGCGGAAGCTTTCCTCTCCGAACCACCTCAAGAACAAACGTATCCAGAAGATCCATGGTAAGACGAGAGAGAAATGGTATTTAAATCATTATCTGCTGTGTAGGCATTAGTCAGGCCTAGACAAATAATGTAGGTCCAGATCTTACAGCACATGCAAGGCACTAACTGATCAGTACTTGCATTATTTCCTTGTGAGATGCCAGCAATGTGTCTGGGCAGTTTTTCATGCAGATGTAAGAAACGCATTATATAACAAATTATAAGCATAGTGTAGCAGCATTCTAGGGTTTAAGTCGAGTTGCTTGGCACTCGTCATCTAATAGTGCAGAGCCCTCATCTATTAGTATGCTGATCTTGGTCTTAAGTCTGTAGACTGTCACCTATGTCTGATCAATTCATGCTGAGTAGGCTAAGAGACAGTGTTAGAAGACCATTGATCTGAAGAGCTACAGATAAAGGGAGGTAAATCTATCCTTGTTTAGTAATAAATCCCATAATTCTCTACAAATCCTGGTTATGTGAAACTTTTAATTTTTGACATTTGGCTAAATCTAACCAGAATCAGTGTTAACAGGCAGCATGTGATCATCAACCACTACTGCCTCACCATGGTTATGGGGAGAGTTTAATGATAAGGGACAATACTCTTGTAGAGGTATGTGAAATGAGCTGATGTTGCCTGTGACAAGCAGTCCTAGAAATGCAAAATGAAAATGTTACAGCAGTCATTGGTTTGAGCATGGAGATTATCCTTTTTGTTGGAGCTCTTTGCCAGCTTAAAATATCTTGTTGACATACTTGGACAGTGTTTAGGGGTCTTCTTACAATTACAACAGCTGGTAGTTTATGTATGATCCTTATTCTTATTAGCATGGATGTTTGAACCTGCAGCCAGCTCAGCAAGCCCCTATAATTGCTTAATCAAATGGTGTGTATCCAGAGCAGCCAGGTGCCTACTGGGTGCTGTCTGATTGGGGTCTACAAAGATGGCTACTTATATAAAGGCTGCTTAGTCTTGTTATCTTTGCAGGAAGTTGTTAGCTAATGATTAACAGTTAGTTTAAGTAACAGATGTTTCAAGGGTGTTTTCTTAGACGATGTACATAAAAATCCATTTAAACTGAAATATTTGGTCCTTCCAGCCATTTGCAAGAATTATTAAACATGAGTCACTTGTATAAGTCTTGCAACTGGCTGAAGGGCTGAAAATTTTAAGTTTGGGTGGAGTTTTTATATAATGTTTAAACACTCCTTTTAGGAAAACACCTTTATTTTAAAGTGTTGTAGAGTTTGAGTTCTTGATTGGCAGGGGTGAGAATTGTTAACAATGCAATTATATTGCAACAATATTGGAGCCAAACAAATGAAAGCTATAGTAAAAGAATTTCTATAAGGTAAAAAATAACAGTATTTAGTTTGTTACTTTACCATGGCTTAAAAAAACTTATTTTGTAAGATGCCATTACAACAGTCTTTTTTGTAGAATAAGGATTTATTGCATTAAATAAATTGTAAAAAAGTATAAATTTATATTATTCTTATTTCACAATGGGTCAATATTCTATTAGCTGATACTTTATGCTATTGTATCGCCAAGATTTTCTTCCTCTTAAAATTGAAAGTTACTATGAAATTGTGACTGTTTAATATTTTTGTGTGATTCAATAATGATAATAATAACACGAAAAGCTACTCTCAGACTAAAGGAAGCAATGTTATTGGCTATCTTTTCTAAATCACATTCTAATAGTGTGTGGTACTTGTACTAAAACGAGCTAACAAAACAAATATTACATCCCAAGATATGCGAGACTGTTAGAAAGCACTGGATTTGATTAGCACAGATAAAACATCCAGGTTATTTTTCTGTTAACCCCTAGCTTGCTATGTTTTGTTAAAAACCCATGCTAAAGTCTCAGGAATTTTTCTTTAATATTATATATGTTACAAGTCAGGGTTGATATACTTATAGAGACTGAGCAGCAAATAGTGCAGATCCTAATCAGACAACTCTTAGCAGGAAGCTGAGTGATCTGGATCTACACTATTTGCCTGAGCCTTATAGCAGGGAGCTGACTGATCTGGATCTACACTATTTGCCTAAGCCTTATAAATACATGAACAGCAGGCTAAGAGTTAAAGAAAGCATTATTGTAAAATAACTGTTATTGCTGCTCCATATATAGCATCATATTAGAGGCCACAGATGCACGTACCATTTGTGAAACTATCAAGCAAATTATAAATGTCTGTACTCTTTTCCTGCTGTGGTGAGTAATAAACCATACTAAGTTTTAGTTATTTCCTACTTACAACTTTCAATGATAATATAACCCTTTCCTGCGTGAATACACCATTTTTACACCATTACAAACCATTCACAATCATTAGCAGAATCTGAATGACTAAAGGTTTTTTGTGTAAACTGGTTCAGCCGTAAATCTATAATAAAATTATTTATAAAATCTATTTATCTCTTAAAGAAAAACTACAAAGTCAAGTGAATTTTCAAAGTTATAGATGACCTATGAATGAAAGGGTTTAACTTTGGCAAGATCGAGACTTCGACGCAAATATAGCAGATCTTGATCAAACATCTTGGCAGATCTACACTCTTGGCCTAAACTGGATCGTTATGTACTTAGCAGCAAAGAGCTTAGAAGTTCCTATTCGGTAGAAAGAAAAAGTGGTTGTTTTTCTCCTTGTGTGTGCAATGTCTTGTGGGCAAATATTTCATGCAACTTCAAGCACAGTTTGTCACACAAGCTTGCTATGCATACATGTACTACATAAATGTAGGATCAGTTTATATTGTGTGAGATTTTTTTATGAAAGTCTATTTTAGTATGGAAGTTCTAAATTAAGTGTTTATTGTCTCTTTTATATTGTATTGTTTTTGAGATTATATTAATTAAATTGAAACATAATATGAACAGGTGTGTTTTTAGACAGAACACCCACAAAACAAAAACAGAAAAACAAGCCAAGGTGTTTATTTACCCTTGTTGTTTTATTGTTTTATCTTCTTTTTCATCCAGTTTTGTAAGTCCAATGTGCCGAGAGACTTAGACATAAACAAATCAAGGCCAGTGTTGTTCTATAGTTACTGGCAGGTGTACAAAAAACACTGTTGACAATGTATTAGATATAAATATTTCTTTGTAATATCAATAAACAGTAGGATTTATGTAAAAGGGTTCAGTAATTTGGATGAAAACACATTGGTGTATGTATTGCAATTTGTTCATAAAAACAGTTGACAAACTGGTTTATAGATTCCTCATTCCCTCAAACTAGAAGGTCATCGCAGTGGGTGTTAGAGGAGTTTGACTGTATTTCTGTAAGGTGGTTGGTAAGATATAAATAAAAAAGCAAGGTATTTCAATAATCAATGGGTCTTGAGTGTTGAAAAGAGTCACAATTGTCGTGATGTTTTTGGAAGCAAGTCAGCCATTCACAGCAACCAGAAGAAAACAACAATCATAGTAGTTATGCCCTAAGTACAGTGCACTATGTGGCCTAAAAGGATAATGGTGGTTCTTTTTTCCAGTCACTAATAAATTATAAATAACTAAATGTAGGTCAGATATAAATATTTTGGTTCTATCATTAGGTCAGACATAAATATTACTGTTGAATAGGTAATTTAGATAAAAGTATTTCTTTTCTATAGGTAGGTTACGTATAAATATTTCGGTTCTGTAGGTAGGTCAGATAAAAATATTTTGGTTCTATCGGTAGGTCAAATATAAATAGTTTGGTTCTGTAGGTATGTCAAATATAAATAGTTCACTTCTATAGGTAGGTCAAATATAATTATTTAATACTGTAGTTAGGTCAGATATAAATATTTTGGTTCTATAGGTATTTCTGTTTTACAGGTAGGTCACATTAGTGACCCAATGCTTGAACACTGTTGTAAGTTTCATGAGAAATATGTTATTTTCTTTCTCCATTTAATTTTTTTATCATTAAAAGTCTGTTTTATTTCTTGGATTTCTAGTAACTATATAATTGAGATGTATATTTTCTTAGGGATCATTTTCATTTTCTTAGAAATTGTTCTCATCAAGGTATCATCATTGAACTTTACAGGTTAAATAAAGCAATGTATAAAGATTCATTGTATAAAGATAGTTAATGTTATAATAGAAGATGTATTTCTCAGCACTTAAAAAAAAAGTTTTTAAATTATAAGGTTGAAAATGCTTTCTGTATATGAGCAGGTCTGTAAAATAGTTCTTACATTTATATAAACAACAGCTCTTAGCAATATCCAGGTTGTATTAGAGTATGATGTGTTATTTAACTATTTTGTAAAGGCTCAACTTGTCTATGTATCAAAACAACACCTCTACAACAATGTGTTTTGTTCTGTTTTTTGTTTATGCGAAAGAGTACGAATACAGCCGTATGTTCAGTCAGGAATTTCCTTAAAATGCTTCACAACCCTAGTCACCTGGTTACATTATTACACTATTTCTTCTCTATTCCTGAAATTGCAATAGCTCCCCAAGAATTCAGCATAGTTCCATTACTGTTTTATAAGGAAGTTTATTAATATTGTATAAATTTTTTATATATTATCGACAATTCAGATGTCTGTTAACTGGCTTCCTTGAATAGTCAGCTGTTCTATATTTAAATGATAATCACATGAATAATGGTGTGATAACCTTGCATATCTTATATGTAAATGTACTTTAGCCAATATTGCTTGATGATGAATAAAATGATGGATGCCATGTCAAACACAGGTTAAACACAGGTTATATTGTTAACATTGTAACCTGGGTAGTAATTTGTAAGAAAATATAGTTCACAATAACAACATGACAGGGTAAGTTTACTTTTTTTACATGGAACCACATTATGTGTCTCTTAAGCTGCTAATCACAAGTTTTTTTATCAGGCTTGGGCAAATATTGTAGATCCAGATGAGCCAGTTCCCTGCCCACTGGTAGCTTTCTAATCAGGATGCCCACTCTTTGCTCCAATGAACAATGTCTTGTTACTTTTGCATGTACAGGTATTAGCCAGTATGTAATATTTTGTATTCCTTGCAATAAATATAGGACAAATTGGGTGGATGTTCTGTGGTGAAAGATATAATAACTTGCTAATCTTGCTAATCTGTCTCTACGTACTTGTTTCCTTCATGCTGGTTAGAAGGATCATTTTAACATGCTGTAGTCATTTAATGACACTCGTTATTTTGTTGATAACCTATTTTATCATTTTCTTTGACAAAGCTTTAAACGTTTGGTTGTCTTCTAGTAGCAAAATACATTACCTGCTGTAAAATATGCATTTGGTTATTTATAGATTACTAGTGACCAGACAAAAGAACTGTCAATCTTCCCTTTAGGGCCACATTATACCACTGTTACAGTGTACAGTGTACTTATTGCAGGCGCAGGCCCCAGCTTTCATTGTATTTTTCTAATCGCAGACTATGGCGCTATCATTTGCTGAACAAAGACGTTACCATTCCCATCCATTGCAAACATTCTGGAAGGATTGTTAAAGGTTCTATGACCATGCTTAGCCTTTAAAAGTGGTATCTGACAGTTGGACATTTCTCTCATGCAGCCAACAAAATTACTGATACCTAAGCAAAGGTCCTGCAAAATGATGTTTAATGGTGCTGTACATCCATGGGAGAAGGAAAGTGTAACATCCCACTTGTTATTACAAAAATGTGTTTCCTATCCAAGCCATGCTTCACAAATAGCTATTTTTTAAACTCTGACATTGATACCAATTTTAGCTGAAATCCCGTGAAATAGAATCTTTTCATGAAGATATGTTAAGATCAAAAATAATCTTTAGAGTGAATCTGTTCTACACACATTTTGTGATAGGTATATTTTTGTGTTGTTAATTATCTAGATTGCTAAAACAACAACATAGAGAACCAACTCACCTTACTGCACTGTTTTGATGGGATTATATCTGTCTCTTCATTCTACAGCCTGTGATTACCTGTAGGAATGTAGCAGCAGGAATCGTCATGGTATCTTCCTGACTAGGCTAATTACAATAGAATAGAGGATAAAGATGCTCACCTTAAAGATATGGATGGGACAGCATTTCTTCTTCAATGTGCTTCTAGCACTACAGTGCTTCCAGCACTACTGTAGCTTGACATACCTGTAAATCAGCAAAGCACAAATTAATCAGGCATACATAAATACACAAATTGTGGAGACCCAGATCTTCCAGTCCCTGCTGCGAGCTGTCTGCCCAGGACCTACGCTATTTGCTGCTCAAGCTATGTGCCTTGGAACATTTGTTGATGTAGGAAGTTGACTTAGAAGAAGTACGAGTCTTCCAGAAAGTGTCGCAAAAGAAGGGTTAAAGCATCAGTCACTCTGTTTTGACTTAAGTCTCTGAGTACCTGCTGTGTTCAGTATTGATTACATTATACATTTGTACTTGTTATTGAGGTGCAGGGAAAATTGAGAAGAAAATAGACAACATAGAAACTTTATTGCTCATTTTGATGGCATAAGGGATGGAGGAATTACATTTTGGGTGATAATTTGTGTAAAATTGGACCCGATAATTGTCATAATTGGTGACGCTTGTTTGTTGGAACGATGATGTTGTGAGCTTACAATCATGTTCTACAAAGACAGAATGGTGAATAAATGGCATTTTGTGCCTCCTCTAAAAGTTGAGAGTATATTATGTGTCTAAAGCCATGGAATGTCTTCAGCAGTGATGAAATATATGTTGATGAATTTTGACCTCTGCTGGCTTGAAAACAAATGTTGACATGTTGTAGACATATGTCTACATTCCTACACTTGGGAGGTTGTGTAAGAAAATGGCAACTTTATCAATGTGTCATTGTGAGGCTGCTTTAGGTTTCTTTTACAGATCAATTAAAAAAAAACTTCAAATCTGATTAAAGACTTTGTACAGCAAGTAAATGCAGTTAATTCTGCATTATAAGGCTGCTTGTTAAAGAAAAAAGCACTAATTATTTTGATGAGATGTCTGTCAGTAATTTGCCCACTTCATTTTAGAGTGACATGTGCAGAAAACAAGATCCCATCATTTTCAAACATGGTAGGCACATTGGTCAGGATGAGTAGATGACCTATATATATTTTAATTTTGGTGTCAAAAGTGCAAAAATCAAAGTCGCAGCAACCTTGGAACATAATTGTAGTTTTCAGTCAATATCAAGCTAACATATACCATACCCTTGATAAGGACGTTGGTCATGATAAGAAGATGAACCTTTTACTTTGGATTTTGGGTCAATGGCACAAAGGTCACAGTAACCTTTAACATATTTTAGGTTAAGAGCATAATTATGATTTTAAATCCCAAATCCATATACTATTGATATTTTTTTTAAGATTATGTGATTGTATCAACAAAACAGCTAGAAATATTCATCTGTCATGTCGATAGCTGTTAAAAACTTATTACTCTGCCACCTTTTGAAGGAGCAACTTCAACATTTGCTGTTGGGCTTCTTGTCTTGGGCAAGACTCCAAGCTACCTTGGGACTCTTTTGAGCCATTAACACCCTTTTAGTTTCTGGCACACACACTTCAAATGATTATTACACCTGTATACATTAACCCTTTTACATGTTACATGATGTTATTGTCCCATGCAGTTTCTTAGTTTATTAACTTGCAAATTTGCAATTGTTAATAGACAATAAAATAATTGATAGAGAATCAGAAACAAATAGTGTAGAACCTGATCAGTTCCTTGTGGATCAGTATATACACTTTCTGCCTAAGATGCCATCAATTGGTGCTTAGCAGGTTAAGTGTTCTGACTAGAAGTCCCCTAGTCAACATGCTGGAACATGATAAATGCTTGGATTGAAAACTCTATGATGAAAAAACAACAACCTAATAACAACAAAAATTATAAGAAATCAAGTGCATGTTCTTTCAATGCCACCAATTTATAAGCCCGCTTAGTCCTTAATCTTGTGCCTTGTAGGGACAAGAGATTGTATTCATGTTTTTTTCCATTTTGCACTGGGAGTTCTACAATGTTTTTATATTTTCTACAAAAAGTATTAGATTTAAAAGAATTTAATTAGAAATGGTCAATTTACCTCAAGTTATGCTCTTTACTACGTTTTCATTTAAAATTCATTAATTTACTGGGAGTGCACCGATACGATCTCTCATGGTTTTCTGTGTTTATTTTGAGTAATAAACTTGCTGCTTGCAATTTGCACAAAATCCACGGCATCTTTGGTTATGGTGTTATTATAGGAACATTAGATACTGATAACCAAACATTTGAATTGTCATCAATTCTTTAAGAATTCTATTTTGTGGCTGCACAGATTATTGTCAGTGTGGATTACAGGTTCATCTTTTTTGTAAGTCCTCTTTTTCCATAGTTAACTTTTTAAAACAAATCAGAAAATGGGATTAAAAAACAACAACAACAAGTGTCTATTGACTCACCTTTTAAATGAGCTACATTTCTCTGGTCCATAACTTTTTCCACATCACCATTTATTCCAAATCTGATTGGTTAAAAAAAGAATTTTTTCCCCTTCAGTTTGTAAATCTATTCCATAACTATTTCCACATCCCCTCTATTCCAAATCTGATTGGTTAAAACTAGAAATTTTCCCCCTTCAGTTTGTAAATCTGGTCCATAACTATTTCCACATCCCCTCTATTCCAAATCTGATTGGTTATAAAACAAGAAATTTTCCCCCTTCAGTTTGTAAATCTGGTCCATAACTATTTCCACATCCCCTCTATTCCAAATCCGATTGGTTAAAACTAGAAATTTTCCTCCTTCAGTTTACAAATCAAATGTTAAGTAGTACCAACAGTATTAAACCATGATACATTATTTTTAGATAAGGAATTATCATATGCTTTCAGTAAATTGACCTGATGATTAAGCTTATAAAACTTTTTTGCATTTGTAAAAATACAAAAGACTATTCTTAGAATAAATATGAATACTTTTTTAATTCTTATAGTTTATTTTAGTAGTTACATAATTTTTGGAAGTAATAAAAAATACATAACTTGGATAATATTATCATTTTCACAATATATGGAATTAATATCAATACCTGAACAATTCTCGGAATTTTTTTTTTTTTAAATCTTGGAATAAATATAAATACAAAATCCTGAAAATGAAATAGCTTAAATGTGTATATAAGTACTTTTAGTCCAGGGAAGGGCAACAATGTGGAAAACAACAGTGATTGATATGTTAGTGAATGTTTGCCAGTATGAACAGTATAACCAACACTGGGGTAGGCTTGAAATACCAGTGTAATGTCAGTGTTATTTCACAGGGTGGCGAAGACCTAAGACATACATATTTCACAGACTATATTTCCCCATAATTTAGAACAATAGACCTCAGTTATATGTCTGTACTAATTGTACTGTTAGGTGTATGAAGATGGATTTTTTCTTGTGCGAAGGACTAATTATAACATTGTACCAATGTCATGTATAAGTTACATTGTACTTGGCGCTCACTGTTAGGAGTCATGGCTAAATTGTATTATTAATCGGGTACTCAATCAGATTTTATATGCAATAAAATATTCCCTAAGAAAGATGTGCCTGCAATTGATGTCTAACATATTATCCAGTGTATGTTAGTGGGCCTACTTTCTGTGAGTTCTTCGTTACTTTACAGATTTACCTTTATCTTGTACAGATGCTACCTAGTGTCAGTAATCATGGAAATATGAAGGTTTAGTGTGCAAACCTACATTGTAGAACTGCCACAGAAGACAATGCCTCTGGTCCCTCTCCCTACATCATCACTGTCTCATTATGTCTAATGGTGGTGTAGTATTTGTTTATTATACTCAAGTCTCTGCACCAGGAGATGTTCAATATTTTTGTATACCTAATAGGTAGCAATTATGAAATTCTGAGAACAATAATGAAAAGCTGAAGGAAAAAAAATGAATTGCTGCAAAAATTATCTGCTCTCCAAATCCAAGAAAGTTGTGTATCTTGACACAAAAGCCTATGCTTAACAGTTATCTTAAATAAGAAAATATCATATGCAGTCAAGATTTTTGTTATATTACTGCCAGTTATTTCCTCTTTGTTTTATTGAGAAAATACATAGGTTTCATTTAAACAAGGAAATAAACCATGTACTTCCAATTTCCTATTACTTTTGTTGTATTGTCAATATGAGTTGTATTTGTCATCACTTCCTCCAGAAATTTGTTTTTTATTCTTAACATGACTAACACAGCTAAGCACATGTGTATAATGCCTAAAACCCCACAAGATACTATTTTTTATTTTATTTAAAGTAATGTGATGTATTCACATCACATGATTAATATTCTAAGTTTGGAGTTATACCAGTGTTTTGAGCAGGAAGGCGGAGAGATGAGTTTGGTGTGCTAGCAGGTAGGTGGAGATATGGGTTTGGTGTGCTAGCAGGTAGGTGGAGATATGGGTTTGGTGTGCGAGCAGGTGGGTGGAGATATGGGTTTGGTGTGCGAGCAGGTGGGTGGAGAGATGGGTATGTTGTGCTAGCAGGTGGGTGGAAATATGGGTTTGGTGTGCGAGCAGGTGGGTGGAGAGATGGGTATGTTGTGCAAGCAGGTGGGTGGAGAGATGGGTATGGCATGCTAGCAGATAGGTGGAGAGATGGGTATGGTATGCTAGCAGGTAGGTGGAGAGATGGCTATGGCATGCTAGCAGGTGGGTGGAGAGATGGGTATGGCATGCTAGCAGATAGGTGGAGAGATGGGTATGGTATGCTAGCAGGTAGGTGGAGAGATGGGTATAGTGTGCTAGCAGGTAGGTGGAGATATGGGTTTGGTGTGCGAGCAGGTGGGTGGAGATATGGGTTTGGTGTGCGAGCAGGTGGGTGGAGAGATGGGTATGTTGTGCTAGCAGGTGGGTGGAGAGATGGGTATGGCATGCTAGCAGATAGGTGGAGAGATGGGTATGGTATGCTAGCAGGTAGGTGGAGAGATGGGTATGGTATGCTAGCAGGTGGGTGGAGAGATGGGTATGTTGTGCTAGCAGGTAGGTGGAGAGATGGGTATGGCATGCTAGCAGGTAGGTGGAGAGATGGGTATGGCATGCTAGCAGGTAGGTGGAGAGATGGGTATGGTATGCTAGCAGGTAGGTGGAGAGATGGGTATGGTGTGCTAGCAGGTAGGTAGGGTGTGCTAGCAGATAGGTGGATTGTATATCCAGTGGCTCTGGCTCAGTTTTTCTAGGTTTTTAGTTGTTCTTGTTCTTGGACCAGGTGTCTGAGGAGACTTAACCCTTATCGTACTTCATGTTATTAATAACCTGTAAAATTTCTTTTTTATCTTACATCTACAAGTGAAGGTGCCTAAACATATTGCTTAAGACTGAGCAGCATATAGTGCATATTCTGATCAGAAGCTCCCAGTAGGGAGCTAGCTGATTAGGATCTACAATATTTACCAGTGCCTGATCAATTAATATATAGCAGGCTAAGAGTTATCATGGGAATAAAGACAATCAGGATATAAGCTGACTAGGTCATACGAGCCACTGTTGGCCTTCTGATAATTGTCATTTCTAGAAGGGTGGCACACATACAGAATTGTCCTCCTCCAGTTTATAGTGTGGGATGTCTTCTGCACACAATATCCAAGTCATTGGCTGAAAGTTCAGTCACATATCAGTAGACCTTATACATTGACTTCAGAGGGTTTTGGTAAAAAATTTGACAAGAACACTGTTACGTTTTACCTGCTAAGCACAAATTAATCAAGTCGTAATGAAAATATCCAGCTATTATTGGTAAAGAAGGTTCCTGAACAAATGTCTGGGTTGAACCATGGTGTACCAATGGAACTCTCTGACTGCAGTAATAAAATCAAATCATTCAGAACTCCTGTTTGGTCTGTGTAAGTTTGACCATATACGTGATTACAGGCATGCAAACAATGGTCAAAACTATTCCATAGTAAATAAAATGTATAACGCATTGGAAATTAGAAAGCAGGCAAGTATTCTGTTGCAAATAAAAACCTCTTTTAAAATATAGATTATACATTGGGACAAAAGTTACATCAGAGTCACTAACAACCCATAATAGAAATTTTATTAAACAGTCAATACTTTCTATATGATTTTGCATTTAAACTTTAGTCTGAAATAAATACTTATATATGCTATCGGATACCACCAAAAGAAACTTCTACCTCTTACACATCTCTGATCTGAATCTAAAAATCCTGAGTGTTCCATTCCTCTTTAAACGCGGGCAGTGGCTTTACATTGAGATGCTGACATGAAACGAATGATTATCATTAAATAACCTGTTTCTGAGCTGCAGAAGGCAGTGAGGCCTCAGGCCTTGTCTGTTGTTCTAATAGTAGTGTGCTCCCCATTTCAACCTTTACCTCTAGTCAATGAGTGATATTTGTATGTGGCATTGTTCCTTCATAAATCAGCATTTAATATATATCTGAATTACACAAATGAATTTCCAGTTTGAACAGATAACAATTTTTATGTTAACATTTGAAACGTGTCTGGACACAATTGACATGTCTAGTCTCCTTAGACATACATATTTTGTTCTGTACATGCACTACTTCCTCCTAGGCATGAATAACTGATGGTGAGTAGACAAGATATGCAGGGTCAATCCTGTGTACTTCTAAAATCCAGCTTTCTCACAACTCTGGACAAGGTCGCAAGTACTGTCTGAAAGATGGATATTTGCTTTCCCGTAAAATGTGTTTAGAATATTGTTCTATTACGCTTTGGAAGCTGCCTAACAGGAGGGCTCTATGACTCTGTCGTTACAGCCTCTTACATTTGTATTTAGTTTTGGTTATAAACAAACAGTAGCATTTGGGCCTCATGAAGCAACAGTTTTCTACCTGTCTCTGGTCAGATATAGTTCAGTTTGTACTTTTATATCAGTCTGCTTGCCAGACTGTTCATTGCATGGTTACCATGCTAATGGAACAAGATTTGTATGTACTCTTTAATTCATTACTTATGTTGATAGGGGAAAACAATTTTTTTTCCATACACAATTAAACATTCAGATGATTATAATAAATAATTGTATTTATAAACAATTTATCAATTTTATTTTTATTGATAATACTGGATGTGCTGAAAATCATCATGTCCCATTTAATATGGCTAACTAGACAGCCTCCATATTTTCTTCAGAGAATCATTATTGAATTAGCTTTTGAATTAAATAGAGCAATTATTTCAGCAACTAATTCATGGTTTTACATTGAACAAAATATTGCACAAATAAGAAACCACTGTATTCTGTTATAAATCAAATTATAATAAGTTAAACTCCAATATTTGAAATAAAGAAACAAAGAAGAAAAAATAGGTAATTATCAATAAAGTTTTGAAATTAAGAAAGAAAAAGAATCCAATTATTTTTTGGAATAAACCCATTATTGTATCTGTAAGAAGAAGGCTCTTTTATTCTTGAACATCAGTTTGATCAGTTTAATCTTTACTATTTATAACTTTGCTTCTCTGAAAAAAAAATTGCACCATATATTTGATACTAATATATTTTTTAGCCAATTAGACCCCAGGGATAAAGACTAATTCTTTAGTATAGACTATGTAGGTTAATTGTTAATGGTGTCCTCTAGAAGAAGTCTTGGTAGAGCTGCGGTAATGTGATCTATTAGGTATATTGATCTACAGTGAGAAGACAGATGCTTGATCCAAAGCTAGCTCTGGAATCTGGCAGTTGTCAACTGTTCCTACAGCAAAATGACACTGTTGGAGGAAGTCTGCTGCTGCAAGAACTGTTTTCTTAGCCAATAAAACATGTTGCAGAAACATACACCTCTGTCATATTGTGCTTTCCAAAAAACATGTGCTTCTTAATAAGGGGGAAAGAACACAGTGTGCCTTGTCATTGGAAGTATAAACTGGTTCTATTGCAATACGGCAATAGCTATCTCTAACAGGGATTTATAGGAAAATAGTTGTTTTTGACTGTGATATGGAGTTTAAAGAGTTCAAGGTAGATGTGTTGTGAAAGACAGTGTTGTCGCAGTATTGTCATTGATATTTTTGTGTTACATGTATACAGGCATTCTGCACTGGCATGGAATGTTCACCGAACATTCTTAGATGTGTTTTTCTCCTGTTTGTTGTTTTTCTATGCATCATTGAGCTATTATATTTGTAGGTTGAAAAGTATAAGGATAAATTAAAATCTTATTTTTTCCATTTGTGTAATTTGTCTTTTGATTTTGTTATACAGATAATGATCATACTTTATATGATTTTATCGCAGTCCATTAAAATATAATTTATATACAAGAAAAAAATTATGCAGAGCCTAAGCAGCTTCACATGCATGTTTGAGTCTTTGATGTTCACATGTTTATATGATGACCAATAATCTACATAAATAACACTAATGAGTTTTGTTAATAATTAATAGAAGAACTGTTTAAGTTTGACTGAATTGTTAAAATAGGTTTAGTTGTTTGTTTTTTCAAATTATCATTATATTTTCTATATACACCCAATTTTACTCTCAAATTGCCAAGGAACCAAATTTTCAAAGAGTTTCATTCATTGCCAGTCTTTGTTGGCACTTTTCAGTCTTAACAGTGTTTTTATTTGTACGGGAGCGTTTTGTACATTGAATGTCTGGAAATTCACAATGAATTGCAAAAGCACTGCAGCAGTATAATACATGTGTGAATTAGTTTGCACAACCTAAACCTATACACAAGTGCCCATGTTCGCGTAGGAATTGCTATATTGTGTTTATAGCAGAAATAATCAGAGTGAACAAAACAGAATTTTCAATGAGAAAATTGTTATGACATATTTTATTGATATTGCCCGATGCACTGATTTTTTCTTCAGCTACCTGTAGTTGCTGTCTTTTGTGATTTTTAACTGAGGGAACAACTATTAAAGTTGATATGATTCATTTTTTGTTGCTGTTGCAACTCCACGTACAAACTAGAAGTACAAACAATAAGTCATACATATATTTATGTTTCTCTTTTAATCTCAAAAATATCACTTAAGTGTTAAAAAACCTCAGCACTTTTGTTTTGCATAAAAACAAATGATGACTCCCCAAATCTGTTACATCAGCCCAGGGTCATGTCCGAAGGCAATTCTAAATATAATGGGTGGTGTTCTCTACTTTAAAAAAAATAAATTTTACAAACAAAATATTGTGACAAAGCAGACAAAATAAGTCTCAGGACAAATATATTTACACAATACATATCTCTTAACCTGCTTGCTACTTAGGCAAATAATAAAAATCCAGATCAGCAAGCTTCTATTATAAGCTGTTTGATCAGGATTTGTACTATTTTCTCTTGGGAGGTTTTCCCACTAAGCTACAGTGCGCTGGTGGTTATACCCAGACTTAAGTCTGGGTTCTTTCTCCACCAATAATAAGCTAGACTTGACCAGTATGATCATAATTGTGTCAGTGTGATGTAACAAAAACAAAACTATTTTCTGCAGAATCTTTAGCAGTATGCTCTGTTATACCACTGCTTATAATTTGTTAGCAAATATCTAAGATTTTGTAGTGCTTAGAAATAAATGAAGAAATGATAAAGGTTAAAATACCCAACATATATTGTCTATATTGCAGCACTGACAATATTTCCATGATAGGCTGTATCGTGTATATTTATGTATATGGTGGTAGTCTAAGGGGATATTGTGATTTCTTGTATATATTGTATATACTGCTATAAGTTTTCATTGACTTAGTTAACTCACCCTTTTACTGGAGAATGAACAGCCAATTGGGAATCATTCTCAATGTTTTGTACTGAAGAATTGACTACTTCAAAATTTGAGAATGCTGATAAAATACATTCATTCTCAAAAATTCTTCATAGCAGAAAAGTGTATACCTAAGACCACGACAAAGTCAAAGAGTAACAAACCCTGGTTTAATGATAAATGCAAAAAATTCATTAAAAAAAGTAGAGCGGCACTTAAGAAGTTTAATATTCATCCTACTACTGCTAATTTAAATAATGTCAAAAATGAACAGGCAAAGAGCAGGTGAATCATTAAACGAGCCAAAAGAACATCTTGGCAGAAATTTGTTTTTGGTATAACCAGTAAAACTTCGGTCAAAAATGTCTGGTCAGCCATCAGGAAAATCCGTGGTAAATCTGCTTCAGCAACAGTAAATCATTTAAACTCTAATGACTCAATAATGACAGACAAAAAGGAAATTTCAGACACTCTTGGTATATGTTTTGCAAACAATTAAGCTTCAGAAAGTTACTCGAAAATATTTCAAAATGTTAAGAATCGGATTGAGAAAAGTAAAACCAAATTAAATTCAAACAATAATGAAAATTACAACCAACCCTTTTCTTTAAGAGAACTTACGGAAGCACTGAATAAATATCATGATACTGCTGCTGGGCTTGATAATATTCCCTATCAATCATCATTAAATTTACTTTTATCTGTTTATTATGAAATTTGATTTTCCAGAGAAGTTCCAAATTTTCGTGGAAAAATGCATTCGTTATTCCTATACCTAAACAGGGAAAGGATCCAACAGATCCTTTAAGTTACAGACCTATTGCTTTGATTAGTTGTATTTGTAAAACTTTAGAATGGATGATAAATAATAGACTCGTTTGGTATCTTGAATTAAATAATTTACTCACAGTATTTCAAAGGGGATTCAGAAACCAAGGCAGTACACTTAATCATCTGGTTCGATTTGAAACTTTTATAAGAGATGCCTTTATCAAGAAAGAACACCTTGTAGCGATGTTCTTTGATCTTGAAAAGGCATATGATACAACATGAAAACATGGATTTTAAAAGATTTAGGTGACCTTGGTCTCAAAGGTCGTTTACCCACATTTATAAGCAGTTTTCTTTCTGTCAGAATTTTTGAAGACAAAAATTGAGTCTACTTTGTCTTCTGTTCATAAACAGGAACAAGGTGTCCAGCAGGGTAGTATATTGTCAGTAACTCTCTTTAACATAAAAATAAATAACATTGTAAAAATCCTAAATAATGGAGTAGATTGTTCACAATATGTGGACAAACAATAACCACCCTACTCTTCCATTTTTACAGCCGAAATTCAGACTGTTAAGCTTTCTCTTGATTTCATTTCAAATCATCCTGGCGATAAATTTGTAGTATTTCCTGATCTTTTGTCGGTATTACATTCTATTGAAAATCTAAATTTTTCCAACCCCCTCATCAGAGAATTACTTTTAAAACTTAATTAAGTTTGTCTTAATAAGAATATTGTTTTCTGTTGGCTACCTAGTCATGTAGGCATCAGAGGAAATAACCCTACTGAGACAGATCTTTGCATCCCCCACTTATCAACCACTTATCAATCAATATATTTTAACCAAATGGCAAACAAGTTGGGACAATACTGTTTATAACAAATTACACATACTTAAACCTAACATTGGTGCCAATATCTCTACTTGCTGAGAAAGTAGGCAGGAAGATGTAGCTCTTACCTGCTGTCGCATTGGACATACTAGATTAACTCATTCATATCTTTTAAAAAGAGAAGTTCAACCTGAATGTGTTCCTTGCCAGGAACCTCTTACAGTTAATCATATTTTATTACATTGTATTAACACAGACCATATTCGGTCTAAGTATTTTAAAGTCAATAACATATACAAACTATTTAAGACAGTATCCGATTCCAAACTTGTTTGCTACCTGAACGAGATTGGTATTCTTAATAAGTTATAATTTTTTAAACTTTGCTAACTTTATACATTTTAACTGTTTAATATGTTAACCTGCTTTCACTTATAGTTCACATTTTAACCTGATAGATTTTTAGTTCTACTCATGTATTTTAGTTTTAACCTGATTGTATTTATTTGTCGTTGAACTTCAACGTATTCGACGCCGTATGACCTATCAAGTGTCAGTGTGCCGTAAAACCCAAAATACAAATACATTACTCACCATTTACTTGCTGGACACACCATTCACATCACCTACATATACCACTTCAATGGTGTTTCCAGCAAGTAAAGGGCTTCAAGAAGCATATCTATATAAGGCATATAATTAGGCCTTGGGTTAGGAAGTAGTGTAAAGCACATTATAGATAAAATAAGACATACTGCTGTTGTTTTGTTGTTTTTGGTAGCAGTACCTCCATTCATTGTTGTAAACTACATTTTTGATGACACTTGGATGTAAACTGGCTGTGTTAAAGCAGATCCTTTTTGAAGAGTTTTCTTGAAAACCTTCTTAGTTGAAAGCCCCTGGTTAACAAAATTTTTGTTATTAAAATGGGACTTGACCACAACCCACACACTCTTTTGATTCATTGATTCAATCAGTGTTATCTCCCTTTACAAGGATAAATTGTTTAGCTTGAATACTAACTTGGTTTGAACAAATCTTATCATGGACCCATTTCGTGCAATAACACAATTTACTGCTACTTACTGTCTCTTTGGGGAGTCTAATGCGGGGGAGAAGAGAGTGATGAAGATATGTGAGGAATGAGCAAAACTAAGAAAGACATAAAAACTGAAGAAGCATTTCTTAACCTGCAAAGTACAAGTGGATCAGGCTTAGGCAAAAGATCAAGATCAGCCATCCCCTTAGGGAGCACATTGGTATATTGGCCCAAGCCTGTGGGACTGTTTTGGGTGAAATTTCAATGCCACTGGAAATTCACCCAATAAATAACATAATTTACTGCAACTACAGTTTATTTATTTATTCAACCCTACCATTTTTTTTAAATATTCATTGGAATGGATACCTTCAGAATGCTGGAAATGAAGCTCATGGTTTCAACACCATGCTGTCTTTGTGTCAGTCAATCAAAATGCTTTTTTTTCATATTAGCCTTTTTTTTGTATTGTCTTGGTTGCATTTACCAGTCAAAATGCTTTATTTAAAAATTAGCCATTTTTGTATTGTTCAGGTGGCATCAACCTATCAAAATGCTTTAATTACCATATTGGTCCTTTTCCATAATATATAGGCCTTGTTTTTTGTTTTTTAATTTCTCAGTTTTCATTAAAAAAAAATCTGCTTACCTGAAACAAACATGACAGAATATGCAATACAAAATATTCAGTAGTTGATTAATACTGAAATACAGTTACCCCAATCATCAATCCAATAAAATTAATTGCAGCTTAAGTATGTGTGTAATGAATATAGAAGTATGGCCTGAAGCACATAGTTGTGCTATTTGTAGTGGAGTTCAGCATGACTTTGATAATTTGCCCAGCTGTCTGCATCATGACTGGCATCACTTGGCGTGGGATTCACATTGTTCACCACCTTACTCACACTGATCACTTGAAGTCACAAGATCATAGAGGACCACTGCCAAAATACCTCAATCATTTCTTCATTGTTCCTCCCACACTTCCACTCTCTTTGACAATCTGGAGGGGTTTTCTGGGTTTATTATGCTGTTTTATGATTTCCTATCAGCATGTAATCCAACTGTGTTTGTCTATAGATAGCTTCAAGCTACTTTGATTTATTCACATCACTCACAGTAGTAGAATAAGTAACCAAATTGCCTGCTATAGCTTGTAATTATCTGTCCAAAAAAATTGTAAAAACTAATGTGTTAAGGTAATTGGCCATACTGGTAGAGAGACTCTTCAGAAAATAGCACAGGTCCTGATCAGAGAGTTCCCTCAGCAAGGAGTGCAGGTCCTGATCAGACTGCTCCCAGCAGATCAGATTTATGTGGATTTACATTATTTGCCTATGTCTCATCAATTTGTGTTCATCAGGTTAAAAGGCATGCAAGCATATATTATGCAGGTAGTAGACTATTTATCAGAGATATCTGTTTGTTTTTGTTTGCCACATGCACCTTGGCTCTGTTACATGTGGGAATGTTGATTCACATTCTGTCTGGTCACAAACATAGATACATCTGATTTCTCCATGAACTCTTCACACTCTGCTTTGGTAACCCTCTCTCTGTATCTCTCTCTGTCTGTCTGTCTGTCTGTCTGTCTGTCTGTCTCTCTCTGTCTCACCCCTCCATCCCTCTGTTTTTGTGTCTGTCCATTCATCCATACATCCATCCATCTCTTTGTCTCTCTCTCCTCTCCTCTCTTTCTTGCTCATTTATTAAGTATATGCACAAGTATCAAGACATATTTATTTAAACCTAGGGTTAAAAGTGTAGATCCAGAATTAAATTAATTCCTTTGGGAGATGGCTGATCAGGATCTACAATGTTTGCCTAAGCCTGATACGTTTTTTTTTATCAGGCTTAAGGTTAAAGACCTTCTGGATGAAACAGACTTCAGCCATCATTGATATCATGATAGAACCTGCAAGTGAAGACAGTTTATTGTCAGATCTTCAACACTACATCTACTGCAGATACCTAACTCTTGAAGGATTAAGGGAGAAAACTGTAATCAAAACTACAGAGTATTTTATGATGTGATTAAGAGATATAGACACAGACAGAAAAATAAATAGCGTCAGCAAATGACTTAGGAGCATAATCATTGAGGTAGTATGGATAGATAGGGTTACCCAGACTGGTCCTGGAACTGCAGATTTTCTGATAATCTTGTAAAAACTGTCAGGTGATAACAATAAGTCTTAGCATGCTAAGAATAAAATTGTCTTGAGTTAGGGCAAGTGTGTAGATTCAGGTGATGCAGCACTCACTGGGAGCCATCTGGTCAGACTTCTCCCTGCTGCTGCTGCTGCTGTATGTGTAAACCTTGATATATAACTGCATGGAATTGTGAACAAGTAACTAGACATTTAGACTATTTATAAAAATGTAGCATGATTAGCTTTAAAAGATACTTATATATTAGTCATTATTATATATTATTATGTACACCTTCTCCAACTGTGTGCTTTTCTCTCCACAGACACCAGCACCAGCCCCCCATGGACTCCGCTGTACTCGAACTCGCGACTAGAACACGAGACTATCCAATACCTGCACAAGTTCTACTGTAAGGACTGCCAGATGGATCAGCAAGCAGCAGAGCGAGCCAAGGCTGAGGCCTCTGGAGCTGGAGATGAGATGGGTAGCAGCGCAGGGGCCACACTGAGCGGGACAGGGAACATGCCTGGGACTGGAGGGGTGGGCACAGGGGTTCAGGACATAAAACAGGAGCCATCACCACTGAGCCCCCAGCAGATGACAGATGAGGTGTCTCTGATGCACACTCTGGACAAGAATAAAGAATGTAAGCTTGAATGGCAAACAATGTTAGTTCAACAGTTGTTTGTGGCTACAGTTTTAAAGTTCTTTATAATTCCAGAAAACTTTTTTTTAATTTTTTTTAAATTAGAATTTATGTTCATTTTCACTATGCTATATTGTGGCGTTTTAAGCACTTTTTTAAAAAAAAAAAAAATACACTTCAGTTGCACCCATGATATAAGCTTTCATAAAACACAGATTTCTCTTGTGCCTGATATTATAAAATAACTTGTAATCTAGTAAGCAAACAACATTTCCAAAGTCTTTCAAAACAAAAGGCTGTTGTAAGCTAGTTTGCTTCAGCATTATGCTTAAGTCACATATATCAATTGGACAGCCCTAAGTCATTGATATATACAAATTAGTTGAAATAAATTGGTGTCACATTCCAATTTAGTTGATTCGTGCAGCTTTATTGTTGAATATTTTTCATTTATTTTATAATATTTACCATTTTAACACTTAATTAAAATTTTGCTCTATTTTATTCCATAAAAATTAAGGATCACTTCAGCATTTTTTTCCCAGCATTTTAGCAGTTTAGTAATATTTTAAAGTATTTCAGCAATTTTAAAATATTTTTACTTTTTTCCCAATTACTAATATTTATAGTATTTTATCAATCTTATAAAATATCGCAATTTTATAATATTTTAAAGTATTTTAGCAATTTGATAATTTTTTATTCTGTTATAGCAGTTAAATAATATTTTATAGTATTTTAATGCTGTTATAATATTATTCTATTATTTCAGCACTTAAGAGGAAGCTAATGATGCGCAGACCATTGAACGAGCTAGTGGACCAAGGCATATATCCTCGTAAGTACATGTCTGCTTTACATATGTGTCCCATAGCTTACACTTGCTTAAACAGTTCATCAGAACCCCAAAGCAAATTGTTTGACATCAGTCACAACAGGTACCAGTCAAAGGTGATATTAATATTGAATATTTATTATAATATCATTTGTCTTTTTGCTCACCTTAGCTTATGGTCCTGGTGAGCTATTGTGATTGCCCACCGCCTGAAATCCAGCATCTGGAATCAGGTGTTAGACGTTCGTCAACATTTTTTAAAGGACATCTTCTCCGAAACTGCTTGCCTCCTTCAAGAAAACTTCCACAGAAACTCCAGTAAGCATAGGAAATGAAAAGTTTTTTCAAGAATTTCATCCATCAAACAACATGTGTTGCCAGAGGCGTGGCCATTTTCACTATATGACTTTATAGGAAAACATTGAAAATCTTCTTGTCAGAAACAACAAGAACTAGAGCTTCGATATTTAGAACACATGTTCCTTGGGTGGCCCTGTTAAAATAGTTATGATCAGTCAGAAAACATGGCTATGTAGGGAAAAAATGAAGTCGATTATTGAAATGTTGCTTGTGTAAATGTATTACAGTTATTCTGGTCTGTTTAAACTTTGCTGATATTCCTTGCTCACTCTTTCTTAATGCTAGGTGCTGTAAATCTGTAAACAACAGTAATGAGTTGTGAGTATACATTAAACTCCAACATTTTGTATATCACACCAGTTTTAAATGAATTATCTTCTCTAAATTGGGAACACTTATATTTCATCCATTGTCAACAAGTTTACTCCTGCTTTTTATTGATATGAATAAAATACCTGTATGTAACATAATGTGAATAAAAACAACCTTAGCTCAGTAGATAAATATAAACACAGTTGCCATTCACTTGTCACAGATGCCATTAACTTTGTCATGATAGGCAGGGGAACTTTGACCCAGGGAATTGGGCAATGTTATTAAAACACTCAAGTATAATTATTGTCTTATTCATCCTTATTAAGCTTCATTCATGTATAAGAAATATAAAACAGATTTTGATAACATGTAAACACAAAGGTAACAAGAAATTGCTAAACACTCATTACAAAATAGTGCAAGGCCTGATCAGACAGATTGTTGCAAGAACTAGCAAATGATAATCTACACATTTTGCTTAAGCATGATCAGTTAATGCTTAGCAGTCAAAATCAAATGTTGACAACTTTGGCAAAGTTACATAGCCATAACTGATTGCCTTGTTACATTGCATTAAAAAATAACAAGTTTGGCACCATGACATAGACATAAATGTTTTATGGCCTTGTTATATTGCATTCACTAATGCTTGATGAATTCTGTTGGTATTTATTGTCATCATTTACAACTGTTAGTAGTGTTGTCAATGAAATTATACCTGGCTTTGGGTGGTTAAGTATCCACATGTTTGAAACCTGTACAGGGTGTTCGGTAGACTCTGAACTAGAAGGGTCATTGACCCCTCAGTCAAAATTTTCAGGGGTCAAATTCAAATTTCTGAGGGTCATATCTGTTTGTCTTGTAGCACATCATAAAGCGCAAATGTGCTGTTATATCAATGTTGATTGTGTTTTATTATTTACAGTTAGTTAATTTTTCTTTTTTTAGAATTTAGGTTTTTCTTCAGATCTTTTTCTCTTTATGACATTTAATTCATCATTTTTTGTGTATATAATTATTATTGTATATACAATTATATCATCAACGATTACATTTTGTATAGATAAGCCTTGATGGGAATTATTGATATTTCTAAGAGTTTGCTAGGGACAAGTAAATGAACAGAATATTGCTTAATAGTGTTTTTTCTGCATCTCAGTTATGACAATCAAATAAAAAAAACAAAAAACATATCAATTAACATTTTTACATTGTCACCGTTAAAAATAATATTGCTTCTCAAAACTGATGTCACTCTAAAACCAATTATAAATGTAAGAGTCGGCGTTCTCGGCCACCCAATAACGCATATTTCCTAACTAAATATATATCTTAAGGCACCATCAGGCAAGACAACAAGAATCTGGTTTTTAGTACAAAATGTACTGTGTCAAATTGTAGTCTGGCCTCAAAACTAATTTTGAAATATCAAAATGTCAAACAAGCTTTTTTTAGCCATAATTTCAACCATTCAAGTAACAAGTACATCTTTCGTAGATACGATCAATCAATTTGCCGTATTAGTGTGCATAGTTCTAAATCGCTGTCAAATTAAATTTTTGGCTTCCAATATTCTGATGTTCATTTCACAGCATTAATGAGTACCAAGCCTAGCTGTGCATAGCTTTGGCATGTCATGGCTTGCTTGATTTTAAATATGTTATGGCCCTTGGTTATTTTTATTTATTTAATTTGTCTGTGATAAGTTTTTATGAACTATTTGACAGATTTGAACAAACTTTAAATTGAATGTCAACACTTCATCTGACAAGATAATATTACTGTGGCAGTATCGGGGCATGGAAGGTTTAGTTTTGATTCTCCTACCATTTAGCAGAGGTTGCAGAAAAGAGAGTCATAACAGCCTGTCACTAACACTTCATTCAAACCTTTCTTAACATAAACTTTCTATGTAAGCCTCAATTGTGCTTCCTTGAACACCTGCCAAAGGGGAGTCCAAAATAAATGTCATACATATGTTGCAGAAACCGACAACTTTAAAACCATCAGGCTCAAAGGTAGAACTCAAAGGTGAATGCTGCTGAAGGGAATATGTTAGACATATACAAGTCAAAATGAAGTGTCTAAATACTTTGTTACATAGAGGACATACATATGCCTAGAATTTGTAACTAATAATAACTAAAATGGGTACAAAGCATAGACAATGAAGCCATAAATCACTTTTACACCCAGATATGCTAACACATGGGATTAGTTGAGTGTCATAATTTTTTCAGTTTTTTTTTTTCCTGACATTTTGGACTTTTGTCTCATCTGCAAAAGCCATTACTGTGACCTTGAACCTGAAAAAAAGATATTATTTAGGTTAGTGTTATGAAGGTTTCGTGCAGGTAGACTGTCTTCATTTGTTTGCACCCACTTTGAAGTTTAAGGGATATACTGGAATCAGGTTGACTCTACGTTTGTCAGCCAGTTGCTCAGTTTTTCTGTCTGTCTGTCATTGGGTCAGTCAGCTGTCAGAGTCGGTCCCTTTTTCCTTCTATCCATCTTACTGTCTGCCTGTCTGTAAATATGTCTATATATCTGCCAGTCTTTCTTTTTATCCATGGACACAATTTTGTCCATCCCTCTTCTGCTACACCAGGGCTAGAATTACAATTTTTTTAGGGCAAGGCAAGTGTTGCCTTGGACAGGGCTAATATTTTTTGCGCACTAAGGCAAGTTGCAGGGAGACCAAGGCAAGTATTTCCCTCTGAAAAGGGGCACAAAGGCTACTTCAGTTTTTCATCGAGTTTTAATGTAATTTCATGTCCTCTTCATTTATGATGCATTTTCTTGGTGAAGCTCTGCTCTAGTCATGCTAGTAAAAGAAGCCTTGAAGGCAGGAATGGAATCAAAGGGACTGTTTTCATTTTCTAGTCAACTGTCGCGGTTAACATGGTTAGTTAAACTTTCAGCAGTACAACTTGCCTTTATAAAAAAACTAATACATCAATTCCACAACAAATAAATGGACCTTTTAATATTGGCTATTGACATTCCATTTTGATTCATCTTTCATTTCCTATCAACTATCCTATAGTTTATTTTGCAACTACGCTGAAATCACTGTATCAGAACATTTGTTTCATTATAAACATATATATCTTCATGAATTCTTATCATAAATAATAAAAATTACAAGAATCAAAACACGTGCGTGGACTGGCTTACACACCTCCTGAGAGAACCAATCAGCTGTGCAGAAGAATGACACACCTTCATCTCCATGGCAATCTTCTCTCATTATAATATTCTGATGGACAACCTACGTGCACACTATGTTATAATTTATGTCTACATTGCAGCCATTCACATTCAAGGTACATGCACATTGAGCGATGCCACCTTTTTATGGCATTTTTATACAGTGATTATGTATTATTCTGACTTCAAACAGACAAAATATTAAAGCTTTATTGTCCTGCATTCAATATAAGTCACGATGTTATTCAGCGTCTAAGTCTGGCGGGGCGGGGGAGAGAGCAGAACAGCTGGATGACATCACACTAAACGCCATGTAATCGACATGGCCTTTGACCCGCCCGCCATTTGCCTGCTGATTTGTATCACAATAGAACTAACGGTACCTGCGCTGATCTGTATGTTCAGTTTAACTTACCGAAAAAATGATGGAAGCTTTTGGCATTTCGATGCAGCATTCGCTATATCTGCCTGCTTTCTGTTTGTTACTCTGTCTTTTCGTGGCATTTCTTCTTCAAAAAAAAAAAAAATGCTGGCGTCGAAGGTTCTTTGGACAGGAAATGCCGGGGATTACCGGTGATCATCTGCTTATCAATCGGTACACATCGGAAGGCAGTTCCAATCATAAAATTTACCCCATGTCATTACACTGCGATTGTAAGTGTTGACGTGGGAGTGGACACGTTAGAAACAATAGCCAGTAATTCGTTGGCGGGTAAATGAACGTAAGAAGCAGGAGGGGCTAATAAAATTATTATGGGATGCGCTTTTGAACCTCGTTTCTCGTAATACTTACGTAGTGGGAACTGCGTCCTTCTCTACTGCGCACATGGCCAGTGACAAGGTAAATTTGCGCGGCAGTGTCGGTTTTCGTCACTTGCTTTATCATTCGTACTTACTCGACAACCTCCGGCAAGCTTCGGAAGATAGTTCATCAATTTTGCAGCGACATTGTCACATAGTTATATTCGAGTCAATTTCGTAGACGAGGTGATCCGAGTGTTGCTTTATATTACTGAACAACGGCGAAAAAAGTCAACAATAGGAACTTGTGTTCGTTGTTTACATGTAATTTTATTTCATAATAAATGAGGGCACTGGTGCAAAGAGGGAGGGCATCCACGGCAACAATGTTGCCGTGGATATTGGCATTATTCTGAGGGCATTACGGCAAGTAAGGAGGGCAACCACGGCACGTGCCGTGATTGCCGTGGTGTAATTCGAACCCTGCTACACTACTTTAAAGCGAATCAAACCAGAAGAAATTGTAAGTTGAATGAAACTAGACTACAGGTGTAATACAGTCTGAAAAAGTACCAATGTTTTTGCCATAGGGCCAGAAAATTGATAGGTAAAGCTGTTTATATACACACTGAAATCCTAGCCTGCTAAGAGTGAATGGACCAGGTAAGAAAAAGTCTAGATCCAGACCAGCCAGTTCCAGCACTATTTGCTTCTAAATCTCCATCAGTACATTGGATAACATTTGCATGTGACTACACAAGTAACTAATAATTTAGTTTGGGTTATTAACAATTTGTAGCAGACTTAGGGCTTAGATTTCATTTTTTGCTCTTGTCTGATAATTTGAGAGAAAGTTGAAGCACATTTGTTGTTGTCATTGAGACAAGCCTCTGTATCAGTGGGGGATAGAGGTATGTGGCATGATGATGGTGTAGATGAGCCTGTGCAGATAAACAGGTGTGACATCTCACCACAAGTAGTAGCAGCTATATCAGCTGCAGTGACAGATGCTGCTGATACCAGCGCCCTCCCACAACCATCAACAGTAATAAATATGTCTCAATACAGTGGTGATGATATGTGTACTTTACTAAGACATCATGTTTATAACACTTGGCTTGGGTCTTTGAATTTGAATCTTAAAATCTTAACCCATATCATGCAACCTTTAATTTATAAGCAAGATAAAAGCAACTAAATGCATTTAGGAGACAAGATGTATTGCTCAAGATGCAGCAACAACTAGTGTAGATTTAGATCAGACGTTTCCCAGCCAAAGCCGGCTAGTCTGTATCTATACTATTGGCCTCAATGTGATCCACAGTAGGATAATAGAAAAGTTTTTTTGTCAGTTTAAGAAACATTTCCTTTGAAGCACATAAATAAAAGTTTTGTAGTTTTTGGAAGCAAAAAATAAGTGTTTACATAAATTATAACACTGAACACTAATTTTTCAATAAAATTCAGTATCTGTTAAAGTGAAAAGAGAAGAAAAAGACATATATACAAAAATAAAAAAAAATAAAAATGCTAGATTTGTATAGGATTTGAACTGAGTACCATTTAAACGACTGTGCCACTGAGTCTTGTTACATGCTTGTTTCTGTGTGACCAGCACAATGTTTACTTCCAAATTTCAACATCACTGTTATTATGATTTTTAAGGGTTTTAACTGATGTCATCAGTTCATTTGGATTTTAGTTGGGACCAGTAAATGGTCCATCATTTTTAAATAACAGCTTTACTTTTGAAACTGATACAACTGTATGCTTCCGTGAAATGAGACAGACAGAGAAACACATTCTATGTAAATATTTCTTTCGAAAATATTTGTTCCACATGCCAATTTATCAGCCATGTCGAATGATTTCAATGAAGAATAATTGTGTAATATGTACATTGGACTTGCCTTGGTAATATAAGTGAGTAGTATTGAAAGCAGCCTTAAATGTCTGGAAGTTATTGTAATTGTGTTCTGGATGTTTACTCTGTGATGTTGACATGGCAGCTGAAGATCTAGTCATTTTAGTTTATGTTCCTATAATGATGAGCTGTGTAAGATATATTTTTCTATAATGATTAGCTGTGTAAGATAATGTCTTTGAGAATATTTGCCTTAAACAGTTCTTGAGTGTAGTGTAGAACTATTCAGTATTGGCAGCCCCTATAATTGTAAGAAATCATACATCACTGCAGGGACTGGCTGATCTGGATCTACATGCAGAACCATGTAGCTCGTGGCCAAGCGGTTAAAGTTGCTGACTTGTAACTTCTCAGCCCATCACCATGTGGGTTTGAGTCTCGGTCAGGGTGAAACTTTCATCTGAGGGGTTTTCTAGCTAACCTTCGGTGCACTAGTAGTTCTACCCAGACCAAAAGTCTGGGGTCTTCCTCCACCAATAATTAACTGGACATTGTCAAAATGACCATTATTGTGTCAGAGTTTTGTAACTAAAGAATTGAAATAATTAAAAAAAAATGTTCAAGCATGCTTAGAGACTGAGTTGAATGTATAATAAAGGTAAAGTTAACTCAACTCTTAGCCTTATCAAGCAAATGGTGTAGGTACAAATCTGCCAGCTCCTTCTGAGGGCTGTATAATCAGGATCCTCACTTTTTGTGCTGTTCAGTCTCTAGAAATATATCAAGGCTTTTTAGCGTCGTGATGTAAGAAGAAGAATTAGTTTATAAACAAAACGAAGCACAACAGGAAATAAACCTTTTTCTATAGGAGTTCAGTTTGTAGTAACTTTTATTTGGTTGTTGACTTTTTTTATCTGAAATGGCTCCAGGTACAGAAGGCCTTGGATTCCAAACCCCGCCAAGACATACCAAAGTCACAAAAAGTGGTAGTGGTAAAGCTCCCATGCCAACACTCAAGTAAACAACTGGTCAGCTCTGATTCAGGATAATATGGCTGGCTGTGGCATCATGTCAGATGTTAACTTAGTGAAGGCAGCATTTTATCTGCTTACTGAACTGTTGCTGGGACAATAAACCCCCAAAGCAACTTTCTGTAGTTATTTTTGCCTGGGCAGATGAAATCGGATGAGCAGAATACCCTATGTAAATGTAGTCCATCCAGTAAGAGCTTGTTTCTGACAATTTGTCAATGTGGACAATTATTGAGTCCTCATTTTCTAAAATTCCATTTAACAACTTTTATAACACTTGGCATCCTTTTCATAGCATGATGTGTCATTATGCCATATAACAATGCCTTGTGCTTAGAATATTATTTTTTACAGTGATGACTTCAAAGGTCATATACATACAAACCAATCAAATTTTGTTTCATGGAGTTATGAGAAATACAGAAAAGTTTATTAAACACACAATAAGGTTTGTGATGCCAGTCTCATTATATTTAAAACAGATGGAAATAGTCTATTACTGTAGCATCATCTGGATTGGGCTAAGAATGTTATGACATATAAATCATGATTCATGATATGTCATAATAAGTTTCATACTATTGTTACATGGATAATGTACTGTAATGCCTTCTTACTGTATAACCTCTCATAGAATGTTACAATACCATCAGCCTGGAGCAGCAAGATCTTAGCAATTATCATGCTATATTTATACACCTTTATAATCAATGATAATAATTCATAGTTGCCTTCCAACATCTTTATGTAAGGTTATTAGACACATTACTTGAGACTTTGCAGAAATATTGCAGATCCAGATCAGACAGCTTCTTGTAGGAGATGGCGGTTCTGGAACTGCACTTATTAACCCTTTGCTTAACTTATACTACTTTGGCAATTAATGTAGATCCAGACCAGCCAGCTCCCAGCTGGGAATCTCTGGCAGTATGTCTAGGCTCCTTTTCAAGTCACTGTAAGAAAATGACTTAAAAGTTATTTGGGGTTATTAACAAATGTAGCATGCTAAGGGTATGATTTTGTGCTTAGCAGGCTAAAAGTTAGCAATGTCTTATTGCTCATAAACCCTAGAAAACAGTCAAAGCCTTTATAACGATACAGTTTTAGAAGTTGGGGAAACCACATGCATTTTGGTTATTTGCAATAAAGAGACCATTAATGAAAACTGTCGATGAAATAATTTCTTGCACACTTTGATATCATAAGATGACGAGTAGAAAAAAGGAAAAAAAAAATATGTTGTATACTCATTGTTGCTGTCAAGTAACTTATTGCTTCTTTATGCAATGGTTGAAAGCATTTTCGTAAATGTGTTTATTGTAATACAGTCAAGATAACTTGTTAATTCAATTAAGGGTGGCATAATTATTGTTAGATATTAGTATGCACCTCTTACAAGGCATCATAAATTGGCTGACATTGCACAAACGCTAATAGAATAATCGTATAAACAGTTGTGGGTGGTAACTCATAAGAACATTGTCGTGACATCTGTTTCAGCCAACAATAACATCTCTTTTTGCCAACTTGCATAAAGAAAATAAAAAGTTTTGCAAAATGATGAAACTATGCAATTGTAATATTGTTAGAATCTATTTAAATATGCTTATGGGCCACCAGTGGCATAGTGGTAGGTTTGAGTCACATTCGGGGAGAAGTACTTTTTGTGGGAATGTCTTCCAGCTGACCTGCGGTGCGCTGGTGGTTCTACCCAGACACTTGGGTGTCTTACTTCACCATAACAGCCGGACATCCCTATAATGATCATAATTGGTCGCTGCAATGTTCTCAAAAACAAAACAAATCTGCTTGTATGTTACAATAAGTGTAACAAATTCTTTAACTAATTGAGGATATAACATACAACAGTAATTAAAAATCACCATGCACAGAACTTCCACCTCCTTACAGGCATGTCTAATTGGTTTTATTTTAATGACTAAAGAAGGATGATAAAATACCTCTGCTGAGGTATGTTACAAATATAGAAATTTATTATTTCCAGAAATATTGTGTTGAAACTAATTATTGTTCCTGAATATGGCTCAAGTGATATGACCTCAAAAGTTAGCGCTGCAAATTGTTGTGCGCTTAACGGGTTCTTGGTGCTTCAAGCAGATTTGGGAATTGATTCCACTAAAATTCACTAATGTTTACTCATTTTCACAGATTTACATGCATTTCCACTAATTTACACTTAATACCAGTGTCTTACATTATTTTCACTAATTTTCATAGTTACATATAAATCTCCTGTATAACAATTGTTTCCACTGATAATATACAATTCCACTGATTCCACAAATTCAACTGATCTATCCTTAATTCACTGATTTCCACTTATATTAGTAACTTGTGGACTCAATGTATGAAAAGCTTGCTGTTGGTCTCTAGACTTTACATAATGTTCATGTTGAAAGAAATGATTCCCCATTTGATTTATGTTAAAAAAGCAACATAGATAAGACTAGTTTGACACATAGGTGTTTATTACAGCAAACCCAATAAATCGTTTTGTGTGTTGGCAATAAAACAGCATATTAGTTTGTTCATTTGTGGTTCTTTGAGTTACCAAGAGACAGTGTTTATGTAAAGCTGATATAGTTACAGTTGTATGTTGTTATACTTAATTAACTATAATTTACTTCTTTATTGTTATCTTATTAAATTGCAGAATTTCCATGAATGCTGATTATCTACTTAACTGGACTTATTTTAAGGATAATTTAGGCTCACCATTTATGTAAAATTTGTTTTGTCTTTTTCAGCGCCAAAGACACCCCTAGCATTCCTAGAGCAACGAAAAAGTCTTGAACGAGCGAAGGTAAGTTGCATGGGGAAGAAAACAGCATAGGTGTCATAACATTGATGTCAAGTAAAAACACAACCTATTATCCTCCAGGACATGTCCAGGACATTAACCCTAAGCCTGTTACCATTGTTACAAAAATTATTCTAATTACTTTTACTTGCAAACAACTCAATCCATTGATAACAAGATGTGTTAATAAAGCAGAAAATAGTGAGAGGCCTGATGAGATAGGGCCAAAATCTGCCTTTTTTGTCCTAAGAATTCTTAGGGTTAATATGTCTGCACCAGACACATAATTCCGATTTGGTGCATTTTCAATTTGCACTTTAAGCTCTATCCTGTTTTGCTCAAACTGCAGGTACTTCTTGTCAAATGAATTTCTTTGTATATTCTTTCTAAAAGAACTTAACATACTAAAAAAAAGACAAATAAATTACATACAGTGAAAATGTTGTTTTAAAAAGCTTAGTAATTAAAGTAAGTTACATTCATTGTACCATAATGTAAAACTAAGCATGCACCTGTAAATTCTAAATAGATCTTGTTTGTTAATACCTGCATGAAATTGTTTTGGCTATTAACTGCTAACTAAACTAATTGTATTGTCAGTCACTCAGCAGCAAATAGTGCAGAACCCAATCAGACAACACACAGGAAGTGCTAGATGATCTATATCTACACTACTTGCCTAAGTCTTGTGTACACAGGCTAAGAGTTAGTATTCAATTAAGATGTTTCTGTGTAGCAGGGTTGGGTATTTTAGGGTTGTTTGTGCAGCAGAAATAGCAATATTTCCTCCATTGTGCCCCTGATTATTACCAGCTGCGGCTCCTATCATGCCGACTTATCTGTCCTGTCTGAAGACAACATGTAGAATGAGCAATAAACCCTTATTCTGCAGTTGTAAGTTATGCATACACATTTCTATTTATTTAGTTATTGGGTGAATGTAAATGATAATATTGCTAGTGCCTTTTCCTGTGGAAAGTGAAGATCTAGGTCATTGAGCTCCCAGCAAGATGATCTAAGTTTACACTTATTGCCCATGCCTGATCAATTCTTAGTGAGTCAAGAGCTTATCCAAGATCCTGCCTACTGGTCAGGTCAGACTTTCGGCTTCTGGAGGTAATAGATCTCATATGTAGCCCTAATGAGGTTGGTCATCTACATGCTTGGGTACACACAATAGGACAGATTGACCTTTACCCCTTTTGCACTTCTAAAACTTCTCAAAAGAACAATCAGAGCCCCTTTTGATCAGTAACTGAACTCAAATTGTATTTAAGCTGATTTTTTTAATTTAGAAATTTAAGCATATTTGTACTATGCAAAAAGAAAAATCGGTAATAAAACACTATTTGCCAGTGAAATATTTGGTGTAGGTTTGCTAACTATTCTGATTCTCTTTGTCAACATTAGGTCAAGGGCTGAGACAATTGTATTTTACCTCTTTTAATTTTACTTATTGTTAAGCAAAAATTAAAATCATGTTATTTTTACTTTACAATAGTTCAAATACCAGAAAAAAATGGGAGACCTTTGTGATATACAGGAGAAGGAAGTGGCTGTACAGATTTAAGGATTCTCTTACAAGACAAATACTCTCATGTAAGAAGGTCTTCCAGCTAACCAGAGATGCATGTAGTTTTCTAAGTACCCTTCCAGCAGATACAGCAGAAGCCAACATTATATTCAGTATTATGCAAGTTTTATATCAATACAAATAATTTGTGACAAGTAAGAGTTATACATGTATAAAATTGACAGCTTTCTGGCTTAAAAGTCTAATCTGAATTTTACATTTCACTTGTTTCGTCTTTTATCCTGAAGTCAGTCAACTAGACAGCCTATGAAATTACATTTTATATACAATACCTCCCTTGATACTGTTTGCAAGTACTGGTAACATATATAACATATATTCAGCAATTAATAGATACAGGTCAATTTTAGACCTTGTTCCTGATTCAGGAAAGTTTTCCTCCTTTGAAGTTACATTTATCTGTATAATCCAGTTATGACTGACAATGCCATAGAACCAATGATAGTAGGAAACAATTACCCCTGTCACATCAGATTGCACCTTCTTTGATACAAGAGTGTCAAAAGGAGGATAACTCTGGCTGTATCATAATAATATCTGACAGCACATTGTCAAGGGCAATAGACTGGGTAATGTGTTCATCCAAAGCTCCAGACAAAGTATGTGGATTGTTTTCATATTTCCAATGTTCATTCACTGATTCAGCAGGTAGATCTTTGATAATCTATGGTAGTAGGGTTTTTGTTGTTGATTATGTTGATTTTTTAAGTAAGAAGGTATTTTTGTTTACACTAGCAAAAAATTACCTAAATGACCATATTTAACATATCATCGCAATGTAAATGTCAACTTTTTTTCCCTAGAGATACAAATAAAAACAAATTTGTCTTTAAAATTATTCCATCTGCTAGCCGGATACCATATTGTGCTATTAAGATTTACAACTCTCATGCCTGAGAAACCCACTACAAGTTGTTATTCATAAATCCATTAATATGATGTGGGATCACTATATCCCACCTCATGTGTAGTTGCCCTGTCCTTCATTCCTGACCTCATTCTGGTGCCACATACCCCATCCCAGCCATGCCATATACTGTCTCTGGTCATGTGTCGGCCAGATCTTACTCTTAGACAGGTAGATACAGGCCACTGAAACATGTCGAGGCAAACTATGGGGGTTTATCAGTAAAGAATCACTCTCATTTTGCTTCGTTTTGTTTACAACTCAGTTGTACTTTTAGTCCTCTTCTTACATTAACTGCAAAGATGCCTAGATATATAGCTGGAGAAACTCAGCAGCAAATAGTGAAGACTCTGATCCGACAGCTCCTTATCATAACAGGGTGAGCTGGATCTACACTATTTGCCATCTTAACAAAAACCAGCTAAGATGACTTAAGTGAACTGTTTCTATTATGGCTTTTTCTGTAAGAAAAACAATAAGTATTATTTTTTCACAAAGGTTGGATAAAAAAAGGTAGGTTCATTTGACTTGTACATTTTCAGGAAAAAAAAATCAATCTTAGAATAGTTCTTAGTTGTAAATGTTTTATTAAAGGACATATAATATGTAAGGTATTTTATTTTTAAATTTATGGTTATTGATGGGACACCAGATCTCCTAAAAAGAAGTTCATTTTTCATGCTTAAAAAAATAAACTAAACTATATTGCTGGACATGATTACTATCTCACTGAGACAATACCATATGTTTGCAACTGTGAAGAGAATAAGGAGAATTACGGGATATATTTACCGTACAAACCTGAATGATTTCTCGTATTTTGTGCCTGAGGTAGATTCTGAACTACTGTTATGCTGTAGACATGCTCAGCACTAGCTCACTATCCTCACTGGTACAAAAAAACATTGGCTCATTTTGCAATGTTCTCAAGCTCTAATTACAAATTCCAGAATTATTTTTTTCAGACTCACAGAGACATTTTACTAACAATATAAATGACCAGATTAGACTTATATAGTTGCTTTCAGTAAATACTTAAGAGTAAAACTTCATGATTCATCAGACACATGACTAGAGAATTCCTAGTAGATAATGCATTTTCTGATCAGACAGCTCCCAATTTGAACCAAATCTGTTTATATCCTACTACTTCTAAAAGAACAGAGAAACTAAAAACACAATACATATCATTTTAAAAGGCTGATTCTTGATTTGCTTTAAGATAATTAGCCTTGTATCATACATCATACAGTATGACATGTAATGTTATTGTTTTGAATGTCTGTTAGTGAACTTTTGTGTTCATCATAGAACAAAATGATCAGACTGTGTGTTTTAAAAATTTCTAACCGATCAGAACTACACACTTAGCATAAAATGTTTACTTGTTACTTTTTTTATTGATGGAATCTGACAATTTTTTTACATAAAACATTTAAAAGAAAAAAATATATGGTTTACTTGGAATATGTCTGCTTTGCTTAAAGCTGTTTGTTGATGTCCTGTATTTGTATGGGAGGTGTTATGTAACATTCACAAATTTACTTGGATTGGGTAGAGTGATTTTTCTATGTATAATTGTATATGTATGATAGTTATCTATTTTTATTATCAATTAATGTATGGATTATGTAATCTTTTTCCCATGAATTGGTCATTAAAATATTGAAAAGAAAGAAAAAGAAGTTGTTCATCAATGTCATTGTACATCACCTTCAATATCTTTGTACAGCAGAAATCTACAGCACATCTAAAACAGATTTGGAATAAGTGAAAACTAAAGATTTTCATGGTTTACACTGCATAAAGACTATAGCATGAATTGCCAGAAATCGTGTACAAAAACATGACCTGGTAATCTGTAGAGCATTGGCTCCAGGTATGGGAGGCCTCGCCTTCGATCCCTTGCCCCAACATACAAAAGTCATAAAAAATGGTAGTGGTATAGCTCCCTTGCTAATGCTCAGGCAAATGTAAGGGTAGTTCCATGACTAGTTGGCCCGGTGTCAGGATAATATGACTGGGTGTGGTATCATGCCAAGTTTTCACAGCATGCTATACACAGTGAAGGCAGCACTATACCTGCTTCAAGTGAACACTGTCTCCAGATAACTGAAATACTGTTGTTGGGACGATCAATAAACAAACAATCATTTACAAACATCTGCAAATGTTGATATGCTGCCATGACATGTGTATATATGTGACATAGGCAAAGCACCTTTCAGGCATTTGAAATGTAAAATGGTATAAGGAAAGGGTTCACCTGTGAATAGTTCTAAAAACCAGCCTGTCTTACAATGAGGTCAGTACCATTCTGGCAAAAGGAAACATTGCAGAATGTTCACTTTGATGCACAATTTGTTGTGACAAAAACAAAATGCTCTCAACAATCTTGATGTAATGATCACTCATATCCTGCTTGCATCAATTGGTACGAATTCTTCGTAATATTGCAGTGAATATCCAGATCAGCCAGATTCCATTTGGAGCAGTCTGATCAGGATCTACACTATTTGCTACAAGTCTCCTTCTATAGAAGACTTGTGACCTTTGTATGCAAATTCTTGTGTTGTTTTCAAACAAGCCTTACAGGATAATAGATTAGAGAAACTACTGTTTCTGACAGTCAAAACTTACCTAGCTGGAGAAACCATTATGTTCTGCACATCTTCAGGAAAAGTAATGTTAATTGGGTAAAAACGACCATTTTCTAGACAAATACTGTGTATCCAAGATATTTTTGTAGGTATGGGAATGTAAAGTATGATCTGTCTTGTAAGACAATCATTTGAAAAAGAGGTCGAATCTGACACAGAATCTTGCAAGCATTTCTCTACTTAGTGTGGGCAGGTATTTTTTAGCTGCTCATGAAATAGCAAGTAGTTGCAGCCAGCACTATGTTATTCTTGAATCCTGGAACATTGAGTCTTTCATCTTCTGTGGTGATTTTTTACTTTAATTTTAGCTGGCTGCACCATGGTACATTTATATACCAAATACTGAATCAGTTTATTTGTTAACACTTGATACATATATTAATAAGATATAGTAATAAGTACTTGGCAGCAAGAAATTTAGATGCGATCAGACAGCTCCCAGCCTTGTGCAGTCCTTGTTTAGCAGTGTTATATTTATTTATTTTTAATTAAGGCAAGTATGTTTTACAGTGTAATTCTTCATGTAATTTAACACATGTATTTACTTTTGTTAGAAAGATTTTATAAGTTGATAGTCTTGTGTATGTTATTTCCCCATGAAATGGAAGGAACTGTTTACAAACCATGCTGCTGTCGCTTGTCATTTTGATGTTAATGTTAATTCTAATTTCATTAAAAAGTAACCTTGACAACAGGCACATTACTTATACCGCTTATACCATTGTTGATGGTAATGATAAAAGTAATGGTGATGATGGTAATAATGATGACGGTGATTATGATGATGATGATGATGAAGTAATTATTATGCTGCTGCTTATTAATGATGAGGTTCAAGATTAAAATGATGATGATGCTAATAATAAGGACAATAACAGTAATGATTACAATGATAGCGATGATGATGAATGAAGATACTTACAATGATGTTGATGATTGTTTTCTATTTCAGATTGGAGACTCGCTGCGGTTCAAGATCCAGCACCGACCAGACAGACAGCAGCTAGTGCAGCAACATATTCTGGAAGGTAACATAGTTACAGTCTTTATTTGTATGTTTGTTGTAAGATGGTCTCACTGGTTCTACCTAAGTCATAAACATCACATACTTTTAATGATAATGCTATAATGAAGTTTTTAATGACATTGACCAATGGCGCAAGTAAGGTTATTGGTAAAAGTAATGTTATAATGATATTGGTCCTATGGGAAATGCTAGGTTATAATGACATTGGCCCTATGGTAATAAGAGTATTATTGACATTGACCCTATGGTAAGCTTTTAGTTAAATGTTAGGTTATGATGATTGTGGTCCTATGGTAAATGCTAGGTTATGATGATCTTGGTACGGTAATAAGGTTATATTGACATTGGAATATAGTAAAGATTAGGTTTTAATGACTTAACTCTTAGGTAAATGTTAGGTTATAATGATATTGGCCCTAAGGTAAAAGTTAGATTATAATTACATTGCCATAAGGTAAACGTTCAGCTACCACAAACTCTTAAGTAATGATGACATTAGCCATTGCAGTGTAAGTTTAGCTACATCCTCCCATAATTGTCAGATTGTGTGAATCTCTGATCTGTAAGGAATGTGTGTCCACTATGTTCTGGAATTCTGCACATCCCACTGACAATTATCTGGCACCCATTGTAGCCATTGTTCAGTGTTTTTGAGAACAACAGCTATAATGCATGTTGTCATGGCCTGTCCAACTATAATACTAGGAATTTAAAGTCTTAGGCTAATAGTGTAGATCCAGATCGGCCAGCTTCAGCCTAGACTTTTAAATGTGCTTGAATGTTGTAAGAGAATAGAATAGAATTTAGTTTTAATTATTAGATAGATAGATAGTTTATAACCAGCCCAATGAAAATGAATCAAAATTAGGTCAATAGTATAGACCTAGATCAGGATTTGAAGCATTTAAATTATTATCAGAACATCTTATTGCCGAAACATGAAGTTGAATTTATAATTGGTTTTATTAAACGTAGCAAAATACGAAATAAAAAAATGAAGCAGGCTTAGTTCTAGAGCAGCACTACACAGGGAATGAGTCAGCCAGGTGTTTTGATACATTCCCCAACTTGTTTCTGAAAATGTCATGTTTCTGCATCACTAGTGCACATCTGATGCAGCAAGTGGCGGTTGTAGCAGCAGAAGTAGTTTAGCAGCTTTGCTTATTTCACAGTCTGCTGCAAGACAAAGCCTCTAGCCAGTGGTACTAATTATTTTATTTACTTCTTATGAAAAATATCTTTGATCATCGCTAGGGCTGTAGACAGGTCTAAGAACATTCTAACATCTAATACCTGATATAGTAAACTCTAGTCGCTGTTTGTAAGTTTACCATTGATGCAGCCAGTTTTATAATTACCTTTTATAACATTTCTACAAATCACGGATTTTCACTAAATCTTTCTTTAAAGAAGTGGATTTGTAGACTTGATTGTAGCAAAGTGCAAGAACATACACCTTTAATGCAGAGAGATGTTTAGACCACATGTTTGCAGAGAACACAATTGATTGGTGCTTTATGCCAATGGGTCAAAATAAAACAAATGTTTATTTTCTGGGGATGCATCAGAGTTCTTCTAATCTATTTTATTTTCTGTCTATAATGACATACCTGGAATTACAAAGCAATGAGATCAGATGTTTTTGTAATTCGTGATCTCACAACAAAATAATTGCTTAGGAAGCTTGGGCAATCAGACATAGTTGTTAAGCCTAATCTGCCAAGAGATTTATTTTCATGATGCTTTTTACATTTTTTACCCACCACACATCAACAGTCTTGACACTTGAGTCAGCATCTGTGTATGTTACTGCTTCTCTATTCTTTCATTAGTTACTCTTTTTATACCCCAAGACAAATCTAACATATTTTTATGCAGGTTAGACATACATGTTGCACTTTTAGGACTAGGTTGTAGTATAATTCATGCTTTAGGGCTGGGGCTAGGTTGTACTTTAGGGCTGGGGTATGGTTGTACTTAAAGGGTGGGGCTATTTTTTACTTTAGGGCTGAGGCTAGGTTGTACATTAGGGCTGAGGCTAGTTTGTACTTTAGGGCTGGGGCTAGGTTATTCTTAAGTGCAGGGGCTTAGCTTACTAGGATTTACTTTAAGGACTGGGGCTAGGTTATACTTCAGGACAGGGGTTAGCTGTAAATTTGGGCTAGGCCTAGGTTATTCTTAAGGGCAGGGGTTAGCTGTACTTTAGGGCTGGGCCTAGATTATTCTTAAGGGCTTAGCTTTACTTTAGGACTGGGGCTAGGTTATACTTCAGGACAGGGGTTAGCTGTAAATTTGGGCTAGGCCTAGGTTATTCTTAAGGGCAGGGGTTAGCTGTACTTTAGGGCTGGGGCTAGGTTATTCTTAAGGACAGAGGCTTAGCTTTACTATAGGGCTGGGGCTAGGTTATTCTTAAGGGCAGGGGTTAGCTGTACCTAAGGGCTGGGCCTAGATTATTCTTAAGGGCTTAGCTGTACTTTAGGGCTGGGGCTAGGTTATTCTTAAGGGCAGGGGTTAGCTTTACTTTAGGGCTGGGGCTAGGTTATTCTTAAGGACAGAGGCTTAGCTTTACTATAGGGCTGGGGCTAGGTTATTCTTAAGGGCAGGGGCTTAGCTTTACTTTAGGGCTGGGGCTAGGTTATTCTTAAGGGCAGGGGTTAGCTGTACATTAGGGCTAGGCCTAGGTTATTCTTAAGGGCAGGGACTTAGCTGTACTTAGGGCTGGGCCTAGGTTATTCTTAAGGGCAGGGGTTAGCTTTACTTTAGGGCTGGGCCTAGATTATTCTTAAGGGGCAGGGGCTTAGCTGTACTTTAGGGCTGGGGCTAGGTTATTCTTAAGGGCAGGGGCTTAGCTGTACTTAGGGCTGGGCCTAGATTATTCTTAAGGGCAGGGGTTAGCTGTACTTTAGGGCTGGGGCTAGGTTATTCTTAAGGGCAGGGGCTTAGCTGTACTTTAGGGCTGGGGCTAGGTTATTCTTAAGGGCAGGGGCTTAGCTGTACTTTAGGGCTGGGGCTAGGTTATTCTTAAGGGCAGGGGCTTAGCTATACTTTAGGGCTGGGGCTAGGTTATTCTTAAGGGCAGGGGCTTAGCTTTACTTTAGGGCTGGTGCTAGGTTATTCTTAAGGGCAGGGGCTTAGCTGTACTTTAAGGCCGGAGCTAAGTTATTCTTAAGGGCAGGGGCTTAGCTGTACTTTAGGGCTGGTGCTAGGTTATTCTTCAGGGCATGGGCTTAGCTTACTAGGATTTACTTCAGGACTGGGGCTAGGTTATACTTCAGGGCTTGGGCAAGGTTGTACTTCAGGGCAGGGGCCAGGTTGTACTTTAGGTCTAGGTTTTATTTTAGACTGTACTTAAGATCTGGGATGTTCTTAGGGCTAAGTTGTACTTCAGGGCTAGGTTGTACTTTATGCTGTACTTCACCAGGTTGGTGTTACTTCAGGGCTAGGGTTGGTTTGTATTTAGGTCTGTGTCTGTTTTAAATTGTTTAATTAGTCTTTACTAAGGGATTTTATCCCTTTTTATTAAAAAAAGTGTAATTTCATTTATTAATGTCTCCTTTTTACAAATGAACATTCTTAGTGTGGAAACAAAAATTATTTATTTTTATTTATTTTAGAACCCATATAAAATGAAAAATAAAAATATATTTCTTCATTCAAATAAAATTGAACTGTTTCTGTTTCAGCTCATATTTCAAGTCAAGATTAAAAAGTTTTGCAAATAAGCATAGCCTTTGAAATATCAATTTAATAGGAGGGTTTTTTTTGTCCTTTTCAGATACTTTTTTTCATGTGCAGAATGAAACCTTTTAGCCCTGCAATGTATGTAAAAAAAGCATGGAATTTATTTTGGTCATTTCTCTTTCAGACACAAACATTGACCCATCGTTACATGAGCGTCAGCGTTTGTTAAAAAAGGCACGGTTAACAGATAGCCTTAATGACAAGTTATCACATCGACCAGGTGTCCTTGAACTTGTAGAGGGCAACATCCTCAAGACAGACGACAAACTTCACCAACTGATCAAAGGTAACCTTCAGTGTGAGTGAATATTGTGTTGTCATATTTGTGTTTTCTTTCTTTTGTTACTTATATTCAATTGTCTGTCTTGATTTTTGTGTGCATGTGTGTGTGTGACAAAAAATAAAGTATATGATAACAAAAACATTGGATTTGATTTTGAATGAGTTTATAATTTCCACTTTATTTATCATTAATGTGTATTTTATTTGTTAGATTGAATTAAGAACTAACTAAATCAAGTAGTCATTGAAAAGTCACAAATATATATAAATTGTTATAGCTACATAATTTGTATTTTTATTTATTTACATAATTATAGCCTGGTACATATAAATATATTTTGAATGTATGTTCCTTTGTACTGCAGATGGTTCCATCTCTTTTGACAAGACAAATGACCTTGAACCAATGGGCTATGATGACAGCAAGTCAAGTGACGAGGCATTTTCGCCCGACCAGACGGACGATTCGAACCTCTCTGACATCAGTACCCCACCTATTGCCGCTGCCACTGATCAGCCAATGTCTTTTAAGGCTCTTCCATTCACAGCCCAGCTGAACTTCTCTGCTGATTCCAAGGTTACCATCCCTCTGTCATCACACACATTCTCCAACTCAACTGCGAGCAGCATCTTCTCTTTGTCCGGTGGAACGGTCACATCAGGGACAGCTGTGTCACCACGGAGCAATGTGACAGTGTCCACAATCAACAACAATAACAATAACAACAAATCCAGACCAAAGAAACCAAAACCCAAGCCACAGCCAAAGGCAAAGGTAATAAAATTCCATGAGTATAAGGGGCCACCAAATGTTGTTAAGAGCTCTCAGCCTGTGTCGCCTAGCGCGGCCGTTAGTGCAGTTAGTGTTGCCCAGCCTGCTGCACCACCCAACAACAACACACAGGAATCATACCATATACTTCTGCAGCAACAGCAGCTGTTTCTGCAGTGGCAGCTGGAATACAACCAGAAGAATATCAACCTGCCAGTGATTGTCTCGTCTGATGGCTCTACTATAACTTCACAAGTAACTTTGACAACAAGTGCTAAATCTGTGGCAGCTAGTAGTTCAGAGTCAGCATTAGCCACAGTGACAACACAGGCAGCCCCTCAGTCTGTGTTCTCTGTCACAACAACCCCTCACCCCACTCACCAACCTACACAGATCCAGCAGATTCGAATCTCCTCACCGGTGATGACCCAAATCAAGCAGGAACCACAACCGCTAGGGCAGCCACAACCACAGCTGAACCCTTCAATCACTCCAGTGTCAAACACTAAACCTGTCATCAAAAGGCAGGCAGTAACAACTACGAATAATGGACCACCGAAACAATACTCAAGCTTGGAAGAAATGAAGGTTGCAGAGTTGAAGGCTGAGCTGAAGAAGAGAAATTTGACTGTTTCTGGGCCTAAACCTCAGCTCATAGAAAGATTGAAGCCATATGCTGATGCAATTATCAAGAGTTCTAGCGATAAATCCCCAAGTGGGTCTGTCACCTCACCAGGAAGCATGGCATCATCAGTTTTTTCACCCCCTGGTTCAGTGCAATCTATCAAATCTGTTGCCTCCCCTCAGCAGTTTTCAGTCCGTTCACCGCTTGGCTCTGTAACCTCACCACCAAGTATCCAGACCAAGACTGTTGTCATTACACCATCAGGCAAGGTGCAGTCACCAAATGGCTCTATAGCCATAACCCTACCAATATCCAACATCTCAAACTGCAGCACAGCTGTAAGTAGCCTGACTTCACCAGGCTCTGCATACTCATCAAGCAGCTCAGTCACATCACCTGCAAGTTCTGCTCTGTCACAGCCATCATCAGTGCTTTCAAGGCCAGGATCAGTCATGTCTCCTCTAGGATCTGTCATAGATGAGACTTTGATCCAGAATGCAGTTTCACCATTACCATCCATCCAGTCTATGCAGTCTGCAGTGAGTGTATCTAACATGACCATGATGCCTGATGATCTGAGTAATCCATTCTCACCACCTCCATCACCTCTGTTTATGGACAATGTGATGACCCCTCTGTCTCCTGACCTGATGGAGATCCATGTATCATCACCAGGAGATCTTGGCTGCAGTGCCAGATCTCTAACATCAGTTGCTTACCGAAGTCATCCTATAGGACTGGACCAGATTCCATCCAGACCTGCTTCAGCTGCCTCCCTGGCCACCTCTGATATGGACCGGCTAGATGAGATGTCCATGGACGTAGATCTGGACTTGACTCAGACACTCGGCTCCTTGCCTACCCTCACTGTGTCCATGAGCCAGCCTATTCCTCCACCCCCACCACCTGCACCCACATTCAGCTCATCAACACAGGTCCAGACACAGCAGACAAACCAGATGAAAGGTCCACATCATGAGCAACAGATGCTCCTACAGCAGATTCAGACACAGCTGCAGATTCTTCAGCAGAAGCAGCAGCAACAACAACAACAGCAACAACAGCAGCAGTCTAGCTCACCCCAGCAGGTTGCCACACAGATATCACAAGAGGAATTGTTAAAGCAACAGCAGGAGAAGATAGAAAACTTGCAGAGACAGCTGGAAGAGTCCCGGCTTCGGCTACACTTACAAGAACTGCAGCACCAGCAGCTGCAGCAACAACAACGGCAACAACTACAACAACAACAAAGTGCCCAACAGCAACAGCAGCAGACCATTCAGCAACAACAACAACAACAGCAACATAGTATTCAACAGCAACAGCAGCAACAACAAGTGATTCAACAGCAACAGCAGGCTATTCAGCACCAGCATGCTATTCAACAGCAGCATCAACAACAACAACAAACTATTCAACAACAGCAGGCAATTCAACACCAGCATCAACAACAACAAACTATTCAACATCAACAACAAACTGCTCAGCAGCAACAACATCAAGCACAGCAGCAACAAGCAACTCTTCAGCAACAACAACAGCAGCAGCAACAGATGTCAGTTAGCCAGCAACAGACAAATCAGCATATTATTGTCCATAATGTAATCAGCAAACAACAGACTCAGCAAATGCCTCATATAACCTCCCCACAGCATTCTCAGCCTCAGCAGTCAGTTCACCAAACAACAGCTCCTGTCGTCACCTCACCAACACTGACCTCCATGCCCAAGCCTCTCTCTGCACCAAACCTACAGCAGAAGACAACTAACAGCCATCCCCAGCAGGTGATCTTTAGTGTGCCCAGTGCCATGAATGGTGGCAAGCCTCCAACGATCGCCACCCTGCCCCCTAACATGAAGCAGATTCAAATCCCAGCACATCTGCTCCAGGCTGTGCAGAACTCACATGGGGTCCCTACAGTGATTGTCACACAGAATCCCAAAGCTGGCACCAATAAATCCAAACCTCCTAGCCTAGAGTTTATTAAGAATCAGGCGATCAATCAGACATTGAATCTCAGTGGAGGTAAATCTCTGATATCAGTGTCCACGGCCCAGGGTGGCACACAGCAGTTCATCCTGACCACAACAGCACCGCCACACAAGTCTCTGTCCACAGGACAAAATCTTAATGGATTGGTTCAGCCACCTCAACAAAAAATGTAAGGATGTCTTTGCTTTTTTGTTTTTCTTTTGTAACTGAATAATCATATTTTATGGGACCATCACATCCATTTCTGAAATATAAGATAAAATCTATAAAAAACTACCCAATTTATAGTCTAGCTGGAAACTTGGCATATGATAGATTATAGAAATTGATAATCAGCTCTTGGTGTTAGTTTTACATTTGGAGAATAGATACTTGTACATTTTTCTGTGTTGCTATTAATGCCATAAGTCTTTTAAAAGCATCTGTTGTCATGAAATCATGCAATTTTTTAATTCACCAAAATGGTACTCATGCACCATTTCTGAATTGAGCCTTATTTAATCTGCATGTTCATTGATAGTGATGTTTCCTTTAGTTGTGTTTCCTGTTTATGTACATATTAAGATACTTATGCCCTGAAAGTGCAGTCCTCTTCAAAAAGTTAAACCAAGTGTAAATAAACTTCCATTTTCTTTTTAAATAAATAATGCCATTTATCAAAAAAACAGTTACAGTAAAGTATATAATCTTATTTAAATTTGTTAATTTATACCCTTTTTTGAGCACCCATTTGGCTTCCATTTCCCAGGGCTGCCTCCCTGCCAACATCTCCTGTGGAGAGCTCACATCGACCAGTGTCTCGCACTGGATCAAATCCATTCTTCATTCCTATGAAGGAACCACCCAAGTATGATGAGGCCGTCAGGAACAAACAAAGCAAGGTAAAAACAACTTTCTCCTCTGCCAAGCATAACTTAATCAGGCATAGGCTGATCGTGTAGATCCAGATAAGTCAGCACCCACTGTGGTCTCTTTGTTCAGAATTAGGCCTGTTTGCTGTTGAGTCTCTGGCAAAATGTGAAGTAACCATTGCAAGTAGAAGTAAAAAAAGGACTAAGAATTGGTATGTGTTATTAACCAAATGTAGTTTGAGTGTGACCATGAGTGTGACATCATTGCCAAGGATCCTTCTTAAAAATGTATAGAATAATGGACCATGTTTTGAGGTGTCTGCTGTTTTTTTCAGTAGTGCTTGGTAAATTAATATATTAAATTCGCCTATAAACCATATTGTACATATAAATACTTCAAGTAAAGTTCAGTGCATTGTCATTGGGTAATGACTGTAGGAGAACTTATTGCTTATGCCTGGCAATAAGTTAGAGATGCCTAGAAATAAAGTATGTTTAACCAAATGTGTAATACATACCTGCTTGTCACAAATGCCCAAGGTCACAATCTTCATCAAGTGCTTCCTGACCGCACACATTTCAGCTTTTAACATATGCATTTAGTATTGACTTTGTCTTGGTAATTAACAAAAGACAACTATTTGATGGTATATATTTAAGGAGCTGGTAAGAATGTATGTTGAGCAGTAACTTATTAATAACATGGTATCAATGGCTGTTAGCAGTAGACCCAATCAGACCAACTTTGTTTCATTCGTACATACAAAAAATAATTTTGACTTCATGTGGTAAGACTCTAAATGATCTCATTGTAAACCTTGGTAGGCGTTTTTTTAACAAAACTGAAGATGTGGTATAACAATATTGCCTGCTATGCAGCAGATGTGGTATAACTATCGACCTGCTATGCAGCAGATGTGGTATAACTCTGCCTGCTATGCAACAGATGTAGTATAACTCTGCCTGCTATACACCATATGTGGTATAACTATGCCTGCTTTGCACCAGATGTGGTGTAACTCTGCCTGCTATGCAGCAGATGTAGCATAACTCTTCCTGCTATGTACCAGGTGTGGTATAACTCTCTTCCTGCTATGTACCAGGTGTGGTATAACTCTGCCTGCTATGTACCAGGTGTGGTATTACTCTGCCTGCTATGCAGCAGATGTAGTATAACTCTGCCTGCTATGTACCAGTTGTAGTATAACTCTGCCTGCTATGCACCAGATGTAGTATAACTGCCTGCTATGCACCAGATGTAGTATAACTCTGCCTGCTATGTACCAGGTGTGGTATAACTGCCTGCTATGCACCAGATGTAGTATAACTCTGCCTACTATGTACCAGGTGTGGTATAACTCTGCCTGCTAGGCACCAGAAGTGGCATAACTTTGCCTGCTATGCAGCAGATGTAGTATAACTGCCTGCTGGGCAGCAGATGTAGTATAACTCTGCCTGCTATGCACCAGAAGTGGTATAACTCTGCCTGCTATGCAGCAGATGTAGTATAACTGCCTGCTGGGCAGCAGATGTAGTATAACTCTGCCTGCTATGCAGCAGATGTAGTATAACTGCCTGCTGGGCAGCAGATGTAGTATAACTCTGCCTGCTATGCACCAGATGTGGTATAACTCTGCCTGCTATGCGCCAGATGTTTCTATTCTCCTCATTTTCTATTCTATTTTTCATTTTTTCTTATTTTACACTAGGGTAATATCACTTTTTGATTGACGACATCGATGTCGTTATAATGCAAATCTTCTCATACCACTGTTTAAGAAATGATTGTATTAAATGAAAACTTGTGTCAGATGCTCTATTTATCAACAGATAGCTTAATTTATACTTACACTGGTTAGAAAATGACTAAGAACTAGTTATAAACAAATGTAGCATGTTAAAGTTTACTATAATTGTATGCATTATATCATAGCTGCCTGCTGATGGCGCTGGCCCCGCTCAGCAACCCGGGCTGAAAAGTCAAACAATGGACGATGTGCTGGAGATACTGATCAGAACAGGAGGTCTGTATATAGGGGATCTTGATATGGCAGAAAAATATTTGATTCAGACTTGTACATCATCTTACATCCTCCCATTTACCTTTGTGCATATGTAGTCATAACAATAATCTGACTCGAGTTCTACAAGTGTATACAATATGTACATGTTTGTTAAAATCTGCTGATTACCTGAAGTTTCTAATAGATGTAGCTGATAGGTTTATATGAGGTGCAAAAGTTTAGTTTTATGATGTTAATATGAAGTTTAACAAAATAAGCGTAATTGCTTTTTTGTCATGACTAGATGGAGTATACTTTTATGTTCTGAAGGGTTTAATAAAATAACAAATGATTTTATAAACTTATTATTTTACAGAACTGCCTGCCAGTGCTGCCCAGGAGCCTCCCCCAACACCGAAGACAACAAGTCCATCATCGACAGTGCCAACCATATCTGTGACGCAGGCGGCCCACATGTCATCAACTACGTCCAACAACAACCTGCTGCAGTACAATCAGCCCATCATCTTCTCGTGCCCTGCTTCATCAGTCATGTCCTCCATGCCATCTGTCTCATTTGTGAACACATACATGAACAGCTGCAATAAACCTGTTCTAGGAATGGACTCCAGTGACAGTCTTTCTGAGTACCAGCCGATGAAGGAGGAGCTCAAAAGTGAGCCGCCTTCTCCTGCTGTGAATACAGATAATTTTATTGATAATTCAAACTCAAATGATTTCTTTGATCTAAACGATGTGATGAACAGTGATCTGACTATGGACTGGACTTCTGAGCCATCGTTCGGTGACCTTGACCTGACAGATCCTAGCGCGATGTCGGCCAACCTGGACCTGGTGCCTGGAGAACATGGCTTACTGTCTCTGCCGCTGGCTCATTCTCCATCTCGCTCAATCCACAGCTCAGAGCCAGACCTGGCCAACCTGGGTCTTTCAGAGATGGACACAAACTGTAATATGCAAGTGGATGTGCCAGACTGGCTCGACGTCATAATGCCCAATACGGGGATGACGCCAGTGACGACGTCAGCCCCAATGTCACTGTCCTTTCCTTCAGATCCCATTCTCACTCCAAGAACTCACCAGGAGGTGTTAGATTTGTTTTCTTTTGATGAATCAGACTTAAACACCCCTTCAGATATTTGTGGAGGATCCCATTGGGATAAGCTGACAACGTAGTTGTGGTGAATTACTGGATCTTAGTTAGAGGTTGATAGTGTGATGCTTACAAGCTACGGGATCAAGTAATATATATTATGGAAATATATATATGTTTACATTCAATCTTATTTGGGAATTGCCACATACCAAACACAGGTTAGTAGCTTCCCAGGCCAAGTATTTAAAGCTAAAGGACCAATATCAAGGGCTCAATGATAAGTTTGTACTCTAGCTGAAAGGAACCTTAGGAATTAGATCAGCGGTTGTTTAACATAAACTTGTGTGTGTTTTATACATTTTTCCCCCTCAGAAGTTATTTTTTACTTTCACTATGTTTGTGTTTAGTTGAATATAAAAGTATGTTAAATAGAACATGTAAGAAAGAGAGAAGAAACATGCTGTACTTAGGATTTTTGTCTTTGTTTTCTTAGTCTTATATACATGTGTTTTGGAGCATAACAACACCTTGCTTGTGTATTATTCTAGTCCTACGATCTAATTTGCATGTTTGTGTTAAATATATACCTTGCAGATGTTACGTAAATGTTAGGCATGAATTTCTTAAATTATTCAATGTAAGTGTTTTTAACTAACTCTTGTTACCTAGTTTATTTTGTTGTTATTGTTGGTATATTTTTATTCACCAGAACTTCATGACATGATGAAGCATGACTGGAGTCTAGTTGAGAGACTGTTGTCTCGACTGCACAGACTGAAAGGTTTTGCTGGTGTTTTGTACATATTTGTGTGTAGCACACAGACTAACTTACGTCTAATAAGCTTTGTGTAAAGTTCACCAACGCATGTTGGAAACCTTCTCTGGCTTGTTAGACTTTGATCACTTAAATGGGTCCAGAATATTTTTCGGAATGTTTTTGTTTATTCAGCAATTAATTGATTTGTGACTTATTAATCATTTGTGCCATTTTATCTTCGTTACAAGCAGTAAACACACTGCTAGATCTGTCGGACATTGATTCCCACCTTACTGATGGTCATTTCCATGACGATTTATTATCAGGCCATTACATGATCAGAGGTCAAGATCATTCTGATTGACCTTTCAAGGTTAAAGCTTTGACCTTTCAAGGTAAAAGCTGGTGAAACATGGTGCATTGGAAAATTAACACAAAGAGAAAATTCCTTGACATATGATATGTGCATAGGGTAACAGTGTGTACTGCCACAAACAATTTACATGTTTATTTCAAACGGAAAAAGTGGCAAATTTGTTTAGCTGTGCATATACACGTTGTAATGTTCATACACTTCTGGGAAGGACATTTGCATCATTGATTGATGGTCTATATTAATGGCTCAAGGTGTGGGTTGATGTCCCTCCTATATCTAGCCACCCACAGTTTGCTGTGTTTTGACCAAGCTTTTATCACCTTGTACTAAACGGTGCAGTGAGGATAACCTTTGGCTTTTAAATGCCTTAGACGATGTCACAATGAGAATACATTGCACTTACACATGTTTCAGAGCTATTTATCATTTATATAGAAACAATATAGTTATTTGAAAAATACAGTATTTAATTTTAATTATTTTAAGCGCACATCATGCATTTTCAAATAGCATAGATCGGACAAACCACCTCCGTCTGTGAGCTGTCTTATCGGGATCGTCTCTTTTAGCTTCTTAGTCTTTATATCATTACAACTTCTTATAACATACAGTTAAGTATAGACTATCAAATTTGCATGTAAAAGGTTCATTTTACTAATTGGCTGGAACTAAGTGTATGTTAAGGTGGTTTAAGCCAACAGTTGTCCTGACTCACTTGTCCTTTTGTTTTAATTTTGATTTGCTTAGAGTGAGGCATTCCATATCATTTATAGCATCTCTCAAAACATTGCATGTGTGTTCTGGCAATTTGTGTTTTGTCTCGTACGTTGTAGAAATCACACAGACCGATACAAGGCTATCAGTGTATTACATTGCTGTAGCACTTGCAGTTAGAAACTGGTTTAAGAGTCGACTTCAGGCTACAAACTGGCTATTTCCATATCTGACATCGCAGGAGAGATTACCAAGGACCATGTTTGCTTGTTGTGTCAACACGTTTTACCCATTATGTTTATTTCCAATTCATGATATGTAGCTGTTAATGACTGAACAGCAAAAAAATTTAATTCCTTGCTTAAACATTCAAGCACTAGAACTGGCTAAAAATTTAGTGCTCAAATATGTGACAGATTTCTCATGCATTCATGGAGTGTTTTTCTCAATCTGTTAAAACATCAATGTTGTGCAATGGCCAAAATAAAATAACAAAAGTTGTAAAAAAAAAATTTTTTTTTTTTAACTGCAGGCATTAAATTTTGTACAGAGTAAATGGGACCATAAAACTTCATAGTTAACCATATTTATTTGTAATATTATTGACAAAAATAATAATTTAAGGATTAAATCCTATACCAGTTTTGAATAAATAATATTTATCAGCTAAAACAGACTGGGATAACAAATGCATGGTTATATGCCATATTATATAGCAGTTGAATGGCCAGTGTAACAGTCATATTGTACTCCCATAACTTGGCTGTTTGAACAAATCTTAGATAAGTTTAGTTTCAAAAATACTCGTAGTGCTTTCCTGTTTAAGTGTAAAAGTGTGCCTTAGTTATGTCCCAAAGAAGAACTACAAAATGATCAGTCAGTAGAAGCCCTAAAACAGATAAGGACAAACTGATTATGCCAGGAAAATAGTGCAGCTCTTTATCCAGTGGGAACTTGGCCAACTGATCAGGGGCTGCCCTTTTGGCTGCCTCTTGCAACCTTGTTACTTTTGTTTGTAGTTGTCTGTAAATAATCAGTTGTACAGCATATTGATGGCTGATTGATCTGACTGCCAACTTTAGGCAGAATAATAACTGACACGCACCTGTACAAGTGGCTGAGCAGTAAGTGTCAACAACTTGTAACTCCATGGGGGTTCAAATCTCTCAGCATGGGTGCAAGTCTCTCTCAGCATGGGTGCAAGTCTCTCTCAGCATGGGTTCAAGTCTCAGTCGAAGTGAGAACTTTCATGCGGGAGGTATTCCAAATGACCTGTGGTGTGTCGGTGGTTCTACCCAGACCTATGTCTTCCTCCACTAATAATATGACCACAAAATTTTAAAAAATTACAAGCATCAGAGTGGCACATAGAACAGAACTTACAGTAAAATCTATGGTTTCTTTTGGATTTAAAAAAAATACATAGGGTTACACAACAAAACAACAATCTAGTATAAGCATATAGTTTCAGAGAACACATTACATTGTCATTTTGTCTACTTAGATGTGTTTTGTTGTGTCTTAGTTAAGGACAATTAAATGGCAGACAATAAAATGACCATCAGTCTGAAGCACGTCCACTTGTACTTGCTTACGACAGATTTCATAGATCACACAGTGATGTTCCATGGTGAACTCAATTTCTCTCTTTGATAAGCTTTATTGTGGAAGAAAACTGGAAGAGGAAATATACAAGGAGTTCACGAAGATTAGTCAGAAGAATGCTCAATCATTTCAAATTGATCACCTTCATTTAGTAAAGTAATTGAAAATATATTTCATGCATTGTTTCTTTTGAAATGATTTCTATACCATGCTACGTAATTGACATAAATACATTAAAAGTTGGCAAAAGTAAGCAAGGAGATTGGATTTCTTCTCTATATCAGGAAGATATACAAAGTGGATACAGTTAAAGGAAGCAGGAAAAGCCATTCACAGTTAATTCATAATTATGACCTTGTCTTGTGTTTCTCACTGGAATTGTTAGAATCCCAACTCTTCTAATGAGTCAAAGAAAACTTTGGTCCAGTTAACTCTCTGTGACATTAATTATTCAAAACAAAATTTAAACAAGTACTTCCTTTCTTTTATTATTTCTAATAACATGACTTCTATTATTGGTTAAATAATATTGCTAGCAAGTAGTTCATTTCAAAATCAACACCTTGTTTCATATGTATTGTTGACAAAGCTTCAAACAAACAAAATTTCTTTAGCATTTTGAGATGTCAACTACCTTTATTACCATGCCTTTCACATGTTCTGTATTATTTATTAAATTCTTCCAACATTCTGCAGATATGTGGTAGAACTTTCCTTATTATTTCATATTGTAGATGTTTTACATTCCATTTAGTCCATATGCTTGCATTTCCTTATAACCACCACCTTGGCTTTGCAGTGTTTGCTAAAATTATTTTCATTAAAATTTATCATAATTAGGTAACAGTATATGATAAGTATTAAATTAATAAAGAATATAATTTTTTGACTTTCTATTTGTGCAAACATTGACCAGGCATAGGCAAATTCTGTAGATTCTGATTGACCAGCTAGGAGCTGTCTCATATACTATATCTGGACAATTGAAAGCCAGTATAGTCTTAGTGATTTTGCATGAATGAAATAACAATAAAAACATGCTGGAACAAATTTTAAGAACAAATGAAGTTAACTGTCAGATTTCTATTAATATTCACTGTAGGTCTATAATGTATAATATGTATAATATAAACACACACAATAATTGTATCTACAATATTGGATTTCAGTTATCCTGCCTTTGTTTCCCCACTTTTTCTATTTATGTCCATTGTTATATGTTCATCCATATATTGGTATATATATTGTACTCTTATTTATTAATTGCTTTGTACAAAGCCTTTTTTTGGTTTTACATGTGAACAAATTCTGTATATGCCGTTAGATTGTTTTTGTTGACTGATTGTAGCTACTACTTGGTCTGTACACTAAGATATACATTACTGAGCCCACTTCTAGTAGGCCTGTACACTAAGATATACATTACTGAGCCCACTTCTAGTAGGCCTGTACAGTAGAATATACCTTACTAACTTAGCTACAACTAGGGCTGTACAATAAATTATACATTACTAAATCAGCTACAACTAGGTATGTACAATTGGATATACATTACTAACTTAGCTACAGCTAGGTATGTGCAGTAAGAAATACATTACTAAATCAGCTACAACTAGGTATGTACAATCGGATTTACATTACTAACTTAGCTACAGCTAGGTTTGTATAATAGGATATACATTACTATATCAGCTACAATTAGGGCTGTACAATAAGATATACATTACTAAATTGGCTACAGCTAGGGCTGTACAATAGCATATACATTACTAAATTGGCTACAGCTAGGTTTGTACAATAGCATATACATTACTATATCGGCTACAGCTAGGTTTGTACAATAAATTATACATTACTGACTCAACTACTTGAGATATGTTTATTATGATACACATTGGAGAGTAAGGAGTACAGATGGTAGTTGCTCAGTAACATGTGACTATCGGTAGTGTGATGTAAACATTACAAGCGTAGTATATGGTAGTCTATGTTAAATCTTTATTTACTTAGCACATAAAATATTTTTTTGACCTGTTATATATTAATTTTATGAAACAAACAATCAGTATAATTGATTCATATTCAATGAAATGTGTGTTTACATGATTTTACAAATTACCAATACAAAAGCATAATGACAGTGTCAGATAAGTGGGGCATATTTAAAACCAGGCCTTTTTAAACACTGTGTCTAAATTGCAAGCAATTGCTGCTTCATTTGATTTTCTAGCTATAGCAGAATGCTGAAAAGTCTGTTTATTAATGAAACTCCTCACAAATAGCATTTGAATACTTTTTCCATTATTTACTGTAGACAAAAACAGCTTAAAACTACCTACTATAGTAACACAGTTCTACCCCCATAAGTTACCAGTTTGTTCAGTAGAGGCCTTAATGTAAATATTTTCTTTGTAAAATACAATACGGGCATAATGTGTTTTTATATGATTTTCAAGACTTTTTTTTTGAGACAAGTTAAATGATCTTTTTGTAGATCTTGTTACATTGACTGCATGCTTCCTTATCTTTGTAATGAACTATAATAAAACTGATTAAGGATTGTGATTTTTTTAATGTTGCCAAAAATTGTTATTAGGTTCTTTGTTGTTATTGAGACAATTTTAATGTTTGAAATGAAAAGCAGTATTTTCTAAGGTTGGGCATTTCTGACAATTACAAGGGACTTGTTGCTTGTTTTCAAGGTTTGGATGATACATAATTAACTTCCAAAGTACTATTTTACTTGTGCTGCTGTTCATTTGTTTTTTAAATTTAACATATTGACACATTTTACTTTCCATCAATCATTTAAATTTATCCAGATAAATCTGTCAATCTGAACTGAAATTTCAGTTTCTTTAAATTACAGTTTCTTTCTAAATTACATGTAATCACTGAATGGGAAAAAAATCATGCCAATCGTACCTTTAAGGTATCATAAGAGTAGATAATAGCTTTCACCATGAGTGCTTTTCTTTCCCTTAAAGACCTGTACACACATGCGAAAGGGCCTTCTCACTGTTAAGCATCATTTCGCTCTTCAATACCAGTGTTTAATACAAGTTTGATTATATGTGCTGTTTGATGCTAATTAAGGGTAATGATGTATTATAAAGACTCATGTGTTTCAAATTTATTATTTGTGTGTGGCATATGTTCATAGTTGGCTTGTTCACTTATTATGATGGACATTTGTTCTTTGGTTCTTTGGTCATCTATTGTGTTTAATTCACACTAATAACTAACTTTTACAATAATAGATAAATTCATTAATTATTGTTTTTCCTTTGTTTATAGAACTGTCTAAGTCTAGATTTTAATATTTAAATAGCTTAGACAATAAATACAGTACCATGACCTTAATGAAGTTTGAATGATTTTAAAGTGATTTATTATTAATTGTGAAAGTTGTTTTCAACCAAATGAAAGCATCAACATTCTATTTCATTTGCAAAAGATTCACAATGAAAAATTTAAAATGCCTTAAGTGATTAGCATAATATCCTATTTTAAATCTGAATTTGAACATTCATTTATTATTAGATTGTATTATGCTATACAGTTTAAAATGCATATCATTTAAATTTTAAGTTAATGTTTTGTTGCTTTTTCTGCTTGTTAAAGTTTGGTTAGGTCATATGCCATATTTATTGTGTAAATTTGTTCATATTCCTTTTCATCTATTACAAATGGCTATCAGTATATGCAGACACAATAGTTCATATTGTCATTGATTTTCAATTAACTCTCTCCTTAACACAATTTGATAAGGCTTTAGCAGAACTTGTAGATTCATATTTGATTAGTTTTGCACTGTATGCTCTAGCAATGTATCTTGTTACCTCCTTTGTCAGCAAATACCTATTTTTTTTATTACTTACAACAAGATGTACTTTGATTAGGGCTAATTGACTCATCATTGGCTATGCCTTCAAGCAAACCATTCCCAAGTCTCCCTTGGTGATCAGAGAACACAATTTATTGGCATGGTCACTTGTTTACAATCGACACCTCTGACAAAAAAAAAGGTATTGTTAAAGCATGATTTTACCAATTATTTCTTGATTTAAATATTTTTATGATAGGGCATCGTGTTACCCAAGGTTAAATCCTTTGACAAATAGTGCATAGATCCTTAATCTATTCTATGGATCAGCAAGATGGTTCAATAAGAAGTCATGTTTTCAAGTTGGTTTCATGAAAACTAAGAATTCTTTGTTTCCTTGATCTTATCTTATACTCAATTTAATAGTACAGGGAATCGTAGATAAACTGCATGAAATTTTGTTTATAATCAATGTTCATGCATTTGACAGTTCTGTGTTTGCTTGACCTAACATATTAGGTCATGGTTCAACTGGCTCTATTGATCAGTCAGTTCAGCAATATTACACTTTGGCTGACTTTTGATTGAGTTTCCATGCCATTTTATAGAGACCTTTTGATTATTAGCTGCAATGTTTGAACTCTAGTGCCTACATATTTTTGATTGCCCATTTCATCTTCAAAATAATGTTATTATGTAATACAATTGAAACAGATGTATTTGTACTCGTTCATACTACAGTTCCTGTTGTCACTGGTTCACTGGTAGATCATTAACCTGGAATTGAGTTCATATAATGTTTAAGCTCCAGCCGGAGACCATTATCAATCATCTCCTTGGTCAGTTTGAAACTCTTGATTCAAATTTGACCAATCAGATGCTTTGGACTGGTTCCAGTATTTGAGCACAATGTTTTATAATCTTGATTCCTAGATGTCTGCACAGCAGAACCAGTCTGTAGGATTCCTGCACAACTATACATAAACCTCTCTGTCAGTTAGGTTAATTGCTGTATGAGTTGATGTTACCCAAACCTTAATAAAATACGCTTGAATTTTACTTTATCTTTGTCTTTGTTTAAATTCCCACACATTTAGGAAGCATTGGTTACAAGAAGAAAAAAGAACTTTAAAAACATTGTTACTTCATAACAATACTATGACCAGATATTTAGAGGACCTGCTTATTGAGAGCTTGATTGTGTACATTGTGTGCAACCAAAAGACTGAAAACCAAGTCTGTAAGACATATACATTATTTTATTTTCATAGAAGTATTGCACAACAAAAGAAAATAACAGACAGCTACATAAGAGGATTCTGGTTGGAAGAATTCTGTATCACAGGCAACAGTCCTTGATTACAAGTAAGCTTCTCAAGGATTCGGATCAACTAGAAATAAAATATACATTTTATTAGTGTTAAAGGTAGTAGCCAACAGTTTGCCTATGTCAAATACATAAAACAATTATTACAGTTCTGGAACCGTAACAGTTGTCACACGATACGATGTACGTACGGTGCGATTACGTTCGATGTACGATACCATGTGCGGTTTTTACACGATACCATACACGATACGGTTCGATACCATACACGATATGCATTACGATAGAAAATCTACACGTTACGATGCGATACGGTCTACGCTTCGATACAACATACTGTACTGTTTCCGTTTACGTCACGTTACACGAAATACCATGGCAAATGCGGCATGTTGTTAAAGTAAAGGTTCAATCAGCCTATTTATACTGTACCAACTCGGTTTAGTCCAAATCGTTCTGCCCCAATCGGCCCACTTCGAGCGCATATAGGCGGTAATGTTGTTACACCTTTCAAATGAGACAATACAACTATTTCCGTCTAAATGGTAAAATGTGTAGGCAAATGATAAGTAAGTGACGCCAATATGATAGCCTGCTTAAACATTGAACACGTGTGTAAAAATGTACCATGTTAAGACAAATTAATTTAAATCTGTAATATCCTAACATTCTTACACCACTCTTCTATACACGTATATTTCAATTTTCTACCCCTATTCCCCGCATCCGTATCTGCGTTTAACTGAAGTGAAATTTCACAGCCAGATTATGTGTGCTGGGATCTTCATACATGTATGGCATGTTCTCAGACCGGATGTAGGTGTTGTTAACTACAGCTAAATGACCACTGCCCGTCTAATTTGAATAGAAACGTTGTGTCATAAAAGTGGCAATATGTATGGGAGCTTATAATCGCTCGCGTGAATTGTAGGTACATGTACCGAATAACCTACATAAATGGACTAGCTGCTAGAAAATAAATAACATCAGAAACATACCATTGTCTCATACTCAACCCTTTTTCAAGCACTATTTAAATAAAAATATCGGTAAGGAATAGGAGAATATGGGTCAATCGGGAAAAAAAAAACTTAACAAACTAAAAAGATAGAAACAGAGCTATTAAATAATAATTATATTATAATGAGACAAAATTGGACTAACAACCGACAAATTAACACCTCCACTTAATCCTTTCCATGTAGGGATCAAATCCATTAACATTAAAACAAATTTAGAAGACGTAATCGACGTAATTGATAAGATTATTCCCTTAGTTAAACTCAACTCAAATACTGAGTACCGAGATATCGCTACCCACATCCACATCTACACCGACGGTAGCAAGGATACAAACAAAAATGCTATAGGAGCATGAGTTATTATGATTGAAAATCAACAGAATAAATAAACAAGGCCAAAATATAACTAAACACTAGACATTCTATATTAAGATGCGAACTGTTAATTATAACCCATAAACATGTTCAAATAGAACAAAATTGCCGATCAACAATAAATATTTACCCCGGCTGTCTTAGTTATTTACAAGCATTTCAGACAATTTATGGAAGGATTAGACAAGAAATTATCAAAGAAATATATAGATTAAAATACTAAAATACAAATGTTAAGCAAAATCTCTAATATGAATTTGGAGATTTAAACTCACCATCATAATATAGCCTATGATTAAATATTACTAGACTCAGACTCGGATCCAGCTATCAAGGTGAAGAAAGTAAATCCACCCCCACCCACCCCGCCCCCGACAAAGCAGAACTAATAATACGCGCTCTTAATTATTTTTAGAATAAATGCATTTCATTAAATATTTAATTAATAATATAGCATAACACCTACATAAACTGAATTATTACAATGCCCAACCGATATCATATCCAAATCAAACAATAACTAAAGTTTCAAAACCCACAAGACACGTGATGGGGTGAAATCTCTTTAAAATCTAAACATTCCTAATAAACCCATTCTCTGATTAGCTGGACCACAATTTGGCGGAGTTTATGACTGCTCTTTGTTTAAAGGCATTACACCTCTAAGAAACTGTTTCTTAAAATTTTCACCATTGAAATGTTTTCTACTCATGATTAGAGCTGGCACTTTTTGAACTCAAAGTGAACATGAAATCGGATGATTATGAACAAATAACACATTAAGTTACACACTAGTTACGAGGATGTTTTAAAGTGAAAAAAGTACGGGAAAAGTGTGTGAGTAGTTAAGCTTGGGTTGGTAATTCAGTTAGTTTAGTATATCGTATATAATATATATTTTAGTAGAGAATTAAATGTATTTAATATCTTCTAGGTATTAAAGTGTTGCATTTTTATTAAATCTGCCTTTTTCCGCTGGTACAATAAGCAAAGACACGTGTGAATAATATAGGTCTTTGTAACTAATCTCTTGCTATTGTGTGCTGCCTTAACCAAAACAGCACGGGGTTAAAGTATTTCTCTATGTCACAGTAAGGACAGTTCCTTTTGGTGAAATTGCATTCTTTACCAGGGTAGTTTGATCCTCGTTTTAATTAAAAAAACTATTATAAACTAACGATATTGTGGCAGTAAATATTGTACTTAGAGTTCTACCAACATATCCGAATATCTGAATTGGTGCGTTATTTATTATATGTATTTTATTAATTATAGATCTTTCTCAATGGCTTGGTATCCACCCTAGTTTTATAAAGGCATTGAGGTTTTTTGACAGGAGACTGTAAAGACTATATTTGTCTACTGACTTGCTTGATTTTGCAATGATTAGATATTATATCATTTTCTATTGTTACCCCAACGGTATTCTTTTCAGTATCCATACTGACGTCAAGGTACATGCCGATGAGCGCTAGTTATTTTAGGAGAGTATGTAAATGGCGTCATCATCCCAAAAAGACTCACAAAGGACCATTTCGTTATAAGAGGAAATCGATTTAAGAACAGACCAATTAACACCTCCGGTCAACACGTTAAGGATCAAACCAATTAACATAACGAACGGCTGAAAATCCTACTTCCTTTAAGATAAGTGGTGTCATAAAAGTGTCACCAATTAATTGGAATTAACACACGTGCACGTGATTGGCAGGGCGGGAAAATGTACGGAAATTAAGAAGGCATGATGACAGATATTTACTGTTATTTATGATAATGATACTAGCACATTGTTTTGACAAACACATTCACACCTTAAACGTTTGATCACATCACTGGCAGAAGAATAGTTATATTAATTTGTTTGCTACACTTGTGAACGTACTTTTATTGAATTTTCGTCGAGCACTGAATTGCTTTTATTTATTTATTTAAATTCGCATAAATGTGTATAAAATTTACGCGTTTAAAGTAATTGGCGAAGAGACTATATCAGTGTTGATTGTACCCAGCGATGACATAGGTAAGCTAGCTTTACAATTAACTAACTTGTCGGAATATCAGAGATGATTCCACATGGTCCAATCATTTATGAGCAATGTTCATTGTATATGAGCCGTATCATTTGAATCCCATATTTGAGACAAACCTCTTTTCCATAACCTGACATAGAGCTAGATTTTGTTACAGCTAGTTTTTTTTTGCAGCTTTATGTTTATTCTAATTACGTCTTACTGCTCCTTATTTTCCATAAAAGCGTGGGCAAATAACCAAAATCCTAGTTTTCACGAATATTTTCTTAAACGTCCGTTCATATTCAATCTACGCATATTGTCATTCAAGTAATAAGTTCGAAGGTGTGCAATATTAATTTGCTCATTGATAGTATGCATGTACCGGAAATGTAATATATAGTTTAGTTTCTGTTTAGAACCATAAACTTCTTTTTGTATTTGTGAAGCATTTATTATGACATTTAAATTTCCTGTGAACTTTTGTATGAGCATGATAATGTCATTAGAAAAATGTCACAATATATGTATCTTTGTATTAAAGAATTATGAAGAGGCACAGTGCAATTCTCCTTGTGTTACGTTACCATACTATACGTTCCGTTACGATACCACGGTCTTGTCATAAGCGTTACGTTCCGATACGATACGATGTACCATTTACGAAATGGCTCGTTACGTTACTTCACAATAGGCCTATTACGTTACACGATACGTTACGTTACCATACGATACGTTTACGATAGAAATACGCACGATATACGATGTTTTGGACAACTGGTACGGTGCCAGGACTGTACCTCTGTTTTGGTGAATTTCATATTAGGGCATAAGTCCATACTTCAGTCTAAGTTAAGATGATTTTGATCACTACCTCAATGGTTAAAAAGCACTCTAAACATTCATTCTAGCCAAAACTATATCAATGTCACAGAAGATTGTGCTGACAACAAATTATCATTTAGTCACAAGGTTAACAATGAAATATTAAAGATGGACAAATAGTGTAGATGGAGATCAGTCAGTTCCTGCTGAGTGCTGTTAGATCAGGATCTTCAGTATTTGCTTAGTCTTTATCAACAGATTGTATTACATGTATACCTAGGAAGTTGCTAGCAAAATGGAATATTATATTGACTTTTAACAAGATAAGCAGGTTTGTTAATTGGCTGGCTATGTGTTTATTCAACTTAAATTACCTTTCTAGCCTTGGCCAGTGTGGGGCCAGTATGTGAACTGTATATAGAGGTCAGTGATGACCTACATACAGAGCTCAGTCTGTCCAAGGTCACAAGGTCAGAGGTCATCAGCCACTCCAATTGCAACAAACTTCTCTGTGAAAATATGCAGAGGAAAAAATTGTTATTGATGAGTCATACTGATGAGTTATAAGTAAACTAACACAACAACAATATAGTCCAGATGGCAACTTTCCATCATTATTCGTGGAAAATAGTCCCAGAAAAAATATTGGTTGTATGTATTCATGAAAACCACCATTGCATAGCAGGTCAGCAGCAAGAAGCCTGTCCTTAGATGAAAATTGCCCAACTTGGAATCTAAGTCCACTAAGTTATTAATAGCAGACGGCTCAACCACAGCCCCTGCTACAGATCTGATGGTAATGAATTAATCGTTTATCTGATGATCATCAATGATTTCACTTAATTTTTTGTCATTTGCAGGTGTAAACACTAACGATTAATAATATCTAATTTTGACAAAAGTGAAAAACAGCTATATCATCTTGTCTTATCTAGGTTTGTTATATGTACTGCAAAGACTATAGACAAATCTTACCTAGTTTCTGGTACAAATTAATAACAAAAAGAATTGGCCCCTTTCCTAACAGGCCAATCAGTGATAACAGGCCAATCAGTGATAACAGACCAATCAGTGATTACAGGCCAATCAGTGATTACAGGCCAATCAGTGATAACAGGCCGATCAGTGGTAACAGGTCAATCATCAATACGAGACTTGTATTAGTAATAATAACGCTAAAACCGTCACGGTGGCATCGAGCAAGAGAACTACTTTAAAGGGTGTCGAAAGCTGAACATGATGATATAATTACTAATGAAGCAGACCTAAGTGATTAAAAAGAACCTGTAGGTCTGTACCTGTAATCTGAACTCAAAGAATTCCATTATTTTTGCAATCAATATTCTGGTTAATGTAGACAGGTTTACAAAGAAAGGACAGACAGCAAGGCAGTAATAGCAATAATTATATTTTCTGTATGTTTACCAAGTGCTAAATAAAATTGTACTTTTTATAATTTTAAATGATAAGAAAATGGTTTGAAAATCTTGCAAATTGAATAAATCTTTTTATTCTACATTTATGTGTTTCCTAGCATTATCACAATAAAGTTACTGTATAACTGTTTTCTGAAATCAAAAACGGAATTGAAAATTCTGGCTTCTGCTGACATATTAATTCACATTCCAATAAGTTAACACAAATCAAAAGGCATTCACAATTAATTTATAATTGAATGATTAAAACTAAGAAAACTTAAATACATTGTGATTTCTATAACATGACATGACCAGGTTTTAGTGCAAAAAGGTTCCTGTTGATGATTAATCATTACTATCTCGAAATTATCAAATGCATGTTTCCACTTTCAAGAAACATGCAAGTATGAAATTGCAATTCATTTAACATATGCTACTGGGTCAAAATGTTGGCCTCACCTGCATTTTTGGCTGCATAAGAGTTTAAGTTAAGCTGTTTTACTGTTTTCATGAAATGCATCGATTTTTCCACACTGACAACATGTAATTTAAGGAAATGTCATTATTTATAAACTGACAAGTAATTTATGGAAATGTCAATGATAAATCGACAACTTTGTTAGACACATTTGGCCATTTTCTCTTTTTGTAAACAGTAGCAATCACTAAAGACACAAGCAATGTTCTGTTGTTTTTGGTATTAAAGATTTCTCAATATACTACATGTATGTATGCTATAGTTTAAACTAAATATTTTACATTTCCAGCCTGCTTCGGAATCAGCTAAATGGCTCCCTATTTTCCCACACTTTTTGTGTTGTGTACAGTCGGTCTCAATGAGTTTCCCATAATATTGTATAAGCAGATGATTCCATTATGGTGTATTGAGTTTTTATTATTCTTGCTTGAACTTGTGTTCTCACAGTTTCGTTTTTTAACCCTTTCCAATATCTCTACACTAAGGAATTTCAACAGTGACATAAATAATGAAAATATATCACTATATGTTTTCCAGAGTACATCTGCTACAAACCTACCACCTGCATTTTTTTATATTAGGTCTATTCCTTCATTAATGCCATTCATTCATAAATGCTACCGTCTTCTTTCAAGTTGAAATAATGTTAACTTTTTGCATTGTAAGTTTGTACATCATATTACTTTGCAATAACAGCAACAATTAACATAATTTATATCGAAAAAGTTATGAATAGAAAAACAATTATTCTTGCAGCTACAACACCAATTAATCTGTCTACAAACCTTTCTTGATGAGGCCTTGATGCGCCCATTTTTGGTGCAGAAAGTAAACACAACATGACCCCTACATGCCCTCAAGCTTTGCTCGACACCATAAAAAATGCAGTGCTATTTTTATAGTGTTTTTTTCTCAGTCAACTTTGATACTTAAAGAACATACATACATGATACACATCTTTATTTTATAAGAACAGCATGTAAACACTTTTTAATGTTGGAAGATGTTTTCCCAAATTTGCATATCTTTAATAATATTTTATTACTTTTTTATTACTAAGATGGACATGGTCAGCCGAGACTAGATTGCAACTGGTCGATTGCCAAATTGTCCTATTATTTTGAATCTTCCCTATTACTATCTGATACATAATATTTTTCATTTCACTTACAGTAATGTAATTTTAACTTTATCAAAAAGAACAAAACTTATAAAAAAAATACTGATATACATTTTTATAAGCAGGAAAAAATGTTTTTGATGTAGGTTTTATGTTTTAGTTTTATGTTCCATTTTTTCCTTAAAATATTGAATTGTGTATATACTGCTTTACAGCACAACTCATACCATGAGTGTATCTTGAGACTTGCTGGTGAGGTTATGGTTGATGATGTGCAGGACTGTGTCACAGTTTAGGCAGGAGCAATCCTTGACGAAGAGATTGAGCCGTGATGGAGACAGTCTGTCACAACCCTCCAGGTACCTGGTAACCACAGACTGCTCCTCTGTCACATCATCTGTCAGGGCGTCAAGGCTAGCAAGAAAGGGCAGGAAACAGTCAAAATGTCTGATGACAGTCTACAAATGTTAGAAACTTAGATAATAATTTAATGTTCAAAATTTTCATATAAAAGTCACACTCATAGATGTATTTTAGTTAAGTTAGTTGAGGATTAATTCACATTATTGATGCATTTGTATGTAATTTTAAAAATTACTGTAACTTTTTTTCAAACAAAGGATGGCAATGTTTAACCTTTGCCAATGTAGGTAAACAGTTTCAAATTCTGTAACAGGTTAATTGCTTCTATATTACAATAAATGGGCTATTTGGGGTGACATTTATATTGATTAACTCCAGGAGTATCTATTTTCTTGAAATCTCTAGTTGATAGGATAATGTCCATATTATTGCCAGCCAACACACCGAGGAACGTCAGGGTGTGACCCCACACACCCCAGGTAATAAACTATGAAAGGTCCATCTGACTCTTCCGATACATATGTAATGTCAACTTACCCATTTTACCCATTAAGTGTTTCCTTAAACAGGACCATATTTGTATACAATGGTTAAATTATTGAGTTCAACTTATACTGTTTGCTGTGGTGTCTCTAGTACATGTAATTTAAGTTGAAACAAAACAAAATATAGTGATCAGCCATACTGATCACTACCTAACCCATAGCTTGCTAACACATAATTATAAGGCAAATAGTGAAGATCCAGATCAGCCCTCTCCCTGCTGAGATCTGCACTAATTCCTGCTATGTCTAGAGCAATAAGGCTTGGCCCTGTCCTGAAGTTTTTAGCCAATACCTAACAATTAAGTATGGTTAATTAACAAATGTATCAGGCTGAGAGTTAATGTTCATCTTTGTGTGTTTTGCAATACACTACAGGGAAACAATGATTGTCATACCACCTTCATGCTGTTGATGGTTAATAAAGACCTCAAACAAATGACTTGGTAGCACCACTGCACACTTCAGGAAAGCTGGAAGACTGGCTCTCATGAGTATGTCTCAAGTAATAGGGTTCGAGGAGTTGGTGACTTAAACCTTACAAACTAGAAGAATTATCAAAGAAAATGTTATTTCGATAAACTGAGCTTGCCTAGAGTAAGATTTACCATCTAAGACCAACACATACCTATCTCCTGTGCCTACACTTCCAGACCCTGCTGATGCTGTAGGTAGGTGAAGCGACCCTGGTTCTACTGGCACTTGCTCCTCTTCCTCCTCCTCCTCCTCACTATCCTCCCACCCTCCCCCTGCACGTCCAGGAACATGTTTGGGTGTTCTCACTGAATTATGTAATGTTACAAAATCTGAATGAGTGATACACAATAAATTATATATATGATGCACTATGTAAGAAAACAGAGCTTATGGTAATGGATACCAAATCTAGAAAATTCAAAACCTTATAATGCTGGCATGGAAGAACTTTACTGGAGTATGCTGTTTCATTCTGCTTCCTGTTTTTGCATTTTAAAAAAGTGACAAACAGCATTAAGAATTATTATATATGTGTACCAGTCAGGAAAACTGGGCTTAATGACATTTTATTTTATTTTTATTTTGTTACAAAGCTTTGAAATAAAATATTTTTTCCATTATGAATCTTTTATCATTTTTCAAAACGCTGTTTTTGACTAACAACCCTTTCAAACTGATGATCAAAGATGATAAAATAATTAAATGATGCTATACCACTTGTTGTCATCATGCTACATCAAAATGAGGGGGTTGACCATGTAATGCACAACTGCTCTAGTGATTATTACACAAATGATGTCCTGAATATCAAAGTAAGTTCTTGATATGCAGTATTATACAGATGAACATTTAAATTTGTTATAATTTGTCAAAATATTCAACAAGTTTTTCAAGAAAGAAAAAAGTATCAAAGTTAACAATTAATGTTACCATGTGGAGAATATTCTCATTAAATTTTGATGCAGCTTAGAAAGTACTTATTTATCACCATTTTTACTTTTGAATTTTGCAATACAACTGTTTCAGTCTACTGTAGGTTTATTGTTTTTTTATTTTCAGCCAAGCTGTGAATGTATTAGGCATATGCAATGCAAGAACATCTTACACAAACATTACATTTGCTGAGCAACAAGTAAAGAGTTGATAAAGAGTGCTTTCCATCTATCCAGTTATTATTGCTGTATAAATTACAGATATGATTTTACTAGGTTGTATACATCAAGTTAAAATTCCAAGTGGCAATTTACACAGCCTCATTACTTCTGATTAGTAATAAAGAAAATACACAATCATGAACAAACCCCATGTTGAAAATTTTCACGGTTAATATGTTTGAAAGCTTAAAAAAATGCTTTGTTTATTGTTAATTCTTTATTGGATTTATCATCCAACCAACAGTATTTCTGTCATTTGGAGATGGTATCCAGATGAAGAAGATATAGTGCTGCCTTCCCTGCTTACAGCATGTTGCACCCAGGCACATTATCCTGACACCAGGTCAACCAGTTAAGGAACTACTCTTACATTTATTTGAGCATTGTCAATTGCTATACCTCTACCAATTTAACAACTTTGGAATGTCGCACCCTGGGATTAAACCAATGGACTACCATACCTGGAGATAGTGCCCTACTGATTGCACTACCAGGTCCTGTACAAAAATGTTTTGTAAATGGAAACAGAAGACAGTTCGGAATTATATGTACGCATTTTATTCAAGTGTTACAACAATGTTGCTGATAACCATAACCTATAAAAAACTGATAAAACAAACATTTTGAATGCCTTAAAGACACATATAGGAACTGTTTATTACTCGTTTGTTCACATGTGCATGTGCAAACAGTTTTAAACTCAACCAAACATGCTTTATACATGAATAATGCGAAAAAACTGTAGAAAAAAGGAGCAATATAGTTGCCTTTTCAATATTATATTAACAATCCTCAAAACTGATATCACCTACTCAAGTCCATTATGCATGGTTCTACTGGAACAGCATTCAGATACATTTTGTATGTAAATTCATCAGTTGTGCAATGCATTTAATGACTCCTGTCATAGCTGTCATTTTACTGAGAACCTGATATTCTTTTACTTACCTCTCTGCTGTGAGTGTCCAGCTGTCTGGGAATGTTGCACTGGACCTTCAGGGGAGGTAACTGTAACTGCTATGTTATCTACAGGAGGCTTGTAACTGCCAGTGCTGCCATCTAGTGCTGAGAGCAGCACTCTCTGGTGGTCTAGAGTTGTCTCCCCTAGTGTGTCTGCCAGCCTCATCAGGCTTTCCTTCAGACTCTCCCCAACAGACTCTGAAACAGAAAAGCTAATACTTTTTACACAAGATTGAAAGGAACACAAAATAGATATATAGAGGATCTGACACTAGTGTTCATTTAAAGCTAGCATTTATTAAATGAGTTCAGGAAAAGTAAGCGAGCCTTTGGAGAGCTTACTACTATTTTTCCTTGACAAGTTCTATCAATGTTTGTATTAAAGGACAACATGTGTCAGATTCTTTTTTATCATAAGGTTTCAGTCACCAATATATGATTTTATGAAATTTCAATACCAATACTAGGTGAAATAGTGGTATGAGATTATCTGCATTTTGATAATGTCGACAACATCATCAATCAAAAAGTTGTATTACACTAGTGTAATAAAACAAGATATGTTATGGGTGTACTGAAAGGAAAACAAGGGGAATCATGTGATAAAAAAATATTTCTGTAACAAGTGGGATGTGTCTCGCCAAGGTAGCAGTAGGTGATGGAAGGAAGACATAATAATAGAAGATTTCAAACAACAAGTCCATCTCTAACTGCAGAGATTTGTTAAGGACTGCAATAAGACATTGCTGTAATTATGAACAAGCAAATATATCAATATCAGGTCCTACAATATAAGGGTAATAAGATAAGATAAATGATTCCAGAAAAATCTGTTTTTCCACAGCATCTTTAACTTATGGTTAAAATCAAGTTTAATATTGAATATTTTTCCTGATTGAGTGTCTAAAACATCTACTAATAGCTCTACTGAAAAGACACTTACTATTTTGTGGCATCACATTCCCGAACCCTTCCATTCTTCCTGAGCTGTTGGTAGACTTTGAGACAGTGTGACCTATCCCCACTGAAACGATGTCACAATGTTACACGGGGGAGAATCATCCCAGCATTGAAGTAGGATAAATATGACAAAACACTCTTTCATAGTATTTTTTCGTAATGGTTGTTATGCCGCACTGGTTTATTAGGTATTTTGACTGATTGAAATCAGTTGGTATAAAAGTGTTCAGTCATGTAGCTATTCTAACTAACTGCTGCTACCCCTCATAATGAAAATGGTAGAAGCCTTTGACTGGACATAATATTATGTTTAATCTTTGATGTACTATTGTTTTTTATCTTTGTTGTAATATCATGGCTGTCCTGTAGTAAGATGCCTGGAAACCAGTCCTAACTTTAAGTTGCAATGTCAAAGATCAACTAATCACATTTATTAATACCTCAGTTAAAAAATTCATATTGTTTAAAGGACCAAAATGTAGTCAGGAAGTATTTAATTAATACACTAAATGAAAAATCACATAATTAACTGGTTTAGATAATTGGATAAAGGTTTGCCTCTGTTTTAAGAAAATTATTTTATTGGTTTAAATATCCCATTATCAATCATATTAGATATTAAATAGAATCTTTAGCTTTAACTAAGACAATACTAAAACAAACAAATGAAATATAGAAAATAGTTCACTTAAACTATATTTTCTATAATGAGAAGCGTTAAATGAAACTGAACACACAAAAGAATTTGAAGCTCACGTGACCTAAGGCAAAATTTGAGCAATTTTAATAATGTACATGTACATTAATCCATGAATTATCTTTGACAGAAAAACATAAGAAATACACTTGACTTTGATCCATTCAAACACAGTAAGATTGAAATGTATGCTTTCTTCAAAGCTCATTTAAAATAAACACTACTTGATTCTGTAGTTTCTAATGTGTGATATAATTTGCTTATCCAACAATATTTCATTTAAAGAAAACTACCCTACCCATGGTTGGAACTTAACAACCAACAGAGTGGACTGTACATGTAAAACTACCCATGACACTTGTTTCACACTCATTTGGTATTGCAGCCAACTTACCAGTGCTGATTTTTGGAACATTTGCTGCAGCTTGGTGAACATCTGACTGGAACAGTATCTCATTTAGTTCCTGAAACAGAAATGCTTCAAGTTATTATATAAAGATTTTAGTAAAGCATTTAATTCTTCCATTTGTGTGAGTGGCACATCATCAAAAAACCTTTGTTGAAATATTTGTTTTCTTTTAAGAATAGGTCAATGGGCAAGTGGTGTCTTGTGATATTTTCCTCTACTATATAAAGTTACCGGTACATGATACTTATAAGCAGCCCAGCTTATGTACCTGGAATATAACTTGTGCAATCACTTTTCTACAACTGATCTTTAATTTCTGTTGGATATTTAGACAAATTGTAGGACAATGATTAAAAGTAGTCTGAGTGAATCTCTGTCCTGTTGTTTTAATATAATGGTAGGGGAACCTCATACAAGAGCTGTTTAGGAAGTTTGTAGAAAGGGATCGTAATCTCAGGATGCAGATAAAACTGGTAAAAAGGTTACCCTATTATTACTAGTTTATAAATTATTGAAATACAACAATAAATGAATATTCAATACACAATCAAGCGCTAATGAGATACCAGGCCTGGAGCATATTACAAAGTGATGAAGGGTTACAGCCTCCTAAAATGGGGTACGGTATCGATGCAATACACACAAATACAGAAACAAACCATTTCTGCTCCTTGTGAACCCCTTGGAAGCGTTTGTTATTCATCCTGTCAGGTAATGGGTTAATACTTATTGTGCTCAATTTATAAATAATGTAATTATTTAATTCTGCTCACAATGACCATCACAAGTAACAAAACTTATCTGAAGACAGCGGTTAGTGAGAGCTGGCTGATCTGGATCTACACTATATGCCATTGCCTGATCAATTTGTGCTTATCACGTTAAAAAGTTTAGCTGTTAACTTACTGTAGCTGCCTGACGTACCATCTGGTAGGGAATATTGCCATGAAGTGGGTCTGGAGCTCCACTGTACTCTGTAATAGTTTTTATTTTGTAGATACATCAATATCGACACAAGTATGGTCATATCGCCAAAGTCACGCTATTATTGGTGACTAATGTCTGGGTAAAAGCACCAGCACACAGCAGGTCAGCTGGGAGACCAGTCATTACGGTTCTCACCTCAACAAAGACTCAAACATGTTGAGACATCTTTAAGGAGGGTTTATAAGTAAGTTACAATTCACCAGGGGATATTACTCTGATCGCTAAATTACATCAATCTCTTGGAGGCAGATATTTATACTTAATAAAAAGATTGGGTTAATAATATGTATACAAAATCGTATTTTAAAGAACTGAGTAAGTAATAAGTAATTTTGCATGAAAATGGAATTTTAAAATTTAACAATGAAATGGAGAGTTTTTCTTATTATAAACTTAGAAAAAGACTATAAAAATACTTACTCATCTTATAATCTAAGTAAATAATTAAAAACTTGTTTCAGATCAAAAGAAGAGAAGTGCAGTCTTTATGGCTAAGTCAATCAATTATTTACAACCTGCTAGTACAAGCACCAATGCAGTTAATGTAAGCTGGAAGACTATTTCAAATGAAAGTTAGGGCTTCAATGTGACTTACACGGTAAAAAGCAAGTTGGCAGCACTAGCTGACCCTCTTTGGTCAATTCACTTTGTATGCAGGAAGAATCCATAAGAAAACTTGGCACATAAAATATCCAATAATAAATTTTTATTATATACAATTTTGTTTTTTATTTTTGTTTTTTGTTACAATGCATCAAGCTCAATTATGGTCTTATTGGAAACATCCACCTTATTATGGGTGGAAGAAAAACCCAGGCTAATATCTGGTTAGAACCACTGGTGCACTCCAGGTTAGTTGAAAAACCTCCCCACATGAAAGTCCTTGCCCTGACCAGGACTCAAATCAATGTGGTGAGGGGCTGAGGAGCAACAATTATCAAATTTTCTATACCATCAGTCAATTTCTCATTAGTAAGGTTTACGTGCAAATGATACCAGTGGTTTGCTCAAAGCAATTTCACAAGCTAAAACTCTCATGGCTAGAGGTAGTTCCAAACGCTACTTACTTGTGGCCTCTTTAACTCCTTTTGAAGTCTTCATCAGACCAAGTTTAAAATCTGGATTGCCATGTTGAACGATGTACTTCATCAACTTCAGAACCTAGCATATCAGAAAATCTTGTCAATGTTTTTTGAATGTTAGAATACATTCAGTCATGTTAAATGACTTGCAATCAGTCAACTGTTTTGGAGTCATTTAAAGTTATACAGATAAAACTAACTCTTAGCCTGCAATTCACATATTTATATGGCTTAGGCAAAAAGTGTAGATCCAGATATTATAAGTATTTCAACTCTGACATGTAACATATATAATATTAGAGGAAAAAATCCTGAGAATTTAGCATGGGTTTTAAGCGAAATGTAGCAAGCTAAGGGATAAAGCTTGAATTCTATTCACCTTTAGTTTCACATGGGATGAGTCTCCTGCTAACCTGTCAACGAGGAACTCTCGACAACTTTCACAGGACTCACTTGACTCCAATGTTATATCTCGTCAGTCAAAGATAAATCTGTCAACTGTATCGTAAGACTCACTCGACTCCAAAGTTAAATTTATTGAGTAAACTTCAGGCTACTGTTAATATACATTTTCTGGACACTCTATGCATTGCATATCAGTTGGATGTCCTGCTTGCCTGAAAATTTTCTCCCAAACTGGGATTCAAAATCATGCTTTGAGCGGCTGAAAATCCTTTAAATAAGAAACTTTTACAGTAATCAATGTTTTACTTATTCAGCATATACAACTCTAATACAAGACACGGTAAAATGGAAAGGTTGGCACAGAGCTACAAGATAAAATTGAATATTACAATACAATTACCATACAATAAGTAAATATGTACCACAAATCTATACTGTGACAGCCCAATGCTGTATATTACAGATACTCCACCAAGTCTTATATTCCTGACATTTGGCAAAGTCTTAAGTATGTCTAGGTCAAAGTGTGAGCCTGGACTTTCAAGATATGTGACTGACACAATAAATATATACTCTGCTACCAGTGTAAGTTACAGTGTAAGTTACAGTAATGTGCCAAAAATTAACTCATATCATGCTTTATATTATATTAACACGTATTATATTATTTTTCTATGAACATCTTTGTATAAAGGAAACCTTATCACAAGAGAATCAGAAAGAAATAGTGTATATCCTGATCAGACAGCTCCCAGCAGATCTATGCAGATCTAGATCTACACTATTTGTCTATGTTGATAAACTCATGCTTAACAGGTTGGGAGCTAATCTCTTGCTTCAACGAGTGGACAATGGGCAAGGATACTGGAGATGTCATTGTAAAGGTAGCCAGGAATAGGTTTGTCATCATCAGAGGTAGCTTTCATAATATCACTGATCTGAAAAAAAATAAACACAATAAATACATGAAAAGGCTGATGATTGAAACTAGCTGGGATAATTGTAATTTATATTTTATGAAGAAACAGCAATTTGGATAAAATGTGAAGCTGGAAAGATAAAAGCAAATTGGAAACAGGTTGATCAGGCTGTCTCAGAGAAACAATCCAGATGTTTTAGAAGAAACATAGATAAAAATTCAACATCGATATTACAAACATAGATAAAAAATAACCTGTATCTTACATATACATTATGGTTGTGCATTTTATTCTTTGCACTTGTATGATTTGGATTTGTCAAAATGACAAGATTTGAGAATTTAAATAAAAAACAGGGATTGGGATGGGATTAGCCAGCATTTTTGCCGATACTGAGCAGCGACATTTCTATCATTATAGCACAGGGGCACTTATGAGGTGCCCAGGGACTGAATCTGGCCGGTCCATTATACTGACACCAACAAGTCAGGCATAATGCTGTCCCCTTAGCCCCGAGCATAATGAGGGAAGCCATTACTACCAACTTTAAAGTATTTGGTTTGACCCGGTCGGGGTTGGAACCCACAACCTCCTGATCCTAAAGCCGATGCTCTACCACCTGAGCCGGTCTTAGAAAATAGGAACCATTTTAACAGACTACAATGTAAGATAGTTAAGTATGCATGCATTCACAATACATGCATTTAAGAAATATCTAGAAAGGGGAGCCTGTGGTGTAGTGGTTGTGTCGCCAACTTATAACTCCTCTGACCGCTTGGCCTCTAACCTCGTGGGTTAGAGTCCCATTTGGGCCGAGAACTGAAATGGGGGATGGTCTTCCAGCTGATCTGCAGTGTGCAGGCCAGGGGTTCTTCCCACAGACATTTGTATGGGGTCTTCCTCCACCAAAATAGCTGGACGTGGTTAGTATAATCATAATAAGTCGCTGCGATGTATTCAAAAAACAAAACAGAACAAAAATTAAAGTGTAAACTGTAAAAAAAACAACCTATAAAATGATACAAAATTAAGGGTAATAAACAATTCAATGATACTTACTTTGTTTACAAATGAAACTTTGTTTAAAAAACTACTTGCCATCGTTTTAATTTTGTAAATGAAATAGCAATGTGGAATTATTAAACATTAAACATCATAACATTAAATCATGTCAGTTCATTTTCATCTGTCTACAAAATAAAAAAAAAATAAAACAGCCGGTGCGTAATTATTACAAGTCTGTATAAATTACCAAAACGAAACCGAAACCACAATCGCATGTGTAGTTGGCGGCTTCAAATTCTCGGGTCCGTGCAAGGGACTCTTTTCCTAAAGCTTGTTGGTATAAGCACAAATTCGGTGTGAATTCTGAGCATGGCTGCCCCACAATGACACATTACACAATTAAATAAGGGCCAGTCCTTGCCGTTTTATGACTCGTTCTTTCCGTTTTTTATCACAATGAAAATCGTGAATGGGAGAAAACATATAAAAAAATACATTTAATATTAAGTCTGTTTCACCCTCTCAGAAGCCTTTCGGATATTTTAACAAAACGAAATAGTTCTAATGTTGTTGTTGTTGTTTTTTTGTTTTTGTTTTTTGTTGTTGTTTTTTTTTTATTTCAAAGGAGGATAGTTCCAATTTTGACATTAGGATGTGAGGTTTAAGATACTTCGACGAAATAGGAAAGGTTCCAATTGAGAACTGTAGCTTCTTTTTAGGTGTAAATACTTCGTTTAATAGATAGTTTACATGTGATGTCATCGACACTGATAAGGCAGTTTAAGGCAGCCATCTTTGTGGGTAGAAGCTAATGCAGGCCAAAATTGGGAAATATGTGCTGTATTAAACTCAACACTGTGTTTTATTTTTCAGTCTATTTTACTGAATTTTATATCAAATTTAACAGCTTTTATAAAGTATTTTAAATATCAAAACTATATTTTGAAAGTTTAAAAGGTTAAAGAAATACAACCAAAAATGATACACTGTTCATTTTGATTTAAGTATAAGCCAATAGTTTTATTTATTTCTGTGTATTAATTATGTGTGCATTTATTAATTGTAAAAATATTGTATTCTGAAAATATGAATTTCAAGAGCTTTCCAATCAATTCATATGAAAATCCCTTGAAGTTACCATCAAAGATGGCTGCCAAGATAAGGGATTTTCACATGATTTGGAAACTATCTATAACTGCATGCGCCGTTGGACAAATGTGGCCAGTTATTATTATTATTAGTGTGTGTGTATGTGTGTGTGTGTGTGTGTGTGTGTGTGTGTGTGTGTGTGTGTGTGTGTGTGTGTGTGTGTGTGTGTGTGTGTGTGTGTGTGTGTGTGTGTGTGTGTGTGTGTGTGTGTGTGTGTGTGTGAGCGTGCGTGTGTGCGTGTGCGCGCGCGAGTGTGTGTGTGTATGTGTGCAATGTAGGTAACATATTGGTGTACTCATGGGATGAGAATCATATATCTAGCTAGTTTAGCAGACAAGTCTAATATTTAGGACCGGAATAGTCCAGTGGTAGGACGCACGACACCGGATCACGGGGTCCGTGGTTCGAACCCCGGTCAGGTCACCGCTAATTTCCTTGAGCAAGAAATTTACCTCAAATTGCTCCACTTCACCCAGGTGTATAAATGGGTACCTGCGAGGGTTATTCGGGTCAGTAATATGACTTCCCAGCGCCATGTGTCGGCTGCCATTGTACGGGATTGACAAATATACCCAATGACCAGGGGGTAAACTGTAAAGTCGGCTGAACAAGCAGTAGCTTGAAAGTAGACTATAACTTGGTATTACCTATTACCTATGATAATTTGAGCACTTTTTGATGCAAGCATATTCTTTGCCCAAACATTTGCATGGGCATGTTCGATCGAAAACACGGTTAATCATCTCCAAATTAAGGATGGCCTCCAAAAGAGGAGGTGGGCTATGTGAATCAGGAGTATTTGTTTAACGACATATTCCTCAATGAAGTATCTGTTTATAATACACAAATTAAGTGTCCAGCTGTGATCTCAAAGCATGGTGTTATCTTTGGAGTTGGGTAGGGGACTCTAGGGAAGGTAATATCCAATTAGGACATTTCCTTTCGGACAAAATCCCTTCCGGTGTCATTTTAACAAAGGCGAACAAAAATCTCGTCCGTAAATTTTCTTAGCCGGACAACCTCTCCCCGTAATTAGATGGATGTGCGGCATGCCCCTCCATTAAATGTGTGTTTCTAGAATCACGGAGATGGGTTTTTAAGTGTATCTTAACAAAAGGTATATAAATGGGTTTATTAAATTTACTCTGAAACTTAGAAAGATAAAGACATGAACCTTGGGCAACTTAAATTAGTTGTTACTGGTTTAAATTCTTCACTTAAAGTATGCTTAATCGGGCAACCACATACAGTATGATATTTCCATTTCAGTTCCACCGACCATAACATGCAGCTAAGTTTTATTTCTCGGCTCCGTTTTCCCATGGATTGCGTGAAAAAATAATTTTAAAAAAAATCTTGCTAACTTAGTTTTTCAGTAAAAAAATCCTTAGAGCAACTTCGGATTTTCTGCTAAACAAATATGTATACATAAATATTGCCCAAGGCAAGATTTCTGTTTTGAATGATCAGTAAGATTGTGTGCATAAATTCGCAAAATATGGAAATAACTGAAACTCCTATAATATTTAAGCGCCTAAAATACATGTACATGTATACCAGATTCGCCCTATTTTCATTGGAGCCTTGAAGGTGTTATCCAACAGTTTGCCGATATCAAATTCATCTAACAATACATTTCCACTGCTTTGGGGAATTAGGGCATAATTTTTGCATAAACACATACTTTAGAACAAGTAATTGCGGGTTTGAACACTTCCTACATTGTAATACAGTACAAATCGCGATAAAACACTCTTAAGATAGTGATCTCAGCTGAAAATAGATACCGACGTCTGAGCGGATTACCCGGATGACGATATAACGTAATTTTAAAAGTGAGTTGTCATGTGATTTTCCTACTTAAAAATAGCTATCTCTGCAGCGTGGCTCAGGTTTGCAATGAGGAAAATGGGTTTATGTTTCATTGTCCACACTGATCTATGGCATCAATGAGCAGCATTTTGCAAGATCTTTTCAGGTAACAATGACATATTTGGTAAGTTCAGAAAAAATATTTTGGTCCAAACTGTTGGATACCACCTTTAATTAATGTGATTTGTCACACATAACTGTACTGAGTTGGAGTGTTCTATGCAACGTGTTTATTGAATGTTGGACCAAACGAAAAACAAATGACAGTTGGGTTTTTTTCAAAATACAAACAAACAACAACACCGTTAACTGGAATTTTGGCCAAACAAGATATTACTTAGCATTTAAAAATTGGCGCTGTTTTCCTCTAGACCAATTGTTGTAGTTTCGGGACAGCAACATAGTACTAAATTTAATATCCATGTAAAGCATTTTTAAAGACTGGACCAAAATGAAACAAATTGTGTACTAATCGTCCAATTATCATCCCATGGATTCTTCAATTGAAATTTAGACGAAACAAAGCTTTGCTGAAATTGTCGCCTGTCCTCGAGCGGTTAGAGTCGCCTACTTGTAACTCCACATCCCCTCACCGCGTGGATTAGAGTCCCGGTCGGGGAGGGAACTTTAATATAGTGCGCCGGCGGCTGTACTAAACATCTTTTGGGGGGCGGGGTGGGAGAAGGGGTAGGGGTTGGGTGGGGATGGGGGGTCTCCACCGTCAATAATAAACTGGACGTTGCCAGTATGCCCCTAATTGTGTCGGTGTGATATAATAAAAATAAACAAAACAAAAACTAATAAACATTTTATGTAAGTCAAGTATAAAATTAAAAAAAGAGAAGATAATTACGATAAATATTGACAGTTAAGCAACATTTAACAGCAAACCTATAAATAAACTAATGTTTGCAATTTGAACCACACAAATTTTCAAGCATGTACCTTTTCCGGTCATCAAATTGTACATGTTTTAGAAAGTTTGCACCAGCAGCATTTTAAGGAAAATGAGAACAACTCCGAATATAGTAACATATGTTTGCTATACATGGCATCATAAAGTCAGCAACAGTTTCCATGTGATGTCATCGACACTGATAAGACAGATTAAGGCAGCCATCTTTGTGGGCAGAAGCTAATGCAGGCCGAAATCGGGAAAAATGTGCTGTATTAAACTCACCACTGTGTTTTTATTTTTCAGTCTATTTTACTTAATTTTATATCAAATTTAACAGCTTTTATAAAGTATTTTAAATATCAAAACTATGTTTTGATAGTTTAAAAGGTTAAAAAATACAACCGAAAATCATACGCTGTTCATTTTGTTTTAAGTATGAGCCAATAGTTTTATATATTTCTGTGTATTAATTCTTTGTGCATTTATCAATTGTAAAAATATTGTATTCTGAAAATATGCATTTAAAAGCTTTCCAATGGTGTACAGCTTTTAATTTTCGGACCACAAATGAGGAAATTACGAGAAAATAAAAATTACCATTCTATACAATTCATATGAAAATCCCTTGAAGTTACCATCAAAGTTGGCTGCCAAGATAAGGGATTTTTTACTGATGCGGAAACTTTCTATTTTCCTTTTGTTCTTTTCTTTAGATGCAATATGATACCGGTTTCTGTAAACACTGTGTTACCGCTATGAACATTTGCCCCTTTTTATTTCTGTTCGTTTAGATATGACATATTATTGCATAACACACATTTTTTAAGTTCCCATTCATCAACTGATTTAGGGGGGCCTAGACTGGACACTTAAAGTTTGTGATGCATAAAAATCAAAGCGCTGAAAGCGCTGCCATAAGATGTTTAGCGACACAAATGGGACTATTCAGCCATCAAAACAGTATTGTTCCAACCAAAAAGTCCATTGTTGTAATAATACTTCCTATAAGACTAAGCTGGTAGATAGCAATTATTAACCTGTATGCTAAGACAGGTAGAATCTGTTATAACTTTATGCGTGGTTGACAACAGTGACTGTGTTTAAATGCAATTATTGTAACACCAAGAAAATCATCACTGGAAAGCATCATAAAGCGTCCAATAATGTTTTAAAAGACTTTCAGTTATCTGACGAACGACAACAAATGACATCCGATAGTAGCCTACTTTGACTTAAAGTAAGCTAAAATATGATCCAGCAATGGACACACGGACATAGACATAACACCATTTGTATTGCCATATGGTCTAAATGTATCAAACAATTCGCCTAACAACGAAACCAATCTTTTGTGTACGCATTTAAGATATATTAAACGAATCTTAACAATCTTAAAATCGTCGTACATCACTGCTAACAGGTGAGAATAAAGCCTGCTTTAACCACGTGGTTTGAAGTTGCTAAAATAGGTACGTTGTATACGTGAAAAAGAAGAAGGTAAAATTATACACATCTGTAAACACCTAACTGCCACACGCATCACCTCGGTAATTTCTACGAAAATAGACTTGTCCGGATACCGCCGAGGAGTTACGAAAGACATGATAACTACAGCAACAACCCATAGTCAAATTCTAATGCATTCCATAATGCAAACGCCAAAAACAACAACAAAAGTAAACCAGATGTGAACCTTTTATGCAAGACTACATTGCATATTTGATAGAGCATAATAACTACAAGTAATAACTTAATAAGGCTTACCAGCTTCTCGTTTTTGTTTTAAACTATTTAGTACCTAAATATTAATTATGTCAATAAAGTAAGATCTTTAAATTTTAAAACTAGATATAACGTCTTAATTTAGTCTTTTACAAAACACAAACCGTTGATCAAGTGCTAGAATCATCGATGATGCCGACAGACACTTCAGTGATGTCTCAGGTGCCCACGAGCGTTATTGCATCCACAACTCTTTTTTTTCGTTGTCACAAACGTAGGACACCCATTTCCGAAAGGACAATAGCCTACTGTATGCGCCGAGTCTCCGGTGGACCCACACAACCGGCAGACGTAGCGTCTTAACACAGGGCACGTCATTTTTCCTCGGTGATGAAGGCGGTGTGCCGTGTAAACACGTTCATGTTCTCCGTTCTTTTTGCAAAAATTGCAGTTTAGGAACATACCTACGTCCAATTCCTTTGTTGATTGAAGCACCAGTTCTGAAAGCTTCTGGAGATTTATCTGGAATTGCTCGGTCGCTGCAACAAAACAAAATATATTGACTGAGTTAACCAATATCACGCGACATTTGTTTATAATAATTGCTTAATGCTTAGTTATCTAATATATAGGTAGATGATATCGATAAACCTTTTCGAAAGTACATTACTTCCCATTGGAAAATCATAACGAGGACGTAATATCAACTAGTATAGATCCTGATCAAACAGCTGCCAGTTGTAGCTGGTCGATCTGGATATATGTCATTTACACAAGCCTGACCAACCCATGTTTAGCTGGTTAATACTTTATTAATACATTCTGCTCGTCTTCAGTCCTAATTGCCATTATAACAAAGTTATGTTCTGTTTTATGTGAAAAGTTAAGTACGACACCTCACTTATTTTTTCAAACATGTATATCCTTTTTAGAGCCACGCTGCGCAGGTACCTATTTTTAAACTAAGAAAGCTTCGTGACCACCTTTTTATATTGCATTATATCATCATTCGGGTAATCCGCTCTGACGTCGATATCTAATTTGTAAACCATACTCAAAAAATCTATGCAGAAATCTGAAAATATAATTTTAATTCTAGCCTAAGAAGAAGCAATATTGTATTTTTACATGAAAACAAACAAAAACATGCATTTTAAGTAGTTCGAAGTAGTTTGTATACACACATACATTACTCATATTTTATTTTTTTAGAGATAAATGAACATAGCAACTAACATTAACACAAACACGGTGGCATCATGGATTAACTGAAAAGCAGATGGTATTGTTGTGTGCTGTTGATATTCTATATGATTCATAATTATCTTCACCCGTTCACTGCGGCATATATGTACTCCCAATATACTGGGGAGTATAATTAGTCAGCTACGGCTAATGACTACATATTTATTTTCAGTTCAAGTTGTGGTAAATCAAACCATTTTTTTCCTGTCTACTTTATACTACTGATACCAATATATTCTAATAATAATAACTTTTGCAAAGGTAATTTAAAAATTGTAAAATGTGTATATTTTGAATTGCTTCCCGCTTCGCATTTTCCCTCCCCTATTAGGCTTTCCTTATGTTGAACAGCATCACCGATAAAAGACGGTGGCATACTGTCTTACATCTCTCTCCTCAGACATACCGGTTATCTCTATATAACCAATTTAAGTCATTATGAAAATCTGCCAGCGTATTTTCCGATGAAAATTGAGGTGTATTTTAAAGGCATGCTGGCGCAAATTGATGTAATCTATAATAAAAGCTATGCAAACTATTTGTTAAGCGGTGTTTCATTGTCACTTGTTACTTTAATGTTAAGATAAACGCAAGACAACTCTACAACAAATATGATTGATGTAGATTGCAAGACTTCATTTTCTTAAACAAGAGACAATCAACTAGACTTCATTTTTTGGTTTTGGGAAGTGAATGGGTTAAGGCGGTAATTTATAAGGTGTTAATATAATAAACAGTACCTAGTATAGGTCATCCAACCCTGCCAACTGATACAATAGAACGTCTAACCATTTATGTTCTTTGTTATTCACATACATATATTATACAAATATTTGGTGAAATTTAATCAACGATATGTGTATGCATATAAACAGCAACAGTAGATGACTAAGACAAATATACCCAGACGTAATTGCTAAAATGTAAATTAAAATACTTGTCTTAAACCAATAAATAACTTTTAATTTACATGATATTTTGTAAACACTTTAAGCATAAGATCATAAAATTCTTGTTCTTTTTTAAGCTTAGTAATATTTTCCACATATATACTCAAAAGTTTATGTTTTTACCTTCGTATGTTATTATAATTATAAATAAATGTAAACGTAATGCTATTACAAGCATGAAAATCCCAGACTTTTTCCCCGTGAGAACTATGTGGTGATTTGACAACCAAGAGGGGTCCGTCAAAACACGTGTATAAGAAATGCTGACTATCCAAAGGACAATACATTATTACAGTTACAAACATATACACGTCCCTTAGGTAAGTTTTATAAATGTTTTAAAGAAATCTTGCCAAATGTGCACAAAATATTAATCATTCTTAATTTCTTATCAACATATATGTGAAAACTTTGAAATCCCAGGATCATGTCACTATTATAATATTGCCTGTAAAGCCTTTTTCGCTAAATCGAAAGTTGCGGGAAAATTGAAGTTAAGCGAAAAACACTCTACCTTAATACAGTTTATCTTGTTTATTTGTCAAACTTCTGATAGCTGGCATTGGTACATACACAAAAGAAGAATTTACTCAACATAAAACATGTACATGTATATTGACATCTCTGACATTAATTAAGAACATCAACAATTATCCTATAGTATCCTTCAAATTAACTACATCTTGTGTGCATTTTCAACGATGCTATTTTTAGGCCCAAAGTGCTGGGTACAACCTTTAAACCTTCGATTCTGTTAAAAATTGGCTCTATTATGCTATATTAAGCCGTTCAAGGCAAGTCTAAATTCTTTTTGATTACATAAAGTTTTTGACATTGCCACTTTGGTCAAACACACGCACACAAACACGCACGCGCGCGCACACACACACGCACACACGCGCTCGCACACACACACACAAGCACGCACGCGCACACACACAAACACGCGCGCGCACACACACAAGCGCACAAAGCAGAATTTGGAGCTTGAATGCTTGCTTTGTTTTTTACAGACTCAGATTCACCAGCTTCAGAAATGATGAGGAAAATATTTTCAAAATAAGAAAACGAACATTTCTCGACTTAAAACTACATTGGATTCTTAACAAGAGTAACGATGTGCCTGTTTGAAGAAGAAAAAAACAATAACAAAAAACACAAAGATGGTCGATCTCGAATGTACGACTTTCAAAAAATATTTCCAATATTTTACCTGCAAAACAACATAAAAGAGTTGATTTTGAAAGTGTGCATGTATCAGTTTTCGAGAGGGGTGTAGGGTGGGGTACTGGCATAAGACATTGATATTTAAAGCTTTCACGATTTAACCGCCAGAACAATGGTCGGCAGAGGTTTAAAATATTAACAAATGCTTTGCTAGGAATATTTAGATCTAGCTAATATTACGTTAAATAGTATAGATACGAAAATAATAATACACTGAAGCGTTTGTTTAAATTGTGAGTATGAGCACTGTCGATATGACGGAGGCGGCCTTGCACAAGTAATTGTGGAATAAAATAATAAACAATAAATATCTTTAAAATATTCAGAATTAATGAGGTTGTAAATTGTGCATTTTTTGGGGAAATTGAGACGTATATGTACCCAAAACTTGAACACAAATTATTAAATGGTTCTTTTTTCATAAACCAAGACACCAAATGACGTATTCGGATAATAATGCATTCACTTTTGTAAATCATAAAACGAAGAGTGTATGTATCCCACAAAAGGGTTCGCCAATACTTGTTAGACTTTTTTCATAGCATATCAAATGCTAGAATCATCGATGATGCCGACAGACACTTCAGTGATGTCTCAGGTGCCCACGAGCGTTTTTGCAGCCACAGCTCTTCTTTTTCGTTGTCACAAACGTAGGACACCCATTTCCGAACGGACAATAGCCTGCTGTATGCGCGGAGTCTCCAGTGGCCCCACACAACCGGCAGACGTAGCGTCTTAAAACAGGGCACGTCACTTTGCCTCGGTGATGAAGGCGGTGTGCCGTGTAAACACGTTCATGTTCTCCGTTCTTTTTGCAAAAATTGCATTTTAGGAACATACCTACGTCTAATTCCTTTGTTGATTGAAGCACCAGTTCTGAAAGCTTCTGGAGATTTTTCTGGAATTGCTCGGTCGCTGCAACAAAACAAAATATATTGACTGAGTTAACCAATATCACGCGACATTTGTTTATAATAATTGCTTAATGCTTAGTTATCTAATATATAGGTAGATGATATCGATAAACCTTTTCGAAAGTACATTACTTCCCATTGGAAAATCATAACAAGGACGTAATATCAACTAGTATAGATCCTGATCAAACAGCTGCAAGTGGTAGCTGGTCGATCTGGATATATGTCATTTACACAAGCCTGACCAGCCCATGTTTAACTGGTTAATAGTTTATTAAATATTAATACATTCTGCTCGTCTTCAGTCCTAATTGCTCTTACAACAAAGTTATGTTCTGTTCTATGTGAAAAGTTAAGCATGACACCTCACTTATCTTTTCAAACATGTTTATCCTTTTTTGAGCCACGCTGCACAGGTACCTATTTTTAAACTAAGAAAGCTACGTGACCAACTTTTTATATTGCATTATATTATCATTCGGGTTACTGTTATCGCTCTGACGTTGATATCTTTTTTTGGCAGAAATCTATACCCTACCTTTTTAGACTTGGAAAAAGAGAACGTTAAAAGCGATTTTTTTACGATTTGAACAAACTAACGATTGACCTAGTATTTAAATCGACTTTCCTTAGACTGAAGTATGAGTTTTGCCAAAATGTCTCAAAACAGGGATTTGATATTTCTCTTGTAATTGACATAGGCAGATAATGTGACAATTTTCCTGTATCAACAATGTGTAACGAACACATTGTCTGTGGCGTTTTTGGAGATAATTACTGGCTTATTTATATATGATCTTTTTATGTTTTGCAGTTTTCTTAAACTAATGAATATTATCACCATATAAACCATACTCAAGAAATCTATGCAGAAATCTAAAAATATAATTTTAATTCAAGACTAAGAAGAAGCAACATTGTACTTTTACATGAAAACAAACAAATAACATGCATTTGAAGTAGTTCGAAGTAGTTTGTATACACACATACAATAATCATATTTTATTTCCTTAGAGATAAATGAACATAGCAAATAACATTAACACAAACACGGTGGAATCATGGATTAAGTGAAAAGCAGTTGATGTTGGTTTGTGCTGTTGACATTCTATATAATTCATAATTATCTTCACCCGTTCACTGCGGCATATATGTACTCCCAATATACTATAATTAGTCAGCTACGGCTAATGACTACATATTTATTTTCAGTTCAAGTTGTGGTAAATCAAACCAATTTTTTCCTGGCTACTTTATACTACTGATACCAATATATTCCTTAAGTTTAATAATAATAACTTTTGCTAATAAAATGCTTGTTCTTTTTTAAGCTTAGTAATATTTTCCACATATATACTCAAAAGTTTATGTTTTCACCCTCGGATATTATTACAATTATGAATAAATGTTAACGTAATGCTATTACAAGCATGAAAATCCCAGGCTTTTTTTCCCAAAGAGAACTATGTGGTGATTTGACAACCAAGAGGGGTCCGTCAAAACACGTGTATAAGAAATGCTGACTATCCAAAGGACAATACATTATTACAGGTACAAACATATACACGTCCCTTAGATAAGTTTTAAACACATTTTAAAGAAATCTTGCCAAATGTGCACAAAATATTAATCATTCTTAATTTCTTATCAACATATATGTGAAAACTTCGAAATCCCAGGATCATGTCACTATTATAATATTGCCGGTAACGCCTTTTTCGCTAAATCGAAAGTTGCGGGAAAATTGAAGTTAAGCGAAAAACACTCTACCTAAATAAAGTTTATTTTGTTTATTTGTCAAACTTGTGATAGCTGGCATTGGTAAATACACAACAGAAGAATTTACTCAACATAAATCATGTACATGTATATTGACATCTCTGACAATAATTAAGAACATCAACAATTATCCTATAGTATACTTCAAATTAACTACATCTTGTGTGCATTTTCAACGATGCTATTTTTAGGCCCAAAGTGCTGGGTACAACCTTTAAACCTTCGATTCTGTTAAAAATTGGCTCTATTATGCTATATTAAGCCGTTCAAGGTAAGTCTAAATTCTTTTTTGATTACGTAAAGTTTTTGACATTGCCACTTTGGTCAAACACACGCACACAAACACGCACGCGCGCGCACACACACGCACACACGCGCGCGCACACACACACGCAAACACGCACGCGCACACACACAAACACGCGCGCGCACACACACAAGCGCACAAAGCAGAATTTGGAGCTTGAATGCTTGTTTTGTTTTTTACAGACTCAGATTCAACAGCTTCAGAAAAGATGAGGAAAATATTTTTAAAATAAGAAAACGAACATTTCTCGACTTAAAACTACATTGGATTCTTAACAAGAGTAACGATGTGCCTGTTTGAAGAAGAAAAAACAATAACAAAAAACACAAAGATGGTCGATCTCGAATGTACGACTTTAAAAAAATATTTCCAATATTTTACCTGCAAAACAACATAAAAGAGTTGATTTTGAAAGTATGCATGTATCAGTTTTCGAGAGGGGTGTAGGGTGGGGTACTGGCATAAGACATTGATATTTAAAGCTTTCACGATTTAACCGCCAGAACAATGGTCGGCAGAAGTTCAAAATATTAACAAATGCTTTGCTAGGAATATTTAGATCTAGCTAATATTACGTTAAATAGTATAGATACGAAAATAATAATACACTGAAGCGTTTGTTTAAATTGTGAGTATGAGCACTGTCGATATGACGGAGGCGGACTTGCACAAGTAATTGTGGAATAAAATAACTAACAATAAATATCTTTAAAATATTCAGAATTAATGAGGTTGTAAAATGTGCATTTCTTTTTGGAAATTGAGACGTATATGTACCCAAAACTTGAACACAAATTATTAAATGGTTCTTTTTTCATAAACCAAGACACCAAATGACGTATTCGGATAATAATGCATCCATTTTTGTAAATCATAAAACGAAGAGTGTATGTATCCCACAAAAGGGTTCGCCAATACTTGTTAGACTTTTTTCATAGCATATCAAATGCTAGAATCATCGATGATGCCGATAGACACTTCAGTGATGTCTCAGGTGCCCACGAGCGTTAATGCAACCACAGCTTTTCTTTTTCGTTGTCACAAACGTAGGACACCCATTTCCGAACGGACAATAGCCTGCTGTATGCGCCGAGTCTCCAGTGGCCCCACACAACCGGCAGACGTAACGTCTTAATACAGGGCACGTCACTTTTCCTCGGTGATGAAGGCGGTGTGCCGTGTAAACACAATCATGTTCTCCGTTCTTTTTGCAAAAATTGCATTTTATGAACATACCTACGTCTAATTCCTTTGTTGATTGAAGCACCAGTTCTGAAAGCTTCTGGAGATTTTTCTGGAATTGCTCGGTCGCTGCAACAAAACGAACTATCTTGACTGAGTTAACCAATATCACGCGACATTTGTTTATAATAATTGCTTAATGCTTAGTTATCTAATATATAGGTAGATGATATTGATAAACCTTTTCGAAAGTACATTACTTCCCATTGGAAAATCATAACGAGGACGTAATATCAACTAGTATAGATCCTGATCAAACAGCTGCCAGTTGTAGCTGGTCGATCTGGATATATGTCATTTACACAAGCCTGACCAACCCATGTTTAACTGGTTAATAGTTTATCAATACATTCTGCTCGTCTTCAGTCCTAATTGCCCTTATAACAAAGTTATGTTCTGTTATAAAAAAAGTTAAGCACGACACCCCACTTATCTTTTCAAACATGTATATCCTTTTTTTGAGCCACGCTGCGCAGGTACCTATTTTTTAACTAAGAAAGCTACGTGACCAACTTTTTATATTGCATTATATTATCATTTGGGTTACTGTTATCGCTCTGACGTCGATATCTTTTTTTGGCAGAAATCTATACCCTACCTTTTTAGACTTGGAAAAAGAGAACGTTAAAAGCGATTGTGTACGATTTGAAGAAACTAACGATTGACCTAGTATTTAAATCGACTTTCCTTAGACTGAAGTATGAGTTTTGCCAAAATGTCTCAAAACAGGGATTTGATATTTCTCTTGTAATTGACATAGGCAGATAATGAGACAATTTTCCTGTATCAACAATGTGTAACGAACACAATCCAACACATTGTCTGTGGAGTTTTTGGAGATAATTACTGGCTTATTTATATATGATCTTGTTATGTTTTGCAGTTTTCTTAAACTAATGAATATTATCACCATATAAACCATACTCAAGAAATCTATGCAGAAATCTAAAAATATAATTTTAATTCTAGACTAAGAAGAAGCAATATTGTACTTTTACATGAAAACAAACAAATAACATGCATTTGAAGTAGTTCGAAGTAGTTTGTATACACACATACAATAATCATATTTTATTTCCTTAGAGATAAATGAACATAACAAATAACATTAACACAAACACGGTGGAATCATGGATTAAGTGAAAAGCAGATGATGTTGGTTTGTGCTGTTGATATTCTATATAATTCACAATTATCTTCACCCGTTCACTGCGGCATATATGTACTCCCAATATAATATAATTAGTCAGCTTCGGCTAATGACTACATATTTATTTTCAGTTCAAGTTGTGGTAAATCAAACCAATTTTTTCCTGGCTACTTTATACTACTGAAACCAATATATTTCCTTAAGTTTAATAATAATAACTTCTGCTAATAAAATGCTTGTTCTTTTTAAGCTTAGTAATATTTTCCACATATATACTCCAAAGTTTATGTTTCTCCCTCGGATATTATTATAATTATAAATAAATGTTAACGTAATGCTATTACAAGCATGAAAATCCCAGACTTTTCCCAAAAGAGAATTATTTGGTGATTTGACAACCAAGAGGGGTCCGTCAAAACACGTGTATAAGAAGTGTTGACTATCCAAAGGAGAACACATTATTACAGTTACAAACATATACACGTCCCTTAGATAAGTTTTATAAAAGTTTTAAAGAAATCTTGCCAAATGTGCACAAAATATTTATCATTATTATCTTCTTATCAACATATATCTGAAAACTTTGAAACCCCAGGATCATGTCACTATTATAATATTGCCGGTAACGCCTTTTTCGCTAAATCGAAAGTTGCGGGAAAATTGAAGTTAAGCGAAAAACACTCTACCTAAATAAAGTTTATTTTGTTTATTTGTCAAACTTGTGATAGCTGGCATTGGTAAATACACAACAGAAGAATTAACTCAACATAAATCATGTACATGTATATTGACATCTCTGACAATAATTAAGAACATCAACAATTATCCTATAGTATCCTTCAAATTAACTACATCTTGTGTGCATTTTCAACGATGCTATTTTTAGGCCCAAAGTGCTGGGTACAACACACACACACACACACACACACACACACACACACACACACACACACACACACACACACACAAACACACACACACAAACACACACACACAAACACACAAGCACAATTTGGAGCTTGATTGCTTGTTTTGTTTTACAGATTCAGATTCACCAGCTTCAGAAAAGGTGAGGAAAATATTTTCAAAATAGGAAAACGAACATTTTCGACTTAAAACTACATTCGATGCTTAAAAATAGTAACGATGTGCCTGTTTGCAGAGGAATAAACAATAACAAACAAAAAAACAACAACAAAAAAAACACACAATGATGATCTACCTCGAACATACGACTTTATAAATGTTTCCAATATTTTACCTGCACAACAACATAAAAGAGTTGATTTTAAACGTATACATGTATCGCTTTTCACGATGGGTGTGGGGTGTGGGTACTGGCATAAAACATTGATGTTTAAAGCTTTCCCGATTTAACCGCCAGAACAATGGTCGGCAGAAGTTCAAAATATTAACAAATGCTTTGCTAGGAATATTAAGATCTATTTAATATTACGTTAAATAATATAGATACGAAAATATAATACACTGAAGCGTTTGTTTAAATTGTGAGTATGAGCACTGTCGATATGACGGAGGCGGCCTTGCACAAGTAATTGTGGAATAAAATAACAAACAATAAATATCTTTGAAATATGCGGAATTAATGAGGTTGTAAAATGTGCAGTGTTTTGGAAACTGTGACGTATATGTACCCATAACTTTAACACAATTTATTGTTAGGTCATTTTTTTAATAAACCAAGACACCAAATGATTATACATTTTCTTGTTAGACTTATTTCATAGCATATCAAATTCTAAAATCATCGATGATGCCGACAGACACTTCAGTGATGTCTCAGGTGCCCACGAGCGTTATTGCAGCCATACCTCTCTTTTTTCGTCGTCATAAACTTAGGACACCCATTTCCGAACGGACGATAGCTTACTGTATGCAATTAACACATAAAAAGCTTAATATATTGTCATTATTATTTCTTCGCTTCTATACCAATAACTAAACCGGATACTATATTTGTATATTGTATTTATAATACGATGATGTACATGAGTACAAATCTGAATAAAAAATATGTTCTGTTCTGTATGCGCGGTGTCTCCTGTGGCCCCACACAACGGGCAGACGTAGCGTCGTAACACAGGGCATGTAACTTTTTCCTCGGTGATGAAGGCGGTGTGCCGTGTAAACACGTTCATGTTCTCCGGGTTTTTTGTGTGCAAAAATTGCATTTTATGAACATACCTGCGTCTAATCGCTTTGTTGATTGAAGCACCAGCTCTGAAAGCTTCTGGAGATTTTTCTGGAATTGCTCGGTCGCTGCAACTAAACGAAATATTTTGTTTTAGTTAACCAATATCACGCAACATTTGTTTTTTAATCAATGCTAAATGCTTATTTATCTAATATATAGGTAGAGCATGTCGATAGATAAACCTTTTCGAAAGTACATTACACCCCATTTGAAAATCATAACAAGGACGTAATATCAACTAGTATAGATCCTGATCAAACAGCTGCCAGTGGTAGCTGGTCGATCTGGATATATGTCATTTACACAAGCCTGACTAACCCATGTTTAGCTGGTTAATAGTTTATCAATACATTCTGCTCGTCTTCAGTCCTAATTGCCCTTATAACAAAGTTATGTTCTATTGTATGTGAAAAGTGAAGCATGACATCCCACTTATCGTTTCAAACATGTATATCCTTTTATGAACCACGCTGCACAGGTACCTATTTTTTAACTTAAGAAAGCTACGTGACCAACTTTTTATATTGCATTATATCATCATTCGGGTTACTGTTATCGCTCGATATCTATTTTTGGAAGACATCTATACCCCACCTTTTTAGACTTGGAAATAAAGAACGTTAAAAGCGATTTTTTTACGATTAGAACAAACTAACGATTGACGTAGTGTTCAAATTGTCTTCCCTTAGACTGAAGTATGAGTTTTGCCAAAATGTCTCACAACTACTATATACTACTGATATCAATATATTCCTTAAGTTTAATAATGATAACTTTTGCAAAAGGTAATTTAAAATTTTTAAAATTTGTATATTTTGTATTGCCTCAGCATTTTCCCTCCCCCATTGGGCTTTCCTTATGTTGAACAGCATCACCGATAAAAGACGGTGGCATCCTGTCTTACATATCTCTCCCCAGACATACCGGTTACCTCTATATAATCAATTAAAGTCATTATGAAAGTCTGCCAGCGTCTGATACCATAATTTACATGATATTTTGTAAACATAACAATACACTGAAGCGTTTGTTTAAATTGTGAGTATGAGCACTGTCGATATGACGGAGGCGGACTTGCACAAGTAATTGTGGAATAAAATAACAATCAGTTAATATCTTAAAAATATGCGGACTTAATGAGGTTTTAAAATGTGCAGTGTTTGGGAAACTGTGACATATATGTACCCATAACTTTAACACAATCTATTGATGTGTCATTTTTAATAAACCAAGACACCAAATGATTATACATTTTCTTACATATAAAATATTGTTACGTATTCGGGTAATAATGCTTCCACTTTTGTAAATCATAAAATCGAAGAGTGTATGTATCCCACAAAAGGGTTCGCCAATACTTGTTAGACTTTTTCATAGCTTTTTAAAAAGCAGATAAATGTTTCTGCAAAATAGCAAAGACACCTGCTCTAAAAACTTAAAACAGAAAAACTAACAAGCTCAATCTTTGCATTAAACAGTTTTCAGACTACATATGGAGAGGTGAGGCAGTTATCGCAAATGAGTTTCTGGGGCAAAAATGTGTCAATGCTAAACTAGATAAACGTGAATTATTTTTACTTAGTACATCCATCAAGTGTTTTCTTAATGATTTCGGGGCGAAATTTCTCATAAAAACAATAATTAAGGCGAAATTAAAATTCATTACAATTCTGGGTTTATTTTAATTCTAGTTTCACTAGAACTGTATCGTTGTTACAGTTTTATTGCAATACAGGAAGTTATTTGGCAAAACTGGCTGTTACATAAAGCCTTCAGCAGCATTAGACTTTAGCACATATTGTATGTAAAGGCCGTTGGTTAAGTGGGGTGTTTCTTTTTCAGATGGGTATACTGATTCAATGGGTAATTTCTACCAATGCGGGCCGAGCTGATATTCGTCCGGACTTGCCCTGCGTCAGCAGCACTTAGTAGGCCGAAAGTGAGGCTAGACAGCTAAGTTGACAAAAAGTAATAGTGAACTAAGGCCTTATTCTCTTAAAACGTCCAACATACCTGCCGAAAATTCACTGTGACGCATGTCAATGCTGCTCGTTGATTGGGTATTTGATGTCATGTTCTGAGTTTTACAAATCACAGACCGACTTCTGGCGTGACACTGAAGATCCCAGCCAATTGTGCTGTCAAAGAGTATCTCTCCGTGTGGCTGCATAGGTACCTGTCTACGTGTTTGCAAAGAAGATGTGAAAACATATATGAAGTCTGTCTTCCGCCACCTATGACAAGTACATCCAACCATAAAGGTGGTATCTAACAGTTCTGGCGAATTGTTTTTCCAAATAAATAAATAAATTTGTTAATTGAAAAGATCCAGCGAAATGAAATGCTCTTTATTGATTTCCTAAATCTATTACAGATTTGGACGCAATGCACATTTAATACAATTAAATTCACGATTTGGTCTATCGATCAATTGAGGTAGTGTTCAGATCGTTTTACACAGACGAAAGAACGAGTTTATGGAGATTGTTTTCCCACAAATTCACATAAACAGTGGTAAGTTATTGTTATAAATGTATATTCTGTATGCAAACTCTCGGATACAATCTTTAACACAGCAGTACTTCGTGGAAATGACCAAGGCATCAAGGAATCTAAATATATCTCTACCGGACAAAACAGTCGATCCGATTGCACACGGAAGACTTCGGTCATCTTAACGAAAAGCGGCTTAGAGTAATTAAAATGGATGTGATGTGGACCTTCGGTAAGAGCTTGGGAACATCCTGCAAAGTTGTCCAAATTATTAAATGACGAATAAATGAACGCTTTGACTTCTGCAACAAAGCAAATTCAAACAATGAAAGAGCTGATGGAATATTTTTCACTAGATGTAGCTTGTGAATCTCAAGAACATTGTGCATCTCCTAGCATGCAACATTTATTTATAACCAATACAAAATCAAATAAGAATACTTAAGTGATTTGCTAGCTCACATCTACATGCTAGAGACACAGAAGCATAGAAGCATAACTTGTGCAGATTTGTCTCTGACAGGCCAAAGCACACTCAACTAGCAGATATTAACAGCAATATAATAATTTGTGAAAACGAAAGCTGTCAAGTGCCGTATACTGTTAGTATTGTATACCAATAATAAAACCGCAGGACGCTGTGACCTACAATTAACACTTAATTAAATAACCCACCACTGATAACTTTTATTATAATTTAAATATATTGTCTTTAAATTTCAAAGATTTGATATATATTTATGCAATAACTTGGGTTACATTATTCTGCAAGTAAGCTTTTAATGTTAGAAATCATTGATTAAACACTTACCAATCTAGAGATCAATTATTAATCGCCAACCAACATATTATAGGAAAACCGGCTAAATTTAGTTATTTATATAACTTATATATGTTATTTTATTTAAATGAGACCTATATTACAATGTAACTTTGAGTGAGAAAGAAGATGGATTTTTTTTTGCATATATACATGTAGATGATCTTACTTAAAATTATTTAATTTTTAGCCTAATTACACAGAATTAGAACGCACTGATTCTACAGCACTGTGCCATTTTTCAAGTTAACAAATACAACTTAGGTAATAAATCATGGCAGTAGATATGAGTGAAATTACACAGCATCTGAACTAAACACAAGCATTGCAATGCTTCATATGACGCAAACACCAAAATCTATGTCAATGTCAACGTGAATAGTTTCAATGTGATGTCACGACATATGGAAATATGTGCTGTATTAAACTCACCACTGTGCTTTTACTTTTCAGTCTTTTTTTACTGATTTTTTTCAAAATTTAACAGCTTTTATGAAGTATTTTAAAAATCAAAACTACATTTTAATAGTTTAAAAGATAAAAGAATGCAACCAAAAAGTTACACTGTTCATTTTGTTTAAGGATGAGCCAATAATTTTATTTATTTTTATGTATTAATCCCTTGTGCATTAATCAACTTTAAAAATATTGCATTCTAAAAATATGAATTTCAAGAGCTTTCCAATGGTGAAAAGCCTTTAATTTTTGGCCTCAAATGAAGAAAATTTAACAAAATAAAATTTACGCTTCTATACAATTCATCTGAAAATCCCTTCAAAGATAGCTGCCAAGATAAGGGATCTTCACTGGTTTGGAAAACTATAGAGAATTTATCAAAGGGCTACAAATGTGTCGGTTTATAAAGTTTTAAACGATTTTACTTCCCTTGTATAAATGACGTCATTAAATGTTAGATGGCGTGTTTTTTTTTCAGTAACCTATATTTATTAATTAAAAATCAATAAATTAACTACCTTTTAAGTTTTAGAAAGAAATTACAGACAAATATTGACTTTGTCAGCATGCAATACATTTCACCGAAATCGCATTAGACATCTACAATAAAGGTGTAGATCTTTAGACATGGAGAGGCCATTATCACAAAGTGGTGAAAATGTCATTCTGTTTTACCGTGAATATATCGGGAAAAATGCACACTACAATCCTCCTGTATTTATAAATTATAGTTCGTCGACCGTGTTAGAACAATTAAATGGCCATCCATATGATGTCTTTGGAACATTTCTTGTTGATTGCCCCAAACAACCGATGGGAAGCATGTTTGGAGTAGAAATGAAGATTCCGGTTAAAGTAACGTCTGCATTCAACACAGCAAGAACAAAACAATAACACACATGAACGGTTTATTTTAAGTACCCGATCGGGGCGTTTGAATGCAATATTGTCCAAAGGAACTAAGTTTATTCAGACAGAAGATGCTAAAATTAAAATTTAAAAAACAACAACATAGTTGTCAAGAGTGGAAAGTGTGGCATATGCAATATGTACTGAAAAGCGAGCTTTCGCCGTTGTTTTGAAGATTTGTCACAAGAGACTTGCTAAAGTCTTTGGCACATTGAGTATAAAAATCAATCATGCTTTTATTTGTTTAATATGAAACTTCAAAAGTAGCATTCGACATCTAAACCTTTCTTTCTCAAACCAACAAAAATGTTGTTACCTGAAAAGGTCCCGCGAAACGCTGCTCAATTATGCACTAGAACAGCGTGAATGTTGCAGATTACATTCTCGATCACTGTCACAGAAATGGGTTTACTATATCACGCAACATAACCAGCTAGTTTGCAACCACGGAAGCTTGCCTACACCACGTGACCACTTTTTTGTGATCGCGTGATGTCATCATCCTGTTATCTACGTCATTAGAAATTGCAATTATAAACAGACAGTCGAAAACAGTGTACTCTTCATTTTAAGAAATGCATAATATTATGCACTCTGAGGGGCAAAAGAGCTCTGGCGTTGAAATCTATTTTAGCGGAAAAACAAACAAACAAACACTTTTCTGCTCATTTAAAGGAGGTATCCGACTGACTGCCTATATCAGATCCATATAACAATATCGAACCACTGCTTTGGGGAATTTGAGCATAATTTTATATAAATTTATACTTTAGTTTTAATAAATACAATTTTGAACACTAACTGAATTCTTGGACAAAAATAGTGTGTATTCTTTCCAGCTGTATAAAAACTCGACAAAGGTCTCTGCTTGAAATAGATAGCCTATCGATGTCAGAGCGGATTACCCGGATGACTTTATTACGTGATCTCAAAAGTAAGTGGTATTCTTTAATTCAAAAAGAGCTTTCTCTGCAGCGTAGCTCGGACAGGAACTACCTGTTTGCAATGACGATTGGTGATTTATGCTTGACTGTTCACACAGATCTAGGACATCAATGAACAGCATTTTGCAGGAACTTTTCAGGTAATGATTTATTTGGTTATTTGAGAAAATAAATTTTGGTCCAAACTGTTGGAGATCACCTTTAAATGGTTGGAAATAATGAACATTGCGAACGTTTTCCGTCACAAGTTCTACCCCCTGGTAGTGTTTAAAATCGTATTTAATGAGACTTTATGTGTTTTGGGCTTTTGGCACATTTTAATTATCGCTATTTATCTTATGGTTATTTGGTTAAATGTTGACAGTATAGAGTACCTGGACTCAATGTGTGTGTTTATTAACACGTATTCAGTTCGCATTGCGGCAGTCATTTTGACAGTACAAGTATTGAAATAACTTTATTCTGTGCATGTGGTTATATTGGGGGCAAAATTTATTCTAATTTAACCATCTAGATCTTAGCCAAATTTTTTTCAAATGCAATAGACCAAAAAAAAAAATCGAATCTTACCCGTAAAATAAGCAGCTCATTAATTGTACGACTCCACAGTCAAAAATTTTCTGCAAACTGTAACTAACAAGAAAACGAAAACTATTAGCGTCTCATAAAACCAAGGGTGGACAAGGGAAGCTACTTCGATAGCCTTATTTCTGGCATCGCCATAGCGCCATTACAAATGTGAGTTGTATGTTCTATGAACCATTTAATGAATGTCACATTGTTTCTATTTGATAAAAGTTTTTATTGTAAATATGTTTGATCCACATAAAGCATAATATGAATTTAATCACTACCTACATAGCGGGCCAAAACTATCACTTATTACATACATATACAATTAAGATCTATATTTTTTACCAAACGATAGTGTTGAGAAAAATCGCTAAAAATTTGTTATTTGTTTTAGAGTTTTATATTATTATCAAATCTTCCCTCTTAAGGATAAAAAACCATAAGGAGTGTCAGTGGCCGGCTTGTAAACTCACTTAGTCCCTTGTTATGAGGATTCCAGTCCTGGTCTAGTAAAAAATGATGTGGGGACCGAAGTTTTCTAGATGACACGTATTGAGCTGGTTGTCCCCAATACATTTGTCTGACGTCCACCCAAATAGCTGGATGCTGTGGATAGTGACCGTAATTGTGTTTATAAACAATGTTATAGGTCTATGTACATGTAGTTTAAAAAAAAAATCAACATAAAGTAGCATCCAGTTTGGCTCGACTGGACATGACAGATGATTTATAACCGTAACAACTTGTTCAAAATATTTTCATAAAGGACACTCGCAGTGACAGTTCTAATCAATGTTGTTATTATAATGTAGTTAATATCCTAAAAAATATTTAAAAAAATATTTTTAAGTGCATGTTAAAAGATAAAAATCATCGGCAATATTTGTGAGAATGACAAAATTCACTCCATTGTATTTGTGTGTAAAAAATGGTGCAATTTGCAGATTAAGATTCGAATTTATGAGATTAAATTAAATTAAATGCTTGAATTGTTGTTTTAAATATTCTGTAGATCTAAAAGTGCAACATATGTGATAAAATTTTGTTGATAACTGTATCTATGTTTTAATTATTTAAATAATAAAGATCTAGACAGCCTTGAACAGAAAACGCAGCAAAATAAGCAGATACATTCTTTGACATTCATAAATACTCCGTTTCTGGCAGAGGGTGATCTTGTGTAGAAACTTCCGACATTGAAATGGATTTTCATTGTCGATGTTTGGTTTCAAATAATTGTATTTATGTGACTGCAATCAAACTGTCTACTCTGCAAAAATGACTTAACGCCCCCCCCCCCCCCCACCCCACCCCCCAACATTTAATAGTCAAAATAAGTTAAATGTTGCCATAGAATTATTGGTATGTTACATTTGTTTTCGTTTAAAGTTTATTAATATAATTATATACAGGTAACAAATTAAGCAATATGCCAGTAATTCTACTTGTGTTTATCTCTGAGAGAGAGACCCCGAGAGAGAGACCGAGAGAGAAAGATAGAGTGGGGGTATTTTCGATAAAGATGAACGGATCTTGATTCATACCCCTCCACATACAAACACAAACATACAAACTCCACCACCACCATCACTAAAACTTTCTGGAACTGTCCCTGTTTGGGAGTTATCGTAAAAATACAGAATGTATTTGTCGTTATTACAGAATAAACAACGGTTAACAAAGCTACTGGCGTAAATAAATGGATTTAATGTTTCTTATCGGATAAAATGGCAGTGGCGTGCATATAGCGTGTCATTGTTTGATATTCATGTGTACATAACGCCTTAACATTTTAGAAATTACATCTGTAAATGCTGGACACGGAATAACAAGAACTCTTTTGTAACTGATCGAAACAGTTCTGGATATGAATATTTTTTTCTGTTATATTTAAAACGTAATTTATAATAAGACCAATTATGAGGATAAAAAAGTTCAAACAATTTATAATTTTACTCTTGTCCTTTTTATTCAGGATTTGATAATACCGGTCAGATTCTAGTTTTATTCTGACATACTTGCAAATCCTGACGCAAGCTCAATCCGAATGAATATCAAAGCGAATTTTGAATAGTATCAATTCAATTAGTAAAACAGTTTCTGCTTCCACAGCTGTCGATTTTTTTTCGCCCTACAGCACAACAGCGCACATGTACAATAGCAGTATTCGGAACTCCTCTGAAATGACCGTGTTTTTTACTTATTTGGCATGTAGACTAAAAACTTGTGATTTCTATCTAGCTTAATTAGAGTTTTACTTCGTTGTGTTGTAAGAAGCTTGTAGTAAACTTGACATGTTCACCCCACCCCACCGCCTGTTTCTCTAAGTTTCTCCTCTCTCTCTCTCTCTCTCTCTCTCTCTCTCTCTCCTTTCTCTCTCTCGCTCCCTATCTGTCTGTATGTCTGTCTCTGTCTCTGTCTCTGTCTCTCTCTCTCTCTCTCATGAATATCAGATCCATTGTGGGAGATACTACTATCCCATATTACCGTTCGTGACCCATATTACCGTTCGTGATAGATTCTTATTAGGGATGTCAACGGATATCCGGATGTAAAATAATTTGCCAGTTAACAGCCATTGTTTGAGGCTATTACTTACCCATTTTGATTAAGGATTATTATCTGTAATTTCGTTTGTTCGGCTTTATTAAGAAAAGATAGAGCTACAATTATGTACACAATTAACAGGTTTGACGGCAAAGATCAGTTATTCATGTTTAATTAAGTCCGTTTGGATTGTATAAATGAATTGATGAATTTATTATGTTTTCATTCGAACACGGTGATCTTGACTTATTCACATCCACTTCCTAAACAAAACTTTAGTTATGCCTTCCAATCTTCAGTCCGATGTTTGGCGACATTTTGTGAGGTCCGTAGACAATTCCAACGCAAAATGTAATTACTGCAACATCAGAATTAATTAAGATTTATATCCGGATATCCGTTCGGATCGTTCGACGGTTATCCGGATACCAAATTTAGTATCCTTTGACATCCCTAATTCTTATATATTATAATCTTATATTTCTGAATAAGATTTGTTCTTAGAGACTTTGGAGAACTTCTGACTCCTGTGGCGATGTGGCCCATGTTTGTGTTTCCTTCCATCATCGACATGAGTCTTCTCCCTCCATCTTCCTGAAGTTAGTAAACGCCGCACCCTCAAGTATGTAAGCAGGTCACTAATTCTCTGCGACACCTCGCGCTGGCTAGATTGTCGCCTTGACTTGGCAACGTCTCCGTTATCCACACCCGCAAAGATATGTGGGTCATCGATGTGGTGGTTCTTGGCTTCTCCAGTCGCATAGACATCCTCCCCATCATCAAAAGCCTCCATCATGTCATATCCCGCTCTTGCAGCCAAGTTTTTTCTAAAGAAGTTCTCGTTTTCAGTATCTGCAATCTTTACACCTGTGTCCTCTTTTGACTGAACGCCATGCTGCCATTTGTAATCTGGGTTTTGGGAAGACACAGGTTCTACTTCTGATGGCAATTTATCTGGTTTTGAAGGCGAATGGTAGGGATCTGTTACCACATCTATACGGATTTCCATTTGAGGTCCAGTGGCCTCCTTTATTTTGGTGTCTTTCTTGAGACCTTCAGCGGGTTTGGTATAGTCTTCATTTGTCCATTCATCATCGAGCATCGACAGTTCATATGTATCGGACATCGCAATGGGTTGTTCATTTTGAACTTCCCATACATTTATGTTTTCTATCAGTCTATCTGGAACAGAAAACGAAGCCAAGGTAATTCTTTCTTTTCAGCAATGCATAATGCGTTTGATTACAAAAAAGATGCTAAAGACCAAAAAAACCTTCAGAGTAATTTGCAAACAACAACATTTGTAGAAAGCATTAAAATAATATTGACCTTTTTGAAATCGTCTGATAAGCGAGCTTGTGTGGGTTACTCTATGTACTTTGCTGTTTTAGCATGCAGTCAGCGTCTCTTTTCCAGCCGTAAGTGCTGATGTTTGTACATTTATAACATTGAACATCTAATTTATTACTTAGATATATCGATATATATTTATATTATTTTCTTGTAGTATACATTTTTTTTTATAATTTGCTTTTGTCCGTTAATAGTATTTATATACGGGATATAACCTACAGGCTGTTCATCATTGTGACTAACAATATACGACTTAACTTAGACTAAATTATGAGTTTATGCAGAAATTATGCATAAATTCCCTGAAACTGGAAAAATCTATAAATTGTCGAATACAACCTTTAACCCAGCAAAGTGTTTACAGGTTTAAAGTGCTTACATTTCTACGGCGTTCGTTACATTTACACCCGCAATGATTAAGTTTATTCATTAAAAAAAAGAATACGTCTTAAAACTTGGATTTATGACGTATTGAACCTGGATTTGTTTAATGTTTAATGACTAAATGTAATCACCTGTTGGTCAAAATAATATGCATCTATCATAAGTTGATCTTAAAATGTACGACAATTTAGTAACGGAGTAACAAGCTTTACATTCTTAGTTTGGATGGTATCCGACATATCAAATACATAATTATAACAACATCTTAACACTGTGCTAGGGAAATTGGGCATATTAAATATTCACTGCATAACCTCATATTTTAGATTATATAAAAGGTCTTTTTAAAGTCGTTTGTAAAGCTCATTACAGCTTAAATGTTACGTGTTGAAATCTTGCCATCTCAAAATAAATGTTATCCTATCCTGTCCTATCCTATCCTATCCTTTTATTACCGCATTTGTAAGACAATTCAAATCGTGAAATATATTGCTTTTAATGTCTGTTTTTTCCAAAACTATAAATATTCACCGTGTGGATTTCAGCGGAAAAAATGGAAAAAAAGTGTCAGAGCTGATTACCCAGATGATCACGTGATGTATAAAAGTAAGTAGTCACGTGGTATTCATAGTTTTACATAACAAACTGTTCAGCGCGTCTCGGATAGGAAATACATTTTTGTAATGACAAGTAGTGTGTTATGCTTTACTTGTTTTAATTCTTTACTACTTGGGACACCAATAAACAGCATATCCTCTTATCTTTTCAAGTAGCAGTAATTTATTTGGTTGCAGAGACGAGGACGACTGGTGTGTTCTAGTTATGACATTGTGTTTAGTACTAGCTCATTGAACACAACAGTGAATATTTCTCAAAATCTAAAGTTCTAAATGTAGAGAACATTGACGTCCCTTGAAATATGCTAAGCGTTATGACTTATAAAGGTGGTATCCGAAAGTTTGGACATTTTTTTGTCATTAATTATCTTAATAAGCTATTGTTACCTGAGCAGGTCTCGCAAAATGCCGTTTGTGAACCATAAGGCCACAATCGTCATTACAAACATAATTTTCCTATCTTAGCTACGTTGCACAGTTAGCTATTTTTAAACTAAGAACACCACGTGACCGCTTATGTTTTAGTTCATCCACGTCATCCGCTGTGACGTCGATGTCTATTGTAGCGGGAATCTTAATCGTTCTTATTTATAGATTTGAAAAAATGAACATTTCAAGTATTAATTAACGAGTTTTACTGCCCTAAAATTGAGATACTGTTGAATTTCGTCAAATCAAAGCTTGGACTAAAGTATGATTGTTTCTGCAGAATTATGCACATATACTCGAAACAGCGCTCAGATATTGTCCCATATATTTGGTATAGGCAACCTTTAAGAAATATATTTATGGAAAGTGTTAAAGACATGCATACTACCTTTTAATGTACTAGTCTGCAAAACAAACACAATTTAACTCTCAGCCTGCTAAAAGTAAAACAACATGAGCAAGCTTATGCTGCAGAAAGTGTGGATTCAGATCAGCGATCCCGCTAGACATTGCAGTTTTTTTTTTGTTGTTACATGATTGGCAAGTATGGGCCATAAGTAGTATAAGCATGCTTAGGGTTTCTTACCATCGTGTGAAATGTGGACTGAATCCAGCCAGCTGCCCTCCAGTTCGATGGTCGGGAGCCTACTACATGTACAAGCAATCACGTATGTAAAATCCTCATCCTCACCATTGACTCGGACCTTAACAGCTGGAAATGGTAACATAGTAAATTGTTATTATTTGTCGGTTACATCTAATAATACATGTAATTGACGTTGTTGTTTTTCTCTAAAAACTGTACACACTAGCGGATCCAGGGGGGGGGCGCACCCGGCGCACGCCCCCCCCCCCCTAAAATTCCCGGAGCTTACATGTTCTTTGGTATGGAAACAATAAAATATACTATATTTTCCTATTTTTTCTTCGCTCGCTCGCTCGCGTATCTTTAGACAACATTGCCTTTTGAGATGTACTCGTACACAACACAGAGTGCACGCAATTTAAACGTTCCCGCTTTCCCTTACTGTAATAATTCGGCACTATATAACATGATCATGTTGATGCGCCGTAAAACCCATACAAACAAACACATCATTCAGTCAATTAATTTCCTTTGGGTACATTTATACGACAACAAATATGGCTGCGCCGTCAAGTCCCAAACGCCCCAAGAAACAGAAGAGTATATAGGTAACGTATGCCCCTGGATCTGCTAGTGCAACCTTTAGAGTGATTAAAAGTTACGCCCCCCCTAACCCAAAATCCTGGATCCGCCCCTGGTACACACGTTACTTTATGTATAAATTGAAACTAAGCAATAAATAGTGTACATCTTGGTCAGATCTGGCTTGATGATTTTACTTAACCATTGTATCAATGATTATTCTGGCTATCAGATTGGTGTTTATGTACTGTGCGTAATTTTATTAATTTGCAAACGATATAAAACGCATTTAGACTTACTGTTATAAATGGGTTCGCAGCGGGTATTGGTATCTAGTCTGATCAGATCCGCTAGCCTAAGTCCAAAGCCATTGAAGGAACACTCACTGGAGATGCAGTCGGCGTAGATGATAAATTTAGGCGTTCGATTTTCATTATAGTCAAAACCATTGCGCCAAGGACATAACGATCTACTGCATTGGTCCTGGCAATTCGACTCGTCATCGGATCGTCTGTGTCTTTGGTCTTGTGCTCCAGTGGTGTCGTCAGGGCCGCTAGTTCTGTAAGAATTGTCTGCTGTGCCGATTGATGGTGGGCACGTGGTCTCAAGATCCCAGTTGCTGTAAGTGACATGAATTTCGTGCTCAGGTATTCCGTTTCCCAGCAAATATTCTTTCGCTTGTTTCGCCGATGGGAACCAAACATCATTGAATGGCAGATGCTTTGGTTTCGAAACAATAACGTTGACATCTGATAGTGCAGATCCTTCGACACACAAGTATCCAGAAAAAGACAGCACGATGTTAAAAAAATACATGAACATGAAACATTTCATGTTATCCATCTTTTTGTCAAGTTTAGCAATACGGTTCTTCGACTATCCACAACTACCCGTTTCAAAGTAGGGGAACTTGCTCGTCGGTTATACATTTATTGCCTTTAAACAATCACGTGAGGCTGTAATGGAAGCCAATTGGCCGATACTACAACCACTTGACTGATCATTTAGTGTTTATAAGTAGCAATAGTATGCTTTTATCTATGAAGTTTGTTAGTTTAAACATGTTTCATGGCCAACTACAAACCTCAAGTGCGCAAGTTCACAAAATGATCTCCCTGGCCGAGTTCTTGTATACTGATGATCTATATGTTCGATTGTCCATAGACATCCAACATGGTATCCGACAGTTTGAACCATATCTTTCCCCCAAATGTGTCAATGTTATCTGAAAAGGTCCTACAAAATGTTCTTCATTGATGCCCTTGATCCGTGTGAACAGCAGAGCATAATTCAATCCTCACTGTTTATTGCAAACATGTATTTCCTATACGAGCCACACTGCCAAGATAGCTATTTTAAACTAAGAAAACCACGTGACATCTTACATTTTAGATCACGTTATATCGTCATACGGCTAGTTCGCTGCGACGTCTATATCTATTTTAGCAGAGACTACTATCGTGTGTATTTATACATTTTAAAAGAATGAACATATAGGGTGATTTTTGTACTGTCTAACAAAAAAGAGTGTTCAAAGTTGTTTTTACTTATAGTAAAGTGTTAGTTTATGCAGAAGTTATACCTAAATTCCCCAAAACCAGTGGAAGATATGTTGTTACGTGTATTTGATAAAGGTAAATTGTCCGATACCACCTTTGAAATTTCCGCAAATACGAACTGCTTGTGGTTTTTGTATACAATTATTTTTTTCACGACTGAAACCTTCGTCATTAGTCCCCGAGTCATGTTACAAAGTCACAACGTTGCAAGTTCTTAAGAATTGCCGTCTTTCCGTTTACGGTTCATTCTTTTGTTGCACTTTTTTATATAAAACTTTCTTTTTTTGTTTTTACACCAAGATTTGGTTTGGTTCCATTTTCTCACATCTTGAATATTATACACGTTATAAATACCGCCAACTGATAAAAAAGGCCAGTCTACTAAATCATAAAAGGCATGTTGAACATAACACACAACATGAATTTTTAAACGAAACGTTACCAACGCTGCATATTCTGTATTTCTTGTGCATATTCTATAGATTTTTCACCGACAAATGTACATAACATTCCCACTCAAAATGTCTTCTTGAAATGGTTTAATCACTCAACATTTGATACGTGTATAACATTTTCCCCCTAATTAACAAGTCATCTTGACGTCAAACCTCTAAAGCAATTTGTAAGTGATGGTTATCGATCTAAGCATTCAAACGACGACGACGTGAACGTTGTGCTTTCTGGTATTTGACAGGGATTGGAGTTAAAGTAGTGTGTTTTGATAGAATCAGGTGGTATTTTATGCATTATGCACATTTGTACTGAAAGGAATTGACCTTGACTTTTTATTACCTAAAATACTTCTTTATACAATGGTTTGCCATCGTTTAATAGGAACAATATGGTACACAGTGTTATATATATAGAATTTCTACCAATGGGGGTCGACTTGATATTCGTTCTGTCTGACCATAAACAAATTCATTATTGATCTATATGTATTTGTAAATTGGTCAAAAGTGAGGTTAGACGGCTACTCCGAAAAAGAGAAACACTCGATGCACAATTCTGTACAAAAAACATTTAATCCAGAGAAACAAGCTTGTTTTCTTTATATCTTTTGGAAGGAAAAGTATAGATGAGTTGAGAAACGGACTGCATATCTATACTTTTTCTTTTGTATTTTTGTTTCACAAAAAGATTTCACCTGGCCATGTGGCCCTGTAGATATGGATTTTTTTCTTGCTTGTTATTTATCCAAAATTACAGTCATTGTTAGATGTGAACTGAACTTCTCGAAACACATGAGTTTCCCTCGGTCAAGTGTTCTTGAAAACAGCTGACCATTAACAGATTGACAGTATCCTTATTTACCAGGATGTACAAGTGAAAATATGTCTACTTAACATACGGATTCGTCAAACCAGTGAAAATCGGAAACAAATCCCTTAAAAGTGATCAAGAAGTATTCGGAAAGTATCGGGAGGTCAAGTAAATAGTTTGTTCTCCGCCTTCCCAAAGTTTGTTCTCTGCCCACTACATTAGTTCGTTCTCCGCCCAAAAGTACCTTAAAAGGTAAAAAAAACTTCGCATAGTGCTCACAAACAGCAAGAGCCTTTTTGTGTAACTAGATCATCCCTGTGGCTTACACTTGCACGGTTTGGATGCACCGGCTTATGTGTGACCAGTCGGTCAATCTGCTTTGGACCTGTTTATTTCGACCAATGGAAATCATTCAATTCAATTATTCATTCGAGTTTGTTTTATGCCAGAATCGTTAAGTTTCTCCAGATATTACAACGACCTTGGTCCCACGTGCGCTTGTTGTCAAATTGTTTGCTATGACTGAGGACAGAAACAAAAATATTTTGTTATCAAGGGCCTATATTTAAAATGGAATTGCGTTGCATTCTTACATGAAAAGAAATTTGAAAAGATCAACTAATGAATTGGAAAATACTAAAGAAATAAAATAATTATTCTACGAATAATCTTTAGAAGTTACTATCCTTTTAATCAACTAGTTCTTTTCTAACACCAACCTGCAAAGATGTCTGGACCCAGCAACAAACAAGAATTATCATCTACGAAGATGAATAGCCAAGTTATTATTATCATAACTAAGGGCCATAACTCCATTCAAAACAAGCCAGATGATGACTTATTAACATATGCTTGCTTATCAGTCTTGTTAAGGTTTATAAACATCCGAACGCTGATATTTGAGATAGCGCAGACATATCTCACATATCGACTGAAGACTGAGCGGACTCCAACATATCTACTATAAACATCACGTCCATAAGTTTATAATGTTGTTAAAATTTTGCTACTTTTTGCTTTAAACTAAATGAAAACTTAATTAGACATACGTATACTATTTACACAAATTTAGCAGTAAAAGTGTTATCCGATCAAAGAGATCTTAACCGCAACTGGCTGATCTACCCTATTTCTCCTATGCCGGATCAATTTGTGCAAAGTAGGTTAATAAACCGGAGAATTAATATAATAAATCATTGATCAACAGGGGTAAACAAATAAAAATAGCACACACATTTTTCACATGTTTATTATCAATAGAAATTATTTAGACTTATTTCATTTAACTATAAATAGCAAGGTACAGGTACCCCAAAATCATGACAGAAAACATAGCACATATATGCATGCAGACTTGGTTTACAAAAATATAATGAAAGTGCTTACCACATTGCACAATTCACTTATGACAGAACTGCCATCATTTTTAAACAAAACGAGTAGTAATGTTTAAGATTTTGGACTAAAGATCACAGGGTTCCGAGTTCGAACCCCAGGCTGACCACAGAATGGTAGCCCGTGAGCAAGACTATTTACTTCCCACTGCTACAGAGGTATTAATACGAAATAAAAAATTTTCCAATTAAAATTAAATGATAGGTTTCAACAATAAAATATTGAAGAGCATAATAATGGCAACATCTAGTTTACATTTCTGTAGGTAGGTGCTTAGTATCAGTGAAGATCTTTCAAAGCATGCAAGTCAGCTTGATTGTTGTATTCTGTTGTGAAAGTTGCTAAAGCTACTTAGGCTCAAGTCTATGCTGTGATGTGCTGAGGGCAGCACTGTTTGAAGCACAAAACAGAGCACAGAATACATTGGTGTGGTAATGGTACTACCAAGGACTACTATCAGTAAGTCATTGTCGTCTATTTTCATAATATTGTGCAAGTTTTTAAGGCAAGTGATTATTGTTAACGGCCATTAATTTTCCACAAAGCAATATACTATAAGGAAATATTAGATAATAACAATTATTCATTTTCCTTGCCTCTTTTTTAATGTTTTTTTTTCCCCAAAAAATATAACACCAATATACATTAAGACATATGTTTAATAATCATGATTCATTTCTATTAATTTTTTAATTGGTCATTATTGCATATTAAACTGAAATGATTTTAAAGAATATTTGATTAATTCATAGTGAATTGTAAACAGTGATTTTTTTATTTACAATTTTAAATGCCATCAAAATACAATTTATGTAACAGGTAGAAAAAATAATGTAAATTTTTTATCAAGGAATAAGCAAAAGCTAGTGAACATAACATACCATAGTTTACTTACAGAAACAATAAGCAAAATCAATGGTTATTCATGTTAGATGAGGGTGACAGACATAATACATATATACACAAAATTAACATTTCTTCACTTGCAATTTTGGTTTTACCTTTGTGAACAAACAGTAAACAAGGTATTTCGGTGGAGCTGACGGTTGCTCCCCAGAGTATTATGGGGGTTAAGATATGAAGCAAAATCAAAGGGCTATAACTCTACTAACAAGTTATGCTCCTTATATATAGTTTTGTTGAATGTAGCAAGTTGTTGCTAAAAATAGTGGAAGGAATGGTGCTAATGTTAGTGTAGCTTCCAATAAAGTTTCAGTGAATTCCAGCTGGTGGTTGATGAGGAATAGCCAAGATATGAATGGTCCAGTATTATACTATAAAAAAATTAGAAGATCATTAACCAGAAAATCTGCACTTGTTAGCAAAGCTTCCCATAAAGTATAATTTAATTCCACCTGGTACTTTTTGAGAAATTGCAAAGACACAAATGATCCTATTACAGCATTATAAAGAAATTAATCAGGGAAATAACTATGAGAAAAATCATCAAAAATGTATTGACAATATGCACATTTCATTGTTTTGGTGAAACTTTCCATACATTTTCATCTAATTCGAACCAGTGGATGGTGAAATATAGCCCGGTACAACAGCATATGGACAGACAGATATTACTAGAAACAGTAGAACCGATGGATGCTCCTAGAATAAACACTTAATTCCAAAAGGAATCTTCCCTCACCTCACACCAAAATATACACTGCACTTCTCCTCATTGAGATCTATCTATGAAGTTTCATGTTGATAACTCTGTTTTGCATAATTTAGGAAATTTTGCCCTTTTTCTTTTTTAATACTTAAATTTTGTCTGGACAATAACACATCAAGTTATCACAAAAAAAGATGGTATGGTAAAGAGTTATGGTACACTACACTTCTCCTCATTAAGATCTATCTGCCTATGAAGTTTCATGTTGACACCTCTTAAAATATTTTGTATTATGCTCCAGACAAAATTATGATGGACAACCGAATTGATGGATAACAAATGGACAAAGAGGCGACTATATGCTCACCTTTCCAAAGCATAAAAATCATAAAACCAGAATGTGTTGATAATATGCACATACAGAATTTTTCAGGAAGCAAAAGAACTCTTCCTTCTGTTTCTTTTTGTGATTTTCTGCCAAACAGATAGATATTTTAAAATGAGTATCCATAGATAAGTGAAATTTCATACATAGATATCATTTGATTTGATCCCAATTCTTTAACATGAAAAAACAGGTTTTCTGTCTTCATGATAATGGCTCAATATAATACAATTTGTGTCTTTTACATGTAAATTTTGGAACAGTTTGTTGTAAGCAAGAAGTGTTATTACTTTCAAACATATTTTCTGTTTTAAATAAAACATGTTTTTGTAATTTTGAAGTATCTGTTACTTAAACATCATTCAAATAAACATACATCAATTGTTCAGTAGTGAGATATAAAACAGCAACATCCAAATAAACATACATTAAATGTTCAGTACTGATATATTAAACAGCATTAATACAACACCGTTCAGATAACCATACATCATATCACATTTTCCTTTTAAGTTTGGATCAAATATGTTTTTCTCACACAACCAAGTAATTGTTATTTAAAAAGATTCCGCGAAACTGATGTCTGACATCTGTGTCAAAAATTGCGGCAAATAATGAATTCCAATTCAACCAATCAAATACTTCAGAATAGTCTGTTTCAATGTTGTATAGTGCCCCTGATTTGGTGACAAATCTTAGATAAGCAAAGAAAAACAAAAAATATAATGCAGTATTCTCCAACATCATAAACCAAACCTTGTAAAGTGGCTATGCAATACCAAGTATGTAGTATGATAGAGTACAAGCAATTTAAAGGCAAGAAAAAAAATAAAACAATCTACACGAAGAGACTCTGCTCACAATATGTAGCTGTGAGCATCTTATAAAACTCTAAGCTTGAGTTCAAGACCATCTTCAATAATATGACTGGCATGATTTAATAACTTTGAAATCTTACAAATATGATTAGATGCAAATCAAATTTTTACCAATCAGGGTGTATGGTTATAAATCTCTCGAGTACAAGTCTGAGACTATGAATCTGATTGGATACATTTAAAAAAAAAAAAGACCAATCAGATGCTCTAGAATAGTCTCAGACTTATTCTCCAACTTTTATAAGGCTCTAGTTGCTGCTTGAAACAACTCCATGTTGAAGAGGTTTTCATGTCTTCTTGTAGGCGACCATGGTATCAACCTTGTGGATTGTGGTTGTAAATGTGCGCAGTCTCACTTCCTCCGAGTTGGCGACAAACTGTGGTCCTGACTCTCCCCAAGAGTCTGGCACTTCCAGGTCCTTGTCTGTGTACACCAGCAGGTCAAAGCTGCCTGAAAATACAAGAATGGTGGAAAAGATCAGTGAGAATATATACATTATTACAAGTACAATATTTGTCTATCCATGCCAAATATGAATTAAAAAAAATCAAGTTTTTCAAAGGTTACAAAGTGAAGACTCAGCAAAATCTGTTGAGTCTTAAAATACAGATACATATAACATGGCTGTGAAACAGTCACTTAATCAGTAAACTGAAACTGTAATGGCTGTAAAGATTTGTATACTGGCTTACAAATTTTACAACTGCTTGAACAGCCTGTATCTACTTATGCCCTACTTGTACAAATCTTTTGTGAAATGTAAACACAATCCAAGAATTGTTACTCAACAATTCACAGAGCAAATCTTCATCAAATGAATATCTGTGAGCACATTAACTTGTTTTACAAAAGTATGTCATATGAACCATGAGACCCTAGCTGTAGTATATCAAATGACCTGGACCACACAAACATTATTATAAAATAACATTTAAGTATTGTCAGAAGAGCAATTAAAAAAAATTATATTGGTTTCTTCCATATGTAGCAGATTACAGGTTGTGGTAAGTACCAGCCTTAGAGTCTACGTACAATGACTTACATGGTTCTTCAATAAGTGGTAAGAAGGTGACGGAAGCAGTTATCTGACGTATCACAGCCTTTATTTCACCATTGATCTCTTTCTCCGACTTTTCTCTCGGTTTCCTGAAATGTTACAAAACAAACCCATTTATTTTCAACTAAAGATAGTGACATTTTTGCGAAATAAATGTGAAAATTACACACACAAAAATAGCCTATGAGCAACGATTGCATGAGCTGAGCTTTCTTGTTAAAAATACTTGGTCAAACCTTGGTTATTCAAACTCGGGTTAATTGAAGCCGAAGCATTATTCGAAGTCATTGGTCGGTCCCTTTTGTTTCCCTATATAATTTAATGTAATAAAATCCCATTATTCATTTACATTTATCAAAGATCCAGCATTATTCAAGGTCAATTCTGGTCCCCAAAGTACAGTTTAATTACTATCCTCCCACATCAAATCCGAAGCCTGATCGAGTCAGCAGTCAACCATTGTGTATTGCCACGAACGGAGGTTACTCAAAACAGATATGCCGTGTTGATTACTTTGACAAACAGTTGCATGTATAATTAATTAAGCAGTGACAATCCAATTTAAGATTGACTTGTATTCACATCAAAGCGGTAGTGCAAACTGTAAGTGGGGTGGATATACATGCTGACCTGTATCCCTGTCTTCTCAATTGAGAAATGGCAAACATAGTGGGTGAAAACTTAGCTAAGCAATCTGGAGAAGGACCCAGATGTAATGTATGTTGCAGTTTGATGACAAAGATAACATATTCACATCTTTTGACAATACTTTATGCATACATTTTGATTTGTTTTTATTTTGAAAAGAAAACAACAACAACATGATGCTTATTTTATTATTAATTTCTTTTCCAGCAAGTTACTCTTCTTATGTTTCAGAGTTGAAAGATTCATGGCATATACATTGCTCCATGTAAATTACCAAAAAGAATTACGTAAATTAAAAATGGATTATTCCAACCCATGGATTGTTCAGAGTAAATCGGCAGTCCCAAAGACTTTAAATAACAGAAGTTTGACTGTATAGCCATTGAAGCTTAATCAGGGTCCATATATCAAAATTGGATGGGCAATGTAGACTGCTAACAAAAAAATGGGACCTAGGTTAATGTGATGTATTTAATTATGGAGCCTGTTGAATGCCAAAAGTCCTGACATGTAAATTTATGATATTTGTTGTCAATTATCCCGACATATAACATTAACATATGTAACTCCTTACAGACAAGGAGTTATATTTAACTCCTTAAGGAGTTAAGTTTGTAAAACATAACAAGGTTTCTTTCCTGGTATTTCCTGATATGGAGGTATACCAGTACACAGGGAGCATCCGTGGCTGAGCGGTTATGGTTGCTGATATGTAACTCCTCAGCCCATGACTGTGTGAGTCGGGGTAGAATTTCATGTCAAGTGGTTTTACAGCTAACCCGTGACATTTGTCTGACCCCTTCCTCCACCAATATTAAGAAGGGTGTAATCAATAAGTCACCAATATGAATATGAATAATGATGGTGCCATGTACGAAAAACAAAAACAAAATTAGCATCATAGAAAATGCAAATATGAAATAGTGACCTTGAAACGTCTTCAAACATACTGTCAGTATAGTGAATACTAAATCTGGCATCTAAAATCAAGATTAAAAAATGACAAAAGATCAAAGACTGAGTAATTTCATGGTTAACAAGGTCTTACCATTGCTGTATTAATAAAACCTATCAATAAAACCAATTATTTAAGCAAAAGAAATACTGTATATATGGAGATTTATCTTGACATTCCAAATGACCACATACAATGGTTTGTTATCATAACCATTTGATACAGGCATTTTGTTGAAAACTTTCAAGGGGTTAGCTAGAGTTCTTGAGACATACTGGTAATAAGGCAACTGACCAGACTACTTACGTTTCAGTCAGCACACTTTTGTCACATTCCACATCAAACTGCCATCGCTCAAGGACTTCACTGGTGTTTAAGCTTTTGATCACTACAACCAATTTATTCACAGTCATATCCAACAGCCACTCTGGAAACAACAACAACAAAAAAACAAATGACATATTATGATACATATATATATGTACACATGTATACAAATAATAGTTTTGTTATCAGGTCTAGAAAAGTATAAAAGTGTAATTATTAATTTAAGAAGGTGTTTACAGAATCCATTCAAGTTTATTTAAAAACAAAACAACAAAACTAACATAAACATTCTAAATATAATTTTAATTCACACAAAAAAAGGCTTCAGGACATCATTAAGTCCCAGTGAGGAATTATAACACAAGCAACAGCTGTAGTTCACATTTTTTCATTTATTGAATTGGTTCTTATACAGTTAAAATGAGGTTTTACTTCTGGTTTTTGCAAACATTTTATATAACAATTCTTACCTTTAATTTGAGTAATGACTTGTTCCAAGTATTTCTTTATTCCCACATCTGTTGTTGTAAGAAGTGTTAATCCATATTTCTGAACTCTGGTAAAAGTCTCTGGGGGATAAATTCCACGCTGATAAAGAATGCTATTTATTCCATAATCTAAAATGTAAAAAGACATACACATAAAATCCCACAAAAACAAACAATGATTTTGTTTCAGTCTTGCCATCATTAATAAAATTTCCTGTGTTTAAATTTAGTAAGTAATTAGATTTAAATATCTGAAGCTACTTTTCAATCTAGTCAAATCCAAACCATGTCTGAAGGCTCAACATATAGAGTGATTAAGCAACGGGGAACAAAATTTCTTTTTCTTAACCTGGTACATGTTAGAATAAAAACACAACAACATTCAATAGAAGTTGTTGACTATTTCTATTATACCTTTTAAACTTCAGATTTTTTCTATTAAATAATAATTTCCCATACAACTGGATGTAGTGTTTTGGTCTATGGACAAAGCTCACCCTAACAAATATTCACCTGTCATTTTTTGCATTGGCAGATGAAAGCTCACCTGACCCTTTTTCTAGGGAAGATACATTAATTTGCATGGTGGACTAATGCCACCTGTTAGTTTTCATAGGCAGACAAATGCTCATCCATTACTTTTTCTAAAGAGGGTGTAACCACATTCTTAGTATTTTTATGTTAGTAACCTCCATACTAGTGCTTCATTAGAAAAATATATTCAGCATTAGAAACCTATGCTATGGATAGGTATAAATGAACCAAAGTACATTGTAGTTTAGAAGAATGGTTTATTCTCTTATTTGAATGTAAACATTTACCCATTGTTCCCTTACTGGATTTATAAATTCTTATAGGCATGATAATAGATAATTTGAATCAAGTTGTTAGTAACAAAGGTTACAAGTTGGTATCTTTTGACTTAACATTGTACACAACATATATTTCAGTGTTAGCGATTCCCATGAAAAATGTTGGGTCCCTGGGACCCAGTACCTGGAAAAATGTGGGGTCCCATACAAAATCCACTGAGTCCCTATGAAATTGCACTAAATTTTATTGTTATTATGTAAAACATTGTTCAGATTGGAAATTCAGAAAGTGCTTACGTTTTTTTAAAACTTGAACTGGTAATACCATTTTGTTAGCATCCAGAAAGGTAACTATGCTTTCCGCAACAGATTGCCATTAATACTTGATAAATTGCTACCACTTGTCACATTTATGCAGAACCAGTGGAGACAGTGATATGTTTATCATACGTAACAACAACTAATATATTTCCCAGGCTATTTTTAGTTCAATGAGAACTGCTTTACAGTTTAAGAAAATGGATTGAACTGCAAAAAAAGGAATATTTACATTGCATCCCTAAATTACTTTTTTGAAAATGCGTTCCAGGCAATTTCAGTGCATATTTGGATATGATAACGCCATAATCGCGACGACTGTGTGTTATAACTTGCTTTTTTTGCCATTCACTATCTAATAAAAAGATACAAACAAGCTTTGGTACTGTTGTGTATATGCTCTCCCCAGAGCTGTCTGCCCAGGTAGCTCAGTTGGTAGAGCACCTGACTTCGAAGTGGGAGGTTGTGGGTTCAAACTTCATCCTGGTTATTGAACTTTGGTTCATAATAATAACAATGACATTGATGCTAATTTGGTGTGCAGGCTGGCCCCCAGCTGGGAACAGTTACAGGATCGGAACTGGTAGTTCTGTCCAGTTGAGGCCAGACTCCAAACAGAGGTCAAAAAGGGGGAGAATGATGGGAATATGCCAGGGTAGCTCTGTTTGTAGGGCACCTGGCTCTGCCACTCAAAAGCAGGAGGTTGTGTGTTCAAGCCCCATCCTAGGTATATCATACATAGGTTGTTGCACCTTGGTTCACAACAGTAGCCCATATCAATGACAGAAGCATATTTGTTAACTTTGTGAAAATAATTTTAAAATATTTGGGTTAGCATTCATTAAAACTGATAGTTAATTTTTTTAATAATAAAACAATGGTTAAATTAATATTTCATATAATTTTTAAATAAAACAAAAACAGTTGATTTGTTTCATGATTTTATTCTAAAATGTTTTAAAACCAATCACCAGCTTCTCATTCAATGTTCATTTTTATAGGTGATGCTTAACCAATTTTATTTTGAAGACGGTCTTTTGACATAGTACTTTGATGTTAAAATTCTAGTAACCCTTTAAAATAAGCATAGAACTATAAGGTAGAGTACGAACTTAGTGAGGACGAATTGGTCCATCGCAATATTTTGAAGAATATCACTTGATGCAAAAAAACAGCAATTGAAATGTTTGTTACATAAACTTCAAATTAAATATTTAAAAATGAAATACCGAAAAACTCCGCAACAATTTCTGTTGAACCTTTCAAAGTTATTGCATTTTTTGTTGCCGTGGCCGCCATTTTTGTTTTTCCCGCAACTTTGCTGGGTGTAAAACGCGGCGGTACCCTTTGCAGTTGTACCCATTGGTTGGATCGCGGGAGACGGATGATTGTTTTGAGGATAAGAATATTGCAAGCAAATTATAACAATGCACTGGACACATCTCATTGTTCCTGGTATTAAATCATGCTTAAAAATAAATCCATTAAAACTTCAAACAAACAGATGCGAGACATCCTATTACACTTTGCAACCTACTGTATGCTCCAGCTACGAAATCTTAAAGGTGGTATCGAAAGTTTGCCAATACCATATACGTGTAACAGTTTGGAGAGATTGAACAAAAATTAATAAATAAAATAAAAATAAATTAAATAAATAAATAAATAAATAAAAATAAATAAATAAATTAAATAAATAAATAAATAAATAAATAAATAAATAAATAATAAATGGGTTTTATATGGGTTTTAGAAAAAGCAAATCATAATTGCATTTGCCAAAACAAGTTTTTATGTCAACCATTGTATCCAAGCTATGGAAAATATAACTACGATAAACACTGACCAATAAGCAACATTTTCCATATAAATATATATACGTTGCAGTTTGAGCAATACAAAATATTATTCAATATTTCGAAATAAGTGTCTATTCCGATTAACATTTAACAGATGTTTTGAATGTTTGCAACATAAAGATTTGTGAACTAACAAAAACTATAACAATCGTAAAATAGTTTTGCTATACATGGTCCTTCCTACATCTGCATTAGAGTATACAAATTTATTAGACTTATCAATACATTTTCACTTTTACCCTTTTCTTAAACTCCATACATGATTTTACTATCCTAGTCTGTTAAGAACTAGGACAAATAAAATCCATTCATGAAAAAAATGCATGCGTTTATTTCAGGATATCTCTGCCAGTGAGGGCTGGAGGGGTGTGGGGTCGACAAAAGACTTTCATCCCCAGAAATGCTTAATTGACGTCTAGTCAGTTGTGGAGTACTTTGACAAAATAACACATATATAACATTGTGAACCTATATTGATTTGGGTAAAATATACACCACAGCAACACAATAAAGGTCCGATAAAACATTAGAAAATTTCAGTTAAAAGAAGCAACATTCGCTATAATTCATAACACTATCATTCAGAGGAGTAGAAAAAAATGATCGATTGAACATCTGCAAGGGGACAACGATGAAAGAAAACAACAGGGAACGTTCAACAGCTCACACTGTGTTCTGTTACAGAAATGTCAATAAGTAAACACCAATAATCAACATTTACTATCAGTTAGCAACAATGTCAGTAGCCCGAGCTTGATCAGAGTGCTTCACAGAGGCGAGCAACAAACCACTCCCATCTTCATAGAAAGTCAACTCTTGAGTGCTGAACTATGATCACTGTAACTATAATTTTAAAAGAAAAGATTTCTTAACAGAAAAATTATTTGTTTTAATTTTAAGCTCGATCAACAACTGTTGCATGTGCATGATATTCAAAAAGGAATTATTAATAAAAGAAAGTGCCGCAACGGGTATTTAAAAATAATTTATAAGTAACTACTGAATTTTTAAATGTTATTTCTATCGTTACTTAAACAAGCATTATGTCAAGTCATTAAACGGTCTGCATCATTAATTTAATTGCAACGACCTCGAGGTTCATTTTTGCTATATATTTGCTGGTTCGTTCTGCATAGTTGACAAAAATCGTGGTTATTAGTTAAAGGTTATTCCTTACATAAAATTTGCAGAAGTTTACTCACTTTAAGTAATGATAATAATAATAATTAAATAATAATAATAATAATAATAATAATAATAATAATAATAATCATTATCATCATCATCATCATCATCATCATCATCATCATCATCATCATCATCATCATCATCATCATAATCTTAATCATCATCGCCACCGCCGCCGCCGTCGTCATCATCATCATCGCCACCGCCGCCGTCATCATCATCATCATCATCATAAACGGAGCGGCCGTGTCCTAGTGGATAGGGCCTTTAAAGGTTCCGTTCATAGTCGAGTACTTACGATTGGTTTTCCTACTTATAAGATATTCTGACAGATGAGTACCCCCTGCAGAGTGTTGTTGTCAACCTGCGTGCAGCTGTCAATAGAACAATCACATAATCAATATTAGATACAGTTGATCACAGGCTTACCTGTCTTTGCACGATAATGAATTGCGGAACCGGCAACCCGAGACTTGACTCAATGTTCTGTGTTATATAGGAAGGAAAACAATTAGCAAACACTCAAAGCTGTCACGCAATGCTTTCATTGTCTTGTCAGCTTTCAATGATATCTCATTGCAAACTGTCTCCTAGCAACCTTTTGAACAAATCAATATGTTGTCTATTTATATGTTCAGTTGATCACGTTCAAGATATATTTAAATATTTTGTGATATACGTTTGAATAAAAGAAAAGCAATCGACAGGAAAACGAAGCCTGTAAAGACGTTATTGGCTGTATTTTATGACAACCATTGTCACGAACAAACTGCGATCGTGATATTGGGTTCCACTACAGATTCATTGGAAGCCGTTGCCATAGTTTTATTGAAGTATCGTGAAATAAAAGCTTCAAGATATCGCAGGTTGCGACAGCATCTCCTTCTGTTATCCACCACTCCTTGAAGTATCCCTTAGCGTGCTGCATTTCTAAAACCAAACATTTCATTTTGAGCTATCTGCTTAAAATTTCGCACGTAAGTAATGAGATGTAATGATAAACACTTGGTAGTCAATAGTGCAGATCCTGATCAGACATCTACCATAAAGAAGCCGGATAATCTGAATCTACACATTTTACCTTCGCCTGATCAATACTTGCTTGAAAAGGACTCAGAGATAAACACTGTTGAAAAAAAAATATAAAGTGATAAAAAAAAAGAAAAGTCGGCATTCTCTTCTGAAATGGATTAAGACGTGCATGCACTAAACATCAATAAGAAAACTCTGGGATCATATGTCATACATGATGAAAGAATAGTTATCCAAGTTGTTGTTATTTGATAGGTTAAACCTACACGAGGAAAAGGAAATATGACGTGAAGACTCGTGGTTATTTCATTGCACTGGCTGTTGTTTTGTAAATCGGGTAATGACATCTCTCTTTGGCAAAGACTGGTTTTGGTCGCAGAAGCAGGAAGATTACATCAACAAGGCGAAGTCATAATGTTATTAGAATATACCTGGAAAATCGATCGACGGATCAATATTCTTGAATTAAGTCAGTATTTACGTGACTACGTATAGCAGCGACAGAATGGCATAACAAAGTTATAAACCAGGAGTCCAAATTAGTCAAAGGGAACGTTGATGCGCTTACTAGAACGTCGGTTGTTGACTTACAAAGAACGTTGTACAAAAACGTATTATTCTCAAAGAATGGATTGTTTTTGGAAAAAGGATAAACGATTACTTGACAGTGGAACAGAAATAATGGATTCAGTTAACGTGCGACGTGCCATTAAAAATACTGCTTCCGGAAAGGATAAAAATGAGTTGACACGAATCGTCAACAACTACAGCAACAACATAGGACATAGACCTCTACAAAGGGTAAGCGCGAATTCGATATTGGTACCACACAATGGGGAAAGTGTAGTTTTGGAGGAAACATTATTTTCTGAACTAGCCTTGTCGAAAGCCGACCTCCAGCAGGAGAAAAACTGTGGAGAAAGTGATGGGAGGCAAGAAAAAACACTAGAGAAGAAAGTTCTACGAAGACTTTGTAATGAAACAATGATACCACACGGCCCAAGTCAACCAGACAAAAGTTTATTTTTGAACGACCCAACTGACACTACAGACACGTCGACAACGAAGGTTCAAAGGAAGCGTGTGACCTATGCCGACGAATCGACCAAGGACAATACGTTCAACGAAACTGCGAGCATAAAACAACCAAATCTGTGTTCTGGGTTCTATGACAGGCTGGGTCACTTAAATGATATTCTTGAAGAGGACGAGGACCAGTGTTGGTCACAGTGCGAGAAGGCTTGTATCAAATCGCCCCTAATCCTTAAGGGTGAGTATTATGTTCGGACACAGTGCGACAAAATATGTTGTTCCATAACCGGAATAGCAATGCTGTCTGATGGACGTCTTGTTATAACTGATGAGAGTAACTGCAACATTAAAGTCATCAGCACCACCGGCGACTGTTTGTCGCATTTCGACATGCCGTCAGAGCCATGGGACGTGGATTGCTCTGGACCAAATGAGGTCGTTGTAACATTTCCCAAAGAGAAGTGCATTCGCATAATATCAATCGACAAGAAAATTTCAACCATCACATTTCAAAAAGTGATAGTTACAAAAAATGTGTGTTATGGTGTTAGGAGCATAGACAGTGAAATATATGTCGCTTTGGAAAATGAAATACAGGTAATCAATTTTTCCGGCGAGGTTAAGGCGAGATTACGCAAAGACACCGGCGAGAAAGGGTTAAGGGCTTCTTTAAGATTAAGAAATAACTTATTTTCTGGGTGCAAGTCCTTGACAGTAGATAAAAGGTCCGACTGTCAGACGGTGGTTTTTGTGTCTGATTTCCTTAAGCGCTGTGTTGTTGGTGTTGACAAACGGGGGCGCAAGGTATGTCAACACCGGGCGCCAGAGGAGAGCAACATGTTGGGTTTGTGTATGGGCCCAGAACACAAGGTGCTGGTGTGTCGGTCCCCCGGCACCCTGTCCCTTCTGACCGTCGATGAGCACGGGACTCGGGTGCGGGACCTTCTTGATCTTGACGACATACAGACGGTGTACTACAGTCACCTGGACGAGAAGATCTGGGTGGCTCGAAACAACAACAATTTTGTCAGCGTCTACTCTCTGAAGCCGGACTATGTATTGTAGAAATGCGATTTGATTTGTTTGCCAATAATGTCTTACATGTGCGCACTTTTTTCACAGGCTTTGACAATAAAAATCAATCGGAACTCTTCGGGTAATTCCGTCCTCGGGATAATCATCCCTCGGATGTATCTGGTGCAATGATACTTACAGAAATCACGAGCGTTTTGTTCGGAAGAATATGCCTAAATTGTAGATCGCACAAAACATTAACAATGGCATCGTTTGAGAGTTGTGTGTTTGCTGCGCTGGGTAAATTAAACTTTGAAGCAGCCACAAATTAAAATTTTACAGGCATCGTACTGTAGAGAGCTGTCATCCGAGCTGTCATATTTGTTTTGACGTCTGTCACAAAAGTTCAATTTAGAGAAATGGCCGAAGTGATCCGACTACCTACATACATCCGAGAGATGATTCGTGAATTATCCGAGGTGTTCCGACGGAATAAGAATAAGTAATGCAAAATTGACGCCTTTTTATCTGTAGAGCAGGACGCACATATATAATATAGTACTTATGGCACAAACGTGACATCGTATATTTGCAAAGTAAATGTGACGCCCGTAGAGCGGATGTGAAGCTATTGTAGATCGAATGTGACGATGTTGATGTTGAGAAATGTGGTCGATTAGTATTTGTGCAACCAATGTGACAATACGTATCTTCATAGATGTAATATATCTATGAATTTGAGTTATGTGTGGAGCAACTTTGACTATACCGTTAGTTAAGGCATGATTGATGCTCTTTATCTCAGATATTACTTAAAATGTATTTTTGTATCATTATTTATTTAATTAAATATTGTAAATAATTGTTTGAAAAAAAAATTGCGGGTTTCGTTGTTGTTTAATGTCATTAACTATAAAAATATATGTTTTGACAAGGCATGGATATCATCAGAAGAAGAAATGAAAATGAAGTTTATTTTCTTAATAAAAGATGCTGAAACACACATAATTCCGAGAATTACTCACTGAATGCCAAATTTTTGTCCAGTGTCACAACGGGAATAAAGTAACAGCCTACATTGACCATTGCATTGTAGTTCCCACTAATTGAAATTAACGAATGAACAGTTCTTGCGGCACAAACAGTTGCCAACTATAAACAATTTAATCTAAAACAACCGATGAGTGCTAGCTCGGATTGCCATGCTATACAAGTACAATGTATTTATGAGTGTAAGTTTTCATGAACCAAAGTTATGAACACAACAACCTCGAAGCTGTATTTTGAGACACTTCCAAAGCATCTGTTAGGCAAGTCTAAGCCCTTTATAAAAATCTGACCAATTACGTATTTGTTCTCGGGTCGAAGTTTTATATAAAAGCAAGGAAGATTTAAATAAAAATGCAAAATCAACCAAACTAAATAGTACGGAGCGAATAATTCTGATCTGTTCACTTGGATGTGTATCGCATGAAACACTTCTTCATCAATACACCTACAATAAGCAAAGCCAATGCAGGGGAGACAAATCTTTATAACCTTTTAAAGTAATACACACTATTGTGTCCCTTGATATGTAAAATTCTGCCGCCTGACGCCTTTCAACATGTCCATATGAATTTGTCTATAATGAACTTTGATAATGTTGTTTGAATAATTAATTTTGGTCATTTTGTTTATTTATTTTACCAATGTTGAAATATTCAAGAAGGATAGCATGCTTTGTTCCTCGCTTCAGGGTAGCACTGTTTCTACACTTATGTCACATTTACTAATTAAGTTAAATCAAGTACTGTTGACCAAATACTTACCCACAAGGGAGGTAACACAAAGCAATTTGAGTTAAAAACTAAATTTCCTATCTCTACTTAAAAGGTCAAGTGTCTTTCACATCACTGTAACTTCTGCTACCAAAAAGGAAAAAGCATCATTGGACTTGACAAAGAAAATTTGAATGATATTATAATAGTTTGGTATAGCTTCCTTTGTTTTAAATAGTAAACCATTATCAAATTATTCAATGATAGTCTTCAGAATGTTCATAAATAATTTTGATTTTATTAAATTTCATTTGTATGGACAATTTTAAGACACAAGCATGGTCTCCAGGTCACATACTTTTCAAGATGGCAGTAGTACCAGTTTGAGGAGAGTGCTCTATTTTATGCCTGGCCAAAAATGGTGAGACTAAGCATGTTGATGCTGTGAATGGGACATAAGCAAGGGAGATACTAAGCCTTTTTCGATGTTTAGCATATGAATATATGACAAGTCCTATGAGCATTGCAACATATACCAAAATTTGAAAAGGCACAGGACAAAGGTATTCACATGCAAGCCAAATGTAAAAGTAAGAACAAATCTGTGATGAGTCATTTAACAAAAGGAGCAAACCAGACAGTTACCACCTTGTCCTGATCAAAATAAACAAATACATCTTTTTATCTTTTGTGGTAATAAAAATAACAAAGAACCAGCAGACTTTTTTTTCTTATCAATTTTATGACAACATTTCGGATATAGAGAATGTGTTTATAAATAATGAGGTCTTACACCAGTATTTTCACAACAAACTGGGAATACAATCTAAAGTCTTGCACTAACATTCAAGTACACACTACCTACTGATAATCTCAAACCCTAGCTGACAATCTATAGCCACTAAGACAAATAATGAAGAAAAACAGTGGCATATCACAAAATGCAGGCAACCATGTTTTGAAGAATTTTAACATAACTTTAATAAAAAAAATAAGATTTTATTCATATTCTCATTTCCCTGGACAAGATTATCAATAAAAACAGTTTGAAAAGTTCCATTTTATATGTTTTCAAATGAAGGTTATAACAGAATTTCTCTGCTCTTCTAAACATCTATTTATTTGTGTAGTCAATTAGGAATACATTAACTAATTAACAACTATGTAGATTAAACATTATACATACATGTTACAGAGGCTGTTACGGTAAAGAAAGCAGATTCCTTGGTACAGAATTTTTGTTTCTTGTATGATCCTTGTACCAATGAGGGCATTAGTGAATATTCTGACCTAAATTCTCCCTAAATGCAAGTACTTTCATCTGGATTACTCAATCAATCATTCTTATTCCTCTGGAGCGTACAATGACTATTGTACTAACAGTACAGTGAGATACTGATATTACCAATCATCTATGTACCCTGCCAAAGTCTTCATGATATTGCATATTTTGATAAGTAATTCAAGAATTTAGCATTCATATAATAAAAAAGTAAATTTTTTTTCCTTGTTCATAATGACATCTAAACACCTACCATCTAAAAGTACCTTCAGACCACTCCAGATCTTATGTGACAAGGGAGATAACCTATCACCTGTGTTCCCCATTGATGATTGCAAACACTCTGTGACATGTCACACTCACTGTTATTGTCACACTAGATATATAAAAGTTCTAAAATTGTGCAGAAAACAACTGTGTCATTAACAGATTTCACTTAAAACATTTTGACAAAATAAATGAGTGATGATGTAGTTTATAAAATGATATTAAAAATAAAAGAAAAATAAAGGCAAAAGATCAATACTTCCACCTTTTAAGGTCATTCAGATATAACTCATGTAGAAAACCTAAATTACCATATACACTTAATAATCAGCATAGGATAAAATAGTACTGCAAAAGTGTATTCATATACTCCTCTCATGTTAATATTTTGGATTTCTAAGAAAAAAGGATTTTTTTTTAAATTAAAATTAGTGTCAAACAAATGATTTATGAAACTCAGGATATCAGAAAAACTGTTTTGACATTATGGCTTTAAACAATACAGTAAATAGTCAAAGAATAGTTGAATTTGTAGAATAAATTAAAGAACAATATTGGATAGCATTTAATGAAATATCAAATATTACACCTAGCTAGGTTAACTGACAAAAAAGACATCTAATACATGTGATTTGTTTAACTGTCAGCTCATTTAATTGATTTGTAATCAACAAATTGGTAATCAATTACAGTAGCTTTGCAATAATCACCTCAATGAAATAGGTTATTAAGTGGAGGCGTTTAGTTGCCAATGTCAATTGTAATCACTCATGAGATTTGAATTTACAAATGTGTTGACTATGAATCAGTACAATTACAAATAAACCAGTTCTTAATGACAAGGTTTAATCAATGACACATTTCACAAACTATCCTCTACTACAGTGACCCCATGAATACAAATGTATGAAACTGTCCATGACTATCTTCTACCATACATACAAAACAACAAACAGTAACAGGTTCATACTGACTGAAATAAGTATGAATTGCATAATCTAACACAGTAACAATATATCATTTACTTGGTTAACTACCCCTATATGAGTATGTAGATGCTGAACACTTGTTCATTTTTGGTTAACTGATTAACAGTAGTATTGAAAAATGCATTAACTTGACCATTGATATATTAATCATATTAATTAAACACATGAACAAAACCAAGTTGCATGATAGCATGAGCTTTTGACATTGTATCATTTATTTGTTTAACCTCAAGTCTTGGAAATAATAAATCAATTAAAACTGCTTTATGCTGATGTCACTTATTCAAATAAAAAGAAGTAATTATAAAAGTTCTTCTAGCAAATTGAGCTTTTAACAGCCTTTAAAAAGTTATATTTTTCTTATATTACATACTTTTATCCCAGTATATGGCAAAAACATAACTTTTTACCAGTCTCTAATAAAACACAAACATTTTGGAGGTCCACAGGAAAGATTAGATTTAGCCACCTCCATAGCTTCATTAAAAATGTCACTATTTTTATTACGACAGTTATTAGTGTGTAGTTCTCTTCAACAACAAATACATATAATTGCTATTAATGTAATCATTCATCACAGACACTCAGATACAATAACACTTATCTGGTACACAATCTAACACAAATTAACTGGTGTATTATAAATGTATACACAGTGTCAATCAAAGAAATACATAAATTCCGTTAAGTTGTTTTATCTTGTAAGGACAACTCTGCCAATGCCACCTCGTTAATGCTACAGAACATATATTCTTTAAGATTCCTGTCCCAAGTTTGTTCACATTCAAAGCAAAATTAAGTTTTAATCTTGAACCCAGAGTTAAGTAAAACATTTGATGAAATATTGGCCAGTAACAGGCTTCATCTGTAGGATGAAAAAACATGCTAAATTCTGAAGTTGTTTACTTTCACTTATACATTATATGTTAGATGTTAAAGTAAATATACCTAATTTGGGCTAAATTCATAGATTAATAAAGGCTAAGCAGCAAAAAGTATAGAACCTGACCAGACAGTTCAATATGTGAATACCACCAGGCAGTTTTATAACACTGACTTCTTATTCATGTAGGTTATGCAAATGACTAAGTTATTGTTATAAAACACTGTAGCTGGCTAACGAGAATTTAACAATTGGTCTAGGTTTAAATAAATTTGCGCAAAAAAATTAAGAATTCAGCTGTCATATATACCTACAATGTCCTCATAACATAAAACAACCCAGTTCTCATAAATAACCCTCTAATACCCCTCTAATGCATGCAATGGCATAACAGTAATTACTAATATATGAGTATCAAACCCCGATGGTAATTAATGCCTTTAAACAATTTTATCTATTGTATCCTTATACAGCAAAAGTGTCATTATTTCATGATAACAGAATGAAATATGGAATGGTTTTAAGTGGAATGGCTTTCACATAAATTGGATATTATTTACAATGAGTTATCAACTTATTTTTGAAGAACTGAAATTAAGACAAGCAGGCTGAGTTTATTAAATACAGTCATTTTATTACGACAAGCACCAAAGTAAGTCGGCAGAGTTAAATAGTCAATTCTACTGTGATTACTATTATGGTGATAAGACTCAAGTACAGAACTACACCCAGTTTTTTTGTGATACTAGCAATCTGATATTAGCGCAACAGACATGCAGACTGTGTTTGAGACAATGTCTAAGAAACAAATTAATTTGTTTATGTAACAAAATTAAACACATCCAGTAGTATTTAACCAGAAGGTCACTACCTTACCATACCAGTAAGCAAACACATCCTTATTTATTACACATATATGTAGCACACAAGACTAATTATCAGATAATTAGGTAATTATGTATCATTAGTCCGAGTTGTGCTCACAATGTGGCCTTTAGCGATGATAAATCAGCATTTTATTTTATACATCTACATATATACATGACTCGGTATACTCTTATGCGCATTTTGTTTACTTTGTCTCCAAGTTACACTGCACCTAAGTTCAATTTTATTTACTTCTTTGTCTCCATGTTACACTGCACCCAAGTTCATTTTATTTACTTCTTTGTCCCCATGTTACACTGCACCTAAGTTCACTTTTATTTACTTCTTTGTCTCCATGTAACACTGCACCTAAGTTCATTTTATTTACTTCTTTGTCCCCATGTTACACTGCACCTAAGTTCACTTTTATTTACTTCTTTGTCTCCATGTAACACTGCACCTAAGTTCATTTTATTTACTTCTTTGTCTCCATGTAACACTGCACCTAAGTTCACTTTTATTTATTTCTTTGTCTCCATGTAACACTGCACCTAAGTTCACTTTTATTTACTTCTTTGTTTCATGTTACACTGCACCTTAGTTCATTTTTATTGACATATTAAAACCTGTTATACCTTTAATATTTGTGGAGTCAATCTTATTTTGGTTAGCAAACAACTTCAATCATACAAGAAAAATAACACTTTACAAACAAACCACAACCATAATGTCAATAAATAATTAACAATGAACTACAATTGCATATAAAAACAATATAGCTTGTAATTATAGATGCTCTTTTGGATATATTATCTTTTTTTGAATGTTCACTTTCTGAACTGAGAAAGAAAATCTACTCTAAAGTTGATTGCAAAAATTTGGTCAAAATAAATATTAACAGTTAAAATCAGCAATAACAACTATATTGCGGCTATAAATGAACATAATGTTCTGGATTGATTGGCAGTGAATGGGTGAGAAGACACATTATAATTTACATCTGCCTGAAAATATGACTAACTAATACACCGGTTGCATGATCCATTTCTCGATGCTTTGACATTCCAATTGTTTTATTTTAACTGTCATTTATATGGTAATTATGTTGTTTGCATTTATGCCCAAAAGGTATATTCATTTACAAAATAAATTATGAAATAAAAGAACAAATTAATTGGATAAATGCTGTCAAAAGAAAAAAATGGCAAAACATTTAATAGGAAAAAGAGTAAGAACGAATCAGAATAGATGTGTTAATGTATTACCATGCCATATTTACCATTTGTGCAGCTGTTCAGTCAATTGCAGAAACAAGAAAAAAAGATTGATATCGTTAATCAGCATTGTGCTTTGAATTGTGGGTGATATGAGAACATTAAGAGAGAATGTTCATTGTACATGTGCCAACCACTAGATTTGCTGATACTACCAAGGACAAACATGCATAAATCAATTAATAATGCACTTAGCCCATAAATGATTAATGAAGCACATAATGCACCACCAGTCAAATAATATGCAATGAAGAAAAGAGCATTAAGGGTCTCCTTATTTGACATAATCTTGAGTAGTGTTGATTTTTTTTTTTTGTTACTTGTGTTTATCTTCAAAGAAAGACAGAAATACGTATAGTGACATTCACTTTGGCTATTGCTGGATTGAGCTCAGCTGTATCCTAATACATATAAAATGAATTGAGAGTGCAAAATTTATATTCATTTGCAACTGATATGCACAATAAAAAGTTTTAAATTTATTAAAATTAACTAGTGTATAGATAAAGCAACACGTTAAACACAAGTTGAATTAGGTTTGTATAAAACAATAGATAGAATAAATAGAAAAAAAAATGCCTTAAGAGAAATCAAAGAAAATGGGCCTTAGTTACAACAAATAACTTGATTATGAATATTTCAGGATGCTAGTGTTTTGGTAGTTAAAATATTTTTAGTGGTTAAAACATGCATGTTGTTCCTTACGCATCTTTTGTATGTTACTACCAGAAAATGAGTTATCTACTTTGATTCATTTTACACTTTTATTATTATTTAATATACAGATTGAGTCAACCAATCAAAGTGACTTCAGGCATAGATTCAATTCTCCTAGAGGTTAAAGCTTCATAAGGTCAGAAAATAATGAAAACAGGATGACATACTAAGTATACACACAAAAAAAAAGGAATGTGTAACATGAAAACACAAGTTTTGTGTTATTTCTAAGGCCATTTTCTTAAATCAGTCTCTCAAAGTGGATGGACAAATAATTAACCCCTCTTATACCAGTTACAAAACAAAATCACAAACATTGCCCATTGAAAGAAACAATCAGACAATTGATTGTTAAAAGCAAAACTGATGAAGCTTATGAAGCAAGAAAATGAAAAAAAAGAGAAAAGCACAAAAATCAAAATCACAATAGTGTTAGATTTGTTTATAAAATTTCAATAACTAACAAACATAAAATGCAATACAAACAGCCATCTATTGGCTGTTCCTACTCGGTACTAACAATCTCTAGTCCAAAAATATTCTAGACTTTGACCTTACCCATGGATTGCCCGGTAAACATCAACAAAAATAATAACCATTGAAGTATCAAGAGCAAAAATTAAAAATATATGATATTCTGTTTAGTATTTTCGAATTAGGAATGATTTCAATTGACTTATATCAAACATTCTTTAGGTGGTTTGAAGAAACATGTTTCAAAAGAAATATATAGTACAATGATTAGATTTTATTTTTTTCTAATACAAATAAATACCTTAATTAAAGCATAATGAAAGATTATTGCAGAAAAATATATTAAAGCTTTCAACCCCAATCTTAAAAGAAAGCTTCCAGTTTCAAATGTGAAATCTTAGCTGATGACTATGGGAGGCCACAACAACAAGGAATTTGTTCATTAATGGTCCAATACACTCAACACTTGAAGCATTTCTCATCAGTGTCCATCATAAGTCAGCACATTTATATCAAACCTTATCCTAATATATACATTAATAAGCACTAGATGGTATTTAACACACTATCATTCAACTGAAGAAAATAAACTTCAAGAGACCTAGCATCAAATAGAGCAGATTCTGAAAGCAGACTGCTCCAAGCAGGAGCTGGCTTATCCGGATCTGCACTACTGTCGTAAGCATGATCAATTTATACTTCACAAGCTAGGTGTCAGTATCAATCCCCGTCAATATCCCTATTCACCTGTACTAGTTTAGCTTGAACTTCTACATTCCTCTACCTTAGCTTATAGGTACTATCATACCAAGTCATTTATTTTGATGATTCATCTACTGCTGTTACTACACTTTATCCAATAAGACAATTTCAATGTGATCCTACCTATACAAGATTACACATGCATTTAAAGATCAAATAAGATCCACACACCCCTTGACTGGATGCTGCTCTATTCATATAGATTTGAAATGATTCTACAAACTCTAGCACTAAACATATCTGGCAAAAGTCATGAAGTTTTTACTCTTGAAAAAGTAAGAGGTGTTCATCATGCGAAAGCCAAGATAGCACAGTCTTGCAAAAACCAAGAGGGTTCCATCTATAGGTTTCCATATGGAATTCAACAAGAGGTTCCCATCTTGTAAAGCCAAGAGGTTTTCAAACAATGCACAAACTTCCTTGTTATTGTAGCCTATAGTTTTAACATGAAGAAGAGTTAGAACTTTTGTTCTGGTGGGTGTGTGTCTAGTATGTGGGGGGTTGATAGTCAGGGATATCATTGCTCTTCTGGGTGGCAAATGGAGGTTGCTGGTATGGGTCACCGGAGTCGCTGCCAGGGAATGATGAGTATGGTGATGATTGGTTCTGCGGGTCACCCTGGAAACCCGATGAGAACTGCTCTGAAGTGCCCATTCTATACTTCCTGAATGCAAAGAAAGCTAGTGCAGCCTGAAATGACAAGAAAAGGAGTCACAATATATTTTTTTCTATTTACTAATTGGAGACAAAAATGCATTTTTTATATATTTTTTTTGTATTTATTTATAAATATTGTATATATATTGTTGAATGTTTACTGGGATTATCGTCCCACCAACAGTATTTTAGTTATCATGAGCCAGTTAAAGTTAAATGACAAGGCTGAGTAAGAACATACTGATAACTTGTAGAATTCTGCAACCAATTTTGGAAAGAACCTTCTGATAAATGTAGTATGCATTTTTATTCCTAAACCCTATTATGATTTGGTCAACAGTAGAAGATAAATTGTGGATGTGGAAAGGTGAATTTACCAAGCCCAATTTATTTTTAAAAAGTATTGTTTTGCATGTATTACTAAAAATAAAGTTATATTATGACTATGACCTAGATGAAACAGTAGAATGTCATTCATGACTGGTATCTTGAGGATTATAGGGGAGAATTAGGCACTGTCTACTCTTTACCACACTTGCACTGCAAATAGCAAAAAGTTCAGGTAGTGCAAGCCTAACAGACACCACAGAGAATTGGGAAACAACTGATGTTTCCTTATAAGACACCTGTTTGAAAGAAAATCTCCAATAGGGTGGCCAATAGTAAAAAGTAACTTTAATATGTTTATATAGGTAGAAAATACTTTACACACTGTGTCTATTAAATGTAGTTTGCAATTAAGTATCCTGAAAATACTTTACACACTGTGTCTATAAGATGTAGTTTGCAATTAAAAGATATTGTAAGAGCAGGCAGTAACCTTGGATGTGGAACAGTGAATTTATGAAGCCCAATTTACTTCTTAAGAAGCAGAGGTTTTGCATGCATAAATTAAAATAAAATGTGTCTTCAATCTAAACTTTACACATTTCTCTACATGCTCATTTCATTGATTTGTTCTAATGTTAACTTTGAAAATTTACATCCAACTTCCAAAAAAGTTACAATGCAAGCTATTGTATATTGATTGTCAAGTGACAGTTACAGTATATTTAAGTGCAGGTCAATCATTTACACAATCTTAAAAAGAAACAATACAGCACTGATCTAGGCACAAATGATGGTCAAACAACACATAATATCAAAATTAATTCCTTTTCTTATCTATTAGATCACTTGATTATATCAGTGAGTCCTGTGCTCAAGACTGTGTTGAATGTTTTGTTGGCAAGTAAAACAGACCAAGATCAGCCATATCCCAAAGGGTTAGATTTCCAATACTATTGACATACTGACAAAACAAACAAATCATACACAGACTGACAAAACAAACTTAACATACCCAGGTAAAGATGGAGAAGAATGAGAAAGCTATGGCTGCCTGGACGTTGTCACGGCCACGGTTGTCATGGGCGACGGCGTAAGGAGTCTCATCCCGACGTCGCCAAGTATCCGCCATAAAGCAGAAGCCAACAAAGTACAGGAATGACCACAGACCTGAAATATACCATTGCAACAAACTTTAATTTTTAACATACATTTTTCAACATGGAATACACAAATATGTAACTATTTATAACAATGGCAAATTTTAAAACACTGCTTAAGACCATGGCAATATTAAACAGCTTACCTTTCCAGTCTTTTAAGTTCGATAGAGAAATGTTCACAGTATACTGCCGCTGTCAATTTAATAGCATGTTAGATTGATATAAAGTGTTGCCATACTTAAATAGCGGTACATAACCATAACCATAGGTCAACTAGTCATGCAACCAAACCTAAATGTTATGTTTCAGGCAAGGATTGTACCCACAACATGAAGCTAATGCTCAACCTGCTTTACTAAAGCAATAATTTTTTTTTATTGTCTGCAACAAACATTTACAACAATTAACAAGACAACAGCTGGGTTTTTGTTCTCTGACCTTGGGACGTTGGCCTCATATGTCATGAGAGATTAGCTGATTGTATCAAATGATTATGACCTTGGGACGTTGGCCTCATATGTCATGAGAGATTAGCTGATTGTATCAAATGACATAATCACAGTGTTTTGTAAGCAACTCTAGTAATTTAAGGTAGAATTGCTCTTATTGTATCTCCTGATGGGTAAGAACATGTGTTTGTGTAACTCCCAAAAGCACATTCAATAAAATCATTTACTGTTACTGTAATGTCATTGTATACTTTATTTTGTCTATACAAAACTGGGTCTAGACTATTAAGTTATGGAATATTTAGAAAAAACTTAACAGCAAACAGTGCAGATCCTGATGAGACATTTACGAATGTAAACAGAATAAGTTTGGGTTTCGGCTACTTAGTAAAGGCTGATGAAATCAAGCCCTTACTGAATAAGAAGCTAACCTTTAGACACCATTTCTAACAGAACATGAATCCCAGCCATCGACTTCAGCATATACAATAGGGCGCTTCATGGCAACAACACCAATGCCCCATCATCAAAGTTATCAGATACTTCATTGTCTATGCCAATTGTTGATTTGAGATCAATATATATGGTCCAGACAATCAGCAGATGCTAATCTTAGCCCTGCCACCAACTGCCACACATGTAACTCATAGTAAGGTGCTGTACAGAGAGATATCCACACAGATTAACTTTCATCTTTAAACGGACATTTCTTTATAGTGATTTTATCCAAAGCTTAACACTAACCTTTTTATGCTAAGAAAAGATCTTGATGTAGAAAATCACTCATATTTATCCCATTCACTTGAACACCAAATTTTTATTTATCAGAATTAACTTCCCAACATTAAATATTTCATTAAATTTTATCTAGGCACACACAACCAAATTGCTAAAACAAGCTAAATTGAATTGAACTTGATAATTTTTCATAAATTACATGGTTCCTAATTTACAAGGACCAAAACACATAGAACTATAAATAGGTATTTCAAAAGCACTCAAACAGTCACCATCAAAATTACAAGTATATTGTTTATAACTGATGTATATACATTACATACATTACTGCCAGGTCAGATTTTAATACCTTATTGACCTCATATTGCATTAAATAACATTTACTATTATGTAAAGGTCATATGTATCAACATTGTAATTCTCTTTTGCATTTTGTGTCTTAACTACAGTGGACCTGGTAACAAAAGTATAGTCTAAGAACTGTTTGGTTTCTTTGTGTTTTTACTGGTATAGTAAGGAAACTACTATGTATCTAAGTGGACTTGGATATTTAAACTAAGAAGGTCTCTCATTTACCAAAAGTTGTTATTTTTATAAACATACCAAAAATAAAATTACTTATCTTTTATGGAAATTCTTTTTCAACAATTGTTGCAGTTTTTATATTTTTTATTATTATTTCACATCTCTATTTAATTGTGTTAACATTCCAAATACAGGAAGGTATCAACACTCATAGAAAGTGACGATATGTCCATACTGTTAAATTAAATGCCAGCCCTTGTGCTTCTATTCAGCTTATGATCTAACATACTGACTCAAGGTAAGATAAAATGTATCATAGTGTAGTGGTATGAGACATATTTGTGAAGTACAACTTAGCTGCTATTGATTTCTATTTCACTGGTTCACCTTTCCTACTGTGACTACTTTATACAGCATCCTGACTTACAAGCCAGATTTTGCTTGAATGTTGATTGTGTTGTTTCTTTTATTTAATCAAACCCACACAATTCTAGTCATAATAAGTGACCACCAGCTTAGTATTGGTAGAGGAAGACCCCAAACAAATGACCACTCCACTTCATTCTTTTTCCAATCAGTAACTTTTGAAGGACTAAATGGAATTAATTCATATTTAGTTTATATAATGAAATAATATTTTTTTTAAAAAAGGTCCAGTTTGATTCTTATTACTTTCTGCATATTATTAAAAGAGCTTTAGCTGCTACTTGCTATATGATTCAATTACATTTGTTGTTTGTTTCTGGTCAGTAAGGTTTGACTGACTCAATGTGTTCAATTCAGACTTCAATTATAATATACTATCAAAATACAGGTAATGTTCAATTTGGTTGCTAGCTATCTGTGTTAGCAGAGTTATGGCCCTTTCTATAAAATATCAAAACATTTCTGGTAAAACTTGTGTCTTGTATTTTTACAAAGTCAACTTTCTGCTTTAATGTGACATTTCTTTAAATATGCACTTATGAAAAGAAAACCAAGATATCTAAATGAAATTTGAAACTTCATGAGAATAATTTTAAACCTATATAAAGGACATAATTATACTTACTTCAATCGTTAATTAATTCAAATGTTTAATTTAATCTGTAAGGCTCTCCTAAGAAGAACAAAATGAAGAGACCCACCTTTAATCATTATCATTGTAAGTAGCTTTTTTAACATGTTTTCCATAAATTTAGGTTGCATGTTGCTTTTGAGAAGCAGACAATGTCTCAAGACTTTTAATTCTTAGCATGCAAAGCATTAATGTACAAAGCTTAGACAAACAGTATAGATCCAGATCATGCTATTTGCTGCTGATTCTCTAGCAAGATTGTTTGTTTTCTGTGTATGTAGTTGTAAGCAAACAATGAAGAGTTTGTAATAGTTTTTTAATAAAATGCAGCAAGCTAAGGGTTTATCATATGAACAATATAAATATCCTTTTTATTATTTTCATTTAATTGATATATCTTTAAAATCAAGATGCGACTCTTTAAACAAAGAACTGTGTAAGAAACTGTTCAGATATACCATACTTTCTTAATCATCATTTGAGTTGTTCACTGCAAATATTGTTGTTAAGTTTTAAATTTGCTGTTTTGCAAAGTTTATGCAAAATCAATAGGTTCAAACATGGCTGTCAAACAACTGTTATGATTCTGTTTGATTTCTGTTTCATATTTTCAATTGCCACCTCATTGTAGTCAATATTGATAAATTGTTTATTTGTGATGTTATAAATGTTCATTTTTTTCATCACTGTAACATTGGTATTTTCAGTGGTTGTTTCCATAATGTCCATACAGAGATGACAAATCTGGCACTGTACCAGGTGAAAATAATGACATGTTGACTAGAATCATAGACTCAAATAGATGAACATACAGTCACTGTTACATGGAAAATTAAATGTTTATCAAACAATAAGACACCCCTTACGGTTTTTAAGCATTTAGGTGCTTTTGAAGGACATTAATACAGTTGTGCGTAAATGAAATGCCTTATCAGAGAGTTGACTACAATTATAATGTTAAATACCTGCTATTTTTGGTCAAAATCCATTTGAGATTAGTAACAAACTTTGCTTATAACAATTTAGATTGTGAATTTAATGTTAAAGGTGGTATCCAACAGTTTGCAATAAATAAAAGCATGTAACAATATTTTTCTACTGTTTGGAAGAATTTAGGCATAATCTCTGCAGCATGGCTCAAACAGGAAATACCTATTTGAGATGATGAGTGTGGATTTATGCTTCACTGTTCACAAAGATCTAGGGTATCAATGAACAGCATTTTGCAGGACTTTTTCAAATAACAGTGACCAATTTGATCTATTGTTCCAAACTGTCTGATACCAGTTTTAAGAAATTGAAGTTTTTTAACAGTATTTTACTGTCTTTAGCTCCTGATAATTCTCCCATTAATGATTTAATGTTAGTTGCTAAATGATCTCTACTGGTTTGCTAATCTAGCCTTTGTATTGTACCACTATCTGATAATATTTCAGCTTGCAGTTTCTATTTTGTAAACAAAAATTAGAAAAGAAACTTTATTTGTTTTTTATCTTACTAATTTATCATTAGAAAAATATTGGACATACAGCAATATATCAATTTTATTTGATTTGATGATAATATCAATATATCAATTTTATTTGATTTGATGAGAGCTCTAGTCAACATTTTAGGAAACTGGTTCAAACAAAGAGTAACTGTTGTTTACTTGTGTTTGTACTGGCAGCCTTCTGCAGCACTAGCAAAATGACTGATAGCAGGCATTCTTGACAAAAACCACTACAATAGCCTCCCACTATTGGAAAAAAAAAGCACCCTCCATTCTCCCCCTCTTTCCGAGACTTCACTCTTACCCTGTTAAGCATTTATCAACCAGATTTATGCAAATAGTTTAAATACTGATTAGCTAGCTCCTGACTGGGACCTATCTGATCAGGATCTACACTACTTGCTGCATTCTCTTGCTACTTGATCAGATCTCTGCAGGAAGTTGTTGGCTGAGTAATGGTTATAAATTTTTTTAGCAGATCAAGGGTTAGGTTTAGTGCGGTAGTAAGCATTATCTGGAATCGCGTTCTTATTCCTAAACTCCGGTTGGTCCATATTGATATTTGAAGCTAAGGAGGACGGCACTGTTCCCAAACATTGCTATTGATCGGCAGCTAACAATCTATACTAAAAGAAGGTGGCAAGCACACAATGGATGAAAGGTTACACAATCACTGTTGGTGTTAATGGTATAGAGTATTATGGCTATTCTGGGCACAATTCATTGGTGAGCTCAGTGACCAAGCATATACAATGAAATTATGTATCATATTTAGTTTTTGAAAGTATAATTATGGATCTTCCTCTACTGTGATTTTTGATTGATAGTCTTTTATAATAAATATAATTTATATTTTTGAACCAGGAACCTCTTATTTTGCAGTCCAAGGCTGTATTGTCTGCACCTTCCAGTTTGGGAATATGGATGCTTTATACATGTAAAATCCTATTATACATTGCGACGGGCACAATGTTCAACTACAGCTTTCAACCAAATTCATGTTTGATATGTTTCACTGAGTTGGGCCCAAGGAGGTGTCAGCTGCCACTGTCTGGACAGTCTTCAGTGCCTTAATATTTTTTGTTTTTCACTGTCTTATACCCATCAATGAGTATTATGAGAGTGAATATGGCTTTAATTTTCGCTGATATGTTCTTATAGTGCATAATTTTGAATGTTTGATTCGGTTTTTAAAAAACTACCGAATGAGGCCAAAATTCTTTGTATTATGAAAAACATTGAAGAGGCATGGTGTAGTATGTAGTCCTAAGTATAACATTTAATAATTTCCTGATAGTTTTCAGTGGATATAGTCTGGACAGACATTACTGAATCATTAGCAAGCATATAACAGCTGCTGTATCATTGTTTAAGAGGTATATGATATACATTTATTATATCTCTAAGAATGATCTATGCATAAACGACACTCTAGTAGATTTTACTCTAAGTCTTATTATGATTTTTACAAATAATACAATGTATTGAGATATGTTAATGTTAAATTAAACAATGCCTGTTTGAACTTTTCTTTCTAATTCTAAATGATTAACATATAATCCCAAATTAAAATTTGTGTGTGTGTTTTAGTGAGTTTAATTTAGTAATTTAAACCCATTTTACAGCATTTTTCTTTTATTTTTATATGTATAGTCCAAAGTTAATGCATACTTTCTGTACAAAACAAAAATTAAATTTTCAGAACATATTTCTTTTCCCCTCTATGGACAGTTTAGTGTGTGAGTGGCTAACATAATACAAATCTGTAACAGTTGGATTAAAGCAGAATAAAGTTAAAATGGACAGGTTATTTGTGTAAATAGATTACGAGACTCTCTGGGTTAAGGCAAAACATGTTATCAGTAAAAAACAACTAATGACTGAAAACAACCCATTTGAAATATGGACACATTCTTAAAATAGCAACAGTTTATTGTTACAACCTAGCAATCCAACAAGGAAATGTGAAAAAGGAATAAGGTGAAATATCATGATAAAAGCTTACATTGCATGTGAAGATAATACTTGGTAGAGCTGCTGCTGCCGTTATAGTTTAATGTAAATGTTTCTAAAATATGACTTTACAGTGATTATGTTTTATAAGAATTTGCTATTTTAACTTAGTTTTAGACATATTTATGAAATAATCTGAGAATCCAGTATATATATTTAGTGTGTCACCTAGTTATCCCATGCTGACCATGTTGAAAGTTAAGCCTAGGTCCATATCTTGGTAAGCTCTCCTACATATCGAGGCATCAACTGTTTGTTTACAAAGCACAAGTGGTCAGGCTTTGAAGCTGTTTAACAGGATCTACACAATTTGTTCCATGGTTTATATCTATACATACTGTTAACTGTTCAGGTTGCAGGCAGACAACTAAAAAGATTTAAGACTGGTGTATTAACAAATGTAGCATTATAGGGAATAAGACATTATGGCATGTTTACCATCTCCTATTGAGGCACTTCTCAGAAGGCCAGACTGGCTGAATGGTATTGATTCTTCCCAATATACCTCAGGCACTCATTGATTGTACTCCTGCCATCCTAGCTAGAGGCTATCATCAGCTGCTCTCTTGTCTAGGAACACTACCTGCTTATTACCACTTCCTGGTGATAGCCACATGTCTTTGACTTCAGCCAAAACATTTATTGCAAAATACATCACATCAACACCATACTGACCATCTAGCAGAATCTTAATACTGTTGGTGAAGGAAGACTTCAAAGAATGACAGAAACGCTAAAAGTCACCTGGAATACCTGCCTACATAAAATTTATTGGCCTAACCCAATGCTGCAAAGGTCTGCGCCTCTAACCACATGGCCAGTAGAGCCCTTTGAAATGAGTCTTAGTTATACAATAAAACTGATAAATCCAGATTTAGCAGTTAATAGTTAAGATCCTGATCAGTCTTGTTCCATTGCCTTACCAAGTGTTCGATTTGTCTATGATTTAACTTCATCCAAGGCAAGCAAAGCTAAAGGAAAAGTTTTGTACCAAGCAAAATTGACCAAGTCCCATTTTGTATATTGTGTATTTTAAGTGTTTGCTAATTGTGAGTTTTAGCGTGAGTCAATTACTCATATTATAACTAATTTTAACAATGACTACACTTTGACATATATATTATTTATGACTCCATTTTTTTTTTTTTTTGCTGAGGTAGCCATTTAATGGGTGAATCTAGGCAATCTTTATTTAAATGAGCGCAGTTAGGTTATATCAATATGTAAGGTTATTGATTGAGAAGTATATATTCTTGTTGTTATTGCATCTTTGAATGATGGTTGATATTTATAAAAGGCAACTTTATTCAATATTACAGACTATAAACAAATAAAATAATTAAAAACATGTATCAAGTTAAACAATATCAATATATATGGTACCGGAGATGGGTTGCAACTTATAGATTGACAAAATCAGGCTCCACTTATTTTTAAAAATTGGTTGCTGGGCAGGTGCTCTTACTGCATACGCTGTGCATGACCAATACCACTCTAAACATGTCTCTTAAGCTGTTTTGTTTGATTATGTAAAACTCTTTAGTTAGTTAAATATGATTCATATTTTCTAAAAATTAATTGAAAGTACCTAGTTATATGAACAAAATTGCGATGCATCACAGTAAACGCAATGTGCCAAAGTTATCTGTTGTCCCAGATGATTTTGTTGCTTAATTTGATATGACTGTCTTAAACATTGTTTACCAGCCCTGAGATTCAGTGTATTATTTTTATTTTTTATGAACGTGAGATCATCATCATCACAACTATCAGATTGCTAAAATACAAGTGTCTGACAAGTAAACCTCAAAGCTTCATCTGCAAAGAGTCATACTTATCTGAATCCGCACTAGTTACAAAGGCTTAACCAATACATGGTTAGATAGTTTAAAGATAATTTTTTCTCAATCTTATCTCAAGCATGGCAGTGCACCTGGAAGTTGTGTCTATCAGAAATCAATAGTGTGTTTTCTGTCTAAACACTAGACAGCTTCCAAATCTGGACACCAAACACTCAAGAAATTGTTCAATACAACACAGTCTTATATCTGGATGTTTCCAGCAATGTACATTTCAATAGTATAAAACATATAAGTCACAGATGGTCAAATTTGCATTTATTAAATATTTGTTCAAAAGTGCAAATTGTGTTGAATTACAGCAAATTACATAATATTACCTCATATTAACTGATCTTTCAAGTAGGAAATATTTGAAGTATTAACACATTCATAGAATTTTTAAATTGATAAATTGAAAACAAAATCATCAAATTTGATAAAAAAATTTAAAATGTCACTTAATTATCCAAATTTACAATGTCAGCCAATCGAAGCGAATGATACACAGGTCAGAGTATCACTATTTTGAAATTTTGCATCTTTTTATTTAGGTCAAATGTTACACCTTTTAAACAGCTGTAGTTGTATAAACTAAAAATGATAACTGCAAGACAATGTTAAATTAAAACTAGGCTGATATTATCCTGTGTAATGTTTGTGGTAATGAACATTGTTATTTTTTGTTCTAGTAATACACACAATCTTAACATTTTATTTTGAGACAATAGTTTATTATTTATCTAAATACTTAACCAGCAACATCTTAGAAATCTTAGACTGTAATTGAAAAATAGCACTAAGCCAGCTACATTAATTATTACCAGACATATTTTACTTCCTTCACACTACACTAGTTTAACACTTAAATCGTCTAAGCACAAATAGATCAGGCTTAAGCAAAAACTGTCAATCCAGATCAGTCAGCTTCCAACTGAAAGATGTCTGATCAGGACCTACACTATCTGCTGCTAAGTGTCTATCACCTTGTCTTGTAACCTTTAATTATACATATTAAGATCTGTGTTTAGGTCAATGGCATATTAATAAAGACTTGGTGAAATATAGTAAATATATAGCTTTAAGGATGTAGGTATTGTGAAATTAAGGACTGCAAAACTATACAGTGACCTCAACTGAACTCCTTATTGGTATTCACCTCAACATAACGAAGAAATTTATATCAAACCAACAATAACAATAAACATATATTTCATATTCTTCATTTGTTACATGTCGAATGATTGTTTAAAGATAGATGATTAAAAAAAACCCAAAATACTTATATTAACACATAGACAGCACAGTGTGGACATTCAAACAACACATGCTTATACATACTACTTTAACAGACGCATGCTTTTCTCAATTACAGATGCTGTTAAACTGCATCTTCTCTTCGCAAAAAAGGCCCTTTTGCCAAACTGTATTCAAATTTTTCCCAGCCAAATTATTATCATTTGCCTATAATATTGCATAAACATTTCACATTAAACAAAATTCTTGACCATTTACTGACTTTAACCTGGTGCGCTGTTAAACTAAAGCCATAGTGTAACAGTCTGTCTGATTGCTTGAGACGAAGACATCAAATTATATATGCGCACCACTTCCAATCAAAATAGGTGTTACAAATGGAATCCATGTTAATCTTCAGTAAAAAAAAAATCAAGAAATAAATGGCCTGCTCAAACATGTATAAGTATATGTGCCATATTTACACTGCATTAACATCTCATTAACATTTCAATATGCATTCTCCACTTTCATTTCAATACAATTAAAAATTGAAAATGGTGGACACTGAACATTTTACAATCTCTTTGTATAAAGGAAAATCAATGATTGGTGGCATGACTTGTGCAGCTGTGACCTCTCTGGGCTCTGGCTGGTTATTCTCTTGGTCACTGCAATCTTCACCCTTAAGACTTTAACTCAAGCCTTTTACTTTCACAAACAAAAATAAGCGGGCAAAAAGGAGACTGGAAAATGAATTTGTCTCAAGTGGAATTTCGTGTCAAAAGTGTTCGCCATAATGAAATTCAGCTACATGGATAAATTTTTACAAATTAATAATAAGTGAGAACCACAAACAAGGGTTACACAGAAATGATTGTTGTCTTATGATGTCTAATTTGCAGGATGCTTGCACTTTTATAAGCGCTTAGTGACCTCTAGAGGCGCAATAGGACAATTCATTTAGTTGACAGGGCATTTTGATATTGTCAGAGAGCAAAATTGAAAAAATCTCCCCCATAGCATCTATGGCAGTTTAACATGAAAACATCAAGTGATGTATAATAACAGAAAATAACTCACTCATACTTTTGTATGGGTTATTGACAAGTATAGAAATGTGTGACTAAGCTTATATTTAGAACTACTTTGCTTGAATGTGACAATAAAACTATTAAGAATACCAGTATATACATGTTCAACTTCCTGATGGTTTTCATAACAATAACATTTCAGACACAAGACCATTAAACAAATCCTTAACATTCTTCAAACCAAATTAGTTGTTCATAACCTCTTTGTAAATGTCATTCATGTTATTAACAAATTAAAAAGCAGAAATAAAACCCAACACACCTGCAGTCATACTAACCCTCGTAGACTGGTTAAAACAAAATCTGTAGATCATTATAACTTCTCATGCTATAGTGTGTTAATAACCCTCACTCATTCTTAGTCATCTTCTTAACCTTAGCTTGCTACATTTATTAAAAGATATTACACAATCTTCATAACTGGCTTACAGCTACATATAAAGATAATAAGCAATATTGCAATAGCAGCTTAAAGTGAAGAACCTGATCAGTTTTCAACAGGGAGTTGGCTTGGCTGATCTGGATCTACACTGTTTGCCTTAGCCTGACAAATATGTTCAAAGCAGGCTATAGGTTAAATCTACATAAAAATGTGCCTATACATATTGGGAGCTATTTTATTTTGGATGTACACTATTTACCTAAACCTTAACAACTCATGCTTAGTAGGCAAAGAGTTGAAACATTTCCAAAATCTTTTTTATTCAAAATTTGTTGCAGACATCATAAAACTGGTAGTATCATAGGAAGTATCTTCTACAGCAGGATGTGCATTTCTCTTGGTCCTAGTAGCTTGTGTGTACATGTTTGGAGATGGGAGTTATTGATCACACTAGTTCCGATCATCCCAAGTATCTGCTACCAGATCAAAGCCTCAGAACATTGGGGGGTGATGTGGCTTTCGGTTATTAAGTCTGTTTAACATAAATTTATCTTACATTGGTAAATAGTATAGATCCAGATCCTACATCTGAACTTTTTTTGCTGTCTAATTTGCTAGCAATATGTCTCAAAACATTACTCAGAAGTAGGTCTGGATTGTAACTAGTGTAAAGTCTTTAGTCCACTAAGCATTAATTGTTCATTATAAAGCAGTTAAGATCCTGATCAGCCTGCTCCCACAATAAATAGGCCTCACTACAGGTAAAGCTGTCTTATAAAAAATGTTAGAGTTGGATATATTCCTTAAAGAAAAGAAATGCTTCAGGTTTGGGAAAATGTTATTTTGTTTTGTTTGTTTATTTGCTATTTTGGTGGAGTAAGACCTGAGACAAATGTCTGGGTAGAACCAGCATTATACTTCAGATCAGCTGGAAGACCGTACCATATTAAGTACTTCGCTCTGAACGGGACTTGAACCCATGTCGTGGGAGGCTATGCAGTCAGAGGAGTTGTGAGTTGGCAACTCTACCTAGGGGGTTCCCTTGGAAAATGCAACAATTGTAATGAAGACACAAATGATAAAATCAACAATTCTTGTTACCCATGGTAACCATTCTTGTTGTAATTTTCTGTAGCTCTGTCTTATGTCATTGTAAAATTTATTAATAAAATACAAACTTGGTCATTGGTCAATTACACAAGCTGGATATTTTATACTATGTTGGTCTTACTGATTTTATTGTGGATTAGGGCTGTCGCAGTATACCGATATACTGTGCAAGGTCAAAACAGTACTGCCACACACAATGAACATACCGGTTTTTAATGTATTTTGTAAACTTTGTTTGCTGCCACCCGTTTCAGAATTTTGTGCATCCAAAGTCAAAGATGCTCGTTTTTATGAAATGCGATAGCCGATAACCAACTGAAAATATTTATTGGGTTAATTGTCCCATCAACAGTATTTCAGTTATCTGGAGACTGTGTCCACTTGAAGCAGACATAGTGCTGCCTTCTCTGTGAATAGCATGCCGTGAACACCTGGCATGATACCACAGCCAGTCACATTATCCTGACAATGGCCAACCAGTCGTTGAACTACAATTGTTGAAGGCGTCACATCTAAGATACAATGGAGGTACAACCAACCTAAATACATTTGTAAATGTGCATCACACTATACTGTTGTGATTTTTTGCAGTTAATTTATAGTCCTATTACTTTCTTGTTTCTGTGTTTACCCTTTTATAAAGGTATGTCATATTACACTCAGGCATTTGTTGTTCATTATGTTCATTATAAGCTGGTGTAAAGCTCATTAGAATAATAGTTTGATCAAATATGGCAATACATTGTGGTACATACTGCAATATGATCATTATGTATTGCAATATATTGTGGTACGCTTAAAGCGTATCGTGACAGCCCTATCTTGGATACATAATAAATCAGTTGTTACAGTAAAACTGTTTCTTCACATACTATCTACAACCAAATGATGCTAAAATCTGTACAAAAATATAATGATGTAGATTTCGCTTTCATTTTTTACTTCAATAGGGCAACTTAGAGCACCAATTAATCTGCCTATGAACTATAATGATGTAGATTTCGCTTTCATTTTTTACTTCAATAGGGCAACTTAGAGCACCAATTAATCTGCCTATGAACTACTTCTTGATACTGCATTGTTCGCTGTTCCGCTCAGAAAGTAAACACAGCATGATACTTGTATGCCCTCGAGCTTAACTCCACGTCATAATAACAACAACGAGGTGTGCAACTGTGCAAACCTATAGCAGTAAATGTTGTCACCCAACAATTTACATGTTCAAGTTGAAGACATTTGACATTTATCCACCAGTGAGCTAAAAAATGGAATAATTCTAATAAAAATTAGAAACTCCATCAACATCAAGTTTAATTGCAGAAGCAACTGGTAACCATTTCAAATAAATAGCTAGATCGAGTCTCAATGTTAAAATTAGCAGGTTATTAAGTTATTTACTATTGCTAGCAAAGTGTATAAACTTAACTTCACAGAGAGATAAGTGGATTTTAATGATGTTATAAAAAAACAACAACACTTGCATAACGCAACTTCTTTACTGGTTATTTCATTTGAATGTAGTGGTAATATATGCACATAATCTTTGCAGTTTAGTTATAAAATTAAAGATGATAACCTAAGCAAAGTGCATTTGCAACACCAGCTGCAGTAAATATAAACAGCAAGACTCTTTCTTACTTGTATGTTTGTTCACAAATTCTGCAAGTTCACAAAATTTGCCTTAGACTTAGCATATTCAAGAACAGTTTACATGAAGGCTTTTAGCCCTAACCACCATACAACTTGTATTGATAAAAAATGCTCTCTGAACTCCAATAGTGATGAAAGGACACGAGAAAAACATTATTGATTTAAGACACTTGCATTGATCTATGGGTTCCAATATAGCTGGATCCCATGCGGTCCTTGCAGAAATTCCTCTGTAATTCCCCAATAATTACCAACTAATAAATAGATTTAGCTGCAAATAAAAAAACAACTTACAGAACTTTTTATGATTCAATACTGACACAAAATTAACATGCTACAGTAGTTAAAATGTCTAGAACAACTAAGCAAGTCTAACAGTAGGAACATGGGAAGTGCAGTTAGGTTGTCCTCAGAAGAAAATAAAAGAGAACAAAGCAGACAATATAAGAAAAGTGATTGATTTCTTAAGAAATTTTAAATAAAACCATTGTAGTAGTAGAAGTAGTAAGAGAAACTGCAGCAACAGTAGTAGTAGTAGTAGTAGTAGTAGTAGTAGTAGTAGTAGTAGTAGTAATCTTTATTACTATATCCATCAATAAGCACTTGAGAAAGACTACAGTCCAATGTCAGAGTACTATACCCAAGACACCACATGTTAACTGGAATACCACTTGCAGAATAATCTCATTGTTAACAAATGCTGACAAAGAGAAGTTATGAGATGATGATGTCACACATGTAATTTGCAAAAGTTTGTACTTTTTTATATAGTTATTATGCAGTTGGTGAGAAGGTATCGTATTCACTCGTGTAATCGCCGCACTTTTTTACCCGATTTTATCGTTAAGGAGTTGAGGGTGCGGCCATTCTATAGGTGTAAGGCCTGGGGAAATTTTTTCTAGAACGATTCAGCCGATTTTTGGGACGCCATGCGTCAAGATGAGCTCTCTAAGTAGGAGGTTGACGGACGATATGAACGAGATAGCGCATGTTATATGCTTTTGTCTAACCAATGTGAACATATTCCATAATTTATAAATGACTTCCTAGTTTTATCTCTTGTATCATAATTCTGAATGTTTGCATCATCAAACAATTTCACCCAGCTGTCAAGTGCACACTACCATGCAGATCAAAGGATTTCATAGTAGAGCCGATAAAACAACACAGCTTTGATACGAGGCGACAATCTCTTTGACGAGATGAAAAATGAACAGGAGCGTCGACCAGTCATGCTGTCTCAACAAAAGGGTTAATTGGTAAACAGTGACTGTATTTTTGACACGTTGCGAATGTATCTAGTCTCAGTCGCACTGCTATCCTGTAGCTCGTGGCGGCATGAAATTAATTTCTTTGATCTACGTCACCAAGTCTGGTATGACAGTACACGATATATCGGGGAACAGTGCACTGTCCTTGTGTACATTCCACCAATCAATAATTTCATGGAGAAATGTAATCGGCAGCTGCTTATAAAAACACATCGTTCACTCCCTCACTGTCAAACTGTTCCGATCGATATCACCTTGACAACAGCTTATCTCAGAGTCAGTCACTTTACAGATTGGTGTATTTAGAAGACTGAAGTTGAAAGTTTGTTTAAGTGTTTACTGACGGATAATAAGCTGTGTTTCATGCAGAACAAAGGGAAATGTATGTGAGGCAGTTAATCGTTGACCGACAGTATTGACGATAAAGCGGAGCTCCGCTGTATAAACTGTGCGGCCTTCATATTTTTTTCTTCAAATTTTGCGGTCATTTTGGGGGTGCGGCCATTACATTGAATTAGGATTTTTTCTTCAAATTTTGCGGTCATTTTGGGGGTGCGGCCATTACACGGGTGCGACCATTACACGAGTGAATACGGTAAATGTATTGTAACTGATACTATCATGTTAGTTGCATGGGTTAGTCTATATAACAAATGGCCGAGTCCGTGCATATGTTGAGCATTGCTTCCATGTTCAACAACAGCCACTATAATGATGTTAACACTATTTGAGCAAGATTCCCACTATGCACTAGATGGGAGGGGATAATTTATCAATTAAGTAACCACACTTTGTGATGGCTGCCATTTAAGTTATTAACCAGTAGGCGGAGCATATAGCCTAATTAACATCCTCGACCAATGAAGCTGAGGCGTTTATCTGGATTGCAATGGCGATGCTCCACTTCTAAATACAGTATGCATTTTTAAAACCTAGACATTCTGGATAAGGCTGCAGCAAAATCAAAGAGTACAAGAACTTTAAGTCTTATTAAATATGAGTACATCTGAAGTAGTGAAGTGTTTTTACAACCCTGTTATGGTCATAAAAGCAACATCTAGCTATAACTGGTAGATGTTCAGGATCTGCAATGTTTGCTTCAAACATCAGTGACTCAATGCTTTTAAACATAGAAAGTACTTTAGCTGTTAATATGCCTTAAATAATTTAGCATTATTTAAAAAATGCACAACATACCAGATACTCCGAGGTCAGCCAGAACTGTGTATTTCCGGTGCTGAACACTGCTCATGTTGTCAAAGAGGTAATCTAAGACTAAAAATCCCATACAGATGAGGAATGCCAACACTCCTATCCCTATAGCATATCCACACGCTCCACTATCCTTCATCTGACAATACCCTCTGTAGTACCCCTCAGATGAGATACAACCAAACACTATTACGGCAAACACCTGAAATAAACAAACAAGAACATAAGAACACGCCACAGAATATTGTGCGGTCATCAAATGTATTAAAAATTAATAATTATACCCTATATGTTGTAACAAAAAAATGAAGAACAAAAAAGCGTTGTCCAAAGTCTAAACAGCAAACTTTTCAAATTATGACATGAACAGATGAAAAAAGAAATCAAAAGAAGAACATAATACATAGTCAAAATTAGGAAAAAACATACTTAATTGCAGTAATGTGGAAAAGTTAAGGAATACAAAGTCAAGTTGATTATTGATACACAGATGGTGTACAAGAACTGTACAATATTAACATACATAATAACTTAAGACATAATATTAAGGATAGGTACGATTTTTTAAAATAAAATAATTTCAACGATCTTATAGCATTTATTTATAGCTATGGATGTAAGAAACTAAAAAAATTTTTTTTATCAAATTCCATCAATAAATGGCAAAGTTATGGTCACTTCTGTACCATCATATAAGCAAGCCATTGGCAACTTTTTTTAAAAAAATAAATGGCAAAGTAATGGTCACTTCTGTACCATCATATAAGCAAGCCATTGGCAACGTTTTTTTTAAAGTAAGAAAATTTGGTTCCCAACATTTAAATTGATACAGTTTTATGAGGAAAGGCTGTTTTGTGTTGAAAGCTATGCATATTCATAATTTCAGTTGAAATAACACATTTTTTTTTGAGAAAACAACATGAATTTTTAAGAAAAATATGTGAAACAAATATCATTATCATTCACAAAATTAGCAAAAATATGACCACCAAGACAATCAGAAACATTTCTTTCTCAAAAATTTATGTAATTTGCTATTTTTTGTAGCATGTTTGTGATAACACAAAATATGAACCATTTTTATTCTTATTAATCCAATTTTATTGTGGAATACTTTCAACTACAATATTTATATAATATATTAAATATATATAATAATGTATAATATATCACGACATGAAACAAGGCTCTGGTCAGCAAAGTATTTGCTACTTAAGTGAAGTTTTGTTAAGCATATAAACTGCTTAACTCTTCTAAATCTACAAAAGGAGAAAGTATATTTTCAACAATGATTTCAAAACTCAACACAAAGCTCACTGTTTACAGGTATACTTAATCCGAGATTCAAACTATCAAGATTCAATTACACAAGTTTATTATTCTCACTAACAGTTTAACACTTCTTCTTTTAACTAGTTATGTCAAAGATCCAAACTGTCAATAGTTGTCAACTGCTTCAAGGAACAGCATAATTAAACACATATTCTTCAATGTTCAATGGTTTACTTAAGTCCACCATCCAAACTGATCTGAATTGATCCAACCACTTAAGAGATTGTTTTACTATAGTCAAAATACAAACCATGTCAATATTCTCAAACTTTAAAATTAATCAAACTGGTCATTGACAAAGAACTGTTGTGAAAACATTTACCAAAATCAACATTTTACATATTTCATGTAACAGTTTATTGATTGACACAATAGATATTAATAATCGGCAAGAGTAATTTGTGTTTTTTTTTTTCTGGATAAATTTCACTGGAAAAAGATACCTAGACCCCGGTAAAATAATCATATGTTTTTGCATAATATCATTTGTTTGCATCTTCAATACTCATATATGTGCTATATAAATCAATAAAAAATTCACTGACAATCATTGTTTCCCCTAGGAATCCTTCTAAATATGCAATGCGAGGCACATACACACATATAATTAAAATCTTTGCAAAATCACCGGGTCAAAAGTCATGGCTACAACCGCGTACGAAAACAAATATTAGAGTCTACAGTGGGGTTGAAATTAATTAGCATACGGAAATGCGGTATTAAAAATAGTTGCATATACACCTGATAATAGTTTAAAAGGGTACTGAGCATAGGAAAATGAATGTTTTTTGAGAAAAACGTCATTAAATTAGTTTTTATTTATTTTAAGAAAAATTTACTTATAGTTTTACTTTAGTAGCAATGATCATTTTTCCCTCAAAATTTTTGGTCACGTCCACGGAACATTCCTTAAACTGGTTTAGAAAGTTTTTTTTGCTAAATCGAACCATTTTCATAGCGTAAAACAGCGTAATCCAAACACACTATTTCGGAACCAAAATATGAGCTGTGACAAGGGCAACAGGAAGAGTTACCTCCCCTGCCGTTCCTATCGCTAATAATATACTAAGATAACTACAGCAAGAACAGAAAGCACTTGTGGAGACCCTTTTGAACAACCAGAACACAAGCCAGAAAACCAAACTACCAATGAGCCTCAATATGACATTGTCGCAGACTGAATAGAGATGTAGCTTCACACACCTCCTGTTATGATGTACAAATCGTTTAATGCTTTCAACAGATGAATTTATGTTGTTAGACGGATTTGCTTATGTTTTTTTGTCTGTATAGGTGTATAAAAAAGATGAATAGCATGACAAAACAGTCATGATTGCAATGAAAATTACAACTGTGTAGCAAATTTTAACAAAATGTCAGGTCTAAATGTGTACTTCTTAGTTGTGTTACCATAAAATATTATACATTATCTCTTAATCCATAGAAAATTATATTTGTTTCCCCTATAATCCCAAACCTTACTTAAATCATCAGAAAAGTCAAACTGGCCATTTCAGCGGCTACTAACAAGCATATCAGGTCATTTTCTTTTAAATTTTGTGATTTCAATGTTACATTTGTAATTTCATTTATTTACTCTATGCGACTGCATATCAGTATTATTTATAGATAATTCTGAAATATATTGTCACTGCAAAATTAAGTTTCGCATTAAAGCTGTCATAATTTCTTTTAAAGATCAGTACTGCTTGTGTGCACATCTGTGTGCTAAGGTTGTTTTGTACTATAACAAAGATCATCTGTAGTAGTCACTTAAGTGTTGGTCCCTGGCTAGAAGGACAATGTGTGATTTAACAGCAAAATTATGAGACTGTCTCTAGAATAAAGATGTGGGTTAAGTGAAGCTACTAGGCAGACAACCCTTTAAAAAATGAACTTGGGATATGTCTGATAGCACTTGTGATAGACATTCTGATCAATCCAAAAGGATGACAAGTGAATTTTAGGAGTTAGCGGTACACATAATTTGTGAGATATCCAATGTTCTTTCAATTTTATCCCCAAATTAGGGGTGCATATAATACAGGATTACAGGTCGGATAGAGTGAAAAGTTAATCAGTGTGCAATGTTACGAATTTGCAATAAGGAAATCAATGTTATATAAAATCAGGCATTCCTGCTAAAGCCAAAATGCGTAATATACCCAGAAACATATATCACATTATATGGATTAGTAATATTCCACACACAAAAAAAAACAACAACAAAAAACAAATTATATATCATAACTATTTGTTATTAAAAAGACACGATACAGCATGTGACTTGCTGAGAGGAGAGCTGTCACATAGACAGTGTCAACAGTTGTAAATTGACGAGTGGTAGAGAAAATGACATACCCAATTAACAAGTCGTAAGATAACAGAAGGTCGTTTGATAAACTCCAAAGGGTCAAAGGCGCTCCCGGCCATACCGGCCCCGTACGCTTGTGGCTGAGGCTGAGACATTTTGACAGGCTTAAAGAGGTCCTCCGTTTGTCCAATGCGAACTAAATATGTGACGTCATCAGAACGTGCGTAGAATAAATAAATATTTTATATGCACTTTTTTTCGAGATGAAGAAAAAACACTCCGAATACTTAGCAAGTGTTCAAACGAAGTTTCAATACACGTCCATTTTTAAAGAATAAATAATATATCATCTTGATAAAATTCAAGTCATAGTAGACACAATATGATTACGTAGACAAAATGTTGCACAACTTGGTTGAATGTCCAGTTTATTTTTAGGGTTTGAAAGCAGATAAATACCGCCGCATTGACGTGTCAAATTAGTTCAGAACAATCACTGTCGCGAAAGAGAAAAATAGATACTCTTAGTTTTCATAAGTGCTCACGTTATAACGATTCTAATATGGATGTAGCAGAGAACACGTGTTTGGTTTGCCATGAGGCCGTCGAAATATTTGCTTTAGGACAATGTGACCACCCTATATGCTTTAAATGTTCGACTAGAATGAGGGCTTTATGTGAACACTACTACTGTCCAATCTGCAGGACTGACCTTCCAGAGGTAATTTATTTTATAAATGCATCAAAAATACATTTTTTAATATTATCTGAAAAGAATATCATAAACAACCAATGTTAAAAAACGTATCTTTTTGCTTTTGCTTAATTATAATATTGAAAAAAGAAAAAGGGTAATCAATTAAAAAAATCAAAACAGAAAGTAGTTCTTATTCTTGGGAAATTCTCTCTATAGTTTTTCATTTTCAGAAAACGGAACCATTTGATTTGATCACACTAATTTTATTGTTTTTTTTTTTTTTTATTTCAGGTGTATTTCTTGCAAAAAGTTGAAAAATTTGGAGAAATGCCCATTAAGAACTTTATAGCAAACAAGCGCTACAAGATTCAGTTTGAAAATGAAGACATCAAACATCATGTTGAGCAGTTACTTGCACACAAATGTGACGTGTGTAAGGACAGACAGCCGGAAAAATCGTTCAAGGCCCTAAAGGATCACATGAGAAAAATGCATTCATTGTTCTACTGTGATCTGTGCTTAGGATTGAAGGTGTGTGTGCAGAAAATGTTTGTTTTTTTACTCACAAATTGATGATTTACACAGGACTTGTATTAATCTTTTGTAGCTTTAGTGTCTTGAAAGTAGACAGTATTTCTATAAACAACACAAATATAACAATAAATTGTTCTGTTCGGGGCACCCGACCCTACCTTTTTTTCAGTTTTTTTTTAGGTCTGTAAAAAAAAATGTCGCACTTTATATTGTAGAGGTACGGTAATGAAAACTTTTTGTTTACTTCAGCCATTGTTGACCTACTTAGGAAATAATGATTTCTGGTAATACTGCTTTAAAAGTTTAGACCAGTGATTTTAGCGGAAACGACTTTAAAGGCATCTCAAGAGCCTTATATAAGTGACCCCCCCCCCCCATTTATTGCCCCACCCAGCATGTGAGGGCATCTGTTTTCTGATAAGCCAGGCTGCCACAGTCTGTAACCGATGTGTCTGTCACACAGGTATTGTTCAAGATCAAAGTGTATGTATGCTATATCTGGGGGTTGAACATAGTCATTCACAGTTTGTAAAGGAAACAGTTGTGAATATACCAATTACGCAATCGTATATATATATATATATATATATATATATATATATATATATATATATATATATGAATCTTTATTTGTTTTCTTTCTTACTTTGTTGGTTGATTTTTTTATTTCTTATACATTTTGTTATTTCTTTCATTCTTTTAGTTCTCATATATATTTTAAGTTAGATTTTATTTGGATTTGTAAAATGTAACAAAACGTTTCAAACAAAAGCAATTTAAAAAGTCTTCATTGTCAGAATAATGTCCTTCAAACTCATTTTAAGTCATTTTGAATACTAAAACTTGTATCTCTCATGTATTTTCAAAATTAAATATTTAGCTATGAAATAAATACATAATCTTGCAGTTACAAAATTGACACCTAGTAATTAATGCAATAAAGAATTTGTAAGGGATCATATAGTAAACAACCCACATTATCACTAACAATAATGTTTGTGGCTTTGTGCAAAACTAGCCTACTGTCTAACATCCATACTAGCAGGTAATTTAGTTTTGCATTAACCCATCAGAGGTATTACTGTGACAGATTAGTACTATGTTGGCTAAAGACTCCCTGCAGTGATGACCAGCAATTAGCAGGTCTGGTCATAGCATGTGGGGGCCTGGCTCAGTGGGATACCACATTCCTTTCGAGAAGCCTTTAACTCTTTCCGACTGTTACCTTGTAACTTGTCAATATGTCGTAGGTTTAGGAGCCAGTATGGTTTGAGCCGATTCTTCACAGAATATCAAATGTCTATAAGACCTAAAAAAAGAGGTTTGTATCAGGTTACCCAACCGACACTATATTTTACCTGCCAAGTCAAAAGTTTTTATGTAAAAAAAATCATCATCCGGAATTTTTTTGTCTGAATTTAGTGTGTTCCATCGTAATTTTCGATGCGATAGTTCTTATGCACCATGTGGGGAAATCGTCTGCATCAATGTCATATTGATCGTATGTACTGTCTAAATGATAGAGACCTTCCCCGGTGCGGAGTTGAATTGTACCATATAAACACTGCTGTCAGGATATAGCAAAATGACAAGCTTGTGCCAATCGGGTAATTCCGTCCTTGGGACAATCTTCCCTTGGATGTACCTGGTGCAATGATACTTTACTGAAATCACAATCGTTTTGTTAGCCGGAAGTCGGAAGAAGAATATCCCTTAAATATAGTTTGCATAAAACATGCCATCGTTGACAGCTGTGTGCCTATTGCGCTAAGTAAATTAAAATTGGATGATTTAAATTTGTAGCCACCACAAATTGAAGTTTTACATGCATTTTACTGTAGTGAGCTGTCATCCAAGCTGTCATTTTTGTTTTGACGTCTGTCACAAAAGCAGTCCCATTTAAGGAAATGGCCGAGTTGGTCCAACTAGCTACATACATTCGAGAGAATTATCTGAGGTGTTCCAATTGGGGCAGTCATGATTCGTGAATTATCCGAGGTGTTCGGGTTGGCTGGCTGCTCGTAGTGCTTTTAGAAAAGTACTTACCAGCACAAAGTACTTTATAATGCATGGTCATTCTCTATCAGACATGTTTCTTGGTGAATAGAGTCACTTCTGATACTTCTGAAATGGTGATATAATTAAAGGCTTTTCAAGTTATACGACTAAACATACCAAGTAAATATACTCCTCAAGAAAAGTTAAGAACTACGAAATGAAAGGGCTATAATTTCAATTATTTTATTGCTAACAACAAATCAAATGTTGATATAAAGTGATCAATACCAATTGTAAACAAAGATTAACGTACACAACAGTGTTTAACAAAAGTAAACAAGTATGAGATCAAGAGGCGATGTCGATATAAAAAAATCAAGGTTTGCATAGCTGTGGATGGGGTATAAAATTTGACAAATATTATTAAACCAAGTTAAATGTCACACAATATATGAAATCAATAGCATGTATGATCACCACGGGCGGTAATAACAGCTCTACACCGGGAGTTGAAGCTGCGAATCAACTTTCTGATTGCAGACCAAGGAATTTGTGCCCACTCTTCAATAAGCGCACGTTTCAGCTATTCCTTGGTTAGTGGTTGTACAGGTCTGTCACAAATCTGTCGCTGGAGTATGTCCCATACATGCTCTAACGGATTAATGTCCGGGGATCGAGCAGGTTAGTCCATACGCTCTATACCCTCGTGTTCTAGGTACTCTCTAGCAACTGAAGCTTGGTGAGGCTGGGCGTTATCATCCATGAGGATAAAACCGGACCCACAGCACCAGCGTAAGGTCATACATAGTCGTGTAAAATCTCATTTATGTAACGTACACCTGTCAGAGCACCGTTTTGGATGATGTACAAGTCTGTACGGCCATCATAGGAGACACCACCCCAAACCGGCACTGATGGGCCACTGGACCTATCGTGGTCCTTGACACAGCAGTCCCGGAATCTCTCATTTTTTGTCTCCACACACGTCTCGTCTTCTGCCATCATTGAAATCAACACAGAACTTGTATTGGTCTGTGAAAAGAACGGCGGAAGCCTGGGTAACTGAATATTTTGGTGTTCTAGTGCAAATTGTCTTTACCTCCTGTGCTCTGGGGTCAATGGTAGCCGGACTGCTGGTTTACGAGCCGCATTAAGCCTGTTCCTCAGAGTTTGTCCACAGATACGAACTCCAGACGCGTCCCAGAAGTTAGAATCAAGCGATTTTGCCAATTCAAACCACCAACGTTTAGCAATGCTGACCATATTATGGTCATCAATGTCCGTTGTTTTCCTTGGGCGACCATTTCTTGGACATTCAGCAACAGAGCCTGTGTCAAGGTATCTCTGCCACACGCGACCAACCACAGTATGGCTAACGTTGCAGTGATATCCAATGTGACTCTGTGTCTGTCCAGCCAACAACATTCCAACAATCTGTTCCATATCACCAGCGGGGTAAATGTCTCCTAAGGGGCATTTTGGTCGTATACATACTTTAAAAGTCCAAAACTTCCAAAATTTGTGCTTAAAATACCCTGGACGAAAAGCATAACACAACTACCAGTTACAATAAATAGCTAGTAACACAACAAATCGCTGGATGCACCATTCAAAAGCAAAATAAACGACTTTCTTGTGCAGTTACGCACTAACAATTGTGCTCAACATTTAACACAATACATACATCAAACTACATTAGTACTTAAATGGGTTAAATGCATATACAGGATAACTAAAAGACATGGGTTTGAAATCATGGTCCTTAACTCTTTTTGAGGAGTATAGTTAAATATTAAAGCATAGGACAGGAACATACTAATTGGTCATGTCAACTGGTATTAGTGTTGTTTAAAAAAACAAAACAACCTACCTACCGCCCCATAACTTTCTGGGCATGTAACCAGAAACAAACCTCTTTTTGGTTTTGGCCTAATATAGAGAAAAAAATCAAAAAGAAAAAAACCTACAATCTCAACCTAATCCTGGAGAGTCTAACAACACATATTTTTGTTTAGGCCTAAACAAAATTTGAAATTCACAAAATAAGCATATAAACTTTCACAAACATTTTTGCATTTAATAACCTAGCATCTGTCTTCCAGATACCGGAGCTAATTGCACAATAAAGGTAGTGGTTAAATTTGATTTAACTTTAAATTATGGCAACTAGGCATAATTTCTGCATAAACTTTTGCTTTAATTTAAATTTATTTAGTTTAAATTTATCCAGATAACGACATAGAACATGTCAAAAATAAATTGTCACATGGTTTTCTAAGTTTATTAATAACTGTCTCTTCAGCATGGCTCATATTGGAAATATGATTGTACAATGATGAGTGGAGATTTATGCTTCACTGTTCACACAGATCTAGGGCATTGATGAACAGCATTTTGTCGACCTTTTCAAGTAACAATGATATATTCAGTTATTTAAGAAGAAATATTTTGGTCAAAACTGTTTGATACTACATTATAAAGAAGTAAAAAAAATGCAGGTTTTTTTGTGTCAAAGCAGTGTCATGTCACAGGTACTCTGGGCAGCTGCTTTTTCGGGTCATTGAGGTCAACAATTACAGTAACAAAAACACGTAATGATAGTTAAGCATGTTAAACAACAGTATACAGTTTTAACTTCACTGTACACATGTATCGTATCATTTTGTGTCCTTTAAAATATTGATTAAAATTAAGGTTGGAGGAATCAAAACTGTTGCACATCTTTCCCTTTTTCAATCCATTTTTTAGCTTAACAACCTGGTATTTCCAAGAACTGCGCATGCACATGTCACCAGTTACAACGGTAATAAATAATCGACTAATTTTCTTAATAGGAATGTAATAAATACAAATGGATTGAGAATTGTGTGGTCATCAGTGTCATGTGTCTATACAAAACTGACCAAAAGTGGTTTAATGCAAGTTTAAGAGCTGGTTGACCTGGACTGAATAATGTGACAAATTGTACCAGAGTTAAGACAGCACAACACAATCTCAAGATTACTGTATTATTGTTGGTAGGATGTTTCTAAGCAACAGTTTTAAATGCAAATAGAGATGGTGTTAAGTTTATTACTTTTTCTAAAATTTCAATTGTGTTGCAGATATTCACAAGTGAAAGAAAACTGTATGATCGCCAGACACTAGCCACCCATCGAAGAATGGGAGATAAAGATGACTCATCTTATAAAGGTCATCCACTTTGTCGCTTCTGTGATGAGCGCTACCTTGACAGGGATGAGCTTTATAAACATCTCCGAAAGGACCATTACTACTGCCACTTCTGTGAAAGTAGTGGCTCGCAGGAGTACTATGCGTATGTACAATAGTAACAGCTACTGTATCATGCTTGGGCAATGAGTTGTCAAAAACAATAGCCTAAAGAAGATTATCTATTTTATTTAATGTCATAACTTGTACAATATTGTAAACTGCGACAATCTCAAATTGGTACACTAGTGTTAAATGCGACACTTAAAATTGGTAGATTTTGTTACTTGTCTTATATTTCACTTAAAATTGGTAGATATTTTGATACGTTTTATATTTCATATAATTTTAATGTTGTATAATCTCCATATACTTCATTATTTTTACTGAAACTTTTTATCTTGTATTAAAATGAAATTTTCATAGTAATCTTTTAGGCAACTTTAACTTGTTTTATTTTCATACTTTTGTACCTTCTCTTTAAAGGTTTTAATGAATAATTGTTCTATTTTATTTTAGTGATTATGAAGTTCTGCGCGACCATTTCCGAAAAGATCACTTCCTATGTGAGGAGGGGGAATGTGCCACGGTGCAGTTTGAGAATGCTTTCAAGTCGGATATAGATTTGAAGGGTCATCGAGCCTCACATCACAGCAAAGGCCAGTCCAAACAGCAGGCTAGACAAGAGCGAACTCTCAACATTGACATCAATCTTGTACCAAGACCAACCAGCAGACCACAAAGAGGTAAGGGTCTCATAGGCTATGTGGAAAAGGGAATGAAGTTTCTGACAAACAGAATTCTAACATTAACTGGTATATGAATGCCTACTGTTTTTAGAAACGTTTTAAGGACGTGCACACACTAATGCAGAGTTAAATGTAGCAACTTATGTCACCATATGTCTGTATATTTCAACCATCATTTCAGGAACATTAGTTTTTTTTTTTTTTATGAAACTATTTTAATCTTCTTTTGTCTGCATATGGTTTTCTTCTGATTTATGCATAAATATAAATAACAATTGAGCAATATATTGTTTAAGCATTTGCTGACATACAAAAAAAACCTGTTACTAACATCAAAATTCTGCACATTTCGATGAAATCCATGACTACCAATCCTTTGGAGATACTTGGGCTGTGGGCTTGAATCCGTCCAGAGGCAATCTGGCTTTTCCCTGTCCTCTTCAAAGAGGCAAGGGCATATTGTTTTTGCTGATGTCTGTTAGTGCAACTGTAGACTGCTTCTGTTTTATGATTGATATCTAAAATGCATGATCCTACAATCCTCAAACCTGTTTCTTTTGGAGTCGGTGGTGCAAAGGTCAAGGTCACAGACATTTTATCAGGATTCTAGTTACTGTTTTCTAGAGTAGGCATGAGCCTTAGATCCTTAGACTTGGTACGGACATTACCCCTTTCGGTTTTGGAGTCTGGCATAGATTTGGGTAAAAGGTATGCTTTGTTAGGAACATGCCTAAAGATAATTAGAAAATTACCCAAACAATCCTTAAAAGTAACTTCAGTAACATTTTAACAAATTAAAAAAAGTAAGATGTTGTTGTATATTTTGTTGCTCAATTATTGATGTTAATTTTTCGTTTCTGATTTGTTAATTTTCACATAAAACATGATTGATATTACCAATTAAAAATGGAATTTATGTCACTTGCTGTTAAATATATGTTTTGCTGTGGCTAAATTAACATTTCATTGTTTCATTTAGTTTGCTCACAGTGTATAAGCACAATGGTGTTATCTTCAAGGTACTGGTTTTCTTTTAATAAATATGCATGGATTCATCTAGGCCAATGTAAAAAATTCTAATAGTTTTCAGTTGAATAAATTTGTGTTAATATGTGATAACTGTATAATGGAAAGCTATCATATTATAGTTTTAGATGAAGAAATGTTATTTTCTTGAACCAGGTGGAGGGGACAGAGGTGATACTGCAGAGAGAGGTCAACATTCTTCGGCAAGGGGGCGTGGCGGTGACAGAGGTGATACTGCAGAGAGAGGTCAACATTCTTCGGCAAGGGGGCGTGGCGGTCGTGGTGGCAGTCGCCATAGTGAACGTGGAATGAATAGGTAGGAGCATTATACTTCAGGTTTCCTTGTTTGTTTCCGGTTCTTAATCATAAATTTTAAATTGTTTTAAACTCACCTCCTGAAAAACAGTAATGACTGAGTTTTAAAACAACAGTAGGTAAAGGACAAAATGAACCAATTATGAATGTTTTAAAAGGTACACTTAAGTACTGGTATTGCAAACTTTGTTACACAGAGCTTAGAGGGTAAGTTTCAGGACTGATAAGTCTACTTTCATAGCAATGTGACTTGTTCTATTATCATGTTACAATTGCGCACAGTTTCTAGATAATGTGACTGGCTGTTGTATCAAATCTACATATTTTCTAGATATTGTAGGCACCTATAGCATTGTGGTAGAGTTTAAAGTTTTAATTCGTCTGAGTTTGTGGGCTCAAGTCCTGTTCAGGGCGAAGGAATTAAGGTGGAAAAGTCCTTCAGCTGACCTGCGGTCCATTGAAATAGCTGGATGTCACTATAATGGTTCTAATTGATCATTTCCATGTATTTTAAAAAAACAAACCATACAATCTAGATATGTCTGGCTGTGGTATTGTGGCACAATTCTATAGAATACTGACACATGACAGGCAGCACTCTATCTGCTTGCAGAGAGCATTGTTTAAGATCTGCTTGCAGAGAGCATTGTTTAAGATGTGCTTGCAGAGAGCAATGTTTAAGTGGATTACAATTTTTGGTGGATGCACCCCACCCCCAAACTATTATTTTTAATACTATATAAAAACTACCATAAAAGATTTTTACTTTAATGTACAAGTAGTTATATTCTATTCTGTAGAGATGAAGATCTTCAGCGTGCTATCCAGGCCTCTCTTAGCACAATGAAGGAGGAAGAGGTGAAGAAAAAACCTACAGCCAGTGAGGACAGACCTGTGAAGATGCAGTATAAGGCTTCTGACGACCAGTTCCCTACTCTAGGGGCACAAGGTGGCGCATCTGTCGTGTCAGCGCCAAATACTACCATTGCAGCCACCAGCTCAACTAGTGACACCATTAACACAACATTGGCTGATAGATTCGCCATAGCCAACAACATGTCTGTGCAACATGGAATGCTGGGCCAGCAGGACTTCCCTTCATTGTCCGCACAGTCTGCGGCCAGGCAGCATGTGGAAGATTTTCCTTCATTGTCTGGAAAGTCTGCGGCCAGGCAGCATGTGGAAGATTTTCCTTCATTGTCTGGAAAGTCTGCGCCCAGGCAGCATGTGGAAGATTTTCCTTCATTGTCTGGAAAGTCTGCGCCCAGGCAGCATGTGGAAGACTTTCCTGTCTTGGGATCCAGTGCTAAGCCAACCATTCCTGTCACGACCAGGCCAAATGCAAAACCAGCCAGTATAACTCAGTCCAGAACAGCAAATCAACAATCAAGACCTACCAGTGCTTACAAGCCTAAAATTGCGCAGGAAGATTTTCCTGAGTTGCCCTTAAAGAAACCACCACAACCCAGTTTGGCATCTTGGGTGTCAAGTGCCCCAGCAAATGTGCAAGCTACTGACAATATCAACCATAAAGCAACACAAAAGAAACCTAAACCGGATACAGCTAAAGTTTCAAAACCACCTATTGTGACCAATATAGGTGATGAAGATTTTCCTTCTCTTGGTCCATCTAATAACTCCTCTTACAATGATAAATGGTTTAAGTCTTCATCTAAAACAAGAAAGGAAACTTGCATGAATGATGAAGACGTACCAGACCATTGGGATGAGGAAAATGTTTCTATTAATATTACAGACAGATATAGCCCTGTTAATATTCCTAAATCACCAGAAACTAATAAGAAGACTAAAAATAAAAAGAAGAAAAAGAAAGAAAAGAGTGCTGTATCTGAAGTTAGGGAAGAGTCAGTTCATTTGAAAAATAATGCTTCTCTTGATGATATTGCAAGTTTTTTTATGGTACCTGCAAAACTTACTGCCAGCAATGCTGAAGAAGTTAAAGCAGCAAATACTTTTGCTCAGCAGGAGATTAAAGCAGAACCAGCCAAACAACCAACAAAACAGAAGGTTGATCACATTGACAAGAAGGATGTAGCAGAGAATTTGCAAGCAGGTAGCAAAATAGTGCCTGAAGTTATCAAGAGTGACTTAAATAGCCTGAAAAACTTTGCTACACCATCAAAATTTTCCGAGGAAAATTTCCAAGTAGCAGAAAGGAAGCCAGTTGTACCAAAACCTAGGTTCAGTATTGCTGAAGAAGACTTTCCAAGCCTGGATGTTCAAGTTAGCAAGAAATCTCCACCGCCAGGATTTAACAAGAACAAGCCCAATGCCAGTTATACTTCTCCACCTGGTCTCGGCAAAGCTGCCCCATCAAAGCCACCACCTGGATTCTCGGCACCAAAGCTAGCTGACCTCTCTAAGGAAATGTTTCCAACCTTCCAAGCTCCGAAAGATGTTGTGCCAATGTCAACCAACTTGTCCAACTTTGAGTATCTCCAGCCAGAGGGATTTTCTGACAGAAATAAGCAGCTGATTAATATGGTTCAGTCTGCCTGTGAAACCCCAATTCAGTTTACAGAGTTTAAAACCATTTCCGGGGAGTTCCGTCGCTCTGAAATCAATGCTGAGGACTATTATGTCCGCTGCGAGTCAATACTTGGCAAGTCTCAGTTTGCACAAATCTACCCAGAGCTGCTTGCTCTGCTGCCTGACATTCGGAAACAACAAGACTTGATGTCAGTTTTCATGATGAAAGAGGGCATCAAAAAAGATGATGGCGTGCTGAAGATCAGCGGGAAATCACAGAATGCCAAAGGTGCCTGGACAATGACAGCGTCTGGGTTTCTGTCCTGTCAGACTTGCAAACAGGTGCTACTAAGGAGGGACTACAACAAGCACATGGCGTCACATGCACTGGACAGTCAGGAGTTCCCAACACTTGGTGATGTGCCATCAAAGAAGAGTGGCTGGCAGGCTATTTATTGAAGAAGTTGCTGCACTACAGCAACGTGGGTAAATTAACTGTGATATTTCTAAGGGAGGCAATTGTTTTTTGTTGTAATATCATCACCATTTATCCTCCTTTTTCCCTATTGGCCTGCAGAAGATTCTACATTGGCTGCTTTTTTGCATTGCTGCAAAAGAATCGGGGTTAAATTACTTTTTTTTTTATTAAAGTTTCATGCATTATAATATAAAAATGGATCTATAGATGGAATTAGAAGAGACTTAGTAAGTTAATTGTTTTTAGTCATTTTATTCTGATCTGTAATTATTTTTGTGTGTGTGTTCAAAACGTTAATCTTAAAGTTATGGTCTTTGGTCACTCACAGCCTTGGTTTGTGGAAAGTAACGGTGTGAAAATAAAATAAAATGCATTAAGCTAAGGTTTGTGAGTATATGTGCAGGGCAGTTGTGGTAAAGGGAATGGTTACTTTTCCTTTATGTATATTAAGGCACAAGAATGCTACTGCAACAGTTGAATTGTGTTATTAAGGAAAAGCTCTGTTAGTTACGTTAGAAATACATTTTTAAATATAAAGTATTATTTGGTTTTCACATTTACTAGCAATTTGCTGTTAAGACTTCGTAGTTTTATTTCTTTGAATCTTATTTTTTTTGACAAGAATAGTTTTCTTTTTAAGAGTGTTTATTGTTTATATTGTTTTATTTGATCTTGCACTAATTCTGGCACAAATAGCTGTTACCAATACTGTAAAGACCTCTGGTAACTTTACTTGACAGGTATAAAATTAACTTACAATAAAGGTATGGCATACAGTAACTATTTTGTTGATTTATTAGCTTTAACCTTTTTAATTTTTTTTTCATTTCCTTGAGTATGCACCTGTTAAAACAGTGATTTTTGATTTCATAATAGTGTGCAATGTTTATTGATAGCTTGATGTATTGATACCATTTGTGCAGCTGTCTTCCTTTATTATGGTAACTTGTGAAAATTAATTATTTACTTTACTTAAGAGTTAAGTAAATCATAGGACTAGACTATATAAATCTGAGCCCAGGTTGCTTGTTACAGTCTCAGACATTGGCTCCATGTCCTCTAGTTAAGTTTTTGCTTAAGGTCACATTTTGTCTCCCTAGTATTTACTTTAAGGGACTTTAACATGTTGTTCTTGTATTACTATATATCCAAGTTGTATTTAACCCTATTATTTGTAGTAAATGTTTTTGGCATATAATTATATAACCTAAATTAAGAAGTCTACAAATAAACCCTTATGTTGATGCAGCTGAACTCAAAAGGAATAATTGTGAATACTTTACAAAGGCGTAAAATGGCATATGTGTGAGCTAGGGGGTTAAATAAAGAACTGTACTATATTAACTTATATCCAAATTGATAGTGTATTTAAATAAAGACCTGTGACAGCATGCCTGTGTACAACTGCTCTGGATGTAAATATTAAGCCTTGTGCAAATCTGGTTAATTCTTCTGCAAGTTGGACAAGGTGCCCTGATGTACTTAAGGAGACATCATCTTGTAGATATTAACATAGTGCACTTTGCTTTAATTTCATGGCATTTAAAAGGCTTTGCCAATTTCCTTCATTAACCTTTTTGTTGTTTTAATTATTAAAGCATTTAAACCAAATTGTTTATGACAATTTAATATATACTGTTTATAAGTTTAAGTCTATTAACATTCTTTCATGTTGCATGATGTTTCAACTTTTTAGACAAACATGGCGGTGTATATTCCTGTAAGAGACTGGAAAGAAATGAAGGGATCCTGTTTATCCCCATTATCCACCACAAAATGGTTATGCTCATTTAACATATCTCACTTGTCTGAAGTCTTTCTTGTCTGAAATCATAGTAACACGATTTCAGTGATGTGGAATGAACCTCACAATATTAGAACTACTATGTAATTGTGTTAGAAGAAAGGAATTTACACTTATTTTTCAAGATTAGGCCATTCGATCATTAATATAGCATTACCTGTGCCAGTCGCATGTCAGTTGGACACTCTTCCGGTTTCTAAAAATGTTAATGTGTTACTGTTACAACAAATGATCATGGTCTTTTAAAGATGGTATCTGATAGTTTGGACCAAATTTTTTTTTCGCGAACAATAATTCAATGTTACTGGAAAAAGTCCTGTAACATGTTGTTCATTTGATGCCCTAGATCTGTGTGTGAAGTGAGGCAAAACACCACAATCATTATTACAAACAGGTATTTCCTGTCTGAATCATGCTGCAGAGATAGCTATTTTTAAACTAAGCAAACCATGTGACAACTTACTTTTGAGATCGTGTTATATTGTCATCGGGGCAGTCCGCACTGACGTCAGTATCTTTTTTTCACAGAGATCACTTTTGTGCTTATTTATAGATTTGGAAATAATGAACATTTAGTTATTTTTTTCACAGTGTGTACTGTCTCGCATATAACTTGTGTTCAAAGTCGTCTTTACTCAGATTAAAGTATGAGTTTATGCAGAAATTCCCAGAAACCTTGGAAAAATATTGTTACATGCAAAGTAAACTGCTCGATACCACCTTTAAGGTGTATCATTTAATATTGTTTGTTACAGATCAAGTAATGATTTCAAACCATAAACTCTCCAGAGTATATAAAGATGCATGTATGTAACTGCACCATGCCTTTAGTTGAAAATCAAATATAAACAACCAGGCCATGGACTTAAAGTTAAGAATGTTTGTTGATTTACTGAAAACCAAGAAAGGTTGTACACATGTTCTGCAGCTGTTTACCTGGTTTTGCATTTTTACACATTTTTATTTTTCCATTTTAGATTCCATGGCTTGAGATGTTTGTTTTATTGTTTGAATTAGGTTTTTGTTATAAAAGGTTTTTCAATTTGTAGATTTTCTGCAATGTTGTGTTAGAAACTTGTTAGCATGTTCCCTTGTGAATTATGCTTTATATTTGTATTTGAATACTATCAATAAAGAAAAAAATTAACGTGTTTTTCATTGAACAAAAACACATTTATTATTAAGAATAAAGGCCAAAGTGCATAGCTCTTGGTGTTTGATTTAATGCAAAATATAGTGCTCATTGTACTGAGAACAACTACAATTTTTATAGGCATTTATACAAGCACAAGACAAAGGGCCCCCATATACTGTCCACTCGCATTTTCTCGACTACTTTTAAGTCGATTTTCCGTTATCTCGACCAGGTTTGTTAAGTCCCAATTTTATTCGTTCTTTATCTATAATAAAAATAAATGTTTATGTCGATCTTTTTATCTCGACAAATTCATTATGTCGACTAGAAAATCTAAGTTCCAAGCAACTAGATTGCTATTTAATGTCACAGTTTATCTCGACTCGCGAAATTATCAGTGGCGACGGCGAGAGGTGTGAATAACATCACGCGCCGATCATCACTCGCTGCTAATTGGTGTCGCAAACTGATGCCGTTAACGAGTGTCGTTAATGACTCAACGCTGTTTGCTTCCAAACCCAAGCTGAATAAACAAAAGTGTAATTATGTAATTAAATGTAATTAGTGTCGTGTCAAAATATGATATATTGTTTGCAACCATTTGTAATTTTCACGTAGAAATAAATTGAAAATATATATTACAAAAAACAAATGGAAAAAACGAGTTAAATGTCATTTGTTTTAAATTAACGATTTGAAGAAAAGAACCAAGGAATAATCCCTTTTCTGAATGTTGAGGTAAACAATAGACATACCCAAATAACACAGCTACTGTTATCTCGACTTAATTTGAAAAGTCCCGACGATATCGAGATAACGATAGTCGACTGTACATGTAATACTTTATTTAAACAGTTGGAAAACTTCTCATTTAGTACGGTGCAACGATGGTGACTCCACCATACCAGTATTCAAACTGCACACATCACAATATATTCTCCAGAGACATTGGACTAAAATAATAAAGTTTAGGCAATGATATACAATAGGGTAATTAGAACATAAAACGAATACGGACTTGTATTTGGTTTAAGCCGAGTTTGACAAAACGTTAAGTCACGAGGCGCTTTCACCTAGTGAGATTCAAAATGTCAAAATTTACTAGCTTCACAGTAGGTCCACTTCTAATTCATATTGAATCATTTTGAATGCTTTTTACGAAAAGTTCAAAAATTATAGGGAAAATAAACGTATACAGCTGTTGCGAACTGTTTTGTTCGTAAACAAGATAAGTATTGATCGCGCTTTGGTACATGCTTGTACCAGCGACTAATTGTAAACAAACATTACGAAAGTACTTGAAAAACTTGAGAAAGGTAACTCAATATCATCTCTAACATGACCGCTGAACGATATATTTTTACTTTTAACCGCCGTCGTAACTATATGCATATTTAACATAACCACATAATTTTAAGAGTGTCCTGAATTCCACCGATTACAATAACCCTGTCATGTCGATGACATAGACAGTAAGGAACAAACTCCAGTTTTTCCCACGTCATCAATGACCGCCATTGTGACGTCATATCCTCGATGTGGAGCATGCGATGTAGCTCCATGTCATGCTGAAGGATCCTCAGGACATCCCCCGTGAGGTTATCTCGACCTGCAATAACAATGTTTCCTGATATATCTATGGCTGTTGCTCGGGGCGAACTGACCCCATTATATTTAAAAATGATCTCTGACTCCATGTTGATACAAAACACAACTCCACCATCAGAATCGGTAACAAGAACATTCCCTTCTTTTGTAGGACACAGGTGCCACGGATTGCATCTTTTGCCATTGTCCTCTGTTGGAAGTTGAATGGTCGCACGAGTTTCCCCGATTGTATTTAGCAAAGCTATTTCACCTGTCTGTAAACCGACAGCTATATATTCCCCATATATACATATTCCTAGACATCGACCTCTGACGTCAATTGTACGCTCAGATTCGATAATCATATCCTTGACAAAAAGATGTTCTATATGAGTGTTCCCCATCGTAACATACACATCTACCCCTCTTGCACACACAGCCCAAGGTTTTTCTGGGAGCTCATGCGACGAAATGTATTGAAAATTCGAATCGATGAATTTCAGCTTCTGGTTTGCCCTGTCTATCACAACGATATCACCCGTGTCTAAGAATGTTGCGGCAGATATAATACATTTGTTAGGGTCACTTGACAGACGAACCTTGTACTTGCCGAACCGCTGTAAGCTGATCTCTGAAAAGTTGTCGCTTACTTTGTTTGGCGGAGAGAAACCAGCGCGAAGCTCATGCATACCGGGATATGCCTGTGTGTTCTGAGCACCATCTTTATCAGCAGATGTATTTGGAATATTTTCAGCATTTGTTTGATCCCCATTGATATCGTTATCATCTCGTAAGGTTTCGATGGGTTGTTCATCAGATGTACTTGGAATATTTCCAGCATCTGTTTGATCGCAACTGACATCGTTAGCATCTCGAAAGGTTTCGATGGGTTGTACATCAGATGTATTTGGAATATTTCCAACATCTGTTTGATCGCATCTGACATCGTTAGCATCTCGTAAGGTTTCGATGGGTGGTTGTTCATCCTCATTATCGCTTGTCCGGCTCGTCTGTGTCTGAATCGTTCCGGTTTTCAGTCTTGGTGGACCATCGTTGCCATTCCTCGGAGTCTCATAGTTTGTAATAAGTGGATCTGCGCCTGGTGTCTGGCCTGTAGCTTGCCAATCCTCCTAGATATACGGATATAACTTAATGTTTATATTAAAACAGATTGTTTTTAAAACAACACAAGAACATAGCAGTATTGAATAACTTATATGACGAAAATGTCAAATCGTGTAAAATAAAGTCTTATAAAAAACAATTTTTTAAATCCCTATGTTTATTTACTTTCTCGTGTATGTTTGTTTTGTACTTATTTTTGAACTGTTATTATCTACATGCTTGTAAAAAATAGATAAAAATTGGTTGATTTTTATAATTGTGGCTATACGTAAAACTTAGCATTTATAACTGCGAAATCTGTATCATTTTTATTTCTGCAATAACGATGCGATAAGCAAGATATATGAGGATAAATCATATGACCTCGCACATGGGACTTCTTGCATAATTAATCTATGGACATTTCTACCTGGCTTGATTTCTTTTCACTACTACCACGTTCTAGTTTAGCAGTTGTAATCTATGAGGTTTGTGAGCGACAAATGAGTAATCTTCACATGCACATTGTACTGCCAGACAGAGGCAAAGTCAGCATCAGATGTCAGATATTTCCCTAATAGACTTCTGTACATTTTTTTTTAAATATTTCTGCTGTATTCACACCTGGATAACTAACTTTGTTTTGAGCTGTCCGCTATTGCGACCAGCATGTGCAAAGCATGGATGGCCTTGTTAAACAGTTCGTCGTAACGCCAAAAAAATCAATTTGTAAAACATTTAATGTTTATGGGGAAGTATATAGTACATAAGCAAATAAGATATAAGCCCATTTAAAATAAAGTTAAAAAACAAACAACATGTATAAGGGATATTTTTAAATCATTGATTGTGTATCAGTTGTGTTATTGCCAAAAGAATTGTTTTACAACAGGCATTCTTATATTACAGTGTAACTTACAATAATATAACCTAATAAGTCTGTCTCTCAGCTTAAATTCCACGCAGAAGTAACATCATATATTGCTAGAGTCAATATAAAACTGTTAAAAAAGAAGTGCCGATCCTGAACAAAGAACATGTTGGTCTTGATCTACACCATTTGCTTAAATCTGGCCAGTTTACGACAAGCAGGCTATGACCTTTAATACCTAACCTGCTAAATCTTTGGTTGATTGATTTTAATAATTTTTAGTTATTTGCCCCGCGCAAGAATGACTGGACACATTCCAACTACTTGGCAGCAAATTGCGTAGAGAGAGCTCCCTGATCTAGATCTTCACTATTTGCTTAGACATTGTCAGTTTAACCAGATCAAGCAAGAAGTAATATTTCCCATACCGTAAGCACGCACGGAACTGAGATATCCATGCCTTCGTCCATTATTTCGTCTGCACCTTTGGGTTTCGTCTGCGTTCCAACGCTTCTCCCGCGCACCAGTCTGCGGATAATCACTCCAGATTCCGGGCGACTTTCATCCTTAGAAACCGTTTTATTTCCTGCATCTTTAACCGAAACCATCGACTGGTCATCACTAAGCGATACGTTTGATTTTATCTCCTCTGTATTATTTACTAATTGCGTTCCGCGATCATTTTCTGTTGTCTGTTTGCGTTTAGAGCCACTAGCACCCATTATTGTAGACGTACACTGTGGGCAGGAAATCCGCTTATTATTAACCTTATTTAAAATTATGTCACTATATGTAAATTTTCTTTATATACAACAATTTAGAAATCATTCCTGATAGTGTATCTATATTTGGAGATGTTTGTGTAAACGGCCAGACGATATTGTTCTAAAGTGTTGATTCGTACTAATTCATACACACATGATCAGTCCATTGGAAGCTATTGGTCCGGCACAAACGTTTGTTCATTGTTTTTTGTTTTTTTTTACGAGTAAAAGTTTCATATCGCGGTATACTTGTTAAATTGAATGAAATGTTGTCATTCAATATGTAAACTCAGTGAAGCATTCATTACCACTTGTCCTATTGGTCTCTTACTCTGCTTGCATGGCTTAAAATATAAGTAATAACAGTTACTATTGTGGGGTATAGGGGTCGTTAGGTTTTACAGTGTCTTTTAAAATTCGATTACCATCTTAGCGAAGTACGGAAAAGCGATTGTAATCGGCAATGTATTCTTGATGGTTTATTCGCTGTGGAAAATTAATATTTCATGTAGCCATGTACAAAACAAAACCAAAGAATAAACACACACACACACACACACACACACACACACACACACACACACACACACACACACACACACACACACACACACACACACACACACACACACACACACACACACACACACACACACACACACACACACACACACACACACACACACACACACACACCACACACACACACACACACACACACACACACACACACACAACACAAACCAAAAACATAACAAAACAAAACAGAACACACACACACACACACACACACACACACACACACACACACACACACACACACACACACACACACACACACACACACACACAACACAAACCAAAAACATAACAAAACAAAACAGAACACACACACACACACACACACACACACACACACACACACACACACACACACACACACACACACACACACACACACACACACACACACACACACACACACACACACACACACACACACACACACACACACACACACACACACACAACACAAACCAAAAACATAACAAAACAAAACAGAACAACAACAAAAACAAAAACAACACCCCCAAAAAACAACAACACCAAAAAACAAAACAAAAAAAACAACAAAACATCAACAAACAACTACAACAACAAATGGACCGTCGCACATTTATTTGCTAGTTTATTGTCGTTTCCAAAGACGTTTGAGTATATAACATTCTCTTTGGGTTGAAATATTGACAGTATTGCTTAACTGGGGGGCATTATAAAGACCAGCTATTGTCTCATGTTAAGGATGTTTTTTACAAACTAGAATCGGGAATAATTATGCCGCGACTGGATATAATAATGAATAACTACTGTTTATGTGTAATGCTGATAAATCGTATAATACTCGAACGCTTTAAAATGTGCCCCCACTTTACGCACATTTTAGATGCATGACAACTTGTAAGCATATAAGTTTTGTTTGTTGGAAAATAGTTTGATCTTGTCGACGATGCCTTTGTTGTAGCGTAATGGTAAATAAATAAAAACAAGTCATTGATTACGTCTATGTACGATTTAATCAACACATTTTAGTCAGTAACATATAAAATTAAGAACTGTACAATGATTATAGATATCCCACGATTTCACAAGTTTGGTGATCAAAGATTTAACGCTTAGCCTGTTAAGATGACTTAATCAATCTTGGCAAACAGTGTAGATCCAGATACTCTGTCCCTTCCAACACAGTGTTACTATTCCCAGAATCTGTTAGTAACTATACCCTTAGAAAGGCTTATTAATCAATGCCGCAGCCCCAGAGTTAATCTGACCATGCTAGAAACTTGAAAGGGTATATTTGGTTCGTGAGTGTGAGTGTATCTGGGACGAAACGGGTATGCTGAAACATAACATTGGTGCCTATAGTTCCCGGTAGGTGGAGTGGATCAGATTGAAAATAGTACGTAATATATCCAATAATTCTCAAGCAAACTTTATAGTCCGGATAAGAGTATCACATTTGTGCGATTCTTTGAGTACCAACTCTTTAAGCTTTGGAGGTATAAAGCAGAAAATAGCATCAGAGCGACTTTTTAATATGTTGTAAAGATGACAGTGATAATTAATGCACTAGAGCAAAACAAATAAATGTCACATTGTCCATAAAATTTATAAATTTAAACGTTAAATATTTCAAAATGGTAAAATCTGGGTATACTTTATGTATGTTTTCTTTAACAGTTTGCCTACAACCCAATGACCAAACGCAAAATAAGTACCAAGAGGTCAGAGTTGGGTTCAGCGTCGTCTCGCATCATGACGTAACAGTAAGTACCTTTTGTAAACCAACTAAATTAACATCGCTGTGAACCAATTACAAACTGCGATTAACTTTAATTTTGCCAAGTTACTGACACCAATCTGCTAAAGCAAAAAGTTTATCAAACAATAACATCAAAAAGAACAAACTAGTCACTGATGTCGATTAATAAATATTTTGTTTACATACCCAATACTAATCTCAAATACTTTACACTAATTTTATTAAAGAAGAAAAAGGCTTTTTGAATGTTTGTATTTTTAAGTAGTTTCTAAAATAGCAATCAATGGTTATCTCCAGCAAGTATACGGCTAAGACATATCGGGATATAAAAAATGCTAATATAAAAGTCTACGGAGTTGAAAAACATTTGTCAGATAACCGACAAGTATATAACAACAACAGAACATATCTGACAAAGTGTAATTTTGACAACAAAAAAATGAAAGAACTTACTAAAACATGGAATTTATTTATAAGATTATGTTAACCATTGTATATTTTTATGAACAATAAATTACACGATTAGGTATGCCACACCACTTTCTTTACTGCCATCCCATCATTATAAACATGTACGTTGTGAAACATTGCGTATACTTAAAATTTGAGAAACCGGTTATATTGATGTTTACGATAACGCGGGGCTATTAAATATATGTAAAATGTTTGCACAAAACTTTTACATATAACACCGTCTGTATTGTACCGAATGTAACCAATATTAGAAGATTAGATGTAACACAAAATGAAAAGGAAAATGCCCTCAAATGGCGAGGTCGTTAAGGTCGTTAAGTATGCTTTATCCGCATACCTAATATTTAAAAAAAATCACGCCACCTAGGTTAAAATCCTTGATCCGTCCATGTTACCCATCAACCAGTATCAAACAAAAATTCTTCATTCAAGTCTTTCAAATGTTTCATTATTATAACACATGTATCTATCGACAAAAACTAAAAAAACAACACAAAGTGAAAAACAAAAGATACCCGTTTAAGTGGAAAACTTTTAACGTAATGGTTTGGTATATACATTATTTGTTTACATTTGCAACTTCATAAAACGTTTGTGATAAATATTTTAGGTGTTTCATTATTTGCAATTCACAGATTATCTAAATATGATGACAACTTTGGCCATAGTTTTTAAGTTGTAATGCAAAAATGTCTCTAGATCTACTTAATGAACAGAAAAATCTTGACACATAATTAACTTGATTAATATTACATGTACAAAGCAGCTAGAATCTGAATAATAATTCCATTTTGTTACTTTTGTTACTTTTGTTTATTTTTTTTTTAATTTTTAGTAGTACAATGCCCAATAAGTTAAAGTGGAAAACCAAATATAACAAGCTTGTGTTTTTTTTTTCCATTAAAATTGCTAAAATCATTATCTCTTACTGTTCTATGTTATTCAAGATGCTATTTTTCAGATGCTAGCCTTAATAAAACACAACCATACAACCAATTAACAAATAATTAAAAACAACATGACTATAGTTGTATCACATAATGGGTCAAATGTTCGTAATGTAAAGTAAAGGTGTTATAATGAAGAGAAAATAATTGGGACACATAAAATGGTAAAAAAATAATGTATAAATCAGTTCATACCGCTTGATAGCATACAACAGCCCAAAAGCGGAAAATGCAGTTAACCGTTTCTTAAATTTGGAATTATGAACAGAACTAAAACAAATGGGTCACATAAAATGATTGATTTGATGAACCGGTTTATATATTATTAAAACTACGTGTATGAGAACAAATGAATTTTATATTTGATTTGTTTATGACACACCGCAAAGACAATTTCTATTGGTTAGTATAAATAAAACAAAAACCGTTATATTCGTCAAAAAGATGTACTATGCTTACACATACTGAGTGCTTACAATGCATGACAGCGCTTTGAAATAGGCATTGATAAAATTGATCTATAATCACTTATAATAATATTTAAGTATTTTTGTTTGACACAACTGTCTACGAGAGTATTTAAAGTTGACATCTATTTTCTATTCCAAAGTTTATTTTATAACAGTAAATACGTATTTTCTGAACTGCTAAAATTGTGAGAAAACCGTTTATTTGTACCTAGATTAAAACAATATGAAATGGTAATGGAAAAGGTAAATATGAAATGAAAAAAAAACATAATTGTCACAAAATAAATCACAAAACGACACCCAACAAAATTCACAATTGACCCTTGTGTAAAATAACTTGAGCGCATGAAAGCATAAAGCAACATAATAAGATTTCCACCTCCGAACAATTTTTAAAATTTACTCTCCTCGTCTTCGCCATGTTGACTCAGTCGTTTTTTAGACTTTGGGGCTGAGTTCTGCGCCCCGTGAGCATTATTTGGTGCAGCGGGCGTTGGGGGTACTGGGGCAAGATACTTCACCAGCGACACTATCTCACTTTGCATGTTCGACAGTGCATGGATAATATTAAACATGGCTTTTTGATTTTCGGTCATTACTCGGCGTAGAAAGTCGACATCGTCGATGATTCTCGAGTTCTCCTTGCTGCTGGTCTGAAGATGCTGGAGTCTGACATCCAGCAGCTTCTGTTGCCGTGAAATGGCGTCCAGCTGCGGGATGGCCAAAGTTGTAGCAACCTGCGTGGCGCCATGAGAGATCGTCTTGCGGCCTTGACCCCTCGCTGTGTTCTTCCGTCTCCGCATCGAGGACCGGTTATCTACAACGAATATTGCAATAATATGAATTGAAATTGCAATAAAACGCGATTAGAAAAATAGAAAATTTCAATCAAGCTTGTGTGTTTAATACGATGAAAGCAAGTACAAACCAAATCATTCTGGTTTTGAAAACTTGAAAGTGTCATCTTAAGTCTTGAAGTTTAATTTAAAATCTTTTCATAAGGTTTGTTAGCTCAAACAGAGTAAACGTCTACAGTTTAACAATTCTAGATTCAGGATGTATACAATAAACAAGTTTTACAAGAATTCAAATATAATATTATGGAAAGACATAAGGAGCCAAATATATGAAACATACTTATATTCTTGACGTCGGTTCAAATATTTTACGAGAAACATTGGTGCAAATTGCAACGTAACCATTGAGACGATACATAAGACTACATACTGCGGAAGCTGTGCTGTGACTCCTGGTCCTCTTGTATAGTGGGCGGCCGGTCGAACTGTATCCGACGTGGGGTCTCAGGTAGCGGAGGTGGCTCGTCATCATCATCCACCAACTCGATCTCCTCCGTCCGTATATTGGCACCAAGGTTGGCAGCACTGTCCTTTACTGGAAATTGAAGAAAAAATAAATTGGTGAGAAATGAAATAGAACGGTAAATGGTGAGAGAATATGTGAAATGCTAACAACAAATTAAATTGAATTAAAAGTATACAGACTAAACGAATCCCAAGAATCAGTAAGTTTCGGTGTTGATTAAAATAAGAAATATAATAAATAATAAAAAAATTGCAATACTTTTTGAAGCATAACACATTTCTTCATATTCCTCTGGCAGAATATAATGACTTCCACCATATGACACGTTGCACTTCAGTTGACATAAACTCTCTTGAAAGCAACCAACTGGCACCTAACAAGTGGATTGAAGTATTAAATAAATACAATTACACAATTTAAAGATCTAATCTGACCTAGCATGGCTTCAGGTTCGAACTCAAAGTTGTGGACTATTATTGCCCCACCCCCACCCGCAGAGCGCCTAACTGACCACGACATTCAAGTCGTCTACTCACGTCTTTCAGTCTCGTCCTTTGCTCGCTCTAGTTTGAACAGATACCGTTTAACCAATCGCTGCATTATGTCAGAGTATGAGGTATCGTCGGGCTTCAGCTCCAGCGTTTTGCAAACTGTCTCTCGCCTTCTCTGAAACATGAACACACGTCCATACTGGACATATAATGTAAAGGTTTATTCGTTTAAATAGAAGATTATTTACAACATTCACAATTAAACGGTAAATGATTTATTGTTTGTTAAATACAAATTTATATTTTAAATTCATAACCACGAGAATTGATAACATAACGGAAAGAATTGTGTAGCAAATAGGATATGTCAAGGATGAAGTTTGAGAAATTAAGTTTATTGGCGGCACTAAGTTTAACTGGCAATTAGAAATAACATTTAATCCTTATACTTTTTTACAAATTTGTGTAACAAAAAGTATTTTGCATCTTATAGAAGAAAAGAAAGAAGAGCAAGAAAATGATGAAGAAAAGAACAAAGTAGAAGAAGAAGAAATGAAGAAGGCGATAAAGACAAAGGAGAAGAAAGTAGACGAAAACGAACACAAACCAACCAGAAGAAACGACGAGAAAAAGAAGAAGGGAAAGAAGAAGAAGAAGAAGAAGAAGAAGAAGAAGAAGAAGAAGAAGAAGAAGAAGAAAGTAGGAGAAGATGAAGAAGAAGACTCGGTGTTAGACTAGAAGTACAATGGCGTGCGAAAAGGCATCACTAGGTTTGCTTTGTCACTGAGGTAGTATGATTTTTCTCCCTTGGGTTTCTACATGGGTTGTGTAAGGTCCAGGACATTTCAGGTGTTGTTGAAGTCACTGTAATTACTCTGACTTTGTCACTGGCCAAATTTAGCGACGTTATTTCAATGCAAAATTAAAAATCAGTATCAGGCACATTTTTTATTAAACCACACACTAGTGAATAGTGATTTTCACAGTGTTTTTTTAATGTATATACATTTTTGTCGGGATGACCCAAAACTAATGTCCGGAAAGCCCCGGCGCGCCGAAGGTAGGATAGAAAATATTCCCACATTAATTCCTTAGCTTCTTTAGACTCGATTCCACACAATGGAAAGCTGAGCAGTCTGAGGAGCAGCAAGACAACTTCTCCATCTCCGGCCACGGAACACACGCTTTATGAAATAATCGCACATTCGCAGATATATTCTCCAAATTAGGTCGATGTATATATGTAATTCGGATTTAACTCACACTGTTGTATTTTTTTCGTTATGATTTTAATTAACAAAGGTACTCGATAATATTACCTGTCAAATAAGTCCAGACAGGTTTCTGTACGCAGCAAACGCTACTTACTAAATACAGGCATGAACAATTTAATGTTTCTTCTTGGTGGTTTTCTTAGTCTAAAAATACCTATCTCTGCTGCGAGGCTCGCACACGCCAACGTTTACCCATCCGTACACCAACCACAGTAACTGTGGCTTAAACCGTGTCGCTACACGGTTAAATCAGCAGCAAGATTGGTATAAAGTGCCAATATGTCTTCCACTGCGACCATTACAAATGCCTTACAAATGCATGTAGAAATCAGCTCCGTATTGCTCTTTTTATATCAGTATGCACAAGAGAAGGAAACTTTAAGGTGCTTGCAAAATCAGCGACAAGTACCAGAAAATAGAAAATTTACTCATTTAATGTTCTAATAGAAGAAATCTCAATCTAAAATCTACACTTGAAAAATGTATACATTAAGCAAGCTATAAACGTAAGGAACAATATTCTCTTTTCTCTCCTCTTGTTTATGAAATATACAGTATTCGGAAGTCCGTTAGCGATAAAGTATAGAGTATAGACATTGAACATCCTTTCTTCCTTTTGTTTTTTTCTTGTTTAAGGGATAAAGTTGGTTTAGACATAGAATTACTTTTCATTGTATTGTCTTCCATATTAAATAAAAGATAATAGAAATCCTATTAAAGTGAATTCTTCAAAGATCTTCCACTAGTTGTTGAACAACTGAATTGTAACATCTTTCGAACAAAGTATATAAATCTAATGTATCAGAACCAATTAAAGAAGTAATGAATAAGAACAAATCGGAAATAATAATTCAACAATGTTTACAAAAATATACAATCAAGAGGAGAATAAGCAGAAAACGTCCTTGTAAGGACGAAACGAGGACAAAGAGGCTTGGCGTTGAAAATAAAAAGAAAAAGACAAGTTTAGTGAAATTGAAAACTGTAAGATTTATGAAAAGGCACATTGTAATTGAAGAGTGCGAACGTTTTGACTAAATCTTACAAAGGCAACAAAAAGGATCTTGAGTAAGGAATTTATAAGTACGTAAATATGCCAAGGTTCAGGAAGCATTACAACATTAAAAAGTTCGAGACATCACAAGAGAAAATTTATGCACGTGCGAGCTTAATCCAGAAGTGACAAATGGACTGTGATTGGACATTACACAAAAAGAGTCAACACAAAAGTAACAAACGGCAAAAAGACCGACTATGTTGATAAGGCAAGTTTACAGAGCTCCGAATCGCACTTTCACGTGTTTGTTTTCTCAAGGCCAAACAGTGTGGCGAAAACAGGTCAATAAGAAATAAAACAGCCTTAGTGATGATGCAAGGTCAGAGCTTAGAAATGGCATCATATGCTACGCATAAATATATTCTTGAATAAGTGACAAATCAATAAAAGAGGAGTGTAATATAATAGTTTTTATATAGCCACCCGTTTCGAAAAATCAACAGCAAAACATTCCCAACACCATTAGACAAATGTACATCGGACACGTGGACTTGAAGCGGTGAACTATTTTGTTTGGATAGTAGTATGTTCATGAAATTTGCAAAAGACTTAGACATATTGGATTGAGTCTGTAGGCATGGGGTCATTTTGTTTGTCATGGTGAGGTTAATATTACTGCACGTCTGAAAAGATCTTTGACGATTTAGTGTCTGACCTGCACGAAGTCCTTTTTTTTAAATTTCATATCAGTCGGCTGATATTCCGTAAAATTAGTCCTTCCGCCGAAAACAACAACAACAACAACAATTGTGAAAATAATTAATTTTTATAATGATAGATAAATCGAATACCTTTTACGGGTTGCTGTCTTCATTATAAAAAATGCCATATAAAAATCCACCACTTAGTAATATTTTAAGGTTGTAAAAAAGTAAAAAAAAATACAGTATGCTATTTTCTTTAAGAGATAAACATTGTAAAAATGACAAAAGTTTTAAATAAAAACAAGTGTAAAAGTTACGACGAATACACATTCAAAAGATAAGTGTGCATTAGTTATGTTTGTTATTTAGTAAATTTAAATGCTGCGTAAATGCAAGCAACAGTAAACGTGACTATGGGAACACATATCAGTTAAAGACAGACCTTTAACAATGACAATATTCAATAACTAAGCTAATACATTTTAGTATGCTAATGAAATATACATCAACACGATACAACAATTTTCAATGAAAAGTTACAAATATAAATTAAGTAAAAATACTATATGTAAATGGAGCTTAAAAAGCTCTATTTACAAAACGTAACATAACTGTAAATGTAACTATTGTAAATTCATACAAAAATTGAGTTGTGTGCGACATAGCTGTTGACACTGAGCATACGGCATGCTTTGTGCAGATAATGTTAAAAAGAAATGCAACAAATTGTTACTAGCGAAATGATTAAAATGTATTAATTTAGATTTCCTCTTGCGTTTTGAAACCACTGAATTAAGTCGTAATTTAAACAAAAGTTTCTTTTAATACTTTATCATTCATATTAGACATAATTAAAACCATAAAATACATAGAAAAACTACAGAGCGGTTATTAAATTAGATCATAAGTTACAAATATTTAATATAATTATATTAAAGTAAACATATTTTGAAATCTGTAAGGCTGTATCCATTTTTTATTATTTTAAACACTGCATACATATACAAAAAGATAAATCATACTGTTATAAAATTCGAAATCTAATGTAATTAAAAAAATTACAATTATCCGCATATAAATTGCTTTAATATTTAGTTTTCCTAAATTGTTTATTTTTATGAGAAAATTTCTTACCAATAAAAATATAGCTAATTGTAAAACCTAACATAAATTCAGAATCTATGTCAAAATTAAAGATTATTATAAGTGTCATTTATATAATGGACCATTGATTTATTCTATACCCTTGTCCGATGCATTAGCACAAATGTAAAGCTAACTGATCCGCCATTTCAAATACGTGCTTTAATTAAACAATATTACCAGCTTGGCTACACGTGTACAAAGTAATTACTGCTTTTGAAACACGCGATAGAAACAATGGTGCGCAGGAAATACACCAAGTGCAACTAGAACACATAGACCATGATGCTATACTGTAGTGCATGGGTTAATGTAAGGTGAAGGTCGAACTCAGACCTGTACCTGCAAGCTAGCGCAACTGGATTTCTTGCCGTCGATTTCGCGATCATTCTGCAATCAAATACATCAAAAAGCAAGTGCAATAGTTTTTAGAAATTATTTTTATTGACAAGTAATCGGCCCCAGAACCGTAACAATTATAGTTTTCCTGGCGGCACGGCAATTTACGTGTAGTAAGCATTGTATAGAATCGAAATGTTTACCTCAAAAGCCCTCACCCCACTCCTCCCCTACGACGACGGCCACCACCACCGCAGTAACATACATCAACATCACAACAACCAGAACCTAGCAACCATCACCTCAACCGACACTACTTCTACAATCACCGCCACCACCGCCACCACAACCACCAACTTCTTCTTCACTATCATCATCATCATCATCATCATCATCATCATCATCATCATCATCATCATCATCATCATCATCATCATCATCATTATCATCATCGTCATAACACTTAACATTGAAATCATACCGAACCTAACAAAACACCATCATTATCATTATTACCATTGCCAATTTTATTAAACAGTGACTGTTTATTATTCTTTTTAATCATGATGTAAAAAGTATAATTTTCTTTGTTATAGCCATGGATGCACATGTACGTTTTAAAATTTGCGTAAACATAAACAACGTTATAAATCAAATACTTTAAAATGGAAGTAAGCAATGAAAAGCTTCTAGACAAGCAACAAAACGACAACAAACATTAACAACATTACAACACAACTGAACACACATTGAAAAGTATTGCTACAGCATGAATCTTTAAACAACATTATTATCACTGATGAAAATTTATATGAACATTTATCAATATGTATTCAAAATACAAGCAATAATAACAACACCCACAAGAACATATGGAGGATCAACGCCTGCAGAACCCAGCAAGGAAATCTAATTGGAGTTACACAGTCCCCAGAGTATCCGTACTGCATTTCGAGCACATCTAAGTTTTATGCCGTCGTTTTGCAATATTTGATATGGCTTTTCATAGAATAATTTGATATGGCTTTGACTGATGATTTCAACGTAATGCATGTGTGCATGATAATAATGAATTAGTTTGAGTAATGACCAGTGTACACACATTTTCACAGGAGAGGTGTGGTTGCAAACAGACGTAGTTGGTTAATTAATTAGATGCCGTAATTACTTATAATTTAAGTTAACTGATAAAATACTAAATGAAAAGCTTAGCATATTTTAACTGTATACAATTCAATTTAACTTAAAAAGAAAATAGCGTAATGTGATAGCGATAAAGCACGAAGTACCTCTAGTTTATTACTGTCAGACATAAGTCAAAACACTTAGATATACACGTATGTATGGGAGATTTTAGAAAATAATGTATTATGTTATGTTACCTGTTTATTTATCCTCATAACCTTTTGGTATTTGACGAGTTATAGTTTACAGGAAGTTTATTTTTGTATCACTGAGGTTTATGTCAATACTGGAGGCGCGAGGGAGGTGGTCAGACCTTATTATTCCGATTTATATAAAACTCTATGGAAGTAAGTGTATTTTGCGGTTGAAGATAATTATAATACGACCAACATAAAGATTAATTTGGACATATTTGTGTATTGCAATGTTGAATGTAGTGTCATGGTATATATATATTACTTAGACTGTAGCACTAAAATTAGAATTTTACAGCTTTATCTCAGTAATATCGCTTAAAACAGCTGTTAGTATTTTGCATATTGTATACTAGTTTTTATCTATATGCCATTAATTGAAATATGTACAATATTTACAAGCTCAGATATATTACTTACATAATTGTATCCTTCTATTTTTAACATCGAATATTATTAAACGCCGGGATGTTTTTCGCACTACCTTGTAAAGCAATTTCAAGCAGCTCTTTCTACTTTTACTATAGGGAAAGTATCATAAAGTATCATAAAATAGAAAGGATAATGTTAAGGAAAAAAATAATAAGGAGAGAAAAAAAGATGTAGTCCATGAGATAGTTCTTATTTTTGACTGCTTGTTTCTTTTGTTAAAAGTATATTAAATTGTATGATGCCTTGTGAGCATAATATTATAAAAAACTCAACTCTTTTGTTTCCTTTTGCAATCAGAAATTCGTCATCGTCAGTGGACGATTCGTCGATTGTTATCTGACTTAATTGGTAATTACTCTCAGAGACCTGCTTACATATTAATAATTTGTACAACTCGGAACAGCCAATCTCTCAAAATTTCGCAAAATGTCAGAGGGCAGTATCTCCTTTAACCATTATTTATCAAAAATATATATCGTTAAAAATGATATGCAATGTACCCATAGAATATATGACCATCAAACGTAACCAACACAAAAGCTGGCAAGAGTATTTAAACTGGTATTTTCAATATTAAAACCCCCACAATCCAATGAATATACACATAAAAGTTATATAAAACGGGCATGCACATCTACAATGTTTGTACTCACTCGTGTCTAAATATAAACATGCATCGTTATAATTTATTTATTCCTGTTCGAACATTGCCCTTTTTACCCCATTACGATAGCAATCAAGTTCAACTTAAAGCAATTGTGATTATTCGATAGATATAACAAAAACATAAACGGTAATATTGGCTTTACATGAAGCTTATCGCTTATTTCCCAGTTTGATTCATGTCAAAGTTCGCTTTATGCAAAAATCAATTTTGTTAAATTCACATGCAATATGCAAGAAGAAATCCTTAGGAAATATTCCTTATTGGAATATCCTGCGGATGATCCATTGGTAACACTTCCGATCTTTTTTTCTTAAGGTGGAGTGAGTTCCTTTTAACAACAATTCTGCTCCCTTTCAAAAGTGTTGTTTGGGCGTTACTTAAAAATCCCTTCCAGCAAGTGTGTGTATCCGCTGAGATCTGCACTGCACGAGATAGATGTTTTCAAGGCGCCACGTGCTTTCCTATGTAGCGCCCATGAAACACCTTTCTAGTACAGTGAGACAGCTCCATGGCCCCTGACGGTTGGTAGCAAAACGGCACGTTGGAATTCGACGATCATAAGTTGAGACTTAAACGGGTATTCAATATTTGTAACTTGTTCCATGATTTCATGTTAGGAGTACATGGCCCACTTATTGTGGACACTTAATGAATTGTTTGAGACAACTATTTGAGCCTTGTATGCTGTTTGCAAAATTGTTTTAAAGATTTCTAAGTTAAAAATACTTCCTACTCAACAAGTCTCAGCTGTTCTGTGATCCTTGTGTATTGATGGTTTGCAAGACCAAGACAAACTGTTGAGAGGCTTCTTGCCGAAATGACGTAACCCGACACTCCCTGTCTTCCTGGTGAAAATCCGCTTGATCCAATTTCTTTTTAAAATACATTTGCATGTTCTTTTTCTTATGCTGAAACCAGATCCTCACAATCATGTATATATGATTGCGCCATCTTACGTTGAAAGCGAAGCCAATAGGTTTTATTTATTATCATCTTCATTGTGAAGTGTCTTGTAACATTTTACCATACCCCAACCCCAATCGGAACATCTCGGATAATTCACGAATCATCTCTCGGATGTATGTCGGATCACCTCGGCCATTTATCTAAATGGGACTTCGATTGAGACAGACGTCAAAACAAAGATGGCAGTTCGGGTGACAGCTCACTACAGTACGATGCCAGTAAAACTTCAATTTGTGGCGGCTTCAAATTTAAATCGTCCTATTTTTATTTACCCAGCACAGCTGTCAAACGATGGCATTGTTTATGTTTTGTGCGAACTACTTAGGCATATTCTTCTTCCGGCTTCCGGCGAACAAAACGATCGTGCTTTGAGCACGTATTCTTGCACAAAATATATCCGAGGGATGATTGTCCCGAGGACGGAATTACCTGAGGAGTTCCGATTGACCCCAACCCGTGTTTCATATCTCCACGACACACTTCGGTACCGCTCCTTCTGTTTGAAAAGTTGCATCATTCCATATCCTGCATGACCGGTTGAGAGATGACCTGTTGAAGCGTTCACCGGAATCTGATTCGGACCATAATGTGGCACATTGCTCTACCGTCTAATTAAAGTAATTTCCCACTGTATTCAATTTTCCTTGTCGTCAAAAAGACATATTGATAACTTCCATTAAAGCTTTTATTCCACATTTGTAGCCTTATGATTTTCGAGTCTTTGTTGATAGGATGGTTACTTGAATATTTATATCTGAAGAATCACTCACTCTTTTTAATTTGAAACAATTCCATCGCATGAATTATTTTACAAAAGCTGTGTATAAATCATGTGAAATTTACATCAAATGTCAATTTACTATATACATGGTGATTTCATGTTTGCAATGTTCTGTTTCGTGAGATATCCGAAGGTGCAAGATTCGGTCTTAATTCATTGCATTATGTATAGTTACAGTCATGCATTTGTTCTCTGCAAACGCAAGTAATATCGACTGCATTTTTTGCCAGCTGTGATAAGATTGGGAAATATTAGGAAAAACCTTGTGTATACATCAGTGACACCACTGCACCTACCTTGATGAACGTTTTCCTTATCTTTGGCTCATAAACAGGCCCGGAATTCTTGGTCTTGCACACTCTACCAAAGCATTTCCAGACGTAGGAGAAAGATTTGGGCGACGGAATCATATTGAAGGGAACTGGGAGAGTGCTGCCTTCATCCATGTAGTTCATCCACAATTTGGTGCGGGCAAACTTCCATTCACAGTCACAATCACCCTACAAAGACAGTGTTTATGTTAGATTTGGTGAATAAACAGCGAACGGTTTGTGATATACTGCGACATCAATGTGATCAGAAAACCGATGCACAATGGCTAATAATACAATGTAGTTACGGAAATCAACACTTTAGTGAAATATTTCGCAGTCGAAAAAGGAATATTCGCAATAGGTTTACTAGTTGCATATATTCTTGCTGAACTGACTTTAATGAAGGTATCCGACAGTTCGACTATGTCAAATATATGTAACAATATCTAACCTCTGTATGGGGTATTTGTGCATAATTTCTGCAGAAAAATAAGACTTAAGTCTAAGCTTAGACGATTATACACTTTTCACGTAGATTAAGGAAATCAATAAACAGCATTTCGTGAGGTTTATTCAGGTAACAATGATTTATTTTGTTGTTTATTGATAATAGTTTTGGTCCAAACTGTCAGATACCATATTAACTGGCATAACGCACTACATCTTTAAATCTTAATATCTGGTGCAAAGTTCAATTAACAATTTCACACCCTCAACAAAAATACATTTTCGATGATTTTTACCTGTATGGCCTCAAAGGAATGACTCATCATGGCAATGAGCATGTTGACGAGCACGATGATGATTCCCACGTGATACAGGGCGAACAGAAAAAGCCCTACAGCTTCGATAATTTCCGTACTGCTTTCGGTAACTCCCGGAGCATGACCCTGGGTGAACACTGACAAAGCACACATATAACAAGTGTAAGTTGCGTTAGTGTCGTATATGTCAATAGTATATTTAATACTGTCTTTGCTTCATATAGAAATGCACTTATTAAACAATAGAATGACAATGACCTAACAAGTATTTATATTTTAATAATTAATTTATATAACAGATAAATTGAAATTAAAAAGTTTTATTTCAACATAACTACACTGCATGATTAATTGTAAGTTGATGGATAATTGCAACTTACTCGGGTCGTTTCCCATTAACTCCGTTAAGGCAATTTATATCCTCTTGTTAAATGTTCTTTCGCAAATGCACATATTCATAATCTAAGTAAAATGATGTATTATAAAACAGTAAGGTATTTTTTGTAATGAATTTATATTTTTTTTTTCGGAAAAGTGACACCAACAATTGCTATAGCTCTTAAAATGTACGTTAAGGGAAAATAAATATGACATAGTAAAAGAAATCGGCACTTTGCTAGGTTTAAAACATTTTTCGATGCAGTCAATGTTCCTAATATACTAACGTCTTTTTTCTATAGACGACTGAAGGACTGCAAAGCCAATTACATATTTAGTTAATTGATTTAAGTATACTTATGAAGCATAAGTGCCAATTTCAGAACAATATCTACATTTTTCTACTTATTGATTAGTAGTCATCGTCGCTTAGATTGTTCTGTTTCAAAATTATGTTTTCATTTCGTATTTTGTCTTTTTTAAGGAAATCCCCGCAGAGTGCGAGATTAGCGCTCTGTAAACCGGTTTAAGCAACCTATTCGACACATTTGCCGATAGATCGCTCCAAGGCGGTTACTCTATTTTCTTTTTGTAATAATTCGTATAGAAGTTAATGTCATTTTTACAATTTAACTTGGTTCGTTTATAACATTATCTAGTGTTTTATCAAATTCAAGGTCATTGTCATACATGGTGTGTTCAATGTATAAAATGACTTACAACACACATACTAATTTTAAAAGATCAAGAAGTTTCGATATAAGAAACAAGTTATGCAAAGCTTTTCATGCACTACAACAGATAACGTACGTAATGATCGTACTTAACATAAGACAATAACTAGAATTGCAAAGAAAAACTTATACATTTTACGGGACATCAAAGCAAAGTTATTCATTGCAGAATATATTATATCGACGTCTTTTATTGTATGAATGTATAACATATATTTGAAAACTTTGATAAAACAATTAAATAATGAAATATATTTCATTGCTGGAGGCATTGAACATTTTTTTAACTTAAAATTCCACATTTGCAAACACGAATTTTCATTATTCTTTATTTTCTAAAAAGCTTAGTATAAAGTAAACACAAGTTTAAGTAGATATAAAATCTAACACAGGTTACAATTGGCACGAAGCTACAACATATTCATTCAAGCAACAATGCCTGGTTACAACAACATGATTAACATATTATGGAGTCCTCTTTTCCTCTGTTTAAAGCACAAAATCTAACTAAAGATTCAACTTTCAAGATACAGAATTGGGTTGAGTTTCACGAGTATGAGGATAGAATTATATTCTTATAAAACGGAAACCATAAGTTCCTTTAGAAAAAAACGGTGATGTTTAAATAAAAAAGAAAGCAGATCAATAAGGTGGAACTGGGTTTATTTTAACAAAGCACAACTAACATTTTGCTATACATGTATCTGTATTCGGCATGCGACGATAGACACGAGAAATTAATTGTCGTCAGTTTCGTTAAAATGCTAGGGAATAAGACTCCATTTTACTTACAAGAACTCAAACAAAATGGAACTGTAACGATATTGCAAGTAACAAACTCTTCATCTGCATTACATGGAATGGCGCTTGGTATTTTCCATTTATCGTATCTTCTTTTGATCGTTCTCTAAACACTAGACCATCCATTGTGAATGTCGTGCAGGCCAAACGAAATATTTACATTAATGTCTTTAATATGAAATAAACAAATTTGTTTAAATGGCCTTAATTTGTAACCAATTTTAATAGTTTTAGTCACTAAGCCAATGCCTTGAAAACACAGTGGCCGTGAATATGTTAGCATTACAATGCTATCATGTTGACATGCTATCGTTGCTGTTCGTTTTTGTATGACTCTTAAGTGAAGATTTTTGGATTTAAACCATAATAATCACACTATATTCTACCACAATATTACTTACATATTACGTTTCATACACAAGGTACAAGATTGTTATTCTGTATCTTGTTAGTGTTAGTACCTGCTTTAGTTTTATTGTTGTACGGAGAATCCGTACAGAGGATTTTGTTTCTTTCGCTATCCAGAAGCATACATTGTCGGACTAGCAAGCGATTAGAAGGAGAAAGAAGACACTGTGTAAGTATGATGAGAAAAGCTATTATTACAATTAACAATGGTGAACAATGTTATAAATAATAACAGGGTTCATTTTCAAGAAATCCAATGAACATAATGTTAATTTGTTACATATATATTATAAAATAATCTTTTTGTAAAACAGAACGAGTGTAAAAGTAAGAGCTTTAGGCCCGTAGTCACCAACCATACTTAAGCTTACGTCATGACTTAAGCCCAAGTCACAATTTTCATACTAATAAAGGTAAGCTTGTTAATAAAGTTTCAATGTGATTCTTAGCCCAAAGAAGCAAAGTTAAAGTGCAAAATACAGACATGTAGCTAAATACATAATGAAGGTATTGTGGATTGAAATCCATGACTTGAGCCATTCTTACTTAAGAATATTTGGTGAATACTGGTCTTAAATCAGGGTTGCTGTCAGTAAACATCAAAATGTTACATGCTGAATTTGTCAGGAAGAAAAAAGTACAGCTCCCACAAAGGTCAAAGAAATAACGTTTTTAAGTGCGAAATATTTTAATGTTAAAGTTAATGACTATTGCTATCACTGTTATGTATTGGCCTTGTTTTAATGTCAAACCCTGCGATCATTTTACTAATGCAAGTAAGTAAGAATACATTGCACAATTTTAAAATATATGATTATATAAAAAACTTTTTTAAAGTGGTAAACATATGGTATGTTGCTGATCATATTTAAATCTAAGTTTATATTAAAAAACCGTCATATTTAAAATTAGTAGGGTGTTACATTTATTAATTATTAAAACATTACACTTATTTTCTATTCCATGGCATAACTTGTTTGATGCAAATTTCTTAAAAATAAAAAGTTACTGAGTAAAATATTCCTAAATTGTCGCGTTTTATAAAGAACATTAAAATACAGCTACAATTCACACGGAATTAATCAAATTGATAAATTAATTAATTAACTTATATAAAAAAAAGAGAGTTAGGGAAAGAAGAAATCTAGATGGTAGTGAATTAGTATTCACAGAGAAACCGTAAAAAGTAATGATAATATGATAAATAAGAGAAGTATGTTGGTAGTTTGGGTTAATAAGTGTACAGGTATGATAAACAAGCTGAGAGTTGCAGGACAATTACGACCTGGGCCCAAGTCGATAAATCTTATAGACTAGATCTGAGGTCATTAACAAACACAACTGGTCATTTATAACGTTTATATAACATTTAAAAGGAAACATGTTTTCAGATTTACAAAAATAGCATGACTCATTCTTATGAAAACGATTCACACTTTCTAGACAGACAGCACGTTAAACGATCAGTTGTAGTTAGAATGGTCTGAACACATTCAAATTATTCTTAAAAGATTAATTGAAATGAGTTGATATTTTATTTATTTCTCAGACTCAAGTCAAGCATTTTATAACCTCAGGCCCAGGTCACTTACTGATGGTAAATTTACTCTTGTTCGCGGTTCCTACAATGATCAGCAGTCGTGTTTTTTATCATTTAACAGCTTTGCTTATAAGATCGAAAAGATCTGTTAATGGATTGGGACGTTTTTAAAGTAATATATGGAAAACAAAAAAATTGACGCTAACTAATTATTGAACGTATTCAGTATTTTTGGAAACTGCAAGTCAAAAAACGCTGATTTTGTACTTACAAAAATAACTTTTTTAGAAAGGGTAGCGTGAAATGCATGTTTAGTAATTAAAACCTGAATTCTCCTTAATCTTTTGAAAAGCCAACGTAGTTTAAACAAAGTGTATATACTGATACTTATAATATTGGATTACTTCTTAATCAGCTATTGAAATTAATAAAACCATTGCTCATTTTTCAACAGGGGTTTCTTTTCCCAATACGTATTCTGACTTAAAAGGGAAACAAAAGTGTTGTATCCAGAACACTCTGCAATTAAGATCTGCACAATTATAGGACAGTTGCTTACAAAACAAGACACAGCATCTTTGGCGAGTCTCACGATGTTGACGATATTGGTTGTCTTAAACGAATTTATTTAGTTGAGATATGTCTTCAATGTGCAAACACTCCCGATCGATATAATCAGAAAAAGTAGACAGGAATAAAATAAAAATAGATTAATAAACATATATAAATTATATTTAAAACCAGATAAGTTGTTATTTATAAAAAGATAAGCACAAAATTTAAAACATTATAGGTTTTGTATACATGTAGGTTTCTTTCGGTACACAATACATGTATGTATGAACTCTTAGACTGCTGAGGATTAATTGATCAAGTTTAGCTGTGATCGGTTAGATCTTTTGGACCCAGATCTGCATTACAGGACACATAATCTCAAGGGAAACGTCTAGTTACATTTTATTTTAAAAAAAGTGAATTTGTGCCTCTCTTTGTTATGTACTTTTCTAGATAATTGTTAGAACAACATAACTACATACCTCCACCCGGGCCCGGATGTTTTACCCGAATATCCGTGATACTAACTTGTCCAAATATTGACCAGAATAAACTGTAGAACGTCTGCTTCAAACTGCAAAGAAACAAAGTTTCAATAGTTTAATTCGTGCACCCTTGTTCATGGTGCTGATTTGATTCAATTTAAGCGGGCGGCTTTTATATAACTTCATATCGCCCTTATGAAAAATATGTTGGCGTTCCTTACCAATTAGGCATTAATAGATTAAAAAAATAATCTTCTCTTTTGTATCAATTATATCCAAATTAAATGTGATATGATATATACTGACGTTGTTAAGACAAAAAGTAATTAGGTGTTACATGTTATGCAAACATGAATTAGTATCCTATTTGTGCAAGGTTTTCAAAAGTATCTAAAGTAAAACTGAAATTTATAACGGAAAAAAATTTCCGATACAATTTTTAAATTGTAAAACTTGTTTTCCTGTTATTCGTTTTACATCGTAAAAAGAATAAATATCACACAAACGCTATCATATTAAAGAATTGAACAATTAAAATAATGCATTAGATCGTTGACACAGTCATTAGACAAACACAGTTATTATACCTTATTTAATAAGCATTATTTGAAACTCGTTATGTAACATGTCAATATCATATTAAAGCTAATGTATATTGCTCACTTCGGGTGGTTCGTGATGCATGCCTTAGATGTTCTCCAAACATAGCTATTTGTGAAATTAGGATATCCCTATATTAATTGTAACTGAGTCTTTAAAGTTGTTATAATAAATGTAAACATATTTATTTTTAAATGACACGTATCGGATATTTCTAATAAATGGCGTGCATTGTTTGAATGCGTGCTGCGGTCTATTTAATCATGTAAGGATAGCTTTAAATACTCTGCTTTTTTGAAAATTAATTTGTTAAATTTTAGGACATCGGAAACTTATTGTAAAACAAGACTTAATTAAAATCCGATATTTGAAAAGCAGGCGCGGAACCTTCAGGAACTTTTCAGTAAATAACCATGATTGGCTACATTCAATTATAGACTAAATGATTAAATTCGTTAACAAACACGTGTATATTTTCAACCTTTTGTTTTATTATTGAATAATCTTTTGATTATTCCGAAACATGTCAATAACATTAAAGTACATATGACTTACTTACACTTAAAATTATCCAGTATAATAAAATATACTTTCATTTGTGGATCACATATATGAGAGTGTAAAATTGAGTTGTTACAACAAAACATCTTCTCATTGGCAATGCCATGCTACAAAGTCTTAGACTCTGTCTTAACTCCCGATGCAGGTGCTTACTGTAAGTTGTTTCACTTTGACGGGATATTGTTATTTACACTGTGTGTTTGCTAGAAAAACCTTCAGGAAGTGCGAGGTTGGAGCGCTCCACAAACCAGTTTTAAGCAACCAAGTCGGCCCTTTTGCCGATTGACCGTTCCGAGGCGGTAACTGATGTTTTTTCTTTCTGTGTGTTATGTCTCGTCTCTGTGTTTTTTGTCACATTTACATTTACCTTGTTTGCCTTTGTCTACTGGTAGATAAAATTTAAATATCTGTGGAAATTTTGATAGGCCCTTTTCTTATTTACATAATATATATGTTCTATCATATGATGTACAGACAGCAAGCAATGTTCAGGCTTAGTTGAAAAGTATGCTTAATACCAATCCAAACAAGACCGGGCATACTTGCACTATTCCTTTTGAGCTATGAATAGGTAAATAAGTAAAGGTCCTATCAAAATAACCACATATATTTAAAATTTTAAATCTAAACTACCTAGATCAAGGCAAACAGGGTAAATGTAAATACGAGTAACCGTTTAACTTAAAAAAATCAATGATTGCAAATGCTTGATTATTAAAATATGTTCACGGGTCACATGGGTTTTTTTTGGCTAAGGAATAAACTAACATTGCAATATTTTTTTAAGATCACAAGCGGTCCTGCATTCTTTTTGCACGTACCTATTGCAAGAATACTCAATACTGTACGACTATAACATCGGCACATGGCTATATGTGCGAGATGATGAAGCACAGAAACAGCCATAATTCAGTACCCAACCGAAATAGAGTGACCCGAAGTTTGTTTGAGTCAGAAACTGCCCAGGACCAAGTTTAAGTTCTATTTATATTTCTTACATTGGTCGTTGTTTTTCTTTATACGCGTTGTTAATAGGCGGCCTAGGAGAGGTGTGTTTCGTTTCATTTTAACACTCACGGACTGGTATTAATTTAATACTTTATTTTCACGTATTCATAACTATCTTACTGTTAGTATAAGTGTATAATTTTTTTAAAAATTAATGTACGTGAACTTACCCCTGGAAAGCCTCCGCAGCGTAAACAAAGACGGTGTCTCCGTTCATTGTCATTTTGATGCGTTGTGTACCATAGTACCAATACAAGTTGTGCAGACCTACCATAAATGAGAACAGTACCTACGGATGAGACAAACACAAAACCAAGAAATTAAATAAACGTATGAAGATAGCATACAACAAATGCAAGCGTGTTTCAAGCTCAAATTCTCATGTTGCAAATGCAAACTAGTAATAGGAGGACGGAACAAGTATGTGCGTACAGGTACAAAATTTCATTTTAAAAGTTTAAAAAATAGAGAGACTACGAAAAGCGGCGTGTTATCTTTCAATATACTACAATGATATAACGAAATATTATCAAAATAAAGGCCTTGCTATGTCAAATATATAGTTATTTCATATGAAAGTACTAGCTTTTACATATCCACAGAGCAATAAAAATTATAACAACAAAATAAACATGCGCAATAATAAATGCTTTACATTTGAATCTCGTGTTTATTACTTAAACATGTACGTATCTAGCTTTTTCGAAGAGTATATTGTAAACTGGCTTATGCTGGAGAGTCTATTCTAATATCAGACATAACTAGGCTTTAATTTGTCTCCACATGTGTTCAAAATATTATTTTAATGCAACCTAGATAGGTCAGGCAATAGAGGACGTATTTAAACATAGAAAATAAAGTTTTAGTCACGAAAATATAAATTAGTGTATAAAAAGTAGACTGTGACAAAATAAACGTATAACATTAGTGCAAAGAGGCTGTCTCGATTAAATAATATATAGTCAGAAAATCGTATGTCTAAATTTACAAACAAAGGAAATACTTATTTAATCATTTCAAACAAGAACATCAAGGGCAGCATGTAACACTTCAAGCTATGTACATTGCTATTTAATCAAAAAGTCTTACAATATATACGAATCATATGATACATAACTATCATAATGACTTTGCAGGCTCTTTAAATACTTACAACGAGGTTATGTAACGCAAATGTCTGATAGCAACATTTAAACGCGAAGTATGTGAGACAACAGCAACAAATAGCAGCATTCTTTATTATAAACAAACCATTATAAATAGTATATGCAACAACTTAGATAAAGTGTTTTTCTTAGTGTGAAAAACACTATGACACGCCAAGAAAATACCACTTTCTTCACTCTGCTGACAACATTATAATAAAAGTGTTAAGAAATCATACACTGGTGCGAAAATGTGACACAAATCATATTTATGAAATTTCTTTCCAGTTACATTTAATTTCAACATGACATACCAGAGTGAAGAGCACGATGAAGCGTGTGATGTCGCCGATCATTCTGCCAAGCGAGATCTGGAGTGGTCCCAGGACCTCGAAGGCCGGCATGAGGTAGGTTGTCCGGGCAAAACTGATTACGTTAGCGATGGCGAACAATACGTCAGACACAATTTCCGGGTCGTCCATTTTCCATTTGAAACGTGCTGCACGACACATCGAATCGAGGTTAATTAACTATATAATACGGTTTAAAAGTTTTCAAAAATAGTTATTGGTCAATGAATATTCAAAAACAATATTTAAAATAGATTTCAATAACCTTTACAAATCATGATTATATTTGAGTCAATGATGGAAATTAAATAATTAAGTAATGCTAGCAATGTATATTTTTAAAAATAAGGCCTAATAAATTTGAACAATAAGGTTAAGATCAATGCTAGCTTTGAAGTTTTATGAGTTTTATTATCTGATCAGAGACAGAATTCCAGTCCGAGTAAACGTACTTTTGTTGTTACAGTAAGTCGCGGTATTCAGATAAAATTAAGATGAATTCAGTGGAATGGAAAGGTCGCAATTGGCGCTTTGCTCAACAAATTTTGTGCCATACTTAAAAGGAACATAAAACGAAAGGAACCAAATAGCGTTGAATATTTCTAATAAAAAATCAAGACATCTCATGTAAATGACATTTGACGATTGTTAAATTCAGTAAGTTTTATTTATCAATACATTTAAATACAGGATACTCACAGGCTTCCATGAAATAATTTTTCGGGTGGTTTATTGGATCTTTGATCTCATCTAGTAAAAGATTAAACTCAGTATAGTTGCCTCGGCTTAAGCAATCCCGGGCTTTTCGCGTCCCGTTGAAGAATCTGGAAAGGATGATATTACAACCATTTCCACAACCAATGTTTCAGTGTGATGAATGTTTGCCAATCATTAATTAATGTTATTGTCGCTACCAGTGAAATTGCCTCGTTATTTATGAAACCTCTCTCATACTCTCTTGTTCGAATGGCCAATGTTGCGAAGTGATAAAAACCACAGTCACACACACTGTGGATTTGACTCACTGGGAAAATCACTTGCATGTCAAGCTGACATGCAGTGCAACGGTATTTCTTCATGGGTATCCACTATTGGTCTCCCTTCATCAGGAATAGGGAAAATCATGTGATATCAATAATTGTGTCGGTACCACCTTGATATCAAACATACTTACTTGTCTGCATCAGAGACCATATATTCGGTGAAGAAGCGAAGAACATATGAGGCGAGGTACATTGAAAGCACGCTGTAGTCCATGAAGTTATAATAATCTGTGAAGTAGGACAACCCACCAGACCCGTATATCTGTTTACATTCTATCCACAATAGACCTGCAAAAGCCAATTAAACAACAGTATAGATACTAGCCTAAAAGCAATCAACGGTCTTGTAAGTAAAGCCGAAAAGCTAAAGGAAGAGAAAATGGTAATGAGGACCAGACAAACAACAGTGCTTTGGTAAAAAAGGAAAAAGGGGTACATGTGTAATATCGGCAGAAGTAAACAACGAGACACAAACACACAGATAACTAAACAAGAAGGATCGAGAATAAAATAATACGTTAGATACATAGAGGATCTGATATGAGTGGTCATTAGGTACTGAAAATATTAAACGAGTTAAATGAAACGATACGAAACGAGGCTCTGCCTAGTTTTGTATCGTTTCAGGCAACGAGTTTAATATTTTCAGTACCTAATGACCACGAATATTAGATTCTATTTATCACATTACTCAAACACCAGCTGTTTTTGTTTACAATGCATAATCTTTTTATAGTATGAACAGTCTTTACTCGACCATTTTCCACACAAAGGGAACAGATTCGTTTATATAACATAACTAAATGTTATCTATCTAGTAATTAAAATAAAATTGTCCAACAAAATGCATTAAAAGGCGACAACAAAGTGATCGGGAAATGGCATATACTCCACACATACTTAATGACGTCACACTACGACAACGACGTCACACTACGATAACCAACTAGTGACCAAAAATAACGCATGAGTGTTACCTCACGCTCGCGCGGTAGGTTGTGTGATAAAAATATTTATTAAGTTTTTAAATGACGTTTATATGTCTAAATGTAGTAAAAAGGGCTATAGTATAAAGTTGATAAAGTAGAAATACCGAAGGGAAAAACCTTTCACGAATACACCTGGTCTATTAAAGGTTTTTCATTTTACACAAAGTATAAACCATTTTTGAGAAGGCTGGATATGTGCAAAGCACACATAGTAGAAAATAAAAGTGGGTAATTAATTAATGGTAATATGTTACAACTGCATGAAAATAATCATCAGCGGTTCAACACACTCGAGCTCGACACATATCAAAAGAAGAATTATCTGAGGAATTATGTTGACAAACTTAACATGTACTTGACGACAACATGGGTCGTCCCAAGATGAAAGTAATGTTCTCTTTTATTAGATAATCGTCGCTCAAACATACTTTATTATTTTGATGGTATTATAAGAGAAATTTTCTTGAAATTAAAGAAAGACAGCAGAAAATCATAACTGCAAGTAACAACGTACATGGACATATAAACCGTGGGAAAATTCACTATGAACCCGGGCAAAATATGAAAAATAGACCACCACATTTTCGGATGTATCCCCCGCACTTGATTACCATTTATTTTAAAACGACCAATGAAATATACTTCATGTAAATAATCTAAGAATGACTGCTCCCCGATTTATATATTTATATATAATATAAATATAAGAAACTGGTGACTGACTCCCGCGTTTATGAAATTATCAACCAGTTTTAGTAATATTCAATTTCGATTTTATTTTGTTGTTGCAGACCCTTTAATAGACAAATGATAAGGGGGTAATTAACATATGGTCGTTTTATATTACCGTATTTATTATCACAGCGCTGTTACATGTGCAGTGTGGTAGTCGTAAAAATCACCGTATGTAAACAAATTAAAAAAAAAAAAAAAAAAAAAAAGACAAAAAAGATTGGCTTGGCTTTATATTGGTATAGCCTAGGAACTCTGAAATGGCTTTCCAAATCTCTACGGAATGCGGCACTGATTCTTTATATATGATATATATGTTTAGATCCGTTGCGACTGGCACTGTCTGGGCAAATACCTTTTAATCTATCCTATGTTATGATTTTAACCTCTTATTTATATCCTTTTACAACTTCAGAGTAAAAGAATTTTAGCATAGAAATAGATTTTGGCGACTTATTTTCCGCATTAAATTCACAGTGACTTGTTCAGATGCGTTGCAATTAATTATTTCGACTTCATGATGAGATTACTGCGCGCCTAAATTTTTTCTTGCGATATATAAGGCAAAGCCAAAATCAATTTCCTAATCTAGGAAATGATTGAAAGTGTATATATTATTATGTTGATTTCATTTCAGCTATAATTGTGGTATATCTGGAGACAAGAACAATGCATAGTTTCATGATTTTTTAAGGATCCGAATAAAAACATCAAACTATGCATTTCCCGAATTTCAAATAAAGCGGATTGGCGCTTTTTGACATTTATTACTTCACATTTCAATCAATGAAAATAAAATAACTCTTGCCACAATTGAATCTGGCAGACAAGCCAGGAGCTTTTAATGTGCATATGTTGAACATTGATACGACCGCAAAGTACATTTTACTGGATTGTTTTATCCAATATCAGATAAAGATGATTTATGTTGTATACACTGAGAAAATCTTGTATCTGGAGACAAGATATGACCATTGCTAGAAACAATGTCATAACTTCAGGAGAAAGCCTGAGACAAGGCGGGACAAGACAACTTTTAACCAAATGGAAAATAAGAACAATAAAACAATAGCCATGAAAACTATTTCTGCATTGAATTTTAAATATTTGCATTTTGCGATTGTCAATGAATTTTAAAGTCGCGTATTTGTTTAAGTAATTATTGTAATATGATCTGTTCTAGAGATTTAGCAAAAGGTGCGACATTTGCTAATTTATCTGGGTCTATTAAATGCTTAAAAAGCGGATAGTCTTCTTACGTTATTTAAAACTAAAGAACCTGCCATGGCGAAAACACTTGAATTCCGATACTCAGCCTTATCTGTTACATGTCCTGTTTATAGGCTTGCTTCCATCTCCATATTTTGTTAATGCCCCAAACCAGGCTTTATTGCATCTTAATGCAATTGTTAACTGACTTATTGTTAGATATGTAAGATACAATATTTTCAAATCAAGATATAACCACTACCAATGGGAATGTTTGGCCCATAGATGTCATATTTGTTATGTTTTATCAAATATCTCCATAAAGGATAAACCATTAAGCGTCACACTTTTGTTACACAGAAATAAGAACTCGGGCCGGGTATGGCCGTTCTTGTTATACCTTGCATCTATTTTAAATGCAAATACACGTCTAGAAAACTATTACATCACAGTGCACATACAAAACAAACTGATGGAACAGTACATGTATCAAATTTTATAAAAGCATTGCAAGGAGAATGATTTCATTTCTATCCATTTTGATGCAGTGAATCATTTCTGGAATATCGACTTCAGGTCGATTAATGTTGTATAATATTTGAAAGAAATACAATCAATGCATTCATACAGAAGTAACTTTGAAGTAATTAAAATCCCTAGTCATGTTTTTCAGCATTTTAATTTAACTTGATGTATGAATGATGTGCGTGTGGGTCATTTAAACCGATTGGCTTGCCGGCCAATATTTAATTTTCTCATTGCAAACTTGTGTCACGAAATAGATATTTTGCCAAAAGCATAGGCTACATTTTCTTATTGCGAACGTTAGCTACAAATGTCTTGTCTAGCACAGAACCTTAAAGTTCTTCTCGACTTTGATTGATGCTGCTAAAAAGACAAACACTAATTGGTTATTTCAACAAGTCAAGTGTCGTTCTGTCTGCAGTTCAGACATAACTGTCAAAAAAGGTTCTCATGAAATGTGTGGCCACTTAAAGGATTGTACGCTTTTATCAATCTTTCTGTAGACTGCATTTCATTAGCTTTACTGTAATATAATGTCTGCTTTTTATGGACTATAAATTATTGATAATTATCTTGATTCGTCATCAGCAAATCAAATTGTAGGTTGACCTGTATAGCCAAGAGATATTTTCTTGTATCAGAAGTAGCTATTGATTATTATGAGCATTGGAATTATGAAGTTATACGTACAATTTTGCGATGTATTTATATAAGGGCTTGATATTAGAACAAGTTGCAAGTAAATATTTAAATAAGAAACAAACACAACTTAAAGTGCATGAGATAAAGAAAAAAAATAATATACATATTGCATAAACAATTACTTTTTGCTATAGAGGTTGTTGCCAGTCGTATGTTCGTTTGTACCCATAGAATAACCAAGGAATGTCCTTGTTCTCCCATTGATGTTCAGCCACGGTTGATAGGTGAAGGAACATAGTCATTTGTCATGCATTTAGACATTTAAGACCGATACATCCACTGAAAGCTGTTGACCTCCCAGTAACTCTGGAAGGTCACGTTAGGAGCGATTGGCCGAAGTGATATGTTTACTAGATTTGATTGATACGAAATTCGGATCATTGCTACACCATCGGTCAATCAACCATCGTTCATTGCTCTCCAAATATCACCCACTACCAAGCGCGTCTAGTTAACCGTTTCTTCCGACGATGGCAAGGGATCCTGTAGTTTAAGCTGACCAAGCGGGAGTATTTGACGTTGAATGATTGTCCATTTTCTTACATTCTGTGCGTTGAGAATGACCCTGGTCAAGCCAGTTGTTAGTTGTTAACAAAAGATGAATATCAAGGGAACCAGCTTTTTGTTTGCATAACGTGCTCAGACAGGTAACATGCAGGCAGTCAACGTCAGTGTCGATTTCCATGAAAGTATATGTGCCTTTTACCTCTGGTAAGATATCTTGCCATGAGTGGTCTGTTTAAATACTGGAAACGAAAGCTGGAAGAGTTCAGCGAAACTATGTCTGTTTTACGCGGCCAACAATTGTCATCTTCGGTAACATCTTTGTCCAATAAGTCAATAACGATAAGTACAGTGATAACCAACAGCAAGGAAACAACTCAAAATCTACAGTATATCACCAACAATTGTCAGGCAGTGGCATTTCGATTTCGCGTACTGACAACTATTTCCTGAATGGTGATACTGATGTTGTTTACGTCTCCTCTGAGCGCCGACGGCTAGCGTACCCATATATGGGTTGGGCGTCGTATAGTCTAGTCTGAATCCGACAAGGTCACAATAACCAGTGACATGCCATCCATGGTCTGTGGGGTCAAATATGCTTCAAACCTACATTATGTTCACTAATTTAAATCGGTATCAAGCCCGCACGAAAATAATAAAACAGCACGACAATAATGAAGAGTTATTTGTTATATGTAAGATGAGGAAGCGTACCCAACTGACAAACAGTCGAATATAGATGACACAATGTCAAAATTTGTCGCAATTACAAAACGGTGAGACAAATACAGTAAGACGGTCGAATGTTACAACAAGAAATGTCCTAACTTGATGCATTAAGATAATTGGCGTGAAGTAATGAATCTATGAGTGGTAAGATCCCTATTAATCCAACACAAACAATAAAACTACCTACCTAATATCCAAAACACGATACATATCTGTACATGTGTCAGTAAGGTGCTGGCAGGCCGAAGGGTCTCCTTTAAAAGACTCTCCGTTTTTTCTTCTCTGGAACAATAATAGGGCAACATGTTTTTATAAAATGGATCACAATGTTGGCAAAATTTGGCGTTTTAATAGAATCTTACCAGAAATCATGTATGCAAAGAATTAAAAGTCGCCGCCCAGCTACTTTTCAAAAGTGGCAAATGTCTGACTAATAAATCATCTATGAAAAATAGTTATTGATTATTTTAACTCAGTTGCCAGGAACGATATACCTTCATTTATTGAAGAACTAAGTAGATGGTTCCCAGCTTCCAAAAAAGAATAGCATAACATGAAGCAGGTAATGTTGACTTTGAAAGAGTTCTTTAAAAACTCTACTGGAAACACTAAACCTTGTCAATAAGAAAACAAATAACAACAAAAGGACATAAACCAGATTTAACATTTAGATAGTACAACGTCATAACAACTGCAATTTAAAATAATCATAGACATACATCAAGAGCATGAACAATTTCGAGTGACTGGTGAGTTATCTATATTTAAAACAAAAATAATTTTCATTCTGATATTCATCAAAAATGAATAAAGACCGAAGTTTAAATGTATAAAAGCGACGCACTTAAGTTGTTTACAGTACACCATGGCGCCATCTATGTGACTTTTCCAGAAACGATCTCATATAGACGCAGCCAAACAAACTGATATAAATTAGTGCGCAAATGGAGCGCATAATGGAAGCGACGGTTTCGTTAGTGTGGTAACTTGTAACCATATGAAAGCTACGGGAACTTTTTGAGAACTTTTTACTTTGCCTCAAAGACTAATGCACACATGTAGTACTTGAGTCTTTTTGTCGATTTTATGAAGCACTTGCACCCAGTGCAGACAGTGTAATATATTTATTGTTTGGTTGAAATGGACAACTAGCAGACAGTTCGGGAAATTTGTAGGGTAGTTCTGAAGCTTAAAAGATTCCCAGTTTTTGTAAATTCACTATATTGCTATTTTCTCGTTTCCGTAACTGTTTGTTTTAAACGTAATGCCCGTTATAAGTGACACCAGAAAGGTAAGAGGATTACAACGAGCGCGACCCTAATACAGCGACCCGGAACCGACTTTAAAAATAAAAAATAATAAAAAATAATGGATATTGATGCTCAGAGTACTTTAAACAAGTTGGCGACATAATAACGCTAGAGTTGCTTTTATCCAAGAAGCACTCTTGATCCATGCATATATCGGAGCATGACATTCGAATTAAATCCAAATAAAACACCTGATGTAATATAAAATGAATTTTTAAGCAAAACAGCAGTGTTTTTAAGACTAAATGGCAAACTCTGCATCAATTGTGAACCGTGCCAAGTGAAGGAAATTATCGTGTCCGTCTTACCTTAAGATCGGTAACATGTGAACAAGATCTTGTTTAGCTTAACTGTCGGTAGAATACCAATATATTACATCGTGCAAAAGTTGCAAATCAATATAACTTACATAGAAAAACGTGCGTAATGTGGGTCACTGAGGTCCCTGGTGGTTGTTATGGAAACGTTACTCTCTGACAGACGGAATGTAGCCACCGCGAGCAGCACGAGGAAGCAAATGTGTGACGTCGTGTGAGTGATGAACTTCGTCACGGGGCATCGCATGATAGATCCCAGCTGTCACAATATGTCGTAAAATGACGTCATTACATAGAGAAAATATATAAACGATTTAATAAGGTTAGTGGCTTTCTTGGATTTTAAAACTTAATTTACTATGTTTATTTTATTGAGACACTTTACAATCATGAAAAAATGTTCAAAGACGCAATGGGAATGTTGACTGTTTTAACACATATACAGATTACTATGATTATAAGCACCAAATGTTTTAATTATGTTTCCATGGTTATATATACACAGCTTTTCATTTAATTGAAAACTTTAGATTTTATTTAGTTACTGACTTAGTGTTCTTTTCTTAATTTGATTACAGCTTGTTTTTTGAACCACAATAATTGCGATAGTTAGGTAAAATAATTGAAGATTCTACCTGCTTTTACTTTTGAGCTCGAGAATATTACGTAGACAAATACAGCGAGAGTTATGTAAAATAATCAAAGATTTTACCCGGTCTTACCTTTGAGTTGGGGAATATTACGTAGACAGTTATAGCGAGAGTTATGTAAAAATAATTAAAGAGGCTACCTGCTGTTACCTTTGAGTTGGGGAATATTACGTAGACAGTTATAGCGAGAGTTATGTAAAAAAATTGAAGAGGCTACGTGTTGTTACCTTTGAGTTCGGGAATATTACGTAGACAGTTATAGCGAGAGTTATGTAAAAAAAATTGAAGAGTCTACCTGCTCTTACCTTTGAGTTGGGGAATATTACGTAGACAGTTAAAGCGAGAGTTATGAAAAAAAAATGAAGAGTGTACCTGCTCTTACCTTTGAGTTGGGGAATATTACGTAGACAGTTATACATGTAGCGAGAGTTATGTAAAAATAATTGAAGAGGCTACTTGCTCTTACCTTTGAGTTGGGGAATATTACGCAGACAGTTATAGCGAGAGTTATGTAAAAATAATTGAAGAGGCTACCTGCTCTTACCTTTGAGTTCGGGAATATTACGTAGACAGTTATAGCGAGAGTTATGTAAAAATAATTGAAGAGGCTACGTGTTGTTACCTTTGAGTTCGGGAATATTACGTAGACAGTTATAGCGAGAGTTATGTAAAAATAATTGAAGAGGCTACGTGTTGTTACCTTTGAGTTCGGGAATATTACGTAGACAGTTATAGTGAGAGTTATGTAAAAATAATTGAAGAGGCTACGTGTTGTTACCTTTGAGTTCGGGAATATTACGTAGACAGTTATAGCGGGAGTTTTTACAGTCAAGAACTTGCATTGCTTTTAAATTACACGATGACCGGACAGGTCGTTGAGACTATATGAAAACAGTGACTTAAAGCCATAATTGGACAGTCACGGTTGGATTTCTTGTCTCTTCATCTCTCCAGTCGTGCCCTATATAGGTGGGACAACTTGAGCAGTCTCCATACCCTTTACGTGAGATTGCACAGTAGGTATAACATCGGGATTTTTTTTTAATCTTTATCATATATAATATGTCAACTGCGGATAAATCCTCGGCGTTTATAATATGTTTTTTAAACGATTAACTCTAAACAATACTACGTTTTATTTTGTTGATTTTCTAAAATTCTATTGTTTCTTCCATATTGTTTACATTTCACTTTTGACACTTTTGGCATATGACGTCATGGCATTTATGACGTCGTTATATGGTTCTTATAATATATCAGCGCTTGTACTGCTTTATTTTATTTTAAACTACTCTCTCATTTGGAATTTTTTGGTTGCCGAGGCTTTTATCTACTGTAAATACTGTACATATGTTCATTATATCTGTTTTAACTCCCGATGCAGGTGCTTATTGTTAGTTGTGTCACTTTGACGGGATACTTTTATTTACACTGTTTGTTTGATAGAAAAACCGTCAGGAAGTGCGAGGTTGGAGCGCTCCACAAACCAGGTTTAAGCACCCCAGTTGGCCATTTTGCCGACTGACCGTTCCAAGGCGGTAACTGATGGTTTTTCTTTTTGTGTGTTATGTCTCGTCTCTGTGTTTTTTGTCACATTTACATTTACCTTGTCTGCCTTGGTCTGCAGGTAGATAAAATTTAAATATCTGTGAAAATTTTGATAGGACCTTTTCTTATTTACCTATGTAAAATAATCGAAGATTCTACCCGGTCTTACCTTTGAGTTGGGGAATATTACGTAGACAGTTATAGCGAGAGTTATGTAAAAATAATTGAAGAGTGTACCTGGTCTAACCTTTGAGTTGGAGAATATTACGTAGACAGTTATAGCGAGAGTTATGTAAAAATAATTGAAGAGTGTACCTGGTCTGACCTTTGAGTTTGGGAATATTACGTAGACAGTTAAAGCGAGAGTTATGTAAAAATGATTGAAGAGTCTACCTGGTCTTACCTTTGAGTTGGGGAATATTACGTAGACAGCACATAAGAATGGGATGGCAGGAAGAAAAAGAACGGCATATATACTCTCTCGGATCCAGTTGAAAGACTGGAGGAACCCCATCTCTGAGCCATACCATATATTCGTCATATGTTGCTGACAATTAGGGTGTGCCACAAACTGTAGGAAATAGTAACATATAGTTCCAAAGTTAATACATCATAAATTCATAAAGAAGGCAACCACACATTTTGTTATTCTTATTGTATTGCTCTGTCAAAACAACAGAACAAAATCTATATAAATAGTCAGTTTAACTATATGACGACGTTTAAAGATGGAAGTTATTTGCTATAAATCTGACAGCCTAAACATGCAAGCAGACGGAGCTTTAAAACCAAAGACATTTGAATTGTAAAAACACTTGTTGCGAGTGTATTTCACAGAATTGATGATGCAAACTTTTAAGATATTTTTTATCCATAAGTTGTTGTTTTTGCACTGGGTAGGTGGCAAATATTAGAATATCTAAAATTGTATTTTGATCATTTTTTATTTGCTTTTGTTTCTTTTGCAGTTAGTGTAGAATTTTAAAGGTTTCAATTGCCATGAATCTCCGTGGAAATATAAAGGTGTTGTTTTGGCTCATATGATAGTTTGTGATAATCTTAAACAAATCTTAAAGCTGGTTCTTGGTTCTTTTTTTTATTTTTGTATTTGTTACTGAACAAAATTGCCACGCTAAAGAACAGAAATTAAAATTTGACAGTTTGATTGTATGAATTAAAAAAAAAAAGAATAACACAATTCTTTAAAAAGTATATAAAACGGCATGACTGCTTTTTCACAGGTTTGTATATGATCTTCAAATGATCATTAAAATAATCAATTAACACCAAGTAGAATGACTTTTTTCGAATTCTATGAGAGTGTCATCAATCATAATAGCTGGGGCCATATTATTTTTTTTTTTCTTGCAGCAACAGCCAGGGAATCGGGGCAAGCCTGCATCATTTTAAAACCAAACCAGTCAGTAAGAGTTAATGTTAGGAGTTTGAAAGGACAAGTTACACAGTAAATATTGCAGAAGAAGTGGAATATGCCATTTTTGGAAACATTAAACAATAATGATCTAAGAACCCTGTAGAACACATGTAGCAACTTCAGCCCAGGAACTGACGGTTTTGCCGATTTGTATCCATTGCTTTATTGCGAAAGATATCATGATAAAAATTAACTGAGTATTCTGACAGCCCCTTTGAAGACTGTTCAGAGAAGTTTTTTTTTGTGGGACAACCAATCAAGGACGCTATTTACACAGCTGAAGCATGTCGACTTTTGTCTCTTTTCCTGTCCTCCAGCATACTAAGTAAAAATGTTTGACATCTATGAACTGTACAGAAAACACACTGAAACTTATTAAGTATTATTATTTTGACATTTGTGAGAAAGCTTTTTCTTGTAAAAAAATGCCTTTCTGAGAATTATGTTCTTTTATGACGATACTTTGTATAACTTTGTTTTGGTAGTGCCTGTTTGATTTCCACTGACAAATCTTTTCGGAATGCTCGGATATTTGATTTATGTGTACTCCTTAGTTCTCTTTATATAAATCACAGGTTGATTACTGTATTTGGCAAGTCTGATATACGATTTTCGATTTACAATAAATGTAGACATGTATGCCAAATTTTAAAATTCTCCATCTAGTTTTGAAAGTATGAATAGTTTTGTCCTATTAAATTGGTATTTTTTAGAAATAAGAAAACTCCAATATTATGTCATATCCTCTTTTGGAGAAGTGTTTTGCTATTGAGCATCATTTGGAAACAAGCTAAAGCACTAGACAAACAAACTAAACATGCTACTTAAATTGTTTGATTCAAATTTTCCCAAAGTTTGAGGCTAATTGACCTATTTTCTATGGTTACTGTACTTTATTGCAAAAAGCACCGATCTTTTAATAGCCACACGATTTATTTCAGAGTTGCCCAAAATGTTCAATAAAGTACTGTGGTTGATGCTACAAAAATAATTTCACCACATGGTTTTGATTTTTCAGACTTTGAATATACCAGGTAACGAATTAGTACATTTAGCACAAATCATAGAATTTAAAGTTCATTTACAAAAACAAACAAAAAACAACTAAAAACAACAAAAAATGTATACATGTTTCCTTCTTAATCTGGTAGAGTGGTACAGAAATAATTGTCAAAGTGAAAAAAGTAGAAAGAAAAAAAGGTGACCATTCATGCCCATACTGAGATTCAGACCTCAACCCCCAGTTTTGAAAAAAATTAACCCTAATTTTGATACCCTTCAAGTGGAGGTGCAGCATTTGCTCTGCCTTAAATGGCCTTTTCATATGTTGCTATTGTCAGTTGCTTGACTACACACACTGGGATGGCTCTTGGCAGGTCCTAGATTTAATGATACATACTCACTGGCAAGAAACATTACTAATTGATAATGAAGTGTCAAGCCTGTTTTATTGAAATTGTTTATGTTTTGTTTTCTAGAGTGTTTAATAAGGTACTACAATGCGTTGTTTTACACAATTGTGTAGATCACGTACAGTAGTTCAATTAATTATGTCGTGGCTGTTGAAAAGTATAATTTGTCTCGAGAAGGAAATGCTATTTATGTAAATATTTATCCAAAAAAGACAAAATCCCGAACACTTATAAAAGAATCCAAAGATGGCAAAACTTAAAAGCGATCTTGGTTTGTTAAGCGTTGTCTTTAAAGTAAACAAAAATGTCGAAAGATGACGTTTGAAACAGTAACTGACTGGCTGGCTATCAGCGCATGCTAAGTAATGGATAAAAAAAGTTATCGTCTCAATAATAAACATTAAGTTTTAGTTTCAAGATTTTGTTGTTGATTTTGTTTAGAATGTTAAAATTATTAAACGGGAAGGTTAACAATGAAAAAGATTATGTTTTAATTAACATAGCACGAAAACTAAAAACAAAACAAAAATTGTAAGCGACGGAAAAGTTAAAGTATAAAATTGTATATCGGTTTTCAGATTTGTTCTCACATTTACATTTGGCGTGCATGTGGATACCTTGGTCCTGTGTCTTTTCAATTGTTGTATATGTTGCAATGCTCATAGGACTTTGTCTTATATATTCTTATTAATACAAACATCAACATTAAAGGTAAAATAAAATTTCCATTAAGTCTGTAAAAAAAGTACCCGAAGTTCCTTAATTAGCCAGTTTATGATATACACCCTTTATATACTTTGTTATCTTATATATGCATTCACTGATCGGGAAGCAAACAAGAACAAAAACATAAAAAACAACTTAAAATTGATCTAGCAGCGGTTGAGCAGGTTTTGGGTGAAGTGTAGTGGCTGATGCAGCAATTATTTCACCAGTTGTATCCATGTTGATCTGCACAGCACTGATAAAGTTATTAAAAGGTTGTATCTGACAGTTTGTATATATCAATACCATGTGCCAATACCTTTCCGAGTTTTAGAGGAATATGATCTTAACTTATTTCTTTGTCTAAGTAAACACAATTTTAACATTACTTCAATTCTCTAACATAACAAATCGTGATGAGAAACCCTCTAAGTGTTCGGTCTTTCCAAATCTATAAAAAGGCATGATTTCTGCTAAAAATAGATATCGACGACAGAGAAGATTTGCCGGATGATAATACAACGTGATCTTAAAAGTGGGTTGTCACGTGCTTTTAAGTTTAAAACTAGCTGAGCTGAATGTGCAGCGTGGCTATGATTTGAAATACCTGTTTGCACTGACGAGTGAGGATTTGTGCTTCTCTGTTCAAACAGATCTAGGACATCAATGACCAGCATTTTGCGATACTTTTTCAGGTAACAATGACTTATTTGTTGTTGTTTTTTGAGGAAAAAAATGTTTGGTACAAACTATCTGATTCCCCTTGAAATATCATAACAACTCAAAGCATGAGTGTTAAATGTCTAATAATCAAATTGTTTATCTGTTATTTTTATATTATAGTATAAAGCAGTGCTTTTATTTAATTGAACGCATGCATTACACCAGTATTAAAGGCGACTAAAAAGATAGGCGATTTACTAATATTGTTTACATTTAACTTACTGTAGTACAAAATCTGGATTCATTGATCAATTATACACATTGCTTCCTTTACAAATAATGCATTCAACCTTACTGATCCTAACGGTCTTTTATGTAACAAGATGAATTGACTTTATTTTTTTTTCTTCTCGATTAAAACTGCATAAAATCAGAAGAGTACAAACTTAACGATTTCGATTCTAAAACGAGCAAAAATGATGCCTTTAAGAAACATGTATCTTGGAATATTAAAATGTGTTGATTCGTAACAAAATATGCAAGAGCTAGGAGAGTGGGCTAGAATGAAAAGTAAATATTTAAGGAAATGCACCCTTCTCCGAGAATCTCATTCGCGTCAGTCAAAATGATAAATTGTCTCTCGTCAGATCGTGGATTTGTCAAATTACTCAGGCTTAGAGTCGGTCTGGCGCCACCCTCTTACTCAACGAAATGAACTAAAAGTTAACAAAAACAAATTCGAACAGCATTTCTCAAACTACCAGCTCAATGTTTGCACTTTTCAAAGATAAACTGTGAATTGGCATTTAGGAATTGATTACTGTTTATTTAAACGTAATCATGAACTATTGTAACATATATCAATTATCTAAATAAACTGAAGCTTTTTTTTAACGCTTGTAAAAATATTCAACTTGCGTCATGGCATTTATTTATTTATTTATCGAAAATATAATAATTTTGAGATTCCTGAATTAAACGTCGCTGAATTTGAACAATGATAATTATTGCAAACGGGAAATGGTTTAAGGTTTTTTTTCTTAGTAAATCAAAAAAACTTGAGTTTCAGTATTTTACGTTTGAAGAAGCTGATACAAAAAATGACTATTTTGAGATTTATATCGAATAAGAATAATCCAAGACATATATCTTTATTAAATAAAAGCTCTGCATAATAGCATCATTATGAACATAAATGGTACTTGATTTTCATAAAACATATAAATAAAAATGTGGAATTTCCTTCGGAGCAAGGGTCGGAGTTTCATCTTGGTCTTGACGATTTAAATTAATTTATTTCAATGTTTTCCATTATACAGCACACCTCGCAAACCCAATACAGAACCACTTTAATTAACAAAACAGGCTAATGCCAATTCTGCCCAATTGTTCTATCAAGATAACCAGTCGTAACAACTTTATGTCTCCTCAGATAAAGAAGACGAAGAAACTGAACAAAAATAGAGTATAATGTAATAATTGACAAAAAAGCAAAGACCTGTGGTCAGAATATGTTCTATTAGCTGCAGCGCTTTAGCAACATGCCCTGTTAACTATATTTTATGTATGGACAACAAATGTATAGGATTTTGTATTTTCTGTAAATAAATGAAGATGATAAGAATTAAAACTTCATAAACTCGTGTTATCCCCTGTTAGCCCAGATATCTGATATTCCAAATCGTATAATCTTTCAAACAATTCATAATTGAATCGAACGAAAGATGACGATAACTGTAATACATGTACACTTTCATCACTTGTACATGATACAAGACTCGAATAGAGATTTAGTAAAATGAACGCACGTACAAACCAGACCAAGCCCTTCTTCCATAAAAAGACGAAAAGAAGATTTAAGCGAACCAAATCAAATCAAATGTCTTTTATCACTCTTTTTAAGTAAGATTTTCTGCTGGGTAAACCATATCTCTTTCCACCATAATTCAGTATACCAGGGAAAACAGAGTGGAAACAAAGCAGACAACGATAATGATGAGTTGGTATTATTCTTATAAAGCAGTTTATTTTAATTTCGTATTTAAATTTTGAAACGCGAGTCAGCCAGCTTTAAGCAGTTGGGAATAGGAAATAAGAAATAAAAAACTATTTTTTAAAGACAACGCACGCGAATATGTAAATACGTGTACAAATGTATGTATTTGGTCAAAGACAAAGCGCATCCACTTTAAATTGAGAAAACATGCAAACGGCCATTATGGGCTAATGTCTTACACTGTTTATTCACATAAGTTTTTACACTTTAGACAAATTCGATCGAAATATTTTAAAATTAAACGCTGTAGATTAATGATATGGAATACTCTTTTTCCTTGCTTAATGCAAGACTCGTCAATTCATGTCAACTGACCGAGGACATATACCAGACAGATTCTTTGATTTCATATAAAGACGAATAGAAGATGTCATTAAACTTAACAGTTTATCAGTCACCTTTTGTTGAATCTAGCAGTAGCCAATCTACAAAGCTATACGACGAGAACAAAGAATATAGACTGGAACACTAAATAAAGCACAAGAACATATTTTGGAATACTAAAGAATATGTAAACTCATATAAAGATTGTAGCTCTACTTTACATTTTTTCTTTCTGTTTAAATGTTTATCTTTTAATGACGTCATACTTCTTAACATGACGCCATTACTTGGCATATATTCTGGCCAGTCTACGTTGTGTTTAAAATTGCAAAATGTGTTTAAATATTGTTGTTATAACGTAGCTTGCTTTATCGAATTACCAGAGAACTCGACATAGGTCCCACAGTGATTATTCTGTGTATGGACGTGCGTTTTTGTTTTTGTTTTCAAGCTCTATTTCTCTCAGGCCTTGAAATATTTAAAAATAACTCGGCACATATGTAAACCCCTCCAGTCGCGTTGCTCGGCATGTGCCTCTTCTCCAAAGCTCAAGGTTACACGTAGAGGTCAAAGAAAATTTAACTTGTCCAGGTTGCATCTCTTAGGATTCTAGAGAAAGTTTTTCTTTTAGCCGTAAACATACGTTCGTTATGACTACAATAAGAATATATGACAAAGTCCTATGAGCATTGCAACATATACCAAACTTCGAAAAGGCACAGAACAAAGGTATTTCACATGCAAGCCAAGCGAAAAGTAAAAACAAATTTGTGATGAGTCATTTAACGAAAAGAGCAAACCCGACAGTTACCGCCTTGGAACGGTCAGTCGGCAATATGGACCTTCTTGGGTGCTTAAACCGGTTTTACAGAGCTCTAACCTCGCACTTCCTGACGAGTTTCTCAAATACAAGCAATGATAAAAAAACACGATCTATTTGAATACAAAATATCCAAGCGCTGATATTTTCTATAAATTATGACGAAAGTTGTGGCGTCAATGAAAAATAAATGTCCACATAGTGTTTAAAAATATAGTATTATGTCGATTTAAAAAACTACACAAAAATGGTTGACTATAATTAAAATTAACTTTCTGAATCATGAACAAACATGACCAGAGACGAATAAATGGTTGTAGCATCCTGTTCATGTGAAGATGGAATTGAAGAACCAAAGTCCAATGTCCATCAAAGGAAATACACGTAACAATCCTTATAGGATGAATTAAATGACAACATAGATTACATGCACGGGGAGATTTTCTACGACCGCCACACTGCACAATTAACATTGTTGTGATCATGAATAAGAATATATGACAAAGTCCTATGAGCATTGCAACATATACCAAACTTCGAAAAGGCACAGAACAAAGGTATTTCACATGCAAGCCAAGCGAAAAGTAAAAACAAATTTGTGATGAGTCATTTAACGAAAAGAGCAAACCCGACAGTTACCGCCTTGGAACGGTCAGTCGGCAATATGGACCGACTGGGGTGCTTAAATGTTGCGTTAAGGAAGAAGGTCATACTGAAAGGTCATAGGTAAAGGATACGTGCTTTTGAGGTTATCTTGCCTGCTACTTAACCATGGGGCAAACAATTTAATTCATTGCCATAGTGAGATGGTGAGTCAAGAATACCTTGTTAGCACAAGGTCACGTTCACACATTGAGGTAAAATGATGAAAAACATCTTATGGGATATATAATGGGTAAGGTTCTTTTTTACATAATTGGCACAATTGTTTTCCCTCATGGGACCTTGTGCAGCGCGCAAATAGCCGCAATAATACAATGCTGGCAGAAATGTCAATGTCATACATAGAGGTCAAAGTTAAAACAACACTTAAACACGCAGTCGAACCGTTTACTGACTGATCGTGCAAAGGTAGTATCTGCTGGCTTTTCTATGTATTTTGTCATGTCTAGTCTTAAGCTTTTGTCAGTTTTCCATTATAATTGAATGGTTACACCTTTATCATCTACTAGGTCAGTTTGGGTTTGTGTCTCTTGCCATGTGCAGCGTCCGGAGTTATGAGAAAGTTTAATTTTGGAAGCCCCAAGGATTGACCCTACATCACCTTGACTACTCGCGGCAATCCATGCCTGTTGTATATACAGAAACAAATATCTATGTCAAAGAAAACTATACGTGTTAATTGTATACCGGCATGCTTTAAATGTTAACAATGGTAGTGTAATCTATATGTATATGTGATGGATTGGAGACCCCTGTTAAAGTCAAGAGTATCTGTCCCGCTATACGCTTATAGAAGCATGGGACCAGCTCCTTTGTTTTGTTGATAGACAATCCTTTCCTCTTTAATGTGCTTTAATAATTAAATAAATGATAACAATTCGTCATAGATCTAGTATATTTACATCCATGAAACTCAAAACGTTTACAAAACATCTTATTTTATTTACTTTTTTTACAAACATATATGTTTTTATTACTTTTGACGTGTAATACATATTCATCGATCAAATTTAAGATCTGAATTAAAATAGGTTTCTTAACTTTTTTTTCTGTATCATTTGTAGTAAGAAGCTTGCTGAACAATTAATATGAAAATGCAATAGCTCACTTCCGATGAAAATAATACTGTATCTAATTAATATTCAGAATTAGTATGTTTTACGCAAATGTAATCTCTTCATTAACGGGACATGTAACGTAACAAGTCATTCAGAAAGGTGTATATGTATTGATGAGTGAGACTATAACGATGGTGACTAGTAATGCAAACAAACTAAATCCGTTTTATGGCGAGAAAACATCAGTTCGCCCACATTAAGTTGGACGGCATTCTAAATCTGTACAAGCAATCTCTTGCTATTGTTTGGACGATTTGGATAACTGTACCGGTCACTGTTGAACAGAAGTCCGACGGCGTCCTTTGATGCTTCGCATCAATGCTTCCTTGTTTAAATATGTCGTAACTCTCACTGGATCTATTCCGGTTTTCGCATATGAATTGCAAATTAAATTTCTATTTTAAGATTAATAGAAACTGAAGTGGGAAGCACTTTAAAAAAAGAATATGTTACATGTACAAGTGACATAGGAGCGAAGAACTGACTGAACTATGCAAACGATGAGTGGATCAATTAATCCGTGTATATAAACTGATTAATATATCACATACGTGGCAGATTTATTACGAAACAATACCAAGGAGACATGGCATATCTATAGCAAGAAACAGCGCTTCTTGGTAGGAGACACTTTAAAACAGTTTAACGTCATAATTTTACATTAATTGAACTAGAGAATAATAATTCCGCTGGAATAAATTATGCTCTCTGATTAAACTACATAAAGAAATATCCAGCAACTGTACTGGTGTTTATGGTGTGGATGCAATTTGTTCGTGATGACAACATTGTGATCTGTGCAGTGTGGCTATCGTAAAAATCGCCTAGAGCATGTTACCTATGTTGCCTTTCAATTCATCCTATCAGAATTGATACTTGTATTTTCCTTTGACGTTCATTGTTCTTTTAATTCCATGTTCCACTGAATAGGATGTTGCAAGCCTTTACTCCTTTTCTCTGAGTATTTGTTATTGATTTAAATATATAATTTCTTTTAAATCAAGAATTGTGATTGGTTCTAACAAAAATAATACATCTCCCCTCACCCAGTTCAATGTGGACAATATTTTAAATAAATCACTACTTTCTTTTTAATGACGCCATAACATAGCTCTATAAGTTCATAACCAATTGTTACTAACAAGATCGGAATTCTTTCTACTGCTTGCAATCGCGAAACCACTCAGTGTAAGGTAGGAGCTCTGTAAAACCAGGTTTAAGCATCCTGGTCGGTCCTTTTGCCGACTGCCCGTTAGGTCACTGTTATCTCGTCTCACTGTTTTTCTCACTTATAGACTTACTTGTATGTGCCTTTGTCAATAGTTAGTTCAAATTTTAACATAATTTGTGGTATCCTCATAGCACCTTTGTTATATTTTTTTATTGAATGAACAAAAATAAATCTGTGTACCTTCACAGACAGAATGAAAAGGATCAGGAAAATCACAACAAACACAATCAGGCAGATGTCTTTTTGAAGTATTATGAGAATATCGTAATCAAACATATACAACTGGCACTTTTGTCTAAATAACATCAATTTTTTTTATCATAGTACGCCATTACTTACAGGTACTATCTTTTACACGTCTTTGAGACCCCAAGGTACTGCGAGATTAGAGCTCCTCAATTGGCGGTTTAAGCACCTAAGTCTTAACTTGGCCGACTGACCGTTCCAATGCGGGTTACTGATGATATTTTTCTAATTCGTGTAATATCTCGTCTCAGTGTTTTGATCACTTTTCATTTCACTTGCTTGTGTTTGCATTGGCCTAGTACTGTTTCAAGTTGATTTTTGTTGTCTGCTTGTGTTGTGGTTATCTTTTCGAGAAGATGACTATAGCAGTATAAGTAATTTACGTATTAAATAAAGAACAATTCTCTTCTGTTATAATTAAAGTATATGTATATTATGTATAAGACATTCTAGCATTTTGTCGTACCTTATTAACATTAACACTACTCACCTTAATTGAATGCAAAATGGATTTTTTTTTCAAATGACGTCACAACATTCTTCATATCTATCTTATGACGTAATAACAATGTTCTTAGTATACGTAAACTGTCTGTCTTTGTGACCCTCCCCGATAAGTAATGCAATGTTAAATATCCATTAACAAGTAAGAATACCCAATAAGGTCCTTTTGACGACTGGACTTTGCAAGGCGGTAATTTTTAGTTATTACCCCTTGTTTATGTCCTGTCTAAGTTTGTGACACATTAAATTAACTTGTATGTTGCCGTGTCAGTGATTGCGGAATGTTACTAGATGTGTGGGAGATCAAGCGGCCAAAGAGTGACAACTAGTTTATATCCTAATGTCATCTTGTCTCATTTTTTTATCTATGAATTAAAAAAGCACGCAACTATTTTGATTACACTTGTTATTCTTTTACTGTCGACTAAAACATGTCAGAATCATACCATTGGTCATTTTGAATTGTATATGTAAACCAAGGCTAAGTGGCGGAGTCACTAGTAGAGCAGACAGGCCATATAAAAGGTCCCGTGTTAGAATCCAACACAGACTAAGCATATGTAATTTTGTCGTATTAGTTAGTATCATTTATATACTGCAAACCATTATGGGTTAATAAAAATGACTGAAAAACAACAATAGATTCAGATCTATCTTACACTAATGCCATTACTACATCAAATTATTGCATACTTCTTTTTAACTATCAAAGTAGATTGAATTGGCATAATTGAAGCTGCTTTCCAGACGTAAGCAAATAGTAAAACATGAATGCAACGACCTATGATAAATTAGTTTTGTATAAACCTAAAGATTTTGTAAAACAATTTAGGTAGTGTTTTATGACAATTTATCTTCTAAACAACACATACCATGCAGTTTCAAGATCCATTGGAATTTTTTATATGCAGGTATGAAAGTTATAATGGCTGCTGTAGTTTGTAATTCCTTTGACATCCACTGGATGATTTAGACCACAACTGTTGAAATCTCGGCGGATTGCATTGCGAGCAGCATCTCTCAATGAAATAAAATTCGTCGCACCACAAGACTGTTGACTCCTCAATCGTAAATCAATCATAAAAAAACGTTTATTGGTCGCATCCATTCGCTTATGGGCATAACGCGCCTTCAGTGTACAGTCAATATTTGGGTTGTGTTGGCGGTTGATTTATATGTCGTTTGGTTGATATGTTCAACCATTAATCACATAAGCTAATTTAATATTTCCAAGCCAGAAAAGCACAAACACGTCCCCTGGCTATCTATTTTATTAACAGAATGATGCACAACTTGAATTGTTTGATCGGATTTATAATTCTTTTATTTTCATACACCACTTGTCCACTTAAGAAGAAACTTCGTAATTCGTAGACACTTCCTTATATTATCGAGAATAAGATAAGCGAAATGACCTGATTCTGTTGAGATTATCGTAATTAGTTTTGATTTATGCGTTAATGGCGAAGCGATTAGCCACTAGCATGTTTTTCACAAAACAAAGAAAACAAACATGTTTCTTATTATTTATCCTGGTCTCAATTGGGCAGCAAAACAGTCACTTAATGTTTCTTTAAGATTTAATCCGTGCCTTAAACATTTTGTGCTTGTACATGAAAATTAAAGAAAATCAGAGAGCATTTTATAGTGGATAAAATAAATAAGATAGCTATACTAATAATGTCAGTAAGCTTTACCTTTTTCTCTTGGTACCGTATTGCCATCTTTAAGCGCGCCAGTGGGTCCCTCTTGCCGTTCTCAGTACTATAGCCGCTTCCCTCACTAAGTACCGCCTCAACCTCCTGCGTCCCACGACACAGATCCATCAACTCACACGCAAAATTCATACACTTCTCTACCAGACTCAGGTACTCGCTCTATGAAAAGGTATTCAAGAAATTTTTAGAATATATTCAGGTTGTCATTATTATATAAAGATTCGTACAAAGATTCATGCCATACTGACATTGGAAATAGCCTTCCTTAGAGTTTCCTTCACAAGATAACCCCATACTGTCTGATCAAAGCTGGACTACTTAATTTTGGTACTTCACAAAGATGTAATGGAGACAGGTTGTTAAGACAATTAGCCTTAGGCTGTGTCAACACACCCCAACTCCACTACCGTTTTCCCTCCACTGTGAAGCCAGATGATCTCTATTAATGACTGAACTTTACACTAAACCCGACTCTTCTAGTATAAGTCCGGAACGGTTTACGAAATTTACGTTATTAGCTTAAGATGCAAAACTTCATACATAGTGTCAGCACTTGTTAGTGTACTGCTTAAGCTTAATTACGGAAGCTTTTTATCTTCCATTTGTAGACGCATACAAGAGCTGAACAAACATTTGAAGTTCGTTCATGAATTTTGATAGTTTAAATTATTTTTTAAATCTATTCGCCATTGAAGTAAAATGTATTTTTTTCTTTACAAAGTTTAATTTCACCCACCTTTCTACCAGACTTTGCTATTTGCGCTTGTGGTAAAATGTTTTAGCTTTTTTTCAAGTTTAGCTTCACACTCCTCTCTACTAGGCTCAGTTAATGTAGAGATTTACAGGAGAAGTTCATAAATTTGTTTAAGAATTATAGATAGATTTCACCATTCCATCTTGTGCGCGATGAAATATCTGTACAAGATTTTCGTCAGCTTTGTTTGGTTAACCACAAGAAGATGTGACAGATTTAAAAAAAAAACGCACCTTCTTAGAAATTACAAGCAACTTGTGCATATAACCACATATTTTAGTGCAAAATGGGTGTTTGTAGAAGTATGAAAGGAATTCATATGAACCCAATGCAAACAAATGCGTACTTTATGAAGATGAAAGAAACCATAATCTTGCCTTTGTGTCTGAATTAGTTTGACCTCTACAACTCGATCGTTGTAGACATACTTGGAAGTAAGCTTATGAGTGAGATTAAGAGGTAATCGATAATCAAAGGCGCATTTCTGTGAGAAACATGTTTATATAACCGATAAACTGGCTTATTTAAATGTTTCTCAAGTCTTTATGAGAACTCAAATGGTGGTTCATTGACTTCTAATTAACAATTTACTTGAAAACATGGGGATCAAACGGTTTTCCGCTCAAAGAAAATCCTTCTTGCACTGAACTTTTATAGAAAAAATAGTTCAAACATTTATGCAAAGATTGAATGGCGCAATACAGAATATAATGTTCTGTAAATATTTATGATTTTATGAAAGGTCACAGGTTTAAAGATGTTTAATGTGTCATTAAGCTTCAATTAATAAATTGTATGCATATTACTACCAGAAAGCAATGATAATGTGAAGATCAAAGTGTACACCTACCCTGTTGTTTTATTCGTGAGGAAAGGTTTACGCCTTTGATAAATGAGTATGAACTATTTATGTGTTGCTAAACAATAAAGGTCATGCGTGTGAATAGGACACGTTCAAGTAGGAATAATAATAACTAAATATCAATTAAGACATTATGGTTAATCCTAAGACTGGCGACAATGTCAAGTGTATTCTATTTAGCTACACCGATCAAATTATATTCTTAGCTTAGTATGTCTTGTAATTAAAAGGGAACCCAGTAACCACTAACCTTGAACTCCTTTTCAATCTCAGCGAGTTTCATCATTTCCTGTCGGAGTTCAAACGTCGTCATGATTGGATCTGGGCTGGACAATGCCATGTATGCCGGACTAGCCAAAGCCCGGTAGGCATTGAGTCTGGATCTTGACCTCTTCAAGGAGTCATAGTTCTGCTTTGTAACACAGTCGTTGCACGTGCATGATATTGGATGGGGCTTCTCAATTCTATGATTTCTAGACAAAAACAACTGAATAATTTCGTGATTGTTATAATGCGCCGCTAGAATCAGAGGCGTTATGTCAGGCGAGAACTGGCTTTTTTCCTCTGTTCGGAAGAACGCCTCTCCAACTCCGAGCTTTTTCAGTTTGTCTTCACCCTCCATGAAGTTTGGATGTTCTGTGATATTCTTAACTATCTTTGTTGCACCTTTGCTGATAGCGTGGAGCAAAGATTCCTCGATGCAGTTGAAGCTAAGGTTGTCCAGCAACACCTCAACAACGTCAAGTTTCTCGCTGTCGATTGCCAGATGGAGGGCACTGCGGCCCATATAGTCCAGACAATTGACATTTAATGTGGCCTCGGTAGCATCTTCCAGAGACTGTCGAACCACGCCTAGATCGCCAAGGTATGCCGCATTTAAATATACCCTCTCTTCGTCTGTAAGCTAAAGGAGATGGCAGAATATGCAAATATGCAAAAAAATGATATAAAAATAAAATAAAACTACAGTGGATTCTAATTTCACGTATGTGAATCAAACAACGGACATATAACTTAAAGTAATAAGAAAATGTGACAAGCTCCTATGAGTACAAAATTGTGACGAGACATCCAACACTCAACAGTTAATGCATTGGAAGCCAAGTTCCAAGACCATAAGTGGTAGCTTTATGTCAACCTTTTTTTTAGGAACCAAAGCTTTACGTATGAATTTCAAAAGCGGATTTTAAAACGCAATTGAAGGTTAACTAAAGGTAAAACAGAGAATGCACAATTTGTGATTGCCACTGTGTAAAAACAAAACAGATAACTTTTTGAAATTTGATAGTATTTCTATTAATGACGTCAGTGTAGCTAGCTATGTTGCTGCGGCAAAACTGTAAATAGTTTATTTTTGTTCGTTGGGGGCTATGGTTGGGGGAGGTGAAGAGGAGAATCAAGCAACAATATGTCGTGAGATCGTGGTAGTAAGGACAGTAGAGCTACAAGCTAGTCAAGTGTTTAGTTAATAAAAACACCTACACATTTTGCAGTATGGTATATCATTGTCAGATTATAATATTAATTGTATTAATAACTAATAATTGACAGAAAATCAATCATAAAAATTATTAACAAGGTCAACTTATATCTAATAACAACCCTCGTATCCTTATCTGAAATGGGCTCAAAGAATAAAAGAATAGTTTATAGTGTAAGTAACACGAAAACATTTATTTATGAATTGTTGATGATAAGTAAAGTAAAGTTAGAACCAACGGAATAGCATAATAAATAATTTGTTGAACTGTTGTTATGTCGCTTCGTAACTTATCTATGGAAAGTACTCTACTACACACGGATCAATGACTCAACTTTGATTTTCTATTCCAAAATAGATCGGTTCGTGCTTAGCAGTCTACCAGTTGGCATACACCTACCTGTACGTCCTCGAAGTTCGTGAACAAAGACCCTTGGGACGGAACCGTGGCGGATCGCTTGTGGTCTGTAGTCGTGCCATAGTCGCTCCCACCACCTCTGAAATCACAAAGAATGACAGGTATAATAAACAAGTCATAGCCAAGTTTTAACTGTGTCGCGAAATTAACGTGTTTAGACGTCATTTGTTCTATATAAACCCTGTCTGTTTGTTGGCGACACGTTGGTGGTGCGACCTCTATACTATGGAATACTTAAATAACGCGAAATATGAGATTTTGGTCATTTTCTTTACATACTGATTCATTTTAAACTTCTATACCTAAATATAAGCAGATTCTCTGTAAGGACATAGACAATTAACATTATTTCTCTTAAACATGTCCGAATATTATTAACTGCTTTCATTTTTTATTTTGTTTGTTTTATTTTTAAACCATTCTATGGTATCAGAAATATACATTGTAGAGATTTATAGTTTCTAAAACTTGAGAATAAAAAACATATTTTTTAAAATAAATATTGTTTTTATTTGTTTCATATTCTGAATTTCAAACATATTCAGATTAATCACTGTTGCGTTTCTTTTGATGCTTCGCATCGGTGACTTTTCGTGAGTTTTACATTGTCATCTAATTTATTATAAGACAAACACGTGTAAAACAAGGTTTGTTTTGGTGTGTTTTTGTTACACAATTATGGTTGTACTGGTGTCCTCCAGCTGGTTGTTTGTGGAGGAAGACCCCAGATATGTCTGGGTTGAATCACTGGCGCACTGCAGGTCCGTTTGTCTACTAGATATTGCATAGATAACGTTGAAAAACGTTCCTGAATCGCTTGTTGAGATAGAAATTCCCAATATCACAATTCACGTTACGCTTTCAGTCATGTCTTTAAATCAGAAAGGAAAACTTGGAACGTTATCCCCCCACCTTTAACACTGTTGTATTCTGCTTAAATGTTTATACTCTCATATGTTTACAAACGTTTATCAGGTTATGTTTTATTTGACACGTGCTTCACGGATTCACTGTTTAACACGTCGGATTTCATATGTTCAGTTTCCGGCGTACAATAAATTGTGAATAAACGTCTTACAGTTATCATGGGGGTAGATACACCTGCGTATTCATTCGATTAAAAAGCGCGTGCAAGTGAAAGATGTTTTCAGTGTTTAATTGCCCGTCTGATGGTCTGTTTGAGCTCCGTGTGATCGGAGTGCCAAGAATCGTAACCCACTCCGTTAAACCAAAGATAAGGAGAGACTACCACTTTGTGAGGTATTGAGATAATTTGCAATTTGTTATCACTTAGAGACATTTATTACCTCTAAAGCAAAACTAGATAGGCAATCCCATTAAACAATACCGCCTACCCAATTTGCCCTAACAAGCAAATTAAACTGTAAGTGTTTATATTCAATAGCTCTGTATCACATTCCTGACATTATACACAGTAATGTTTCATTGTAAACATAAAACATCAACTATTTACTCGCAGCCTGGTACTCACAAGTAGATCAGGCTAAGACAAACAGTAAATACATACAGTTTAGTTAGCTCCCGCTGCGAGCTGTGTGATCAGCTAGCTCCCGCTAAGAGCTGTGTGAAAAGTTAGTTCCCGCTGCGAGCTGTGTGATCAGCTAGCTCCCGCTGCGAGCTGTGTGAAAAGCTAGCTCCCACTGCGAGCTGTGTGAAAAGCTAGCTCCCGCTGAGAGCTGTGTGAAAAGTTAGCTCCCGCTGCGAGCTGTGTGATCAGCTAGCTCCCGCTGAGAGCTGTGTGAAAAGTTAGCTCCCGCTGCGAGCTGTGTGATCAGCTAGCTCCCGCTGAGAGCTGTGTGAAAAGTTAGCTCCCGCTGCGAGCTGTGTGATCAGCTAGCTCCCGCTGAGAGCTGTGTGAAAAGCTAGCTCCCGTTGTGAGCTGTGTGAAAAGCTAGCTCCCGCTGCGAGCTTAGTGATCAGCTAGCTCCCGCTGAGACGCTAGGAGCTGTGTGAAAAGCTAGCTCCCGCTGCGAGCTGTGTGATCATGATCTACACTTTTAACCTACACATGAAGCAGTGAACTTAAGATAAAAAATATTAACAAATGCAGCATAATAGGGTAAATTATATCATGATAAGCAACTTAACAAAACATAGAGTAAGAGAGATAGAGAGAGAGAGAGAGAAAGAGAGAGAGAGAGAGAGAGGAGAGAGAGAGAAGAGAGAAGAGAGAGAGAGCTACATCTAGCTGAAATTTCCGCTCTGCGCAGAAAATTGCACAGTTTGGTTTGCTTTTTGTTACATCGTTCTGATGCAATGGTCATTTATTCTACGTACACTATTATTGGTGATTGGGGAGGGTGTCCGTGGACAAATGTTTGGGTAAAACAACCGATGCGCTGCAGATCAGCAGAAGACCATTCCACATTAAATCTTTAACCCGAACTGAATTACGAACCCACAGTGCGATGGGTTAATGAGTTTCCTGTCGTTAACTCCAACCGTCCAGCCACAAAATGCATATACATATAGAAGCGTACATTTGCAGGACGAATAGTTACTCAAAATAATGTAATTAGAAGCACCTGCTGGGATATCGTTATGCTGGAAACCAAGTTGATTGAACAAAAAGTAAAATTCGACAGTATCAATAAATATTTTAAGATCCAACATGTAAAGAAGAAATACATAAAAAATCAACTTTTACTGAGATTTAAAAAAAGGTATTAAATATTTCTTTATGATAATTTAGTTATGTAAAGTTAATTCGGATCACTTTGGTATTTACACGTGTTTATACTATAACAGCAACACCAACAAATATTTTTTTCTAAGTTTTAGATATATATTTTACACAATGTTTACAATTTTTACAATGTTTACAATTTTTAGTATGCTATTGTCAAATTTTTGATTGTGTGTGTATTATCGTATCGCATTATGGCTTTTCAATTAAGGAAGTACTTATAATCTTTCTTGTGCTATTACATTCACAATATGACCTTTTCAAAAAGCGAAGCGTACACGTTTAATCCTACCGTTTATTATTGAACCTTAACCTCTACACTGCGAACAAGTTTAACGTCTCAACATTCCAAAATGACAGGCTATCATCAGGAAATATATCAACAATTACTGAATTTACAAACAATTAAATACCGATTTCTTAAGTTACAGATATCAATTGTCAGAACAAAAGTTTCTTCTCGATACGTTTTCAAATAATTACATGATAAACTGTTACAGACACTTTCTTTCATTCTGTGTTATCGTCACCTCTAAAGAAGAACAAGGGGTTATATTGTAACTAAATAACTTTGTTAGCGTGTCAGTCTACGCATGAATTGTTTGAAAGCTAAACGTCTTGACAGTTACAGCTGGAAAGAGTCTTAAAGTTAAACATATGCACATTTTACAAGTGGCACAAAACATATGAGAGTTTTGTTTAACACAGAATAATAGGTCTTAAACGAAAAACAAACTCTTGTCCCGTTTTCTTCAAGTCATCGTTCAGACAAAACTAAGATTGATGTCGTATCGTTTTTATGAATGCTTTGGCCTCGTTACTAAACACGCCTGTCATTGAAGATATTAAGTTTTTTTTTCCTTTTGAGCACTGAAGCCTCGACAATACTGTTACAAAATAATAAATCAAAGCTCCCAGAAGCGCTGCTGGGCGGTGTAAGTTTCACCCTGTAACCGATTACAGGTGTGCAAACAATGGTCAAAATTATTCTGTAGTAAATCAATGGCACAACGCATTGTAAATTGGAAAGTAGGCAAGTCTTCAGCTGCAAATAAACAACCTTTCTAAAATATAGATTTTAGATTGGGACAAAAGTCACATCAGAGCTACTAACATCTGATTATAGCAACCATCTTATTAAACATTCAATACTTTCTATATAATTTTGCATTTTAACTTTAATTAGGTCTGAAATCTTGAAATCCCGAGTGCGCCATTCCTCTCCGAACCCGTGAGGTAGCTTTAAACTGAGACGCTGAGATGACACGAATTGCCATTCGAACCATCTTCGACCCTTTCCGTACATGTAACACATAAAGGGTTATCAATTAAAAACGATTCACCGTTTTCTTGACAAATAAAAATAAAAGAAAATAACATAAAAACAAATAAAAACCAATTAAGAAACCCGATCAGGAGATTAATAAAGAATGGCCTTAAAATGACCTTTAATTTGACATTGCCGTTAATTACATAATAATATGGAAGTTTAGACACGACAATGCGGTGGGCGGCTGGTAAGACCGAAACGCGTGCGGACAGTGAGGCTGCTAGATTCCGGCATAAACAATGAAAATATTTGAAAACGATGTACAGTCCGGATGAAAATAAGTCCACAACACCGTTGGTTGTTTTACTTTGGAAAGGATTTGGAAAGGATTGTCTCGTTCTTGATCGATATGCCAGTAGTAAGCACTCCTGAAACCAGGTGACGATGAAATTTATGAGAAATTTTAGGAATACACAAACACATACAGATCTGTTGATTACTTGCTACTAGCACTCTTTTTATACTATTCAAATAATTTTGATTACACAACATCAATCAACTTCAGTGAATCAATCGAGCTCTTAGTGCAGTCTGCAGCCTGCAAAAATGTTCTATAATTGGCCATGAAATGAGCGCGACTTTCTGCGTTGGTTCCAGTCCCGGTCGGGACAAGAACTTCCACGAGTGAAGATCTTCCAGCCGACCTGCGGTGCGCCGGTGCTTCTACTCAGACATAATTCTGGGGTTTTCCTCAGCCAATAATTGGCTGAACGTAGCCAACAAAACGGTACTTTTGTCAGTGCACTGTTTGTAACATTAACATTTGACAAAGATCGCACTTAATTCTTTATATGTTATAAATAGAGTGTTGATTATTTATTTCACACTATATTTATTTTCAAATGGTATTTTATTCACAATGCTTATATTGTAAGGCTGTTTCTTTTACAAAAATCACAATTTACTTGTGCGTACAATGAGAAAATGAGGCAAAAACATCAAGAATAAAAATATAACTGTTTATCGTATTTAATTGAAAATCTTAATTTAAGCATAGAAGAGGTCACAACTTGACTTAAACGGAGTTTTCTCGTGTTTTTTTTTTCAGAATAAAAATAGCCAAACAATGTAACATCAAGTCATGACATCGTTGCATATTCTTAGAAATATTCAAGCCACGAGTCAACAAATTCCTTTCTGTATAGCCATACCTGTGTGGTTGAAATGCATTACTGTCTACAAACAGTCAATCATGGAACTGTAAATGGCGGACACCTGTGTTTGATAATGGTAAAAAAAGATGGAGTAGCCAAAGATAGCTTAAACATTAGTGCTCGTGAGTTTAGTTTCCCAATTTCCAGATAACATCATCTTTTGAATGACATAATGTTCACATATAAATATGAACAAAGAGGTATTATTTAATCAATTATTCACTGAACATGTGTTTTGCGTGCATAAATGTGCAAATGTGCAAATGTGCATAGTATCTTATGTTTGACTAGAACCTTCCAAAGCCAGTAAGATAAAATTCAATTTAAATGTTATTTTTCTAACTTGGAAATTTTATAAAAATATTTTGCAGAATGAAACTAATTGTCTTACGGCCAATTACCGTGACATTGATTTATAAACATTAATGATCACAAGTATTATTTCATGGAATGGTATACCTTGTTTGGACTGACTGAAGCATATTATATACAAATCAAAAGACATTTAGCTTTGCATGTTATTATCTGATGGTGTTAATCACTAAAAAGTCACCACAAGCGGCTTTAACTTTTTGTACTGGCGGAAAAATCTACATTGCACTATAAAGGATTTTGCCCTGATATGTGTATAACTTGTTGTACTAATCCTGAAAGGAAATGTCTTTACAAGACACAAATATTGGATAAAAAGTATGACAAGATCATAAGAGTATCGCAACATTTATAAATTCAAAAAAAAAAAAAAAGAAAGGGACAAAGGTATGAACATTCCACTGAAAGGTTAAAAATACAACAAACAGTGACATTATAAAAAACAGGGCAAACTCCATCAGTTACACTTCGTGCGGGGTTTCCCTAATGGAAGCAGTGAAAAGAATACAGCTCTTTATAAGATACTGTTTATGTGATGATGTATTCTAATAGCATTTATTATCCATGGTGTATGTTTATTGCAAATTTACACTATTCGTAAAACTTGGCAGTTCAAGTTTTTACCGATATACTAGGTATAACATATGGCTAATGCTGTTTTACGTTTGCACGGTGCCCATTTTATGACATCAAAATAATTAAATGCTTATTGCTTAAAGTACGGTAAAAGGGAAAAGGTTGTTCAGCGCTAGTTCACATTTTTGTATATGCTATGATCCACGTAGGACCTTGTCGTATATTGTCTATGCAATATATTCAAGTCTGAACAAACGAAGCATAAATCTTTAACGTCATGACTGTTGTGAGTGTCCAATGTTTCTTAGTTACTTCGTAATGTTTAACTAATAAGTATGACATATTCGGTAACCTGTCAGATCATGAAAATTCTTTCCCCATTGTAACTTTCAGAAAATTCGAAGAATTGTAATCAGAAGATGGCATTTATGGCTACTTCGTATATCTTTTCGAGATATCCAATTAAATTGTTCCTCCTACTAAATTGCCCTGAGAAACTATGTAACAGCAGGTGCTTATATTTAATAGTTTTATAACGAATTCTTGACATAATTTGATGGAAATTATCAACAGCTGCTTCCTGTGTAAGCCAAGGAAAACAAAAAATGTACACATTTACCAGACTTTTTGTTAACGATTTAAGTACTTTTGACACGTTTGTCTATGGTTGTTGCAAAATGCCTCGAATCGATATCCCATTTTGCCGAAACGATAAGTTGGTTTGTAAAGTAAGATAGTGTCGTGATATTATATACTTTATAAAAATTAAAATGTTTATACGTGAGAACATCAACAAAACATTTTTAAAATAATTGCATTTGGTTTGTTAAATTCATTAATGAACTAAGAAACACTTGAGTTACATGTTAACACCTTTAGAAGGCAAATTTAGCTAACTATGTCCCCGTTCAGATTAAAATATTAATATGAAAGGAATATCAAAACAAAGCCAGGATTGTTTTCTCAACTAAATTGCTACAAATTCACTGACCATAGAACTTGACTGAACTATTTAAACTAAAAGCTTTTAAACAGTGTCTGCTTTAAATCATATAGACAAGCACCAAGAATACGATCGTACGGGTGCAATAGAAAAAAATTACATTTTTTGCAAGCAATTATAAAATAATGCTTACACTTTGAGAACATGTTTTTTGCATTCTTGCTCATTAAAAATACATAACAACATGGTGAAAACTAGGACGCAGACCATGTGGTTGTAATACATGTTTTATTGTATCCATCATTAAATAATTATTGCCATAAACTATTCAAGGTCATCCCATTTGATAAAATGAAACGAAAGCATAAAATGTCAGCCTTATAGATTTGAAACAGCAATATAACTGTAAATTAAATTATACTGCATTTCTATGCAAACTATTTATATAAAATGCCGAATCCCAAAAGTAAATTGACTTAAAAATCAATTTACTGTATGCATAACATTCATTTGGTAAGTCCAACGAAACTCCGTAGTCTTACTTAAGCAATACTTTTGTTTGAACTTAGTAGGAACAAATAACAAAAGACCTCATTTTTATTTTACTTTTTTAGGTATTCGGCCATGACTTGATCCACAAAGAAAACATTTTATCAGGATTGTTGTTGCAATCTTATTAGGTAGCATACCTATTCCATATTCTATTACAATGCCAGTAAACATTTCTTGATAACTATACCAGTTTAAGGGGAAATGAAAAAAAAAATACAAGGAAAAATTAAAGACACTACCACCAGCCAATGGCACAATAGTCATAACACAAAATAAAAAAAAGTTTGATGAATGTCCTAACGTGCCTGCCTGACAATAAATTAACTTTACTGATGGTTGTAACCTTTTCAAAGAATAAACCATTTAGCTTGATCGAGATGCCAAACATTTCAAGGTTTCAGATGATAAATTTTATAAGACATCGGAGGGAAGCACACAATGTATACAGATGTAACGATTACATGTTTTACTAGCAATATCTTTTCATAATTTGTACAGATAAGTTTGATCTATTATCATCAGTCTATTACGTAGCATTAATATAACCTCATTGTTGGAAATGGGACTGCAGAAATAATGGAAGAAAACGCGATGAAGGAACAGCCACAAATCTATCATACTACAATCATCAATACGCATTTGTTTATACTTACATTATTGAAATGTGATTCAGAGTGTAATACAGTATGTTTTCACATAAGTATTTTTTATTATTATTAAGTTTTTATTATTTTTCATCATTTTAACTACGTATAGTACATATACTTTCTTCCTGGTTGAAAATAACCTTAACTTTGAGACAATGAATTTATAAACATAAACAATTAGAATGTTTAACTAATGTCTTCTAAGAGAAAACAATAAAAGGAACATAGAAAACAAATCACACACATAAAACAACCAGAATCCTAAAGTGTTCTTGCAGACATTAATCTGATTGTTTCTCTAGATAATACAATCCACATAAACACATGAAGCAACAATAACTTCCTGTGGGTTCTGTTGAATTTGCGAAAATGTTCTGATTTATGATATAAGAAAAATAAAAATAACATAAATAAATACATATAACATTGAAAGTCATGTTAGTCTAAAACTATAAAAAAAAATTTCTCGACAATTGGCATTGTACAAGTATATTGTATATTGTTTGATAAAATGATAAAAAGATACAGGGGCAGACTTATGTTTATGAAACAGTGTTAAGTAGTTTTTCTCCGTTACTTCCAACGTGATATGAACCATAGTAATTGTGATGTATGTTTAACTGGAAATTTATCATCTAATTTGGCAGAGCCAACTCTTATGAATAAATAACGTTTATCATATGGCTTAAGCTTATGTTCAAATTTATAACATCAAATATAAAGATTCTAATAAGGTTAGTAAGAGGGTTGATACTCACTGTTTAACTCTTAACCTGCCAAGCACAAATTACTTAAGGTCATGAAAAATGATGTAGATCTATTACTAAGCTCAGAACGAAGTTTTTTTCATCAGGATCTGAACTATTTGCTTTACAATTCCTACACGCGATACCACTTTTTCTTGCTATTGGTAAATGTATCTATTTATATTAAAATATCTAACAAAAAGGCGAAGCAATTTAAGCGTAACTTGCCAGGTAACAGTTCTAAGCTACCTGATTATATATAACCAATAATCAGGACACTTTCGGTAATCCATCAGATAACGAGTCATTTTTTACTTTGTAATTTTAGAAAATTCCACCGGTTGTAATCTGAAGAAGGTATTTATGACTGCTTCGTATATCTTTAGAGATATCCAATTATAGTGTCCCTTCTACCGAGTTGCTCTTAGAAGCTATTAAACAGCAGGTGTTTATATCTGATATTTTTATAACGTAGTATTGACCTGATCTGGTGTAAATTATAAACAGCTGTATCCTGTATATGCCAAAAAGACACAACTATAAACGTCTCGGCCCGGTACATGGCTTAACCGTTTTGAAGATTTTAATATCTTTAATTTTAAAAAAAATCCTTGTTCATGTTTTTTTGCGAAATGATTATAATTAGTATTTTATTTTGTAAACTTCTATGCTTTGAAAGTAAAATGCGGATGTAATGCTATGGCGTAGATAATGAAAACTGCAAAAGCTGTCAGACTCTAAATAAACTTTGGTTGACTTTTGATCTGAACACTCTCAAATGACACATTCAGCGTGGGCCTCCATTAAAATACATGCTCTGTGCTTAATTGTAAGTCATGTACATTTCGGCTCACAATGGCACATTCATAATATTTGATTTAAAAGTAGTAAGAATACTAAAGGTTTGAGTTTGTTTAAACAATAATCAATACTTTTAAGACGCCTTGCCAAAACTACATGCATTTTATTCAAATGCGAAATGTCATTACTCAGTTTGCAAGATAAAAGAAATAAATGCTATTCTTGAATTCAATGCAATTATTACACAGGAAAAAGGTTTCATGTCGTAATTTTGAAGATCACGGCTTCTGCATTATAACTTATTTAATAGAACAAACATTTAAACTCAGAACCACGCATTTTACATGCAAAGCAATAGTGTTTTCGATATAATTTTGTGCTTTCTTTTAAAGTAACTGATATCAGATGAAAGTTCTACGAGCATTACTTTGATTGTAGTGTATTAAAATATTTATTGGTTGAATATAGCTGAATGAATGCACATTTTGATTAAATGATAGGAATCCATTAATATTCAGCCTTGTATATTTGAAACAACAACATTACATCACGTAACACTAAACCATCTTGATTTCTATGCGTAATAACGAAATAAAACGCAATTTAAACTCAACAAAGTGAAATGTCTAAACTGCATCTATATTAATAGTATTACCAGAAGCAGAAAGTAATTATGTACTTCTGCAAGTATGTACACGAACTCTGTATGTCTTTTTTAAGTTCTTTTCATAAAGATTGAAATTAATTCTTACATAAAACAGTAGGGAACCTTATCTTATGCACTCGCTTTGAAAGGAGAATACATTTGACGAAGTGTGTGAATGCTAAAATATTTTGTTTACCGTACTTATTCTGTCTGATGGCTTCCTATCTTATTCACATTTCACCTGCGCTCTCATTGCTAGTAACCTTTTCATTTTCACACAGTTCTATTTTTCTCTCATTGCTTTTAACTTGGTCATTTATATAACTGACAACGTTATTTACTAACACTATGACCATCAATTTAAGCAATCCGCTGTAAGTGATAAGTGATAAATAAACCAGTGGACAGGTATTGGCTACATACATGCACCTAGGCACGGACAGCTATGTCTATTGAGGGTTGAAAAAAATTAAACAGGAACGACTGACCAAATCCTTGTTAACAATGGCAATCCAAGCTCTTGTTGCATGTTTTGCTAAAGCGTCAAGAAGACCTGCTTTTTTTTTCATTTGAATACAAAAACTGAAAATAAATGTCAAAATGAATTCTAACATTATTAAATACATTTACGTAAGTTTGAAAAGGTCTTATGGTAAGAGATATTAAAATATATCGAGACAATTACAATGTTTGGAACGTCTGCCACATGAATACAATGTATTCCTTTAGCATATACTCTGTACTTCTTTATATTTATTGACATTTTATATTTTGGCTATTGTTGATTAAGTTTTGAAAGGTTTCTATCTTGGAGTTTTATCGCTTAGCTTAAATTGTATATTAAATTGATAATATACAAAAATGCACGGTTGTCAATATTCTAAATCTTTTATAGCAATATGAAGTAATTTTCTTTATCAATTGTAACTGTTTTTTTCTGTATTTAAACACAATGTGTTGGATACAAGAATATATTAAAAAACAACAAAAAGCAAGTGCAACTTGGGGGAAACAGTAAAATCATATTGGCTAGAAATTCAAACAAAAGCACAATATGTCCCAGTTTTACATACAATAAGTATTGGAACTGAAAATAGTCTCTCACATAACACAACAAACCTTTAACACTATGATATCAGTAGCATCAGTCCGATTTGATCGCTATGAAGTATGTATTACAAGTGTATACGTCTTACAATCCACAATCAAAGCGATGACAGTGCTGATAACCAGTGAAAGTGCCAGTACCTTCACGTGACAAGAAGATCGCTGCCAAACTGATATTGGTGGTATCCGGACTGACCTATATTTATCGATTTGACCATTTTATTTTCTCATTTAGTCTTACTGCAATACAAAAGTTGATTTATCATTTTTCTTTAATGCTCTCAATCCGAAAATATAAATATCAAAAAAAGACACATTGTTATCGGTGATGTTTCATTTCGAGATTAATGCGCTTAATTGATTTTCATTGTGCAAGGGATTAAATGAAACGACGACTTATCTTGTCCATGCTTCTTGAAATGGAGGAATGTGTCATTGTGGATACATGTCTTTTTACGAAATACAGATCGACATGCCATCTACTAATAAAATTAAGTTCTTACAACAAAATATCGTTCGTACATTCACTATCGCCGCAAAAGTTTTATTGACTATGCGCACCGGGCACTGCGTACATTTCCTGATTTCTTTCTGTTGCCAGATTATGAACTTTTAGACAATTTGTTATTTACGTTGTGTGCGAAAGTAACAGAGGGAGAAAGAGTATGAAGCCAATCAATGTCTTGACCACGGACCCTTGCCAAATGTTCTACATACTGCGCATACTGGGCCAGTTTGAAACAGTTTCCCCTATCACCTCACTTAAAATTAGTTATATAATAAACGTGACAATGTGTTAAAAAAGGTTAAAATCAATTTGTTGATAAAATGTTTTCCAGTGTGCCTATAATCCTACTACATGTGGCAATTGGTGTTCCGAGTGCACTCTGTGATTCATTGGAAACCCGGTAATAATTTGTAGACGAAATAGATACGATTGTGTGTATTCATACTGAATAAACATTTGCAGCAATATGCGTTTTACATATCCCAATATCGCCGAGGTATCTGTTGCTGTGTTATCGTCCCTCGGCGCCGCTTGTGACCGTAAAGGGTCAACAATCTTACAAGTTTTTTTTTTTATAATCACTCTAGTCGTGCAACCGACCATTCATACAATAATGTCGACATAATTGGGATGATTGTGTTATTGCAGAAAATTGTCATTTTTAGCTAAGCTGTCTAACCTCACTTTTGACCTATTTACAAAATGACACAAGTTCAAACCGAATGAATCAGAGAGGCTCGTGTTGGTAGACATCGAGATAACACCATACAGTACTTTTTCTAGTCAACATCACCAGGGCTTATCGTTTTATAAACGGGGTGTGTATTAATGTGACCAACAATTCAAAACTATTCTCTTCATTTTTTGGCCATTATAATGCGTAACAGATCACTTTATCTGACCAGTGTCTATGATGTGAGAAACGAGAAAAACTACGAGACACAGAAGAAGCGATCGGCTAACGTATATAATCCCTTGGTGTCTCGGTTTTACAAGCTTTTTTATTTATAAAGCAACAACAATAAAACATGTTTCTGTCACACCAACGCCGCATATATTTTTAAGGAGAGTGCTTGTTTACTTTTGCAACGTTCATATTGTATTAGCTACTGCAAAAATGTTTGTCAGTTAATATCGTCTTGAGTTTACTGAGTGTTTCTGAAAGTCGATTACTAAAACAAGCGTCGATGGTTGAAAACTACCGTCGTAAAATAGGGGGTGTAAAAGATGTCCGCTCCGGAGTTCTGATAATTACGCACGATTAGTTGCTTGCAAAAAACTGGTAATGTGATACAAGAATTTAGATAACATGCTCTTAGCACAGGGTCTTTTAATTGCTAGGTGTTTTCCATTTGTTAGAAGTTAGGTTTGATTCTGATTGAATATCTTTACAGTAATTAGTGTTGATAAACAGAGGTTAGCCACATGCTCCACTCAAGGACCCGACATACAATGCACACGGTGTAAATGCGTGAATATTGTTACCGTTTTCCATTATGAATTGGATCATACATTTGAAATTTGAATACTCTTTTACATTTTCATTTTGCGATTTAATTTAACGCAAAAACGTCTTAATGAACTTATATACTTTCTTAAGGAAATATATTTAAGCTTTATTTACTTAAGTCACTTTACTCTTACCCTGTATATTTTGTAAACCTTTAATATTAATTCATAATTAAAATGTTAAAATTGCAGTTTATATATTAACCCCACTCTAATTAATATTGCCAATGATTATTAACATTGAATAAATTAACAAATTATCGAGCCAAAATTACATTCTTTTTTTTAAATGCGTTTTAATCTGTTATTAAAAAGAGACTTATTTATCGATGCTTATCGACAACAAATTAATGGAGTAATTTTCTCACTTATATGTAGGGATCAAAGAATTAAACCATTATTCTGTGTAATATATTCTAAAACTTTTTTGTTCTTTACACAAAAAATGTTTTACGATTAGATGTATAGCATTACATCAATTCGTTGAACACAAAGTATTCTCACACCCTTTTCTAGATTATGTCACTGTCTGCTCTCTCTATTGTGGTATCTGGACAAAATTCCATTATAGTAATTATCCATACAGTGTTATCAAGAGAAAAATCAACCATCTGATGTAGAAAAGTTTCACATGACGACAATGCAGCAAATAAAGTTCCCTCAGTTGGAAGAGTCACCCTAAGCATTCGGCATAAGCAATAAGAGATGTCTCTAAGGTTTTAACAAGATTTACAATTATTTCTAAATACTCTAATTATTATAGATTCTTTATCCTTTATCTTTTACCGAAGTATAACGTTGGAGCATAATTCCGTTTTAATATTCGTAAACTGCAAGGGACGTTGCCTCACAAACAACAATATAAATAACATAATTACGTGCAGAAAAACATAGTTCAAGTTAATAGTTTCAGATATACATGTATATATTATTCAATTAAATAAATGGTTATTAAATGATTGGGCCTTTAAATATATGCTATTGTCATTATCCTGATCAAGTTTTCAAGTTTTGTGCCCCAAAATGTAATATTTACTTTATTATATGGGAAGCTTTAAATAGGCCTGAATTTTTATAGAGATAATGATATTAAGGCAAACACGAGTTTCAAAACATATAAGGTTATATTTAATACTGTCTATCTATATTGGTTTCAGCACAACTGATTAAAAATCTTTTGTTCATTCAATATATGTCTTTATCAAAGGAATGAGTACACGATGAATTAACTAATCTGCCAGAGACAATTGATTCTTAATTCCACGCACAGGCCTCATCCACATCCTGAAGCACGGTCAAAGACGAAATATTTCGCGCTATACTATTTGCTAAGAAAACATTAGGCAAGTATCATTATTGTAAGATTGCCACGTATCAATGTGTTTTTTTTCAACCATCTGCAATTTAACAATTACAGTCTTACTTCTCTAAAGAAGGTTTTGCTTGGCATTTTGTCTAAATTAAAACCACATAAGATATTTGGCAACAGCTTCTACTGTCTTATAAGAATGTATCTTATACGAAGGTCGATTAAATGTCGGAAAAGAAGAAGAATGTATTGTTCGGTGTGTAAGTGATTTTGCAATAGAACCTGAACGAAGGACTTTAGGGAAAAAAATCAGAAAAATATTTTCGTGGAAAGGGAGATCTTCTGGTGGCTATCTTACGACTGATAACCAGAAGAAAGTATATATGTTATATATAAGATGTATGTTTTGGTAGAGACAGGACTCGAACGTAGTCCAACAGATTGAGTTATTGGGCTTAGTAGTTGTTTTTCCAAAGCAGTAAGCGGTAAGCAAATATCACGTACAGATCTGACATATTATTTTCCAGATAATTTAGATAATATGGCGTAAATTTAGAAATCAAGCAAATCAAGGAGATGGCGTAGTCACAGACTGCAAAATATATCTCAGATAAAACCGGTCATACAAAATTGTGTTTTTTAAAAAAAATAAAATGCCGTTGGATTTATATTTAAAACAAAATTTCCATGTCAAGAATGTAATATTTTCAATTCATTAATTATTATAACGTTATATTTGTGCGATAATATTACAAAAAAATAACAGCAAATGTAGAAAATATACCTCATTACTGTGCTTTCCTGCATATGATAATTAAATTTTGATACTTGTCGTGTTTTCTGTTGTGTATTATATAAGTATGTATAATTTATTATTTATTTATTTTTATTGAACAGCATTTTATTGATAAAATAAATAAATAAATTAATTCCGGATTCCTAATATCGCTTGTAGCCTTTAGCATTTCTACCCAAAATGACAATAAGGGCATTAATAAATGAAATAAAATATAAAAAAAAAAAAAATCATTTACATCTTATTATTTATGTTTGGTTAGATTTGTAAATCCCTATTGGCACATTCAAAACAAAGTGTAAAAAAGTAGCATTTTATGTCGTGTTCGTGTATAATAAAATAATTCGTGTGTAATAAAATATTTCAGTTTTGTTTACAAACTCGACATACTGGTTTGTCCCCCATTGGTGAATTTAGATGATGTGAGTTTTATTCATATTCAAATGTTTTGGGCTTAGTTTCCTATGTTTTCTTCACTATTGATCTTAGACTGTGTACAACCGTTTTCTCTTAGAAATGCAATGAAGGAAATCTAGTTAAATTTATTAATACAATATGACATTGTTTTAATAATATCATAATATTTTCTGCCTGTTTGCAACTGAAATTGCCAATAACGTAATAAAACAGTTATTTATTTTACCTCTCAGAGACAATGATATTTCATGCAAGAACGCTCTCAGAATCATATTATAAATAAATCAAAAACATTTAGCTGGAAATGTTATTTCCAGACATTATTTCGATTCTTTGTAAAGACAACGTAAATCACTTTAAGTGCTACTTTATCCTTCTGTTCAATAGATTTAAACTTTAAAATAATTCATCCTTTGTACATTGTTCATAATACGTTTCTGAGATACCTGGCACAATATAACCAATAAAGCCGATATGACAAAGTCCTCTAAGTATTGCAACATATAACAAAACTTCGGAAAGGCACAGGGTAAAGGTATTCACAGGCAAGATTATTTGACAAAGTCCTCTAAGCATTGCAACATATAACAAAACTTCGGAAAGGCACAGGGTAAAGGTATTCACAGGCAAGATTATTTGACAAAGTCCTCTAAGCATTGCAACATATAACAAAACTTCGGAAAGGCACAGGGTAAAGGTATTCACAGGCAAGATTATTTGACTAAGTCCTCTAAGTATTGCAACATATAACAAAACTTCGGAAAGGCACAGGGTAAAGGTATTCACAGGCAAGATTATTTGACAAAGTCCTCTAAGTATTGCAACATATAACAAAACTTCGGAAAGGCACAGGGTAAAGGTATTCACAGGCAAGATTATTTGACAAAGTCCTCTAAGCATTGCAACATATAACAAAACTTCGGTAAGGCACAGGGTAAAGGTATTCACAGGCAAGATTATTTGACAAAGTCCTCTAAGCATTGCAACATATAACAAAACTTCGGTAAGGCACAGGGTAAAGGTATTCACAGGCAAGATTATATGACAAAGTCCTCTTAGCATTGCATCATATACCAAAATTTGAAAAGGCACAAGGCAAAGGTATTTCACATGCAAGCGAAAATATGAAAGTAAAAACAAATCTGTGATGGGTCATTAACAAATGGAGTAAACCCAATAGATACCGCATTGAACGGTCAGTCGGCAATAGAGCGATGTTTTAGTATACTGTCACTCCTATCAAATAGTTAATAATAGATATAGTTTAACAACGAACTTGAAATATAATTTGATGTAGACTTTTTCTAAATAGGTCTCTTGTTGTTGTCAATGGAAAACGAGAACAAGTTTACTTCTTAGTTCGTTTACAACCATTCGAGCATTGTAAATCGCTTAACGCAGGCATTGTTTTGCATTTCCTTTGCGGTTTGATGCAAAGTAAAATTATTGCTGAACACTATAAGCAGTGAGTTACTGACAGTAAGATGTAGTTGTGATACCATATTCAGATGATCTGAATTAACATCATTATAAACAACTTGACACCAGATGAACGTTAAACCAAATTTTAAGTCTATGAATGCCACATTGTATAAGTATATAATGCAATTTAATTATTCAGCGCACAATTGAGAAAATGTGTAATTAAAAATGTAGTTAAAAGTAATTAAAAGTAAAATAAAATATTTTGATAAATGTGCGACGATTACAAATAGCTGACTTAATATTTATCTATTAAAATATTTCAAAATGGATTTAATACTACTACTTTTGCGAGAAAATTCAAAACTAACCTACCTCAATCTGGAGTTCACTTTATCCTTCATTTAGATAGATGAAACACGCTAATAATTTAGTTAGATTTCAAACAGTACGCTTTCATATTTTAAGACATTAGCTAAAATTGACTCCTAAACTGTATTACTTGGCAAATTACTATACAAACTAATTTGAAATAAGTCAACACAACAAAGACAACTTTCAAAGGAACCTGACACTCCGAAAACATGATTCAACATTAAGTAAGTAGGTTTTACAAGCTGTAGTTTGAATCCTTTTCAAGTAAAAAGATGATTTCTAACATTTTACACAACGCATGCTTCACATAGACATTCCAAAAGCGAGGGCTTTTGAAAAATTCTTGAGTACCATTACATGCTCTTGAGAGCATGTTTAAAGTTTCAACAACATTTTTGTTTTCATTCTCGTTTAGTTTAAATAAACAACCTTAAGACACCGATGGTGGATAATGATTGAGCAAAGCAAGAAAATATTGTGTAGGAACAATTATTGATATCAAAACTGATGTCATTTGTAAGTTTCTATGAGCAGCAAAAATTGACTAAAATATGTAAATTGATATGGAGCATCCGTACGCATTCAAACTGTGTTGTTAGCCTTATTATTGAAACAACAGCTACATGATTGCTTATACCATTTTTAATCTAGAGTTTTCGTGCCAAATCACATAGATCGCCTATAGAGATGACCAGAGTGAAGTAACTTTATAGAATATACAAATAAGGTAAACAGCGGTTACATTTTTTCTGCTAGTTTGTGCATATATAGCTGATTTCGTTTACATCAATCTGATTTAAATATCATTCCACAAATATCCTATATGAAAAAGCGTGGAACGATATATTTAGGGGCCGCTTACAAGAGGTTGAATATTAAACAAGTCACATGTATTTATGTCTACATTAAAATGCAAGCAATAGCTCATGTGTCCAGGTTGCTTCAACAAAACATATAAGGAACTGATAATTCCACAAACGGTTAATATGTTTTCCGTTAACACTTCCATTAATTCATTTTTTATTTTGTTCTTGTTTCTATTAATAATTCGCCAATTTCTTTATTACGATTTCTGACATTGTAATTCACTAAACGTACTTTAATCATCTAGCTCTTAAATAATAAATAATTTCAACATTGATCTATAATTTCGTTTCATTTGGAAACGATAATATTAGTTATTGCCATATTCTGACAAAATTATGCTTTGGATTATTAATTAAGAAATGCGGACCAGAGTCATTTGATGTGACAATGTTTTAGCTAATCCAATTCACCATTGTTAATATCAGTACTTGATGAATGTCTGATAATACAACAAGAAATCGGACCTCTCATATTTTTCTTTAGACTTGATATTTTGGGAAAAACATCGACAAGAAATTAAACTACCAGTAGTAAAAGGTCGATTTATTTTCTTATAAATTGACCACGAATAGATTTCCAATAAAGCTCAATACAGCATAGATAGTATGTTGCAGATTTTTGACAAGAACATTCCCTCATTGAAACATACATTTGATGATTTATTCCTTTACATCAAGAATCTTTTATCACATATGCAGGATGTTATCCTTTAATCCAATATTTCATTAAATTCAATATTATAATCTTCATGCTTTCTTCTTCTTTTTGATTTTTCAATTTTTTCTTATACAAACTCAGCTCTTTAACAATATCCTGAAAGTGTTTAAACTTCTTAAGCATATAGTATGTAGCAATGTTACGTGGCATACGACTAACATTTACAAATAATTAATATATATGTATATATATTATAATTAATAATATATTGGTATATAACATATATAAGTAATATAAAGTATTTGCAAAACACAAGACATTCACTTAATTAGTTAATGATAACAAATGCCTTTAAAATGCGATATAAGTGTGATATGCTACCAACAATTAAAATGTTTATTATTTTTAAATGTCCATATGTACTCTCAAATACAACAAATAAACAATATTTCAGAAAATGATTTCTATTCTCTTACAGTTAACACACTTTAAACCTTTATGTGAAATACAGAATAGCAAGTAAAATATTGTTGACGTCAAAACGTGAATGGTCGCAACTGCACAACCTCAACCCCAATCCACTAATTTCCGGAATTCCCTATAGTCCTATACTTAAGGTGTTAAGTATCGAACATATTTACACTGATGAGTGCTTATAAAACCAGCAAGATTTTTACGATCGCCACATTGCACTGGTAATATTTTTGTAATCATGAATAAGAAAATATGGCAAGGTTCTACGAGTACTGCAACATATATTAAAATTTGAAATGACACGGAAACGGGGCAAAGGTATTCACATACCAGTAAAATGTAAATCTTACAACAAAAACTCTGACGAGACATACAGAAAACCTAACAGTTACCGCCGTGGAAAGGTCAGACTATCTTTTGATACAATATTACTTATATTTAATATACATGGAATTTAATTAACTGAAACATGTTCCCATGAATTTTAACGTCATTAGCCAATTTTGCAAATGTTACAGACTTGGCTGACGTAAACATAATGTTTACATAATGAAATGTAACAGGCTTGTCTGTCTTAGACATAATGTTTACATAATGAAATGTTACAGGCTTGTCTGACTTAGACATAATGTTTACAAAATGGAATTTTACAGGCTTGTCTGATGTAGATATTATGTTTCTAATGAATTGTATAGGCTTGTTTAACGAAGCCATAATGTTTACATTACAGGATTGTCTGATGTTGACATAATGTTTATATAATGAAATGTTACGAGCTTTTCTGACGTTGACATAATGTTTACATGATAAAATGTTACAGATTTGTCTGACGTAGACAGAATGTTTACATTATGAAATGTTACGGACTTGTCTGGCGTAGACGTAATGTTTACATACCAAAATGTTACGGAATTGCATTGACGTAGTCATAATGTACTTAATGAAATGTTGCGGGCTTGTCACACGCATAATGTTTGCATAATAAAATGACAGGATTGTCAGACGTAGACATAAAGTTTACATAATGAAATCTTACGGGCTTGTCTGACGTAGCCATAATGTTTACAGATTTAAATGTTACAGGCTTGTCTGACGATTCATAATGTTTATATAATTAAATGCTACAGGCTTGTCTGACGTAGACATAATGTTAACATTACAGGCTTGTCTGACGATTCATAATGTTTATATAATTAAATGTTACAGGCTTGTCTGACGTAGACATAATGTTTATATAATTAAATGTTACAGGCCTGTCTGACGTAAACATAATGTTAACATAATGAAATGTTACAAGCTTGTCGGACGTAGACATAATGTATAAATAATGAAATGTTACAAACTTGTCTGACGTAGAAATAATGTTTACAAAATGAAATGTTACAGGCTTGTCTGACGTAGACATAATGTTTACATAATGAAATGTTACAAGCTTGTCTGACGTAGACATAATGTATAAATAATGAAATGTTACAAGCTTGTCTGACGTTGACATAATGTTTAAATAATGAAATGTTACAAGCTTCTCTGACGTAGAAATAATGTTTAAATAATGAAATGTTACCGGTTTCTCTGACGTAGACATAATGTTTAAATAATGAAATGTTACAAGCTTGTCTGACGTAGACATTATGTTTACATAATGAAATGTTACATGGTTTTCTGACGTAGACATTATGTTTACATAATGAAATGTTACAGGCTTTTCTGAAGTAGACATTATGTTTACATAGTGAAATGTTACAAGTTAACACAATAGATTGGAACAGTCTCTTACATGTTTATATCTCAAAGGCGATACAAAACGTGAATTTATAGATAATTATTTGTCGGTTATGCCAGTGATATATCTGCCGAGACAGGATTCGAACAAGACAGGTTAATATCGTATATCAAACAAACCAAACAAACCTTGCTGATGGCGTAATCTACAGACAGCTGGAATGCTTTTCATGAAATGAAATGTAACCTACCCTAAGGTGATGATATAAAAACACAATATACCTTTATGACTTTATTCGAGTAAAATTCTAAATATATTTCACTTGCTCATTTAGCAATTTATGTCTCAATATGTAATATATGTACGATTAAAAGTATATTGTGAGTTTATTGTTTATGAAGGACAAATCCATCATATTTAGGTCAGCAATTCGTTTTGGTTCGTATAATTACTCATGTGTGATACCTATAGTTCATGTTAACTCAAATATTGCATGAACATTTTGCACTTTCATCTCACACGTGTCCTGCAATCACGTATTCTGTCGATAATATAACTAGTATTCAGATTAAAATATTACATCGTTTTGCCGAGACTGTTATTTCATTTGGACATTTTCCTTTAATCTTTGTTTTTCTCTACGTAATCATGATATTTCCCTTTAAACATTTACAATGGAATCTAGTCTCATTTAATACACATTCCTAACTTTCTATAATTTTCTGCCTTGTTGCAAATGACATTGGCAATAAATCAATAGACATTCATGTTCAACTATCAGAGACGATGACATTGTATGCTAGACTACTCGGGGAACCATATCACACACAGATACAATATCTCTAGCTTAACGTGTTATTTTCAGACAGTTCTGATTCCATTACTAGACAATGTCAATCAACTTAAAAAGATGAAGCTAAATAAAGCTTGATTTATTTAAATTGTGTTAAGTTAAATAAAATGTATATTGCTCTATACATAGATACTGCAAAACATACATATGTCAACAAAAATGAAAATTAAAATTGTACAAATAAAAAAAAACAAAAAAAACTACCCAATATGCAATAAGTTTTATTTAAGGTATAACAATCTTTTTATGAAGAAAACGCAACTGGGAAAAGCTAATAATTAAAAATAATTTTATAAACATTATTTATAAATATATACAGTCATTTTATAACACATACATTCGGGAAACATGGCTTTCATAGTAAGTACTTATTTAGTGTTTTAGGATGTTGCTTAGCGCTTTCCATGAATCCAAATAATTATAAATATTACCGTTTTTATTATTGCAAATAAGTCATTACTCTAGTATTTATTACTATATTAACTATAGCAATGACATGATTTGGATACAAATCCCCAAGACTAAGCATAAAAGCATTGATTTATTTCTGATTAGAAATAAACTAGCCAATGTAGGACTATTTACGTGCAAGGCGCATTCAAGGTCCAAATTAGCCAACTTGGAATCTTCCTCCTATGCACTATAGCCCTTAGCAATAAACCACTACATTAACATGTAATGCAATTATAAGCAACTATATGAAGTATGCGATTAATTCAACAGATGTAACATGATATAGTGCATCGGATCATATGGACAATATATGGCATACAAATAACTAAATTAAACTAGAAGACAGCTATAATATTTGTTTCTCTATTTTGCTGCTTGATTAATACATTGCAAGAACAACTAATGTAATCACGAGCTGTTTTCTTGAATTATTTGATTACAAAAACGTCTCATAAAAGCTGTATTACTAAGCATTTCATTTTAATAACCTCCAAAACCAAACACGAAAACCGTTTCTAAACTTTAATTTCAACCAATCGCCAAACATAATATACAGGAACCTATTGAAGGGCGCTGTTTATAAACTTTTTAAGGCTTTTCCGGACCCAATGAGTTATTAAATCAGTTGAACATTTGACATTTATCGAACCGAACTGAGCAGGTGCTCATGAATAACAGTGTAGTCATGTACTATCCTCAGAAATAACAAGATTACTGCAATCTGCCTCATTTTAATTGACCTTCTTTTATTCTCCGAGTTATGAATATGAGATTCAAAGCTAGTGGGTATACTGCAATGCTTATTCAAATTGATATCAGCTGTTATGTTTTATTCTAAGTATGGTACAATATTCAAAAATTGATAATTTTATTTGGTGCATGATACGCAACCATAATTTGTATCCTTGTAGATTTGAAACAGCAAAATTACTGCACATTAAATCATTTAAAGTTTCGCTACAACATCATTACACGCGAATTAAATTCAGCAGAGAAAAGTTAATAAATTGTATATATAATCATATTTTGTTAAAACAACAAATGTTAACGTTCGTATACAATTATATGCACCTTTCAGTTTTTGTTTGAGGTAATCTAATAAAAATAGCATAAAACGGACATATTACATGAAATAGCAGAAACAGTATTTACAACAGCGTTCCATGTAAAAGATCCAACCAATAAATAAATTAAGACCATGTAATGAAAGAAGTAGTATCTCAAAGCGTAATGCGAATGCAAGTTTGTTTATTCTTGATTATAATTAAGATAGGTCCATGTATATGTGTGAGTGTTTGTGTTTGTGTATGTGTGTGTGTGTGTGTGTGTGTGTGTGTGTGCGCGCGCGCGCGCGTGTGTGTGTGTGTGTGTCTGTGTGTATTTGTGACTTTATATATATGTTTAAAGTTTTTCAATCAATAAAAAAACTAATTGACTAATCATCCATCATTTCGCATCTGACAAGTAGAAGAGAAGACTGAGCGAACTCTTGGCTTTTATCGGGAACATTACGTCAGGCCGTAATCTTATCGACGTCAGGCCGCCGGTAGCTTTCCCATGCTTCTGGGAACACTAAAGTGCTAATGAGATGCATATACAATTGTCAAGATAACACACACAAGCGCGCAGCCATTGATATAATATCTGAGTGTGTGCTAGCATTCTCTGCGCTGAATGAGCGAGTAGATGAGACGTAAACGGTAATTTTTGTGGCATATATTGAACAATGGTTTGATAACAATCCATGCAACACAGATGAATGATTTTAATTATGGTTGGTTACGGTCGATAATTGTAAAGATATTCTTAGTAAATGGTAATATTTATTGGCAAGATAACAATATATATTACGCATTCAATAAAGCACATCCAAATAGAAAAAGACAATTGTGTGTGTTAAAATGCTATGGAAGTACTTGGCGTGATTTTAACCGTTTATTTAATATAGTATTAAATATAAATATAAATACTTCTTTAATATATTTTAAATTAATTGTAGGGTTTCATATAGTATTACCATTTAAAGGGTAAAACACGTGTCTTAAAAACACTAACTTTTGGTGTATGTTGAATTTCCAATGAAATTCTTTTTTGAAATTTCCAAGGCGTGTTCAGGAGATGATACTTACATCTAGAACGTCTTAAGATTTAAATAGGCTGTTTAATCCTCAACAGTTGGCACATTTTTGTTCCTTAATCGACATTTCTTACCGTAAATGTATTTGGTTAGAAAGTTCTAACAAATTGACATTATTTAAGTTTAATTATTAAAGACATTGCGCTACGAGTATGTTGACAAACTATCTGGTTTTCCATTTCACCATTTCTGAAATCAAACATTCATTAATTAAATCAGCACTCAAGTTTTTATATAAGTTTTTTTCCGGCAGTTCGGTTAAAAGAATGCACTCATTGGGAAAATCAAAAATCATCGTAAAACTGGTATCAAAATCGATACAGTTCGGTTCGTTTTCGTATTAAGTCCTGACAGTAAGCAAAACGGAAGAGATTTCATTTGTGTTCATATTTGCATAAATATTCCATTGGTGATGAGATTTTGATGTTTTATTTGATTTGTTTGTAAAGCCATCTTTTGATAATATCGTCTTGTATTGCACAACATTGAATTCTAATAATTCATAAATTGATTTTTGTTGTATTTCTTATACCAAAAATGTTCATGTGGCATCTATCATATACTAAACTTGTTACTTATCGTGATTAGTTTGAACGTTTGATGCAAGGGACAAACACCTTTGCAATATGTAACTAAACTTGAGGTAAATCTAATAACATTTGGTACAGAAGTTAGAGAAAGTAGCTGTCAAAAGAATTTAAACTTGTGCATATTGTGAATACTGTATGCGGATTACAATTGTCTATTAGTCAACTTTAAACCTCAAAACGGAGTTCTATTAATTTTGTGCCCTATGCCAATTTATAATAAAATAGTCATTACATAGGTACTATTGTTTAAACTGTACATTTTCCTGTGATGACAAATGGAGACACTTATAGATCCATTATTATCAGACAAAGAAGACGAAAATCTAACCATCATAGTTCAATATTTCTTACTTTTAAAATGAGGCAGAGTATTCTTGGCCCTACAAAAACTGCAAAAATATTCAAAAGTAAAAAGACGATCTTCTTGGCCCGACTTCAAACAAGGACCACTAAGAACTGACAATATCAGGTTTGATTACGTCAAATCGCCAGGTCATTGCTACATGCCGCCTTATATAATGAAATAAATCCATTAAAGCTGTTTAAATTCAAGTGCATGGTACTATAAGAAGACATTAATATTGTGAATTTATTTGATTATTTTTTTCCAGACATTTTAGGGTGGAATAAAAAGATTGCGTTATTTCAAAGATTATAAGCATCTGTAATTGAATAATACAATTACCACAGAGTCAGTGGTCTTCACTGTTTTTAAGAAATGCTAGATTTAATATTTGGCAAGAGTCTTTATTGCCAACGAGAGGAGACTCCGCAATTCCAATAGTACAAGGTCTTGTCCTTGAAATATAACTTTGCTGCAATGTAGCCTGAAAGGATCACAAACAGTTCAAAGCCGAGACATGAGTTGGATTGTTCTTACATCCAATTGCTAAAATGCGTTGTTTCAAAATAAAGTTTGTTCCAGAAACTTCAGGCAAGGAAAACCCATAAAAAGAACCACCTTATCCACCGTCCTCCATATATTCTAAACCACATTTCTTCTCGACATTGATATGATATATATATATCGGCGTGGGTGCTGCTGATGTTGTATGTTGAACTAATTAACTTGTTATTTGTTAAACGTTGTTGTACCAATCATTAAAAGCAATACCAGCCATGTAAATTGACACGTCATTAACTAACGATATCGAATTTGATATTTAGCATTTATTACCTTGAGTCTAAAGTTTCTCCCAAGAAACATTGTAATTTGAAAGAGACATTACGTAAACATGCTCTAGTCGCAAGAGTCCTAAATTGCTTGATTACTTACCTTGCGAAAAAAACTCGGTCTCTGCCTTTAACCGTAATCTGCGTTGATATACAAACACTTAACCACTTACACGAAGCAAAGACAATTTAAAACCCAAAGTAAATATACAAAAGATTCCTGTTTTAACATTATCAAAGTGTGCAAAGACGTCTTAAACATAGTTAGTATGGCTCCTTCCGATCAAAATCTTTGCCACTGTTGAAACTGCAAATTATAAGAATTCAGCGAACGTCATCAACAATAGTCTTGTAAACAACACACTAATGTATTTTACAAAGTAAGCTTGCAATGCGAAACTGACATTCGTGATGAATTGCTACTGGTTCATTTGTCTTTAATTGGTCCATTTGAACATAATCTGTACCTTATCATATATTGTGGAGTAATAAGTGTTGATAAAACAGAAGTATGCCTGACGTACCAGTCAAGGACTTTGCAAACAAATTTAACAAAAGAAATTTTGGATGTAAACAGTAATTTATGAGAGTACCTGTCTATTTTTGAAATTTATTGTTATGCAAAAACATTTTTTTCCATGGGAGAATATCAATAGTTGTCCATACTGTTTTTTAATTGTTACGAAATTGTTTGAACCAGGAAAATGTCATTTTATTAACGTCGCCTTTTGTTAAAAATTCATTTGTCAATACATAAAGTAAAAAGCTAAAGAGTTTATGTAAAAGGTACTTAAAAGAATTTTATTTAATTTCGGTATTTCATTAAACATTCAAATTTCATCAATACATAATCACTCTTGCATAAGTAGGTTTAAAACAAAAAAAAAAAAATTGTTTTTGTTTTAGTTATACCATTTTGTTGAAAAGTAGCGTGAACAACCTCACCTGACACCCACGCAATCATTGAGACAATAGATTGCCAGTAAGACGAACTTTCATGCACTGACATTTGGATCGTTGTCAAGAAATATATATTCACACTTTGCAATGTTAGATCTAGACATGTTAAGTCATTCAGCTTATGCTTTATTGATTGAACGTTTATTTCAAAGTCAGTAGTTCTAATTATTGCAAAGTAAATGGCATGTTCCATCCATTAACTTATCAGAAACAGCTGTAAAGCTTTATCATTAATTGTGTATTCGTGACATATATGAACATGTACTTAGGCCTAAAATGAAGTGAAACCTTCATTAAAAATTAGTTATCGAACTACTATTATAAATTACTTATGATTGTAAAATATATTCATGCCATCTAAAATGATTGTGCGAATTATGTAATAACTATATTAAAATGCTTAACTCTTCTTATCGACAACATATAGGTAAACTAATTCGATATGACACATTTATATATTAAATGAATTAAAAAGTATATTTTATAGACCTTCTTAATATATCTATATTTTCTAAATATGCCTTCATTATATTAAGATAGAAAATATTACATCTCTGACACTTTATGTCTATAATTACGAACGTGTAGACTTCAGACGTACTCGGAAAATCTCAGTCTACTCTACAGCATCAGAAGTAAAATAACACCCGTCAAGTTATGTTTCATAAATAATAGTTCCAGTTATGTCAATCCCGGCACTTGATACACATTAGCTACGTCAAACATACCAGTGTGTGTATGTTTTACATTTTAGTTATGTGTCCAACAATGTGGAAATTTTAGTCTGTGTTATTTCAGTGCTTTCAACATCCTCAGTGGAACAATGCAATTACTACAGTATTATATCACTTCATTACGTGGAATGTGTAATAAAGGAGTTTCATTATGTCTGACAATATTCTACGGCGACAAAAAAAATTCTCGTTAGCAAATAGACTGATAAAAAGGAAATATACGCGTGTAGTTTTCTTTCGTGTCAAATATGTACAACCTGATTGACAGAAGTATTAAAGTTTGACGTGGCACTGTATCCCAATAAAATATATTTTATTTACACACCAGTACATGCACCAATTACATTATCTGAAATCCACGGACACCTTAATCACCATACATCATACATTATACATGTTTTATGTAATCTAAATGGTCGACCTGAGCGGTAACTTGATATCAGTTTGGTTACATGAGTAATGGTGTTTTTGTTTCACATCAGATTTGGAAATTCATATACATGCAGTCCCAATGCTAAATCAGTTTTTATTGGACTCACAAATCGATTTTTTACAATAAATTAATTGTTAGAAATCTAATTTGTGAATATCAATATAAGCCATTTATATTATAAAGCGAGTGGTTTGGACTACGATATGTCTTAACCAGAGAGTAGTGTTTCTTAAAACAAAGCCCTGTGATATGAACGGACATTTATGACGACATGCTTTTAGCGTAAACGTGTTTAATTGTAATTGTTAAACTACCTTCCATTTGTTAGAACTGAAATTCGTATCTGGTTATATAATTTTTACAGTAATTAGACTTGATAAATAACCTGATGTAAGCCACCTGCACCCTACGCTTGCGGCAATTGTCAATAACGCATGTTTATTTCTTAATTTGCTTAAACCTCTTGCATAAGAAACAAGACTGTTTATTACAGATTTTGCAGCAAGTAGTTCAGATGCTGACCAGACAGCTCCAAGGGAAAAAAAAAACCTTTGCCGTAATACCTTTTCTGCAAATAAAATTCATGATTTAGTAAGTCAGTGATTTTAACCCTTCCTACTAGGATTCGTTTTCACTAGCTCTCCCATCCATTAACTGCACATAGAACAGTCTCCTGCATTCTCCGAGATTTCGAAATACATCACGCTTGTTTGGTTTATCTTAACAAAAAAAACCAAAAAAAAAAACGGCCCTATTAATTGGCCGCGTAGTGTTTCCGGTAGTTTGGAAAAGATACAAATTATGTATTATCTTACATCAAAAAATTATCACACGACCTTACGATATACGACCTGGGATGGAATTGTTGTCCTTTTTACTTTAAGAAAAGACGCAATGCTGAGGAATGTTTTTGTTGTTGATTTCCTCGAGCACATGGCATGAATGAAAGTTAATATTTACAAATACTCTCCCATTTATAAGATCCCGACTCTTTGTTATTGTTTTTCAGATTTAAGTCAATACCTCATCCATGTTTAAAAACTTTCTTTTCGAACTTGTGCCCTTTATGCGAAAGAAATCGTGCACCTTCGAAGATTCGTTTTCGTCGCTAAATACCATCAACTGAAAACGGATTTGACTAAAAAGAATCTTCGAAGATGCATGATTTCTTTCTTTATTTTAACTTCTTGATTTTTACAGGAGCAGTATCTTTAATAATCTGCTTAAACAATACGTGCGTTTCTCATGTTTCTACTCTTTTCTAACAAATGTAGGTTTTTCTTCGACCCCCACATATTCGTTTACTAAAAGGCATAGTGACATTTTTAATATAATAAAATAACTCTTGCATTGAAAACCTATTCATTTGTATAACAAAGTTAAGTTATGTACAAAATGTTCAAGCATGAACTTTTGCGAAGTTAAAATGCCAATGCCTTAATTAAAAGAAACAATGCTGGGATTCGAGGCGATTATATATCGAGCTTAAGTAGCCATGCTATACTGGTTATTAACCTATACCTATTCCCCATTTACAACAAATAGCAGCGGTTAAATCCTGTCGCTGCTAGAAATATTCAAGGAGACGACCAGATCTTGATTATCACGCAGCTGAACTTAAGTATTGTTTCTAAGCATATTAGCTAATCGATCCATCTGAGAGGTTAAGTTTTAAGATCTGAGTAATATTGGAATAGTTCTTTGTTTCTTCTTTCTTGCTTCTTTTTGGTATGCAGCGAACGAGTTCTTCTTGGCTTTACACCCACACATTCTTCATAGTAACTAAATACCAGTTATGCACATTTTATACACCGCCAATTGAACCCTTTTCAACAAATTACTATTTTTACATTTAACATTCTCTTAACTTATTAAATAAGTCACCGTGATAGTTCTTTGTGGTTGATATAACCAAGTAAAGCTATAAAGTTATTCAAATAAAAAAGTCATAATTATTTTTAGATTCAGTTTATTGAATTATCACAAAATTTAGTAAGTTTCAATATATTAAATCTTATCTTCGAAAAAAAAACGACTTTCGTTCTTTTCACATATTTACACATGGTCATTACAAAATGATTTAATGTAGTATTATTGTGGTAACATGTGTTTAAACTAGAACCTGCTTTACATTGCAGCGAATAACCCGGTAGTACTGATGCATTCACTCACTCCACATGTTTCAATTTTAAGAACACGATTCTTGCATTCTCGTTCATTTAAAATACATAACCCCAGTACGGCGTATTGACGTGAGGAAAGAAAACATGTAAGAAATATAACTGAAATACTTTATCGAGACAAGTTTCAGTTGTGCGAATGTTATACATGCAATTTGATCGTGGATAAAAGACGTTTATTTATAGTATATTTTTGTTGAAATTAAAATTCACAACATTCAGTCCTATTCAAAAGTATTTTTAAAAAGTAATAGTGCATGACGCTTTATATTCATAAGCTACTGATTAATTACAGAAATACACGATTTTATTTTCAGATTTAATTAAAACTTGCTTTATTCTTAATTTAAATGCAAGTATAAGGATTCGCAATACTTTATGACTAAACTATTTTCAAACAAAGCTACAGAATCCACCTTAATAAAATTCTTTCAGTTTCTAGAAAAAAATCAATGATGAAAATTTCCATCTTCATTTTGTGCATAAAATTCATGCACATTTTTTATAAAAGAAGTGAAACTTTCACTTTCAAAATGTGTTCTATACTATAAAATATTGTCTCTATCAGGGTTATTTGCCTTAGCCGAACGAAACATAAATTTAAGGTCATATATTAAAATATTAAAGTAATCGATTCAATTTGTTAGATAAAGATGGATAGAATTTTATTCCTTTGTCGGAAGAGAGGCCCATCAATATACAATCATATAAGCATACATAAATATCAATGGAAGGTTGTTTAACAAAGTTACTATGGAAACAAAGTAACTAAAGAGTAAGTAGTAACTAAGAAGTAATAAGCTTTATAATTGTGATATTATATATAGCATGTTAACAATGAACAAAACAAGTGGTTGATGCCAAGCATCAAAGGTGACGCAAAAAGTGGAAGAGGTAAAAACAGAGATTAAAACAATATTGGAGCAAGTAACTACGACATTTGAAACGTTATGGTTTTTATTTCAAAGTTTTCAGTATACTATACATTTCGAGAAAAAGTATTTATAACCTATTTTCCTGAGACCATAAAATGTTGAAAACAAAATAAAAAGCAAAACCCGACACCATTTGTCATGTAGATGTTACATATGTGGGAAAAGAATTTGCAAAATAATTATAATTTTAAGAATAAAGTGAACAAGCAGAAATTGCACATGTGCAGCAGCCTCACATTGTTTTTCTCAAACGTAGTTTACTTTTTTCTTGCTTAGTATCTTATTGTTTATTTAAGTTTTTTTGTTTTTTTAAATTTACAGACAAACAAAAATAAAAATGAAAATAAATAAATAAAGCAGAACACCGTTTAGGTGTATAATTAGTATAATTGCATAATTAGGACCCGTTTTTTCAGGTTTAGAAAGTCCGCAAAACAAACTTTCCCTACGTGCAAATTTCAGTGAGCATTCCATATATAGGCGTCGCCAATAAGGCACGCGGAGTCTATTGAAAAGCGCCTTTTCTTCAAATATTAGTTATCAAAAACGTTTAAACATGTTTCAGTTGGATTCATGGCATTGCTTTTTATCAACACACATAATTAACTTAAACATATAAATTATATAAAATACTAAGTTTATTTATCCCTTCAAAAAATGACTTTCCCTTCCAATGATGCATGCACGATAAAGACAAAATATATCTGAGTTTTTTTTTTATTTTAGTGTTGTGTCCAAACTAAATGTTAAAATGATAGATTGCGTTGTTTCCACGGTTACACTGGTCCCAACTGATCAATGCAACGTCTAAAGAGAGCGTTCTTTTTAATCCACTTTTGCAAAACGCTATTGTCGACAAGAAAGAAGGGCTTTCTATAGATCAAAAGCGATTAAAAATAGAAATAATCTGTCCGTTTAAATTTAAAATATAAGGATATGACTTATAGTAGATAGTAGAAGCATGAATATACAATATTTGGGATGGGCATGTGTAACACTAAAATCAAATATCAATGATATTGCAAGTGAATGAACACACTCATAACTACCTTAAAACACAGACACCTGTATCGCAGAACAAAATGTATTTATCTAAATGATGATGAGCGATGAGCTTTAGGTCTGCAGTGCCGCTTACGTTTTTCTGTCAATCATTATTTGAATGGCGAAAACATGAAGCCCAAATGCTTTACGACGCATAACGCCTTTGTGTTAATAGGCCCATCAAGATAATGTGATCCCATAGAGGTCATTAAAATAAATGAAACATTTGAAGATTCGTATGAATCCGTCAACATTAAGTATCAATTAACGGGTGTGTTCGATTTCTCTTTGTGTTAACCAGAAATGTCTTTAAACAAACTATGTACTCGTAATGTGAACCGGTATTGCAGACAACATGCTCTTGGCGCAAGTGTCTTTTATTGTTTAATACTTTCTCATTTCTTAGAAGTTCTCTCTGCATTTTATTCGATATCTTTTCAATTAGTCATATTGATAAACAATTTTATTATATGCTAGCGCTAATAATACATATATGACAAATACAGCATAGCACGTATTGTACGACCGAATACAAGCATCCGTACTACAAATTAGGGTTTTCCCATGCCATATTCCATCGCAAATCTGGCATTATTTTTTCTACTTTTATCATGAAATAATAATTTTTAAATTAAATTTGTTTTAGATAAAGTATACAATATGTAATTTGGGCATAGCATGGATGTTATCAGGAAATAAACACTTGCTTAAATATATCATTTTTTAATTCAATGTACACGAATTTCGTAATGGAATGTGGTGACATTAAGCGTGCTATGATCAACTGGTGATAAGAAATAGATCTAATTTACGAATTTACTACCAGATTTCCGAAAAATTGCTGTGAGAATTGTCCGACCGTGATAATCAACATAGGTGTAAATACTAATTCTATGTTCGTCGTAGTTTTGGTGTTGCTTGTAATTTCCAGAGCTTATTAACAAAACGTCATTTGTGCAAACAACAACAACAACAACAACAACAACAACAACAGCAACAACACAGTGTGATGTATCAATGCACGCTTCATGAATATTAAGACCTAATGTTAAGAAAAAAAAGTTCGTCAAAATGATTTGTAGAATGTTTATTTTTTATTTTATTTTTCATTTTAGGTACTTTTTAATCAAACAGCAAATAATCAAGTGGTTACTAGCGCACTGAACGAATAAGGGCTGTTATATTTGGTTCTCGTGGACATTAATATATTTGATTATTCCCCAAAGTTTTCGAACCAATCCCGTTAAAATCACGTGCGAAAACGAGCCATGACTGTTTCACAAAAATGTATATTTCATGTATAACTCAAATGTTGATACATGATTGTAATATTTCTATTCAAATTTTATGGCTAAATATTTATTTAATTTCCCTACAAAATTATACTCGTGCACCAACGATTTCCTGTATTCATGTCTTTTATACGAAATATACAGTTTCAGTTGGAAAATTACGTTATGTTTTACAGTATTAATACAATTATTGCCGTAGAAAGTCGATAGTTCAAACCCTTCGTCATTAATGAGATTTCTTTTTATCAACAACTGTCCTAGCTATTTTGCAACAACGTGTAGCGGTTCTCCTGTTTTTCTATCCATTCATTGCGCACAAAGCATTTTCCCACGTTTTCCAAGATTATGTCAGTGACAGTACGCTTGGTTGGGGTATCTTGACAATATCCGAAGTTACTAATTGCTCCTATGGTGTTCCCAGGAGTGTGGTAAAGATACCGGTGATGTATTATCTGACGTCGAATAGATTACCACATGACGTAATGTTCCAGATAAAAGTCGTGTGTTGGCAAAGGCTTTCCCATATATTTCTTAGACGCAGTTTGAAAAGAATGTGGTATGAACGTTGGCTGTTAAATCCTACATAACAAAATAACAATTGTACTAATTTGGCGGTGCGCCGGTGGTTGTACCCAGACATAAGTCTTGAATCTTCTTCCACCAATAATTAGCTGGACGACGCTAATATGGCACTTATTGCGTAACAAAAAACAACAACATAAAAACAACAAAAACAACAACAAACACGACTTATTAACATGCATAAGCCCTACGAATGCGAATATATTTTATTTTTGTTAGATCGCACCGACAAAATTATGGTAATATTGGTGACACCCAGCTTATTATTATTACTCCCACCACCGATTTATGGCTGGGAAGAACCACCGGCGTACGGCAACATAGAAACCTTCCCACATGAAGGTTCTCATCCAGACCGGGACTTAAACCCACTAGGTTATGGGATGAGGAGTTACAAGTAAGCCACTCTAATCGCTCGGCCACGGTCGCCAATAATATGATAATGTCGTATGAGATTTCCAACAGAAATTGAAATTATTTAAGCAGTAAATATATGTATAAATATGCATGTTAATGTTACATAGTGAAAGAGAAACAAGGCGACACTAACAGACAAAATCCACTTGATATTGGAACTGTCAGTCGGCAAATGGACCGTCCTGGCTGACTCGAAATAATACCCCTTTCTTTTATATATACACTGTGGATGTTATTTTTCAATGACGTCATTACTTTCGTCATAACTTATTAATCGTCATAACTCATAAAAGAAAACATCGGCGCTTGGACATTTTTGTATTCAAATAGATGAGTTTTCTTTTCATTGTTTGCATTTGAGAAACTCGTCAGGAAGTGCGAGGTTAGAGCTCTGTAAAACAGGTTAAAGCACCCCAGTTGGCCTATATTTCCGATTGACCGTTCCAAGGTGGTAACTGTCGGGTTTGCTCTTTTAGAATCATAAAATATTGTTCTAACTTTTCACTTGGCTTGCACGTTAATACCTTCGTCCTGTGCCTTTTCAGAGATTGATGTTGCAATGCTCATATGACTTTGTCATATATTCTTATTCACTTGTTAACGGATCAAAAACCAGCCGCTTTCTGAGATTTTTAGAGACAGCGTAAATACAAAGTATTCCAGCTGATTGAGATGCCGACTGACCGTTTCAATGCGCTTTTTGTTTAATGATTCATAACAGATTTGTACTTTTACAATTGACTTGAATCTGAATACCTTTATCCAATGCCTTATCAAATTTTGGTATATATTGCAAGGCTCATAGGACTTGTTACATTTCCTTATTCATGACTACAACAATGTTACCTGTGCAACTAATTATTTTACAGTCAACAATTTTGTGTAGTTCTTCGAATAGAAATAATACTCTTCTTAATACCACGTGGTCATTATTTTTCAGTTACGTCACTCCTTCCTTTTAACGACGTCATAACTTATTTAAGAAAGCACTTGGACAGTTATTATTCAAAGAGATAGGTTTTCCTTTTTATTGCTTGCATTTGTGAAACTCGCCAGAGAGCGCCAGGTTAGAGCTCTGTAAAATGGATTTAGGCACCCGTGTTAGTCCCCTTTTGCCGACCGACCGTTCCAGGGCGGAATTGTTTGGTTTGCCTTTTTTGTTCAATAAATCATCACAAATTTGTACTTTTTCATTTGTTTTTGCATGTGCATATGTTTGTCCGTGCCTTTATCGAATGTTGGTATACGTTGCAATGCCTATATGACTTTGTCATATTTCCTTACGGTTAGCACCTGTATCGGACAAAAGGAGCAAAGAACTATATTTCTAAACATTATAACAGTTAACGCACACATTTAAATATAATTATACACTTTGTAATTGTTCCAGCAAGTAGTGGCGATACAAAATTCAGTACGTCAATAGTAATATGTGAAGAAGTAATGACGCCATACATTTTAATAAAAATGTAAAAAAAAAACTGTCAAAATAAAGGAAATTACATTTTTTAAGAAAAATAAAACAGAACTGAAACCATTCGAAGAAATAAAAAAAAACATGCGGTATTGGGACGCGTTTATAACGCGGTTCTGTAAGAAAAGTTAATAAATGATCGATGATTTATCTGAATATGACAAGAATTGCAAAACAGTCAAATTATTTCTTGAAATAACTAAATAAGCTACATCACGTTTCGGACAATAGGGTCTGTACAAGATTTATCCACGACTGGAGAGATGAAAACCTTCCAAAAATGAGCTCCAAAATATCGCTTTAAGACACTGATTTTATGCAGTCTTTACTTGAAGACAAAAGTAATTTTACTTTATCCAGTACTAACTTTAGTCTTATAGGCTGCTGTAAACACCAAGTCAGTATGAGGTTTATTTGAGAGTCTATCTTGTAATATGTCATACGCTAGCTTAGTCCCTTGCTTTCAGTAACTTGCAATGTAATACAACATATTGATAAGAGCTCAGCAGCAAACAGTACTATGCAAATGCAGTAAAACATATTACTAGGTGAAACACAGCAGCAATCAGTAATATGCAAATGCAGTAAAACATATTGCTAGGTGAAACACAGCAGCAATCAGTAAAGTGCAAATGCAGTAAAACATATTGCTAGGTGAAACACAGCAGCAATCAGTAATATGCAAATGCAGTAAAACATATTGCTAGGTGAAACACAGCAGCAATCAGTAATATGCAAATGCAGTAAAACATATTGCTAGGTGAAACACAGCAGCTATCAGTAATATGCAAATGCAGTAAAACACATTGCTAGGTGAAACACAGCAGCAATCAGTAATATGCAAATGCAGTAAAACATATTGCTAGGTGAAACACAGCAGCAATCAGTAATATGCAAATGCAGTAAAACACATTGCTAGGTGAAACACAGCAGCAATCAGTAATATGCAAATGCAGTAAAACATATTGCTAGGTGAAACACAGCAGCAATCAGTAATATGCAAATGCAGTAAAACACATTGCTAGGTGAAACACAGCAGCAATCAGTAGTATGAAAATGCAGTAAAACATATTGCTAGGTGAAACACAGCAGCAATCAGTTATATGCAAATGCAGTAAAACATATTGCTAGGTGAAACACAGCAGCAATCAGTAATATGCAAATGCAGTAAAACATATTGCTAGGTGAAACACAGCAGCAATCAGTAATATGCAAATGCAGTAAAACACATTGCTAGGTGAAACACAGCAGCAATCAGTAATATGCAAATGCAGTAAAACATATTGCTAGGTGAAACACAGCAGCAATCAGTAATATGCAAATGCAGTAAAACATATTGCTAGGTGAAACACAGCAGCAATCAGTAATATGCAAATGCAGTAAAACATATTGCTAGGTGAAACACAGCAGCAATCAGTAATATGCAAATGCAGTAAAACATATTGGTAGGTGAAACACAGCAGCAATCAGTAATATGCAAATGCAGTAAAACATATTGCTAGGTGAAACACAGCAGCTATCAGTAATATGCAAATGCAGTAAAACATATTGCTAGGTGAAACACAGCAACAATCAGTAATATGCAAATGCAGTAAAACACATTGCTAGGTGAAACACAACAGCAATCAGTAATATGCAAATGCAGTAAAACATATTGCTAGGTGAAACACAGCAGCAATCAGTAAAGTGCAAATGCAAGGAGCTCAGCTGCAAATCTCATCTGATCTGGATCTACAATATTGGTCTTTACCTGATAAATTTGTGATTGATGTTTAAAGGATAAAGCCCAAGGCTATAAATACTGATCAAATTTTTTTCTATACTAACAGGTGCCCATTATCCTTACAACCGCGCCATGATAACAAAGTGCCTGAAAATTGGATTGTTTTCTAAAATTATACAATTTCCTTTTTGCTTTAAGAAACATTTGCACATTTTAACATATGACGTCACTGCAATATCATAAAACGTGATTAAGGTAGACGTCATCGCTTGTACGTTTTTTTTTGTTTGTTTTGTTTTTGTTGTGTTTTTTTTTGGTTTAAAACACTATATTCTCCTTATGAACTGTTAAGATGCCGAGACTCCTCTGCAAATTGTACATATGTTAATAGTTTATCATAGTTAGTGTTGTTTAATTTGTAAGTAGTAGTATTTTATCAGTGTTTAATTCCCGATGCAGGCGCTAACTGTAAGTTGTCTTAATTTGATGGGATACTTTTATTTACTCCGTTTTTGTCTGTGAAAACCGTTCAGGAGGTGCAAGGTTGGATCGCACCACAAACAAGGTTTAAGCATCTCAATCAGTCCTTTTACCACTGACCACTGGTGGATAAAATTTTAATTGTGATAATTCTCAAAGAATCTTTACTAGTTTTCTTATTGATGCACCGACGTTTGGATATTTGTCAAGAAAATGACTAGTTTAATATTAAACGGTGTAATTGCTTAAATTTCAAGTCATGCATCTCTTTTACAGCTTTTGTGTTCGTTTTATGAAGTAACCAATAATAGTGAAAATATGGCGTCCGTTGCCGAGCGGTTAGAGTCGCCGACTTGTAACTACTGAGTCCCTCGCCGCACAGGTTCCGGTTCCGGTCGGTGTTAGATCTTTCATATATGGAGTTCGTCCAGCTGACCGACTATTGGGGTCTTTCTTCACCAAATATAAACTAGAAGACGCGACTATGATCATTACCAGCGCAAAGTAGCACCCCTGTCGGTCCATATTGCCGACTGATCGTTCCAAGGCGGTAACTGTCGGGTTTGCTCTTTTCGTTAAATGACTCATCACAAATTTGTTCTTACTTTTCGCTTAGCTTGCATGTGAAATACCTTTGTTCTGTGCCTTTTCGGAGTTTGGTATATGTTGCAATGCTCATAGGACTTTGTCATATATTCTTATTAAAATATGACATTAACACACATATGTCATTATCGCATACCACACGATCTATATCGATTTTTTGTTACACGCGTCATTATTATTTTTAATTACTTAAATCTTAATTAATCATTATAGGAAATAAAGTTTCAAAATGAACAATTTAAGGCATGTTATGTTACAAGATAACGTAAACACTACAGTTTGAAAATAGGTAGGTATTCTATTTAACATGTTTACATAGTGTATTCCTCTATAATGTTAAAGTATCTTTTTTCTTAAAGAATACAACAAAAATCATATAAAAAGGTAAAGAATGCTCTTAAATAAACATTTGACAATGAAACATGAAGATGAAAGTTGCACTGACTGATTAAATATGTCTTCAAATATGTTTCAACATAATGTGTATCTCCGTGTTTTACATAGCCGGCATGGGAGGCATATTTTGATAGCTTTCCCATCATCAGAGAACATCCTCCATCAATTACTTACGCCGTAAGCCATTAAAATAATTTCATGATTGTGGTAGAAAACAAAAGTATGGAACATCGATGTAAATACGCAGTAGTTACCTATATAATGTACTTACATATCATGCTGTAATCTTATTATTATCATTTATAGACAAGCAATCCGTAACTTGCTACAAGCAAACGTATGGTTAGTTGCAAGGTTTGGCTAAAGACTTGATTATGTTAAAGATGCATTAAAAACTAAAGCTTGTTTATCCAATGGATAATATTTTTTTGGGGGTGTATGAGGGGCGGGTGCCGTCCTAACAATCCTTCAGTTGTCCAAAGACTTTGTTCACTTGAGGCCGATACAGTGATGCATTTACTGTGTATATCATCCCCATGAACATTTGTATCACACTCAGTAATACTATCATGACAACGAACTACAAGTCGAGAAAAAGCCTTAAATTTGCTGGAGCATTACTAGGTAGTTTACTATTTAAAAGTCATAGGTGTGTCAGGGCCGATATTAACGCGAAGCCTTCCATACTTCGTACCCGGAACTGACGCCGTAACGATTGCGCTAACAGGTCCGGCGATACAGTTGGGTTTGGCATAACAAATAAAGAGTTTATCTCATGATTAACCAGTATTCGTGTTATAGGGAAGGTATTTGTGCCTTTTTTAATATATATATATATATATATATATATATATATATATATATATATATATATATATATATATATATAGTAATGATATACTATGCAGCTGCTTGTTCCATCTGCTAAAACATAAAATGTTCCCAGTACGTAATAAAACAATATATACAAATGACTGGACATTTCTTTTATAATAAGTAAATGAAGATTTGTGTAAAAATTGTAACCACAAAACCCAATTTAAACAATGTAATGCAACTTCTCGCAACTGCTCGCAGCCAGCGTAAACCATTTAAACAACGTTCAGGTCACAAAATAGTGCTTACCGCTAAACGCGTAAATTCACTCGCATCACGGCAGGTTAACATGCAAAAATATGAAAATTTCGTTGATAACAATTCAAAAGGTTCAAAAACATTGAACGAAAACCATTACCGATGTTGCATAACACAAATGCCCTTGGTTTCTGTTACAAACAGCCGCGCCAGGAGCTAGCTGTACCTGCACCCAATATATTGGAGGTTATCATATCATAACTCTGATATTTTCTTCGGTCTTTCACTTTGATCTACTTCGCTTCACATGTTGCATGTAATGTTCACCTTGTTAAATTACCCTAAATACGTATTACAGAATCCCTGTCGGTTAAGACTGCCATGAATCCATTTTCAAAACATCGCATATCGTGACTGTAATTAGGTTTCTTTGAAATATTTACGAACCTTTTTTCTTAATCGGAGTTCGGCAATTAAATGGCCTGGCAACAAATTTACTAAAGAATTTTAATTATCCCAAGTTCTCCCATCGCTTAGCGAGCGCCCCCTTAGATATATGCACATGTAATGTAATGTTTAACAGAAGAAGCGCTTGCATGGTTTTGGTGTTTGATTGATAAACATGTTCGTCCTTGGTCTGATACACGTATAATAAATTGTACCGACATTTTTCCTGTCATTAGAGTCACTTCCAGCTACTTTTTTAATTTAAATAACGTTATATGTGTTTAATGTTTAATTTCTTAACAGTGTTTTGTACTTCAAATTATACAAAAAGGATACACCATTACTGTCCAGTAATACAATGTGTTTTTGTCTGTCCTAACATACATTTACAAGAAAAATTTCAGTCAAAATCATATTTACCATTGGCTTAAAATCTAATACAGTGCTCTTTTTTCTCGAATCGTTTGTAGTTTGTCCTTCTAGTAGGTTTTCACGTGTCTATGAACAATCGCTTAGTTATAGCCATCAGAACTGTGTATTTTAACCTTGAAACGTCCAGACTGTCAATCAAATCGTGTGTTACTATGATTAGAGCGGCCACAATTACGCTAATGAAACAAAATACTTCGATATTGTTACTTTTGTCGTATTCTCTCGTGGAATCTCACACGAAACGCAAATCACTGCTTATTCGGACACATTTTTAAATGTAGATAGGCTTGTTGATAAGATCAAAAGCACACGCTTAAATCTGAGAAAAGGGTCCTCACGAGGAAGGTTATGGCTTCATTTAGAAAAGGGTGAAAGGATCCAAAATTGTATGTAAACCCTAATTCCGGTTTTCATAACGAAAGGTGTAGTCAAACGAGCATATTCGATCAACTAATGAATAAACATGTCGATGCTGTACGTGAGATAAATGCATCCATGAAATTTTTGTCACTTGAACTCAGAGTTTAGAGTTTCCGAAAAATGACTTAAAATGAGACACCAATGTAAATTTTTGCAGTAATTGTTACCGAAGTGAATCATAAGAAGAAATATTCGACATACGAGAAAGATATAGCTAGGATTGAAATTTGTGTCTTGTCTAAAAGTTGACTATTACTATAATATAAAATAAATAAAGACATACTAATAAGCAGATATATCTTATCAGTCAAAACCAATGATTGGATTATCTCACCGTCTTGATGTTCTTGTCTTAATACCATCGTCCAAAGATTACAAACTATTGTTTGACATAGTGACCCAAAAGCATAGGGCCATCACCAATACAATCTTAGTGAACAAGAATCTAGCAAATTACGCTTAGCAAATAACCGTTCCTGTAACAATCGCCATCACATGTCAAGAGAAACATCAATTTTACAGCTAAAGTTAAGAATCGGAATCGGCAAAAGTGTCAGTAACTTACGCTTGGGCAGGGATAACAAAACAAATGCTTTCTATCAAGACAAGATTGCTTGTTGGTAGCCAAAAAAGAGTTCCAAGAAATTGAAGCCGGCATTCGGATAATTACTGTTGTTTTTCATTTATAAAACATACTAAGACCACTTGACATTTGACCTGTATATTAAGGGCCATTAGAGACGACATTAGATAGGTAGGGTATGGGTTAGTTTGGCTTTTGTGCTAATTTATTAATAGCTGAAATGAGTTAAGTACAAATTAAAATAATGCAGATTATTAAATAGCATCGTTGTAACTTGGGGAATAAATTTGCAATAAAGTCGAATAATATGTGCTTCCTCGAAGTTATCTGAAAAAAAGCTATACTCGGTATTGCTTGAAAAACGGATGGATTTGTAAGACTTACTGCTGCGTCATGGGGCTACAACTACTAAAAGTTTTTGTATGAATATGCTAAATTTGGTTGTAAATGAGCAAAGCATACTGTTGTATATGCTAATAAAGAGACCCATGAGCAAAACCCACCATCCAAATAATTCCGAAGAACATGCCTATAGACGATAATGCCGTACCAATAATACCTCCTTTACAGTCGACAGCACATGTCAAGCGAACCATCAATTGAGCGGCAATTGCTTAAGAACCGGAATCAGGGAATGTGCGAATAACGTACAATAGGACAAAGAAAATAAAACGAATGCTTGCTATCAAGGTCGCATTGGTTGTTTGTAGCTAACAAGGAGACCCACGAAATTAAAGACGGCGTTCCGACAATTGATGGTCTATTTGATGTTATACGTAGCAAGGCCACTCGACAAAGATGTCTCATTGGTTTGCTAGAACATATCTTTTTTTGTAATTTCGTGTGAATTTAGTGATTGAGCAGAACTGAATTTAGTTTGATTTAAAAATATTATGCGTTGTTGTAAGTAGGAAAAAGTTAAATTATTTTAGGTTGAACGTTATTTCTTTCACAGTTCGTTTGCTAAAATTTATTATAAATAGTAGTATATGTCCATTTTAATGTAAATATTCTGGTTTCATGCAGCTCCATCTATATATGTTATGATTGTGGTTTCTAGATAAGATGTAGACTACATGTGAGTGTTGTGATAAAATGCAAATCATTTGTTAAAAATGACCAATGCATTTATCATGTTGTCATGGTATTCACATGCTATTTAAATAAACATACTTATCTCATGTTTTCGATTGATGTTAACATTTAAATATGACTTATACAAACTACCTTCAAAAGTTGCAATCTGGCAATCCTAAAACTGTTAGAAAGCCATTTGATCAGACCTTCTTCAGCTAGAAAAAAGATATCAGGGTCATACTTAAACACTCCTTTCTTGGCAATTGACATGAGAAACTAACGACAGAAATCAACGGCTCGTTCACATCAGGAAATTGTCTTGTTTAGAGTTGTGAAAACTCGAGATGCGCAAATTTCCGCACCATCGCCGTTATGTGTTTTAAATGACATACGGATACCACCAGTTTTCGAAGCGGTTTCAAAACAAAATTTGTGAATGAGAAAATATCGTGACAAATAACAAATTATACGTTATTTATTGAGGGCGATATGAATAGGGTGTGCTTTGATGGCATTTTAAACTAATTAGCTAGTTATTGGTATGATACATTCACAGTTGAATAAAATACATGATAATGATCTTAATATGTTAGTAGACATCAGAGTAAACTCTCATTCCAAGATAATCAACATTTTACTGCAACAAAAATATATTCAGCAAAAATAATAGAAAAAAAAGAAAGGAAAAATTAAAACGAAAACTCGACCAACATTAATTTAGATATTCAAGGAGACCGTCTGAAATAAATACCGAAAATCATTTTATCAAACTGGCAATATGATATTCGATTATATTGATATTATATTGTTATATTATAATATATTATTGCTATTTAGCAATAGAACTTGGCGGTATGCTTCAGGGCTGTTGTTCCTGTTTCCAAAAACATATTGCATGCATAATACAAATCAAAACAATTGAAAAGAGTATAACATTTAACAAGTTCCTGAATCATCACAGGGTTTGTAACTTCACTGATGGTTGTTTCATTTGCTCACATACTGCCATTTAACAATGTGTGTTGCTTGTATGCCAGTGTTTCTGCTTATTGACGGCTATTATAGCTTCATAATCTGGCCTGCTTGAGATGAGTGAAAATGTGTCTTTGTTATGTGTGTAAGATGGCAACTTAATCATGATATTAGTAGATTCTTATGTAACGTATGTACATGCAACTAGTTCAAATCCATTTCTTGTCAGATTTTACTTTTCGTAATGATGGGCATACGGGTTAAGTATTATGCATCTGTCATAAATGAAGATTAAACCAGAAGAGATCAAAGCACAGATAACGTTTGATTAAAATAAGCCTTCAAAGTGCAAACTACTTTGGAGCAATAAAGGGATCATAATTTAATAAACTTAATAAGATTCTTATTCAATTTGTCTAAGATAATTTTTCCTGGCTAACAAGGTAAAAGAAAAAAATCAGAAATTGCCCCCAATCAATCATCTCTGAACAGTCATAAGCAGGATTACAGTGTACGACAGTCGTAAAAATAAACTGAAAAAAAGCGAACCATTTCTTTGATCATTTTTGTAAAGATGTTCCATTCTTTATGTGTTTTAGAATGCATGATTCATACAATGATCTTAACACCAGGATACATATGAACGTTTCCTGCAGCTTTAACTTCCCACTGTAAACAGTAAAGTTGTTAGTTTACGTTGTGCAATCATTACAAAATCAACAATTAACAACATCGAATTCTCAATTGATTTATTAGTTTTAACTATAATTACTTTAGCATTGTATTTACCTTTTGTATATATCGTAGCTAAATTGAAGATAACAATTTACCCCGAGAATATTTTAGATTAAGCTTTTGTTTTTAGTTTGTTTGTTTTTTTTTGTACAAAGAAACTTAATTCTTTACGAGTTAACAATGACCTTAAGCTTAATATGTCTTGACACCAACATGTGTAACATGTGCAACGCAGTCAAAGTGAGCAGCTCGATTTTGATTTCCAGTCATCATCATGTAAATGTTAGCAAATACGTAATTTTGTATAGGCTTATCAAAGGGTTGCAGTCTTTCTGCTTATCTTGACAAAACAAATGTGCAACTAAAGTGGTCAGTGCAGCAGTGTTTTCCATTGTTCAGCGTAACCCAATAGGTGGCTCTGCCCTAGGTTAGACTCCTTCCGCACGCGTCCATCCATCCCGTTAGATTCCCATTTCCGATTTCATTATGAAAACCGACATTGATATATCGAGAGGAACAGATTTGTCTACCGTTTTATGCCATAAATCTTTTTCGTTTTTAATTGCTCGCAGTGAATCTAAGACCTGTTTGAGGGGAAATAGACATTGATTGTCACACCGTGGCATCCTCCGCCATGATGACGGCTGTGATGCATGCAAGTAGGCCCTCCTACGTGATTTGATTGCGGTCCACGGTTAATTAATTAGCCACTCTGTTACCAATATAAGTCTCCGAATTTTATAGGCTCTGTGTGACAATAACGGAGGACCACTTGATTATGTTTGTATCGTGATTCACACTATAGCCATTCATTATTAGAAAGTGAGTGACAGAGAAAGGAGAGTTGTAATAAATGTTGCACAGAAGTTTATATTAAATTTGTCATGGCCTGTGTGATTTAATAAACAGTCGTAAAACTGTTTATTTAATGACGAAGTTTTATTTTATATTAAAACAATTTCCTTCATTACAGAAAGATCATAATCAAACTGTCCAATTATGTTTACAGTATAAACAACAAACAAAACCTCTCTTTTCAAGTTGTGCGTTTTCGGTTGTATATGAAGTCGAAATCTTTGGACAAAATTTCTAATAATTTCTTTTTAACAGTGCACTTTGTACATATAAAAACTTTTAAACGTCGCATTTGTTTTTCTGGCACATTTTTGTTCACATAAAAGAATAATAAAACAGTTATTAGTTTAAACAAAGTTAAATATGCATATAATTCGGAGTCATAACAAATCAAGCATACGTAGATTGCAAACAAAAAGAAGTAACTAGCATATTTCATAAATATAATAACATTAATAAATGATCATTAAATTAAGACAAAACTATTGGATATTTAGGTATGTGCATGTACACTGTAAAATAAAGGACACGAAATATATTCAAATATACAAAAATAAATAAACAACAATACTGATTGAATTCTTCATTTTTTAAATCCTGAACAATGCTGAGTAAACGATTCATAACTGAACTATACATCTATGTCCTAACTTGAAACACTATCTAGCACAAACAATCAACACTTATGATGAATATACAAATATCATATAAACAAAAGAAAACTGCCTACCTTTCTAGTATGTGCCCGTTTGCTTGGCGATGATGGTTATGTAAATGCCGCATGGCGTTTAGAAACAAATGTTTTTACGGAATACTAGACAAGTTGAATTACACACTAACCACCTAAACAACTTTCGCATCGTCTCATCGGATTATTTTTGTCTGTGGATTTTACAACATTCCCTTCATGTACAGCCGTGAATATTTGTATGAAGTATCCTAACTTGTCGGATAGGGGGGCGCAGATGATAGCGCCGTCTGCTGCCGAATCCTCGCTGTGATTAAAGTTGATGAAGAAACACATCTTTATGACCTATTCTGATGAAGAAGGCAAGAAATTAAACAAATCCATCGATTTGTCTCATTAATCAAAAATATGATCGATTTGTTGGCGGGCCGCTGTGGTAGTGATGATGATGATGATGCCTCTTGAAGTGTTTTGACACCGGGACGGAAGACGTGAATCTGTCGACGAACGTTCATAAGTATACATAACTTGGCCATCTATTGGATTAGGGAACTCCAGTCATTATAGATGATTACGGAATCTGCATAATGGTAAATTGCACAACCAGAAAATAGTCGCTGTTCGTTTATATTTTTGTAATTGCAAAATCGTTTCATTTATTCACGTGGGGTATTAAATTTGAAACGAGCCGTTTATAAAATAAATTTTACCGGCTCTTGAAACGTCTTTTGTGCTATTCTTGATTTGTGAATCAAGTATTGAATGCATTGGGTATATGCATATACACAAATGATTTTGATGCTGATATAATGTTTTTGTAAAATAACTGATGTGGCTGCATGTAGCTACTCGCATGTTTGTATTTTTGACAATGATGTCCTTTTAGAATACAGTTTGTTACAAAATGGACACTAACAAAGTGTATCAATGTCCTTTGTGGAAATGAACAAATAAACAATAACAATAGTGTTTATTTCAATGGCGTGCAGGCAACTGAATTATAATTCGTTGGAATTCGTTTTAAGTCCGTGCCATTCCATTTTTTTTTACATTTATATCAACCCAATGAGAGACACTGTGCGCTGAAGATATACTTTAAAATGCCTAGTCAGATAGCATGATCACGGGAAAAGTATTTAAAAAGAATAAAATCTGCTTTAAGCAGAAATCAAATTCGATATCAGGTTTAATATCGCCCATTTGTCTGCTCTCTGTGGAAATAAACAATATTGTTATTGTGAAGGTAAATAAAAGAAACGTTAGTATATTTTATAATCTAGTGTTTTCAAAATTAAAGAAATACTACATACTTAGGGTTATATATGCATTGTATAGCCTGCTTTACAATATTGATACAGACAATGTGAGCAAACAAGAATGTATTTTTATCCCCCAAACACATTTTTGAGATATCGCCAAATCAGAATGACATATTTCCTGCTTATATTCTTGAAACGTTAATTAAGCCTCATTCATTAAGCGAATGTAAACTTACCGTGATTAAGATAAAACTATATTGCAGAGAGACACGATCCATTAGGAGTGATTTCAAACGGAACGGTATTATCAATACTTGTTGAGAAGAATGGTTGTAAAGCACTTGTTTCAGTGCGATGACTTAGAAGCTGTAGATGCTGGATCGATACCCTTGCAAACTGAATTATTTATTTTATGTTGATTCATTTCGTCAATTTATTTGTCTGCATGTTTTATCTTTGATTTATGTCTTTCTTAATAAGAAACATTGGCGTTTTTTGGCCGATTGGTTATGTCGGAGCGGACATAACTCACACATACTCATGAGGTAAAACCATTTCATATTGATAATTTTTATTTGAAAATTTAGCAGAAAAGTGAATATGCATTATTGTTGAGCCCATAGCCTGGTTATCATTTTATCAGGGTTATGCAAACAAAGTAGATCCAGTAATGACAGATCGATCCAGCGGATCTACACACTCTGCCACCTACTCTTTATCGGTAATTCTTGTTTTATGTGCAAGAGATTGCCTGCAAACAACTTAGATTTTAGGATATACATAAAATCAACGCAGACTGATTACGATAAATTTATATACTGGCGGATATGCAACATTATATTTAACTCAAACACAGAGAAAACATTATCCATGAGCAATGTATCATCTGACTGCCTATCTTTTACAAGTAAAAATAGTATAGTTATATCTTAGTCTGGTAAGCACTAAGTAAATAGTGTATATCCAGAACATTGAGAGCTGCCTTATTAGAATCTACACTTATTGCTGCCGAATCACTAGTAATATACCTAGGATTATTTGCATCAAAATATATAGTAACCAAAATGTAGCATAAGAACGGTTATAAAAACGTATGCAGCATTGCGCATGCACCAGCATTGGTCCTTACGTTATCTGGGTTGTGGCCATTGTCAACTATGAAATATATACTCTTTCTAAACTGTTCGGGGATTTATTACCCAAACTTGCGATAAGACAAATACCATGCCCACCCTTTTCAAAGAGCCTTGTCGCATTTCACGACGAAGAAATCAATTCTTATATTTATTTTTCTTCAATTAACAAGGTTTCAGCACTTGATTGGCTGTTTGTCAGGCACTCGGGACGACTGCAACAAGCGCTTTACAACTTCCGCTAAATGACTTACGATAAACCACTTGAGCAGCAAATCAAGAATTAATGAGAAATGTCAAAAAGGCTCGACTGGTACTGATCGTTATGAATAAGCTAAGTTAAGCTGTTACCCAACAATAACTCATATCATTACTAAAGTGGGGCATGGAGAACTACACGCCTCACAGTACATATCGATCAAAGCATAAAATCACCCATTTTTATTGCTTCATTTGTCTTTTGAAAAAGAACACAGCCATAAAAAGAAAAATCGTAATAAGAGTTCATACTAAGAGGTATTTGTTTTAACGTTTTATCTACCTGGTGCACATGTATCAACAGAATCATATATATTAAATTTGGCTGCAATATTTGATAATTTATATAATAATTCGTAAAATACTCTATCGAACCACAGAAATACATCTTATAAGTTTCTACATTGTACATGAAATCTTTCTGGCATTTCCAGACCCCTTGTTTGAAGTATTTTAGTCTAGGTTTATAAATGACAAGTTTATTGATACAGTGAAAGAAATTGCACAAGAAAATACACATTAAAGACTGTTAGGATGTCTTCTTTTAAATACCTCGCAGCGGCACATTTAGGATCATTTAAGCGACGTAAATTTTCTCCTTTTTTTGCGGAAGAAGACCACAGACAAAATATCTGGGTAGAACCACCGGCGCACCGCAAGTCCGATAGAATACTATTCCACATTACCTTTCGCCTCGACAAGAACTTGAACCCACGCAGTTAAGACAAAGTAGTCGGAGGAGGTACAAGTTAGTTTCAGGATGCATGAAAATATGCATGCATATTTAAGGAAACGAAAATGCAGCTAGGTTTAGCGGGAAACATGGCTCGATTGCCATTTTTATTTATATATTTTATAAAGTCATTTTAGTTTGCTAACAAATATAAATTATGTTAAAGTATGCGTATAGATATTAATATGATGACGGGAGTTAAATATTACCAAAATATTGACATATTATTTTAACACGCTTATTTAAACATGTACATTTAAGATAACACTTTGTGATTAATTGTTTTCAATTCGATTTAGAAGTAAACCTTTTATATAAAAAAAACCCACATCTGTATTGCTAACGCAGTCCTTACACTTTAAACACCCAAATAAACATTGCAATTGTTAAAACTGTTACATCTATGTTTTGATCATGTATTCTTGTCTATGTCAAGTATTTCTACACCCAATTCGCCATAATTTCCCCATTTTTTCCACATCTCGATTTAATTATGTAGTGTATTGTTTATAGAACTGTAGCATATAGCGTATACAAATTTACATAGGACCACAGTTCATGGGCCATCGTATAGTTTAACATTCCGATACAATGTCTGAAACATCTGTAGATCGCGTGTACACGGAAAACAGCCTCGAACTACCTTTCCTAGTGAGCGTACTCATCGCGGAAGGTTACAGCGCAGATTCTCCCATGCGTTATCAGGTCCCATGAATGTTATCTACAGACATTATTGTTCCAAAATATATCCCCAGGGAATAACATGATTACTTAGGGTGGTTTCTTAACGTTCCAATAAATGACATTGGTGAACAAATTTGTTCAAACTCGCTTTAACTTCGTAAAAAAGATTGCCGTACAACGCATGTTTGGAGGAAAAAAACCTGAAATTGCATGAAACACTGTTACTGGGCGGACGTCGCTAGTGTTTTCCCTTAGTTTGTAATTACAATCTTCAATATCTAATAATTATGATTTTTTCGGATTCCTTTTAAAAAAAAACAACAAAAAAACGGCAGGGTTACTGCGCGAAATGCCTAAAACCAACATGACATACTTTTTTGTATATTGTATCAGATGTTTAGTCTAGTGTTTAAATAAACTCCACTTTCTGAAGTGTTACTTGAAGATTTAACCACTCTTATGAAAATATTGGGCGCTTTAGTTTACATCACTTTATTCCACTTTATACTGCTAGTTCAAACATTTGTTTTATTCCCTAACATACCGGCCATTGTCTTTGAAGTTGTCAGAGAATGCATATGGCTCCGCAATTTAATTTCTTCTAACGAGTTCGGGGTTACGAATGCTATCATAATTGGGTCGACCTTCGGTCTACAAGAGCAGAGTTTATGGTAACAGCAGATATGTGTTGTGCCGATAATTGTTTTGAACGTGTGGTATATGATTTATACGGAGATTAAACAATGCAAGATACAGATGTGACGTAAATACATTGTACAACCAGGCCAAGGGTGTTTCACGCACAACAGGGTAAACAGATTACACTTACAATCTGACTTTTTCTGCATCGTCTGATTGAAGAAATTTGCAGCTCTGTATATTTAACAATGCATTGTTGTTATTTAAGTGATAACTGTTTGTAAATTAATTTTAACTAATTTGACAATAGCGACAAGAAAACTTTGCCAACTTTACAAGATAACATAAAAGGATGCTTAAAGATTCACACTGCCGGTTTAATATTAAGGACAATTTAATTTCTTCTGACAGTTTGCCTTTCCATTATTTTCTTTTAGCAAACCAAGTTATAAGTTTTAACATGTTTATTACAAAAATGCCAAGCACGTGCAAACAGTAGAAGTCCAGACCAGAAAACGTCTGCTATAGGGGCCTATTATCAAACAATACGTGTAGATCGGGTGATAGCCAAAACTAAAACAAAAAATGAATAATGGTTTATGAAGAATAGGGACAGACTAGTTCCAGTAAATATAATGTTCATATGTGTGACTGAAACCCTAGCAATGCTTGGCATACCTGTGCGTGTCTATAAGTGAGCCCCAGGAATTCGAACATATAGATCAATATCTTTAAAAATGATTCTTAAGTTTTATCCAGTCATTGAGGTTATATAAAACAATTAATTGAATGTCTTTTATTCAAAATTAATGGTTCTTCTAAATTTAAAGACACACAATTAAAGTATTATGTTGATTTAGTTAAACACCGAAAAGTTTACACGCGACAAATTAAGATCAACAAATACGCTGGAGAAATTATCAAAGACTAATTGAAAAAATGGACAACAAACAGCTATAGTGTCATGTTCAAATGATAGGGGTAAGTTGTATCCTTTGTTTAATATATTGATTATGAAACAAATTTTGTTCAAAACTAGATTTGTATTCCGCATCAGAAACATAATTGAAACTCATTATTGAGAGTTGATTAAAATGCCAGTTGGATGCCTCTACCGATGCTTAGATCGAAGACAGGAGTCATTTGCAATCAGGACTTGAATAGATTTTGAAACCAGTTGGATTATTGTCATGTAAATAAGGTCTCTCCTATCGTTTTATTATACGGCACATATCGAAGGACGGTTCATATTGGTGGCCCAAATGAGCTCAACAAATGATTGTAATGTTATCTTGTCACTTGCACTGAAATTATAGCTTGATATTGGTCAACTTTTCAATATCATAACTTGTATTAGTTAATAAGTTGAATTCCTCAAACAGCGTCACTTGCAAGTGACAAGAATCTGACTTGAAGAGCAGATTATTTTCTTAAAAGAAAAACTGATGCATTGTTTAGTGTGATGTTATCCTTAAAGACAAAACATACTTAAGATCTCAGCTTAAATACTTAACCCTTCTGTAGCCACATTTCTGGTTTAGATTTATAAGCCATGTTTTGACACATATCCGAAATATATATCTAGTCAAAGCTTAGTCACGTTTCTGGTTTAAATTTATAAGCCAAAATTTGACACATATCCGGAATATATGTCTAGTCTGAGCTTAGTGACGTTTTGGTTTAGATTTATAAGCCATGTTTTGACACATATCCGGAATATATGTCTAGTCTAAGCTTAGTCACGTTTCTGGTTTAGATTTATAAGCTATGTTTGACACATATTCGGAATATATGTCTAGTCTAAGCTTAGTGACGTTTCTGGTTTAGATCTATAAGCCATGTTTTGACACATATCCGGAATATATGTCTAGTCTAAGCTTAGTGACGTTTCTGGTTTAGATCTATAAGCCATGTTTTGACACATATCCGGAATATATGTCTAGTCTAAGCTTAGTGACGTTTCTGGTTTAGATCTATAAGCCATGTTTTGACACATATCCGGAATATATGTCTAGTCTAAGCTTAGTGACGTTTCTGGTTTAGATCTATAAGCCATGTTTTGACACATATCTGGAATATATGTCAAGTCTAAGCTTAGTGACGTTTCTGGTTTAGATCTATAAGCCATGTTTTGACACATATCCGGAATATATGTCTAGTCTAGGCTTAGTGACGTTTCTGGTTTAGATTTATAAGCCATGTTTTGACATTTATTCGGAATATATGTCTAGTCAAAGTTGCATTTACAGTTGGTCTACGTTTGCATTTAAACACGTCTGGTAAGTTCCAGTAACTCAAATCTGAATCGTTTCGATACTGACTACACCAATACGCTATGGTATAGTAGTATATCGGCTAAGGAAACGTTAAAACCATGAAGGCTTCATAGACAAATGTACCTAAAAATTGTTTGATCATTATCTCTCTCGTAAGTTACCAAAAGTATTTTGTCTTGTTTTAACATTTTATTGGTGCATCATTGTTTATGATTCCTCCTGTGACACAGTGATATTTCTAATAAATATAAACGACTCAGCATCAAAGAAATATGGAGAGCAGTAACGTGTTTTGCCAATTATTAATGATAATACTTTATATTATTACATTATCAATAAAAGTCGCATTGTTGATTTTTGAATAGACACATCTTTCCAGATTTACTCTATCATGAAAATGACCTACTTAAGACATAGTGCCAATATATGAAAACAAAAAATCAAATAAAGTAAAAAGCAGATCTTTTTACGGAACAACAAAAAATAACAACAAGCAACTCGAACATTCGTACATATTACAAGCCTGTGTGTTGCTTGTTTGGAAAAAGAAAAACCCGGAAACATTGAGTGAGAATCCACAGGGCACAGGACCCGACACATAAACACATGAATGTGAGGAATATGGACCATATGGAACCGCAAGTCAAACATGGCCGGGGAGGGTAACTTCGTGGGTCAATACTCATAACTTGCTACGTAGGACATTTTCAGGCTTAGGCATACTTTTTATATCCTTGCTTCCGTTGGCCAGGATCTGCGATATTTGCTACTCAATATCTAACATTCTGCTCAGTTACAAGTGCATGCGGTGGTGATGATGATGATGATGATGATGACGACATTGATGATGATGATAAGAATGATGATGATGATGATAGATGATGATGATGATGATGATGATGATGATGATGATGATGATGATGATGATGGCATCTTAGATCTGTGTTTGTATTTTTTGTTATTTATCTGTTTATCGTTGGGCCAGTGGCATATTGTATATTATAAACTCTATCTATCTGTATATGAGAAAAATAAAAGGTCAGAATAGACTTAAATAAATGTAAGCATGACGAGATCTAATGCCAAATAATCAAAGCTAGTAGAACAGTTGTTGTAGGTCTAGTTATTTTTTTTTTACTACATGTGTATTGTGTATTTATTATTTTTATCGTCATAAAACGTTTCACATATAAACCGATACCGGGGAACTACAAACAAACAAGAAAGTATTATATGTAATTACCTCCTGCTGATCTTTGGGTGAGAGAGAAAGTCTGATTCATGATAATAAAATAAAATAAAAATAAAATCAATCATATTCCCACCGACAGCGCTTGATCTCGGCTTGTTTTACATACATTTTTTTGTTATTTCATCACGTTTACAAGATATAATAAAAAAACTTCTATGTATAATATAATAGGAAAGATTGCGTGCTGTTATGTACAATATGTTATCATGTCGATTTAATGTATCTTTAAACTATATTGAATGACGTAATGTGTACGAAAGCACGTATAAAACTTGATCCTTTGATAACTGTTAAAGGCAAGCGTTGTTTTGATGGGTTTGATAACATTACTTTGTTGTAGCATCCTAATTGCTGGCAACGAAAAGCACGTGCAATCTTTTAAACGTTTGAAAAGTAATCACTGTTTCATCATCTCTATTGTTTCAAAACATTCAGGCTGATTTATTTGTATCTGAAAGGCCTCATACGATCTACCGCTGTTTTATACTCAATGCATGCATAGACATTTAATAGAACAGTTTTATATCGACTAATAGTTTTCGAGAACTTGAACCGCAGACATAAAGTTTAAATGTGTGTGTTTTTAAAACTTCTATTTAGCTTAGAGGCAGATTGCTTTACGTTCACATGTTCATGCTCATATTAGAATCATTAAATATACAGGCATTTTAAAGAAACACATTGAAGTTAAATTCCTAAATATTTCAGTTAGATGTGTACATATTAACACATATTTCTTGAATTAGTGGATGCTCACGTGGCATTTAGCAAAACAATATAAACGATGGATATTTAGTTTATGTTAAAAATATTTTTTTGGTCTGTTATCGTTTACGTTCATATACGTGAGTGTTTACAATGAGCAACAAAACAACATAACGAGCAAAATAAACAAGTAACCAGAAAGAGGTCCAAAGATATACAATCCATCTCAGATTATTTTAGCAACTCTATCAGAGAAGGTACTTTAATAAACCAATTGCCGACAAAGGACCTGTTTTAGAAAGACTAGTGCATACAAAAAAGCGTGTGTTTAGAGTTAGTTGCGTTGCTGCTTTGTCCCTTTAATGATACGGTTGGATACATATTGAATAGAAGGTACATAAAATAAGTTTTATTTGTGAAACCAATAAATGGATATCAAACGCTCATGCATTCAGAGATAAAAAAACAAATGCAGAAACAAGATAAAAATAAACTGATGTAGAAAGTGTATCATTAATAAATACATAAAAATCACTTACTCAGGTTTCATATCCCATTCCTCCAAATCTTCCATGATTAAAGTCGATGATTGAAACTTCGTCATGTTTTCCAGATATAACAAAATTTACTTCATGCACGCAAGTGTTCCATTCACTACGTTCCTAATATTGAAGCGGTATTTTCGTATAGAAATATTGTCATCGTTTGGATTCTCAAATTTCGTTAAATCAATATAATTATTAAATTTACCAAGCCCGTTTACAATTTCCATAATTCTTAATCTATACACTTTCTAATAAGCCTTGGCATTATTTTTTTTCCGGCAAAATTGTTTTCTCCACTCACATCACCTGTATGACCGTAAATCCGCCCATGTCTACCAATTGATGTATCCCGCACAAGTTGCCGGAATTGATAAGCTGCGATTCAAATATGCGAAGGTGATTAACCAGTGATTCCTACAGCAGCACCACCCGATAATTAGCGGTGCTATCAAAGAAAATTTAGCACACAACTGGCGCCCTAAACGCTAATTAAACCAACATCTTAATTTTTTTCTCTAGTCCAAAGCATGAATGAAAAATAAAATACGCGTAAGATTAAATTCCGACCTTTCATGAGTTTCACTTGAAGAGTGTATATCTCTCGACGGTGGATGTTGAACAAAGAGAGGGACCTTGTTTCTAAGTCGATGGTATATTGGCTGTTTATGGGAGCGACACTTTCGACAGGCATTTCCACGGTTGACGAATCCTGGTGGAATCGATTCTGACCAGATTGCAGTTGAAGGACCCCCATTTACAACGTTTCTTCGCTTGTTTGCAATGTTTGCTAGAATCTCAGAAAATCCAGAAAGATCATAAATGTGATTGGGCAAGCAAACTTTATCTGGCGAATGGTCAATAGTAAATAGCTATAAAAAAGAGGGAAAAAGAGAGAAACAATGAGAGGTTGTTTTTCTGGTCTGAGCATGTATCTTATGAAATCCAGAATCGCTCACAAAGATGAATTATTTTCGATTAACTGAAAAAGAAGTATATTTTTATTCTTCGACGATGTCAAAAATTGCATATAGTAAGAAAAACAGCTAACTTTGAATTCTTGATCAAACACTCAAACCGGAACTATTTACTGAAAACGAAATTTAATATAACCAGAAAAAATATTTTTTTTTACGTTAAGTAATAAAGTTCAATGTAATAGATTAAACGCAGCGTTTTTAACTCTAAGTCATTCTAAACATCATAGTTACAAATAAGTGAATAAAACTATAATTCGTAAAATGCTAGTTATAGTTAAAAGATATCGTAGTTATTTGCCAACAATTCAGTTAGTAGGTAACAACGTCTATTAATAGAGACTCTTCAGCAAAAAGTGTAGATCTCCGCCAGGCAGCTGGCTGAACCGGATCTACGCTATTTGCCTATGCCTGATAAATCCGTGTTAAAGTTTGGTTAAGGTAATCTCTCCAAACAGTCGCTATACTTGAGGCCTTATTTATATAGCGTGGGGCACTAATCAGATTTGTGACAATTTAAATACTTTATTGAATAAGCAGCATTCTTCAGTAAACTAAATTAGTGTGGTTGTGAATAGGTTTTCAGAAGAAGCGATATAAGTTCACCAGACTCCACAAATGACCGCGTCTAGACGCATTCTTGTTAAATCGTATTTCCTTTATTTCGTTATCAAAACAAATGTCGCAAAACTTTATCAGCTTCAGTAACCATTTGTAGCCCCCTCATAATCCTCGTTCCAGTTGTCTTTTGTGTTGTTTTTGTTGTTGTTTTCAAAGCTTCAAGGAGCATGGGTATAACAGATTAAGACAAGCCAAACGTCAAACGTAGTCTGAAATAAGACATGTATTAATATCCTTCAGAACGCAATTGCTGCTTCGTGGACACTGCCTGTCATGTGCTAGTTACATCATTTCCAGAGGTTGACAAAATGTAATGAATGAATCTATTAGTCAATCCCACTTTATCTTTGTTTGTTGGGGGTAATCGTCTAAACAACATGTCTTCAGTTAATTGGAAAATGTGTTCACTTGAAGCAAATACAGTGCAGCCTTCATTGTGAATAGCATGCATTGGACACATGATATGTTATCCTATCACAATATCTTAACACCGGGTCCATCAACTGGGGAACATTGCTTATATCTGCTTCTGCATTAGCAAGGGAGATATACTACTAACTTTTTAACGACTTTGGTATTCAGTGGTCCGCGTTTGAACCCAGGGCCTTGGTATGAAGCCGATGCTCTATCTAGTGAACTTCCAAGTCCTGTAATTCCCATTTGTACATGTCTTAACTGAATGTTTGACAAAATTACCATATATGGTATTCCAAATTTAATATTGTTGCAAATGATTTATATCATCAAGTTATTGCTGAAATGACAGGGGCACAATTAATATCTACGATAATAGGGACAATTAAAGCATAATAAGGCACGCAATTTCCTCGTTTTAAGAAAAGAACACAATTTGATTGATCAATTGAACAAACCATTTTATGACATCGTAAATGTTACTATTTATAAATGACATAAATAAAACTGACTCAATAAGAAATAATAAAACACGCTTTCGTTGAAAATGGAAGAAAAGGTAATTGATTTCTAAGCGATTAAATACAATGCTTCTATATAGCACATCAAACATTTCTTTGCTCACAATTTGTACTATGTTGAAATGTTGCGATTTACAGAGTTGTCTTATAAACGAACCCCCCCCCCTCAACATCCCTACCCCCGAAATCTGCACAAAATATCATCCCTATAATTAAATTGAACATGGCGATATATTTTCCATATGCAACTATTATCTAGACAGATGACTTGTACTAAGATTTATAACTACGAATGAATTTCTGAGCAAATGTTCAATTTTCATACCCATGCATATTGTTGCGTGCTCTCAGATCGGCTTCTGGTGCCTGACAGATTAAGGCTGCACATTGACCAGCAATAAAACGGAAAAGTACGTTCTTTATACGCAATTATTCTGTATTCTTTGTATAAAAATATATAGATACATATATTTACCAGTTACGGCTTGCAAGGTCAATACAATGCAATACCCTGTATCAGTTTCCTTTATTTACATGTGATTGAGAGCTTCGGATACAGCGAATGTTTTTATTAAGCTATGTACCTTTCAATCATTTTAGAAGAAACGACTTTTTCTTGAGACTGTAAGATATGCAGTAATCTTTGCACTGGTTTGTCTTGATAATATATTTTTACCACAATGTTCATTTGGATCAAATTTTCGAAGTAGCACAATATGTATACAAATCGAAATCCCGATAACGAGTTGCAGATAAAATTACAATACATCTTCTGAAAAACAACAAAAACAAAAACAGATACAAAACACCAAAACAACAACAACAACAACAACAAAAAGGAAACTTCATCAGTCTCCATAGATAGAGAGAGGTGTCATTTCGATTAGAAGAACTACACAGAAAGTGTTGATAATAAATAAAAAATAACTTGTTGAATCAAGAAAAAATGATCAGAAAAGACTAAATGGTTGTAGCATCATGTCCATGGGAAAAACAAAAACAAACAAAACGTGTATTCTTATTGCATAAATTGAAAATATACAAGTTCAAAATTTAATTTCTTTAAGTTTGAAAGACGAAATATTCAAATGGAAATACTTCAACGACCTCGCATAATGACTTCGCATCTTGCGCGTTTATAACTTTACATTTCCAAGGCTGTACAGCATTTACATTATTTACTCAACACACCGCAACGCCTTTACCAATCAATAAGATGATTTGGGAATGTTTGGGCATGTCTTTTCGTTTTTTGAATGTATTGCATCTTTTAACTCTGTTTGTTTGAATAGATTGTTAAATTATCCACTTCAACTAAACCATGCAACATGTCTGATATAAATACACGTTCGTTTTATGATAGATAATCTTTTTTGACGAGCCGGAACATATAAACAGGAAATACAGTTTATTGCTTTAAACAAAATCTTAAAATTGTGCATACCCTTGTCTATATGTTGGTAATTCGCATCCGCTTTCTGAATTCTTGTTATTTTAGAAATATCTCGATCTTTCATAATTTTACAAACTGTTACCCTTTTTTGTGGCATAATAGCAAAGTATATACCAAGGTTGTTTGAAATTCACTTACATCGTTTACTACGGATTATTTACATCTTTAAATGATATTTAATGTATAGATAAACTCCTGACAATAATAATTCAATTATGCATGCGTGTTCCGAAAAGAGAAATAATTGCCAAAAGATCTATAACCACAAAAGCTGAAATCTAATAGTGGCCTCATGTATGGCAAATACAAAATAAATTAAGATTTGATTAAAAACTTCAGTTTACATGTAACGATTAAATAATATTGACAGAGAGGAGCAGTGTTGTATACATGATGTTAACATTACCATCAAAAGCGTGGACGATGTGGTATGGTGCAATGTTTACTGAGTATTGAATCGTGACAAACTGTAGCCAATAAATAGCATCAAAATTAAAATCCACTAAAAGACTTACAAGAAATCCGTTAGTGTGATTGACAAAATAAACAATAAACAAATATCTCAACTAATAGTTTAACTATTCACATGGAAGTATTTATATGTACAATCCAATGAAAAGGTTATCTGCAGGACGTACTGAATGTTGCTTTGATGATCGAAAATATCAAAATCTGGCTTGAATATTTTAACAATACTTTTTCGTTATTTATCCCGTTTGGATTTTTTCGCACGAATTTTTCGAACAAATTAATTGTTGTATAAATGTAAACTTAGAAGATAATAATTCAATTAACATGGTATATTCAAAAAGCCATAATTAAGAGAGATGCTTTTTGGACTGATCAGTACAGCCAGACTCTTTTACCGTGGGTAAAGACGAGGTTTCTAAATTACTTTTGATTCTATGATCATGTAGATCGTAACATCTGTTCGGATTCGAGACCCAGGTATAAAATGAAAATTTATGTTCAACGTCGCTCAGGTGACGATCGTGACCATGAAGGGAGAGCTGTCAAGGACATTTATATATTGTATAGGTTTGTTAATGTGGCTGGGATTAAAGTAGTTAATAAGCTTAGTGATTGCAGAATATAATTATATACCACACCACAGCACTGCCGGCCGACAACTTCATTCTTAAGTGGATTGACACGAATAAACAGATACAATTTATCGGGACATCACTTGTTTCGACACAAATTCTTATGTGAATATCAGATAACTATGGTAATATTCTCTAATGCACGTCAACAAATATAAAGCAACTCTAGTATGAATGTGTTATTTCACTAATACATTATGTACCTTCAAGGCGATGTGTAAAAATATTACTCAGTCTAGTTTATTTGGGCCACCGATGTGCTGTGTGTCTTGCTCAATTACGCGTCAAAGTTCTCGTTCCGATTCGTATTTTTTAATCAGTCTCACCGGCTGTATGTTTTGTTTTTCATTTGCGCATACACCCTGCTCATATCATTAATTTACCGATATTTTATTGGAACACTCTTTAATATCATTACATTAGCATAGTTAATTTAAATTACAATGTACCTAACAAAGTGATCGACTTAGGCAGTTTTAAAGGTTTTAACATCTCGACTAACATCTACAACGTCATACATGGACGGTGTATTTAATAATGTATGGAACTTTCATTATCATACTTTAAAATGCATACCGCATCAATTAACACTGTACTCATAAAGTCATCTCGATTAGAAACAAAAATAATAAAAATGATTATTCGAAACGGACATATAAATAATCCTCGAAACGGTGAACAAAATGAAAAAAATGTAAATTTGTATGTCTTTTTCAGAACACCATTGGACAAACTACATATTTAGTGTGATGCAAGTGGATTTTTAAACATAGTGCTGTGAAAAGGTTTCCATTTGATAAAGAAGTGGTTCTTTATGCACTTATCTCCTCAGAGACTTTGTTATTCATCAATCAATGTAGGCAGGGCATTGTAGTCCCATTACAACGCAGATAATGACTTATTATACACCATTAATCAATCGAATTATAGCATCGGCATACATTGTTTGTTTTAAGAAACGTGACTCGTATGATATTATTCATATTGAATGTTAAAAAAATATATTGCGAATAAAGATAATTAGTTAATAACGGTATTTAAATGACATGTCAAAAGAATACGGATGAAATGTAAATGAAATACGTATGTCATTTAAATGTAAAACGTATACGTATGCCATTAAATGTAAAAAGTATACGTATGCCATGTCAAAAGTATACGCATGTCATTTGAATATCTAAAGAATACGTATGTCATTTAAATGTTAAAAGAATACGTATGTCATTTCAATGTCACAGGTAAACGTATGCCAATTAAATGTGAAAGAGACACCGAGACGTCAAAAAAATGAGCAAACCCAAAATTAGCCGTCTTAGAAAAATCTGTATGCGAATGGACCAACTGATGTGCTTAAACCGGATTCCAGGACTTTAACCTAATACTTCCTTGATGGTATGGAGTTCTCAAAAGCAAACAGTTTCAAGAAATAACATCAATTTGAAAGAAAGCTGCCAATGCGCCATAAATTAATTAATGGGTAAGAATATATGACAAGGTCCTATAAGCATTGCAACATAAACCAAACGAAAAGGCACAGAACAAATGTATTTCACATGCAAGCCAAGCGAAAAGTAAGAAAAAAAATTGTGATGAGTCATTTAACCAAAAGTGCAAAACCCGACAGTTACCGCCTTGGAACGGTCAGTCGGCAATATGGACCGACTGAGGTGCTTCAACCGGTTTTACAGAGCTCTAACCTCGCACTTCCTGACGAGTTTCTCAAATGCAAACAATGAAAAGAAAAACGATCTATTTGAATACAAAATGTCCAAGCGCTGATATTTTCTATAAATTATGACGAAAGTAGTGTCGTCATTGAAAAATAAATGTCCACATAGTGTTTAGAAAAGAAGAAAAAAAAAGAGTCATGAAACAAGAAAATGATGCTTTTTAAAACAACAATGTCCAATTTGTAAACCAGGTGAAGGTACCATGATAAACAGTGCTTTTATTAGAAACAATACACGAAACATCAAAGAAGAAATGTATTGGGTTGTTATTTTCACTGTTTTGTGGAGAAAATGTGGTCCCTTTTAGTTCTAAAGTATTTCATGCACTGTATCCTAGTTACAAATTGTGTCAATCATTTTCATAACATTTCGTGTCATCTTTCTTTAGAAAAATATTTCGTATTCCTACGGGAATTAATCATGCATTAGCACCATTGATTGTAGGTTTTTTTATACTGCTTTGTGCGTGATCTTATGTTAATATTATCCTTTTCTAAATCTAAATAACTAATGCAATCATGCTATCTTTGACAACATATTATTGCTATAAATAATCATTGTATTCAAGCCTATGATCCATCGGATTTATCATCTAGAATTGACCCTAAACAAAGCAATCCAATACTTAGCATTTAAATTTCGTTTTTTTAAATCTAGACACAGAGATCATCAATTTCAATGACAACATATGTACTAAAAACTTTGGAAACACATGAATTTAATTATAAGCATTGTGAATTCTTGTTACTTTGATGACGACTCAAGAAGAAACAAGTCCATAACTACACAATCGCTACATCAAGGCTTTAGATTCCAGGGTGTTTTCAAAATTCTTAATGATTGTTTGGGTTCAAAGTATAAGCGCTGCATGAAAACATTTATGCACCACATGTTTTATTGAAAATATACATAATCAATGGTCTTAAAACATTTTCAGAATTTTTTACAAAACTTTGTAGACGATGAATTGTTGAATGTTACGAGTTGGGAATCCTTATTTGCATGTTATTAATCCTGTTTACAGTGGAAAAAAAGGCTAAATCGTTAAGACTACATGAATACAGTTCTTTAAACAAACGTTTGAAAGTGTAGAATTCTTTCATGTTTTTTTCATCTCTCCCGCTGTGCCTTCTATAGGCAAGGCAACTTGATTAGTTCGGATGTTGTTCTTTGTCTTATAAAATTGTAAATTGTACTTTAACGTATGACGTAACTGCAGTTAATAGTTCTTATTAAATGACATGGCTTGGACTGTTTTCAACTGTTCTCTCTTGAGGAACTGTAAGGTACCGGTGCTTGTATCGCCTGTACATGTTTTGATAGGTCATGGCAATAATTGTTATATTGCTAAATTAAAGTATTTAATTAGTTTTTTAACCCCCAGTCGATCCTTTTGCCGACTGACCATAGTTGTTTTTCGTATATGTGTAATGGCTAATCGTAAGATTTATAATTATTCTTCTATTAACATTTCATATTTTTCTATTTAATCGACTTGAATCTTTAAATCTTTTTAAGAAACATATTTTTAATTTTCCAGTGGATAAAGAGATAGTTATCTGTTCCGTGTTATGTTTGCATCATGTATTTATGTAGGTTATGTTGTTGGGGATCATATAACTAAACATCAAGTTAAAATCGGACACTCGAAAGTATACCGTTATGTTTGATTTTTTGTTTATTACCCCTGACCCTCACCAGGTATGTGACATCTAGTTACTTTATTGTATACAATGTTCTCACTAGATATGTAAATCCAATGACTTTATTGTATCCGATGAAATCTTCTGATTATTATATCAGGTTGTGTTTTTCCCAGGGACTTTTTCAATTCATGTGCCGTCCCCCACACACAATCTCCGTGTCTAGACAAGTTTCTGAGTGGTTATTTTGCGTTTACTTTGTTATTTAATTCGACCTGCTTTTATAACTGGTCCATCAATCGTTGCCAATGGCAATCTTGATTTGTGACGTGTTTGATTTGCTCTTTTCATTTAATTGAATATCTGTGAATGAATAATATTTAACATCATACGTATGAAATTATTTGTCGAGAAATCACCCAAAATTTCACTTTTAAGGGCAATTTTGACTGTCATTAAATCTGAAACGACTTAATACGTGCACTGTTTCTATATGATATATATATATAATGTATTTAAGAATATGTCGTTATAAAAAAGTTAGGTCGTATACATATTATATATATAATCAAGTCATGAGACGTTAGAAATAATACATATTTGAGCGTCCTGCACAACGCAATTAATCGATGCCCATCCCAGCATTCCTTATTGGGTTTGTTATCCCATTAATCAGAAGCTGTCATAGTATGATATTTCCAGAGCATAAACAAATACAAAAATACATTAATCACTTTACTGTCGTAACTGGACCATTGGCGAAATGACCGTGTATGGTATTTCATTTTAAATAATGTAATGAACTAGGCAAATTAATGCAAATGCTAATTTGTAACAGGTAACTGCATTCGATTTGCTCGTTTGATGGTAAAATGGGTTTGGGTTGAGATAATGTATAAACTTTTTTATAACAATTTAATTGTTCTGACATAAACAAACATGCTAAATGTTTAATGTTGAAAAACGTTTTCGTTGATAAATGTAAATAATACTGATTTATTTATTCAACACGTGTTAATACCGAATTGCTAGATATAACCTTAAAAATTAAGTTTACACACTGTGTATACTTTGTTCTGATGGTGCAATAAGCACTTTCTAGGAATAATAAAGCAGGCAAACACAATTGTAATTTTTGGAACCAAATTTCCAAAAACATTAAACACCCGCATTGGACAGTTAACGGTTTTTAACCCTTTAAATGTTTGATATTGAAATGAACACTTACAATTATTTATTCAGTCGTATAATAGAACATATAAGGTACTTTACGTCAATGAATCTGGGAACATTACGGCTATATCTGTGTACGATATGCATCTTTGTTTTCAATATAATCTTGTTAAAGTGTATATGCTATACATGTCTATTAATTGTAATACTTATATTTTAGGAACTAAATGACTCCACACTGTCTTTGGAGAAAATTATTACAAATGCAAGTATTATTTATTTAAGTTGTGTTATTTGTTGAGGAAATGTAGAATTTGATAAATATGCTGGCACCAATTAAGTTGCTGTTCAAAGCATGGTTGCTAAATATCAATATACTTTATTTACGTTCATCTATTTCGCGTTGTATGTAGTCATAACTGAAACAATAATAAATGTAATTAAAATGCAGAATAAACTTGTCAAAGATTCTGATCTCCAATGGTTCTACCATGGCATGTTGATTGAACTGAGATTCAAAACAAAGATATAATTTCTGAGCAAACTTTCAGTGTTTATGCCCAATCATATTGCTGCAAGCTATCAGAAGCTGCATCTGGAGTCTTTCATGATAAAGCAGCGCATTGACCTTGATTACAATCGAGTGAAAACTGTTTTTTTATTATGCGCAAATATAGCCAACAGTATGTTTAACCTTTACCAATAGTTGTTTATCCGATACCTAGTTATTGTCGGCAACCAAATGTTTTTATTTTACATTTTATTACAACGTTCTAAAATGTCACTATACATTAAATTTTAATTAAAATTTTAATCCCAATATTTTGTTCTTAATATTTTCCCAAGTATTAAGTAATTGTAATTATTATAAATTATCTTAAAACTATAAAAAGTTTTTGAATAGTTAATGTTTATCATTTTGGCATTCCTAAAGTGTGACAATACTGATTAATGATGTCAAAACGATATATGTTATATACTTTAAAAGAATGTAACACTCGCTACTGTTGTAAAGAAGAAAAATAGGAAAAAAGATTTAAGTCCAACAGTTCTTTAAACTATGATAACGTTAAAAACTAAGAAACGGTGAACCGGTGAAATGTGTTAAGGAAGTATATTTATCCTGGGTATAGTTAGTTCACGTCAATGCAAGCTTTTATCTCGTTTTTGCACTATTCACATCATTCTAACATCATATGGAATGAATGGGGAATGTTTTAACATGTTCATTTCTCTCTTGCATGCACTGCATCTTTTATTTGAGGGTGTTTGTATATATTGTAAAAAGTTTTATTTCACCTAAAGCATGAACATGAAATTCCAACATAAATAAACATGTGTTTTTATAAAAGAGCGTTTTCTGAGCTGAACTTTAAAATATAAACAGGAAAGGTAGTTTAATGCTTACGCTAAAATGTTTAAATATGAAAACACATGGCAAAGATGTATCAAAGGTATTTACTTGTTGCTTGTAATTTCAGAAAATTCATGACGATTTATTTTAATCATACTGCATTTTTTTTGAAGAACTGTTAAAAGTAGTGTAAACAAGGCTGTGGAAAATTATCTGCCTCACATACGCTTTTACAATTTTGATGTTATTAAAATTTTGTATCCGTTTGATAAACTTCAGACTTAGAAGTTAAAAGAATATTGAGTGTCATGTTTTCAAAGAAAGTACCTTTAACGAAGGATCTTTGACGTTGAAAGGCGTGAATAAACGTTTACCAAAACCGTCTATTCATTTTACTTTTATTCCCATAGTGACGTAAACCTGATTTTCCAATAGTAATCTACATTGTAACATATCAATATAATTCGAAAACATAACAAGGTAAAACAAATTGGTTTTGTTCATTGAATCAGCTTTTTTTCCGAAGAATTCTATGCGAAGAAGTCTACCTTCACGCTATTGCTACATAATTGTCTCCTATCGTGATATGTTTTACCTTTCGGCGGTCTCATTTTAGGACACTGCTTACGTCACTGCTTACGTCACTAATTGTTAGAATGTTATTTGTCACGTGATACTGATTTGTAGAAGATTGTTCAAAAGTCTAGAATATTTAAATGGGTGAGGTAAATGGTACATTCGGGAAAATTCTTAGATATCCTTAATGACGTTACGTCAGAACCTACCCATGATAAAATCCGAAATTTCTTAATTTTATTCCTTTTTACCATTAAAACGACTGCTGCCTCTTTTCGTACTTACACCTGCCTCGGGTGGAAACATATGTTCATACAAAATTTTGTATCGGAGTCTGAATAAGCATTGTCGATATTTTGTACGTTAAATACGGCTCAGAAACATTTCGTTTGATTTGAAACACGCTTCAACGTCGCAACATGGTTATAGCTTATGTAATTTTAAAAGTGATTAAATCAACATCGGCAGCAATCCGGGCGTACTGAAACGGTGTATCGTGAATATTTAGAAAGTTCCACATTTTCATTTAAAAGGGAATATCACTCAAAATATGTCTCCACTTTTAATAGTTATTTGGAATATAGTTAAAATAAAAATGTTGTATGAACGTTCCAGTCTTAAACAAGAAAACGAAAATAATTGTAATACTTGTGGAACACGAAAACAATGAGGTACTTTGATATTAGAATAAACAGGTTAAATATAAGAATTAGAATATTTCTGAAATAAAGTATATGTAAATACATGCTTCCAAGTAAAATCATTTTTTTCCGACAAAATGGAAATGGAATACTACACACACACACACACACACACACACACACACACACACACACACACACACATACACACACACACACACACTCACGCACGCACGCACGCAAACACACACACTCACACACACGCACACACACACACACGCACACACACGCGCGCACACGTACGCACACACAGACGCGCGCGCGCACACGCACACACACACGCACACACACACACACGCACACACACACACACACGCACACACACGCACACACCGACACACACACGTGCGCACACCTATGCACACACACACATGCGCGCGCGCACACACACGCACACACAAACACGCACACATATTGATAAAAATATATATATAAACCTAGATACTAACAACTTGAGCCGCAAAAATATATGTTTGATGTAATATACATATATGGAATTTTTTAAATTTTTTTAAATTTTATAAATTTGCGTGTGACATTATGAAAACATAATTTAACAATCTTTATATTTATTTTTGATACAAATGTGCTAATATTGTTAGGCGTATGCATTATAATACTTAGTGTTAGCTTCCGCTTCAAAACGGCTTTATGCATTAATCATTGCTGGCAGGGCATAATGATTCCATAACAACGTACATAATGACATATTAATAACCATTAATCATGTGAAGTATTTCCTTGACACGCATTGTTTGTCAGAAGAAACAAGGCTCGTGTTGAGCATGTTATTTTTATAAGATGCTGTAAACACATATTGCACAATTCGAATGCCATTTACAGATTAAAAAAAACTCATTTTCTACAGCTACATAATAGATAACAATGATCAAGTGATCAACGCAAACATTGTTAACATTTTCAGTACTTTACGCATTTTCTAACCCTGTTTGGTTAAAATAGACACTCTTATATCCTTTTATTCTGTGCAACTCAGAGTTTAATTGCAAAATTAGCTATTATTGCTTTAATAATGTTTTAAAGTACTGTAGTTTCAACAATGTGTATTTGTGTTTACTGTTTGTGGGGAATAGTGAATTTATTACTTTAAATATATCGTTATATTCTTAAATCTATTATTCAATGTGTAAAATCATACATCTTATAGTCACAGATTTATTGCGACCCCATTAGCCAAAAACGACTTGTATAAAATAGAAGTTTCATTAAACATTTTTCTTATTTGCAACAAAGAATGCAATAGAAAGTTACTTAAAATATACAGCGCAGCGGCCAGTTATGGTCATTTTAGCGTTTTCCTGCTATTTTGGTGGAGGAAGCCACCAAACAATGGCGGAGGCGCGCGGCAGGTCAGCTGAAGGACCTTCCCACATACAGTCCTTCGCCCCGAGTCGTCTCGACTCAATATGTGGTGAGAGGCTATACAGCCAAAGAAGATACAAGATGGCGAGTCAACAACTAAGCAGCGAGCTGTACGGAGATAAAGAGGTTCAAACTTACATAAAAACGTTTGTAACTTTTTTTCTTGATTTGGGCTTTTAATTTTTACCATAAAGAGACAACGGTAAGTTAATGTTATGTCTGACATTTTTTTTTATTTATTTTAGAAGTAACATACTTATCGTTGTTTTCAATGCAAGCATTTTTAATAAGACGTCGTTTAAATTGCTATAAGAAGAGAATGAAACAAGACCAAACACGTTATAACAAACCGTTAGATCCAGGCAAAAACAGACATTCAAATCAGCTATCATCATTTATACCAATATATCTGCTAGGCACTTTCGAATATTGTTGCATTGGTTATCATACACAACATCCATACTTGAAGTAAACATAGTTTATATCTTAGCGGACCAGTGTCTTGTATGATTGATCCTTAGCGAATTAACTTCTATTTTGTTAACTCTATTAGTTTACTGTAAAGCAGCATTAAAGAATGGTTACACTTTAGAATATGTTTACTTTTCAATCACAAACATATATAGCATACTAAATGACGCTTAAAGTGTTTACTTCCAAAGCCCACTGTATTCTTTCATTGACATTTTTACAGACAAAATAATAAAAAAACGCATATCAGACATTTATGTAAAAACGGATGAAATACACAAAAACACACAACAGTTATTGTTGGACAGTTTTTATTTCTTTTTAGATGCGACAGCTCACCATTGAAAATGTTTAGCAAAATTGAAATATTTAAACGGTCTACCACCCAGGACACTTACTTTCGTATGCGACAAACCAAATCTAAATCGCTGTCAATGAGACGATACAATTATGCAAATCAGGTCCCGCGAATGAATCCAAAAGTCACCTCCACCCTTTTTTTTCTTTTTGCATCCGTAATATATATAGTAACTGTTCGGCCAGTGTGTTTCTTGCTGACCCATTATTAATCCAAGCAAATATTAGACGAATAAACCATGTACTAAGCTATTGATTTCCTTATGAATACACGTGACTGTATTCGCGGCATGTATTTCTCATTAAACCCGCTCATTCTATGAAAAAGACTGAGTTTATTTCACATTTGCATTCGATATACACTTCAGACATAACATACTTTTAGCTTAAGCATCACTTGTCTAGACAATGGGCATTAATTCATTACCTTTGAATAAATGAAAATATGAATAAAATGACAGAAATTTGATAGCCGAATGTAAATAAAAAGACTAGACATTCTAAAATAAGGTCAGACACATATATAATTAGCACACCCGAAAGCAGTTTTATTATAGAAAATTACTATTAGACTATTAATTCTGTTTTAAGCTATTTATATAAAATATCATGCATAAGTTTCAACTCACTTGTTAGCAATGTATTTATTAAAACCCATAAGACAAAACATATCTGTAATAAAGGTCATTATTATGGCTACGATGACGTCACATTGATGGACTGTAGTTTAAATGTGTTGGTTTGTAAACAATTTGTAACTATGCAAAGATTTAGTCTTTAGTTTTAAAATTGTTTTATGTTGGTGCCGATGTAATCTTACCAATAGTTAAAAATAAACATATGAAAACGAACGTGAATGTTAATATAATCAAAAACAAATTAATGTTTAAGAAACTAATAAGATGATAAACACATATTGACCCCGTGTCATTAATATGTCATCTCCTACGACAAGACATTATGACTACAAACTGCTATCACAGCAAAAACGTCTACGGTCTATAACTAAACGGCTGTGTATTTCCAATTAACTTGATTAAACAAAAAACTTATTCCTAATTATATCCAAATGATGACTGAATGACAAAAATATGTTATCCAACATAGTAAGTGTTATTGATTCATCGACACAATTTACGCTAGAAACTTTCAATGACAAAACTATTTGATGAGTCGGTGCTTGGACGTATAAAGAAATATCATCAGATTAGAATAAATCATCACTAAGGAAATTTACTTTATTTCGACGTTTCTAATGAAAACACTTCAAACATTAACATTAATTTGATTTTCATGACGGTATGAGTAGTCTTCAAGAGACGACCAAACTCCAAGGCGAACTTAATCAAAATCTACTTACGACTGTTGATAAAACGGGTTTGTTCAGAATGAAAAGTACCAGAACTTGTAGGGCATTGTTGGTATATTAGGTATGCAGAAAAAATACATTAAATTTTAGAAGACGTCTTTTTCGCGAATAATGCTTACACTTTATTTAAGAATCCTACTTCAAGCAACCAGCAAATAGATCGCCGCGCTCATGTTTATACATATATTTTATACATATATGTTTGAAATGTATATGCATAGTAGTTGTGATTTTGACCATTGGTTTATATACATATTGTCGAGGATTTTAATTAGGAAAATACGTCTTAAAGGTGATATCCGACAGTTTGCCTATGTCATATATATGTAACAATATCTGACCTCTGTTTGGGGTAATTGTACATAGTTTCTGTAGAAAGACCATACCTTTATATAAGCTAGGACAATTTTCAACAGCATCTCAATTTTTGGGGCATTAAAACCTGTTAATCAACATTTAAAATGTTCATTCTTTTTAAATCTATAAATATCGAACGATCGGGATTCCAGCTAAAAATAGACATCGACGTCAGGGCGGATGACAAAAATGAACTTAAACAAACTGGTCACGTGGTTTTCTTAGTTTAAAAATAGCTAACTATGCGGCATGAATCAGACAGAAAATACATTTTTGTTATGACATTTGTTATGTCGTTATGGTTCACTTTTCACACAGGTGTAGGACATTAATAAACTGCATTTCACGGCATCTGTTCATGCAGCAATAATTTATTTGGTTCTTTAATAAACAATGGCACAGCCTGTGATATGGTACCACCTTTAAGTGAATTACTACATATGCTAAAACTTGAACTACCGCTAGACGAAAACAAACACAAATAAAACTATATGACCAAGTCCTATGAGCATTGCAACATATACCAAACTCCGAAAAGGCACAGAACAAAGACATTTCACATGCAAGCCAAGCGAAAAATAAGAACAAATTTGTGATGAGTCATTTAACGAAAAGAGCAAACCCGACAGTTACCGCCTTGAAACTGTCAGTCGGCAATATGGACTGACTGGGGTGCTTAAACCGGTTTTACAGAGCTCTAACCTCCAACCTCGCACTTCCTGATTAGTTTCTCAAATGTAAGCAATGAAAAGAAAACGATCTATTTGAATATGTCCAAGCGCTGATTTTTTTCTATAACTTATGACGAAAGTAGTGACGTCATTGAAAAATAATGTCCACATAGTGTTTAGAAAAGAATATGGTATTATTTCGATTTGAAAAACTACTAACTTTCTGAATCATGAACAAACATGACCAGAGACGAATAAATGGTTGTAGCATCCTGTTTATGTGAAGATGGAATTGAAGAACCAAAGTCCAATGTCCATCAAAGGAAATACACGTAACAATCCTTATAGGAAGAATAAAATGACAGCATAGATTACATGCACGGAGAGTATTTTTACGACCACCACACTGCACAAGTAACATTGTTGTGATAATGAATAAGAATATATGACAAAGTCCTATGAGCATTGCAACATATACCAAACTCCGAAAAGGCACAGAACAAAGGTATTAAACATGCAAGCCAAGCGAAAAGTTTATGTAAAGTTAGAAAGTGACAAAATCACAATGATTAAACATTACAAACATAGAGAAAAAACAACAATTACCACATAAGTCGGCAAAGCACACATTAAATGTCGCGAAGAATTGATCTGCTTTAATTACCATTTGTAGCTCGAATCGTGCTCATGTTGCTGTTAGATTTAGTAAAAGTAGCTTGATTTTCTCCAGTCTCTCCTCTTGCGAGTGACAAAGAACTTGCAGAAATAATTCGATATAGGATTTTTAATAAATCGATTATTATTTAATTTATTAAATGTCAAAAAAACGCATTAGACTTAAGCAAACTTCGATGTCAATTTATTTATTTTTTAAAACTTAAAGTGTAATGCTAATTGTCATAAAATTAAATTGTAAAATACATGTGCGTCACAAATCTTCGCCAAAATAAATTTGACGTAAAAGCAAAATTTATGATTATTTAAACATTTTGAAATAAAACAAATAAACTGCTAACTTTTGTGCATGAGATACAAAACTGATGAAAACTTTTACAAAATTTTACTTCTAAACATTTGTTGCCCCGTTTACAAACAACATGTGTTGATCAGTTAATTGATGAATAACACGAAAGAAAAATATTAAATCTCCGTAGCATCTAATAGTATACAATCAAAAAGTCATTACATTTGTAAATTACGATCTAGTTACAAAAACTGGACATTTATCTATTGACCACATAGGACTCAAATTTAAATATATTTTAAATATTTGTACCATAATTTAAGATATCACGTTGATGCAGAAGAAAAGAAGTCAAATAATTGGTAATTAATAAAAAGCCGGCAACTGCAGGCGGGCGATATGCTCGTTTCAAGAAAAAAATACCAGAACGTGATTTTATTAAACAATTAATGTTCATTTATGGACATTGGACTAAGATTCCACATTTCCACCAACGCATGAGGCTGTTACAATCATTCACTCTTCCCCTTGCTTTCTGTGCTTGATTCAAGAATTTAATTTCTTTGATAGTCTAGAAATCATGTTTCACTCTTTACAAATACAATGTAGACTTTTATTATTTTTCAATGTTTCGCAACCTTGTATTTTATGACGTCATTTCTTGAATCAAAGTATCATCATCATTTGGACGGTTTTGGTTCAAAATGAAATTGCGTCACATGCTTTGTATTTTATGACGTCATTACTTGGACTATTTTCTTGCAAAAACAGATCATTTGTTTCTTTTATCAACTAAATCTCTATATTGCGCCAGAAATAAAGATTTTGAGAAATTGTTGACAATTAGCAAGGTAAAAGGAATTAACTTTTCCTTAACGTCTTCATTTAAAAAAATTACGTTTTTTGATAGCAATAATTTGTAAATCCATTATTTAACGTGAAAGCGTATGTACTGACGTGAATAACCCCATGTTTTGACACAGTAAAATCATGATGTAATCATGGACGCATGTATACATAATTTGCTAAATATCTGCATTATAAAGACGCGAATAAAAAGATCATTACAAATATTTAACATATTTATATTAAAACACTAGATGAATACGTTAAGTTGAATGTACAAGTAATAAATGGACAATACATACACGCGCGCACACATGCACGCACGCGCGCGCGCGCACGCACACACACACACACATACAATCACACACACAAACACAGAGCAAACCCCAGAATTTCAGCTTTGTGACAGTCATTCGTCAAAGGGATCGACTGTGATGCATAGGTCGATTTACTCTTATATCTCATTTCCTTTGGGGTGTCTTAACTACAACCAGTAAATAGAGAACATCACAATTTTAAACAAACTAATTCAAGCAACTGTGCATAAAAAAAGAACAAAGTAATGAAGTAACGCGAAACCAATATCCATTTTGTATTCGGGTGAAAGGAGAATTGTTATCAGAAAAGTTACACGAAATACTAAGCTGCATGGGATGAGTTGTCAATTTGTGGTTTGATGGAATGAAATGTCCAAAGTACGTCAAAGGTACAATACGGACAATCCGATGAATTAATGGAAGATTAGATTACATGTCCAAGGAGATTTCTAGGTCCGCCTCATTGCACTAGCATCATTGTTGCTATCATGAAAGTATGACATTGTCATATGAGTATTTCAACATATTTTAAAATGTGACAAAATCAACAATAGAACAGATAAAGGTATAAAGGTAAGTGTAAAGGTGATGAAAACAATTTAGTTGCGCTGGGTATATGTAATGTGTGTCGTCCGAATGTTTGACAATAAATTTAAATTGGAAATAAAATAATTTCACAATGTAAGTCTTTTTCTGAAAATTTTAATCGTTAATTGATAAACCTGGCATTAATTTTGTTGCTATTAAAATTGCGCGTACCTGTGCATATTGTTTAAAACTGCCATTAACTATACGTAAATAAGACAAGGTCAAATGAATAGCGCAACATATATTTAAATTGTAAAATGACAAAGGTACTCATATGCCATATTGTCGAATGTAAAAGTTACATAAATATATGTATATACATGCAGTAGAAAGACAATAGATCTATTTGAAACAAAACTGTTTAATTGATTCAGCGTCGAAGTAATGATGACATCAAATTTAAAAAAAAAACAGTAACGTAATTAAAATTAACAATGTCAACATTGTATTAAAATAACAGAATTTACTCCAAGCGCATTTCAACAGAAACATGGCGCGTATTCTGCATGTTCGAAACAAGCAAAGACCAATTACAAACATTTTTACAATTGTCACAGCTCCTTAGTAGAGATTGAAACAAAGTTTTAAACATGTTATGTATTTTGCTCCTTCTTATTCAAAATTGGTTAACATAGCGCAATAAACTAGTCCTATAATCCTATTCAACCCAGTAACACTTACAAAATGTATTGTTTATTCGCATTAATAATGTTAAGAAACTATATAGCGTACCCTTCAGGTATTGTGTTTAAGAATTAGAGTCTACATTTTCAACCTGATAAACGTTTGTGGAATATGGTGTTTAATCTTCCTTTCGAATTGCAAATGTCATGGAAACTAAAAAACTTTTAAATAACCAGATATAGTCACAAGATGCAGATACCATTTGTGACTTAAGCAATACATCTAGTAGATTCATTCGTTGACAATTAGTAGCAACTAAATAAAAACAATGGAAAATATACATATTAACAAATTTAGATTATAGGTTAAGACATTATAAAATATAATGTAATACGTCGAGGACTTATCTGCAAATGACATCTCAAATGATAATGAGAGACAATACCCCGAAGTTATACCTACTGTGCAGTCTCAAGAAAAATGCTAAATATGCTTTACCAAATTCCAACACTCGTATTAGTATTCAATATAAAGACACTAAGACAAATGCGAATCCTGTCAATTTATCAAATAAAAAAAGAAAACTGCAATTCGCCATGTGTTGTTAAAATCCTAAATAAAGAAACTGTTGATTTCCAAGATGAAATATATCTCCGGTACCTCACGATCGAACCTTATGGTTGTCATGAAGAACGCGAAATGTGATTGTTTTGATGAGCAACATGACTATCTATAAAACCGACAACCGACGATCATTCCACCGGGTTGTGAGCTAACTGTGTCTAAACTGCGAAGAAAAATGAGTTTCTCAAACTGGAAAATGACCATATAGGATTTCAGCAAAAACTTCATTCCCGTGATTTTTGTTATCAAATTCTTTGCAGAAGACACGGAGTCATCTTTATGGTAATGAATCAACAGCACGTTACTATTCATACTTGCACGCGATTTGCTCGTTTTAAGAAAAAACAACGAGAATTGATTGAGGATAGTTATGATAATTTCAATGCAACTCAGTTGTTATTGCTTTAAATTGGCATAAATATAAGGCCTCAATGTTACATGATACAAATGTTAATAAACGTACGGAATGCATGATTACCTTCTTATATTTTGTAAGCAGCGATGGGTATTTTGTTATTTTTTATACTAGTTTTTCACCAAAACTCTGTTCATTAAATAATTAATGTGAAGGTCAGAAAAGATCCAATGAGAATTTACTCAGACATCTAAACTACCAATAGACAAAGGCATACAGACTAAATGTGAAAATGACACAAATATGAGACGTTAGACACATAACAGCAAGAGACAGCTACCGCCTTGGAACGGTTAGTCGGCTAAAGGACCGATTGGGGTGCTTAAACCTGGTTTGTAAAGCATTTGTGGAAATAATTTAGAAAATATATTTTCTTATTGGTGGAATCTAAAGATTTGGTGTAAAATGAAGTGATAAACGTATTTCTAGCATTGAAATATTTTAACTTACGTACAAACTAATACAAACCTTGTAATCTGAGATACATAAATACGATATGAGGTAGCGCGAGGTAAATTAGCGTCAAGGTATGAATAATTTATAATACTAAATTTGAAAATTTCTCTTTGTTCATAGATTTTGTCAATACGCTGTCATTAGAAATGATTTCAATGTCTAGAAATGCTGTGTTTGTTTTGTTCAGGGTAAGTTCTGGAGGGTTAATCATTTGAGAAATAAAGGATCACCTACAGCAAGAATATCGTCCAGAAAGCGTTATGTTGAATTGAAAGCTTCTGTAATTTTGATTTTGGGTAAAAGAGGACGGTCATGTTAAAATCACATTCAAAGCAGTAAAAAGAAAACAAATCTGCCATCATTTGTGAACAGATGGTTCCCATTGGAATCCCAATAGTAAGCTAAAGTAAGAACCATATGACCTCCTCATATTTTCTTATTTTTTGATTGTGGCAAGTTTTACAACGACAAAGAATATTATATAATGCACTCCAAATCCACTTTCCGGGTAACGATTGAGGCCTTTCAAAGCATTATTCGCCACAAAAAGTGAAGCAACACTTAATCTACGTAATATATATATTTATATATATATATATATATATATATATATATATATATATATATATATATATATATATATATATATGTATATATATATATATATATATATATATATATATATATATATATATATATATATATATATATATATATTTATATATGGTTTCCATACATTTACAGACGTTGGCGTTGTCACGTCGCAAAAGCAACTTTTTTATTTAAATAATTGATATATATCCTATGTGATCCAAGCCCATGCGTATTTCCATTGCAAACAATAATCTTTCTCAACTGGATTTTTAACTTTATTGTCTAAGTAAGGACAATTTGTTTATCGTGACCATGTCACTAAAAGACAGACAGTATGATTTCAATTATTGCGTCACTTTGAAGTCAGAAAAATGATGACACAAGATAATGTTAAAGCAACACAAACACAGAGACATTACACACAGGGAAATAAACAACAGTTACCGCCTTGGAACGATCAGTCGGAAAAAGAACTGATTAAATAAAACTGGCTTGCGGAGCTGGCTAACATTCCACTTTCCAGGTAAAAACTGAGGCCCGTTAAGATTCCTTAAGTCATGAGAACACATCTCGTATGAAAATAAAAAAATAGCATCCAAACGGTATGCATTCACAACTAATGGCATAATGATGTATGTTCTAAATTAATTTCTAATATTATTGAACTTTCATTTAATATTACCTTTGTACAATTTAACATGGTCGCCTGTGGCGAACGGGTAGAGTAAAAAACTGGTAAATCCCCGGACTGCTCGCCTCTCATCGGGAGGTCCTTTCGGTGCGCTGGTGGTTCTATTGAGGCATTTGTCTGCGGATTTCACACCAAAGAGCTTGACGTCATTATAATGGTCGTATAATAATGAAAAATAAAACAAAATATTTTAAATAAAAACTATATTCTATGATACTCGTTTTTATCATCTTTCTTACAGTATGCTTTATCATAAATGTTAACATAAATCATTAACATTGGGTTAATTAATATTATATAATTGATACAAAATTCCTGATAATGCTTTCAAATTATTGAGTAATGTCGGTTATTTTTGCATTGTTTGAGCATTGTATGTTAATACTGTTGAAACTTCCGTTACCAATAACTAATTGCTTGCACATATAAATAAACGGTCGATTAATGACAGACAATGTTTTGCTGTGAGTTTCAAAGATAAACAGGAAATGCAGTTAAGAGTTCCAACATACAAGTATAACTCTGCATACACGTACACATTTGAGAAATGTTTTGAATTCCTTTTAATCTAATCTTTTCCAGTTTTAAAAACGTTTTCGAAATAATGTATAACAAAAGAGAGAAATATGTATTATTTTTTATGTTAAATTCCCCTTTTTACCTTTGATTAGCTTATGTGTTCTCTGTACTTAAAGATACTTTTCCTTTATTTATAAGTGAAAACAGACGCATGCGACATCATTTTTCAAAACACAAATGTAATTATTTTTTTAGCTTCTTATCATAAAATCAGTTCATCAGCAGACTTGAGATCCAGGCAAGGTAACAGCAATTACCTGAAGAGTGTCTGACATTTATTGTTTCGCAAGAGTTACCATTTTCCTACTACTCCCTCGACGACAAGTACAAACACCGCCCTATTTGAACCTCTTGTCAGTTCTGGCTCCGGTTTATATTTTTCACTGGCGTAACATGCCGAATCTTCTCCTCATTATATTACAACATTAGACATATTCTGCATAAAACAGTGGCTGAGTTTCGAAGGTTGCAAAAAATCTAAGTAACTATAATATCTCCATACAGAGAAATAGTTTATTTGACCTGTATATGGACTACACGTATCTTCAATATTGTTGCACGTAGGTTTTTATTTTTGCTAAAACATTTTGTAGATTAAATGTGGGTTCACTTTATGTGGTGATTATGCATATCAATAACATCTTTCTTTATTTTTGTTTACCTTTGACTAAGCAAGATACAGTAAATTATATCAGACATTTCCACGCTATTTTGGAAAACAAATTAATTTAAGATGGCCACCTGAAACCGACGCTTGAACATTTCTCGACCGGGTAGACATGAACACGGTTATTTGAATTTGCTTGTTGTTCCTTTAATAAATCAATACTTTTTGTAGTTTATGCAAATAAAATTAATGTTTATTCATCTGATTACAGAACTAAAACATTTTATTTGACTATTTAATAAGTTGCATATTTTCCTTTAAGCTAATATTGTTTAATTTTATTGTTGGTTCGTGTTTTATAACATTAGTTTCAAATTGTATCATTCCGATATAATGATATTTCATTACCTGAGATTGTTGTAGTTCCTATCACCAAGTGGTACGCCGGGCTTTGTCGTCAATTTCGACAGAGCAGTCTCACTATACAGACTGAATAGATCAGGAGATAGCAAGCACCCTTGACGGACACCTTTCTGGATTTCTACCCATTCACCGCTTTCTTCGTGAAGTCGCAGTGCCGCTTTCTGATCCCAGTACAGATTCGCAATCAATCGCAGGTCTTTCCCATCGATCTCTAGCTCCTCCAACATTCTTATCAACTCCTCGTGTTTGACGCAATCAAATGCTTTCACATTATCGATGAAACAAAATTACACATATTTCTCCTTTTTGATGCATTTCTCCGCTAGCGATCTCAAGCACAATATAGCATTCCAGGTTCCTTTTCCTTGTTTGTATCCGAACTGCTCCTTCGACAAATTCTGCCTGATCGTATCATTTATTCGATTTAGTATCCCGCGCAAGATGATCTTTGTGACATGGCTCATGAGACTGATCGTATGGTGGTCTTTGCAATCAATTGCACCTGCCTTTTTCGGAAGTGTTACGAAGACAGATTCCAACATATCTTCCGGAACCTCGCCCGCATAGACCTGGTACGCTATTTCTGTAAGCTTCTTAACACCGAACAGACCCAACGCATCAATGTGTTTGAAAAGGATGCCGTCGTTTCCACCTGCCTTTCCGCACTTCATCTTCTTCATAGCCTTTTGAATTTCTGCCGGGTTAAACTCGCGGCCTTCCATTGTTTTCTTTATCTCTGGCTTCTTCCAATATCCAATGTATCCAATAATTTTAGTCTCATACACATGTGCATTTCAAACAAATTCCTTACGGTTTCTATCTCTACTAATCAAATTTTGTTATTCGTATCATTATGTAACATATACTACTTTTATTCAGATGTGGAGACATGTTTCCCGTGCATGCAAAGTATACATATCAAATCAATAACAGCAATTTACGTATATGAGGCCTTAATGCTTGTTTATGTTTTGTAAGCAAAATTATAAGGTGATACTTACCAAATTCTGAGTAGTACATTTCTACATATTTCTATATTTCCGAAAGGAGTCTATATATATATATATATATATATATATATATATATATATATATATATATATATATATATATATATATATATATATATACACAAGTATGTAGACATACGACAGCTTCAAAGAATTATACCTGGCTCTGGCTCACGAGCTAGCTTCGTTAATTAGCGACGTCCTCAATACTCTTGCAATATTATTATTGTGTTTTAAAAGAATATATGTAAATAACAAGTTAGTTTCATCTCTCGTTCTGGATTGTTCGTGTTGTTGAGAATTATCTATTAAAGTAAGGAGCGTGTTGAAACTATACTATAACTATACCGGAGGACCAATATCTAAAGGACGGGTAAAAGATTCCATTTCCATAAAGCAGCGACTGCCTTCACTCAACCGGGACGAGGGACTGAGCTTACATCCAGTGTACAACACGGCCATTGTGTCACGTGACTTGGCTTGTTCAATACAAACTTAATTGAAATACAGTATTTCCTGAATATTAAATGGGTGTTCGCTCTACTACCATATATGATACCGCAGACCAAGATACTGACAAAGAAGAAAATTCTAACTCATTTGACCAAAGGTCTCCCGAGACCATATTTCCATTGTGCACGGCAAACCAAATCGGGACTGCCGTCAATGGAATTATAACTTCCAAACTAGGAGGACTGTTTGCATCCACATTGTACTGTCTGTGTTATCTTTCTGTTTCACATTAACGTTATCATAACATGTGACACGGCTGTAGGTTTCTCAATTAAGAAGCCATCCTCGACATAATTAGCTTACTTGTCTGTCAGTTTTTAAATTCGATAATCGTTAATGAAAGAAACATTTAAGAGAACGTTGGTATTCTTTTGATTTGCGTTACAAATACACCATTCAAACAGCAAAATGGTATACGGACCAGTGACATTAAATCTGGAAAAAAATAAGAAAGAAAAAGATTTATCTTTATCTTTGAAGTCATTGAATTAGTTTAATGTTGATGTACTGCACGTTCATTGTGCATTTGATTTTAGATGGAGTATGGTAGATGGTGCATATATGTTTTGTAGCTACAATGAACTACAATGAATAAATAACACATTCCACGACATTGCAGAATTGTCAGTTCAATTTAACACTTATATTCAGACAGCTAGTTATCGTTTATATCGGTTATATGAAAACTTATGGTTTCCATGGTAATTGCCATGAAGTTTGGGGTATGTTGAGAAAATTGCTTTTTATACTTTTCAAACAATGGTCACAGACCTGTAACTATTGTACCAAATTGAAGATGATAGATTGGAAATGGAAATTATGGTCATGTATCAGTTATTAGTGCCTAAATGTTACATTATTTTCGAATGAACCTCTAGAGCGAAAAACAATGACAATGATGAAAGCAAGTAATTGTCTACATGTACTGTGTACTAACACTCTTAACATTCAAAACATGTCATTTGTTTTAATTGCAAAGGCAGAAAAATGTACTAACCCATGGTAACATACAAAAATACATACGTACGGTATAGAAATATTAAAAATGCAAAATGTAATTTTATTAAGCATTGCGACCAGCACCGACGCACTATTTGCTTTTAAATTTCAATATAACCGTTTCAAAGATTTTGAGAGGCTTCAACCAGCGCATATTAGTTCAATGTAATGTTTCAGTCACTATTGTTTTTATTAGTTGTCAGCGCCATATACTTTTGTTTTGTTTCAATTGTATTGTTTTCCCAGAGACAGTATGCCTTCTATGTGGGGTTACATTTATCATCAATCATTGTAAACAAGACGTAATAGATTCATAATAACACAGACAATGTAATATTTCAGCCCATTAATCATGACAATTATAACTTCGACAACCATTGTTTGTAAAAAAAACCAACCTTGCTCGTGTTATTTTATTGACCCCAAAATGTTTCTTATGATTCGACGAGTATGTGCATTTTACTGATTACACATTGTGGAATTATTATTTAAATGTATATTTGTATATATTATTACATTCAATCATATACTTATCTCGCTTATTGTCATAGCATTAATTAACAATGAATAAAAGCAGAAATGGCATTCTTTCTGTGGGACCTGTACAAACATTGGTTCACTCCATGTTATTTCCCATGATAAAATTATAGCCGAATGTGTACAATGCGTGATTGAGAGGGTGTGGATGCAAGAGGTACATGTATGCCTACACTTTGAGCGAATACAACTCAGCCTACCTATATAGACACATTCAACTAAGGTGTTACTGTTAAAATCATTGTACTTTTCTACTCAATACTAGCGTAAAGAATTGCTAGAATACTTTATCACAGTATATATTAATTAAATATCGAGTGCGTAAAATGAAACAAAATCACCAGTCCATTGACAAAAGATCTCTCGAGACCACCTTGCCATTGTGTATGGCAAATCAAATTCGTCAAGAAAATAATAAGGTAATGCAAATTAATTAAGGCTAATAAAACATCTTAATATTATTGTCTGAAGTGTTTCTTTTTTGTCTATTCATGCTATCCTAAAGTGTTTCCAGGCCGAGCGTATCTCACATGAATGGCGATTCTCGTGAGAATCGCATTTTTGTGTGTCCATTCTTAAATTCGAGCATCGTTTATGAATAAAACATGTAATAATATATTGATTTCCTTATGAATACACTAACTGTTTGCGTGCCATGTATAATCAATTCAGGAAAGAGAAATATTTTTAGAAGTCAAGATACTCGTTGGCGTTATTTGCTTCCCACAACACAAATATATTTGACATTAACTAGCCAGAATATATGTACTGTTCCTTAATTTACGTCGTACATTTCATAGGTCGCCGGCTTGCAAGAAGTCATTTTTATATTTATTTTTAGTGGATTCACTCATATATATTCTGTCAGTATATAGATCTACCTCCTTTAAAGAGCATAAAAATATAAGCTACATAAACTGTTTGTTGCTTTGAAACTAAGTGTTGTTGGCTCCAATTCATTCAGGACACGAGGGTTCTCTTCTCCCACCAACCATTATTTCTGTATCGCTTGTATTAGATTTAGCATAATATTTTATTTTAATTTTATGTTTAATTTAATTATGATTGATCGTAAAAACAATGCTTAATTTGACAAAAATAACGTAACAAGTATATTTAATGTCTTCAAAAATACTAGGTTATGTAAAAGTTTAAATCTGTGGAAACCATTGTAAAACCAGTCTTTAGAGGGTAGGGTAAGACAATAACACATATTTCGACTGATTTAGTTAAAGGAATCATTGAAAGGAGTATTCAAACACACAAATCGGTAATACATGTTTACTTACTTGATACAGATCCCTGTTTACGTTTACTGTGGCCTGTCCTTAACATACATGAAATTAATCTAAACATTGCATACTCTATTGGCAAAACAAGGGGCTTTAGAGGTAGTTATAATTGTTTAGTTTAGAAAAAATACATTGATACTATCAGGTAATCAGCGAACAGAAATATAACAGTATGCTATTTACATCTGTATGCTTTACAGAGTCACTACGAGTATTTACTTTAAATAGAATTAAGATCTTTATAATAGTGGGGAAACTGAATCTTTCGTATGGGTCAAACATTATTATTTTTATTATTTTTTCTGTTAAAAAGTTTTCCCTATTAAATTACAAAATATTATAGTGTTTAACAACCGATCATGATTTACAGTGTTTCAAACAAGGTTTCAATTATATCATTATTAAATGAGTCTTATTATATATATTGTTTTGTGCAATCAAGTTAAGCGTGTTTAGTTGGTACTCAAAATAGTTATCACAACTTACCATTAATAATAAAGATGAGCCTGTTTTGTGAAAACAGGGATTCTCTTGCTACTTTCTTCTTTTATCGCGACTAAACTTAGTATTTCAGAAATGAAATGGAGAATATGTACGTATGATCGTGTAAATATAAAAATGTACTGTGTTTTGTGTGTTTTAGGCGGGGCGGGATTGGTTTTACTCTATTTCAATTTCTTCACTATTTTATGAAGACGCCAGTTATTTATTTGCAGAATCTCACTTTGTCGATGTTCGAAAAATATTATGAGGTGCAGAAAAATGTGGACTGGTGATACAATTGGAACAAGAATTATCATTAGTGATTAGAGGACGACTTAAACAAATACAGAATCGGGATAACTATTGCAAATCATTGCAACGAATTCAATTAAGTATTTACTGCTGATATCAGTATTGGATGAGCTTATATCCGCAAGAATATTAAAATCGAAATGTGGTTTATGTAGGATGCATTGCTGATCAATTGTATACCTTTGTTGATTGACATGCCTTCTGCCATTAGATGACAAAACCACATTCTTTTAAATTTCAAAAGTAATAAGAATGACGTGTTTGCTATTTTCTGCATTTTGCTTTAGCAATGTTTGCTTTTACTTGCAGAAATAATTTTGTTCAATCGTTTTTCTTATTCTTGCTTTGGTTGTTAAGTGCTGGTTGAACACTTATTGATTCAATTTTATCAAAGCCAATATGTTGTGTCTGGTATCTCTTAAAGTAGACAAGGTTACTGGGTTCATTTATCTGCGTTGTATCAGGAATAGAGCAATGTACAAGCGGCATTTAGCGCTAAAAAGAAAGAAGAAAAAACGATAAAGTTTTAAAACAACAAGCACAGACATATTTTAACAAATTTCAGCACTTCAGTATGACAATATAGTACTTATATTTAAATACATCTACTCAAACAACTTTTCTTTTAGTGAGCGTTGAAATAAAAATTAACATCAAACGCCTTTTGTGATGTGTCCGTTTTACCTTGTGCTTAGATTACTTAAACAAAGCCGTTATTTCTTGTCATGAAAGTATATAAATAATTTAATATCCTTTTATTTCTGTTTAATATCATAAGACAAAATATTTCGCCTGTAATATTCCCAATGTAAAACTTGTTCATTAAGTAATTTAAATTTGAACGGGTCTCAGGTTCAGTGATCATTGTCTGATTATGTTCAATTGGGTGGAAACCATCACTATGAATGATAACCGTTATTTATTTTAAACACCCTACACCTAAACAAGCACAACCAAGTAATTGACTATATCCATAAGGTCCCATTAAACAATTGCCTAAAATTTATCTTTGCTAGAAATTTTACAGGGTTTTATTGTCTTTAAATGGACCAGAACGATAACAATTCCCGACAATTGTTAGTGGAGACAATATTTGAAGTTCAAGGACAGAAAAGATATTTAAATTCGAAAATAAAAGCAAAATGATGCCAAATTACATTATGTGCGTCCATGCACTTTAAATCATTGCCCTCGGTGAGTTGAAAATTTCCATAACTATCTTTTCACTTACAGCATCTTTACTTTATTTTATTGTATCAATGTTTGAATGACGAGTCTTCAAAATCAGTGATACAATGTTTAAATGGCAATGAATTGTAAGTTTCATTTTAATTCACTACTGTTTCTTTTTGTCATTTCTGACATTAGGAGAATGATTTCACGACGTACACTGTTTAATTATGAAAAAAAAATCACCTTCAGGAAGTGCGGAGTTGGTGCGTTCCACAAACCTGTCCAGTTTTAATCACACTGTTGCTGACTGACCGTTCCAAGGCGGTAACTGTTTGTTTTTCTTTGTGTGTTTAACGTCTCGTCACATTGTTCTTTGTCACTTTTACATTCACTCTGTATGTGTTTGTCTAGAGGTAGTTCAAATGGTAATTTAGGTTGTCCTGTAGGACCTTTTCTTATTTTTCTATTATTTATTGTTTCCGATATATATCCATCGTTCTCCAATAAATGGTTATGCGGGATCCCATCATCATACTATACAGGAATTCTATATTCCCTTTTTATGGCTAAATTATCCACTAATACCAATGGTTTCATCAATGACATCGATATATTATCTACTTAGGTTTGTTGATATAATTCGACTCATGTCTTCATTTAAAATAAAGGTTGGGAATCGTATTGTTAATGAAAAACCATAAAAAATATGACAAGGTCCTATGGGCATTGCAACATAAATTTGAATTGGCACGGGACAAAGGTATTCACTTGCCATTAAAATGTAAAAGTTTAAGCAAATCAGTGACGGGACACAATACAAAATAGAGCAATACCATCGGTTTCTGCTTTGGAACGGACGGCAAAAGGGCCAACTGGGGTGCTTTAGCCGGTTTACAGAGCTCTAACTCGCACCTCCATGTTTTTTTCTCAAATGCAAGCAATGAAAACAAAGCATATCTTTTTGAAACAAAACCGTCCAAATGTGGAAGTGGTCTTAGAGCTTAGTTATGACTCAATGAAAAGAAAGTAGTGATGTAATCAAAATAGTGTCGATATTGTATTTGGGTGATCGAACAAGCTTTTTTCTATAAGAATAACTACACCCAAGTCTTGACGTAATTACATGTTTCATTCAAAGAAAAAAATGACCAGAGAAGAAAGGTAAATAATTGTAGCTTCCTGTTCATATGTAGATGAAATTGAGGTATCCAAGTGTAATATACATCAAAGGAAAATACAAGTTACAATCATGATATGATGAATTGAATAATGTTGTTACGTTGCGAAAAGGATTCAGTTAAGTTTAGAAGGTTGTCCTTTTAAATTCCGTATTATACCGCATAACTACTTATGACAGAGGTAAAACCTTAGGCACATTACATCGAGTAATTGCAAACACATTAGGGCGGACACCTGCCGACCTGCCGAACCTCGGAAAATAATTTGGCTTATACTTGTTTATTAACTCGTACTTAAAAACAGCCGCAAATTTTGGCGTGCGCATGTCATCATTTTCAAGTCGAACAGGTCCTCGCCTATGCTGTCTGTTGTTGTCCCGATCAATATACGTCTGACGAAGCCTACAAATCGACCCGTTTGTAGGTCATCGAGTTAAATGGGAACAATAAATTACATTAAGTATGATTTACAAAACGTATGAGTTAGAGTCAATAGGCTCTCTTGTATTAAGAGCTCGTGATATGAAATGTCGAAGAGTCTCAACAGTATAAATGACTTTAATTTGCAATTCTATCTCAATTCATCTGTGGTAACTCAAATTTACGAATGTTAAATGATACTTTACCTTTTATAGACTGTCAGGTTGTCTCCGTGTTTATGCACTTAAACATATTACTTGTGTGTTTCTATCCCTGTATTGCGATGGTTTAAATTTTGATAAATATTGTAATTGTCTTAGAACCTCGTCGTATTTTCATATTTCCGGTAAAGCAGTAAAATTCTTCAAAGTTAAGTTTGTTTCGTATTGTATACAACTTAATGACACAATTTGGTCATTCTTGCGACTTTTTACAGTGTTTAGCTGTTTATTGGTAGATATATAATCCAAATATTTGTTTAAGCATATATAAAGTTATGTTACACAAGGATATAACATATCTGAATTCCCGTGCTTTTTTAAAACAGTTGTACATTGATGATCATGAAAATGTTTGATTACTTTTCTAATATTGAGAAATATGATATTACGTTTCTGAAATATATTTTACTTTCAAAAACGAATTTATTTGTCACACATCATCTCTTCATATGCATTGTTCTTTGCTTCCGTGTATAAATAAGAAGATATGACAGTCCTATGAGCATTACAACATATATACCCAGCAGTTAACGCCTTGGAAACTAAAGTCCAACAACTACGTTTTATAATTGACTGACTCTTTGCTTACTGTATTAGCGTCTCACTTCGTTGGTTTGGGTTCGAATACCGATTTGGTTCTACTAACCTTTGATCCCGGTATGAGTCTTAAGGCTGTCTAAATGTGATTATTTACGAAATTTCTTAAGCATTTCATGTATAAGTGATGGAAGAAACTTTATTAAAAACCTCGTGTTATATTTGTTTTTTCTTCAATGTCCAGTTGTTGTTGACCATAAACAGTACAAGTTATCAAAAAATATTTTTGTTATGTTTTATGTGTGATTTGTATTTTTGTTATAACCTTTGTGTGATTTGTATTTTTGTTATATTATATGTGTGATTTGTATTTTTGTTATATCATTTGTGTGCTTTGTATTTTTGTTATATGTTATATGCTATGTGTGATTTGTGTTTTTGTTATGTTTTATCATATGTGTGATTTGTATTTTTGTTATAAATTTTATCTGATTGGTATTTTTGTTATATTCTATGTGTCATTTGTATTTTTGATTTATCATATGTGTGATTTGTATTTTCTGTTGTCCGTTTTTCTCCAAAGACAGATATTTAAGCTACCTTTGCAGTTATACTGTTATTAAGTCATTGTATTGTGATTTAATGTTGAGGCTACAAACATAGCCAAACACAACTGACAACTTCATTTTGAGCATTGCAGGTTTTCATTGATGCAATTCACTTTTAACTATGAAGACAAACTTTATTATCAATTATGTTTCAATGTAATTAATACATTAAAACAACCAATCAACAAATGTGTTTTAATTAGTTAAAGTATCAGTAAAATGTACGGGGTTTGATTCAATATTAATGTAAAAAAACAACAACTTGAAATCCTTAATTTCAATTTACAATTATATTCACACATGGTAATGGATTTCTGATTGAACTCCAAGACAGAGAATGCATGGTGGCGACGCTATAGTTGATTGGCATACTGTTTAAGATTGTTGTTAACGCCTTTTCGTCTCATACAAACTTCCTACCATCGTACTCATTGATCTGTTTCTGTAACTACATAAAGCACAGCTCAATATAAATTAGCCACCATGATATTTGTATTTTATATTTAATCGTGATTTAAAATATGCATTAACAGCAGTTTGGATTATCAAAACAATATGAATCTCTTTCTCGACGGTTGGAATGATTTTGAAAACGATTCTAAATTTTGCAGAATGCTTAAGGGGATCGTATTCCCTTTTTTTAGATGCGCACTACCTGGTGTACACTTGAACGCAAACAGCCACCCGAAAAAAGGGATTAGCGAAATTGCTATACATGTAATTCGAAATAAGATCGGAAACAATAACATTGGATATATAATTAAAATAAGAGTTATTTCATCGAAGAGGTTTAATTTAAGCTAAAATCCCACTAAAATGCCAAAATGAAAATTATTGTGTGATACTTGTGACAACGAAATGATATTTCGGCATCATTAATTTTCTTGACTCTTAAATCGGCGTTTATGTTGCTGCTTGCTAGAATGCTGTATTTAAGCCGCGTGCGTTTTGAATTGATCGAATTAATGTGATTGAGGATAACTGCTCATATGGCTTTTGATCAAGATGAGCCTATTTTCTAAGCGTAAAGTTATCGCGCGCAAAGTAACGAGCCTTGCAAAACCTGTTATTGCATTTGTCACTTCCAATCAAATGTTGATTGGCCCAATCATGTCCCGGTACCAACGCTTAGCGGTTCCAATTAAAAAAATCTAATAATCTCTAGTCTGTTATTTTTCACTAGTGACAAGATCAATAGGGGTACATGAATGGCCAATATTTCGTCAAGCTTTTTGTTACTGTTAATTAATGTTGTGTATAAGTTCTGTTTTGACATAACCAATCATAACAAATGAATTGCTAAATGGCCTAAATAAAACGCACGATGCAAATGAATAGACAATCATCAAAGATGACATTGTTTTGGGAAAAGTGTCACGTTACTATATGTGGCGTCTTGTCTTATATTTATAAGCTAACACTAAATGGATCTAGCGTCCTGTTAAATAAACTATAAGAAACCTGGCTCATTTGTTCCAGGGAGGTACTTTGAGAAGAATGGCAAGTCAACATGAAATGGATATCTACTATATTTCTATATTATATATGCGATGTAGTATGAACATTTATATCAGATTCGGCAATGTGACATTTATATGTCACTGGTCGTTCTTTTACTACAACTTCAATGTCGGGTATGTAAGTTAAATTGACAAAAGTTTCTCTAGTCACTTATTGAAGTCTTTAAAAGTCTTTAAAAGTCTCTATCAAAACAGTTTCTAAAAGATCGAAAGATCGTTTCTTTAAACAGATCTCTTGACTTTTTGACACTTTCACGAGTTATATAACACGATTTGCCACAAGGCTGACATGTTTTGCTTATTTTAGGCAATTCAGGAAGTGCGTGGTTAGAGCTCTGTAAAACCAGTTTAAGCACCCCAGTCGGTCGCTATTGCCGACTGACCGTTCCAAGGCGGTAGCTGTCGGCTTGGCTCTCATTGTTAAATGACTCATCACAGATTTGTTCTCACTTTTACATTTGGCGTGCATGTGAATACCTTGACCCTGTCTCTTTTCAATTTTTGTATACAAAGCTCATAGGACTTTGTCTTATATTCTTTTTTAAGACACCTCATACTCGATTCTTAACAAAACCCATGATACTGTTTCATACAATTGCTAAACATGCATGCAATGTCTAATACTGGCATATTGTATATAGTTTTATCGTTGTAGAGAAGTTAAAAACGGGATCATTTATCCATTTCACTTGATCCTTCCTCATTTATTTGACAGACAGGTCTATTGGCCAGTCAGAGAACTTTATTTCACAACGTTTTCGCGATGGCCAGCCCAGGTAGGCAGCTAAAACAGTTGATATAAAACGCCGGATATTCGTAAGACATAATACATTAAAAACCAATTAATGGTTTGATCTTCGATATTATTATGTAAGTAAGCTTATTTGAAAATTTAAAATGTATTGTTAGAGGATCAGATCATTTTATGCGCATGTACCTGTTTGTGATTAATGTACAAATGTCTGACCATTTCATGTGCACTAGTCAAAGTTAAAAATAGCTGTACAGTGCAAATGGGAAATCATCTTCTGAACATGTGCATTTCTGACATCGGTCTTCTTTTTCATCTTTTTAACCTCATGGTGTATGATCAAACATTGACATCAATTAGAAATGAATTAACTATTATAAATTCAGTAAAATGAAGATCAAACATTTTCTTCTTTACAACTTTAAACAAGTAGCACAGCTAACACGCAACGCACTCCTACACATGGATTGAGAACATTACACAACGGCATCTGGCAGACAAGTCCAAACAGGGGGTGGAAGTTTAGAAACCTGCCACGTGCCAAATGGCTCTTCAAACATCTCCGATGTAGTAAATTGGCTCATTTCAATAGTGCAGTAAAATCATGTAGACTTTTTAAAGTAATAATTACCCTTTTTGTGTAACATACATTATGCGAGACTTATAAAATGTTATACTTTTCCGATAAAATGGTCATAATTTGTGAAATAACTATCAATTTATTAAAATAATATTATTTTATTTTATTACAATGTAACAAATTGGTAACGAATGTAATAGTTGTATCCACGAAGGTATCCATGAAGTTCGTACAATGGACATGATACTTAAGACTTAAAACGTCGATAAACAAAAGAAATTCCAACGTTTATATTGTCTACATTGTAGGTGAAATATTCTTAAAACAATAGACTACTTATAGTGAAATATCAAACAATATATTATATCAATTACCCATCATTAAATTCCATTTTATGTCATTGATAATTGATTATGTACTTTGAACTTAAATCAGCATCTATTTTATCCATTGGTATTATGGAAATGACTCTAGAGGCTCTAAGTTTACAACATATTCTTGTAAAGATATGGTAGTTACAGATCGATGGCATCTGTAGCATTTGTAACAGGGACAAATGATAAAACTCCCTTGTTAGAATACTGTGGGATTAGAGAATGATACACAAATAAATTGCACACTTTCACCGCTTTTTGTTTGTACTGTACGTACATCATTTTGTATATATGCAACTGACATTTGGTGACGTTGCATCTGGTTACTGATTACCCATTGTTTCATAAATATAATTTTAACATAACTAAATAATCTGTCACCAGCTGATTAATAAAGGGTTTCCTATGACACGCACTTTACTCTATTATCTGAAATGACGTATTCTGGAAGTTTTACCATGTTAAATATATATCTTCATTTGCACATTTATATTCATATACCTTTAAGTTAAGTCAAGCACCCTTTTGAACAATTATTGACCCTTTGCAATATGCTGCAATCAAGAAAATCTAGTTATCTAAAGCATGTAACGCTTGAAGAGACATGGAATGGTGTCACCTGACGAGCAATGCTCCTATCAAATCAGTTTTGTGTCCTTGGTACATGTAGCACAATTTTGCAGGACCTAAAATGGTCCAATAAACACCGATAACTAATGTTATGCGAAGATATCAATTAATTTCGAAGCATTAGACATTAAATTTCAAATACACGCAATGAAAAAAGGTAAGATCCCTTGAGTGATTTCTTTTCAACCAACACTTATTGTATATTTCATTTACTATGAAAAACTTGACTTTATTGATTTTATCATAGAGCCGTTTGTTGTCATGACAGCATTTTGTATGATTACACTTTGTGATCCTTGAGTTTAAATTATAATAATATTGCAAATACTAATTTAGCAATTTTAGAATTTTAATATCAAGCACAAGGGACCGAGTTGGCATGAATCTTACTAACATCATAACGCACCGAAAATTATCACTGTTTCGGTAAGACAAATACATACACTCCACAGCGGTTGCTCAACGTTAAATCGAGAATATATTATGTCCTGACTGTTTAACGTGTGGACTTGCATACAATCTCGTACTTTTAGATATGTTAAGCATGTTAATGTTACTTTAAGATAGCATGAAACCAGACATGATAATGCGTCTTACAAAACAGGAATTTGTTCATTTTCATGTCTTGTCTCGTCGATTCATTTCGTATAATTCGTACAAGAGACAAGTCATACTATACACTTATTTTCCACTTTGTTTTTCACATCATCTTACATAACTACTGATGTCGACTATTTTGTTTGTTTAAACGTTACAATGTCAATACTCAAGCTAAAATGATACGAAGTATGCACTATTCCATCGTGAACGCTTAATCGTTAATAAAACTAAACAGTGCATGTAAAATTTAATGATATGATATCTGAAGCCAGATAGTGTGTCTGTTATGATGATTCAATTTAATAAACTCTGCTAAACACAGACATTGTGTAACCCCATAGAAATAATACATTTAGGGTGTGAGTTCTTTCAGACATACCGTCAAGCATACTGCCCTTATTGTAACTGCATTTAAAAGCTACTTTCCACGTTTACAATCCAGTCCAATCTGCTTAAAAAGGAGCTCATTACTATCGTAATGTTGACAATCAATAATAATAAATATTTGTTTTAATTTGGTTTGAATAAAAATGAGTTTAAATATTAGTGGCAGGTTATAGGTTAAGATAAATGCTGTACGGAAAAGCAAACAGATTCAGTGATGGTGTATTTTACAAAATGTATAATTACATATATGCAGTGTACTAGTGTGATATGCCTTGAACGAGCTTCAAAGTCACACTAGTAGTGCGTAGCATCTCACCTTGTGGGTTCTTGTCCCGGTCTGGACGGGCTAGAACTTTCATGTCGGGTGTTTTTTTTACCTGACCTGCGGTGCACCGTTATAACCCAGCTATAATTCTGAGGCCCTTCTCCTGCAATAATTGAACATAAACATTTGTTATGGTATTGCTAAGTGAAAAAAGAAGAAATCGTATACAAAAAGAAACTTCCCTTGTCGATACATTAAAATGAAAATGGGGTGTAAAGCTTAATGACGATAATATTAAGAGAGAACCATACAATTTGTATTTTTATTAAACGTAAAATAAATGGGTTCGTTCATTTAAAAACTTATTTCAATTTTACGTCTTACATGTTTGTAGTCTATAGTTTAAATTAAATGCACGACGGAGTTCTCATAAGACCTTGCATATTTTGAGACATCCTTATAAGACAATAAAAAAATCTGTGACAGTTATTGTCACTCTTAGATCTAAACTACAGTTTATTTATTCTCTGTTTATGGATTTCAATGATGTTTAAATGATCAGTGCAGATAAGCTTACACATTTTTCTTTTTTTCTATTGCTTTATTGAAACGTATATATTTCAGTGTGTATTGCCATATTTGTATACTCCTGTGCACATAATAATGAAGTCTGTATTGTCATATTTTGTAAACTTCTGTACACTTTATGAATTGGAGTAATCTAAGCCACAGTCTTTTAAGCAAATGTTAGTTGTGTTTAGGAATGATCGCCCCTAAAAGCCAGGTACTTAGGACACATTCCAACTGTTAATGGTGGATAAGAACACCAGGACAAAAGGTCGTGCCTAGAACGTACTGTGGCATCTGGCACCTGGCTTCCTTCATTAGGCGGCAATTAGATATAAAACCTGGTCTTTGTAATGATGATAATATGTTTGTCTTCTTATCGCTATACCTGGTTTCTGTGCATTTTATTACATGATTATGTAACAAGGGAAGCCCAACTGCGTCATTTACAGGACGGGATGCTGCCGGTATAATATCATCGAAGACGGGTAAATAATTATTCGCTTGTACTGAGGACTTTCATTGCTTTGCCCGGAACAGGAATCTCATTCTGTTTTCGTCAAGGCTCAACATGTACTTTTTCATTAACTGATTATTTCGTAAAATAATATACATGTGCATGTACTGTAGAATATTAATATCATTATACGATTGTGATACGTTTAGTCCCAGTGACTTTATTAAAATTAAATATTTTATTTTTGTCTTTCTAGTTAATATACATCTACATTCTCTTTGAAAGCTATCGTTATATCCATGGTTAATCATGACACGCATATATAAAACGATAAATATATAAGCCAAATCAAATGGTGGCTTGACATGGTTTCGTATTTGCTTATAACTTTGGCCAGATCGCGGTGTAGCGGAGGCAAATTTTATATATAGGTTTTTAAAAACAAGCAAAATTTCAAAGTGGCAATACACATTAAATGTTTCTTTTGTAGCACGTTACTCGTCTGGTTAGACATGCAAACCAGTCCATATCAAATACTTATTTTGTTAATACTTTCTCGGCATAACAGTACTATTGCAGACTGACTCTCCTGATGAAATTGCTGTTATTAGAATCTGAACTGTCCCTTAACACGTACAGTGTATGATGGCCGTTGATGAAGAATAAGGCCCATGGAATTACAATTTCGCAAATGGCGTATAAAACACATTCTTAACAGTTTTAACTTTTTTAAGGTTTATGTTTCATTTATTAAAGGCAAGGTCGTGACGCTGTACTCGTTATTCGTATATTTACGGAAAATTAAGGAAAATTCAAATCCAATTTCTACGTGTTTACTTTGGTTAGCAAGAAATAACTTTCGTTATTCCTAACGCGATCATTGCATTTACATTTGCTTGTTACTTTATGATGAATTTTTATGCAAGTCTGAACTTGCAAATAACTCGAATCATAGATTCATAAACTCTGTTTTGTTTGGTTGGAATCAAATTTTAAACGCAGAACAAAGTATAATTTATGTTTTTTTCTAAATAATGAGCACTTGGTTCCATTGATGTCCTATCTTTTTCCCGACGGTGTTAAAATAAAATAAATTTGTTTCAAAATGACGTAAAAAGCAGAACATGAACGTGGTTAAAGGACAATTGTGAAACAAAGGACATGGTCCTTGTTTTGCCAGCGTGTTACAGTGACGAAGCGGTATATTATCTACATCTCGTTTGGATATAAAACGCATCTGAAATTCATGACTTTTATATGTAGAATTTGTCCTGAGATGGAGCATTTTGAGTTGATCAGTGTTGGGTCCAATGAACTACCTTTAACCGAGGATCGATTAATCGGTCTGGAGAATGAAACAGTCAGAGCAAACGTATAAACATGTTCAAAATGGCCGTAGGTTTGCAGCCTAAATTACTGCCCAGGCCACCTCAGTTGTGGTGTTTTAAATGTTAAATCTTTAATTGGTGTAATTGAACAACCACAATGTTTTCGAATGATAAGATAAATTAACTGACCCATAATTAAAAATGACGATTCAACAAAATCATTCAGTATCACTGTTTTTAAATAATTACTACCTAAGCTGTTTTACGGGATGTACCAAATGACTAAACTGATACACTGGTAAGCGTACTGCAATTTTTGTCCGCCATCCTAATTTGTGACGTAAAATGTGACCTTTATTGTGAAGTTTTACTATATATGGTGTTAAATGTACTCCTTCCATGACATGCATATGGTAATATCAGGAAGTCTTTAAATATGCGTGCAGTGTCAAGAGTCATCATATAATGTCAGTTGGGACCACATAGATGTGAAGGGAGATGAGAATTCTAATTGATCTTCGTATAAATGAGACAAATCGTTCCGCGAGTATTCTTTTTGTCTGTTTGTCTTAAATCCCCTTTGAGCGTATTTTCTTATTTACATCTCAAGAAAAGCGAAAGAATATTTTATACTTTGGCATAATACATGTGCATACAGTTAAGACCTTACACGCTTATGCAAAATTGCATTGGGGCATATGAAGTTCAAATAATTTCAGAGCTTTTCAATTAAATTGATTTCTTAAAAAAACTAAAAAAAACTTAAGTACTGGCACTTATTTCCAGGTGAATCGTCACACAGTTAGATGTAAATAATGTCAAATGGCTAATATTCGTTGCTTGTCAAATTTTGGTAATTGCTTTTATTTTTGTATTGGGAGAAATAAAATATTACCTTTGCAGTAATTTGAAAAAAATGACGACAATGTTACGTTTCATTTGACGCATCGTTAATAAGCTATTTTTTATTCTTGACTTTTAAAATGTTCTTGAAGAATATTTTATTGTCACAAACAAGACATTCGCGTGTTTTGCCTGTCCCAAACGTTTTGTGATATCAAAGGAACAAAGGCATCTTGTTAAGATTAACACAAAGAAAGCATTTACACATTGCAGTAGAGGCGGCTTTACATGCACGATACCCAAGTTTGTATCCTTAAGAATAAATAAATGTGTGTCCCTTTTTTTTATATAAACAAATCAATAAAAAATATATACCGCTTTATTGATTTGTTTTTAGTAAATATGTTACCTTTATGTCTTATTTTCATATAAATGAACGGACTTCCATTACGTGTTTATCAAACAAAATGGCGAAAGTCATGCGTTGTTTGTAAGTATCCTAAAATATATCCTTTGAAGACTTATTAGTCCAGCCGTGTCCGGGACGACCACGTGGCGGTTCACATTACACAATCTAATTATCTCGAATCTGTGATATCTCTGTAGAGACATAGCATGGGTGCCACGTGGCAAGCAATATCCCTGTACCGTCAAGTTTATGTCATTTTTAATTACACTTCGCGTATAAATTTGTGTAAGGTATAAATAAAAACACCCGTGTCGTTAACAAGAACGCCTAAATAAAATTAACAACGCCACTTGCTCTAAATCACGTTTCGGGACAACGGCACCATCACAAATTACTCGTGGCGTGTTTGTGGTGTGATTAGAAGTCACGTGAATAGGTAGGGACCAAAGTTAATTTACAACAGAATCAATTACTTTAATACAAACGTCGAAGTTTCATAAACACGAAACTGTTCAGCAATTAATTCTCGGCGTATAGTAAGTAACATCGCATACTCTAGTTTACCATTTTATCGCGTGAAAGAGATGTTGAGTTTTCGTTAATAATATTGAAAAGTTAACGAATTTGTTCTGGTGATGGTCTGATTAAAAAACGTTAATGTTGTTGTTTTTTTAAGATATGGGATATTTTTCAATCAAAACACTGCATAGTATTTCCTTTACTTGCATGCATAAGGAACTTAGGTTCGTAACTTTAATCGAAACAGAAACTTTAAAATGTATTGCACATTGAGATATTATCATTCATAGCTGATTAGGACTTTTCCCGTTTTTATAAGGTCAATAACGGTATAATTTGCCCGCAAAAATTCTAAAACCCAATTACGACAGTGCGTTGGAGTTAAATTTTGAAACATTTTTTTTTTAACAAGAACAAGAAAATTGATGAAATCAAAACACGTCGTAATCATTCATCAATCGAATTGGATTGGCAGCAATAACCAGATATGTAAACAGCGTCTCCTGCCGATAGTCAGTTTTTGGCTAGCCCGATAGTTTGATCCTTTAGTTAGCCTGACGTTTCTGGACTGTGGGCAAGATAACTGAATGTTTAATGCCACTGCTTTGTGTCCAGCTCACAACAAGGAACATGGAGCTTAAAAAGCTTAAATAATAAATACAGTTTATGCCGGAAATAATCGTTCGACAACACTAAAACGGGGATGTCATCGCCTTACATGGAGAGCAAACGACAAATGATAATACTAATGGACTATGAGTACAATTTGCAAATTCACTAACGGCATGTCTATTTAAAATATTATTTATAATAATCAACACATTAGTAATATGGTAACAAAATGTCGGTAAAGACGAGTGTATTTGATGTTATGATACTGGTGACATTTTTGCATGGATGTATACCTGTCTCTGTCAAGATCATCTCCAGTCAACACAGGGGATCTCAATACTTTATATACAATATCTGGGGTTGTACGCATGCGTACAGTCGGAGGTTTACTTGCGACGATCTTGTTCTTCAATTATGTCTTCGATCGCACATTTACAGTTACCTTCCAAATGGTTCTAATTATATTGGCACGTGCAATTTTAAAACGCCAAAATATGTTGTACAATTAGATCATATCTTTAATAATTCGTTATGTTCGCACTAGAAAGCCAGGTGCACAAGACAAATTCCAACTATTTATGGTAGATTAGAACCATGCGATGATAGGTCAGACCCGGGTCGTTCCGCTGCTAGAGCTTCGTGGAATCTGGCCTTCTTTACAACAGGCAAGTTAATAAAAAAACATGGTGTTAATAATGAGGTTAATATTTGTGTGTGCCTCTGCCTGCTTAACCATCATTCTTTTTTATATAAAATCAGGTAACAAGGAAAGACAATACTATTCCTACTTAAGTCCTTTAAATTAATGGTTTAACACATTAAAATGTATAAAAAATGACCAAATTGTAGTTCACATCCTACGTATTACACAAGTTGGCTTTTTTGTTAAAGGCAAATACACACACTAACTGTTCTACTAAGCACTAAAATTATTTATAATATTTATTCATTTATTATTGTACGAACATTTTGATTCGAATCAATAATTCAGTCATTAAACTCTACACGATGAAAACAACGACCTAAACGAATATTTCATGGCTGCCTATTCCTCAAATGATATCAGTGATTTAGATTGGTGGTGACATATATATATATATACTGTTGTTCGTTTGAGCACACGTAAAGACACGATACATTTTAATAAGTATCCAATTATTTTACCTCCATGACAGAATGCTCTTTACAAATGCAAATGAATTAATAAAATTAGCATCGGCGGCAGCATTTATAATGATATTTTACATCCACTCGACGTCCGTTTGTTGTTCCACCGTCTGTCCGTGTTGTTCCCCCGTCTGTCCGTGTTGTTCCACCGTCTGTCCGTCCGTCCGTCTGCAACTGAATTGAAGATGGTTTGATGACGTTTGACGTTGATGTAAGAACTGAACACGAGAGGGTTCGTAATTCGGATGTTGTTTGTTTCTAAGCAATAATTGAATATACACTACAAGGGATTTTTCCAGAGTGGCGATTCAGATTTATGAACAGCTCATGCAATTGACGATTTTCCTAGAAGAATGCATATTTTTCCCAAGCGCATGTTTTGAATGAGTGAATATTTCTCTGCCATATTGAAGTAATTCCGAGCTATATAGAACACCCAAAATGTGGGTTCCCCTGCCGCAGATGTAGAGAGGAAGGTAGGATCTAAATCCATGTCATTCCCCTCCCCACCCCACCCCGCCCCCTAATTAATAAGGTGTAACACACAATTCTGTAAGCATACATTATAAAATAGTGGCTCTTGATACCAATATACAAATATAATGTGTATTTTATTTTATTATTTATAAAATAAGATGATCATAAGATAAAATTTAACTGTTTTAATTGTCTTGTATTTTCAAGACAGACTTTTTGTTCAGAAAAGAAATGCGGCTTGTCTGTTTGAGACGACTGATTTGTGAAATACATGTTTGGTGATCTCAGTTGAACCATGTCGCACGTTAACTTACATTTCCCACTAATAAAACATCAAAAATAAATCTGTTCGAGACATCGCAGGACACATGAGCTGCTTATGTGATGTATTAACAGAAGCCTTTTTACATGGCGTGCCGGCACGGTGAAACCAATGTTCACTCTTTATTACACTTTATTATTCTAGGTCATATCGAATACGGGTCCAGATTACGCACGTGCAGGAACCAATCAGAACAATTCAATTACATGGGTGCTGTGATACATCCCTATAGGCATGGGCGAGGTGTCAAGTGACTCACTCGACCCCATCGTGTCTGCTTTGTGTCCGATAAATGACGGCACAAGTCATTACATATATCTGCGGTGGGAAATACTGCACCAGGACGGCAACATGTTTGAAATGGATTCATACTCTCACTGTAAATAATGCGATACTCTCATATATATATATATATAATTCAGCTCTACAGCTCTACAACTTTGTATTTCGAACTGCATGTAGGTTTCTTATTCGGCTTCGTATAAGACAACCTTTTTACGATAACCAGCATAACGCAAAGCTTGCTCAGCACAGCTCTTACGGGAACAAAATATTGTCCCAATCTGTCCTTCATGTGTGTCTAGCGTTGCTAGAGACGCACTCTTGAGGCAGACTTTAAAGGGAGATAAATTCGGATGCTCTTGGATTTTTCAAGTTTTACTTGAAAGTGCCTTTGTTGCTGTTTTGCGTAGGTACATGGCACATATGAACACAATTTGCGCATCGTATATATTTATATTATATTTAAATTATCTGACTGTTATATCTATATCCTATTACCGTGTATTGTTTATGACCGATCTATACACATTACGTATATAACCGCATTCTAAAATGGGAGATATACGAGGTCGGTTAGATATAAACGGCTATTTGTAAAACTGTCGACACGCTTTAGATTATACCAACTAAAAGACAATACAACTATTTGAATGACAATATATCCACATATAATATAATTCAGAGACACCTTTTTGTACCTTTGCTCATTGTTGTTTAACAAATCTTTGCTTTTTTAAAAAGTTGAATATTTAACCAACTTTTATATATTCGCTTCAAGTTTGTGTGTAAAACACATAAATTCAAATCAATCCATATTCTCTGTATCCCTCTGTATATTGCAAGCATCACGTGCGATCATTCAGCTGCGTTTTCAGGGGCGCAATCATTTGAACTTACGTTTCATGAAGATAAAGCATGAAGCGGACACTTGTTATGTGTTTTGGGTCCCTCTCCCAAGCTATTCATGCAACTGCACGCCTCTACACAATTGCAAACTGTCTACATGTAGTAGTAATTGAACTAATGTGTTCAGAGTTTTGCGAATGTAACAAATATATATAACAATATTCCTAATCCGGGGAATTTGGAATGATTTCCGCATAAATTCATACTTTAGTTTAAGTAAAGACGATTGTAAAAACTACCGCCAGCGCTGTACAAATCGTGAATAAATCGCTCAAAAGGCCCATTCTTTCAAAATCTGTAAATTAACACTATGAGAATTTCTGCTCAAATAGATATCGACATCAAAGTGGATTATCCGGATGATAATTCAATGTAGACACAATAAAAGTAGTCCCGTGTGTTATAAAGTTGAAAAATAGCTAACTCTTCAGATAGGAAATACACATGTATAATGACGAGTGAAGTGCTGTGCTTCTCGTGTTCCAATCGGAACTCCTCGGGTAATTCCGTCCTCGGGACAGTCATCCCTCGGATGTAACTGGTGCAATTAAACTTATTGAAATCACGATTGTTTTGTTCACCGGAAGTCGGAAGAAGAATATGCCTAAAACGTTGTTTGCACAAAACATAAACAATGCCATCGTTTGACAGCTGCGTGTCTGCTGTGCTAGGAAAATTAAACTTGTATGATCAAAATTAGAAGCCGCCACAATTTGAAGTTTTACAGGTATCGTATGGTAGTAGGCTGTCACCCGAGCTGTCATCTTTGTTCTGTCTCAATGTAGACCCATTTAGTGAAATGACCGAGGTGATCCGACTACTCCGAAAGATGATTTGTGAATTATCCGAAGTGTTCCGATTGCTCTTGTTCATAGGACACAAAAAGAGCATTTTGCGAGATTTTTTGTTTAAAAATAACTAGTTCGTTGTTTGAGAAAAGTAACATAGTTCACTTGTTAGTTGTAGATAAGTATACAGCTGACATACTGTGAATAAATTTACGACAGAACGAAATTGAAATCATTAAGCATGATTTGATCAAAGAATTAAGGAAACGTGAAAGGGATAAATAAATGTACAAGAACTTTTTTCAATGAAATATTTAATATGGGATTCATTTGTTACATTTTATATGTTATTAGTACAATAAAGCAACACATCTTGAATTATATTTACACTTAAACACGTAATGGACGAGTTTTACATCGTATTTGTTTCATAATATCACACACAAAACAAGAGCACGAACAAGACACCAGAAACGTTCTTGACACCGTCTTAAAGCTGAAGTTTTGAGTCTTAAAGTTTGACTATACCCCTTCATTAAGAGAAAGTTTCAGCCTTTAAGTTTGAGTCCTCAAAGTGACGTTTTCAACCATAAGTTTAGGTCTAACCCGTCATGAAGATAGAATTTTCAAGCTTACAGCTTGAATCTACTCCATCCTTAGGCATTCGATTGGTTAGATTTTAACAATACATAACATTTCGCGATGTTGTTTAATTTATAAAAAATACTTACGAAACACAGAAATATTGTACTCAAAATGTCTGTTGGACGTGTTTAATCACATGTATCATATTGATAGCAGCTCTTTGATCTTGAGACTCCCTCTTGTACAATATGCACGTCACGCTGATAACTGTTTATAGGTGTACGTACACTTAATAACTTAGGCGTGCATGTACATGATTCACATAATGCCAGTTAGGAAACACAGCGTCAAATAATTATGTTTCATGCTCAAAATATACACTACATGACTGTGAATGTTACTCTTGTCTTTTCTGGACACATGAAGTTATTTTGTACTTGAGTATTTAATCTACATAGGAATTACCGACGGCCTTGATGACAGTAAAATAGTACTTTCCTTATCCAACAAGTACTTGTACTTGCACTGTCCTACTCAGTAAGTATATATCCGCTCCGCTAACGCGTACATGTCTTCTATCCCTCCAGTGTTGTTGTTGTTGTTTTCATCACAGTTTCATACGTTTTGACCTTGGTTCCATTTGGTTTGCGGGACTATTTTCTCCTAAAATTGAACTTTCTGTGGGTCTTCCGGAATCGGTTTCTGTAGAATATTAAAATTTAAAATATTAATATTCTCTTTACCCCGAGTTACAATATTTGTAGTAGGTTTTCTCTTAATGTAAAAAATATTTCACATACTTAGTATTGTATATATATTACCGCTTACACGTGTTAATGTGTTCATATTTATCCGTATAATCATATTGTAATGTGTGTTTGTTTGTTTGATGGGTTTATCGTCCCACCATCAGAATTTCAGTTATTCGGAGACGATGTCCTCTCAAAGCAGTGTTGCCTTCACTGTGCATAGAACACCTGTCATGACACCACACCCAGTCACAGTATCTTGACAATGTACCGACTAATAGTTAGACTACTCTCATATTTTCAAGAGAGCTATAAAACTATAATTTTATCGATGTTGGTATGCTGCGGCTCGGGATCGAACCAGGGGCCTGGTCGTACCTGTAGTGATAATGTACCTCACGGCATACAATATTACTGCATTTGCATGTCATGCTCTGAAACTTTCGGAAGCGTTTAAAGGATGAACACATTCATAACTTTACATCAGTATTAAGAAGTCGCACTACATTTGTAGTCAGTCAGAAGCAATGAAAATTCAAATTCCTTAGCGATTTATTTTAATGGAACCCCTTTCTGTTTTCTATTTTGCAATGAACAAAATAGATCAATCTATTTTACTAAATAATCTATTTTAATAAATGGTTTTATTTTCAAATACTCATGTGCAACAAACCACGAATTCTGGCTTAAATCCTCCACGTGTGACGATTAAGTTTGAACACGTCAAGACGATTGACAGTTTTATGGGGCAGATTACATGTCATTTTGGTAGAAGAGGTAGAAGTGAGGCAGGTACTTCTAAGTCGGATAGGATCTATTAAGACGTTTCCACAGAAAATAGAAACGTTTTAATATACTTTATCCTATACATATAAATCAAGTGGGCATTTTGTTAATCATCGCATACTGAGAAAAATAAACTAACCATTGATTTGGCGGATAATCTTCAGATTATTAGAGTTTCTTCTTTGCTGGCAAAGTATCGCATTTCTCTCATCGTACCTTCTTCGAGTGTCGCATTTGTGGAGCCGTGAACACATGGTCGATGTCTCTTACCATAAGATTCAAAAGCACCTAAATAGTTGTCTGCAACTGATGTTTGGTTTGGTTACTTGAACTAATTTAGTAAGAGTCAGCACAGCCTTTTCGGATTTTATCGTGACCGTCTGACGAATCTCTATCAGTATTTATACCATTAACACCACGGTACATCGCTTCACCGTCGGCCGTGTTAGTCAGGTTGTCAAGTCAACCTAGTACTGGTCACTTTGAGTAATCATGGTCATCTACTGGTGTAACTAACAGGTGTCATGGCCGCACAGTCACCGTTTAAACGAAAGGTAGGCCATAGACAAACACACAAGAGCTCCTCTTCTTTCACAGTTTTAATTGTCATGCACAACCTCTTCAATTTTAATCAGTCGGATACACTGCCATAAACCCATTCCATGATATCAAATCAAATGTACCCTTTAAAGGCCATGTGTAAACTATCATTTTTTTTTAAATAGTTTAAATAAAATGCATTGGAAGAAACTTACTTTACCTTGTTCTATTGAATTTCCGTGAATTACATGTAGCGGGTCAGGTGATAAATGATTAAGTTGTCGGCATCCGATGCGTACGATTTGATTGGTGAACTTTTTATATTATTGAGTTTATTTTGCGATGAATGTGGTGAAAATATGCTTTCGAAGGAATGGAAAGATGGGTGTTACTGATTTCATTTAAGTCTTTGATATCATTGTGTAATTAGAATAATATTGTTAAAGATCATTTGTGATGGGAAGATTATTTCATTGTAAATTAAATATTGTTTTATGTACAGTTTTATATTAAACTATACGAATATTGTTCGGATTAATATCATTATACGATTGTGATACGTTTAGTCCCAGTGACTTTATTAAAATTAAATATTTTATTTTTGTCTTTCTAGTTAATATACATCTACATTCTCTTTGAAAGCTATCGTTATATCCATGGTTAATCATGACACGCATATATAAAACGATAAATATATAAGCCAAATCAAATGTTGGCTTGACATGGTTTCGTATTTGCTTATAACTTTGGCCAGATCGCGGTGTAGCGGAGGCAAATTTTATATATAGGTTTTTAAAAACAAGCAAAATTTCAAAGTGGCAATACACATTAAATGTTTCTTTTGTAGCACGTTACTCGTCTGGTTAGATATGCAAACCAGTCCATATCAAATACTTATTTTGTTAATACTTTCTCGGCATAACAGTACTATTGCAGACTGCCTCTCCTGATGAAATTGCTGTTATTAGACTCTGAACTGTCGATTAACACGTACAGTGTATGATAGCCGTTGATGATGAATAAGGCCCATGGAATTACAATTTCGCAAATGGCGTATAAAACACATTCTTAACAGTTTTAATTCGTGGTTTGTGTTTCATTTATTAAAGGCAAGGTCGTGACGCTGTACTCGTTATTCGTATATTTTCGGAAATTTAAGGAAAATTCAAATCCAATTTCTACATTTGTACTTTGGTTAGCAAGAAATAACTTTCGTCATTCCTAACGCGATCATTGCATTTACATTTGCTTGTTAACTTTATGATGAATTTTAATGCAAGTCTGAACTTGCAAATAACTCGAATCATAGGGTCATAAACTCTGTTTTGTTATGTTGGAATCAAATTTTAAACGCAGAACAAAGTATAATTTATGTTTTTCTAAATAATGAGCACTTGGTTCCATTGATGGTCTATCTTTTTCCCGACGGTGTTAAAATAAAACAAATTTGTTTCAAAATGACGTAAAAAACAGAACAAGAACGTGGACAAAGGACAATTGTGAAACAAAAGGACATGGTCCCTGTTTTGCCAGCGTGTTACAGTGACGAAGCGATATATTATCTACACCTCTTTTGGATATAAAACACATCTGAAATTCATAACTTTTATATGTAGAATTTGTCCTTAGTTGAAGCATTTTGAGTTGATCAGTGTTGGGTCCAATGAACTACCTTTAACCGAGGATCGATTAATCGGTCTGGAGAATGAAACAGTCAGAGCAAACGTATAAGCATGCTCAAAATAGCTGTAGGTTTGCAGCCTAAATTACTGCCCTGGCCACCTCAGTTGTGGTGTTTGAAATGTTTAATCTTTAATTGGTGTAATTAAACAACCACAATGTTTGCGAATGATAAGATAAACTAACTGACCCATAATTAAAAATTACGATTTAACAAAATCATTCAGTATCACTGTCTTTAAATATATACTACCTAAGCTGTTTTACGGGATGTACCAAATGACTTAACTGATACACTGGTAAGCGTACTGCAATTTTTGTCCGCCATCCTAATTTGTGACGTAAAATGTGACCTTTATTGTGAAGTTTTACTATATATGGTGTTTAATGTACTCCTTCCATGACATGCATATGGTAATATCAGGAAGTCTTGAAAAATGCGTGCAGTGTCAAGAGTCATCATATAATGTCAGTTGGGACCACATAGATGTGAAGGGAGATGAGAATTCTAATTGATCTTCGTATAAATGAGACAAGCCGGTCCGCGAGTATTCTTTTTGTCTGTTTGTCTTAAATCCCCTTTGAGCGTATTTTCTTATTTACATCTCAAGAAAAGCGAAAGAATATTTTATACTTTGGCATAATACATGTGCATACAGTTCAGACCTTACACGCTTATGCAAAATTGCATTGGGGCATATGAAGTTCAAATAATTTCAGAGCTTTTCAATTAAATTGATTTCTTAAAAAAAAACTAAAAAAAAAACTTAAGTACTGGCACTTATTTCCAGGTGAATCGTCACACAGTTAGATGTAAATAATGTCAAATGGCTAATATTCGTTGCTTGTCAAATTTTGGTTATTGCTTTTATTTTTGTATTGGGAGAAATAAAATATTACCTTTGCAGTAATTTGAAAAAAATGACGACAATGTTACGTTTCATTTGACGCATCGTTAATAAGCTATTTTTTATTCTTGACTTTTAAAATGTTCTTGAAGAATATTTTATTGTCACAAACAAGACATTCGCGTGTTTTGCCTGTCCCAAACGTTTTGTGATATCAAAGGAACAAAGGCATCTTGTTAAGATTAACACAAAGAAAGCATTTACACATTGCAGTAGAGGCGGCTTTACATGCACGATACCCAAGTTTGTATCCTTAAGAATAAATAAATGTGTGTCCATTTTTTTTATATAAACAAATCAATAAAAAATATATACCGCTTTATTGATTTGTTTTTAGTAAATATGTTACCTTTATGTCTTATTTTCATATAAATGAACGGACTTCCATTACGTGTTTATCAAACAAAATGGCGAAAGTCATGCGTTGTTTGTAAGTATCCTAAAATATATCCTTTGAAGACTTATTAGTCCAGCCGTGTCCGGGACGACCACGTGGCGGTTCACATTACACAATCTAATTATCTCGAATCTGTGATATCTCTGTAGAGACATAGCATGGGTGCCACGTGGCAAGCAATATCCCTGTACCGTCAAGTTTATGTCATTTTTAATTACACTTCGCGTATAAGGTTTTGTAAGGTATAAATAAAAACACCCGTGTCGTTAACAAGAACGCCTAAATAAAATTAACAACGCCACTTGCTCTAAATCACGTTTCGGGACAACAATTGGCACCATCACAAATTACTCGTGGCGTGTTTGTGGTGTGATTAGAAGTCACGTGAATATGTAGGGACCAAAGTTAATTTACAACAGAATCAATTATTTTAATACAAACGTCGAAGTTTCATAAACACGAAACTGTTTAGCAATTACTTCTCGGCTTATAGTAAGTAACATCGTATACTCTAGTTTACCATTTTATCGCGTGAAAGAGATGTTGAGTTTTCGTTAATAATATTGAAAAGTTAACGAATTTGTTCTGGTGATGGTCTGATTAAAAAACGATAATGTTTTTTTAAGATATGGGATATTTTTTAATCAAAACACTGCATAGTATTTCCTTTACTTGCATGCACAAGAAACTGAGTTTCGTAACTTTAATCGAAACAGAAACTTTCAAATGTATTGCACATTGAGATATTATCATTCATAGCTGATTAGGAATTTTCCCGTTTTTATAAGGTCAATAACGGTATAATTTGCCCGCAAAAATTCTAAAACCCAATTACGACAGTGCGTTGGAGTTAAACTTTGAAACATTTTTTTTTTTTGTTTGGACAAGAACAAGAAAATTGATGAAATCAAAACACGTCGTAATCATTCATCAATCGAATTGGATTGGCAGCAATAACCAGATATGTAAACAGCGTCTCCTGCCGATAGTCAGTTTTTGGCTAGCCCGATAGTTTGATCCTTTAGTTAGCCTGACGTTTCTGGACTGTGGGCAAGATAACTGAATGTTTAATGCCACTGCTTTGTGTCCAGCTCACAACAAGGAACATGGAGTTTAAGAAGCTTAAATAATAAATACAGTTTATGCCGGAAATAATCGTTCGACAACACTAAAACGGGGATGTCATCGCCTTACATGGAGAGCAAACGACAACTGATAATACTAATGGACTATGAGTACAATTTGCAAATTCACTAACGGCAATTCTCTTTAAAATATTATTTATAACAATCAACATGTTAGTAATATGGTAACAAAATTCCGGTAAAGACGAGTGTATTTGATGTTATGATACTGGTGACATTTTTACATGGATGTATACGTGTCTTTGTAAAAAATCATCTTCAGTCAACACAGGGGATCTCAATACCTTATATACAATATCTGGGGTTGTACGTATGCGTACAGTCGGAGGTTTACTTGCGACGATCTTGTTCTTCAATTATGTCTTCGATCGCACATTTACAGTTACCTTCCAAATGGTTCTAATTATATTGGCATGTGCAATTTTAAAACGCCAAAATATGTTGTGCAATTAAATCATATCTTTGGTAATTCGTTATGTTCGCACTAGAAAGCCAGGTGCACAAGACAAATTCCAACTATTTATGGTAGATTAGAACCATGCGATGATAGGTCAGACCCGGGTCGTTCCGCTGCTAGAGCTTCGTGGAATCTGGCCTTCTTTACAACAGGCAAGTTAATAAAGAAACACGGTGTTAATAATGAGGTTAATATTTGCGTGTGCCTCTGCCTGCTTAGTCATCATTCTTTTTTTTATATATTCAGGTAACAAAGAAAAACAATACTATTCCTACTTAAGTCCTTTAAACTAATGGTTTAGCACATTAAAATGTATAAAAAATGACCAAATTGTAGTTCACATCCTACGTTTTACACAAGCTGGCTTTTTTGTTAAAGGCAAATACACACACTAACTGTTCCACTAAGCACTAAAATTATTTATAATATTTATTCATTTTATAATGTACGAACATTTTAATTCGAATCAATAATTCAGTCATTAAACTCTACACGATGAAAATAACGACCTACACGAATATTTCATGGCCGCCTATTCCTCAAATGATAATATCAATGGTTTAGATTGATGGTGACATACATATACTGTTGTTCGTTTGAGTACACGTTAAGACATGATACATTTTAATATGTATTCAATTATTTTAACTCCATGACAGAGTGCTCTTTACAAATGCAACTGAATTAATAAAATTAGCATCGGCGGCAGCATTTATAATGATATTTTACATCCAATAAGGATCGTATTTTCATGTATACGATTTGGTGCTCGACGTCCGTTTGTTGTTCCACCGTCTGTCCGTGTTGTTCCACCGTCTGTCCGTCCGTCCGTCTGCAACTGAATTGATGATGGTTTGATGACGTTTGACGTTGATGAAAGAACTGAACACGAGAGGTGTGGTAATTCGGATGTTGTTTATTTCTAAGCAATAATTGAATATAAACTACAAGGGATTTTTCCAGAGTGGCGATTCAAATCTATGAACAGCTCATGCAACTGACGATTGTCCTAGAAGAATGAATGTTTTCCCAAGCGCATGTTTTGAATGAGTGAATATTTCTCTGCCATATTAAAGTTATTCCGAGCTATATGGAAAACCCAAAATGTTGGTTCCCCTGCAGCAGATGTAGAGAGGAAGGTAGGATCTAAATCCATGTCATTCCCCTTCCCATCCCACCCCGCCCCCTAATTAATTAGGTGTAACACACAATTTTGTAAGCATGCATTATAAAATAGTGGCTCTTGATACCAATATACAAATATAATGTGTATTTTATTTTAGTATTTATAAAATAAGACGACCATAAGATAAAATTTAACTGTTTTAATTTTCTTTTATTTTCAAGACAGACTTTTTGTTCAGAAAAGAAATGCGGCTTGTCTGTTTGAGACGACTGATTTGTGAAATACATGTTTGGTGATCTCAGTTGAACCATGTCGCACGTTAACTTACATTTCCCACTAATAAAACATCAAAAATAAATATGTTCGAGACATCGCAAGACACATGAGCTGCTTATGTGATGTATTAACAGAAGCCTTTTTACATGGCGTGCCGGCACGGTGAAACCAATGTTCACTCTTTATTACACTTTATTATTCTAGGTCATATCGAATACGGGTCCAGATTACGCACGTGCAGGAACCAATCAGAACAATTCAATTACATGGGTGCTGTGATACATCCCTATAGGCATGGGCGAGGTGTCACGTGACACACTCGACCCCATCGTGTCTGCTTTGTGTCCGATAAATGACGGCACAAGTCATTACATATATCTGCGGTGGGAAATGCTGCACCAGGACGGCCGCATGTTTGGAATGGATTCATATTCTCTCTGTAAATAGTGCGATACTCTCATATATAATTCAGCTCTACAGCTCTACAACTTTGTATTTCGAACTGCATGTAGGTTTCTTATTCGGCTTAGTATAAGACAACCTTTTTTACGATAACCAGCATAACGCAAAGCTTGCTCAGCACAGCTCTTACGGGAATAAAATATTGTCCCAATCTGTCCTTCATGTGTGACTAGCGTTGCTAGAGACGCACTCTTGAGGCAGACTTTAAAGGGAAATAAATTCGGATGCTCTTGGATTTTTTCAAGTTTTACTTGAAAGTGCCTTTGTTGCTGTTTTGCGTTCGTACATGGCACATATGAACACAATTTGCGCATCGTATATATTTATATTATATCTAAATTATCTGACTGTTATATCTATATCCTATTATCGTGTATTGTTTATGACCGATCTATACACATTACGTATATAACCGCATTCTAAAATGGGAGATATACGAGGTCGGTTAGATATAAACGGCTATTTGTAAAGCTGTCGACACGCTTTAGATTATACCAACTTAAAGACAATACAACTATTTGAATGACAATATATCCACATATAATATAATTCAGAGACACCTTTTTGTACCTTTGCTCATTGTTGTTTAACAAATCTTTGCTTTTTTAACAATACAAAGTTGAATATTTAACCAACTTTTATATAGTCGCTTCAAGTTTGTGTGTGAAACACATAAATTCAAATCAATCCATATTCTCTGTATCCCTCTGTATATTGCAAGCATCAGCATCACGTGCGATCATTCAGCTGCGTTTTCAGGGGCGCAATCATTTGAACTTACGTTTCATGAAGATAAAGCATGAAGCGGACACTTGTTATGTGTTTTGGGTCCCTCTCCCAAACTATTCATGCAACTGCACGCACCTAGACAATTGCAAACTGTCTAGTAGTAATTGAACTAATGTGTTCAGAGTTTTGCGAATGTAACAAATATATATAACAATATTCCTATTCCGGGGAATTTGGAATTATTTCCGCATTAATTCATACTTTAGTTTAAGTAAAGACGATTGTAAAAACTACCGCCAGCGCTGTACAAATCGTGAATAAATCGCTCAAAATGCCCATTCTTTCAAAATCTGTAAATTAACACTATGAGAATTTCTGCTCAATAGCTATCGACATCAAAGTGGATTATCCGGATGAATGTTGACAATTTAATGTAGACACAATGAAAGTAGTCCCGTGTGTTATAAAGTTGAAAAATAGCTAACTCTTCATATAGGAAATACACATGTATAATGACGAGTGGAGTGCTTGCTTCTCTTGTTCCAATCGGAACTCCTCGGGTAATTCCGTCCTCGGGACAGTCATCCCTCACGATTGTTTTGTTCACCGGAAGTCGGAAGAAGAATATGACAAAAACGTTGTTTGCACAAAACATAAACAATGCCATCGTTTGACAGCTGCGTGTCTGCTGTGCTAGGAAAATTAAAATTGTATGATCAAAATTAGAAGCCGCCACAATTTGAAGTTTTACAGGTATCGTATGGTAGTAGGCTGTCACCCGAGCTGTCATCTTTGTTCTGTCTCAAAAGTAGTCCCATTTAGTGAAATGGCCGAGGTGATCCGACTACCTACATACATCCGAAAGATGATTTGTGAATTATCCGAAGTGTTCCGATTGCTCTTGTTCATAGGATACAAAAAGAGCATTTTGCGAGATTTTTGTTTAAAAATAACTAGTTCGTTGTTTGAGAAAAGTAACATAGTCCACTTGTAAGTTGTAGATAAGTATACAGCTGACATACTGTGAATAAATTTACGACGAACGAAATTAAAATCATTAATCATGATTTGATCAAAGAATTAAGGAAACGTGAAAGGGATAAATAAATGTACAAGAACTTTTTTTCAATGAAATATTTAATATGGGATTCATTTGTTACATTTTATATGTTATTAGTACAATAAAGCAACACATCTTGAATTATATTTACACTTAAACACGTAATGGACGAGTTTTACATCGTATTTGTTTCATAATATCACACACAAAACAAGAGCTCGAACAAGACACCAGAAACGTCCTTGACACCGTCTTGAAGCTGAAGTCTTGAGTCTTAAAGTTTGACTATACCCCTTCATTAAAAGAAAGTTTCAGCCTTTAAGTTTGAGTCCTCAAAGGGACGTTTTCAACCATAAGTTTAAGTCTAACCCGTCCTGAAGATAGAGTTTTCAAGCTTATAGCTTGAATCTACTCCATCCTTAAGCATTCGATTGGTTAGATTTTAACAATACATAACATTTCGGGATGTTGTTTAATTTATAAAAAATACTTACGAAACACAGAAATATTGTATTCAAAATGTCTGTTGCACATGTTTAATCACATGTATCATATTGATAGCAGCTTTTTGATCTTGAGATTCCCTCTTGTACAATATGCACGTCACGCTGATAACTGTTTATATGTGTACGTACATTTAATAACTTAGGCGTGCATGTACATGATTCACATAATGCCAGTTAGGCAACACAGCGTCAAATAACTATGTTTCATGCTCAAAATATACACTACATGACTGTGAATGTTACTCTTGTCTTTTCTGGACACATGAAGTTATTTTGTACTTGAGTATTTAATCTACAAAGGAATTACCGACGGCCTGGATGACAGTAAAATAGTACTTTCCTTTTCCAACAAGTACTTGTACTTGCACTGTCCTACTCAGTAAGTATGCATCCGCTCCGCTAACGTACATGTCTTCTATCCATCCAGTGTTGTTGTTGTTGTTTTCATCACAGTTTCATACGTTTTGACCTTGGTTCCAGTTGGTTTGTGGGACTATTCGCTCCTAAAATTGAACTGTCTGTGGGTCTTCCGGAATCGGTTTCTGTAGAATATTAAGATTGAAAATATTAATATTCTCTTTACCCCGAGTTACAATATTTGTAGTAGGTTTTCTCTTAATGTAAAACAAAATATTTCACATACTTAGTATTGTATATATATTACCGCTTACACGTGTTAATGTGTTCATATTCATCCGTATAATCATATTGTAATGTGTGTTTGTTTGTTTGATGGGTTTATCGTCCCACCATCAGAATTTCAGTTATTCGGAGACGATGTCCTCTCAAAGCAGTGTTGCCTTCACTGTGCATAGAACACCTGTCATGACACCACACCCAGTCACATTATCTTGACAACGTACCGACTAGTAGTTAGACTACTCTCATATTTTCAAGAGAGCTATAAAACTATCATTTTATCGATGTTGGTATGCTGCGGCTCGGGATCGAACCAGGGGCCTGGTCGTACCTGTAGAGATAATGTAACTTACTGCATACAATATTACTGCATTTGCATGTTATGCTCTGAAACTTTCGGAAACGTTAAAAGGATGAACACATTCATAACTTTACATTAGTATTAAGAAGTCGCACTACATTTGTAGTCAATCAGAAGCTATGAAAATTCAAATTCCTCAGCGATTTATTTTAATAGAACCCATTTCTGTTTTCTATTTTGCACTGAACAAAATAGATCAATCTATTTTACTAAATGGTTTTATTTTCAATTGAGCATGTGCAACAAACCACGCATTCTGGTCTAATTCCACCCCTTGTGACGATAAGTTTGAACACGTCAAGACGATTGACAGTTTTATGGGGCAGATTACATGTCATTTTGGTAGAACAGGTAGAAGTGAGGCAGGTACTTCTAAGTCGGATAGGATCTATTAAGACGTTTCCACAGAAAATAGAAATGTTTTAATATACTTTATCCTATACGTATAAATCAAGTGGGCATTTTGTTAATCATCGCATACTGAGAAAAAGTAACTAACCATTGATTTGACGTATAATCTTCAAATTATTAGAGTTTCTTCTTTGCTGGCAAAGTATCGCATTTCTCTCATCGTACCTTCTTCGAGTGTCGCATTTGTGGAGCCGTGAACACATGGTCGATGTCTCTTACCATAAGATTCAAAAGCACCTAAATAGTTGTCTGCAACTGATGTTTGGTTTGGTTACTTGAACTAATTTAGTAAGAGTCAGCACAGCCTTTTCGGATTTTATCGTGACCGTCTGACGAATCTCTATCAGTATTTATACCATTAACACCACGGTACATCGCTTCACCGTCGGCCGTGTTAGTCAGGTTGTCAAGTCAACCTAGTACTGGTCACTTTGAGTAATCATGGTCATCTACTGGTGTAACTAACAGGTGTCATGGCCGCACAGTCACCGTTTAAACGAAAGGTAGGCCATAGACAAACACACAAGAGCTCCTCTTCTTTCACAGTTTTAATTGTCATGCACAACCTCTTCAATTTTAATCAGTCGGATACACTGCCATAAACCCATTCCATGATATCAAATCAAATGTACCCTTTAAAGGCCATGTGTAAACTATCATTTTTTTTAAATAGTTTAAATAAAATGCATTGGAAGAAACTTACTTTACCTTGTTCTATTGAATTTCCGTGAATTACATGTAGCGGGTCAGGTGATAAATGATTAAGTTGTCGGCATCCGATGCGTACGATTTGATTGGTGAACTTTTTATATTATTGAGTTTATTTTGCGATGAATGTGGTGAAAATATGCTTTCGAAGGAATGGAAAGATGGGTGTTACTGATTTCATTTAAGTCTTTGATATCATTGTGTAATTAGAATAATATTGTTAAAGATCATTTGTGATGGGAAGATTATTTCATTGTAAATTAAATATTGTTTTATGTACAGTTTTATATTAAACTATACGAATATTGTTCGGATTATAATTTCATTATTTGTAGGCCTTTTTAACTTTTGGGAGTTTCACACTCTCTTTATCAGCACTATTGAACAGCTGTGTCTGGTCACGTGTCTTAGTCCAGTCACATGATCGGAGGAGAGGCGTGTAAAGGACCAGACCGTCACACATGTTTAAACGATGGACGCCGCTGATTAATATCACTTACCTCTTACACTTTTTAATAATCCACGCTGAGATTTTAATCCTATTTTTACGATTTCATATTTGATGGTATGTCCGATAAAAAGTCAAAAGACGATTCGTAAAAGCCAAGTAATGACGCCATGTGCCAAAGATTAGTGACGTCGTTTGAAACAAATAAAAAAATTCAAACACGATGGAAATTCAATTACTAAAATAAAGAAACTGCAATAAATACAAACAAACCAATTAAACATTTATATTGGGAGCGTTCATATGTAACAATGTCCTATAAGAATAAAATAATTGACCGAGAATATATTGAAAAAGCAACAACAACTTTAATAAATGTTAATATGGACTACTCAAGTTGCATCACTTACAAGAGTACGAATGTGAGGTAAATAATAAACTATCTTAAATATTTACAAAAGATGTAAATAATATTTGTACAAAATAATGGGTCGGCTACAACGGTTAATTTCGATTTAAGACCAAGATAAGATCACACTTGTTAACAGACATGTAGACTGAACTTCTGTGCTGTAAATTAGGATTCGATTGAAAATTCCCACAAGGGAGACAACTAATATTAACACTCAGTTACAAGTGCGTGAGGAGTATTTGTGAGTTGCTTTTAGGGCAGATGTTAATAGTTGTTGCCAGGTCTTAAGGAAAGAATGTGCAAGAGGTCCAAAGGGCTTTGTCGTATAGAAGTGACCATGTTATCGAAGAAACCAGTGTCACCTGGCGAGAACCGCTTTGTTTTTTTGTTTTTTTTACTTCTTCAGCCATGATCAACGGCATCTTTCGATACTTAAAGTTTCATTTACATATCCTGGATCCCAACGACTGGTTCATTAGATTCAGTGAAAATCGCAGTCTGGCATTGTCCCATCCATAGCCACCTTTTGCCTAGATTTTGGGACTGGACTTGCTTTGGCGCAAGCGACACCGCCCAAAAACTGCGTTCTTAGTCAATTGGGTATCTTTCACGGAAACAACACCACACTGGACCGGACCTGGTAGCGCAATCGGTACGATAAACCCAATAAATAAACAAACAACACCACACTGGACCTATTTGCATATGTTTCTCTTTTGCCACAATGGTGTTTTCCGACAGCACACAAGACACACTTCGACAGAAATAATTACGTTCTTCATGTTTAGATTACGTGTATCTTATCATATTTATTTTATATTGTAGTGAAACAAAAACTGGCCATGTCCGGTTATTATGCATGAAAAAGATTCCGGATAAATGTCTGGGCAGAACCACCGCATTTTTATATGCTGTTAGGAAATTTAGAAATTTACGAATAAAACTTTGCTCATTTAAAAATCAGAAATGTAAACAGCGTCAGTGAAAATTCGACAACGCTCGCGAGGTTGTTATATAGCTACCCCTTGCCAAAATTGCACATCTGTCCAATGGCAGACAAAGTTGCGCTAGCGGTCAAGCGTTACTAGCGGTCGCCATCATGTAAGCTGTCAGTTTTTTTTTGTCTTAAACAGCCTAGTAATCAAATCACCTTTTAAATATATTTTAATTTCCACATTTCATGTTGTGTAATATATATATGTATTGTTCGAAAATTTAGATTCAAAGACTTAATTTAAATTGAAAAAAACTGTATAATTCCCGGTTTTTATGTTGAAAGAGTGAGTAAGTTTGTTCAAGCAAGTTTTAAAAAATCGAATTAAATCTCTGCTTGGATATGTATATCAGGAAAAAAAATTGAAGAAAAATGACAAATAGACAAAAAGAGAAAGAAGTACGCGTGAGTTTTATTTATGATGTTAGACAGTCTAATCCGTGCGCCAATTAAGCCTGTATTGTCACGTGACACATTAATCACTTATCCTGTCATCTTCAAACAGCAGGTCCTGATTGATTAATCTTAAATGATGGATATGGCTCAGAATGGTTGAAGCGTCCAGGTAATTTTATTATCTTCGCACCTGATAATGGCCGCGATTGCTCAAAGTGACCACTGCTGGTCAACCGACGGAAACAATGTCACGTGTGCCAGTCAGTGGATATAAGGTGATTGAACACAGGACTTGGCCGTGTTATGCTCGCCATATGCATACGGGTGAAAGGAGAGGGTAAACAAAACCATTCGACATCGACCTGGCCGTAATGCATCCAGAACTGCACACCATAAAGAATCTATCACGTCGTATGGTATTACTCTCCTGCAATGGCAGACGTTGGATACAGAGTCAGTATGTCTGCACATAACTAGACTTGACCGCCAATATTCTCGTGAAAGGTATGCTGTTTGATAGTAGCTTTATAACCATACCTATTTGAAAATACTTTTTTATACAATTTTTAACGGAAATTTTCGCGTTATATTTTACTTCTACTCGTAACCGTTATAAACTTGGCGTACGCTTGCTGCAAAATGATTTACTTCAAAATGAAGTTTAATTATTGCTGTAATTGTTGTTTTCTTTATTTTTCGGCAGACTTTTAATCGAGGACAGCCTTAGGGAGATAACGCATTTGTTACATTGCCATGGCGACAAAGACGAATGGCTCGCGATCATTCGTAGGTTCTCGGTAGTATCTGTAAACATCCGTAGTATACATATTTTGTAGAATTGTCCGAGGCGTTTCGACTGGGTGCGTGATTTTGATCAAGACGTTCTTATAAACGTCATATATCTGAGACTGATGGGAATGACTGACAACTACAGATTATCGTTGCCATGCCAACCATTGACTACCATAAGAAAACACAACATGGCGATGTGGTTAAACATCAATGGTGTTAATAAGTAAATACATTGTATATACCTTAATATACTTTTTTATATAAAAATACGATCACTTTCAAAAGTCGTTAACGATGTTCAGATGTCATTTCAGATAACTTATTATGTTCTTTATATAGAATTTAATTCGAAATTGTTATTTGAGCATCCCAATAAACGTGCTTTTGTCAAAAAATATCTGAGCTTAAAGTGGATATTAAACTAGAACAGCGTTAATCAGCAATGCCGATCAATTTACATGATGCTAAATCTATGCAAAGATAAATTAAGGATTTATCATTATAATCGTGACAATATATTTTGGCCCTGATATTTCTTAACACCTTTTCTTTTATGTTGATATTTTCGACCTTATTGTCTGTGACATTTAAAGCTTAATTATTACCTTAACAAGAAATGTCTGTACTCTGAATTTCTACGATATTTAGTTACTTCTATGTTTTGCAATTCATTGTTACTTCTCTATACGTACTGTGTAAGTATAATGTTGAATATTCCAATAAGTCTGTGAATTTTATTTTACCAATTGCAAATTTATTTTCATCATTAATATCTAATATGTTAAGCAACATTTTTATATTTTTTGTTCCGACTTGACTGATAAAATCCGTACGGATATGATGATAATTAAACAAACTAGTACCTAGCAATCTGTTTAATCGTGATACTTTGTGATTACCTAACTATGATTAAACTAACTTGTACTCACCGAGTTCAAAGTGATGTACAGGTACTTGTGGACCTTTGAAACTGCGTTCTGTTGGGACCTGTGTGCCTACTATACTCTGATATGTTGGAATATGTGCCGACTATACTGAGATATTTTGGAATTTCAGGTATATACTCGACTGTGGTACATGGTCTTTTTTGTATCTAAATGTCTGTGATACCTTGGTGCTTTTGTACCTCAATGTTCTTTTAAAAATTTGAATATTTGTACCTTAATGTCTGTTATACTTTTGTACCTAAAGGATTGTGATACCTTAGTACTTGTGTACCTTAATGACTCTGATACATTGGTACTTTTGTACAAAAACGACTGTGATACCCTGGTACTTTTGTACCTAAGTGTTGTTTTGTTGTTTGTTTGTTTTTAAATAGGTATATTTGTATCTAAATGTCTGTGATACCTTGGAATTATGTACCTAAAAGATTGTGATACCTTTGGTACTTTTGTACCTAAAGGACTGTGATGTCCTGCTACTTTTGTACTTCAATGGCAGTGATACCTTGGTACTTTTGTACCTCAATGGCTGTGATACCTTGGTACTTTTGTACCTCAATGGCTGTGATACCTTGGTACTTTTGTACCTCAATGGCTGTGATACCTTGGTACTCTTGTACCTCAATGGCTGTGATACCTTGGTACTTTTGTACCTCCATGGCTGTGATACCTTGGTACTTTTGTACTTCAATTGCTGTGATACCTTGGTACTTTTGTACCTCAATGGCTGTGATACTTTTGTACTTTTGTACCTAAATGACTGTGATACCGTTCTACTTTTGTACCTAAATGACTGTTACTTTTGTATTTTTGTACCTAAATGACTGTGATACCTTGGTACTTATGTACCTAAATGACTGTGATATCCTGCTACTTTTGTACCTAAATGACTGTGATACCTTGGTACTGTGGTACCTAAATGACTGTGATACCGTTGTACTTTCATATCTAAATGACTGTGATACCGTTGTACTTTTGTACTTAAATGACTGTGATACCTTGGTACTTTTGTACCTAAATGACTGTGATATCCTGCTACTTTTGTACCTTAATGACTGTGATACCTTGGTACTTTTGTACCTCAATGGCTGTGATACCTTGGTACTGTTGTACCTAAATGACTGTGATACCGTTGTACTTTTATATCTTAATGACTGTGATACCTTGGTACTTTTGTACCTTAATAATTGTGATTCTTTGGTACTTTTGTACCTAAATGACTGTGATACCTTGGTTAACTTGTACCTAATCAACTATGATACCTTTAATAGAAAATACTGATACTATTTTGTACCGTGCATTTTATATGGTAACCCGTACATTGCTTTTGTATGTGTTAATTGTATTTTATGTTGAATTTCTTTAATAGCAATAGTATTATATATTACATTGTCCTCTTGTACACATGTAAACATGTTTTGTTTCCATGTTTTCATATTTTCATGTTTTTATAACTAAGGGGTGGCGGTTCTTGCATGATGTTTCTTGTATACATGTAAAAATAAACAGATGTTTTCCATTTATGAATTCATCTTCTTATTTAAACAAGCTCACGATGCCAATTCCGCAACGAGTCAACTCTATCTGTGATATAAATTATACTTAAAATCGGAAATAAAACATTCTATCTTCTGCAATGTCTTGTTAAAAGGTTTTACAGCTATTCGGTTAACCCTATTTGCTTCTAGGTTCTACCCAACTTCAATAAAACTGTTAAAACCTGGCCATTTCAGAAATTATCATAGGTATCATCAATCAATGAATGACTTCCACCAAAATAATCTTTGTACACTGAAAACAACAAAAAGTACTACAAACCAGTCGGTTTGCACTTTAAAACATATAATGGTATGCATTTAAAGGTTAAGCAAATAAAACAACAATTTGGAACTGTTTCCGCAATTTAATTACAATTTATTATATTCTTATCTAAGCAGAGTTTAATTTATAATGTAAAAAAAAAAAAAACTTATTTTAAATTTATGACACAATAACAACTAAAAAATGCTATCTTCAAAAATATTTGAAACAATAAACATCTGTCCTCCAAAACAAACAAAGAAAAAACATAGTACTTGAACAAGTAGTTTAGCAGTAACCTAGGACTTTCCCTCAGAAAAATATTTTTGAGCATATCAAATACATACATGTATATCAAATAAAAAAAATAACAATATCTACGAAATACAAATACAGACACCAGTCACACGGTGTTTTGACACTTATTCTGGCAGTAATTTAAATATAAGAGGGAAAAAATCAAATAACCTTTTAGTTTCAGATGGTACTATTGTATATTTTTAATGACATAAAGAGTGTATTTTATATAATAATTTATTTAACATAACAGTGAAAACTTAATTTCAGAGTCAGTGCTCGACAACTATGGAACCATGTTTAACACTCAATTACACACTGTCTTAGGTCGGTATTTGAGCATTGGTGACAAAAGTATGTCTCTTCGTAAAAATGCTAACACAATTGCTTTAGAAGTTCAAGACACGTTATCAATCTAGCACAATGATGGTTTAAGGAAAAAAATATTGAGGATGTCTTCATATATTTGGCACGAAAACATGAACTCGAGACCAGGAATATGGTATTGACACACCAGCCGGTTTACCTTCTGTACAAACCATGGTTTACTCTAAAGACGGCTTTTCTCCAAGGACAATAAGTGTTTGTCAATGTCGATGTTAATTGACGGCTGAATTGAGGAGGGTTTACCACTCAAGACATCTTAGAGAAGTTAGTTGATGCAGAGACTTGGATGTGGACACTTTAAGGCCATGGTTTTTAGTCAATGGTGTCAAAGATGTACTGCTAATGTATAACGGACTTTATTGTATTAGTGGTGTCGCCTTCAATAATGTCAGTCACTCGAATTAACATTGTTGATAGTATTAAATATTGTACAAATTATAATTAGCATAACTAACTACATTCCATAAAAACACATGTCAAAACACACGTAGTTCTAACATTATGTACATGTGTATATTACATTAGAAAACATTTTAAATCAGAGATAACTATTGGTAAACTATTTATTAAATAAACACCATAATTAGTAAACATAAATTAACCACAAGTCTGATAATATAACGATATGAAAATATGTGGTCTTTAAACCAGGATTCAATTAACTGCTTTGTTCATAAATAAATAGTGAAACTGATATCATTGCAGTAAAAGTATGAATTAATTAAGAAATGCATGTAATACACAAACGTCATATTTTAAATGATAATTGGGAGAAAATATTAATATGCGCGCGGAAGGCGCGTTATCATATACGACGTATAAATCTGTGTTAAATAAATAAAATAACTTGAAAGATTGAACCTGGAAATACAAGAAAAACAGAAAAACTGCAACAAATCCCAATGTGAAATTATATAAATTTACTAATGAGGAAGGGAAAATTAAAACAAAGAAAAAAGTCATTCGGTGAAAGCTTTACGAGGAAGAATGGCGTGGTTTTAGCATCAAGAAAAGCACGAAATGTCTCATTGTCAAGTCAGTACAGGAAGCACCTATCCATTTAGATGGCCAATACATTGAAGATGTAGGCTCCTTAACATATTTGGGCAGCATTGTGAGCAAGATTGGGGCACCGAGCAATACAGGGACACAAAACAAGACAGAGAGTAAAGAGCAAGCCATAGGGTACAGCGCAAGCCAGAGGGTACAGAGCCAACCAGAGGACACAGAGCTATACTGGGGCACAGAGCACGCCAGAGGGTACAGAGCAAGCCAAAGGGTACAGCGCAAGCCAGAGGGTACAGAGCGAGACAGAGGATACAGAGCAAGACAGAGGGTACAGAGCCAGCCAGAGGAAACAGTGCAAGACAGAGGGTACATTGCAAGGCAGATTGTACAGAGCCAGCCAGAGGAAACAGTGCAAGACAGCGCGCACAGAGCAAGACAGAGGGCACAGAGCAAGCCAGAGGGTACATAGCAAGACAGTGGGTACAGAGCAAGACAATGGGCACAGAGCAAAACAGTGGGTACGAAGGTACAGAGCAAGAACTGGGCTCATGGCAAGACATGAGCACAGAGCAAGAGAGAGAGAGAGAGGACACAGAGCAAGACAGAGGGTACAGAACAGAAACATACAAACCAGAATTTGGGAAGCCTCGCCATCCATTTATCATCCTTACCCCTCTCTGGTACAATTGTTGCAATCGCCAAATAACTAAGCTAATACCATTTGGGTCGAGAGTAAAGTCAATCCTTCTCTACTGAGCAGAAACGTGAAGAGAAAGATCCTGCACATCAGATGGCCAGACAGAATATCCAACCAGGAATAATGGCAAACAACAGGTCAGAAGCCCATCACTGACTCTATTTTACAGATGTAGGGGCGTTGGATTGGCGGCACTTTGCACAGCTGGCAGCCAAATATAGCTCGCCACGTTCTGGAGTGGAAGCCACAAGGCAACAGACGACGAGGTCGACCTACCATGACATGAAGATGGCACTTTGACAAATAGCTTCGCCGCATCGACATCATGGGGTGACGCAAAGTTAATAGCAAAAGACCGTGTCAAATGAAGAACCATGGTGTCGGCTCAGTGCTCCTGAAGAGTTAAGAGGATTGAGTGAGTAAGAAATGGTTTTTGGTAAAGGCAAAAATGCGCGTGTGCGTGCGTGCGTGCGTGTGTGTGTGTGTGTTTATTTAAATAGAGAAATGGAAGAACTGAATGTAAATAAAAACAAATTAAATAATGTATATGTTGGAGCAATGTAAATGGTGAGTTGTTTAAAAAATGACAAGGGGTGCATTTATTGGAGCAATGTGAAGTGTTGTATTTCTTGAAGTAATGTAAAAGGGTGTTTCCAATATTGTAAGAGGGTCATTTTCTGTTAGCGATGTAAATGGTGAGTTTTTTCTTCGAGCAATGTAAGGGGTGTATTATTGTAGCAATATAAAAAGTGTATTTCTTGGAGCAATGTAAATGGTGTATTTCTTGTAGCAATATAACGGGTGTATTTCTTGTACCATTGTAATATATGTGCTCTTGGAACTAAGTAATGGGGTGGATTTCTTTGAACTTTGTAAATATTGTATATGTTAGAGCAATGTAAATGGATGTATTATTAAAAAGAGCGTATTTATTAGAGCAGTGTAAAGTCTAGTATTTCTTGGAGTAATTGTAAAGTGGCCTGTCTATTAAAACAATGCAATGTAAAAGGATGTTTTGCTGTGAGTTATATAGGGGATGATTTTTCTGGGTGCAAAGTAATTGGGCGTATTATTACAGCATTTTAAAGTGGTCATTTGTTGGAGCAATGTAAACGGATGTATTTCTTAAAGCATTGAAAAGAGTTTTATTCCTGGATTAATAGAAATCTTGTTTTCGATTTATTATTTTCTTCTCAGGAAAGGGCTTACATAATGTTTGTACACATATCAAAACATGCAGGTTTTCCAAGACATTTTGACAAAGAATTTATCCGCAAACATTGCAGATCCCGATATATCATCTCTCAACAGACACAGGCAGTATGGATCTGAAATTGTTAGCTGTTAGCTGCACCCCAGACCTTCAGATAAGAGAGCCAGGCGGCATCCAATATGTCGTGTGCTTATGTGCTGACCTGTAGGCGAAAGGCACGCTATAGATCTTGATTATAAGTGTTTAAAAGACCTCCTGAAAGAGACGTGAGCGGCACCCTAAGGGAGGTGTGCTGATATGCTGAACAGACCTTCACGAAGGGATCCCTAGTTTTAACCCTAGCCTGCTTAGCACGTATTGAAAGGACTTATGTAAATAGTAAACACAATAAGCTATTAGGCGTTCCAAGGAGTCTCTGGCAATTTGCATTAGTAACAATTGTCTTAAGTTGTAAGCAGGTAACGCTGGTATATGTCATGGATAGATCTGACTGATTACGTCAGACTCAGATGACCAATCACAGAATGGAGGCTGACTTTGGATTCTCCCGGGCGTCGAGTCCATGAACGCTTAATAGACGACCTGGATGTTCCTAGCGTCAGTGGCCTGTTGAAATCATTTTGCCCAGCAAGTTATTCTGCTCTTGGAGAAGGTGCTTGTTGTACCGCGCCTTGTGTCCATTCACTATTTTATATTTTATTCCACCTTTCCAGTCAGAATTTACTGAAGGGTCTGTTATTGCATATACATGTACCTTGGAAGAGTTGTAGGCTCCTGTTGAATGAACTCTGCAAACAGACAAACGCCATGCTTAAACAAATCGTAAAAGTTGCGGCCCTTACAGAACACATTAAATGATTTATAGTGCCCGAATGGTGCTAAAAGTATGAGATGTCAATTCTTATGTAAATTCTTATTTATGATAGTAATGTCCGATTATGATATCAAGGGAATTAATTGTTTTTGACATGATATACCAAGGAGAGTTATCTCCCGTATCGTAAATCTAAAAGGAACTTTGTATTTAAGACTATGGATTTAAATATGAATAGGACAAAGCAGAAACAGATATAAAAGACAATGACTTCCAACACTTACCTAAGCGTCCATTAACAAGCAAATGTCAGACGAACGGGGCAGATTTGAGATTATCAAAAGTTGAATCAACGCCTCCGATCTGACCTTTGACCCCAAACCTCAAATACTATTGTCAAGAAATAACGTAAGACTCATGAAATAATACACGAAAAGTGTAGCAATCTATTTTATCATTTCATCATGATGATGATGACGTCGCTGATGAGCGAAATATTTATATTAATGGATAAATCGGTAAATTGGTTACTCAATCTATGTCTAGCCAAGATGGAATCATTGATAGAAAACTTTATATGAGAAACAAGTCCTTTCAAACACATACATAGATCCACCTTCACCATTATAATAAAAGTCTATTTATTTATTATTTTGTAAGTCATTATTTTAAAGTATTTTGACATAACATACAAGCTCCATTACGTTTAATTCAATTAAGTATGTTTAAATTAAATAGAAATGTGTATGTACACAAATTATATATAGCATTTAAGGTTTAAACATATAGAGTTGATTGGTGATTGTTAATCGACGTATGAAATATATTTTAAAGCCTAAATATATTTATGGCTCCTTTCTTTAATTTAATTTTCTATGTCAAATAGATATTTATCTAAATGCTCGTATTCAATGCACCGAAGACTACCGCACGACGATAGTCACATGCCTGATAACGAAGAAAGCCGTGAGTTGCCGAGTTGGTATCACAAGGAGTATACGCCCAGTATGAGAGGGGTAACAGACGAGTCAAGACGTGTAAATGGATACACAAACAATTAATAGTTATTTAGAAATCTTGAGATGTAAATCTGTGTAATAGGTGTCAGTATATGAAAGTAGTAGATACTTTGGCACGGTGTGTGGCTCCCTAATCTACTTGCATTACAGTTCCAATCAATATTCAACTGAACAAGAAGGATACGTTAATCGTAAGTATTTTTATCATTATGAATTGTATATAGATCTATATATTCTTGTTAAGGATTACTTTTTATTACCATGCTGAACTAATTAACACTAGGTGAGCAGATATTCTACGAACGCCGCAAAAATAAGTTGACCTATATGTTCCTGCTTTTTAAAAACAGGTCAAGTCGAAACAATGCGGAAGTAAACGTATTTTTAAACATATTTATTTTATCGACAGACTGCTTTGTTGTATTTCATGCCGTTATATTACTTGAATATGGATGACTATATCTATTTTGACAGAAGTTAAATTCATAAAAAATTAACATTTTTTTCTACTTTCGTTTTCGGTTTTCGGACATTCCATATCTGTGTCAATATTTAGAACAGGATAAGCATAGAACAGTTAACAAACTACGATCTCATGGTTTCTGTAAGTTTATAAATGTAGTACTATGACCGGTTTGTCCCGGGACAATAAGACAGTGATTGGCAATCCAAAGTGGAGATAATTTCTACAGTGAAGAATGAGAGAGGGTAGACGCCACCTTAATCAATAAAAACGTAGCCAAAACTGTAATTGTAGGCCTATGTTTCTTATGTACACTAAATGATAAGTGCTTCTCTTAAGTAAACTCCTCATTAAAATAGTGGAAGTAGCTGTAGTAGTTGTTTTTATGGTTGTTGTTGTTTAGATAGTTATTAGCAATAGTAAGACGTATTTGTAGTTGTTGTTGTAAAAATAGTAGTGGTAGTAGATTAGTAAGGTGAGGTAGAAGGATGAGAAGGATGAGGAAGTGTAGTGTTAGTTATACTTGTAGTGGTAAAAGTAGTACTAGTAGTAGTAGTAGTAGTTGTTGTTGTTGTAACAGTAGTATTAGTAATAGTAGTAGTATATGTAATAGTAGTCGCAGTAGTAATAGTAGTAGTAGAAGTAGTAGTAGTAATTGTAGTAGTAGTAGTAGTAGTAGTCGTAGTCGTAGTAGTAGTAGTAGTAGTAGTAGTAGTAGTAATAGTAGTAGTAAAACTGAAGTAGAAGTAGAAGTTGTTGTTGTTGTTGCTTTAGTTGTATTTTTTGTTCTTGAACTAGTTGTTGTTGTAGCAGAAGTAGTAATGATAGACATAAGTAGGCGAGATACTAACATGCAATAACTTTATATTCAGATTATTTTTCTCAACAATTTAATTTTTACATACATTTGTTGAAGTCTTTTTCCAGATATCATGGACGAAGTATATGGCCGAGTAGCGCAGACGACTGATCGTCAAGGAAAAATTCCATGCGATGTTTGCACAAAGTCAGGACAAGATAACAGTGCATCAGGATTCTGTCGGAACTGCAACGAGTTCTTGTGCGGCACTTGTATCCTTTACCACAACAAGTTTGCGGCACTTACAGACCACATAGTTCTAGAGGGTGAAGATATGCCAAAACAAAGGCACGCAATAGTTGTTGTAGAAAAATGTTCCCAACATCCCGACAGGCCTCTAGAGATGTACTGCAAGGACGAGGATATCCTTGGGTGTGCACTGTGCTTCTTTGGACACAAAACCTGTCAAAATGTAGATATGATTTCAAAGCAGTTAGATGATAAACAATTTACAAACGAGATCGAAGAAATTCAACGGGCCTCAACTAAACAAAAGGAGTTAAGCAACAAATCAAACGAAAGCATAGTAAAGTTTCGATTGACAAACGAACAATATCATGCTCAATGTTTGGAAGACTTTCAGAGTTTTCGTTCAGAAATTGAGACAACATTAGACAGATTAGAAAAGGAAGTATTACACCAAGCTGACAAGTTGAAGAAAGAGAACACTGAAAAGTTGGATAGTCTTGCAAATAGCATTCTTTCTTATGAACAGCAAATAGAGTCTTGCATGGGATATATTGATGGTAGATTGGTAAATAACCAGAAGCACGATGACCAACTGTTTATAGCTGTGAAGAAATACAAGAAACAGATAACTGACGCTGTTTTGAAACTAGAACAACTTGCTGAAGACATACACATCATGGTGTTTGACTTTAATTATGAGCCTTCCATTAAACTATCACTTGAGACAGATTGTAAGATTATAGTCAAGGATGAAACAACGTCATCCACCAAATATACCGATGGTTCAAAGGAGAGCACCTCGTCACCTGAAGAAAAGTTCTCAACACTCGACATCAAGTGCAACTATGTTCAACATGTGAGTGTCAAATCAAATGAAGACAAGAAGGATGCAACACATGCCACCATGTCTACTGACGGTTCACAGGAATGCCCAAAGTTACCTAAAGAAAAGAAGACAAAACCTGCCACCAAATGTACGGATGTATCGAAGATTTATATCAAGACAAAGGACGACAAAAACACGTGTTTGGTCTGTAGTATGGTGGGAATATCAGAGACACTGATCATTCTGACAGATTATAATAATAATTGTCTCAAGTTGGTGGATGTAGGAAGCCATACTGTCATCAAGAGAAAGGTAAACGTTGTCTTACATGTTCACATGGTAGGGAGACATTTCCTAATTCTTGTTCACATCAAGATACATTCTGAACATAAATTTGAATCTCGATGTTAATTATTTTTAATTTCTCTGATTTTCAAACTATCTGTATTTCTACATAAGTCTCTTTCTTTTTTTCTATCAATACATTTAGCCAGCAGTTTTAATGGCACATTGTATAATATGTACTGGTTATATTTTATAGAAAATGTATTGTGGTTAATGCATAGAAAGAAAAAACACATGTAAGGTAGGTAGGCGAGCTGGCAGGCAATCGGGCGAGCGGACCGGTGGGCAGGCGGTTTGGTCGGGCGGGCGGTTGGGCGGGATGACTTGCGGACAGACAGTCATATTTATCATAATCCCCAATATCATCAGAATCATCATCATATTTCTACATTAGATGATACATTTAATATGAATAAATAGATTCTACAGGTCACATAAAATACCTACATGTTTTTCCCACATATACAGTTACAAGATTTTGATAGATTGTGTGTCTGTATATAAAATCATTTTTGATTATGCCTTGTCAGTAAGCACATATAGCAGCAATACATCATGATATCAGTTTTTGTTAATATTTGAATATATGTCCCCTGTATATATACGCGTACTTGTGCTGGTGTTGTTGTTTTTATTTAAGCGCTTTTAATATATACATGGCTGAAATTAAAATCATCTCAACGTTTGTTAATTGTAGTATAAATTAATTACTTTCATGATATTTGATCTTGTCCAGACGTAGGGTTTATTATACTGTTTTCTTAATGATTGTACACTGGATATTCAGACAACAAAGGGTACTTTTCTTCTAGTACATGATTAACTTCTTTCTTTTAATAGGATATATACGGGTTTATGTCACCCGTCGATCTCCATATGCAGTCTGTAGGCCTTCTAAGTCTTAAAAAAGCTATTGTTAATTAATAAGCTTCCAAAGTACACAAAGTAAAATCCAGCTCAGTACACACAGTCTATTTTATAGCTTGATATATAATGTTAGTCATAATTTCCTATTTTTATATAAAGTGTAAAAAAAGATTACTTCCCTTTCTTATTACAATATTTCTACTGTCTGAATTATTTTCTTTAAAATGACAATAACACCACGAAATATTTTCTTGTTTAAAAATATTATATAATTTCTCAAATAAGGTCCTTGGTGTACAGCCATGTGGTATCACAACTATCCCGGGGTCCCGTGTAGCCGTGACAGTCCCAGACGTCAATCAGATACAGATCTTCAGAGCTAACCAGAACCTGGATCCCTGTGGTAAGCTGACTGTAGCTCCCAATAGTCGGGGCCTTTCCTGTACCGGGAACAACATCTTTGTGTCGTATTTTGATCCAGCAATGGTTCAGATACTAGACCTGGACGGCCGGGTCCTTCAGTCAATTCAGCATAATACATCAGGAAATGATTTGTCTAATATTCCCTGTTTCATCGCAGTCAGTGCTGACAGCAAGATTTATGTAAACAATTATGATAGTGACACTCTTACCTGTGTGGACAAGACAGGGGTCGTCCACTGGGTGTATAAGGATGAGAAGCTACAAGGACCAGCAGGCGTGGTAAGCGGGGATGGATGTATCTACATCTGCAGCAGGAACACTCACACCATCCATGTGGTGTCACCTGACGGTGTTAGACTTGTCGTCATTCCACTGAACATGTCCAAAGTACACTATCCTGTCGCTGTGTGTTACATCAGCCACAACCGGACACTGTATGTGACGAGTGGTAGTGATGATCCGAAACACAACAACTATTTAACCAAACTCCGCCTGCAGTAGTGTAAGCATATACTGAAGGATATTGCAGTAGTAGTGATACATGTAGAGTCTGTGTTCTTGTCGTTGAAAAAGGCAAAACAAAACGTTTAACAAAGTGATCCTTATTTATACTGTAAATGTTGTGCGTCTGTCTGTACTGTACCTTAAATTCAATTTAATTATAAACATGATGTATGTTTACATGTGCTCTATTTTTAACAAAAACGCTTTTTGTTTCGTTTATAAATACTTAAAATAGTTCAACAGCACATCCCAGGATTTGTGCCTGGAATGAACAATGGATCAATTTAGAAAATGTATGTTACTTTTATTCATAACCGATGACCTTGGTTTGAAGTTTGTTGTTATTTGAAAATACTTTTTTTTCAGTTCCCATCATTATTTGTTTAACACGATGCAGGTATAGTGCATCATTTACCGTGATAATATACCGTAATGACGTTAGATAATACAGCGACTGGAATCCTGACGCCATGCCGACCAATCGAGGGGACGGACAAAATCCCCACCGGCCATTTTAGCACAGACGGACAACATCACTCTTACTAATTATTCTATGCGGACAACATCCATATTTGAATAAAAGACAGAAAATCAAAGATCTAGTATTCTTTCCTAAGGTGGCAGCAAAAAATGACTTTCTTAACTAGCTTTATAACGATGTGTAGTTGTACGTTAGGGGAGATAACTCCTATTTAAGTTCCAGAGTTATTGTGCTTTGTTATTTATCTTAGCAAAGTATTCTGCGGGAAACTATGTTTTAATATTAATTGAAAATTATTAGCATTGTGAGTGAGCTCATTTTAACACCAAAAACATTAATGTGATTGGATGAACGACATCCGTGTATATCTATCATAGTTGCGGGTTCAAACCCCGGCCGGGTCAAACAAAAGACTTTAAAGTTGGTAGTAGTGGCTTCCCTACTAACGCTCGGGGTTAAGGGGACAGCATTACGTCTGACTCGTCGGTGTCAGTTTAATGGATCGGCCGGGTTCAGTTCCTGGGCACCTCATAAGTACCCCTGTGCTATAATGATAGAAATGTCGCTGCACAGTATCGGCAAAAATGCCGGCAAATCACTATCATAGTTGGTTTCTCTATTCAAAGAACAGTTGCTTAGCACCACGTGACCACATGTCAGTGGTCGACAATGGCAAACATTAAAAATGAGAAATATCCGCCCTGGCAGAAAATTTGCCAAGAACTTCAGTTCGACAAAATCAACACGTTTGAATGTCGGGATGGCATAACATTATTCAAGACATTTATAATGACCAGGTTTAAATGTTGTGCTAGCCCATTGTTTGGCAAGACATTCAGCGCGAAATTCAGAATGACTATGATAGAATCTCGTACTAGGACAACAATGGGCACGAAATTCAGCACAACATTTTACATCTGTGAGATTAAATGCCGTGCTGGCACAACCTTGGGCAGGCATAACATTCGGTTTGAAATTTACTGCATTTCCTTGAATTTAGGCCAAGTAAAATGTAAAGTGAACAAGTTTTGCTTTTTTACCCCTGTTCGAATTTATATTGTTGTACAATTTCTGTTTTTAGCGTAAACGTGAAATATTGTACATAAGTATTGTCATATTGTACTTAAAAGCAAGAAATATAATGTATAGGAAAAAAACACAAGGAAGCAGGAATAATCCATAAAAACATTGTTATGGCCATAATACCACTAACAACAACAACTTCTCCTACTCCTACTCCTCCCCCTACTACTACTACTACTGCTGCTGCTGCTTATAGTAATACTACTGCTGATGCTGCTACTACTAATAATAATAATTATAATAGTAATAATAATACCTGCAATAATAATAATAATATATCCACCACCAACACCAATCCCACTACTACAACTACTACTCACTCTAGTAATACTATTACTACTTCTACTGATGCCACTACTACTACTACTTCTACTACTATTACTTCTACTACTACTACTACGACGACTTTTACTACTTCCACTACTTTTACTACTAATACTACTATAACTACTACTTCTACTACTGCCATCACTACTACATCTATTACAACTACTTCCTCTTATACTAATACTATTAGTATTATAATTTCTACTGACACTACTACTACTACTACGACTACTACTACTACTACTACTACTACTACTACTACTATTACTACTACTACTACTTCTACTACTAATACTACTACTATAACTACTACTTCTACTACTACCATCACTACTACTTCTATTACAACTGCTTCCTCTTATTCAAATACTATTAGTATTATAATTTCTACTGACACTACTACTGCTACTACTACTACTACTACTACTACTACTACTACTACTACTACTACTACTACTACAGCTACTGCTACTACTAGTACTACTACCACTACTATTACTACTAGTACAACTTCTACTTTTACCACCACTTCTACAACAACTACTACAACTACTACTACTACAACTACTACTAGTACTACTACTACTACTACTACAACTACTACTAGTACTACTACTACTGCTACTACTACAGCTCATGCTACTGCTGCTACTACTTCTATTAATGCTACTACTACTACGACAGCTACTGCTGCTACTACTACTAATTCTATTTATGCTACTACTACTACGACAGCTACTGCTACTACTACCACTACTACTTCTATTAATGCTTATACTACATCTACTGATACAACTATTTCTACTACTGCTACTTCTACTTAGAGCGATATTCAAACTTAGTTTGAATATCTATAGTATTTTATGTGTCGTGCAGCTCACATCAATTTGCACACCTACATGTATGTACAAGTGAAAAATTAGGTGAGCTCGCGACTATGTTTTTATTACTTTATCAACCTCTTTTGTGGGGATGCGGATTACTTAATGGACACCAGACACCACTGACTCAATAATTAATACAATTACAGATTTAAAAGCCGGAAGCGGCATCTCTATGTTTACACATTTTATTTCTCATACATAGTAAATGGTATGTCTTATATACGTACTGTCGTAAATTTGAGTAGAAATATGTAATTAATATGAAAAGTGTATGCGCGTTTGTTCAAGCAAACTCGAGATGACTTTCTGTTTGGTAATATAAAAATGGAATTTTTTTGAACAATATTAACGGCGTTAGAGAGGCTAATCCGTGCGCCAATGAAGCCTTTATTGTCACTTGATACATTGATCACTTATCTTGTCATCTTCAAACGGCATGCGTGCCGCTTGGTTAGTCTTACGTGATTGGGGTGCCCAAATTATGATGGAAGCGTACTTGGGACTTAGTTCTATTTGATTCACACCTGTTGATGGCCGTGCTTGCTCAAAGTAATCACTGACCACAGCTGGGTTTGCATGAAAACCAGAGGAAACAATGTCACTTAGATCAGTCAGTGGATATAAGCTGATTGGACACAGGACTTGGCCGTACTGCATGCAGCGCTGCACAACATGGAGGTCCTATTGTATCGTATAGAACTACAATCCTGCAGTAGAAGATGTTAGATGCAGAGTATGTCTAGATAAACCTGGAGTGTACCGCCAAAATGCTCTTGAAAGGTATGTTGCTTTAAAAAGAAACATTATAAAACGCATATTTGCTAAAGTTTGCTTAATGGACATTGCATTTTTTCTTGTTTATTTGGGTTTTAGAATATAACAAGTATACAAGATACATACGTTTTCAACATAAATTAGCACTTTTCAACTACAGATTTCGTGCTGTAATTATTATTTCTTCATTTTTCAGATTTTCTAGCGAAAAGAGCCTCAGCTCGGCACCTGTAACATTATCGTGGAGGGAAATGCAGCTCTTTCGTAGATACTCGGCAATATCCGGAGTATACCATATGTTGTAGAAATGACCAAGCTGTTCCAAATAGGTCCTTGATATAGACGTTCTATTAAACGATGGAAGCAGAGACAGAAAGGAATGACTGACAAAACTTTCGACAGAAGATCAGGGGTATCGTGAATGCTGTCAAGAACATAAGTAAAATATAACGCAGAGACTAAGTGAAACCTAGGTGTATTTAAAATCATACATTGTAGAGTTATATAAATTAGTATAAGCATTAGACAAATCCTGTCTAATGAAGTTCAGATATCAGCATACAAAGAATTATTTTAATTTGTTACTGTTTAGTAGAATTGTAAATCTATTTGAGCATACCAATGAACATGCTTTGTCATAAAATGTCTCAGCTGAATGCAATTGTATAGAGTGTGCCACCACAACAATAATGTTGGTAAATTATAAGCGATATTAAATGTTCTCAAAGATAAACTATTTATATATTGTATTTTGATACACTTTTTACTGGTTGACTGTTCTATCCAGTTATACGTTATTGTTTCTGAAGCTTATTTTGATACCATGATATATGGTTGACAGTCATATATCGATATACCTTGCTGTATTATGTTTATAAAAGTATATAAATCTGATATAATAATATACATTTGTACCTAAATATATGTGATATGTTGGTACTTTTGTATCAATTATTCTGGGATATTTTGACATTTTAAGAACCTATCTGACTGTGATTTCATTATACTTTTGCACCTAAATGACAAGGTTACCTTGGTATTATACTTGTATATATGACTGCGATACTGTGATATTGATGTGCCTCAATGACTATGGTACCTTGGTAATGATGTACCTACATGAATGTGATACCGTGGTACTTTTGTACATAAATGACTGTGATATCGTGGTACTGTTGTACCGGAATGACTGTGATACCTTGGTATTTTTGTACCGAAATGACGGTGATACCTTGGTACTTTTGTACCTTAGTGACTGTGATACCTTGGTACTTTGTACCTTAGTGACTGTGATACCTTGGTACTTTGTACCTTAGTGACTGTGATACCTTGGTATTATTGTACCAATTTGACTGTGATACCTTGGTACTTTTGTACCTTAGTGACTGTGATACCTTGGTACTTTGTACCTTAGTGACTGTGATACCTTGGTACTTTGTACCTTAGTTTCTGTGATACCTTGGTACTTTTGTACCTTAGTGACTGTGATACCTTGGTACTTTGTACCTTAGTGACTGTGATACCTTGGTATTATTGTACCAATTTGACTGTGATACCTTGGTACTTTTATACCTAAATGACTGTGATACCGTGGTACCTTTGTACCTAAACGACTGTTGTTTGATGTTGCTTGTTCCAACTAGTCTTTCGTATGAAAATTCGTTCATTGTTTTGTTTCTATTGATGTATGTATAAATTGTATTTTTGTTGCTTTACTTTCTTACAGCAAGAATATTCTGTGTGAGGTATTTTGCTGGTGCTTTATTTCATCTTTCTATTTAATGTTTATGTTAATGAACAAGGTTGCGTGCTTGCGTTTTGTAAATATATTAATGTAAAACTAAAAAGTGTTTCTCATTCATGACAAATATTCTTTTGTTTGAACAATGTTATACACATGTGATGTCATTTGCTCAATGGGTCAATCCTATCCATGACAATTAAGTTACTAAAACTTAGGAGTGTAACTTAAACAGACCAAGTCTATGTTTTACTTTGGTCCACTTAGTGCATAGCTTAATAGAGAATTTTAATTAAACTGCAAGCGGCCAACTGAGGTATTGTTACTATTGTTATTATTCTCACAAATTAGCCAATATTTAAAAACTACAAATAAACACTACAGACCAGTACGTCTACATAACATTATTACTGATATTGCATTTAAATGGTTAGTACTTAAAACAACGCATCTGGAGTATGTTTGCTCAATTTTATTAATTTTTATTAATATTCACATTTAAGCAATTTTCAATTTCATTTTTATAATAGACAAACATCATTAAAATATATAACACAACAACAACAATGATATGAAACTTTTAGTAATAATTGAAACAATAAAACATCTACTCACTCAAACATAAAACACCAGCAGACAACACTGAGAGTATAATCTATTTAGGCAGTAACCTAGGACTTTCTATTTTCTTCGAATGGTATTTCATTGATTTTAAAACGTATAAATGTACAACGTAAACACTCAAAACATCGCAGTGTCTACTAAAGAGAAACATAGACAACAATCAGTGGATGCTTTTGACACTTTTTTTGGCAGCACTTTAAATACAAGCGAAATTGTTTTCAAATAATCGTTTAGTTTCAAATGGTACTATTGTACTATTATGTTATTTTAAAGGTGCTAGAAACAAATACGAAATTCACACTGTTTTTGCACAAAACATCTCTCTATCAACGGGACATTGGAACCACAAACACGACAAGAACACCATAGATCCCACCTCCACCCACTCCCAACAACATCGTACATAACAATGTTGTCTAATTTGTCCACACAAACACAAACAAATTCTGAGATCAAGCTTTTAAATAGAGCTTTCAATAAGAGTTAAACAAAGCGATAATTTACATAGCGCACGTACATTACATTACTTTGATTGCCTTCGGAATCTAAAAGATAGATATGTACATCGCCTAAGTAACAAGTTAACAACATACATTTGTATATAAGACTACCGGAACTTGTCGTTTTATCTTAGCTGCGTCTGATTTATCAGAAAGAACAAAAACTTGTTATTCGCTTTAAGGTCTTTGTTTGGGGTTGGTATTTAGGTCAGTTTGATAGAATCAATGCCACTATCGTCCTGTCTAGTTAGCATTTACTGGAGGAAGACTCCATACAAGTACCTTTAACAGCTGATACAACAGCTTAAGGAATCGCAAAACATTGTGTCAAAAAACTGTTAAAGGCACTTGGAGAACTTTGTATTAAGTGCGCCCCTTTCAATAATGGCGGTCACAGGGCCTTAACAAGGATATACGTTTTTATATAAACAAAAGTATTATCACTTGAACAGTGTTTCTGTATGCATTAGGTACGAAAGTTTTTGCCATGTTGATGATGATTATTGTACCTTCGATTTGACAAATTATAATGATAGTCTCTAACAAAACACATGTCAAAAACACATGCAACTCAGGTGTTTCTAACATTGTGCACATGTGTATGGATGCTCATATTACAATCGAAAGCATTTTAATAAGAGAGGACAATTAGTAAATCATTTAATAAACAGGACAGCAGGATAACCTGAAATAAATTAACCCTAAATCTGATCGTATTCTAAATTTCTGTTGTTTAAACAATGGAGAAAAATATAGAAATCACAAATGTCGTGATTCAAGTAACAGCCTTCTGTTCAAGGAACTTGTCAGTCGGATAGCATAGCACTCGAAAACCATTATTAATTAGGAATGAATATAAAACTGGCATATACTTGTACTAGTAGCTAGTCCACAGTAACTGTTAATCAGCCTCTCTAAGCTTCACCCACTATCTCTCTACCTATCTGTCTATCTATATCCATTCAGTTTCCTTCTGTTTCTCTTATAATTAACATATACTCCAGCATCAATAAAAGAGTTTCAACAATACGGCTTTGGATATTAGTAAAATACGACATACTGCCATTATAAAGTTAATGTCAGAAATATATAACTTGGTATCAGAATATAACAAAATCGTCGAGTTTTATATGACGGACAGAAAGTTAAATGAGAATGTTAACATACACATGTATTAAAGTTGTACAAATAAATAATGCGCGTGGGTGTACTAGGACATCCGAGAAACACCTATATATAAAATTGCAACATTCCCAATATGTATGAAATAATCTAAACACGTTTATGAAGAACGAAGTATGTAACAAATGAAAATTGCCATTCGGTGAAAGCCTTCCGAAGTATATTTAAAAATGACGTGATACGACATTGTATTTGATACTTTACATAGACAAAAGTGAATATTTGTGGAAAAAATGATAAAATGAAATAACAGAAAAGGTTGCTTTATGTGTTATGGACACTATGTTGACGACGTTTTGTCGCAAACATTTAACGATAATCAATCGACAACTTAAAAACAGAATAACATATCTTTCACGAATATACATTCCCATATAACAGATAAACACAAAATAAGATGTATAAAACATGTATACCACTCGTTGTATTCAATTTACATATGTAACTCTTTTAACAATAGTTAAAAATTGAAGAAAATAAAAGCATAAACCGCTTGGTATGGAATGTTTTAAGCGAACATTGGAATAATATTTAGCACATTATTTGACAAGGGCTTGATTGCAAACGCTGTGTTATCTTTGTTCAAGATTGACAATATATTAACGCACGTATGTACACATTTTTCTAAATTAGGCAGAAACCTAAAATTAATTTACTTATCTACCATACCCTCTGTTAATTCTCTCACAAAAGAATATATAGCGACTGGTGTATATTCTTTATAAGTAGCTTATCAATGGCAAAAGAATTAAACCTTTGGTCTTTTTTAAGTTATAAGTATTAAAATAGGATAACATTTTATACAGATAAAATGCAATGAGCCATAAATGATCAGAGAAATTGCGAATAACACCAGACATATTTTGAATGAGTGATCACAAAAGGCAATATAAAAGGTGTTTTTCTTAAATACACCTGAAATGTGTATTTCATACAGTAATGTAAAACACAAAACTTTATGTCAACCATTCAAAAAAACTTATGAATCAATATATTGTGCTAACAGTAGTGATTTTCAATAAGCTTAGATGTTTGTTGTCACCCTTTTTTATTTCCTTTGATATCTTTTAAGAAATATGCCAAGACCAGTTTGTTTTTAATTTTACAAAACACCCCCACCCACCCCCTCTAAATATACGATGGCCCCTCTAAATTGAACGCATGACAGAACTCGTTAAAGAACTATTTCTTCGTTTTTTCTTAAAATTACAGCACTTATAAACTACAGATCTTGATCTGTCCTCTCCAAATGGACGATGACAGTTGATGGCGAGCCTCAGAAAGTATAGACTAAGATGCTTCGTGGACATTCAGAAGAGGAGGGTCCACGTCTTGACTCTTAGCCTGCTAAAACGTATTGACAATAACCAAGTCATGTAGATCCAGATCAGGCAGCACCCGCCCAGAGCTTTCGGAGTATGCACAATCTGCTACCAAAAGTCTTTACATTTGTGTTGTAACTCTGGCATGTTGATGTTGAAAATAAATGCGATTGTGTATTTTGCTATGAATTATTGTAGCACACGTTTAACTGCTTCTCACGCGATAGATGGGAAGGTTCTTAGCTGCACCTCAGATGATGACTGATGTTCTAAGCATGGTTCATTACAGAATGGATGCTGACTTAAGACTTTCTCTCAGGATCGAATCCATGACCACTTGGAAGACGACCTGGATGTTGCTGGTGTCGGTGGCTGTCGTAAAGTGGGGGTAGATCACCTTGCCCGGCATGAGATTCTGCTCTTGAAACATGTGCTGGATGTAACGCGCAGCGCTGTCCACGTCCTTGTCTGGTCCTTAAGGGAGATAACATTAACATATGCTAAATAATAGAACATGACAGAGTTGCCATTTTGGCAATATTTTGTATTTACTTTTCCAAAGTTAATGTACTGTAAACATTTTACCTATACGGGTTTCGTTAATCTTTATAATAAATGGTTGGCGATCTGAAGTATGATTTTATGTCTGACAAGTATTTTCAAAGTTTAGAAGAATTTCTGAGTTTATATTAATGAGCATAGAAAAAACAGAATCATCCAATGTTTTGTAAATTATTACAAACAGAAATAGAAAACCAACAATAAAATGTCTAAAGTGGGTCTCTTGCTATATACAATAACAAAATAAAGGTTATCTTTACTTGTACATGTATCACAATGTATTTTCCAAATGTTTAATGTACCTGGAAAGTCGGGGAAGAAGTATCGCATATGTCGACCTGAGAACCGGATTTTATCACGGAAAAGATCGACCTTGTTGAGAAACAAAATCTGCAAGAAATATAATTAAATATTAATTTAACAATCAATAAATTCATTAAATGAGATGCTTATTAAACTTAAAACAAATTCTAAAATAATAAATAAATAGAATTAAAATTAAAAAGGACCCAAAATTAAGCGGACGGTGTTACTTTTGAAACGAGTCAAACATGGGCGCTCTGTATGTGTCAAAATATGTTTGTTTTATGCTTTATTAGTTAGCAATACAAAAAGTTTAATAATAGGTGCCATCATTCAATTCCAACTTACCAGACAGGATTTACTGAAGAATCTGGTATTGCATATACCCCGGAACAAATTTAGGCTTTCGTCGAGACGATTCTACAAACAGTAAAACAACATGCCTTAATAAGTCTTCAGTCGTAAAAAGTACAACACAGCACATTAGTTCCTGGTGTCAGCTTGGTGTTTGCATTTTGTGTTGTTTTTTCTATTCTGCTTATGAGTACCTACAAGTGATTTAGCTAGGCAGGATATGATGTGCACGCATGGCTGCTAGTGAGGTCCGTCGGGACATGATCCCCCGCCATGCTTAAACAAATCGTAAAAATTGCGGCCCTAACAAACACAATAAATAATTTATAGTGCCCGAATTGTGCTAAAAGTATGAGATGTCAATTCTTATGTAAATTATTAATTATGATATCAATGTCCGATTATGATATCAAGGGAATTAATTGTTTTTGACATGATAAACCAAGGAGAGTTATCTCCCGTATCGTAAATCTAAAAGCAACTTTGTGTATCTCACAGATGACGTATTTAAGACTATGGATTCAAATATGAATACGAAAAAGCAGAAATCAAAGACAAGGTCTTACAACACTTACCTAAGCGTCCATTACCAAGCACATATCATACGAACGGGGCAGATTTGAGATTATCAAAAGTTGAATCAACGCCTCCGATCTGACCTTTGACCCCGACCTCAAATACTATTGTCAAGAAATGACGTTAGACTCATGAAATAATACACGGAAAGTGTAGCAATCTATTTTATCATTTCATGATGATGATGATGATGACGACGCCGATGAGCGAAATATTTATCTTAATGGATAAATCGGTAAATCGGTTACTCAATCTATGTCTAGACAAAATGGAATCATTGATAGAAAACTTTATATAAGAAACAAGTCCTTTCAAACACATACATAGATCCACCTTCACCATTATAATAAAAGTCTATTTAGTTATTATTTTGTAAGTCATTATTTTAAAGTATTTTGACATAACATACAAGCTCCATTACGTTTATTTCAATTAAGTATGTTCAAATTAAATAGAAATGTGTATGTACACAAATTATATATACCTTTTAACGTTTAAACATATAGAGTTGATGGTTGATTGTTAATCGACATATGAAATATATTTTAAAGCCTAAATATATTTATGGCTCCTTTCTTTAATTTAATTTTCTATGTCAAATAGATATTTATCTAAATGCTCGTATTCAATGCACCGAAGACTACCGCACGACGATAGTCACATGCCTGATAACGAAGAAAGCCGTGAGTTGCCGAGTTGGTATCACAAGGAGTATACGCCCAGTATGAGAGGGGTAACAGACGAGTCAAGACGTGTAAATGGATACACAAACAATTAATAGTTATTTAGAAATCTTGAGATGTAAATCTGTGTAATAGGTGTCAGTATATGAAAGTAGTAGATACTTTGGCACGGTGTGTGGATCCTTAATCTACTTGCATTACAGTTCCAATCAATATTTAACTGAACAAGAAGGATACGTAAATCGTAAGTATTTTTATCATAATGAATTGTATATAGATCTATATATTCTTGTTAAGGATTACTTTTTATTACCATGTTGAACTAATTAACACTAGGTGAGCAGATATTCTACGAACGCCACAAAAATAATAAATAAATAAATACCTATATGTTCCTGCTTTTTAACGACAGGTCAAGTTGAAACAATGCGGAAGTAAACGTATTTTTAAACATATTTTTTTATCGACATACTGCTTTGTTGTATTTCATCCGCTTAAATTACTTGAATATGGATGACTTTATCTATTTTGACAGAAGTTAAGTTCATAAAAAATTAAACATTTTTTTCTACTTTCGTTTTCGGTTTTCGGACATTCCATGTCTGTGTCAATATTTAGAACAGGATAAGCATAAAACAGTTAACAAACTACGGTCGCATGGTTTCTGTAAGTTTATAAATGTAGTACTATGACCGGTTTGTCCCGGGACAATAAGACAGTGATTGGCAATCCAAAGTGGAGATAATTTCTACAGTGAAGAATGAGAGAGGGTAGACGCCACCTTAATCAATAAAAACGTAGCCAAAACTGTAATTGTATGTTTCTTATGTACACTAAGTTATAAGTGCTTCTCTTAAGTAAACTCCTCATTAAAATAGTGGAAGTAGCTGTAGTAGTTGTTTTTATGGTTGTTGTTGTTTAGGTAGTTATTAGCAATAGTAAGACGTATTTGTAGTTGTTGTTGTAAAAATAGTAGTGGTAGTAGACTAGTAAGGTGAAGGAGAAGGATGAGAAGGATGAGGAAGTGTAGTGATAGTTATACTTGTAGTGCTAAAAGTAGTAGTAGTAGTAGTAGTAGTAGTAGTAGTAGTTGTTGTTGTTGTTGTTGTTGTAACAGTAGTATTAGTATATAGTAGTAGTATTGATAATAGTAGTCGCAGCAGTGATAGTAGTAGTAGAAGTAGTAGTAGTAATTGTAGTAGTAGTAGTAGTAGTAGTAGTAGTAGTAGTAGTAGTAATTGTAGTAGTAGTAGTAGTAGTAGTAGTAGTAGTAGTAGTAGTCGTAGTAGTAGTAGTAGTAGTAGTAGTAGTAGTAGAACTGAAGTAGAAGTAGAAGTTGTTGTTGTTGTTGCTTTAGTTGTATGTTTTTGTTCTTGAACTAGTTGTTGTTGTAGCAGAAGTAGTAATGATAGACATAAGTAGGCGAGATGCTAACATGCAATAACTTTATATTCAGATTATTTTTCTCAACAATTTAACTTTTACATACATTTGTTGAAGTCTTTTTCCAGATATCATGGACGAAGTATATGGCCGAGTAGCGCAGACGACTGATCATCAAGGAAAAATTCCATGCGATATTTGCGCAAAGTCAGGACAAGATAACAGTGCATCAGGATTCTGTCGGAACTGCAACGAGTTCCTGTGCAGCACCTGTATCCTTCACCACAACAAGTTTGCGGCCCTAACAGACCACTTAGTTCTACAGGGTGAAGATATGCCAATACAAAGACCCGCAATAGTTGATGTAGAAAAATGTTCCCAACATCCAGACAGGCCTCTAGAGATGTACTGCAAGGACGAGGATATCCTTGGGTGTGCACTGTGCTTCTTTGGACACAAAAACTGTCAAAATGTAGATATGATTTCAAAGCAGTTAGAGGATAAACAATTTACAAACGAGCTCGAAGAAATTCAACGGTCTTCAACTAAACAAAAGAAGTTAAGCAACAAATCAATGGAAAGAATAGTAAAGTTTCGATTGACAAACGAGCAATATCACGCAAAATGTTTGGAAGACTTTCAGAGTTTTCGTTCAGAAATTGAGACAACATTAGACAGATTAGAAAAGGAAGTATTACACCAAGCTGACAAGTTGAAGAAAGAAAACACTGAAAAGCTGGATAGTCTTACAAATAGTATTCTTTCTTACGAACAGCAAATAGAGTCTTGCATGGGATATATTGATGGTCGATTGGTACTCAACCAGATGCATGATGACCAATTGTTTATAGCTGTGAAGAAATACAAGAAACAGATAACTGACGCTGTTTTGAAGCTCGAACAACTAGCTGAAGACATACATATCATGGTGTTTGACTTTAATTATGAGCCTTCCATTAAACTATCACTTGAGACAGATTGTAAGATTAGAGTCAAGAATGAAACAACGTCATCCACCAAATATACCGATGGTTCAAAGGAGAGCACCTCGTCACCTGAAGAAAAGTTCTCAACACTCGACATCAAGTGCAACGATGTTCAACATGTGAGTGTCAAATCAAATGAAGACAAGAAGGATGCAACACATGCCAACATGTCTACTGACGGTTCACAGGAATGCCCAAAGTTACCTAAAGCAAAGAAGACAAAACCTGTCACCAAATGTACGACTGTATCGAAGATTTATATCAAGACAAAGGACGACAAAAACATGTGTGGGGTCGGTAGTATGGTGGCAATATCAGAGACACTGATCATTCTGACAGATTATAATAATGATTGTCTCAAGTTGGTGGATGTAGGAAGCGATACTGTCATCAAGAGAAAGGTAAACATTGTCTTACATGTTCACATGGTAGGGAGACATTTCCTAATTCTTGTTCACATCAAGATACATTCTGAACATAAATTTGAATCTCGATGTTAATTATTTTTAATTTCTCTGTTTTTCAAACTGTCTGTATTTCTACATATGTCTCTTTCTTTTTTCTACCAATACATTTATCCAGCTGTTTTAATTGCACATTGTATAATATGTAAGGTAGGTAGGCGAGCTGGCAGGCAATCGGGCGGGCGGACCGGTGGGCAAGCGGTTTGGTCGGGCGGGCGGTTGGGCGGTTGAGTGGGATGACATGCGGAAAGGCGGTCATATTTATCATAATCGCCAATATCATCAGAATCATCATCATATTTCTACATCAAATGATACATTTAATATGAATAAATAGAGTCTACAGGTCACACAAAAACATACATGTTTACCCACATGTACAGTTACAAGATAACAATTTGATGGATTGTGTGTCTGTATATAAAACATTTTTGATTATGCCTTGTCAGTAAGCACATATAGCAGCAATACATCTTGATATCAGTTTTTGTTAATATTTGAATATATGTCTCCTGTATATATGCGTATTTGTGCTAGTGTTGTTGTTTTTTTTTCAAGCGCTTTTAATACATACATGGCTGAAATTAAAATCATCTCAACGTTTATTAATTGTAGTATAACTAAATGACTTTCATGATATTTTAACTTGTCCAGACGTAGGGTTTATTAAACTGTTTTCTTAATGATTGTTCACTGGATATTCAGACAACAAAGTGTAATTTTCTTCTAGTACATGATTAACTTCTTTCATTTAATGGGATATATACGGGTTTATGTCACCCGTCGATCTCCATATGCAGTCTGTAGGCCTTCTAAGTCTTAAAAAAGCTATTGTTAATTAATAAGCTTCCATAGTACACAAAGTAAAATCCAGCTCAGTACACACAGTCTATATTATAGCTTGATATATATTGTTAGTCATAATTCCCAATTTTTGTATAAAGTGTAAGAAAATATTACTTCCCTTTCTTATTACAATATTTCTACTGTCTGAATTATTTTCTTTAAAATGACAATAACACCACGAAATATTTTCTTGTTTAAAAATATTATATAATTTCTCAAATCAGGTCTTTGATGCACGACCATGTGCTATCACAACTATCCCGGGGTCCCGTGTAGCCGTGACAGTCCCAAACGTCCATCAGATACAGATCTTCAGAGCCAACCAGAACCTGGATCCCTGTGGTAAGCTGACTGTAGCTCCCAATAGTCGGGACATTTCCTGTTCTGGAAACAACATCTTTGTGTCCTATATAGATCCAGCAATGGTTCAGATACTAGACCTGGACGGCCTTGTCCTCCAGTCAATCCAGCATAATACATCAGGAGATGTGTTGTTTAAGCGTCCCTGTTTCATCTCAGTCAGTGCTGACAGCAAGATTTATGTAAGCAATTATGACAGTGACACTCTTACCTGTGTGGACAAGACAGGGGTCGTCCACTGGGTGTATAAGGATGAGAAGCTACAAGAACCAACAGGCGTGGTAAGCGGGGATGGATGTATCTACATCTGCAGCAGTAACACTCACACCATCCATGTGGTGTCACCTGGCGGTGTCAGCCTTGCCGTCATTCCGCTGAACATGTCCAAAGTACACTATCCTGTCGCTGTGTATTACATCAGCCACAACCGGACACTGTATGTGTCGAGTGCTAGTGCTGATCCAAAACACGACAACTATATAACCAAACTCCGCCTGCAGTAGTGTAAGTATATACTGAAGGATATTGCAGTAGTAGTGATACATGTTGAGTCTGTGTTCTTTTCGTTGAAAAAGGCAAAACAAAACGTTTAACAAAGTGATCCTTATTTATACTGCAAATGTTGTGCGTCTGTCTGTACTGTACCTTAAATTCAATTTAAGATTATACGCAGTAAACTGTTTATTATAAACATGATGTATGTTTACAAATGCGCTATTTGTTTAACAAAAACGCTTTTTTGTTTCGTTTATAAACACTTAAAATATTTCAACAGCGCATCCCAGAATTTGTACCTGGAATGAACAATGGATCAAGTAAAAAAATGTCTGTTACTTATATTCATAACCGATGACATTGGTGTGAAGTTTGTTGTTATTTGGAAATTCTTTTTTTTTCAATTTGCCATCATTATTTATTTAACATGATGCAGATATAGTACATCGTTTACCGTGATACTATACCGTATTGGCGTAGATAATACAGCGATTGGAATCCTGACACCATGCCGACCCATTGAGAGGACGGACAAAATCCCCATCGGTCATTTTAGCACAGACAATATTGATTGAAAGTAATAGAATTGTGAGGGAGCTCATTTTAACACCAAAAACACTAAAGTGATTGAATGAACCACATCCGTGTATACCTATTATAGTTGCGCCTTCAAACCCCGGCCGGAACAAACCAAAGACTTTAAAGTTGGTAGTAGTGGCTTCCCTCCTAACGCTCGGGGCTAAGGGGACAGCATTACGCCTGACTCGTCGGTGTCAGTATAATAGATCGGTTCAGTCCCTGGGCACCTCATAAGTGCCCCTGTGCTATAATGATAGAAATGTCGCTGCACAGTATCGACAAAAATGCCGGCAAATCACAAATCACTATGATGGTTGGTTTTTCTACTCAAAGAACAGATGCTTAGCACCATGTGGCCACATGTCATAGGTCGACATTGGCAGACATTAAAAATGAGGAATATCCGTCCTGGCAGAATGTCGGGATGGCATAACATTAATCAAGACATTTATAATGACCTGATTTAAATGTCGTGCTAGCACATTGTTTGGCAAGACATTCAGCGCGACATTCGGAATGACTAAGATAGAATCTCGTACTAGGACAACAATGGGCACGAAATTCAGCACAACATTTTACATCTGTAAGATTAAATGCCGTGCTGGCACAACATTCGGCAGGCAGAACATTCGGTTCGACATTTGCTGCATTTCCTTGAATTTAGGCCAAGTAAAATGTTAAGTGAACAAGTTTTGCTTTCTTACCCGTGTTAGAATTTATATTGTTATACAGTTTCTGCTTTAAGCGTAAACGTGAAATATTGCACATAAGTATTGTCATTTTGAACTTAAAAGCAAGAAATATAATGCATATGAAAAAAACTTAAGGAAACAGGAATAATCAATAAAAACATTGTTATGGCCATACGACCACTAACAACAATAATTACTCCTACCCCTACTCCTCCTCCTACTACTACTACTGCTGCTGCTGCTGATAGTACTACTACTACTGATGCTGCTACTGCTGCTATTACTACTACTACAATCTACTACTGCTACTACCACCTCTACTATTACTAACACTACTACTACTACTACTTACTACTACTACAACAACAACTAATAATAATGATAATAATAATATTATCATTACGCATACTTGCAAAACTAATAATAATATCCCCCCCCCACCAACACCAATCTTACTACTACAACTACTACTCACTATACTAATACTATTACTACTTCTACTGATGTCACTACTACTACTATTCTACTACTACAACGACGACGACGACTACTACTTCAACTACTATTACTACTATTACTACTATAACTACTACTTCTACTACTGCCATCACTACTACTTCTTTTACTTCTACTTATACTCATTTTAATACTATTAATATTGCTATTTCTACTGACATTTCTACTACTACTACTACTACTACTACTACTACTACTACTACTACTACTACTACTACTACTTCTACTACTACTACTACTACTACTACTACTACAACTACTACTACTACTACTACAGCTCCTGCTGCTACTACTAATAATACTAATACTACTACTTCTACTACTACTACTACTGCTACTGCTACTAATACTACTACTACTACTACAACTACTACTTCTACTACTACTACAACTACTACTACTACTATTACTACTACTACTACTAGTACTACTACTAGTACAAGTACAACTTCTACTTTTACCACTACTACTACAACTACTACTACTACTACTACTACCACTACTATTACAATTACTACTACAGCTCCTGCTACTTCTACTGCTACTACTACTTCTATTAATGCTACAACTACTAGGGCAGCTACTGCTACTACTACTACTATTAATGATACTACTACTATGACAGCTACTGCTACTACTACTATTTCTATTAATGCTAATACTACTTCTACTGATACAACTATTTCTACTAATATTAGTAGTAGTAATACAAGAATTACTACCACTACTAAAGTACTTCTACTACTACTAGTACCACACTTCTACTACTTCTACTTAGAGCGATATTCAAACTCATTTGGAATACCTATAGTATTTAATGTGTCGTGCAGCTCACATCAAGTGGCACACCTACCTGTATGTTCACGTGAAAAATTAGGAAAGCTCGCGACTCTCTTTTTATCACTGTATCAACCCCTTTTGTAAGGATGCAGATTACTAAATGCACACCGGACACCACTGACTCAATAATAATACAATTACAGATTTAAAAGCCGGTAGCGGCATTTCTATGTTTACACATTTTTTTCTCATACATAGTAAATGGTATGTCTTATAACGTACTGTCGTAAATTTCAATAGAAATGTGTTCTTCATATGAAAACTCGAGATGACTTTCTGCTTGGTAATATAAAAACGGAAAATTATTTGAACAATATCAACGACGTTAGAGAGGCTCATCCTTGCGCCATTCAAGCCTATATTGCCAAGTGATACATTTATCTTGTCATTTTCAAACAACACGCGTGATTCACACCTGCTGATGGTCGTGATTGCTCAAAGTAATCACTGACGACAGCTGGGTTTGCATGACAACCAGATGAAACAATGTCACTTCGATCAGTAAGTGGATGTAAGCTGATTGGACACAGGACTTGGCCGTACTGCATGCAGCGCTGCACAACATGGACGTCCTATCGTATCCTGCAATAGAAGATGTTAGATGCAGAGTATGTCTAGATAAACCTGGAGTGGACCACCAATATTTTCTTGAAAGGTATGTTGCTTTTTAAAGAAACATTATAAAACGCATATTTGCTAATATTTTAGTTATGGACATTGCATGTTTTATTTGAGGTTTAAAATATTCGCTTCCTCTGACGCACAGTTATGGGGTGTAATTTAACTAGGATATAAGATACATACGTTTGCAGCATAAATTAGCACTTTTCAACAAGATATTTTACGTGCTGTAAATATATTTTCTTCATTTTTTAGATTTTCTAGCGAAAACAGCCTCAGCTCGGCACCTGTAACATTATCTTGGAGGGAAATGCAGCTCTTCGTAGCTACTCGGCAATATCCGGATTATACCATATGGTATATAAATGACCAAGCTGTTCCTAATAGGTCCTTGATATAGACGTTCTTATAAACGATGAAAGCAGAGACAAAGAGGAATTACTTACAAAACTTTCGACAGAAGATTAGGGGTATCGTGAATGCCGTCAAGAACATAAGGAAAATAAAACGCAGAGACTAAGTGAAACATAGTTGTATTTAAAACATACATTGTAGATCTATATAAATTAGTATAAGCATAAGATAAAACAAAACTAAAACTTTAACAAATCCTGTCTAAAGAAGTTCAGATATCAACATACAAAGAATTTTTTTAATTTGTTATTGTTTAGTTGAATGTAAATCTTGCTTTGTCTTAAGGTCTCATCGGAATGCAACTGTATAGAGTGTGCAACCACAACAATAATGTTAATAAATTAAAAACGATATTAAATGTCTTTAAAAATAAACTATGTATATATTGTATTTTATACACTTTTTGATGTGCCTCAATGACTGTGATACCTTGGTACTGATGTATCTACATGAATGTGATACCGTGGTACTTTTGTACATAATTGACTGTGATATTGTGGTACTGTTGTACATATGTACATGTGATACCTTGTTACTTTTGTACATAACTTACTGTGATACCTTGGAACTTATGAGCATAAATGACTGTCTGTGATACCTTCGTCCTTTTGTACATAAAAGACTGTGATACCGTGGTACTGTTGCACATAAACGACTGTGATACCTTGGTCCTTTTGTACATAAAAGACTGTGATACCGTGGTACACATAAACGACTGTGATACCTTGGTCCTTTTGTAAATAAACGATTGTGATACAGTGGTACTTTTGTACCAGAATGACTGTGATACCTTGGTATTTTTGTACCGAAATTACTGTGATACCTGGGTTCTTTTGTACCTTAGTGACTGTGATACCTTGGTACTTTTGTACCTTAGTGACTGTGATACCTTGGTACTATTGTACCAATTTGACTGTGATACCGTGGTACTTTTATACCTAAACGAATGTGAAACCTTGGTACTTTTATACCTACATTATTGTGATACCTTGGTACTTTTGTACAAAAATGACTGTGATACCGTGGTACTTCGTTCATTATTTTGTTGCTATTGATGTATGTATAAATTGTATTTTTTGTTGCTTACAGCAAGACTATTCTGTGTGAAGTATTTTGCTGGTGTTTTATTTCATCTTTCTATTTAATGTTAATGGACAAGATTGCGTGCTTGCGTTTTGTAAATATATTAATGTAAAACTAAAAAGTGTTTATCATTCACAAAAAACAAATATTCTTTTGTTTGAACAATATTATACACATGTGATTTCATTTGCTCAATGGGTCAATCCTATCCATGACAATTACGTTACTAAAACTTAAGAGCGTAACTAAAACAGACCAAGTCTATGTTTTACTTTGGTGCACTTAGTGCATAGCTTAATAGAAAATTTTAATTAAACTGCAAGCGGCCAATTGAGGTCTCACAAATTACCCAAATGAGGTATTGTTATTATTGTTATTATTCTCACAAATTAGCCAATACTTAAAAACTACAAATAAACACTACAGACCAGTACGTCTACATAACTTTATTACTGATATTGCATTTAAAAGGTTAGTACTTAAAACAACGCATCTGGAGTATGTTTGCTCAATTTTATTAATTTTTATTAACATTCACATTTAAGCAATTTTCAATTTCATTTTATAATAGACAAACATCATTAAAATATATAATACAATAACAACAATGAAATGAAACTTTTAGCAATAATTGAAACAATAAAACATCTACTCACTCAAACATAAAACCCCAGCAGACTACACTGACAGTATAATCTATTTGGGCAGTAACCTAGGACTTTCTATTTTCTTCGAATGGCATTTTATTGATTTTAAAACGTGTAAATGTACAACGTCAACACTCAAAACATCGCAGTGTCTACTAAAGAGAAACATAGACAACAATCAGTGGATGCTTTTGACACTTTTTTTGGCAGCACTTTAAATATAAGCGAAATTGTTTTCAAATAATCGTTTAGTTTCAAATGGTACTATTGTACTATTATGTTATTTTAAAGGTGCTAGGCACAAATACGAAATACACATTGCCAAGTACAAAACATCTCTCTATCAACGGGACATTGGAACCACAAACACGACAAGAACACCATAGATCCCACCTCCACATTCTCCCAACAACATTGTACATAACAATGTTGTCTAATTTGTCCACACAAATACAAATTCTGAGATCAAGCTTTTAAATAGAGCTTTCAATAAGAGTTAAACAAAACGATAATTTACATAGCGCACGTACATAACATTACTTTGATTGCCTTCGGAATCTAAATGATAGATATGTACATCGCCTAAGTAACAAGTTAACAACATACATTTGTATATAAGACTACCGGAACTTGTCGTTTTATCTTAGCAGCGTCTGATTTATCAGAAAGAACAAAAACTTGTTATTCGTTTTAATGTCTTTGTTTGGGGTTGGTATTTAGGTCAGTTTGATAGAATCAAGGCCACTATCGTCGTGTCTAGTTAGCATGTACTGGAGGAAGACTCCATACAAGTACCTTTAACAGCTGATACAACAGCTTAAGGAATCGCAAAACATTGTGTCAAAAAAACTGTTAACGGCACTTGGATAACTTTGTATTAAGCGCACCCCTTTCAATAATGGCGGTCACAGGGCCTTAACAATGACATACGTTTCTGTATAAACAAAAGTATATATCACTTGAACAGTGTTTCTGTATGCATTAGGTACGAAAGTTTTTGCCATATTGATGATGATTATTGTACCTTCGATTGGACAAATTATAATGATAGTCTCTAACAAAACACATGTCAAAAACACATGCAACTCAGGTGATTCTAACATTGCGCACATGTGTATGGATGCTCATATTACAACCGAAAGCATTTTAAATAAGAGAGTACAATTAGTAAATCATTTAATAAATCATGACAGCATGACAACCTGAAATAAATTAACCCCAAATCTGATCGTATCCTAAATTTCTTAGTTGCTTAAAAATGGAGAAACATATAAGAATCACAAATGTCGTGATTCAAGTAACAGCCTTGTGTTCAAGGAACTTGTCAGTCAGATAGCATAGCACTCGAAAACCATTATTAATTAGGAATGAATATAAAACTGTCATATACTTGTACTAGTAGCTAGTCCACAGTAACTGTTAATCAGCCTTTGTAAGCTCCACCCACTATCTCTCTACCTACCTGTCTATCTATATCCGTCCAGTTTCCTTCTATTAGCCTTATAATTAAAAGATACTCCAGCATCAATAAAAGAGTTTCCACAATACGGCTTTGGATATTAGTTAAATACGACATAATGCCATTATAAAGTTAATGAAAGAAATATATAACTTGGTATCAGAATATTACAAAATCGTCGAGTTTTATATGATGGGCAGAAAGTTAAATGAGAATGTTAACATACACGTGGAAAGCGCGTTATAATGTTCGATGTATTAACATGTGTTGTACAAATAAATATAATAATATGCGTGAGTGTACTAGGACATCCAAGAAACATCTATATATAAAATTGCAACATTCCCAATATGTATGAAATAATCTAAACATGTTTATGAAGAACGAAGTATGTAACAAATGAAAATGGCCATTCGGTGAAAGCCTTCCGAAGTATTTTTATATATTTGTATTTGATACTTGCAATAGACAAAAGTGAATATTTGTGGAAAAAATGATAAAATGGAATAACAGAAAAGGTTGCTTTATATGTTATGGACATTATATTGACGACGTTTTGTCGCAAACATTTCACGATAACTCAATCGACAACTTAAAAACAGAATAACATATCTTTCACGAATATACATTCATATATAACAGATAATCACAAAATAAGATGTATAAAACATGTATACCACTCGTTGTATTCAATTTACATATGTAACTCTTTAAACAATAGCTAAAATTTGAAGAAAATAAAAGCATAAACCTCTTGGTATGGAATGTTTTAAGCGAACAATGGAATAATATTTAGCACATTATTTAACAAGGGCTTGATTGCAAACGCTGTGGATGATTGACAATATATTAACGCACGTATGTACACATTTTTCTAAATTAGGCAGAAACCTAAAATTAATTTACTTTTCTACCATACCCTCTGTTAATTCTCTCACAAAAGAATATATAGCGACTGGTGTATATTCAAGTATCTTATCAATGGCAAAAGAATTAAACCTTTGGTCTTTTTTTAAGTTATAAGTATTAAAATAGGATAACATTCTATACAGATAAAATGCAATTAGCCATAATTGACCAGAGAAATTGCGAATAACACCAGACATATTTTGAATGAGTGATCACAAAAGGCAATATAAAAGGTGTTTTCTTAAATACACCTGGAATGTGTATTTCATACAGTAATGTAAAACACAAAACTTTATTTCAACCATTCAAAAAACCTTTCATATGAATCAATACATTGTGCTAAACAGTAGTGATTTTCAATAAGCTTAGATGTTTGTTGTCACCCTTTTTTATTTCCTATGATATCTTTTATGAAATATGCCAAGACCAGTTTGTTTTTCATTTTACAATACACCCACCCACCCCCCTCTAAATATACGATGGAACCCTCTAAATATAACGCATGACAAAACTCGTTAAAGAACTATTTCTTTGTTTTTTCTTGAATTTACAGCACTTATAAACTACAGATCTTGATCTGTCCTCTCCCAATGGACGATGACAGTTGATGGCGAGCCTCAGAAAGTATAGACTAAGATGCTTCGTGGACATTTAGAAGAGGAGGGTCCACGTCTTGACTCTTAGCCTGCTAAAAACATATTGATAATAACCAAATCATGTAGATCCAGATCAGGCAGCACCCGCCCAGAGCTTTCGGAGTATGCACAATCTGCTACCAAGAGTCTTTACATTTGTGTTGTAACTCTGGCATGTTGATGTTAGAAAATAAATACGATTGTGTATTTTGCTATGAATTATTGTAGCACACGTTTAACTGCTTCTCACGCGATAAATGGGAAGGTTCTTAGCTGCACCTCAGATGATGACTGATGTTGCTAAGCATGGTCCATTACAGAATGGATGCTGACTTAAGATTTTCTCTCAGGATTGAATCCATGACCACTTGGAAGACGACCTGGATGTTGCTGGTGTCGGTGGCTGTCGTAAAGTGGGGGTAGATCACCTTGCCCGGCATGAGATTCTGCTCTTGAAACATGTGCTGGATGTAACGCGCAGCGCTGTCCACGTCCTTGTCTGGGCCTAAGGGAGATAACATTAACATATGCTAAATAAGAGAACATGACAGAGTTGCCATTCTTGCAATATTTTGTATTTGCTTTTCCAAAGTTAATGTACTGTAAACATTTTACCTATCTGGGTTTCGTTAATCTTTATAATAAATGGTTGGCGATCTGAAGTATGATTTTATGTCTGACATGTATTTTCAAGGCTTAGAAGAATTTCTGAGTTTATATTATTGAGCAGAGAAAAAACAGAATCATCCAATGTTTTGTAAATTATTACAAACAGAAATAGAAAACCAACAATACATGTCTTACGTAGGTGTCTTGCCATACACAATAACAAAAAAAGGTTATCTTTATTTCTATCACAATGTATTTTCCAAATGTTTAATGTACCTGGAAAGTCGGGGAAGAAGTATCGCATATGTCGACCTGAGAACCGGATTTTATCACGGAAAAGATCGACCTTGTTGAGAAACAAAATCTGCAAGAAATATAATTAAAAATAAATTTAACAATCAATAATTTCATTAAATGAGATGCTTATTAAACTTAAAACAAATTCTAAAATTATGAATTGAATTAATAATTAAAAAAGACCCAAAATTAGGCGGATGGTGTTACTTTTGAAACGAGCCAAACATGGACGCTCTATATGTGTCAAAATAGTTTTGTTTTATGCTTTATTAGTTAGCAATACAAAAAGTTTAGTAATAGGTGCCATCATTCAATTCCAACTTACCAGACAGGATTTACTGAAGAATCTGTTATTGCATATACCCCGGAACAATTTTAGGCTCTCGTCGAGACGATTCTGCAAACAGAAAAACAACATGCTTTAATAAGTCTTCAGTCGTAAAAAAGTACAACACAGCACATTAGTTCCTGGTGTCAGCTTGGTGTTTGAATTTTGTGTTGTTGTTTCTATTCTGCTTATGGGTACCTACCAGTGATATAGCTAGGCAGGATATGATGTGCACGCATGGCCGCTAGTGAGGTCCGTCGGGACATGATCTCCCGGGAAAGAATGTGGTGTTTTTTTGTGTGCATGGTGTCTTCTGGTGAGGTTTTGTATCAAGATATAAGAAGATTTTAAGAACAATACAATGTGTTATCATCTTTAGGACGGAATTATCTGAGAATTTCTTATTTAAAATGTAAGAGTACCAACTTTGTCCCATTACCAGAAGCTACAAAAAGTTACTAAATCGATTTAGCAATATTCAATATTGCATATTTTTCGGTGCAAATAGCGGTACTATTTGATTACAATAAATAAATATATCGCCATTCTAACATAAGATTTTTATTGCATATTTCATTGTTTGTTGTTGGTTTGTTTTTGTTTTCTGCGTACAGGCAGCTACGTGCCTGCCTATGGACAAGAGATAGTGTGATGATACAGGGAAATAATCGTGTTTTGACTTATTATAAAGTGCCAGAGAGTTATCTCCCGCTTGCTTATTCGTAAGAAATCTGTACAGAACAGATGTATTATTAGGAGAAGACCGTATATACAACCAGCTTTTACGATGGGAATACTGAAACATAACCGACACAAATATGTGTCTGAGCTGTTTTATACAAGTTATGATTTTTAAAACTACTGTAATACAAATATAACTTTTATATCACCTAAGCAACAAGAACTTACAAACAAACACTTACAACGTTGGCGTCCTCCAACAAGCACATATCATAGGCACTGAGGGCGCAGACGAATAGGACGGATTTGACGTCATCAAAACACTGAATCCACTTCCTCCGCTCTGACCTTTGACCTCCAACGTCAAACATTCTGGAAAAAGTGGTAACCATAGCATATGCACTTTAGTCTCAATAACACACCAAAATAAAAATTAATTCCTGTGTTCATGGTGGGAATATTAATAAGAAAGAGTACTGAGGATGGCGATAAGGAGGATGAGAAAGAGGAGGAAAGAAGGAGCAATTAGGATGTAAATGCGTGCACGTGCTTTATTGCCTTAAAAGTCTGCCTTGCAAGCGTGCTTTCTAAAACGAAACAGTTATTTGTTTGCTATCTTGATACTATGCTATTGGACAACTTCTTTTAAATCTTATAAATGCCGTTATTTACATTCGTGAAAGCTGCGTGTTTCTTTTTCTTTACAAACTGGTCTAACAAGCGAAGTGGCTTAGTTGTAGTGTTTACACAGTTAAAACATTCTGAGTTATCTAGCCAAACGTGAGGATAAACACTTTAACATTCCTGTTTTCGACGTGTATCGTTCCTTGACTTTTTGTTCTAAAGATACATTTAAAACGGAAAGAAAAATCATTGTTTGATGTTAAAAGTGGAAGTGTTTTTGTTGTATATTGGTCGAAAAATTATATCTTTCCTTCCTCGACAAAAACGCACATATTTATAAATGTCTGTCAATAAACAACATATAACAATCACTTGGTTATTCAACTAGCCTTTATTTTACAGTCAGTTTAACACATAATACGAATACTATCAGATTCAATCTTATAAATTAATGGTCTTGTCAATTTTCTTGTAAAATTCTATGCGTAGAGGCTTAATTCATTTTAATATTTCTACCATTATATCTACCATTATATCTACCATTATATTCGATCTTTCTTTATTTCCATTTTCATCTTTTATTCAGACTACCAACGGACATACACTGTAATAATTTCACTAGACAACCCAAGACTATACATCCCATCACTGTATTTACACACGCATATTTAAATCTTGACCTCGCTTACGTTGGGTGTAAATCAACATTTGACAGTGCACGAAACTAAACAAACACAGTCGCTATCTATTTCTGTCTTCCAAATTCTAGCTTGATGTATCGACACTGCAATAAACTTAAAAACGGATATGTGTTGAGTAAATAAAGCTCGATTTTCCCAAAAAGAATTAATATTTACAATGAGCATACTATGCCCGTGGCGCAATTGAAAACGTTGATACAACCTTACTTCTGTTTCGCCGGTTAGGTCCAAAGATCCTGTTACGCGTTTGATCTCTGAACATGTAAATAGAACACTTAACAATACCGCCATTATTTAATAACCGAGTACCAGACTGTAACAGTATTTACAGTGCATTTAATATCTCATCAGAATTAAGGGAATAAAAAGTATATAAACTTTGAAAATCTTTTTTTACAATTTTAAGTAATGTGTTGAGGTAAGATGGGAATTTAAAATATTATCCTATAAACAAGCTCGATACTGTGAACTCGGGGACATGTTAGTATGCAACAGGAAGTGTCAGAACTCATATATAGCAGTAAAACTTCCCCTAAACTTGTCATTTTTCTATTTATGTATTTACTGATTTATTTACATATCGATAATTTTACCGAATAAATATGTTAAAGTAATAAATATCCACTCTCCTTCAACGGGCCAATGGCCGCATGGTTTTGCCGTTCGATGTGCTCCTTAAGTAAGATCTGTATATAGCAACATTCACACTATGGCCTGAGGGGTAAATACGAATTATCAAACACCGATAAATTGGTCGCTGATAGCATAGTGAAAATTTAATGACATTGGGGTTTATTTCATTCGAAAATAACCATGACTGCGAATGCTTGAGGGAGACACCAGGGCTGAACAATGTCAGATACTATACACATGTTAACATGATATTGTACATCACATTTGAACTGTCATTCCCGTTTATGAATACTACGATCTAATAATAGGGATTATTCAATGAAACTAAAGGAATACTTTAACAAGTATACTTGTCTGGTTTTACTCGATTAATAAAAGCAATTTAAATGTTGAATGCTTCGCTTCACATACAACAAAATTTGCTATTCTATAAAAATGTAGCAAACCTAAATTATCGACAGTCATATGAAACATTGGTATGATATCCATCAATAATCTTTAAACAGTGCTACATTGTATTTCTACGACGGAAATCCACCTACCTAAATATGCACCCTTTCATCTGGAAGCAAGTTTCTATGACACCGGTTGTGCGGACACGTGCACGCAGAACGTCACGTGACGTGGGTACGAACTTTTCAGACGATATTCGGTCCATGTTTTCAAAATAACTGTAAGTGAAAAGGAGACAGCATGTTGTTACAGGCTGATTTATACATGATATTTCTAATAACTATTCATGGAGTAAACGAATTAAAAAATATTTTTTTGTAAATGGTGTTGTTGTTCGATGGAAATGCCCTTGTTCAAGTTAATTGATTTTTGGCTGCTGTGGTTGTTGGTGCATTTTTTCGGCATTTTGTTTATTGTCCTTAGTGTAATTATGCTGCTGCAGTTGCTACTCTGTTTTAATTTTCACTTTACCTTTCTCTAACGTTAATGTTCCGCATGTATGCCTAACTAGATCACACAGTCGAAAACCCCATCCGTTCATTGCCTAGACGCTTTCAATAGAAAACAAGTGTTTAACTGTTTCATAATCACTTTAAATAGCCCATGTATTCATACACTGATTGAAATATTAGTGAGGAATTTCACATATGCTTAAGATATAGACTCTCTTAGTTCAGCAAAGATAGTGTTATCTTTCATCTGTTATACAAATAGTTGAACTGGAATGTTTGTTGCAGACGAAAGACAAATATTATAAATTGCATATCTGCGGCTACTTCTCATATTTAGAATTCCAATCCACAAACGAGATATTGATTAGACGTATACATTTTGTGATTTGACATTTTTGTAAATCGAACTTGCAATCTGATTTTCTTTATTAAAGCAACGTTTCCCTCTCTTTTACAATCAAATATTAATTGGCATATGTGCAAAATTGGAGCTAAAAAAAGTTGCAAACGGCGCCAACAGTACGGAGCGCCAACAGAACGGAAATACAGATTTTATTTATTTTATTTTTATTTTTATTTTTATTTTTATTTATTTATTTATTTTTATTTTATTTATTATTTATTTATTTTTTTTTATATTTTGTTTTTTTGCTCGTGACTATAAGAAGACACCGTACCATGAAAATCATTTTGTTGTACATTTAAATCTTAAAGTGCTTTGGATACAGTTTAGCGCAGATTCATGACAAGTGCAACAACACAATCTGCAGGTTTTCTTAAATTATTGCGTTCCTCCAACTGATCTGTAATGACTGGCTTACACATATGACGTCTTATCACATGCGGAGTTAGATCCTATTATAGGTTGTTGAGCTTTAAACGGCTGAAATAAGTTTAAGAGCGTCGAGACGACTTTGATAATCCCAAACTTAATACAACATAATCTTTTGAAGGGCATCATGTTCACATATAATCTAATGATCACATGTAATACTTAAATCAATTATTTATTGTGAGTGAATGAAATTAAAAATAAAAATTTAACACACTGTGACAAAGGTAAGAAAAAACTTAAATTACACCTTACAATGACCTCAGACTTTTAATTTCTCTCTTTTAGTTTCCAATAAACCCTGTATTTGTGTGAGCCCTGCGTATGTTTCATTTATATATAAGCATTGGCTATTTTCTCACAACAGCATGTCAAGGTAACAAGGCAAGACTCTCGGCAGCAAAAAGAACAGACAATGATCATACAGCTCCCAATGTCGGCTGTCCGACCTGTATCTGCACAAGTATGTTCAAGTCATGTTTAGCAGTGTTAGGGGACAAGTATTCTGTACATATCTGTAATGGAGTCATTGAATTTTACACGATTGTGAAAGCCAACAAACTGGTCTACTGTCGCACTAGCGTGCACACAACATAAGGGACTGTTATCAGCTTGTTTAAATAAGTGCACCAGCGTGCATGCACACCGCACGTAATCTAGTTTATACCCTACTTTTCACTACAGCCCTATACCCTGCTGTATGTGGTTTATTTCATACCAAACCCGGGAGCGGGTGGCATGAATATTTCATGATATGTAAAATATTAGACCAAAACATTTAACAACAAATTTAAAGTTAGAGTGCTATATAAATAATTCATATTTTAAAATATGGATGGCATTGCTTTTTTTAACTTAATCAAAAAAGTGTTAGACTAAACGTCTATAATACATGCTAACCTATTATATTCCTGTAAAACAGTACGTGTATATTATCAAAATGTACTAAAACTTCATTTATTTTGATCATTTGCATATCTGAAGGAACCATAGTTTGCTGTGACTGTTTTATTCTTGTCGTTTAACACGTGATTCTGACTGCACATACACATCGTTATTATATGTTTTATTGCTGTCTTATCAAGATACAGATGCAGATTTAAACAAACATCTGCTCTATTCAAAAAAAGTTAAGCTTATTGTCTGCTGTGACCCGACCCCTCCCCCATCCGCATCCTAAATTTATTGTCAACACGTAAAAACGGTTTGTCCTGAAACATGGAACACCCCCTTATTAGAAGACATCTTTATAAAGACAATTTATTTTTTATTATTTTTTTTCAACTATGAAAACTCACTATATAGCGGAGTCGTTAAGCTCGTATTCGTAACCTCTGGAGACCGCGGTTCTAACACCTTTATCGTGCCAGAGACTCTTCAGGGCTCGGCTCACTTCCGGCAGCATGTTTTTGTTGTGGTCGAAACTCGTCTGGCACGTCAGGATTACCTGCGCATGCATCTGTGTACAAAAAAAGGATTAGGATTATATAAACATATATATAATCTATTACATATAGATGTACATAAATCCAGACACACTGTTTTATTATTACAACATTGTTAAATGCATTGTTATTATTTATTTGCAATTATAAAATTTGATAACCCCATTACCCCATTTGATAAACCCTGACATTGGTTTATAATATTATGTAAACAGTCTCGTTGAGGGGTAATCACGAGTACATGTACGCAAAGGTTAGACACAAAGCTCTGAAACCTAAACCAGGAAATATTTTTGGATTATATTTATAATATGCCCATGTTCTCACTGAAACAACATGTCTGCTTGAGAATTATAGGACATTATGCAGAAGGATTTTTTCTGGATGCATTGAGCATTTGTTCGAGGGTTTAGATTGATTTAGATTAACTTATAACAAAGTGCCTGATAATCAGAAAGCTATGTTTATATAATAATAAGAATTATAAAGAAATGGGGATGTTTCAGCACTACGTTTTATTAGCAAAATAGTAATAAAATACTCTTTTATTATCATTTATTATTATTATTATTATTATCATTATTATTATTATTATTATTATTATTATTATTATTATTATTATTATTATTATTATTATTATTATTATTATTATTATTATTATTATTATTATTATCATTATTATTACTCATACTACTATGCCAATAAACAAATTAAATATTTCCTTTTATACCTCACATATATTCAATAAGTGATACATGGGTTACGTACCCTGTTTTTCGGATTTTCCAGGTTGATCCTCAGGAGCCCCATACCAGTGAGGACGTACTTCATAGAACTGACTAGGTTGTCCATCACGGCAGGCTGGTGGGGAGAAAAATAGAACAGCCCATGATGTTTTGTTTGTTCTTGAAATATATCGTTACGATCAATTGTGGTCATTATAGCGACGTCCAGCTATTGTGGTGAATAAAGACACCAGACAAAGTCTAGCTAGAGCCACCGGCGCACAGCAGGTTGGCTGGAAGACCTTTCCATATTATTTCCCTTCCCCGAATAGGACTGGAACCGACGCGGCTTGAGGCTATGCAGTTAAAGGAATTACAAGCCAGTGACTCTGCCACTATGCCACGGGCGCCCCAAGAGTTCATAATAACCATGTGTAAACATAAAATATCAGTTCAAAGGTTAGTTTAAGCCTACTGGGATATAGGCGATAAGAAAACGTTTCTTTCTACATTAACTTATATTAATCCAGCTTGACTTTCCACTTCCTGTGTAGAATCAGTGTTGAGACACTTACAACCACAGCCAATGTGTAAATAGTTTTGCTAGAATACGAAAAGTTCGATGACCCGCTGTGAAATGACATCGAATAATAGCTGTGATTTAATATTTATGGCTTTCCGGGCCCTTCCATACCTGGAGCCGACGCTCTACCGATTGCGCTACCAGGTTCGGTATTAAGTATCTAGAAATATACGTTAGGTGTGACAGCCTATGAATGGCATGTCCTAGTAACGTGTTACGTCCATCTCAATTAATTACAATCTATTATCTGATCAAGAGTTGTTGCTGTTGTTTTCTAACAAATGATTTGTTTACACCGAATGTAAAAAACAACAACAACAACAATAATAATAATGATAATAATAATAATAATAATAATAATAATAATAATAATAATAATAATAATAATAATAATAATAAAAATAATAATAAATTTATCATCTTAAAAAGCAAAAACAACATTGCAATCAACGCCACTTTTACCAATTTCAAAATGCCTCCTAACCCTATCCACTCCACAGCATCATCCAAGAGGTAAAGATATTTCACTCCCCGTCATCATATCAAGTTTCTTGCAACATTTCATCAAATATGTGTTTCCATTCTTATATTGTAATATAACAATGTGCTAACCGTGACACGTATAAAACAGAATCAAATATCATTTATCAAGTAACCGAGGGTAATGTAATAACTATACAACACCTGGGACAAACTGGTTAACATTTGTCAACATCAGTGATAGAATGATTTCATACAACCATCTCAAGCTTCATATAAACACGAATAAGTGTTATTTGTATAATGTTCATGATTAGCAAAACTCTAACATCCACAACTGTACAAGGTCCCTCACCCCAAAATAGCGTTATAGCTATATTTATGTATTATCTAAAATGAAGGCTTTAATTGCGTTAAGAAGATTAATGAAAATGTTTTGCTACTAAAAGCCAGGGTTTGGCGGATTATGTTTGTTTCATTAATGGCTTTCAATCTTATCTACTTTGCAATGCTTTAAAGATAAAACCGGAAACTGGGCAAATACAACGGGCATGCGAAGAATATAAACAACAAACGTAGGCATTCAATATTTTTTCACTTTTACATATATAAACTTAACGTTAATATTCATCGCCATTATGAAATCAAGTGGAAAATAATGACCGTATTACATAATTTTTTATGCAATATGTTACATAATTTGTACATTGAAATATGTTACATAATTTGTTTGATGCACCGTGTCGCATAATTTGTACAATACCATGTAAAACCTTTTGTACAGTGCAATATGTACCATGTTTTATACAATGTAATATGAAATATGATTCATAAGATACAGTGTGTAACATAGTTTGTACAGTTCATTATACTTTCTGTTAAATTGATTCTGAATTTTGAGCTCTTTAATAACCTTAAGTAATTACAGTACATGTACACGCAGCTAGAAGATAATTGACAGACATTACTTTTTATGAAGTAGGTGAGCAAGTTTAGGAATGTAAATTTTGGGGGAAAATGTCTTAAACACAAAGATTTACAGAAAGAACAAGAAAAGGACAGAAAAAAAAGACTTAAAATGTCAGAAAAAAAAGACAAGATTATGACTAGAAAAGACCAGGAAAAAGTGATCCTAGTCGCGTGGGTACTAGAATGACAATATAATGCGGAAGATGAATGTAGTGTGTGGCCAGTGTTGACAGGAACAGGCCGTTTATACCTTGACTGATATTTTCACCACGAACATCAGCGGAATCTCTGGAATGCACAAGATCGCTCAATAGTCTCTATGAAAGGAGTGTCACGCTTTGTCATATTGCCTAATGGATAAAAATATACATCTTCTATTTTTTCTTATTCTCTTGTCCAGGTATTCATTTTTGATTTGTGTTTAAAGATATGGGATTTTTCTTTTCTTTTTAGCTGTTGGTGCGACGAATGGTTAGAAATACAAATCATTAGAAGTAACCGGTCTTTTATGAACCAGATGTTTTATAATGATCATTGTGTTGTAAGATCGATTTTGTTGAACAGGCAATAAATAAAGACCTTTATTAGTATATCAGGTCTATTGCCCATTAATACACAAGCATATAGACATACATTATAATCGATGACAAGGTGGTTTAACGATGTAATACTGAAGTAGAAATTTGAATTTGGTTTTCAACTTATACTATGATAAGGAAGGCCATATGTGGTGATATCAGCATAAATCGATGAGATCTTTTTTTGACACAAATAAGATACAAAATTATTCTATCTACAATCTATTGCAATATAAATACATCTCTTTGACAAAGTTGAAATAACTATTAAAAACAAATGCAAGAATATTTCTTGTTCTATTAAAACATAAGATCAAAAATGATTTTTTTTTAATTTCACTGCCTGAAAATGATAAGATTGTTACATTCTATTGTAAAATGTCAAAAACCTAGTTAGAATAGCCCGTTGAAACATTGAAATATTGTGTATAGAAAGAAAAGGGCAATAGACTTGGCTTTGTTCTTTCGTTACTTAAATACAGAATATAAAATGTTTATCCAAAACGTGTACTTAAATCAGCTGATTAAACAACTTGCAATAAACATACTAGGACTGATTAGCAGCTAAGTGGCATTTCAAATATTCTCATTTTTTACTCTTGTCAACTTGCTAAAATTGACAAGTGTCGTGCTTTTAAGATAAATGACCTTTGACCTCTAATGTGAACATGTCATACAGAAAGACTGGAAACATTTACAATCGCCTAAATCAAATCTTATTTACCAAACTACACAGTCAGTATATACACAATTTTTTTTGTTTTATGTCCACAAATGTGTATTTATCAACACATATAATCGGAAAGTTTTTAACAAAACTTAATGTGTGATTTCAGCTTAAAACAATGTTAAAGTACACAGAAAGCAGAAACATGAGACGGTTTCATTCAGATGAGCGAGGTTAAAATGTGTCTTATCGGACAATCACACGGACAGTAAACGTTGTAATTATGATATGATTCAGGGTCGTATTTTTCTTTCATTTTCACCGTTAACACGAATACAATTGAAACTTTGTTACAACGCTGACACTTAAGTACTCTACCAAGGTTTTGGAGTTATTGTCCCGACATTCGGGGTCGGTTGTGGTAGGTCCGAAACCGATCGGGGCCTAGATAATAGCTCCCTTGACACCCTTCACCCACCCACCTCACTCTCCTCAGATCCTTAAATAAGATAGGGTCATTTACACCTATTTACACCTCTTCAAAAAAGAATGAGTAAATAGTGTACAACATGTTGCGCGAATATTTGAACTGTCAACAAGACGGTTATCCAGTTTTATACCTCGATGCGATCTCCTGCAAATGTTTCCCACGAATACTGAAACTGAAGCCTGATTATGTTTAGTAATTAAATTGGCGTTACAGCACCCCAGAATTAGACATAATTTATTCCGACAGTTTTATAATTGAATACAAGTGCCGCATTACATAATAAATTATGCCAGATATCGCTAAATGGCAGCTCTAGCAATATTTTGCCACATCCGCTAAACTGTTTACATTGCCTTAGATGTGTCGGTATCGGCGTGATTGCGTAGATTTAGCTGGATATGAGTCTCCGGTTCCTGAAGTATTTACATTAATTAATACTTCTTACAGCACGCCGTATCAGAATTTTTATTACATGATGTCCTTAGATTTCGTTTCTAGAGTTTTGTATCAAATTGGTAAGAAAATGTATATGCAATCTGTATTTTTCATTCAATTAAAAAAAAGGGGAATACATCTTTAATCAAAACTCTTTCTTTATGCAATAACACCAATCTGGACACAATATTGACAAAGTGCTGGTCCTTCATCAACGGAAATGTAAATTATAGATGTTGGCACAGATTACTATGAAATTACGATGTCTACAAGCAACAAATCAACCCCACCAAAATGCATTTAACAAATGTCTTTTAAAGCGACATAGTCATCAGTTTGTCAATTTTCTATATTTAAATCTGTGTGTTAAAAAGTAGAATTCAGTTCACCCACATTGAACAATGAAATAAAATATTACTTTTTAGCACCAGATTATATGTCAAGATGATGTTCTTCAAAAGAGTGATGTATCTTTAGATTTGGAGCATCAAAAGCGTTTTTCAACCATTTTTAGCCGCTTTCTTTTGTATCAGCATTCTACCAGATCTATATCTTTTAACTACGTTACTATTTGCCATCTGTATATATCAGTCATTGACAAAACGCTTAACTGCTTAATAATGACGCAATTTTTTAAGTACATATATGTTCGGATTCAATGTGTCATGTACCTACGCAAAACTGAGCACAAGTCGCTTTAACCTCGACCAAAATCGTTAATCAACCCAGGTTGTCAATAACTGGAAATACCGCGCACTTTATTACCTTTTTCAGATATATGCATAGGCAATCCCTTCGTATTTTCAAACATCGCTGTACATTTATCAAAAGAAATAATAATAATAACCCCGTGTATGCTATTAGCACCGGCAATCATAAATAAATCCACTGCTGACAGAATTCTTCTGGATCTGAATTCAAAGGTCTCCTTAGTATCTATAAACTACGTGTTAGCGTATTTGTACATACAGTCCTGGCGGAAGTTTTAATAGGACATTTCAATACATTTCTGTTTTTGCAACATCTAAATATGAACACTCAGGAAGATATAAATTTTTCACGTGACACTAAATACCGTCGATGGCTGTCTCTCGTTGACAGAAACTTTTTTGGCGAAGTCAAAGGGGTGCCATTCATGTATAAGCTTTGTATTTTATATCACAACCTATTGAACCAATGTCATATAATGTTGACTTCAATAAGATAAACTATCAAGGTGTCTAAAGAATAGGGGGTGGGTTATGAGTCTCTATTAATTCTGAGCATGCTAAGTTATTAATAACCTAGATTAATTTCCCATTTTAACGTATAAATACACACAAACAAAACTACGGATGTTGCCAGAAACTCAACGACATATAGAGCAGACCCTGATCTGACAGTTTCCTGCGTGTACTGGCTGATCGAGATATTCACTATTTGTACTTGCCTAATCAATTAAGGCTTAGTAGGTTAAGAGTTAATTGGGTGCTGTCAGTAATAAAGACGATTGAATGTCTTCAATAATAATTGTCCTCGGCTATTCTCTTAATTCATGGGGTAACCCGAGTGGGCGGATCCGCTGTAAACAAGGCGGATAATGAAAGTACTTTATCAAACAATGATTAATATGTAAAAATGATGATTCGAGTATGTGCCGGGTGTGGTTTAAAACTTTGGGCTAAAATTATTAGAGAAATTTTCCGAATACCAATTCGGTATGAAAATTGAGTCAGTTAATTTATTGTGCATATGGAAGATATACGATACTAACAGTATATTCTCTTCAACATTTCATTAACCCAGACGTCTTCTCCCTCCTCCTTCTCCTCCCCTCCCCTCCTTTTCATAATCATCATCCGCAGCAGCAACATTATCATCAACACAATAATAATAGTTGTCATTTTAGCAGCAGCTGCAACATTGACATCATCAAGTGTGCTTTTGTGACAAAATTACAACTATAGTGCCAACGGTTCAGGGATGGATCCAGGAGGGGGTGCTACCCCATCCCCACTCAGACAGGTAAGAGTAGAATAATGAAAACGTCTGGTGACTGCTTAGGTCAAAGTTAGGGTCCATTACTGAGCTGTGTATATATCTAGCATTTACTGCGATAAAGTTGAATGGATCCCCCCCCCACCCCACCCCTACCACCACTACCAAAGTCTTCTGGATCCGCCCCTGCAACGGTTGAACTATCTTCCAGTTGTATAGCGAATAAAAACAAATCCGCATGTTTCGCATTTATTCCTTACCGTTAAATAAAACTCTTGTTTTTTAAAAATAACTAACCATTGCTGCGCATGGTATAGGTTTCAAGATACAATTAAACTTGTGCAGATCTTGTCCTTAAAACTCATCTACCAGACTCGGGAAATGGGACGCGCCTTAATCTTAATCTCCATTTCCGCTCAATGATAAAAACCGCGCATTGGCCTGCATTAATTAAATGTGTGTAACTTGCTACAAAATTACAACGTAGTACAAAAAGTGTCGCCATGTCACGACGCTTTACGTGAATAGAATAAAAAAAACGACGCGAGTTCATCAATGGCTGAAAATGTAGTTTTTCTAGTTTTTAGTGACCTGAACAATACCTTCCCGTCGCCATTTAAAGATCAAACATTGACGCACATGCACAAATAGAATGGGTGTCAAAGTTGATAGCGCTTGCCAAGATAAACTGGCTTTAAGTTGAAATGAAACAGAGCGTACATTCTTACAAAATTTTGTTACATAAATTGTTGGGCTTAAAAGGGTTTTCTATTAGGTCTAACGCGGTGACAGTTTTAGAGAAAATGCCACAAACTATGTCACATTATATTTATTTATTTTTTTTGTTGGATAAATATAAGCAGTTTAGAAAAAAATATGCATTTAAATGTTTCAAAATGAGGTAAAAGACGACCAGTGTCTCTGTACTTTCGTCCTTGTACAAGGACAAGTATTTTTGAACTTGTAGTAAAATTCATCTTTAAATACCCTTTTATTTAAATACGCAGCAAACAAAATGGTATCGTAAACCGCTTGTTTTAAACCTCTTGCAACAGATGTCCTTTGTCGATCGTTCTTGTGGCCTACTTAATGCTTTTTAGCGATCTGATCAACAACAGCAACTGACTTTACTAATAGCGTAGCAATTACAAGATGTCAATTCAAAATATAGTTGCTCACCTTGCCTGCGTTTTCATTCGCGATATTTTTCTTTGTGTTTAAATGTCAGTAAAAACACATATTAGTAGTATGAAAAGAAAAAAAAATCTTTACAAAAACTAAAAGCGTTCCGGCGCTTTGGAAGAAACTTGCATTTCAAATAAAGGTGTAAAATACTTATGTACGCCATATTATTCAAATAATTATGAAAATGATCACAAACGGTGTTCAGCACAAAGGGCTGTAAATCAACTATAGGCCACTGGGTAATTTTCATTTGGCCGTTATAAAGCTCTGCTTACTTACGGTTAACACTTGCACGCGAACACCTGCATGCAATTTTTAAATCAGCATGTAAAATAAGTACATGTTTGTATCTTTATCACGACAGCCATGTCTGGAGTGCTGGCATAAGGGCATCGTTTAAGCGATGGTAATCATATGTAATATATAATTGTGAGATAAAGATTATGCAGTTGTCTAATAGTGTTGGAAACGAAAATGTTTGATAAATATTGTTGAACAAAGACTTAACGACGTATTTATACATAAGTGGTTTGCTGATGTGACGAATTCTTTAGAAACCTCAAACAGAGTTAAAACATATTTGTTGTATGCACATTTTAGATTACAACCATACCTTAGTCATGTTAATGTATACAAGTTTCGTAGCGCATAAACAAGATTATGTGTTTCAGCACATAGACTAGAAGCTGAAACTGGTAGATGGCACAAACCAAGAGCCATTCCATATACCGATAGAAAATGTATTGCATGTAATAAATTAGAAGATGAATTTCATTTTATGCTAGAATGCCCTTTCTATAAAGATATAAGGTAGAGAAATATTAAAGAATACTTTTGGAAATATCCAAATATACCAAAATTTGTTCAGCTTTTAACTTCAGACAATGAAGAATTAAATATTAATATTGCAATGTTTATTCAAAAGTCGTTTGAACTCAGAAAAACATACAACTGTTACTATAACAACAGTTTGTTTACTTGATTCTCCCGCTGAATGTTTGTAAATAATACAGAACACTATTGTGAGATTAGATACTTATTTATGTGTACTTATATTATTGCTTCTGTATTTTCTTTACATGTTGTATTAAAATTAACGTGCATAATAACCGATTGTTATTATTGCCATAAATACTATGCATTTATTTAAAGTTATTATTTATGTTGTATAAGTTAACTTGGTCAATTAATCTTGAAAATATGTAGTAAACTGTTACCACAAGCCAATCCACGTGTTCATTCGATGGATACTAATATTTGTACTGTACATGTATAATTATGTAATTTGTTGTATGTATTGTGTACACCTGGCTTAAAGCTATATGTATTTTGAAATAAAACTCTATAAACTCTAATAGCGGGGAGCAATCTGACAAGCTACCTATCTCCGTCGCAAACATAACCTTGTTTGTTTTTCAAATATGAAACCTTTGCAACTTAGTTATATACTGTCCTAACATATATACAGATCCAATTTCAATACAAACAAGAACGGGTGTAAATAACACTTTATATGGCTTCAAAGTTTAAACATGTTGAGTGTTGTGGTTTTGTTACTTTGACTTTACCTTATAGCAAAATTCTAAGCTCATAACACGAACCTTAACTCTCCCACAACATATTAGGTACTTATAAAATACCGTGCTATTAAAACATGTCAGGTGGTGGGATCAACACAAGGGGTGGGTCATTCAATATTGTCATTAAAATATCACCGCCAGTGTTAGCTTGTATAAAACAATCTACGCAGAAATATACGAGTAAATAACAATCTATTCATGGAACAGTGGTGTCAAGGTGACTTGATCTAGGATGGAAGCAGATGTGTAGATACATGGATCTTCACTCTCTGAAGAGATTGTCAGAAGACCTCACTCAAAATATTCACGCAAATGACATTTTTGTGCAAACCAAAACTTTATATTTTTTGTTTACTACCAATGAAAGAAAAATTAAAACTTTAAACTAGTTTTAAAGTATTATGATAAAAAGAGTAACTGAAACGCGAAGAACTTTCGACGTTTGCTTTGTCATTATTTTTTTAAATATTTTGTACTGACAGTTGTTGATATTGTCGATGATGATGGTGGTGGTGGTTGTTGTTGTTGTTGTTGTTGTTGTTGTTGTTGTTGCTGCTGCTATTCCCTAAACTTGTATTCATAATGCAAACAAAAGGTCTCAGCGCGACTTTCACATTTGAAAGCGGCACACCCATCTTACCATCGACTGTTTTTAGATTAACTGTAAGAGTTCAAAATGACAATTACTTGATAAGTAATGTTATCTTTCAACTGTACAATAAAATAACGATAATCATTTAACAATGCGATAAATCAGCGATAACTTTTCGATTGTACGATAAAATAACGATAAAGATCCCACCCTGACGATGGGAAAATCATCTTGGACTCAATCACAGCCTTGTGTATTGTCCTTTGTTTACAACACTGATATCACGGATTTAACTACCATCTACATTTAATGGATGATTCAGTTTATTTACCCTGTTTACTTTAGGATATCTAAATTGATGACAATTCTTACGGCAGGTGTTCTACAATGTTTGAACGGTAGAGAATCCGCTGGTAGATGTATTTGTAACAAAGAAGCTTTCTTGTCTGACTTTGTGAAAGAATCGTAGATAGATGGACAAACGTAACAAAGAGGAACATTGTTTTGTTTTTGGAAAAAATATAAGGCAAGTTTATCGGGTTCGGACTTGTTCGAAATTATAACAAAGACAGATTTTTTTAATGCAATTGCAAAACAAGTATTCGTTGTCTCAGCAATCTTGGATACTTTGTATGCGTAGGTTACCTTACTTATAACGCAATTTTTCATGGTTTTTACCGTAGTTCATGTTACAAATGTAACAGCAAGTTTTGCAATAACCCCAAGAAATTAAACTGGAATAAAGTTGTTTGCTAAACTGATTATACGGAGAAACGATGAAAGCAAGTTTTTTGTATCTGTTTGATGAAGTGTTTGTATTTACTTAAATAAAAATCCGTTTCATCAGAACCAATTTTGTCACAGAACCACCATGAACTAAGCCTTCTATTGTTGTTATTATTATGGCCACGATTGGGACAAGATTCTGATTGATAGAATAAGAGTTGTGGCCTTACTTAGAACTATCATTCAAAGCTCATTTCTGGAAACGTTTACAAAAAACTGTTTTGACTTCTGTAGATCAAAACAGTCAAAACTCATTAACAAATCAATTAACAGTGTATATAAATGACAAAAAGGGCATTGCTCTTGGCGCACAGTTTGTAATCTGACAATAACTCAATATATTAGCATATGCAGACTGCTAATTTCCAACACACGATTGCTTGTGTTGTCCATCTGTTGTTATCCTAGATACCGTTCTGTGGTCTTTCATTAACGCTATCAATACATGAACGACGAACCTTGTTTGAAGTTATATGCTTTTCTTTCCCTTACAGAATACTATAAACGAAACACAACAGGTGCATTAAAAACGTTATTGTATATTTGTCTACTTTTTTGTGACGATCTGAGAACGAATTTTGGCTGAAATACGTTCATTAACTTAAAAAAATAAGAACAATATCGTCGTCACGCAGATAATCTCAGTTGAACATCAACCATGTTCTGTACTACTACCGTCTGCAGTTTTTTCCAATGTAACAATTATTCACACTAGATTTTGTATTTATATTTTTCATCTTGATCCTGTTAAATATATAATGTTTGAAATATTTTCGGTAGGAAATTGAGTCATCAACCTTTGTTATGCATAAATTCAAACTTTAAAAAGTAAAACGCATGGCTTGAATTTCAACTAAATGTTTTAATAAGGTTATCAATTCCAGAATTTGTCTGACTCTTGTCATTTGTTAAGATTAAGCTAATGTGCTAAAATTTCTCATTCCAAGTGTGTATACGACGCAACGACGATTGTTAAAAATTCCATTTTTCAAGTAAATGTTAAAAATGATAAACAGACCTTTATATCAATTTGATAGAAGTATTTGCATCTTTAAGCATACACTGCCCTGGCGTTAGATATGAATTGTATAACCTGTACTTGCTAAACCATGAGTCATCGTGTTCCGATTTGTGCTGAAGACGCTAATAAAACCTGCAGGACACCACGTTGTCAAGTTTACAATATTTCCATTGAGTCACCACATGTACATTCGGTAACTGAGTACCGTTATCTGCAGTGGTTACTATTTCAATCTGCTCTGGTACGGTAACACGGTAGGGTAGCTCCACCTGTTTGTATTGAAGTCAATCATGTAACCCCATTTGCTAGGAACCATGGCGATACATAATGAGTTGCGTCTAGTTTCCACGTGTAACTTGTCACCAAAATGGGTAGCTTTATATATCGTTCAGTTTAATATCTGTCCAAGCCTGGGCACAGCGGAATTGCAAGGTCGCAGCATTTAGAGGCCGGGGCAGGGTGGGGTTCTGAGTACATGTTGATCTATAATTGTTGTTTCTGTTACTGTGACTGTTACTCTTGCTGTTACTACTGAAGTCGTTGATATATTTGCTTCTAATGCCGCTGCTCTCCGTGGGTGCGGTGATAATGATATTGCTTTATGATGATATCGAAACGCTAAGCGTAGGTTAGCCATTGACAAAATTAACAGCAATATGTATGTTGATTTCTTTATGCGCCTTTGACCATGTAGATAAACTTCATACATCAGGCTATCATGACAATACATCTTCCCATCTGATCGGCTCATGTTATTACCGCCCAACCACACCTGTTCTGATACGGCCATATTAATGACCACACATTAACGACAAGTGGACTTGCCATGATGGTCAATTAAATACAGACTAACCGTGATGGATTACTTGTTGTGTACATGCCGAACATCACTCCAACCATTGTTGTGTGCTTGTCAGCAATTCATCGTCTAGTCGATGGACAAGTAAATAAGAAAGAACACGAACGTGGTTCTATCAGACGTAGACCTGTGGTGGATGTGTACAACATAGTTGCTTTGTGATGTTGCTGGACCAAAGGATGTGCCATACAATGTCCACTGATCACGATTTAATAAAAAGAGACGTGCTCAGACCAGCTTCGGTCTGAGTTGAGTATCGAACTTGAGTCTGTTATAAAGATCTTATATAAGATCAATTATCTTTTATAGTCTTCAAAACGAACTTCATGGTTATGAAGGGAAATGATTACAGACACAGAAGGATGTTGGTTCACGTTTATAACTTTTTGTTCAATTGCGCACAAGACGTGATCGACTGCGTATGCAAATAACATACGGACTGGAGAAAAGGTTAATACGTTATCATGACAGCTAGAATTTGAAAATAGGTTAGTTAAAAGTTCCCATGTAGGCTTATTTTGCAAATATGTAATCTTGATCTCAACGGCTATTCCTGACTCATTTGAAGTTTTCGTCATGCACCCCATGGACCGTTTTGTCAATCTCAATACGCAACTTTCGGCAGAAGTCATATGTTGCAACATGCGCTACAAGTGTTTTAATACAAATAAAAGCGACAATTGGCCAGCATTTGATAGTTAGAAGACCATTATAAGGTTACTTACCTTAAATGAGATAAGCTCATCAAACGAGAAGCCATCATTGTGAATAATCTTCATCTGTTTCACCAACGTACTCTTGCCACTCTCAGCAGCGCCTGAAAAATTAAAACTTACATTTAAACATATGTTTGTTTAGCGAAAATATTTTCTTATTTTGATATTTGGATTTGACCTTTGAGATAATCATCATACATTGGGTTATCTTTCCATTTCCCTTCTGATAGTCTCATGTTGTCAACGCGAAGCCAATCCTGTTCTGATGTCGCAATATTAACGTCATTAACGACAAGTGGACTTGCGTCATTTATCGCGTGAAAATGACACGCTTACAATTAAAAACAACACTACGTGTTGCATTACGTAAATTTTGACATAGGCAATTCCATGATTTGACGACATTTAAGCTGCTTCAGTGCTTCAGTTATATAATAGTAAACACAACATCCGACTACACCCCCACCCCTCACCAAAAACAAATTTAATAACTCGCAGTTGTGTTGTCACAGTAACTGAACTCAGATCATAAATAAATGAGTATACGTAAAACACTTGACTTCTGAAATAGCGTTAACTCTAAGAAAAGCACGTGCCAAATAAAATATAAAGTGTGGCCTATTTCAATACCCATTTTATCAACTTAAAAATATACGCTTAGGCTCTTTTATATTATTTTTCTTCAAAGACTAAACAAAAAACCGCACACCTTCATATTTGGAATATATTTTTATTAAACTTAAAATAATCGCTTGTGGAATGCTATAAATGAAGAGAGAGGTTCAGCGGGAAAAATAATCCTATCACGAATGCATGGTTTCTCCTCATTAACCAACAGTAGACCACAAGGATTGGCCTGGTAACAACCGAGATCCGATTAGAACACCATAGCCATAGGTGTCCTATTGTAGGGTTTAAAATTTAATCAAAACTTTTTGGGGGTCATAGTGAACTAACACTGCAACGCACTGTAAAAAACACATTTAAAAGCGCTGCCTATGTAAAACTAATACAGAATACAAACTTCCATGTCATTTTAAAGTTTAAGGTAGACTTTCCATCATTTGTATATTTCGTTAATTGTATAAATAACAATATATAAATAACTAATCGGTGATTACACATAAATGGGACAAGAGTTCGCATTGCATCACAACAAGTCGGATCTATATGCTCATTATTGCTTATGTTACATGTTGAAATCTTGCCGACTCAAAATAAATTTTATCCTATCCTATTCTATCCTTTCCTAATAAGTTTTAATCGTTATTTTTATCAGTATACTATTTTTACTTCATATTTAATGTCCTCCCCCAGCTTTTGCTCTCAGTCCTTATTTTCCTCATTCTCTATCTCCAACACGGATGAATCCGGGTAGGATAGGTGGGTGCATCCTCCCTCTCCCACCAACCAGGTAAAAGAGTAGAGTTGTGAAAACACATACATGTAAGCTTAAAAAATACTAAGCTTTAAATGTAAATTTTGTCTGTTGACTTCTTTGGTCGACGTAAGGGTCCATAACTGTGTATTTATATTTTGTATCTACTACGATAAAGCTGAATGGATCTTGAGTCATAACCACCACCACCACCACCACCCCACCCCACAATTTTCTGGATCCGCCCCTGTTCTCTAACTCATTATTTCGAATCAATTATCATATCATGTTGTTTTCTATCGTTGCTGTTCTTTTATTTCCATGAAATTTCCTGATCGTTATGATCCAAGCCCTTCTTCCTGATCTCGGTCTCAATTGAGTGCACTGAAAAAATATTAAAATAATGTTTATCGTCACATTTTCTTCCTTCTTAATGCGTTTACATGTTTCCTGTTACCATCAGATATCAATTTCAACCGCAAACGATCCTTAGATATACATTTCATAAACATCCCTTTTAAAGACACCCAACACATCGCAACCATGAGTACCTGGTACCTTTTTTAAAACTCTTGCTTTCTCCGCCTCGTTATTTACATCGTTGTATATACCCCATGCTTGTTTACACAATAACCCATGTTCCGGCGGAGCTGCAATTCTTCGACAATATTGTACTATTAACTTTAAGGTCTGCTTAACACGTATTCATCGGGCAAGAGGCAAATATTTTAGATCCATATCCCGACCTGTTCCGATTGTATCCCGACGTGAGCAGTCGGATCATGATCTACACTATTTACTGTAGAGACTTAAGCAATATGCATAGTTGCATTGAAATTTAGCTTTAAGGAAATAATTTAGACCTTGTAGTGAAAACGTTGCTAACATATAGCAGGCTATGGGTTAATTTGTTTCTTGTGGCCGAAACACAAGTCAACCGAAGAAAAATTTGCCTGGGTAGAAAATAGTAATGGAATGAAAATGATCCATATTTATAAAATCATGAAGGAGAACATGAACATATAAAGCCAAACAACCAAAGTCTTAATTGACATCGTTATAACCCATGTCACGCTGCATGTGTATAACCCATACAGGTCTTAGTTTGGGGTTTATAACTATATACACACGAAACTAGTGATCCTGCCAGAAACTCTTCAACAGATAGTGCAGATCCTGACCAGACACCTCCCAGTAGCGAGCTGGTTGATCTGGATCTACACTATTTGCCTAAACCTGATCCCAGTGAGAGCTGGCTGATCTGGATCTACACTTTTTGCCACAACCTGATCCCAGTGGGAACTGGTTGATCTGGATCTACACCATTTGCCTCAACCTGATCCCAGTGGGAGCTGGTTGATCTGGATCTACACTATTTGCCTCAGCCTGATCCCAGTAGCGAGCTGTCTGACCTGGATCTACACTATTTGCCTCAACCTGATCCCAGTAGCGAGCTGTCTGACCTGGATCTACACTATTTGCCTCAACCTGATCCCAGTAGGAACTGGCTGATCTGGATCTACACCATTTGCCTCAACCTGATCCCAGTGGGAGCAGGTTGATCTGGATCTACACTATTTGCCTCAGCCTGATCCCAGTAGCGAGCTGTCTGACCTGGATCTACACTATTTGCCTCAGCCTGATCCCAGTAGCGAGCTGTCTGACCTGGATCTACACTATTTGCCTCAACCTGATCCCAGAAGCGAGCTGGTTGATCTGGATCTACACTTTTTGCCTAAACCTGATCCCAGTAGCGAGCTGTCTGATCTGGATCTACACTATTTGCCTCAACCTGATCCCAGTGAGAGCTGTCTGATCTGGATCTACACTATTTACCTAAACCTGATCAATTCGTGCATAGCGGCCGAAGAGTTTAAGCAATAAGTCATTAAGACGATCATATATTGGTAAAACTTAGTTAAGTAATACGTACTCTCCATGGTGTTTCAATGCTTAGTTAAGTAATACGTACTCTCCATGGTGTTTCAATGCTTAGTTAAGTAATACGTACTCTCCATGGTGTTTCAATGCTTAGTTAAGTAATACGTACTCTCCATGGTGTTTCAATGCTTAGTTAAGTAATACGTACTCTCCATGGTGTTTCAATGCTTAGTTAAGTAATACGTACTCTCCATGGTGTTTCAATGACTAGTTAAGTAATACGTACTCTCCATGGTGTTTCAATGCTTAGTTAAGTAATACGTACTCTCCATGGTGTTTCAATGACTAGTAATGTCATGGATGTATGATAATGAACAATCTCATTGTCTACAAATTCTTGTACAATTGCACAGTTTAATGCCAATGTCATGCAATATAAAGACAATACACAGCTGCGTTTATGCTTTAGTGTATATTCATCTTTTAGAAACTGCCCGCATACTTACATTAGTGTCCTTGCATGAAGTAACAAATGATGCACGTAGTGACAACGTTGTTTTTTTCTGCGTATGTCGCTAAATACGCATTGGCCAGACTTTGACAAAATGTGTAGGTCCTGATCATCATTAAGATTGTTTTTTTACTCTTTGCTGTTAAGTCTTTGAAAATATGCCTAATTACATTAATTGTATAAAGTTGTTGGCAAAAAAAGAAACTTAAACCTTACACAGTACGATTGTTACATGCTGTGTATTCAATTGATAAGAGAATATCACAGAGAGTTAAAAACAGGTGTATAGGCCTAATGACAGAAAATAACAGTTGTGAATAGAAAACGATTTGGACGGACAGATTTCTCAAAAAGCACCGTTGAAGCTTATTATAAAATGTAAATCCAATAATACCAGGCCTATCTAGTACACTTAAATGTATTCATAAACATGGCTTGCGGATTTTGAATCGTTTGTCAATCTCTTAAAACACGTTTGATGACTCGAAATGACCGATTATACAGACAATCTTCATGTTTTGTATTCATTGTGAATGCCCAGTAAAGTTCACAACAAAACTTGCATAACAAAATAGAGAAGAAAATACGATATGAGGCGGTAAGATTATGTGTAAACCGTATAAGATTTCTGAATTCCATCGTATGACTGAGAAACGTGTTTGAAGACATTGAAATTGGTACATTTCAACTGTAGTAAAAGTTGGGACAAGCAAATTTCTGATAACTTGGGAAATACTTCTCTTAATCACATCATCGACTTCAAACAATCAAAAATAAGCCACGCAAAACACAACAAGTTTGGTTTAAAGGCCAATACAAGTATGAACACCACTACAGTCAAATTTTTATTATACAAAGACCGGTCCTACGAAAAGACAGTGTCTTCAAAGAAATAAAAAATAAATTGAAATCAACTGTATTTGAGAAGTGGATTTATCACAAAATAACATAAGTCATAACAGAATCTCCGTGGTCCACAGTAACCAATTAACATAAGCGTTAGCATAAATAACTAAAAATATTATTGCGAAAACCTTGCTGTTTACATTGACTTATTTTTAAAGCAATTTTCCTGAGACATATTGATGGGCTTTTATCTGATTCTTGAAGTAGTTTTGCCTATGAAATAAATTAACTTTTCCTTATTTAAACCATAACTTGTCGTGCATTACAGATATGTTCTGATAACTGGTGGCAGAGACATGTCTGACCCATTGAGGCAAGGAACCCCGATAAGCCGACCGTCGCGCTACTCAAGGCATAATGTACATGTGGAAGATAATAAATTACATCTCCTTTCATCTCCTAAAACGTCCGTTTACCTGCCGTGTGTTGTGACAGATAGTGATTGTGTCTGTGATTTGATTTAACAGTCTATTTTATAATTTATATTCCACTACCATCGTACAGTTTATGTAACCTTGTCACCGGGGACACATCCGATGGCAGGCAGCAAAAAACGGGATTAGCTGAACCAATTTATTCTGTAAAAGTAACTTTTTCCATAAACTAAAGCCAACAGATTTAGCTATAGAGATAGTATCTGACTTTAGTGGATTGAATGGGCCACATTCAAAGATACTGTATAGGTAGTTTAATAAATCAACCCTTTTCTTTCATGCACGTTATAGTCAGCGCTTGCGTCAGGTTCGAGACAGTTTACAATCGTATCTATTCAGTGTTTATTGCATACAGTAAATAACAAAAAATATAATCACAAATCAAGCATTATTTACATATATAAAAATGTTAAATGTAACCGGAGGCTCCATGTGTTATTATAATGTCCATAACAAAATAATTAATGTGGGAAATGCAAATTTCATGTTCAACATATTTAAGCGAAGAAAAAAAAACTTCATTTATTTCATAAATGGTATTACAGCTAAGAAAGAAATTCTCGGTGGTATTATATTGCCACCATTAATAAGTCGCATGTACATAACAAGATAATCATTAAATACATTGATGAAAAGTGCGAGCTATTAAGAACAGTGACTTCTATCTGGATAGAGGGTACTATAAAATAGTGACTCCCTTAAAATCGATTAAGAAGCTAATTTTATTTTTAATTCTTCATTTTTGTGTGTTATGTTTATTGTCGGACTAAAAATTGATTTGCAATTTGTATTTGTAGCTTCTACATAAATATACATATGACATCATACTGAAATGTTTGTATCATCTTAGAAACATAAAACATTAATAATATCTGTTATGTTATTCTGTTCATACAAAGGGCAAAGCAAACAAATACCAGAGTAGATTTCAGCATTTATTGTACTTGTCCTCCAAATTCAATTTTCTATTATATTTAATATTGCATGCTCTGTGGTATTTTAAGATTTTTCATTAGTTGATAAAAAATGCAATACTTACAGTTACATTTGGGTCTATATTTTGTACGAATTTTGATTTATGCGCAATAGAAGAACTTAACATTATTAATATGTATGCAGTTATGAATTATATTTTTCTTTATAACAAAATAAAACAGGAAACATGAAATTAATAAACTGTTGGATCAAAGGTACGCATAAACATATTTATTCCAATTTTAATATATCAACAGATATCTAGAACGCCTATTCTGAGAGCCAAAAAGCAAAAACAGATAGAAGTCGCCAACCAACCTAAACTGGTGGCGTGGTTTAAACCTCAAATATAAAAAAGCATGTATTTGATTGCACTAGATTTGTGTTTTTCTTTATCCACTCAGTTTAGAGTTAAGGAGAGTGACTCCGTGGGGGTAGGAGGGTTCTTAAGGACGACGTGAGCTTTTATTAAGGTTATGTACACATTCATGTTTGCTTAACTGAGAGCGAAACGAGTCCCCTTTATCAGGGGGCATTTATTTGCTCAAACCCCAGAAACCATCGACAGGAAATCGAGCTATTTAATTATAGGTTTATTATGTGCGTAAAAATAAGTCTAATGACTTCCGAATGGCCTTGATCAAATAGAGGAAGCGTCATATTGGGTTAGTAAGGAAATGGTGATATGCTTTGCACGCGTGTCATATAAGGTTAACGCTGAATGGGAACGAGTCTTTCTGCTGAATGAAATTTGATTTGAAAAACACAGACAAAACTACGGTCAACATGGCAACTTCCGGTTATTATTTAGGGATTACAATAACTCAACAGCACGGATCATGTGGCGAAGCTACTTTTCGTAATGTTGTCAACAGCAAAGAGAAGACATGTCGACTGAAAGCTTGAACATAGAATTCCATGTCCAAATGCGGGATTGGATTCGCCTAGATATTATCATTACTCTAATTTTAATTGCAAAGAATCTTTCGCTTTTGAAATTGATAACAATTTATAATACTGCATGTTAAGATGTAATTAAATATTAACACGCCTTTTATGTGGGATTTACTGTCCCTTATTCAAACAAATGTTCATTGAAACAAAGTTAACAAACCAATCTCCCACGCTTGCCCTTGAATGAAAATACCCTGTTAAAATCTTTACGCCACCTTGTGGGGAGCGGGGCCTCTACTCTGTACCATGGTCTATAACCGATCTATTTTGTCATCAATGACTTATAATTAATCCCATAATGCAAGGTAGGCGGTCTCGATTGGTCCGTATTATAAACACATTAATCCAGTTATCCACGCGATAGCGCACTTCACGGTCGACTATGGCCTTGTTGACGGCATGACTCTAACCCTACCAGTAGACAAATGCACCCTTTCGTTTAATTAGCGCCATTAGAGTAAATCTCATGGAATTAGCTTTTGCTAATCAAGTACATAATTGACACTTCATACATTGGTTTTATGTAAGGTCACATTCTTGCAAGTCGAAGACCAAGGTTAACTGTGCATATTTTTTATTTTGGCTAAGACTTAAATTATTCTAAATATTTGAAGAATAAAAAATATTTATTTACAATGTGTAACTAATTTAATTAGTAACTACATTATTGTTAACTGTGCAATTTATATTGCCTATGTGATGTAATCAAAGACTGTCGTAGTTTATATTAATTAGTAATTAATCAATGGGAATAAATCCAGTCAAGTTAATGTTGTCTTAGTCCATAAAAACCGTGCACGTCTTTATTGTTCTTAGTTTCGTTTGTACTGGCAATTAAAAAGGAATCGAATCAGACACCATTGGAACACATACAGACCATTAAGGCAAATAAGTTTATTTTTATCTTTTGTATGTTTTCTACCAATGCAGAATCCAATAGTGAAGCTCCTGTCTTAAATCAACAATGATTTTAAAACATTTGCTTTCTTATCAAGTCTCGTTTGAATGGTCCACTTGCTGTTATTGACTTATAAACGTTTCACGATCTATATTCGATAAAATGGCGCCATTCCTATCAACATTAAATTGAATACTGCTAGGCAGGAATTGATCAGGCATGGAAAAAAGTGAAAATCCAGATCAGTCGTTTTCTACAAAACAAAACAAATTACCGGTTTCTTAGCATATTAAGATTTTCGTTTGGCAATCTAGATAAAACGAACTTTTATGAGAATTAGGTTGAAAGTGACACGATAGTCCATAAGACAGATATGTTGTTTTTATTTCATTAACTTGCATTTATGTTCGAAAAGTGACGCGTCAATTAAAATTTGCCATTAAAATGGATGTGTTTAGTGTTGAAGTGTGTAACTAGTACAAGCTTTAAATGTGGTATCCGAAAGATTTGTATTTTTCAGACTTTTGCCTAAAACAATTATTTAATTTGTGTTATCTGAAAATATCCCGCAAAATGCTGTATATTGATATCCTACATCAGCCTGAAAATGGGTCATAATACCATTTTATAAGAGATCCCCAAAGTGATTATTTTAAGAGTTGGAAAGAATAAACATTTAGAGTTATGTTTAACGTCTTGTGCTGTCTTAAAATTGACATGGTGTTCAAATATGTCTTTACTGAGACAAAAGTACGAGTTCCGGCAGAAATTATACACATATACCCGAACAGGGGAAAGATATTTACATGTTATTGTTATATGCAAAATCTCGGATTCCACCTTAAAAACGTTGAAATATACTGACGCACGTAGATCTATTTGTGAATCGATACTTTGATAGTAGTAATATACATTCTATAATATTTATATAGACTTAAAAAGAATGAGAATTTAGAGTAATTCACGATTAGTACTGTCCAACAATTTAAGTAGTGCTGAAAATCGTCTTTATTGAGTCTAAAGCGTGCGTGTGTGCAGAAACTATTCCAATTTCTCCCAGTTTAGTTTAGTTAGTTTAGATTTTGAAAACTGTATGTGATTTAGGCAAACTGCCGGATACCAACTTAAAAATGTCATGCCTGTATATAACCCGGAGTGAGTCATTAATTCGCCAACAAACACTGGGATGATGCACCGTTTATGTTACATTTCCGGTAAGAAAATAGATTCGTCAGCCTGAAGGGGAACTTTTGTTTAATTTCGTGTGCATAAAATGACACTAATTTTGAAAAGATATGTTATCTTTTGCTATATTTATCTCATAACAACCATTCTTTGTTAGATGTAGGGAGAATTTAACATGCGACGAAATTATATCAAGCAATGAACAAAACATATTGTGCTACCTCCTTTTATCTCATGCGCATATATATCCTTTTGTATGAAAATAGTTCGTGCAGCCGTGTTATTAAATCATAAATCAAATCCCATAAATGCTTAACCCATTTATAACAAAGTAAGAAAAATTATCCACCGCAATTTAAAATTGGAAAATGCAATTAATAATCTGTATGCGAAACTTGCGAACATAATAAAAGAAAATAATATTCCCCGCAGAATGCATAATTTAAAAAGAATATATTGCATTAAATGACGTACACGGTTTTATACAAAGAAAGGGGGAAACACCGTTATTAAATTGCCGTGCCTCGCAGCAGTCCCTCGATTTGTATGACTGTCGAGTTTCTCTACAAAAATGAGCATATGTACGTGCTTTATTTAAATACTAAATGCATGTAAGAAAAGTATAATGGGTCAATTTTTGCTGACGAACGCACATGTCGCTCGCCTAACGTGTCAACGATTGTTGACATTCTTCTTGCAAAAAAGACGTACAGGAATATAAAATGCATGCTTATCGTTGTCTAACTATGTTTGGACAAGAATTATATAAACGAACAACGGTGTTAAAACGACAAACACGCATTTAATTGATAGCCGATGTATGGCTTTGTTAAATACGTTTCACATAATACACAAATAACATAGTTTGTTTGTTTTTATTATTATTTTAAAGCGTTCGATTCTGTGCCTTAATTTGTGCAAATAAAATTTTCTAATTTTGCTTTCGTCATTCCTTCGAAATTCCAAAGATTCTGAAGATTTTCCTGTTTTAATAACAAGCCAGTAATGTTTTACTGATCAATATCTGTTTAACTGTCACCTGCAGATATGTTATCTACACGTTTTCTATACACGATGTTTTCCCTTTTCAGATGATTCCGTTTATTTGCAAATAACATATTTCAGACAACATAACGCAAATAACGAAATGAGTATCAAACCGAAGATTATATACATAACCCGAGAAGATCTTATAAATTAGTCTATTTTGTTTTATGTTGTCGCCATTTGCCGTAAAGTATACTTAAGTACCGATACGAAAGTACAGTGGCGCCTAATGCAGAGCACGAGCACAGAGCAGACAGGGACCACGTATGTCGCCGTGACCTTATCGACCTGTCTATCAAATGCTTATCTATGTCACATGTCTGCACGTGTTTTGTGTTCAATACACATTAGCATCAAACTGCGGTATATCTATGCAATAATTGACATGTCATGTATTTATAAGCGCCGAGAGTTCTTTGGTTTCTGGTTCAAACAGCTACTCTCTTAAGTCTATACATATTTACCTTTGTGGTTGTACTAATACAAAAATAATGTATTTTCAGTTTGATAACTTAATTCTTGAATGCATTGACTTAAAAGAATGCGTTTACAGTATATTACATTTCTTGTTATGCTTATTTGGCCTCTCATCATCTGTTAACTCGTGATGTTTATCTCACTTAACTGTCTGCCACAACACCTACCCCTCTTTGGCCCTAACTTCCCTTTAGCCTATCCCCTATTTCCAATTTTGATGTGGACTGTGTTTATGGTAGTTTACATTAACTCTTACCTTGCTGTCACGAACTGAGCGTGCTTATTTAACTAGTGAAGATCCTGATCAATCGCTTCCAGCTGTCAGCTGTGAGTTTTAGTCTGTCTGCTACGTTTTAATTCGTATAGCTCCTGATCAGCCAGTCCCTTTGCATGAAGCAGTAAGCACGAGTTTGCCTATACTAAATACATGTTACAGTGTCTGACCACAGTTTTGGGGTAAATGTGCATTCTTTCTGCAGAAACTTATACTTGAGTCCAAGCAAACACGATTGTGAACCCTACCTTAACTTTATGACAGTACAACTCGTTGAAAAATCACTCTCAACGTCCATTTTTCCTAATCTTCAAATAATCGCTATTTGTGGTTGTGCTTAAAGCAGACATCGACGTCAGAGCAAATTACCCGGATGGTGATATAACGTGATCTCAAAACTAAGTGGTCACGTGGTTTTCTTGTTTAAAAATAGCTAACTGTGCAGTGTGACTCGGATAGGAAATATATGCTTGTAATGAATATTGGCGTGTTATCTTTCATTTTTACATATACGTCTGCTCGGATTACAATAATTTATTTGGTTGTTTGTGGAAAGATCGTTTTGTCCAAGCTATCGGATACCAGCTTTAAGTTATATGTATATTTAAATGTAGAATTGTAAATGATTTATATTAAAATTAAATTCGCGTATCTATCTAGATCTGCATAGCTGGTGTAAGAACTTATTATCAGAGCAAGATGGGTGTAAGATTTCCCCATAGGCCACACAAACACATGGACGAGCCGTGGTCCAACACATCACACCCAAACAAACGCTGAGTCATAAAAGGAAGGATTTGCTGTAAATCCCCAACTCCAAGGAAGATGCCACCCAATTGTAATACCAAGGGTATATAATTCATTCTTGTGTGTCTTTCTTATTTGTGTGTACTGTTGTTCAACAGCCAAATATCTGATACTACGACTATGACAGCGTTAGTGCGTTTAACAATGTAACAGTTATTACGCAACCTAAATGATTGACGATACGATTCAATTTACCACACATTTTGTTGCTGATTGCAGCTTACACATAACATTTTATTGGATTCTGGACACAAAAGGTGACTTCAAAGCTGGAATGCCCGTATATTTGATGAAGTGTCGTGTTAATACGAACATGAGTGTTGAGCCGTAAAATTAAAATCTTAAAGCAAACACTTGACTAAGGAGACAACATTGGAAACTGGTAATAAAATGCACATAAAATGCTCATGTACATGATATCTTACTGCAGGAAAGTGTCCTTATTCAGAAAAATAAGTCCAATCTTCATAAAATACTTTTTTATTTCCCATCATACATATTGTTTGTTTATTACAAGACAATCTCTATTTTTCTACTTCTTGAAGTCCTCCATTTAATTATCATAGTAGAGTTCACGCGAGTTTCCACTGAAAATATTGGGGAATTTTCATATTAAGGAAAAAAAAAACTAGACTTATATACTGTGGGAAAAAGGCCTTTAAATGGTCCTATATATCTAAGGTAAAACAACCTGACTTGGGTCTGCATCAAGCACATGTCATGCTATAGCACTGATTATTAGCTATCATTATTTTCACGTTTTTTGTTAAAGTGCAACATGATATATTAGAGAGACTTAGCAGGCAAATGTTGCAGGCCTGATCCGACAGCTGACAGAACGGCTTGCTGATCTGGATCTAAATTACTCACCTAAACCTTATCAATTAGTGCTTAGTATCCTTACAGTAAGAATACCATTATGGGTAGGCATCCGAATAAACTTGTATAAAAGGTTCGATCTGCTTCAATAAAACCCATACAACTGTCATTAGTATGCACTCTATTCTAATGCAATATATTGTATCTAACATTAAACAATGATTTGACAAAAATGTCATTCAGAAGACGCTTGAGCGAGTAACAACGATTTGGGTGTAACGTTGCAATTTCGGTAACAATCACGAATGTTTGTGGAACGTGAAAACTCTGAACTCGTCTCGAATAGACCATTATACATATAAAATATATTTTAACTTCTGTTGGTGTAAAGAATGTATTGCAAAACTTGTACTGATAAAGGTACTTGTCTTAGGTTAAATTTTGTGTTGATCCTAACATATTATACATGCAATGTTACATATACTTAAAATACATACATGCTTCAGCATTACCACAGAAATTGTTGGCACTCTTGTAGTATGTCGCTATTAAAAAAATAGTTACAAAAAAGTGTGTTTTTTTAAAGAAACAATGCAAAAAGTCATTGTATTAACACAGCTACCCACCTCACGCTAAGGTAATAAAACTAGTGGTTATGGGTGGATTTCTATTTTCCACGAATTTTCTTAAAATAAAGGTGATTCTAGCTCATCAAGCTGCAGTCAGTTAGCATTGTATTACCAATACATTTTTAAAAAAAACTAAAGGAGGGATTCCTCCCTTTAAGTTATTGCTCAGTCAATCGTGGGTTATATAATCTATTATGACGGGGGCCTGAACGCACGACCGATGGAGCAAACACGTGATCATTCGAACACTAGATTGAGATAACATTCCTCCACAGTGTCGAATATGTATTGTACCATCCCTGCGGAGAAATTGAACATCTCCCTAAGCCATTTCGTCAATCCTAAAAATATTTTTGTGATTTTGGTATAATTATTATTCACACAAATAAGACCTTTTTTTTTTCGTTGTCATCTTCTGTATATTTTTATCACCCAGTCTTATAAAACATGGTGTTGTTATTACGACATCTACACAAAAACGTGTCGACAATACTAGTAGTGTCATGGTATTTTGTTCTTATGTTGTTTTTAAACAGTTTTACTTCTACATAAAGTACGCTGGTTTGTAAGATAAAACGATATCCTTGTGCTGTTGTAAAGCAATTAGTACTTGGTGTATATGTCGCAATATGAATGTGTTCTGTTCTGTGTCTTCAAGAAAACCATATGAGTAAGTATTGAATAAAACAAACTTAACTTATATCTAATTTGAACCCCATTGTATGATTAGGGGGAGGGGTCTAGAGTAAGGTTGTTGGCATGGCGTTTGTTTCTCCCAATAAAATAGCATCACATTCTTATCTGAAGGACGACAGTCCCTCATGAAAATTAGTAACCAGAGGTAATATTTAAATCCATAATTTATTGAAGTATAACAAAGTTTTGCGTTATCAGCAGAAATTATAAAAGTGCAAAGGTAACAAACTGTGATCCATGACGCTTTAAAAATAGAGTCCTTGGTCGGAAAGTAGTTCCATCTTATCTGGTAAATCTCTGGAATTGACATCTTTTTATTTGTTATCAAGTTTATCAGGTATAAATAGCATCCCACATTAAAATATGAATGTTACACTATTATCAAGGATGAAATGTGTCAATCGTGGAGGAAAATCGTCAGTGAAGAGAGTACTCAGGGGAGATCATCGTGACCTTAGGTCAGTATTCAAGGGGCCTGCGGGGACGGTCCTTATGAAGGTAACGATAATAAAATCGTGTCAATCTGTCAACCCAAACTCAAATTGCATCATAATTATATAGGCTTACACAGTGCACACTTCTTATGTTTGTATAACAAGCCAGTCTACATCTGAGATCACTGGTTCTACACAGACTAATGATAATGACATCAAACAGTCAATGGTTTAGATCTAGCAACAATTCAACTAACAGCATGCCATCTAATTGTGATCATTGTTTTTCAATTAACTCAGTGGAAGAATGCAACATTAAATATTATTTTTCTATTATCATGAAAAAAGTAAAAGTTAGGATAATTTTGAAATAAAGAAAGTCAATGATTTGTGAACGGACAGGAGAAGTATTCTAGTTGTCTAGAGCAACATCAATATATTTTTATGATGCGTTGTAATTGTATCCACTGCAATAGACTTCATGCGAAACAGTAATGCTACGTGTGCATTGAGATATTTCTTGAATAGTAGAGTTGAAGTCGTTTTTATCACTTCTTCAGCTGTCTTGATTCTCATTAAAACGGTTTCCACTACCTATTGCGTGAACTGACCAAAACTAATGATGAAAAACAACACTACTTTCCAGTAACTCAAACTACACGGAAATTGACGTCGGATAAAGATTGGCGCTCGTGCCTAAAGGGAAATGACGTCGACATCATGGCAATTAACACACACCTTGCTAGACTAATTATATCATACTAATGAGAATATCCTTCGGGGTGTTGGGGGGAGGGGGGAACACTGATCATCTTGCTGTTGAAAAGAATGTATAGATGAGCCTGAATCTAACTGGGTCCTGATTCTATCGAATCTTGGTCATTTTATTTTTGGAATGTTATTTAACTGGTGATTTCTATTCAGTATATTACAGGGTGATTTTTTTTGTATACTTTATCCTAGGTACTTCCTTTTTTCGAGGACAAACACATACAATGAGAGAGCTACACATATGAAACAGGATACTAAAAAGTAATTTAGATCTTAAGTATTTTTAAATTTAACTAAAATTATAAATTCCCCTCTGTTGAGGGGCATGACCGACTGTATTTAAGGTAGGAGTTATAAGGTTAAACTAAATCAGACTATTAAGTGAATGTGTTATTTTGACATTTATTATATAGTAAAACGTTTAACAAGAAAGTGCTTACGGTGGTAATCTACAAGTTCTTTACAATCTACAGTCTATTAATGCCATTAAGATGGCTGATTTGATAATACCAGCGTACAGATGTGTCAAAACTGCCACGGTATAATCACATCAAATATATGTTATTGCAATCGATTAAATGGGATCAGACGTAATGACGATTAAAACTTTTTGAGCATAAGTACGAAAAACGCTTTAGCTAATCTGACTTCCCGCCAAACCGTCCAGTCGACTGCCCAGCCCGTCTGGCCTCGTGCAGTATATCGTGCTACGTTTATTGGTATAAATTAGCAACACTTAATCTTTTTTACATTGCACCGACACAATTATGGCCATATTGGCGAGGTCTAGCTAATGTTTGGAGGAGGAAGACCCCCGACATGAGTCTGGGTAGAACCACCGGCGCACCGCGGGTTGTGCGGAAATGCTCCCCACATAAAAGTTTCCACCCGACCGGGACTCGAGTTGAAGGGCTGAGAAGATACACAATCTGTTATACTTGCTAACAGCTTAATTTAACAAAAGACATTTTGCTAGATGCTCTGCAAGGAAAGTGCAGATCCTGATTAGACAACGCTTTATGTGAGCTGACTGGTCTTGTCTCTACACTATTGTCCTAAGCCTGGTCAACTCATGCTTAGCAGGCTAAGATCCCGGACTTTATAACATGTCCATTGACTATATTGTTTGTTATGAAATATACAAACCACTACGATACTGTAATTTTAATTACCTAATTTTAGCAACTTACAACAAGAATTGTTTATGAAAAAAGATCGATTAAGAATGTTTCGGTAGAACCAACGAAAATCTGACTAAAAGAAAACAATATTGTTGTTTTTTATAATGACTTAAAAAGTAAAAAGTAATTGTGCAAATTGTTACGGCCCAGCATCAAAGAAAATATTATAAAATTTAAAAAAAAATGACTAAAATCTATTTATGGTCATACTGTAAACTTGTCCTTACATGTTTGTGGACTGATGTAATTACCAAACACTCGAAAGCTTTGACATACCTCTTGTCAATTGTCTGTTAAAGAGATTAACTGGCAAAAGTTTACATTTCACATATTTTCTACTTCATTGAGTAGAACGATTAGTCCAAATACTAATATACTTGAACATAACCTCAACTTCAATTACATGTAGAAAGCTCGCTCTCCCATTATTACATTCTATACAATCTTGATATATCATAAGCATTTCATTGTGGGCAGGACTAACACACCGGTCCATGTTTTCTTTGGGTATATCCAATTATAATCCTGTATGTCAATATGGAGGGAATGGCAACACTTGATACATTATTGTGAAATCTCGAGCATGTGTTGATTTATTTTCCTTTCTCTTACAACAATTGTAATCATTTATACGTTGGTTATAAAAGATTACCAAGCTACTTGTAGATTCAAGTACAAGACATTTTAGAAGTGACCATATGATGGGATGGACCCACCAACTCAACCAGGTAAAAGAGTAAAGTTGTAGAAACACATACATGTAAGCTTAAAAAATACTAAGCTTTTAAAGTAAATTTTGTCTGTTGACTGCTTAGGTAGAAGTTGTGATCCCTTACTGTGTATATATATCTAGTATTTACTGCGATAAAGTTGAATGGATCTTGATTCATACCCTCCCCCCCCCCCCCCCCCCCATCCAAAAAAAATCTGAATCCACCCCTGGCCCAACGAGATACAAACAAATCTGGAAACAGCAGTGTGTACATTTTTTACGTTGCAGTACAATGCCCAATACACGATTGCTAGATCTCCCTGTCAGTCTGATACAATTTGTGATATTATTATTTGGAAACAATATAACATTTAAATGCACTACGAGGCTTGTTGTTTATTTATTATAAATAAAACATAATAACACAAGCAAAATACGAAATGTGACAACCACTCTAAACTTCATCTAAATAAAAACCCGAAATAAGGCAACAGGGTTTTTATTTCATTTTTATGGGAAGAATAAGGAACCCCGAGATGGATGAATTGATGTGTGTCGGTCGTGCCCTAAGACAAAGGGTACGATGGTGGCGACACTGTCCTGACTACATAAATAAACCTGGGGTAACCTGTGCATACCACACATTATTGTGGCGATGTATCTTCACCCAGACACGAGACTTTGCATCCAATTATTCATCCCTCATGTGTCCATTTGATGTTGTTGTTGTTTTTTATTAAGTTTTCTTTTACTTATTCAGTTGTTGTGTGGTGTTGTTTTCTATTGGGCCGAAACTGATACCATGAAATACCGAATTCTTGCCATTGAAGAAGAGTTCACATACGATGGCCATAACTACAGTAATTATTGCAGCTAAGGTCGAAATGTGAATTGTAAAGGGGGAAAAGCTGGGCATTAAAGATGGCAAGGGTGGCGTGATTTTGCGACACTAAATGCAACGGTACGTAAAGTGTGTATTTTATTTCAACGGCGTATATGCACTACTGCACAGAAAGAGCGAGGGTACTTGTAATATGTATGCCTTGATTAAACGCAAAGAAAAGAAAGGGTCTTTACAGATTTGTTTGCAAAATATAATAACACAGAAAGCGTAACATTTCTGATGTAATGTTGGGATGCAATGGAAACTGGATTGAATGGGAAAATCTGTGTATTGTTGTAACAAAATGAACCATGATCGGGATTTGCTTAAACGTGCAATATTTCTTAACACGTGCACGCTACCACATGTATTAATTTTAATATTTGCCACTTGTTATATTATTCTAAAATGCATTAACATCATACGTTTAACTTAAATTTTGCGATTGCAGACATGTTAACAAATGGTTAGTTTGGTTAGTTTACAAGTGGGTGTTGTTGTTGTTGTTTTTCAACCTATGCCAGCCCATATCATGAATTTTTCAATCTGTAGTCTAAACGAAAATACCTCTTATAGTTTTTTCCTTAATGTCACAGCTCCTTACATACGATAGCCTTTAATTGCGTTGTTGTTGTTTGTTGTTGTTGTTCCCTCAGAGTCAAATAAGCTCAGATCTTGCAAGTAACAATGAGGATTATTCCAAATGTATGACAATTTGCTAGGCCAGGCCACTTTACCTCTTCAGCTATCTGTTCTCCCATGACACATCCTGGATTTGCCCACATTTGCAGTGGTACAATGTACACCCTTTATCTCTACGTCTTGGGCTAATGGCCTTGTGCAATTTGAAGTGAAGACCGTGTATAATGTGGGTTTTACAAGGGTAACTCACTCCTAAGGAGTGGGGTGGATTGATTTTTAATTTCCTTATCACAAAAACTGCTCTCTGCAAAAAGATACTCAATCTGCACGTTTCTCGTTGGGGTTTTTTCTTTGGAAGATTGTCTGGAGCATTTTGTCCCTATAAGGTCAAAATGCTTATCCTGATGTGAGATTGGCATATCCAGAGGGAAAAGCCTGACATGTTCGATATCATAGATAGCGATCTTCAATGGACGATAACGAACATTCAAAATATGGTGAAACATTTAAAGAACTGACTTTGGAGACAGTTTAACATGTAACAATTAAAATAATGGTCAACAGCAGGGAGTAGATCAGGAAAGAAATGGCAGTTTTTTATCATTTGTAGCAGACGCTTTATTGTTTTGATTGTAATGATGATGATGATAGTTATGATTAAGGTGATATTATTGATGATGGTGAAGGTGGTGATTATGATGATTATGGTGGTGGTGGTGGTGGTGCTACTGTTGTTGCTGCTACTGCTGCTGTTGATGGTGATTATGATGATGATCATGATGATCATGATGATCATGATGATGATCATGATGATGATGTCATAATAAAAAAATATAACTTGTCTTATGATATAATAACTCACCCAGAAGCAGTATTTTGATAACATTTTCCTCTTCTTTGGCCCAGGAATGAATCCTTTTGTCAATATCTTCACTCCTTGCCCGGGCCTTCAGTTCCTCTTGATCGAGACTGAGGCACGTCCCCATGGTCCTAGCCGGCCCAGCTACATGTCACACTGTCTCACACCAGTATAGCACTCGGACATGCACACGAGGAAATGCAGTTGAAACAAAGCAACAACACACTGTAAATATAATCCACTAGTGAAGAATATACTGTAACCAAGATACAGTTTGAAAAAAAATATTAGGACTGTTACTACACTAGTACACTTGTTACACACTTTAACATATACATAGCAAAAAATGTAATTTCACGACTTGTGTCACCGATGTAAAACTACTCAAATACACAGAAATGAGAGACACGTTCTGCGTTTTCTTGATCAATTGAAAACTACGATATTTATCGCACGCTGAGTTACGTTTGTATATCGTCTGCTGTCATCCAATACACACACCTAGCAGACAAGAAGTGTGTCACACCTGTGGTCTACCTGACGGGCTTTCCCGATAACCGCGCGAGGGGGCGTCGCGAGTCGCTCGACAGCCAATGAAAGCGTGTGAATATTCTAAAAATAGCATGCATAAACATTGCTTACTCTCAGGGAGTGAGTCAATATGAATTCTTTAAATGTTGCATCAAACTAGGCAATAACTTAAATGCCGGTGCTATATGTGCGAAAATATTCAGAAATAATGAGAATAATTTTCAAATAGGAGGAGACAAATGGTGAGAGACAATTGTGGAAGACGAGATTGAAATTTTACTAAAGACGAAATAGGAATTTGATAGTTATTTAGTTACACTGCCTTAACATGTTAATGTTTATTTTATATTATTCGTCAAAAACTTGGAATGATTCGGTGTCATGTTATTGAGGAAGTATAACAAAAAATAGATGTGAGTAGATCTAATTTTAAAAAAAAAGCGCGTGGAGACATGTTTTTGAAATAGTCCCAAAGCACGATGTAAAAGGAAGAGCTGCACGCTTTTGTCCAAAATAATTACCGTTGTATTTTATACAGTGTCTTTACTGCGTCAAAACTACCAACATCCTCATCTGGGAGCCATGCATCTTTGAGTGTTTCGCCCCTTTAATCCCAGAACACTCTAGTATGGTGGGGCTACAATGGTGATCAGCCACTGTACGTTGGTAGTAAGCTCCAGCTCTGGTTGTTTCTGCTGGGCCAAATCCAGCTTGACGCTTTCTCAGCAGCACTTTTAACATCCTGTATTCCTTTATTTCTGTCTTAACCAGAAATTCCCAGCGCTGAAAACATTTTCCACATGTAACTGGAGGGAAACCCTCTGCATCCCATCTGTACATGGATGAGCCAGGCAATCCATCCCTTCTGTCTACAGTCTAGCATCAACTGAGCATACTTGTCGGCCTTTCTCTCATGTGCCTCGTCGAATCTCTACTCCAAAGGCACAGTAAGTTTCATTGCTACAATGATCTTTCTGTAGTTTGACCATAGGACCATATTTGGTCTGAGGGTGATGTGTAGGGAACTAAAGTCTCTTATCCAAATCCATGTTACGTAACATCATTTTCAACTGTAAATTAAAATAGTAATTAATAACCTAAATTGATAAATATATTATTAAATGGCTTATTTCTTTTTTTTTTGTGTGTTGTTGTTTTGTTGTTGTTGTTCTTTTTAACTTTAATGGTACCTATAAATGAGCATGAGAGCCAGTATGTCAGACATCCAAGGCGCCGTAAAGAACATGCGCTTTAAACAAGAAAATGACTTTCCTGGGAACTAAGCACTCTCTTTCTCTGTTGATTAATTACGTAAACATTTAACTGTAACGAACCATTACTCTGATGGAAAGTGGAGTTTTTAATAAATTTTGCTACTTAATTTGTTTTTCTTGTTCTCTGCTACATCAGTTTTTACAAGCTGCATTTCTAACATCGGTATACTCGGTTTCTATTCTTAAACAAAACTTCGCCAAACGGCTACGTTTTAATGCTCCTTTATATAATTGCAAGCCACACTTTACTTTTGCAAGCTACTCTGTTTTAAAAAAAGGAACCCTTGGTTCTTTTCTCTGAAAAGTATCTCACGGAACACCTCCGACATCATGTTATTGACAGCCACACTATCGTCCCCATAAAATAATGCATTCCATAAGAGGCACCGCTCTCAAGAGAGCGGCGCCATTGATATTTAATAAGCTGATCACGAATGGTGTTAAGGGGAATAAGTAGTCAAATACTTTATATTAATGTTCTAGAGTTATATCCCTTTACCCTTCCATTTTACACCCCTACAACAAATCTGTTCAACTGAGCCGTGTTGACGACGAATGGATTTGTACCCTCGCATATGGCGAGCAAATTACAATTTCTGAGCCATGTGTGGCTGTAGTCGGTAACTCATTTTCTCCATACCGCTTTGCACTAGAAACTTCGATGACCACAAATCGAAAAACGGTCATTGGGTAACATATTTTCATTGTCAAATTGAAGTTTGTTCATAAATCATAAAAAGTCCACGTGCACTTAAAGCTTTTGAATTGAACTTAATTTTATATATTTGGACAAATAAGTTTTGTTTATTATTTAAAAATGATTAATTGTTATATTTAAAACAATTAATTCATTTAATCATATTTAAAACCGCACTTAATTGAATAGGAACGATAGAGTAGCAGTCAATAATACGATGTCGCAGGTGTTATGTGAGACAATTTTCGGAGAAAAGAACCAAGTGTTCCGGGTTTGTTTGCTTTGGGTGATGTTGTTTTTTTTAACAGATAATAAAAGTGTAGCTTGCAATTATAAAAAAGTAGCAAGAATTAATAGGAATTAATAGTTCATGCAGTTAGCATGGACCACTGTATTATCGTAGACTTGTTTGACTTATCTATGATGTGTATGCATTACAATATCAACTTATAAACTTTGAAATTGTAAAGGACAACTAACCTCTAAACCAAAAATTACCATAAAATAACTAATTTTTAGAAATCTAAGTCAAAGCCATTCTGTGTTGATTTAAATGTTGAAATATTCGGAATACTTCGGTAATAGAGATGCGTCGATAATACAGAGTTTGAGTATAATCAATAGTGTAAGAGACTGTTTAGTTCCAAGGATAGTCAACTTCTTGTTTAAGGCGCATGCTCTCTAACTTCTAAGGCACATTGGATGTCTCGCATCTGTGCTCTTTCTTGTACCCCCATTTGTTTATTCAATTTTAGTGTTTTGTACCCTTCGACTTTTGATTTGCTGAAGACGATAATTCGCATGCGCAGTGTGTTCAAGCTGTGACTAGTCGAAAAAATGAAGCGGTATTGGAGCTTTTAATGTGACCTCTGTTTTTGTGTGTCAGTCATATTAATAGACCTGGTTTTACAATATACGTATCGATCTGACAGGTGAGGAAATAGTTGTTCTTGTCATGTCACAAATTGAAAGTTGACATGAGGTTGTAACGAGAGCTCGAGTTAGCTCCAAAGATGGGGGGGAAGTTTGCATAAGGTTGAACGTGGAAATTATCAGAAGAAAAGTGAACTATAATGCTGTTTAGTTACAGAAAATAAAACAAGTGGTTCTTCATGCACAGCATTGTAGACTCTTCGCATAGTCATAGAACAATTCTTGACCTAATTTCCTCAGCCGGCAGATGGAGCAACGAGCGGAAAATTAACCAATCATGGCTTACGCTGCGAGGTCATTCACTTTGGCGGTATTTACGACTGCGAGATCTTTTGGTGGGAAGACTCATTGCGCCATAAACAGTCTTTCAAAGAGGACCAAATTTTTTTTCTGGATCAGAGACTCCCACTCAAGATCGACAAAAATGCTTGGCTCCAGAAAGTTGCAACAGATCACATCTAAAGGTATTTCAAAAGTTTTTCTCGAAAAATTTATTCATTATTTTACAAATGCTAAAAATAATTTTGCTTATTGTCCATTGAAAATTGAGCCACTGGCATTGCCACAGCATCTGAGCTGTTTGGTATCTTTATTTCCTATGTTGTTTGTCTGAAAACAACATGCTGAATTAAAGTAAGTAAGGGCTGTTATATATATAAGGGCTCTCTTTTTATTTTGGCAATGGCAAATGACCTAGTTGTTCCATGTAAATTATAATGATTTTCAGATGTTTCGCTACCTTCTGTTTCCCTACTTGTTATGTTTCGCAAGTGAGATGTTTTGCACCTAGATATTTCGCCACCCAGTTTAACAGGGAATGTGTATTATTTTTAGACAGAGTTTTTTTTATAAATCAAATACATGTGAACTTTGTATGCGGCCAAAGTGGGAGATATTTAATTGTAAAGTGGGAGATGTTATTTTCATATCAGCAAAGCAGGAAGCTATCTGTTTGCAAGTAGTGAGATTTCTAAAAATTTGTAAAACACCCCTCATTTTCAAATAATTTTGAACCTTAAAAGAATGTGTTTCCCTCCAAAAGTGTGGTATATGGTATAAATAGAAAACAGTTACACAACATGGCTCCAATCTATGTATTTATTTACATATGCATTTTTCGCATTCAGTAATGTTTAATACACGAAAGCATCAAAGATAATTTATATTCAAAGATTATAGTTATATTAAAGGGTAAGTGAAAAGAGAATTGTTTCAGTGGCTGAGTTCAGAACAAGATCAGTCAGCTATCAGTAAACACATTGTTAATCATATACACGCCACGGTTCAATTAACACCTTTGATTGTATCATCTTTGATTAGACTCTTTTATCTGCGGGGAATGTTAATCACTTTTAATAATTTTAATAAGAAATAGAATACAAGTTTTCTCTTTATTTTGCATAAAATGTTTCTTAAACACATCTGTACAAGTTGTCATGTTTTGTATACAAAACAAAAAAAAGTATAGTATTTTTACTGAAATATTTAACTTCATGTTTGGTAAATTATATGCTATGTGACCTTGATGAGTCGAATAATTTATGATCAATATATCTGAGGTTAATGCCAATGTCAATGATAGCCAGTCAATAATGCTTTTATTGGGACAGTCACTAAACAACAGGCTTTAGATTTAGTGACATTGTTTGCATACACATAATTGCATGGAAACATAAACATTTATTTAATTGTTTTCCTTATACTCATTCATGTTATTCTAATCATAACTTCGAATATTTATGCCTGTTATAGTTAAAATAGGGCATAGCTGAAAATGACAACAAAAACTTTTTATTTATAAATAGTTCAAAAACACCATGGCTGTAAAATGACAACAGACATTGTCATTTAGTAGTAGCATAACGTTATAATAGTAAGTTATAGCATGCACAAACAACATCTTTAAGCATTGTTATTTCAATTACAAACTACTGGGTAGCGAAACATCTGTTATCCAGTTTAATCAGGGTGATATTTGTTGACCAACAATTACTGTGACACCAGTACAAGAGATTGCTATTTTGAGAATTGAATGTTTTTCTTAGAAAGGTTTGTTTGTTGTTGTTTCATTTACCTTATACAGACACAGTATATTTCTGCATGAATTCTGTTTGAAGAACAAAGAATGCTCATGACATCATGAATAGTGATGATCATGAACTTAATGAAGTTGGAAAGTTTCGCTTCGTAAGCTTATATATGAGTGTTGAACATAGCATGATGTGCAGTGTCTATTGTAGAAATTTAAAACAAGTGTGGGAAATAACCCCTATCCTTTAAAAAAAAAAAATAAGGATTTAAAAAAAAATTATCCCCTATTTTTAGCTGGTAAAAGATATATAAGATAGTTTGTTGCAGAATACTAAGAACTTACCATTACCTTTTGTTAGGCAACAATCAAACATGACCTTTGCAAATCGTAAACTATGGCCGAGCCAATTGATTTTTAGAAAGAGTGCCAAATTAAATTGCAAAAAGCGATGTGTGGTTGGTCACTGAAAAGGTAAAGGATGACGAATCAACAAAGAAAATTGTTGAAAGTGACGCATTTTGCCAACATTTTGATGTGCATATAAGTTACAGTGGAGGTACAACTAATCTCAATACACTTGTGACTCATCATCACTTGAATTCAATGGGTTCATCACACTACAATGTTGTGATTTTTTGCAGTTAGGTGCTCTATCAACTGAGTGACCCGGACAGACAGCTCAGGGTAGTCCCGTAGAGCGAATTCACTTCACTAAGTTATATTCATTTGTCATTTAATAAAAAATTAACATTGTCTTTACTTCAGTCTTGAATGATGAAAATCTACACCTACCTCTTAAACCTGGCAAAAAGTACACAGTAAGTATATACAAAGGTGCTTTCCTAACCCTATAATTTATATCCAGCATCTTAATTATTTTTAAATAAAATAGTAATGCCTGTGAAGAAATGTGCAATTGCAAATCTTGCTCAGATTCTACTCATGATATGATATTCACAGCAATTAAGTCAACATTAAAGTATTATTTAATTACCTCATCAGTATTCTTCTCATTTTGACTCTAAATCTAGTTTGACTCTAAATCTGAATTCCATTTAAACATATTTGATTTTTTGTTGTTGTCAATTTCAGGTCTCCATTGAAGGCAACATTGGATGTGGAAAAACTACTCTTCTAGAATACTTCAAGTCCTCCAAGATTGTTGAGGTAGGTATGCTATATTGTTGTTGCGCATTGTCACACCATTAGAATATTGTCCAAATATTTGTGTATGGGTTATTTTTTTAGCATTGATTACAGCGAAAACTGATTAAGTGAGCTTTTCTGGTACCCCTTTGTCAGTCATTTAAGCTGGAAACAAGTTTGCTTGTGAATACAACCATTTTGATCCAGTATTCACTAAATGTTGTCAAAATGTATGTATGCATAAAATCTTGGATTAGTTTACAAATTTGTTACACAAGATCATACAGTAGGTCTCAATGCCAAATTATTAAACAAACCTGTGAACATGCGTAGAGTGTTTGGACCTAATCATCAAAGAAATTTATCAGAATCTTAGTTTGCATGGACATCTTGATATGTAAATTTGTGCAAGAATTTGCTAAACGAAAACTTTTGACCTCTATATGCCAAAAGCACTATTATGTACATTTAGTCTTTTGATTAGATTTAAAGGTGTTTTAGACAGCTTTCCTACATGTTGCAACATCTTAGTTCTTACCCCTGTTCTGGCAAATATGTGCATAATTGCAGCATAAACTTGTATTTAGTTTAAGTAAAGGCTGTTAAAAAAAACATTACCTCAATTGTGAGACAGATCAAGTCGTGAAATAAATACCAATAGCTCTAAATCTTCATTTTTCCAAATTTATAAATAAGCATGATGGGGATTTCAGCGTAAAATCTACCAACATTTCTATATGACACTTACCTGTTTATGCTTTCTCATTTAGTTGTTAATAAGCTAGGGGTCTAGGGATTGTTAAAACCCCAGTATTCAATGTATTTCAAAAATCTTTTTAGATTTCTTCAAATTCAATATTAGAAAAAAAAAGACATGGCTCTAATTGAATCTGCATCATTCTCACTGACACACACAACTTGAATTGTCTTCATAAACTTTAATGTACAACCCAATAAAGACAAGAGTCTTGGAGTTACTTCAGATGAAAGGTATGATGTGAATTAGCAATTGGGGTAGACATAAGCCATTTTTCAATTAAAAAAAAATAACTATAAGCAGTTATATTTTCATAGTTCACTTTGGGAACTATCTAACAGAAATACAGATTGGAAACATCTATCATCGCAGAAATTATGTCAGAAACTTTCATTTTGAAAATTGATTTATGTTGTTTAAGGTTGTCTGTCTATAGTTTCTGATCCAGTACAGAAGTCTGTTACTCTCTTGCATGTAAAAAACCAAAATGTAATTGCAGGCCATCAAGGAGCCAGTGGAGCAATGGACCAATGTTCAGGGACACAATGCCTTGGTAGGACTACTTAATTTTTTCAATGAATAAATTTAGAAAATCATTTAATTAAATGCATCTATTATTAGATCATCCTTTCATTTGCTGCTCAACAAACATAGTTACTTACACATGTTTTACTAAAAATTGTCTTAAAGAGCTTAGAGAATTTTGATTTTTTTATAACTTATAACGAGTTAAAAGACTTCTTTGTTTAATTATAGAAGTTAAAAATATATAATTTTATTTTCATTGTTGTAGAAACTGTTGTATGATGATCCAGAACGATGGAGCTTCTCATTCAACCTGTATGCTCAGTTGACAAGGGTACAGATGCACACCAAACCTCATGTAAGTGTTTAAACATGTTGAGTTTACAACAGTTTCTGTGTTTATTTGGAGTCAACATAATTCTGCCTTCACACAGTTCATTAATATAAGGCTGCTTTAAATGATTAGACCATATGTGTATCTCTGAACTATAAAACTGTATCTAATTTTCAGACATACTTTACATGGTTAAGTGGGGATGACATTAATATAGCACTTGCTGTCTTAAATCTGTATATTAATCTTTGATTTATATGCCAACAGGTGATACACAGGCCAGTTACTCAGTATTTTATCTGTCAATTAAAAAGATAAACTTGTTTTGTTTTTGTTGATAAAATTGAGACTATACATAACCTTTTTATGCTCTAAAGTACTAGTTTGCTCTCTTCGATTACAGACAAAGCCGGTTAAGATGTTGGAAAGATCATTGTACAGCACCATCTACTGCTTTGTAGAGAACAACTATAGAAGGTAAGACAAGGTGTTTACCATGTTAAATGTCTTACTGTAGTATAACTTCTGTTTATTTAATTCTATTAATTTCTTCAACACAATATAATATAAGCTTGATGTAACCAATGCAATAGGGGTTGGAACATTTTCACAATTTTTTTAAGGTGATGTGGTGGTAGGGGGGTGTTAACTTGCCAAATGGAAAAATAACATGCAAATGTTACAAGACAGAATCAAGTCTATTTATGTATTTATTCTCTTTGGAAGATTTCTTCATTTTTACCTGAATATTAATATAATGTAACTATGATTTCTCTTGTAGCAAAACCATAAATGGCTTAGAATACTCAATCTTGAATGAATGGTTCAACTACCTCACACAGATGCCATCAACAGAAGTGGATCTTATAGGTATGCTTTAGTCCATAATTCTGACATTAAATGCTTAGAAAATATATTTAAATAAAAGCATTCACCATGGATGAGGCACCTATTACAGCCTCTATGAGTATAGATTTTAATCCACTTACTTTTTGCTATCCTATGAATATGAAACTAAACTCTTGACAAGTCCTTATTGTTTAATAACCTCTGGAAATAGATATTTTTAAATTTGTAAACACTGGCTATTGTGATGTAGCAAGAAGAGAGAAAAAATTGCTAAGAGTGTATTGTGAAGTTATAAATTCTTATCTTTTCTCCAGTCTACCTGCAGGCAGATCCCCTGACCTGCTACAACAGAATCAAGAAACGCTCAAGAAAAGAAGAAGCTGGTGTCCCATTTGTAAGTATTTATAAGAATGACAGATATTATGTAGATTTTGTCAAGCAAATTGTTTAACATAATAAGATAAGAAGGATGTTTAAATTTGTGGCTTAGTTATAATGTAATGGGGTCCTACCGATATACGGAGTTATCCCTGATTTCGCTACGTATTTACCTCCCTTGAACGAGGTGGCGCTTCTTTGGGTAGTTCCGGTTTCGGTTATATACAGTAAACTATATTAAGAGTACGCCGATTTTATGTTGAAAATAGCTGTGGATTAGGAAAAAGCTTGGTTACATGCAAAGTTTTTATGGCTTGAAATATATGTATTGGAATTTCATGTAACCCGGATGTAAACACATGTCGAGACAAAGAAAAACGGCGATGTGCCTTACGCACATGTATCGGCGGATATGTGGAATTACCTGTGTCAGATCCAATTATAATATAATTGCAAATATCAACAGGACAAAAGCTAACGCTTGGAAATAGCGGAAGTTTTCAATCAAATATGAAGATTAAGAGCGTTTTCTTTTAAACTACCGGTAAATCGCAACTTTCAATCAAAGACGGCCGACTGTTTTAAAGTTACTCATTATATAATTTTTTAAATAAAGTAGTGTTATTTACGTTATAAACATAAGAAAACTTGATGAGGTCAATTATATCTTATTTTAATCACTTGAAATGTGTTAATTTTGATATTATTAATCTTACTTGTTCTTCGGATTTCAGTCATTTTCTTTCTTTCTGAAGTATTTCTTTTCTTACAGTGTTAAAAATTACACGGTTGTGTAAAGCACTTTCTGTGCTGCAAGTAAGTAAAAAAATACTTTAAGAGTCTATCCAAAATGACATGTTTATTGTGTTGTGTATACATCCACCCACAATATCTTACACTGACCGGTAATCCACACCAGATGTGTCACCAGGCATGAGGGGCAGATAAGACCCCCACCAGGTGTAGGGGATGACTGGAGAAATGCCTCTAGGGGATGACTGGTTAATTGGCTGTAGGGCTCAATTTCAATCATGACTAGTATAAAAATGCATTACAATAGTCGAATTGCTCCAATTACCACTTCACTTCCAGCACATTTACATTAAAAGCTTCACAAATTATCTGCAGCTCATCAATGACGAAAAAAGACAACAAAAACAGCGAAATTAATCGGAACACGCCAGTTTTACGGGACGATCTGTCGAGATTAAGTACCAACTTATTTTACCCCACCTATACAGTTTCTTGAGAAACTGTTCCAACTTTAGCAGTTTTACTCTATCATACATAATTTCCTTCTTAGCTTTGATCGTCGTTTTTCTCAACAAACCGGAACTACCCAATACCAAAGGGAAATCACTCTAAACTGACTTCGCAAGGGAGATAACTGTGGATATCGGTAGGACCCCATTGTACACAGGGGATTGTTTGGGGGGGGGGGTGGCCTAAAAGTTTAGAGAAAAATTGGGTCCATCTACTTTTTCAAGCTTAAATTCAGTTATCAAGTTTAAACGTTCACACTCATCCATTGGTTTTTGAAGAAATGGTACTGTGTGAAAACTGGGAGTCCCATTAGGCTTGTCATAAATCCGCTAAATACTTTTCAGATATAGATGAGCTAAAACATATTGTACAATGACTAAGATTTTACAGTTACTTGTGAATTGTGTTCCTAAAGCAAAGAAGCCATGTTGAATGTACTTCTTGATACATGCACCATTACTTTACTTGGGAGGCATGGTTCTGAGCATTGTGGGCTAATAAAAAAAGCTATATTGACTTATTTTTTACTACATTTACATTTAAAATTGATAAATTGGGCTGTATTTGTTGTTGTTTTGTAATATGTTGTTAGATATCCTCCTTATTGTTAATTTAAGCAATTCTGTTTAAACGCTCATAATATATGAAATGTTATATGAAATATACAACTATGAACAGACTGTAATTTTCTATTATATATCTGCACACTTTGTGATTGAATAGTGTAAATGATATTGTTCATGTTTACCGGTCAAACATTTAAAATTGTTAACTGTCACTCAACTGTCTGATTACTGATTTCATATTTTTTTAAGTGTTTTGATTTACTTATTTGCCATTACAGCTAGTGACAGATTTGTGTTCTGGTTGTCTGAAATTATTTTTGTTAGGAAGCCTAAGGAAATATATTGTCATTAGATTAAAGGACTGGTTGATTTGGAGGACATAGCTAACCTGTCATGCAGACCACCTGCAAACTTGTTAGTGTCTTCCCCTTATGATGTCTTTTCCATCTTCATGTTATTTTATTTAAAATTCAGGCATTGATTGAGGACCTACACAATTTGCACGAGGAATGGTTGATAAAGAGAACACATGGCAAGGTACCGGCACCAGTATTGGTAAGTAACTGACTTTAAAGTATATGTATGCTAAATGAAAACAGGTTATTTCAATTTTAAAATCAGCATAGTTATAATAATCGACACATTACATAATAACCCAAATTATCAAAATAAAGGCTAATGTCCATTTTCTGCAATTTCTGATCAAATGTGGACAGATTCTGCTCAAGTGCATCAGTTTATGTATATCGGACACCAGATAAATCTGTCTTAAACAGATTTATACACACTCTTAAAGCAGTTGAATTTCTATAATCAGAGAAAAAAGTGCAAATATAATTAATTATAGCCATATGTATTGACTGGCAATAGCTATTCACAGTTTTCTGAATGTTTCAAAAAAATTATACAATTTAAATATTATCCTCTTGTATTCTGAATTGTTCTGATCATAAAGCAAAGTCTTTGTAGTATCACATGACCTGTATTGTTTTTGCATAATTTCTCAAGTAAATAATTACTTGTTATGTACGTGTCACCACCAAATTAGGACACAATATATACATGTCAATAACAAGTTGTCTGATAGAGGTGTCCAACCAAGTCATATACATAGAAGCTTTATTTAATCTCAAGTATTTATAATTAACAAACCAATTTTTTTATTTTCTGGAAATTTTTTTTACTGTTACTCTTGGTGAGATTTTCGAATGTGTGGAACACAGGCTTAATCAAAAGTAAAGATTAATGTCTGTGTTTCACTATTTAGGACAGTGTCGGATTCTAAACTTGTTTGCTTCTTGAACAAGATTGGTATTCTTAGTAAGTTATAATTTTTTAAACTGTTTACCAATTGTCATACTTTTTAAACCATTTTATGTGTTGACCTGTTTTCAATTGTTATTTATTTTTTTACCTGATAGTTTTTATATTTTTCTATATTTTACATGCGTAGTTTGGTTTTAACCTGATTACGCTTTATTCACATTTAACTTTGTATTCGGCGCCGTATGACCTGTTAAGTGTCGGTGTGCCGTAAAACCCAAATAAATAAAAAATGTCTGTGTTTCTGCTCATGGTGGAATATAAAAGTAACAATGATCCTATAAATCTTTACCCAACAGTAAATTATGGAAGTATTATGTTATTCCTGTACCAAAGTAATACATTAAAATCAATTTTATTTTGCTCTGCAGGTATTAGACGCCAACAATGAATACAACAAAATGACCCAGTTGTATGAGGAGAAAAGATGTGAAATCTTATGTGGTGTTCAAGCATAGCACATCCTGTAGCTATTTTGCCAGTATTGATCTCCATCATCTTGCTCAGTCAATCTCAATTCATTCAAGGACACCAAATTTATCAAGAAGTTCAAAGCTCTCATGTGGCTGATAAATATAGTCTACGTCAAGCCAAAACAGGACAGCTTGTACAACATTGTAACATGTGCAGAAGTGTATTTATATTGTACCAGACTGTAAAATGACTTCACTGCAAAAAAACACATTGTGATTGTGAATGTCATGAGAGCAGATTGAGTAACAAATATATCAGTTGTTAGTGATTTAATAATGTGTGAAAGTGCTATACGTGGTTAATGCTACATCACTTGATATTTTGTTTGCAAGATTGCTGTCTGGGAACATCCCTTCCAGCAGTTATAGTATGTTTGTATATTTTTATTCTACCAATATTTCATTTTCATCTACTCATCTTTAATTTTTACCTTTTCTTATTGTATTTATATCCATTTTAATATTGACTTCCATTCTTTTTTATAGTATCTTCTCCACTTTCATCCAATCAGTCTAACTACATGTATTTACATAAAATCATGTAGAATGAACAAAACCATTACATTCTCATCAGTTTAGTATGAAGATCAATCTTTACAAAAGTTGTGTTCTATTGAAACATATTTGCATTCCTATATATGTACATACTTTTTATTTAAATATAAAAAATAAGGTATCTTATTTGCTTGACCGTTTTGGGCCTAATCATAGCCCTGATATTATACCTGGGCATTTTTCTAGTGTTATGTGTTCTGAAATATGAAAGCCATTTAAAGGTGGTATGTCTAGTGTTCTGTTCTGGAAGATGAAAGCCATTTAAAGGTGGTAACCAACAGATTGTAGGTCATTTTATTGATGTATTACACTAAATAAATTATTGTTGGCCAAAAAGCTCAGAAATGCTGCTTATTCGTGTCATACATCTATGTGAAAAGTGAAGCATAACCCTTCACTCATCATTTCAAACATGTATTTCCTGTTTGAGCCACGCTGCACCGATTGCTTTTTTTTAAAGCGAATTGATTGCTATTTTAAGCTTAAAAATCATGAAACCACTTTGATTTGAGATCACATTGTATTATCATCCAGGTGATCCACCCTGACATCATTGTCTATTTTTAACAGGGATCCCTATCTTGCTTGATTGTAGATTTGGAAAGAATGACCATTAAGAGCTATTACACAATTTGTACTGACTTATATTTATGTATTGCAAAAAAATCATCTTTTCGTAGTCAAAAGTTTAATTGCTGTATTATGCAAGAATTCCCCAAACAAGGGTAAGACAGTGTTACATTTATCTGATATAGGCAAACTGTTGTATACCACCTTTAAGTTTAAACCATTGTACCTCTAGTCAAGGACAAACATTGTATTTCCAGCTATAACTGCTGCCTTTAAACTTGCCAAGCTGATTAATGGTTTCCAAGTTAAAATTTATTTTAAAATATATGTGCAATACCAGAATGTTTTGTACGTTATCCTCTAGAGAAGAAAATTGGTCACTTTTATCTGTAAAGTTGGGAGGAAAATATTGTTGTGCTTTCATCAGATGGCATTGTAATTTTTTATTTTATTGTACCGCATTGTGTTCACCAGGTACAAGTAGTCCCTTTATAGTTTTTTTTTTTTTTTTTTAAATATGCCTGGTACATTGTCAGACCAGTGTGTTAAGTTGTTCCTTTTAGTTTTATGTTTTGTTCACTTACAACAGTGTATTTATAAGTTTCATGGTTTTGATTTCATTTTTTTTATGATGGAATAGGCTTAGTGAGCTATTATGTATAGTAGATAAATGTGTCTTTTTATAAATAAAACTAAAATAGTGTATCATTATCTATGATGCAACAAAATATATATTATTTATAAAAGAGAAAAGTGTTCTGTTCTTTTTACATACCTTAGCTGTAAAGCAGAATAGGGTACATTGATGAAATGGAAATTGTCTCCCTTGTTAGATAATATCCTGAGGTATTCCAAACAGTAGGTAGGTCCTTTTAGTTGAAGGTGGACTTTATCGCATGTTCTTTTGTAAACATTGCAATAACAAATAGTGAAATTTCTTACTTTTGCATAAATCTAAGCTTAAAATCCATTTAAATACTTATAGAGATTTGTTATTTGAAAATGGAAGTGTTTGTTGATTGGTAACATGCGTATCACAAGAAGGGCAGATAAGTCATCATACACTCCAAACAGCACAAGGATAAAAACTGAGTAAAACAAATGAAAGGACCTACTTGCATTGCGGGATTATTCAGGGGAGACTATTCACTAATGTCTCTCATTCCGAAATGCCTTGTTGACTTTCAAGACCAGAAAAAAATAAAAGATTACATTTAGAATTTATTTGATACATCCCACACAGTGATACATCCATTATACAGTCTTCTCATCCAAAATACTGCAAAAAACAACAGGTGGTTGCCACTATTTAAAGAAACCCATACAACTGGAAGTTTTCATAAGAACTATATTTTGTAACTTCATACAGCAGACAATGTAGTTTTCTTATCTCTGAAAGTTGTGAGAAACAGATAACAAACAAATAGGTGAAGTAGAGACGAGGCATAACATTTAATCTTCATACTATTAGGTTTTAACAGCAAATTCAAACAGTGAAGTTGCAAAATTCTCTTCTTTTTGTTACCCAATATCAAAGTGCTTGAAACATTCTTGTTTTGGAAACTTAACATTCTAGAGTATAAGGGCTTCGAGGAAAGTTGTGAGAACATATTACCTCAACTGATTAAAATTCACTTTGGAGAATAACACAAAATGTTATTAAAATAGAAGTTTATTTTGTAAATGGTGTCCTTCATTCATAATTACTATGCAGGGAAATAATATTGAATAACGTATATGCAACCAATTATCATGGTACATTATTTAAGTCAGTGTTTGCTGACCATTGCATTTAATAAAATACACAAAATGTGTACAATACCATACACTGAATGAAAAACCAGCTAAATACTTCCAAGCTAGAAGTGAAAGTCATGGTCTGCTAAAACTTTCTGAACAACCTTGGTATAATAATGAACAACATTCTTTATGTTTCTCTATGTTGTGCACTCTAATGAATTTACTTATGAAACTTACAGAACTGTTTACAAATTCCATCATGTATGCAAATTCCGTCATCTTTTATCAGATCAGTTTGGTCACTTTCTTTTCTCACAAGGTTTTCCTGACTAAAATCTTTTTTTTGTGGAAAACATAACTGAGCTGAGTGTGCATCAGTTACACAAATCCACCTACACTATATAAAATGCCAGTAGTCCCAATTTAGCTCACTTGCATATGTTTCCCAGATCAAAACTTAAATTAGCTTTGAAACATTATGTCGGTAGAAATAGCCACCACAATTTTAACTGTTGTCACTTAGGGCTGGCCATTGCAAATCCCATAATCTGATTGGCTAAGAGGCCTGTATGTCAAAAACCCCAGGAAGAGTAAAGACTGGTAAAACAGTTGTTAGAAAAGTTTATTTCAGTTTTTCTATTTATATTTTGAATACTTTTCTGGATTTGTTGATCAAGATATGTGAATCTGCAGGCTGTCACTGATATTCTCATTCATTTCTTTAAAAAAAATCAGTCAACAATAAAATCAACAATTTGTTGATTCAAACAATTCCTGAAAGTTCAGTCTTTACTTTTATCATATTTATTACACAGACAAGAAGGATGTCTGTGGGTTGGGTTCAACTACCTTAGTTGAGTTGAGTTTCTGTGTTCATTTATTCTTTTGTTCAATTTTACCAATTTTGTTGATGTCAACACAGCCATAGCAAAGCTAGCAGTCAACCAATGTTTTGTCAGACACACACATTTGATCCATTAAATTCACTGTGATTATCAAATAATATTGAAAGTTAGCTTTAAAAGCAAATCTGATTTTGTCTGAAATTGGAATGATTGATTTTTCACATTTTTTAAAAGTTTCATTTTATTTGCCTACATTATCCATAATATTATTAACATTCATCTCAAGCATTTTATGTAAACCTGTCAGTGACACATGGTCTGGTGTGGAGTTGACTGTAGTTGTCTATCCAGGCTGTCAGTACCCACTTGTCTCCATAGAGAACTGGGCAGGCCTCATGGTGAACGTCGGTACGCACACTACCATTACGGTACAAATTGTACCAAAACACAGCCTTTCCCTGTGGACGAAAGAATCAAAATGCAACAAATATTTTGGGGAATTAAAATTCAGAATGACCTGCAAAAAGTAATAATAAAAGCAACTGATTGGATGAAATGCTGATAAGAGGACGAAACGTAGCTGGTACAGTCATGTGAAATTAAACTAGGAGGAATACAACTAAACAACCTAACTTATTTAGATTACACAATGAATATGGTAAAAAAAAGTAAGGAATAATTAGTCATGCAAGAAATTTGCTCAAAACAAATACATGTTCATGCAGAATATATGTATAAAAGACATCAAAATGCAGGTGGATATGTAGCATAAAGACAACAAAATGCCAGTAGAATATGAGACAAAACAAAATGCCAGCAGAATATGAAGTAGAAAAGACAACAAAATGCAGAAGAGTATGAAGTATAAGACAAATGATAGTAGATTTGAAGTATAAAAGACAATAAAATGACAGTAGATATGAAGTATAGAAGACAATAAAATGACAGTAGATAATTATAAAGTATAAAAGACAAAATAAAATACAGGTAAAATATGTAGTACATGTGTAAAACTCGAAAGAAAATGCCAGTTGAATATGACATAAAAGACTTAGCAAAATGCCAGTACAATATGACGTTTTAAAGACTAAAGAAAATGCCGATAGAATATTAAGTATAAAAGACAAAACATTAACTTAGCTTGCTTAGGACAAGTGATAGCTTTAGGCAAATTATGCTGATCTAATCCAGATGAGCAAGTCCCAGTGTGAGCTTTCTGATCTAAATCTCTACCATTTGCTGCTGAATCTAGTCAGGTGTGCTGTGACCTGATGACAAATTGGTATAAACAAAAGTTAAGTATGTTTTTATAAAAATTATGCGGGTTAAGCATTCATTATATTAACAAATACACCTACTGCTTTAGGAAATACACTCTCTCCAATCTCAGTGAACACAGTGGCACCTCCGGCTTCAACATCTGACAACTATACAAACATAAGTGCCAGTGGTAATGTAAATACAAAAAAAGATAATTCTTTTTTGTATGTGTTCAAGTATAGCTGCTGTTTATCACACAATCAACATTGCAGGTTGGGTGATAAGCTACCACCTTGTATGTTAAAGCTAATTAGTCGAAGTTTTACATGACATAGAAACAACAAAATCCTCACATGTTTTTAATACAGCCATGATATACTTGATTGAGCGTTAACTACTAAAAATAGTTGGAATCATTGTCATGCTTTTGGTTCTATTAAAGATAACATATTCTTCTAACCAGATCCGGTAAAGCATCGGCTCTAGGTAGAGGAAGCTCAGGGTTTGATCTTGGGATTATACATACCAGTAATTAAAATTGGTAGTAGTATAGCTCCCTTGCTCAATCAAATATAAGGGTAGTTCCAGGACTGGTTGGCCAGGATTATGTGACTGGGTGTAGTATCATGCTATGTGTTCACTTCATGCTATACGCAATGAATACATCACTATATCTACATCAAGTGGTCAGCATATACATATATACATATATATATATATTTGAGATGCTAACCACTTGATGTAGATATACTGATGTTTTCATTATATTTATTGATACACTAATCAAATTCTTAAATAAATATTGAGAAAAGAAACATGAACCAGTATATATATATATATATATATAAGAATTTGATATGTGTATTAATAAATATAATGAATTTTAAAATAATAATTCAGTTAAAAAGTTACTCACATACACCATAAATGTGGCAATTCGGTTTCTTTCTCCCTTAAATGGATATTAGAAAGCAGTGTTTTTAAAACAACCTCCAAATAATAAAAACATTGACAAGCAGTAATGTAAGTTCAAAAGTGAGATTAAGAATATGCAAAAACTAAATAACAAAGTGCTAATTTACCTAAAAGAAATAAAAATTCAGCTTGGACATGACCTTCTGTGTGTATTTTAATTTTAGAACAACTGCCAGGCTAACATTGTGATTTTGCCAGAGTACAATGTCTACAAGACATGCACATACTTATAAAAGACAGAAATATATTTAGCAAAGAAAGCAGTGTTTCCAAGTGTTTTGAAAAATTCACCATGTACATGTATAAGAAAACATTTTAACATTGCTAATATTTACCTCATCTACATTGAAGGCATCATGATGAGTTGTGTAGAAACCTCCAACACCATAATTGGTCACCTAGTGGGAAAGGAACAAGTGGGTGGTGTTAATCACTTGTTCGTGCTATATATTTAAATTTAAGATTATTGCAACACCCTACCGCTAGCCGTATTACAGATTCTTCCAATTATTGTAGATGAAAGACCTCAAACAATATCAAGTTATAACCAGAGATGGTGTGCAGTAAGTCGTAAAGGCCTTTTTACATGCAAGCTGCACTGATTGGTAGGCTCCACTCTGGTCATTTTGTACTGTACATCCTGTGACAGATTACTTAATGTGTGGCTTTGCAGCTAATCATTTAGCTGCACAATTACTTTTAATGTAAATTGACTTGTAAGATTTTGTTATAAATTTTGAAGTTTTAATTGACAACACTACTTACATGTACTACCTAAAAAGTATAAGTTTGAACTTTTTTCCTTTTCCTGTAAAAACAATAACAAACCTAGTAATAAAACTCTTCCAATGATCCATTGGTAATTGATTCTGATTAGCTACTGCATTTATTCTTTGAAAATAATGCACATTGAATTATACATGTAGATACAGGTTTACATGACATGTACACATACTTTAATTGAATCTGTTGTTTGTGTCAATTGTAAACAACACATCAATTACTTACAGTGACTGGCTCCATCTCATCTAGATTCAGTGATGTAATGGCTTCGACTCTTATCTTGAGTCTTGGTGCTTCATCGAAGCTCAGACCAGCACTTGCATGATAAAGTATATTATACATGAAATAATGTAAATAATTCAATCAATTATTATTACCTGGAAAGATATTGCCAAATTATATTTATTGATACCCTTCATTTATCTGAAATGTGAAGCTTAACACACCATTCATTATTACATACATGTATTTCCTATCTGAGCCACGATTCACAGTTAGCAGTTTGTAAACTAAGAAAACCTCATGACCACTTACTATTGAGATCATGGTATATCATCTAGCGGGTAATTTGCTCTTATCATCAGAGTCTATATTTAGTGGTATCATTGGCTTAATAGTGATGCACTTATTTAAAAACATATAATCTGAGGCCTGTGTTGGTTATTTATGGATTTGAAAAGAATGAATATTTAGAGCAATTTTCTTCAAAATTTTTACCAACTAGCTATTGAGTTACTGTTCAAAAACATGATCATCTAGACTTAAGTTTCAGTTTATGCAGAAATAATACCCAAATTCTCAAAACATTGGTAAGATATTCTCATGTGTATTTGATATCTATTCCCATTTTTAGAAATGAATTAAATGTTTGAGTTATCTACTTTGTGAGAAGTTATTTTCATATCCTTTATGTGTATTTGATATCTATTCCCATTTTTAGAAATGAATTAAATGTTTGAGTTATCTACTTTGTGAGAAGTTATTTTCATATCCTTTATCTAAAAAATAAAGTAAATTTTATCTATAATGTGCTGACTTTGTTAAAAAGCGCTCAAGCTTTTTAATTAATTCCTATTTCACTGAATTAGATTCCATCTTATGCGCATGCTTCTGTCTTAAGTGTTTTTTAATAGTTTAAAAGATTTTCTACAGTAACTATATAACAAATACTTACCTGCAAGGGAGGTAAGAATGTAGTTTTTTTATTAGTTAGAGTAAAGTCCCTTTACATACAAAAAATGGAAATAGGCAAACTGATTTCACCTTTAAAGGATAAAGGATTTTCCAATGATCAAAATATTGGCATGCTGAAACATATGTGTTAACCTTGCAGACCATACTGGTATTTTGGAATTGTATTATTTATAAAGAAAAAAATTAAGCAATGAACATGACATAAATATATATGAATATATACATGCTTTGTTAAAATTGCATTTGCTCAGTAAACATATTTAAAAATATGTATGTATGTGTAAATATAGAAATACATAGATGTGGAGAGTATAAAAACATAAAATATATCATATTCTTATTTCTCACATTTACAATAAATGTGTCAATTCATATTTGACTCACAAAAATTGCTTTGTCTTGGAAAACTGAAACACACAAAATTTATTAGAAACTTTTTTATTTTGATTCCTTGGAAGAAAGTACTTTTACCTTTGACTTGATCTTCGTTTAAGTGAAGGCTTGGGCTCACCTCCAACAGTGGAATCTTTCAGCTGGCAATAGAAATTGCATAAATTGAACAAAGCAAAATGACAAATTGACAATATCTTTTATGTAACTTTGCTTAAATTTTATTACAGGTAAAGCATAGATAGATACATAGATAGATACATGGAGATGGATAACATTTATTTTGAGTCTGGATGATTGCCATTAGTTCCCATAAGTTCTAAGTGAGTTTTTACAACAGACTTTGAAAGGCATAAGACATATTAAAGGAGTTATCTAGCAGTCTCTTGCCTTTTTAATGACAATAGATTTGTAGATGTCCATCTCTTGTCTGGAGAACACTTCATGCATCACTACAAGGTATGGGTTCACAGATAGTTCCTCTAGTTTCACAGGTAGTATTCTCAAAACTGGGTGCCTGGACACAATCTTACACACCAGATGTTGTACCCTGGGCTGGAAAATAGTACCATCATGTTACCAAAGGTCAGTGTTCTAAATTCAGCAGTAGTGTGTTTTTAAACTTCTAACTTGATATTTCACTAGTTTTAACATATTTTCTGTTTAAATTGATGAAAGCTAGAGGTTGTTACTGAAGAAGTTTATCAGTTCTGTTTCACTTTTTATGAAAAAAGCTAAAGACAAGTATGCTTAAAAACATCAAATTTAGGTAATTCCCGTATACTATATAATTAAGCAGGGACAAATGAGAAAACTTATACTTGCTATCATTCTACCATTTCTGTTTGTAACAAAAACCAATCACTTTTAATTTTAAAAATGTAAAGAAGGAAATATATGATTATTATGTTCTAAAGTATATAGTTGGTCATGAAGATGTACTTTTAATTCAAAAATACTTATGCAGACATGCACTGGTGCCAAAATGTGTTGTTTCCTAACATATATTCTTTTTCCTTATTAACCCCAGCTTACATATTAGTAAATTATACCTTATGAAGGTTAAATATACTTTGTAAAAATTGCATATTTGTTGGTTAATTCCTATCCTAGCAAAAGTTTATCAGCCGAACATTGTAGATCCAGATCCTGCTGGGAGCTGTCAGGCAAATAGCACAGATCCAGATCCTGCTGGGAGCTGTCAGGCAAATAGCACAGATGAAGATTCTTCTGGGAGCTGTCAGGCAAAAAGCATAGATCCAGATCCTGCTGGAAGCTGCCAGACAAATAGTATAGTTCCATATCCTGCAGGGAGCTGTCAGACAAATAGTATAGTTCCAGATCCTGCAGGGAGCTGTCAGGCAAAAATCCTGGATCCACATTTTGCAGGGAGCTGTCAGGCAAATAGTATAGTTCCAGATCCTGCAGGGAGCTGTCAGACAAAAATCCTGGATCCAGATCCTTCTGGGAGCTGTCAGGCAAATAGTATAGTTCCAGATCCTGCTGGGAGCTGTTATACAAATAGTATAGTTTCAGATCCTGCTGGGAGCTGTCAGGCAAAAAGCCTAGATCCAGATCAGGCAAACAGTGAAGTACCAGAATCTCCTGGCAGCTGTCAGACAACTAGCACAGATCCAGATCCTGCTGGGAGCTGTCAGGCAAAAAGTGTAACTCCAGATTCTGCTGAGAGCTTTAATGCAAACATTGCAGATCCAAATCTAGAGCTGTTTGATCTGGCAAATAGTCTAGATCAGATCCTACTGGGAGCTGTTTGAATTAGCAAAATTTGTAGATCTTTATCCTGCTGGGAGCAGTCAGGCAAATATCATAGATCCAGATCCTGCTGGGAGCTGTCAGGCAAATATTATACATCCAGATCCTGCTGGGAGCTGTCAGGCAAATATTATATATCCAGATCCTGCTGGGAGCTGTCAGGCAAATATCATAGATCCAGATCCTACTGGGAGCTGTCAGGCAAATAACATAGATCCAGATCTTGCTGGGAGCTGTCAGGCAAATATCATAAATCCAGATCCTGCTGGGAGCTGTCAGGCAAACATCATAAATCCAGATCCTGCTGGGAGCTGTCAGGCAAATATGATAGATCCAGATCTTACTGGGAGCTGTCAGGCAAATAACATAGATCCAGATCTTGCTGGGAGCTGTCAGGCAAATAGCATAAATCCAGATCCTACTGGGAGCTGTCAGGCAAATATCATAAATCCAGATCCTGCTGGGAGCTGTCAGGCAAATATTATACATCCAGATCATGCTGGGAGCTGTCAGGCAAATATTATACATCCAGATCATGCTGGGAGCTGTTTGAACTGGCAAATAGTATAGATCCAGATCCAACTGAGAGCTGTCGAGCAAATAGTTTAATAAGTCCAGATTATGTTGGGAGCTGTCTGATCAGAATCTGCATTATTTGCTGTTGAGTATCAAACAACATGGCTTGTAACATGTATATAGTTGTAAGCCCTAAACTTAGAACGTATTGATTTTTAGGAATTTATGCTCCACAATGAACCATTGCCTTATGTAGCTGGCTTTGACATTCTATCAGGTATATTATGGGAGAAAGAGCAACAAACAATTTACAATTCAACCTTATTATACCTTGCTAGGTGTAGCTTTACACAAGGTATCCATGATAACCTGTGATGCAGGTTTGTGATAGATTGGTTGTTTAGCCAGCTGGTCCATGTACCATATATGGGTGGGTTCTGCATCTTTGTAGAAGTGGCTGAGAGCTGTCTGATAAGTAGCCAGGGCTGTATGTATCCTATCATCTGGAACTACATGTGTAGGAAATGTAACATACACACACATAAAGAATGTCCATGACATTAGCTAATTTAAACTATTTATTATTAGTTTGATAAACAATTTGTCCTCACAAAAAAAGCATGTGTTCTGTAGTGGGAAACAGGCCAATAGTTTACTTTGTGCTGTACACACTGATTGGTTTAAACCTATTTATTTAAGTTGATTGGGAAATGAGTTCTTCCAATTTTACATTAATCTCTCTCAAATGCCCACTTCCTTGGTAGAACCAGTGTTAAGGTTCTGAGTTCTTGGAGCAATGTGTAGTTCAAAGTCTTCCTAAAGGACTAACATTGCATGTTCAGTTTTTGGGTTCGAACCAATCACCCTTGCATCTGTAGTAAAACTAAACAAACAGGATACAAATTGGTCAATGTTTACCCACAAACAGCTTTTGACAAGGGAATATAGTTAAAGGTAATGCAATTTTTAGTCATATGTTTCACGCAATACAATTTCACTAAATTCAGTCTTAAACATGACTTGAGCTTGGCTGCTTTATTTCATTATGACATGTATAAATGATAAACAAAGAAAGTAACAAAGATTCCAACCTCTCTGGAGCAGCTCAGTGCCTAATGTCACAGCCTCCTTGAAACTGCCTGACTAAATAGAACCAAAATGGGACATTTGAATATTTGTGATTGCAGCCAATCAGCTTGATAATGGAAGATTCTAACAAGGATGTTATAAAAACATAAAAAGAACATCTTCATATAAAACTAAACAAGTAGCAGGAAGACATGAGGACTTGATATATCTATAGACTGAAGTAAGACATAAAGCAAGGCACAAGACAATTTAGTGCAGATCCTAGTGTCAGCTGGCTGTTCTGAATGCATACTATTTCAAAATATATTGGTCTATAAACCATACATATATTGAGTTTCCAGTAGTAAAGGATGCTTGTATGCAGCATTTTTACCTTATAAGCTGCCCATGCAGCTTTCCATAACAGCGTGGTCAAGGTTATACTGTTGTCCCTATCACCATCCACTAAATGTCTGCTTTGGTCTAACCACAGGCGACCATAGTAATGTTTCTGTGACCTGTATGCCTGTAAAGCTATATCAAGGCATTCTGCAGCTGGAATTTTAACATAAGTAGACAAAATTACAAAGATCAATATGATTATGTTTAGCCTTGTCATAAACAACACAAGGTAATGTGAGTTCTATCAGCCTTAGGGAAGCAATGGTCATTCATCAACTTCTGGAAGGTTAGAATCCCAACAGGAAGCTACTTAAGTGTTTCAAAAAAGACTTACCTGTGTAGCTTCTGTGCTGGAAAGAACTTATAAAGAATGTTTAAGGACAAGTTGGTTTAGTTTCATAATAATGACATTAAATGCGGTACCATGGGAATTGGTCATATTATGCTATTACATGTACTGTGATGTAGGAGTATTGTGTGTGCCTGTGAATATTGCCTGTGCAATTCCAATTAACAATTACCGGTAAAGGCATGGCTACTCACACACCTAACTAAAGTACTGTATACATTAATAAACTTATCTAACAACTTTTAATTTATTAAGTTAAATGTTTGTTCCTATGTTTGAAAGTTACTTAAGTGTCTATGACCTGTGAGAGGTGTTGACCTCTGGCCATGAATTGTGCCAACAGCAAGGTCACGAACAGATAGGTCATATCTCTGTTGAAGGTTGATGATGCTCTTGAGGACACCTGTCAGATCATCCCTTTGTGGAAACATGGAGTGTTCTTCTTGAAGCACCTTGTGGAAATCTGTAGTTTAGAACAGTTGGTTTTCAAACACAAGATTTATCTATAAATGTTATCCATTAAACTCAACATCATTGCATGAATAAAATTGGCTTTAATAATTTAAAAAAACTACACATATTTAATAATATTATTTTGTCGATTTAATTAATATAACATACCATTTACTTTTTAATTCATTTGGATAAAAAGGAAATAGTGAACACCTATATATTATCTTCTACTTGTCAATTTGACGAACTGTGTCTACATATTAAGGTATACTAGCATTCTAATTGCATAATTATTTACAATTACTTGTTGGTCTGTATTAAGCTACCTAATTATTACCTTTTGCGTACCTTTAGATCTCATTTTAAGCTCCACTAAGAACTTGTTATTTAGCTCGTTAAACAGTAAGGACATATTCCGAATAAAGCGGTAGGCATTTAAAGGGTGGTGGAGGGTGAACTGTGGCTTCAGGGCTTGGCGGTAGAGGGTTTGATACCTGTCCACATATCTGCCAAAATATATGATGAAGGTACTATTTTACAGCAGTGTTACGTCACAGGTGAAGACCCTACCAAGCAGATAGCTGCTATATTAGTAGACAGGTATGTGAAGCAACATGGTTACAAATCAGTGTAGTACATGAAACACATATAGAACCACATGTTATACACTTTTAATGTATTTAAAATATTGTCAGCATATTGTTTATGATACATGTATACACGTTGCTGCCTGTATGCAAAATACATATTTGTGTACACATTGTCCCAAAAAAATGAAAACAAAAAAATTTGGAAAAAAAAATCTAAGCCTAGTAGAGGTTAGGTGTATAATTATTGTGATCATCTAGTACACCAATTTGCACCATGTAATATTGCTAAATCAATTTAGTCACATTTCTGTAGCTCCGCTTTTTTGGTGTGGAAAAAGTTTTGTACTCATATATTTCAATCAGATCTTAAGATAATACCATCCTAGGTACCTTACCTTGGTATTATCTGGTGGGTGATATATACAGAATCACATTTCTTATCAAGGTTTACCACTTTACTTTTTAGGTGTTGTTGCATATAGAACAGTTTCTGCATTTTATTGACAGACAAAACATTTATCTTTGTTAAAAGGCACTGGCATTGGTTGAGTCACGGGGTTTACATTAAATGTAAAAGACATGTTAAACAACAATTAAGTTAAAATCTTGTTCTATCTTGTTCTGAAGCTTCCCCAGAAACCATCAAATATGATCTAGAAACACATAATTTTTGGTGGGCATGCCCTGCTTCCCTTCCTCCTCATAGCAGCCAAGCGTACATATCATGTCATGCCTAGCTACGCCCCTGGGTTAGTCACTCGTATAACACACATAGAATCTGCTGGATAATGATTTTGCTTCTTCACTCTTTTGTGAGTGCCGATAATAAATCTGCTATTTATCGACTGGTTGACAGCATGGTGTGTGTGTGGGACCTTTATCTGTAATAAACTGTGAAAACTTAGTTTATAATCGCAACATGTGAGTTATAGCACCTATTTCCTCTTTATTGAAATATAATTATTATCGACTACTAGTATTTGCCTTGCCTTTCACATTGTTGTTAATATTACACAATGCTATCTAAAAATGCAAAACTTATTGAGGAGCATAAATTATGAATACCAGGGTAGATATTTGTACTATAATGTAATGGTGATATTGTTTTAGTTAAGCAATGAAATGTTTAAAAAAGTTAACCTTTTACTTTATGACTGATGCCATCCCCTTAAAAAATACACAAGTATCTTTGCTAATTATATAAGTTAGATTTGTAGAGTAAGGCCGGTATTCCAACTTTTTACACAAACAAAATGTAGTAAATAAACTCTAGTTAGGCACGAATTGATCATGCTAAGGTAATTAGTGTAGATACTGATAACTTCTGTTGGGAGCTGTTTGAACATGATCTACACTATTTGCTACTATGTATTTTCTATGTTATTCTTGCATCAGCCAATAACTAAGAATTTGGTTTGGTTTGAATTGATAACATGATAAGTGTTAAGAAAAGAGTATAGACAAGTAATTTTTTTTACAACTGTAGGCAGTTATCAAACTGGTGATTAAAAATGTAAATCACCAAATTTACCCACCTGTCCACTATGGGAGTCCAATGGTAAGGGAAGGTAACCTGTCTAACTCTGACCTCAAACTGACCACTCCTGATGTATTGAAGGCTCTCCTGCAGGCGTGATATGGAGTTGAATCGGAGACACAAACTTGGCAACCTGACACACATCACAATCAGCATCCCTTGAGTGATAAATCTATGCATTGCTTGCATCACAAATGTTCAATTTAATTTTTTTATTTTGCTGTCATTTGTTGTTTCAAATTCTCTGCTTGCATTTTCCTTGACTCAGCGAATCCTTATGCCACTCTATAGTAAGTGGACATGTCAGATTTTTTTCTGATACATAGCATCAAATTGTGTATATTTTACTTCTCAAGTACAGAGAAAATATTATCTTTTTGGTACTTGGTGCTTGTTAATGCCACTTTCACTAGGGTCCTAATGGAATAACTTCTGAGGCATTCTCAATACTGTAGCTGTGTTCCAAAAGCAAATGACCAATTAAGTAAACTTTTTTTGTTTAACAAAGTCCTTCAAGCAAATATTTATTCAGCATTAGTACCATATTTACTTTATTGAAGTTTATGACCACTGCAGCTGAAACATTGCAAGCATTTAATTGAAACGAAGTACTTGGTGTATTGTATTATTATAACCTGTCCTATATGTGAACTTCTAAGGCCAAAGTGGGAGATTTTCACTTGCAAAGTGGGAGATTTTCACTTGCAAAGTGGGTGATTTGTTATTTTCATATTGACAAAGAAAGATGTTATCTGTTTCCAAGTAGGGAGATTTCTGAAAATGTGTAAAACACACGTCATTTTCAAATGATTTTGAAGCTTAAAAGTGGTAGTCTCCCTCCAGAAGTGGGAGAGTGCACCTATAGAACCTGTACAAAACTTCCTTATAATTATAATGAACTATTTTACTTTAAATGCAAGTTGTGTACAGTTTGTATTCAACCAGTATGGAACTTTGTAGACGGTTTGGGTTTGTTAGCAAATTACCACTTCTTTACAAGCAAACACAGTTACACATGATTTAATATAATATCCCTGACCAACTAGTTAATAAATGTTGGTTTATTCAATTTTGGTTTTAACTATTGCAGCATATGTTGTAAGTGTTTTGTAATATATTTTAGATCAATCGGTTTGTCTTAATTTTTGACAGTTGTCAAACTGACATGATATAAAGGATATTTATTGGTAGTGGTGTATGATCGTATTTTATTTCATAGGTGGTCATATGAAATATACTTTCAAAAATGGCGCAGTCACAAGTGACAATGTTGTTTTTCTATGATAATGAGTGAAAAGAAATACAATCATACCCTGAAATTGATAAAATTTTCTATTAATTTCATACTTCTTTTGTCTTTAAACTTTATTTTAATGAGCTGTTTTTGTTGGGCAGAGTGAAATAATTAGGGTTTTCTTCACTGGTATTTCTCACTTTTTCACCCAAAAGCACTAAATAAAACTTTTTTTAAATAGTATGAAAAAAAATCAAAATTAGTTTTTAACTTCAAATACAAAAAATAAATATGGAAGCATGTCGGGTTCGAACTTGAGGCCAAGTAACCCCTAGACCTAGCCAGCCATATGGTACATTGATGTTGTTTATAAATATAATTGGTTTTACTTAATTGGTAAACCTCAGCATTTGTTGTTGAAGGACTATCCAAGGAGTTTTGCTCAAATTACTGTGCTACTAATGCAGTAGATTATATTGAGACAAAAATTATCTGAAGAGCAAGATTTAGGAATTTATGCACCAGGCATAAAGTTTTAATGCAGCTTAAGGGGAATATGGTGGTACAAGGTCTTCATTCAGTTTTCTTATTGGCATAGAGCCAAATGGCAGGCATGACCTTTCCATGTAGATTTTTAATACATTACAGCTATGTGCAATTTGTCTAACTCTGACTCATCTTCCAATGAAAGGGTCTTTTTTAGAGTTAATATTTGGTGCTACTTCTCAAGCCACAGGTTATTGTTTTGTTTAGAAAATAAATTGCAATGACCTATTATGAGCATTATAGCAACATCCAGCTATTTTGGTGGGGAAAGACCTCACACAAATGTCTGGGTAGAACCAGTAATGCACTACCAGTTAGCTGGAAGACACTTCCAAATTAAGTCCCTCTCCCCAAATGGGACTCGACCCACAGAGAGATGCTAAGCAGAGAAATTACAATTTGGCGACTACTGCTACGTCTTGACCCCAATACACTTACTAAAATTTCATAGTGCATAATTCACATTATATGATTAAATAAGCTGTATTAGCACATAAGGCTTTGCTACTTTTAAAAAATCTCATGTCAATAAGTTCTTGGGCATAAAAAGTAGTAAAGACATTATCTGCTGGCCTCCATTTATTTGCGTAAATATAAGATCCCCAAATACATAGTTTATTTACACAAAAAGTAATATATAAATTTATATCTCTTCAAAATAAAGTTAACAGTTTGTTCCTTGGTTTAAATATAAAAATGTTAATACATATATATCACATTAGTCAGCTCCGATGCGAAAAGTTTAATTGAAAACACTAAAGCTACATCAGAAATCAATATCACACTTAGCCCACTGAACTGTCTAATAACCGATTCTAACTTCCTAATTATGTGATTTCATGTACTGATCGAGTCTAAGTAGCAAAAGGTGTAGAGTCTGACCACATGGCTTCCCAGTGGGAGCCTATTGATTTAGTGCTACACTTTCTGTGCATTAAACTGATCAATTCATGCTTTGTAGTTCAATGCTATAAATCAACCTAAGTTATCAATAAAATGAGTTTTCTTGTAAAATTTATGTAAATAATAAATATTTTTATAAAATAAGCTTTGGCATTTGGGGTAAACATGGAACAATTAATACTACAAACTGTTTATAAAATATCAGTAGACATATTATTATTGACACTAACAAGGTATATGTATACGGTAAATATTTTATCCGTCAGAACGTGTTCCCAAATACAAAGAAGAGTTCATCTGAAAAAATCTCTGTCCTGGGTCTAAAATAATGTATATCCAACGAAAAAATAACAATGTTGCCATTTAAAAGTTAAAAGGTTAAAAGCTGTCTCTTAAACAATAAAAATGGATAAATGACTATTTTCAACACAACCCTGTATAACACCCAATGTATAAAAATTGGTCCGCACATAAAGCTAAATACCAGTTAAATATCCCATTAAAAACAAAATGTGTACAATAAATAGTTCAGCAGATATACTAATTATCTTAAAGGTCCTGTCTGGATAGCTGTTTCATATGTTCAAAAGACACTACTTGGCATAGATGTTATTTCCTCTCTGAAATAAAACTGATGTTCATATTTGTGGAAATACATCACAACACAATCAAAGAAAGAAATCAGAAAACAATTTGCATACACTTAAATGGATAGAGCTTCATTTAATTTCATAAACAGTCTCTTTTTTTATTAAAATAGTGTCATACATTGTCTTTCAAGTACCTAACAAGAGCTTTGTATCAGCCAGGACCTTCAATGGTTGTTCTACAGCTACATTTTATGGCCAGCTATTACAGGCATCCACCCTATTGGTTCTGCAAGGACTGATAATAATCTTGTAGAACCTTCCATGCCTTGGGTGCCATGAAACCATCTGGGGGATTCTGACCCTCTCTGGCTAGTTTACGCATCCGTGTTCCCGAGATGAAGTCAAAGTCTTCCTTCTTTTCTGGATTGTAGAAATCCATCTTTTTCAGTTTGGTGTTATAGGCTGCCACACGGAATGGGACAATTTCAAGTTGTGTTAGGCCAGGCGCCATAGTGAGTACCTGTAGAGAATAGAAAGATATTGTGAAGAAACATCTATAGGCTAAACAAGAGACACAGGAGCAACAATTAGAACTGATACTGGTATGAATACAATCAATAAGAGAAATATTGAAAATGATATATTTGCAGCTATATTTCCATGTTGATGTTCACATTAAAAGCAGTATTTCTCAGCAAATTATCCCTCATTGCAGAAAAAGCTAAAAGGACAACATATGGACAATTGCCTAGTTATACTTCTATTTTAAGAACCTATCATGGCTAAAACAAAACCAAATGAAAACTGATTTGATACCAAACTATGTCACATTATTTGACACAAGCCCATCTCTACAACTTCTTTTTGAAATACTCTTGTGTGCTTAATACGTGCATGTGAGCAATACACGTATGTTGTAGACTTGAAAATGTCCAAGTTTGCATTTTAACCAGGGACCTTTTATACTTGGGTTTTAACCAAAGACCTTTTACACTTTGGTCTGATTCTCTTCATACTGTGGTTGGTATAATGTTCATTGATCATAATAAAACCCAACAAACCCTTACGGATTACCAGCTACACTTTAGTCATCAGTTAACCTACTTACCTTGGAGCCATGTGAATGTTCGTATAAGTCTTTTCCGCCATCTGGATGTGGCATGCCTGCAGGGTCACGACCCACAATGTAGAAGTTTGCGCCAGTGGACATACGAGCCTTGGCATGCCACTGTACCTCAGTGGGCCCTGCGTACATCATGGGGGATGGAAAGATGGCGAGGACAGTGCTCTCAGGGTCAAGGACACCCTCGTCCAGTATAGCCTTGTGCTGCTTCATTCTGTCTGGCAGTGGCACATCATCATCCTTTGTCCAACCACCTGATGCACACAGACAGATGTTAATTTTTGAAAATTGTCAGTAGGGTTTACCTCTTATCTGGTATGTTACAATGACTGAACTAGAAAGAAATGGAGCATTATCATTGGTTAAACACTGGTGATAAGTGAAATCAGATTTTTGTGTGGCAACAAAAAATCAATTTGCAAATAATTATTATTTGTTGCAGTTTTGTAAACACTAAATAAGGACAACTCATGTCCGAACAAATTTATTTTTAATATTAATTATTAAATAATTATTATCATTATACAACTATTCAACAATATTTATTCTTACACGATTATGGATACATAAATGTTTGTTTATTGAGTTTTTCAACAGTATTTCAGATATCTGGAGACAGTGTCCACATGAAGCAGATAATAGTGCTGCCTAGCATGCCATGAACACTTGGCATGATACCACAACCACTCACATTATCCTGACAACCAGTCATGGAACTACCCTTATATTTGCTTGAGCATTAGCAAGGGAGATATACCACCACCATTTTTAATGACTTTGGTATGTCGCGGTCAGGGATCGAACCCGAGATCTCCCGTACCTGGAGCCAATGCTCCACCGATTGCGCTACCAGGTTCGGTTATATAAATGTATTAGACTATATCAACATAAAAGGATTGTACTATGCAATATTTTCTGATAAGTGAATTGAAACAGGTAACAAACTCATGAATTCATCAATCATGATCCAGTTTTGAATTTGTGGTCTAAGACTTTCTAGTACAAATCTGGTCAAGTATATTTCAAGCCGAATCACTGAAACTTAACATTACTTAGTAATTTCTTCCTAAAACGTTTAAAAAAAGGATTTCACAACAAATAATAATTAACAAAAGCTGTCATCTATTGTTTGATCAAATCTTGAATATAGGGAAATAAAGTGTAATAAAATAAACCATCATTTAAGTTTCCATTTTATAGTTTACCACTCAAATGCATGAGAATGGAAATAGATTATGATTTTGAATGATACATCACATCATAATGCACAATGATTCACTCAGATATTTTGTAATTAACCACACAAACCTTGATGATTATATTAACACAAGCAACATTATCCTGCGATATATTATGCAAACAAAAATCTATTTCCTAATTACACATATTAAATAAGTCACAACTATCATTGGTATCTAGATTTTTTAAATTTATCTTGGCATATGTTTGCATATATATCTAGATAAGATATCATCTGCTCTGAAATAGTGTTTATTTTTAATTAAAGTTACTTCTCACTTTAATGAAATATACAAGTAATGGCTCTTATTAAAGATCTGCAAGCAAATAACTTCAAGCCTGCAAATCATGAATTGATAATACTTAAACAAATAGTGTAGATCCAGACCAGCAAGAGATAAATTAACAATTTAGTATTGGTAATTAAGAAGTTTATTAAGTCAAGAGAAAGTATACCTAATGGATGAAGTAGCAGCACAGGTTTTTTATAGCCCCTCTCCAGTAGTCTACGTTTTGTGTCAACCATTAACAGTGCATGGCCATTGTGGATGGGGTTGCGCAACTGGAATGCAAACACTGCATCAGCCTGCAAATGTTAAAAGTAATCAATAATTAAGTAGTCAACCTGGATGTCACAATTATAATATAAATCAGAAATATAATAATGTTAAGGTTTGAAGAATCTAACAAAAGCAATGATTTATATATACACAATCATGATCATGATAGGCAATGCCTGCTTTTTTCTGTTGTAAAAGAAAATTAATCTCAACTTAGTTAAAATGCACAAGCGCTGCCTGCATTGTGACAGTTTGTCACAAACTCATCATTGTTGCATTTATCCCGATACCACAAATTTCACTCAAGGTGAATATAAGCATGGAAGTTAGTGCTGTAATGGATTATTTCCTCCAGGCCAGCTAAGTAAAACCTAATCAGGCTTACATAGATGAGCCAAACTGACCAAGCTTAGGTAGAAAGTGTAGATCCAGATCTGCCAAACTGACCTGGCTTAGGTAGATAGTTTAGATCCAAATGAGCCAAACTGACCAGGCTTAGGTAGATAGTGTAGCTCCAGATCTGCCAAACTGACCAGGCTTAGGTAGATAGTGTAGATTCAGATGAGCCAATCTGACCAGGCTTAGGTAGATAGTGTAGATCCAGATCTGCATAACTGACCTGGCTTAGGTAGATAGTTTAGATCCAGATCTGACAAACTGACCTGGCTTAGGTAGATAGTTTAGATCCTGATCTGCCAAACTGACCAGGCTTAGGTAGATATTGTAGATCCAGATCTGCATAACTGACCTGGCTTAGGTAGATAGTTTAGATCCAGATCTGACAAACTGACCTGGCTTAGGTAGATAGTTTAGATCCTGATCTGCCAAACTGACCAGGCTTAGGTAGATAGTGTAGCTCCAGATCTGCCAAACTGACCAGGCTTAGGTAGATAGTGTAGATCCAGATCTGCCAAACTGACCAGGCTTAGGTAGATAGTGTAGCTCCAGATGAGCCAAACTGACCAGGCTAAGGTAGATAGTGTAGCTCCAGATGAGCCAAACTGACCAGGCTAAGGTAGATAGTGTAGCTCCAGATGAGCCAATCTGACCAGGCTAAGGTAGATAGTGTAGCTCCAGATGAGCCAATCTGACCAGGCTAAAGTAGATAGTGTAGATTCAGATGAGCCAAACTGACCAGACTGAGGTAGATAGTGTAGCTCCAGATGAGCCAATCTGACCAGACTGAGGTAGATAGTGTAGCTCCAGATGAGCCAATCTGACCAGGCTAAGGTAGATAGTGTAGATTCAGATGAGCCAAACTGACCAGACTGAGGTAGATAGTGTAGCTCCAGATGAGCCAAACTGACCTGGCTTAGGTAGATAGTGTAGATTCAGATGAGCCAAACTGACCAGACTGAGCTAGATAGTGTAGCTCCAGATGAGCCAAACTGACCTGGCTTAGGTAGATAGTGTAGATCCAGATCTGCCAAACTGACCAGGCTAAGGTAGATAGTGTAGATTCAGATGAGCCAAACTGACCAGACTGAGGTAGATAGTGTAGCTCCAGATGAGCCAATCTGACCAGGCTAAGGTAGATAGTGTAGCTCCAGATGAGCCAATCTGACCAGGCTAAGGTAGATAGTGTAGATTCAGATGAGCCAATCTGACCAGGCTAAGGTAGATAGTGTAGATTCAGATGAGCCAATCTGACCAGGCTAAGGTAGATAGTGTAGCTCCAGATGAGCCAATCTGACCAGGCTAAGGTAGAAAGTGTAGCTCAAGATGAGCCAAACTGACCAGGCTAAGGTAGATAGTGTAGCTCCAGATGAGCCAAACTGACCTGGCTTAGGTAGATAGTGTAGCTCCAGATCTGCCAAACTGACCAGGCTAAGGTAGATAGTGTAGCTCCAGATGAGCCAAACTGACCAGACTTTGGTAGATAGTGTAGATTCAGATGAGCCAATCTGACCAGGCTTAGGTAGATAGTGTAGCTCCAGATGAGCCAAACTGACCAGGCTTAGATAGATAGTGTAGATCCAGATCTGCCAAACTGACCAGGCTTAGGTAGATAGTGTAGATTCAGATGAGCCAATCTGACCAGGCTTAGGTAGATAGTGTAGATCCAGATCTGCCAAACTGACCAGGCTTAGGTAGATAGTGTAGATTCAGATGAGCCAATCTGACCAGGCTTAGGTAGATAGTGTAGCTCCAGATGAGCCAAACTGACCAGACTTAGGTAGATATTGTAGATCCAGATAAGCCAAACTAACCAGGCTTAGGTAGATAGTGTAGATCCAGATAAGCCAAACTTACCAGGCTTAGGTAGATATTGTAGATCCAGATAAGCCAAACTAACCAGGCTTAGGTAGATATTGTAGATCCCGATGAGCCAAACTGACCAGGCTTAGGTAGATAGTGTAGATCCAGATCTGCCAAACTGACCAGGCTTAGGTAGATAGTGTAGCTCCAGATGAGCCAAACTGACCAGGCTTAGGTAGATAGTGTAGATCCCGATGAGCCAAACTGACCAGGCTTAGGTAGATAGTGTAGATCCCGATGAGCCAAACTGACCAGGCTAAGGTAGATAGTGTAGATCCAGATCATATCTCCAGGGAGCATGTTATGATGATCTGCACTATGTACAGCAACCCAGATATACCTGAATATTGTTGTTAGTAAAATACTTTGTTCACAAATTTGTATTTGTTATTAACAAATGTCACTTAAATGGGTTAGGGCTGATATATTCACCCTGACCATGCATGTTGACCTACCCCAATTTCTCTGAACTTCTGTCGTAACTCCCGAGGGGTCAGTCGATACTCGTCCAGGCCATCATTCCAGCGTATTCTTTCAAGGACCTGTAGGTCACCACCCACCAACCAGTCTCCACTCTCATAGATCATCTGCAAGTACAGGCAAAGGTGATTCATGAAATTACATATTCACAAAAGTTGGCATTATTTTTTGATAATCCAAACCTGACATTGGCATTGCAAATAATTTTAAACATTAACTAATGGCTAAAAGTTCAAGTTGGAATGAAATCTTTCAAATAAGGAAATTTTCTAGCAAGCCTGAGACCCATTAGTTGTTCTATCCTGATACTGACTAGAAATCAAATCTAACTTAAGCTACAAAAAGAAACAGATGTAATAATTTAATAAAATAAAATATATCCTTATTTCTTGTGTTGGAAAATTTATTTATCTGCTAAAAATTTACAGAATAAAAATTATGCAATGGTACATTTGCCATCTGAAAATTTGCTATACCACGTACCTTGACATAGGGATGTCCTATATTATTGGTCCCAAACTGGCGACTGCAGCGTTCCTCCTTGCGATGTTCATAGAACTCTGGGTTGCGTAACACTGCCACAGGTTTACCATTGTACCGTAGGGCAAAGGAAGCACATCCCTCTAGTCTCTCTTTGTCATTACTATGGACTGGCAGTACGATTGGAATAGACTGGTTTGTCACACCTCCTGATCGAAAAAAACATGAGCAAACACATTATTAAAGATTTAAAAAATAAAGAAACAAAAATACAAATAAAAGATTGCATGATAAGAATGGCTATGTTTTTTGACAACTAGGAAATATTTGGGCAGAGGGTGATGTTGGGTGTCAGTGGGCTGAGAGATTAAAAGTCACTTATCACCTCTTAGAAACAGCAATGATTTGTAATATTTGAAATTTCAAGTGTTGCAAAAGCATTTTTACAATGCAAAATGTGCATACTCCATGTTGAGATGCATGGTACAAAGATACAAACAATACATGTTCCTATTGCATTGACTTAATGATTAAATCACAAATGTACTACAGAATAATTAGAATGTCAGGTACAGGAAACAAAATAAAGACTTTTATTTATTTCCTCTTTATTATTTTCTTTCTAATATTTAAAGAATGTGAAACATATACATCAAAATTTAAATAACAAAGCAATAACATTAATATTATGATGTTTATCTTTACCAAATGTAAAGTTTCCAACTTACATATTCCCATACAAAACAAATAAAAAGTGGAAATATGATCATGGAAATTTGAACATTTACAGTCACTCTATGTATACATACCATCAAGTAGACAGCCGAAGTGCTGACACTGTAAGAACTCTCTCTCCCTCATGAAGCCATTGAGGGGTGATGCCCACCCTTCCGCCAAGACCTGCGTCCACTGGAGGTCCAACTACATAAAAGAACATAGGGACGTAATGTCAGACATTTTACTTTCAAAACAGTCTTTACACTTGATCTTTGCAAAATACTGGAACAATCAAATAGAGATATCTCAACAATGCTGGTAAAAATATTGAAAACCCAAGACCCAAGTGTCTAGACGCTGGAGGTGTGAAGCTTAAATAGCAATAATGAGACATTTAGACTCAGCAGCTGTATATATTGATGGCATTTGGAATCTGTCTTATAGGATATTAAAGTATTATATAAGACTCAGACTCCAGTTTTATAACCTCAAGCTGTTAACCTGTAAGCTGTCTGGACAAACCTGAAAGGGAATAGTTTACCTCATTGATGTCAAGGGATGACAGAGACTCTGCCTCTGCAGCCATAGCTTCCCGTCTCATCTCCGGCACAAACAGTTCTCGGACTGTGGCCACTGCACTGGATGGCACAACCTCCTGCAGAACAGAAGAAATATCTAGGTTACGGGTTGTGATTATATTTCATTCCTAAGCAAGGAAGCCAAAAAAGTTACACCATCTGCTCTGAATGTTTTAAAGCATTTTAAAGAAATGAAAGGGTCTTTATCACTAATTAAATGAATTTATAATTACCTCTTTTATTTTTTAAAAAATTAGGAAATGTATGCAAATACCATAATATTTCTTAAAGTCTTTTTATTTCTTTTCATGCCATTATGCAAGTTGGAAAAAAAATGAGAAACCCATTTATCAGTTATTGACTGTCAGAAAACAGAATAGCTTAAGTATATATGTTTCTTTCTTTTTTTTTTAAAAGGAAAAACATCTAATTACATCACAAAGACATACTTCCTCAACATAAGTCTTAAGAGATCTTTCAACATCTTTTTGGCAAATACCAGATACCAAACTATGGCAGGGACCTACCTTCTCAACAAGATGGCTGACGACCTCCTGTACACACTCATCGATGCTGGACACTCCAGCCTTCACAACAACCTCTGGGTTGGTGGGAGGCTCATATGCACTGTCAATACCCGTAAAGCCTGAAATAAAGATCAGAAGCGTTAAAACAAAATTCAATGGCATTGAAACAAACAGAAACTCTCATAAATTTGCTAGAAAAATGTTATTGCTTTAAACATCAATTGTATTTGGCAATAATTATGGTAGATTTATTGGTGAGTCTTGTGTTAGAGCTACAAGTATAAAAAAAATATTATAATGATCAACCACTTTCGCATTAATGACTTGAACACTTTCTATAAAGAAAAAAAACATTTTAAGCATTTTTTAAAACCATTTATGCAGTATTGCTTATTTCCTATGAAATCTGCAAAGTTTAATAAAAAAAAATGTCTGATAAAAAAACAACAGTAGAAAACCCATGTAAAAAATGTTGAACTGACAATTAAAACTGTTTTTTTTTTTTTGTACCTCTAAAACAAAAACAAACCAAACTTGCAAACACTTATCTGTTAACCTGTCTTATTAGAAACTACAATATTTGCTGTTGAGCTTCTTTCAATACATCAAGTGAGCCTGCATGAAGATTTGATCTGTGCGAACAGCTCCTCATTGCACCTGTCCATAAAAAAAATTAATAAAGGTAAAACTTCCAGCAGCCATGTTGCGTACATGTGATTCCACCAAGACATTTATCTGGGGTCTTCCTCTGCCAATTAAAGCTGGACAACACTATAATGGCCGTAATTGAGCTGTTGAGATTTATAGAAAAACAAACCCACCTTTGATGACGCCAGCCCTAGCCTTCTTATACAGCCCTTTCACATCCCTGGACTCACACACCTCCAAGGGTGTGTCCACAAAACACTCCACAAACTTAAGACCATCTGCCTCGTGTAGCTCGCGGGCACGCTGACGATCCTGAAAACAGACAAGCAGGGTACACTGATAACCATACTTCGGCTCTCATAACATAAGTCAAAACGAAGGCTTCTAGTTATAAGAAATATACTTCTTTGACCTGACAGGACCTTCATGGGTGCCAGGTACTCTTAACTGTACAGGCAAAAGTGCTTTAAAAAACATCTCACAGTACACTTCATCATTTACTTATTGCTCTTTTACAAATCTTAAGATCAAAGGTACAGGTAAATGAGCATACACAAGAAAACACCTGAGATCCTGAGAAATGCCTTTAGCTCAGCCAATTGAACACACTTATTGATATGAGTCAGTAACACATGAATAATTTTAAACTATCAAAAGGTTTAATAGAGATGACCTAAATAACAGTTTTTAAGACAATAGACCCACTATACACATGCCAGATAAAGAAATAATTAGATATGATTTATCAACTCAGTACAGTTTCAGGTCAAACATGACACATGTTTATCTTATAGTTCACTATGAAAAAACTTGTTGCCCTATGCTGTACTTGACCTAAGACAATCTTCCATTTAAATACTGACCTAACCCTGCACCTGCTTAGTACAAAAAGACAAAGGAAAATAATGTAGGTCCAACATTTTTTGCTGAAGAGACCTCAACAATATTGTCATGTCATGTCTGTCTCATCCTGTACGGTACTGTACTGTACATACATATACTGGAATATAAGTATATGTCTTGTCACCACAGCCTGTAGTTTGTTAACAAATATCTTGATGCTAAGTAATAAATGTAGTACGATAGGAAATAAAAGAAGTCTCACTCTTGATCTAAGTAATTTATTATCTTGGGTTAAGGATAAGGGAGGTCACTACGGCATAAAAAGGGAAATAATCTAGACCAATAGTTACTTGAAACCTAAGCTATATTCAGCCTAAAGACTGGAATGGGTGAAAATCAATACACCAGCAGCTGCTGAGTGGTAAATGGTGTTGAGTCCACTGTTGTCTCAATAACAAACATCAAACAACAGTTCCCGTTCTGATTTCAGCAATGAACAAACTTAACATTTTCTATACAACCAGTCTATTTATTGATTCCTACATTCCTACTAGGCTTTTGTATCTCAGCAGAAAAGAATATTCTTTTACAAGATGAAGGACACAAAACATGAAATGGCATAATGAATTGTTGAAAGCTTTATGTACTGGTATACAAGGTAATCTATCAGAATAAATGGCTTGTTGACTTTTGTGACTGGTTCATAATAAAAGTATGACATTTCTCGCAACATCTGGAAACAACATTTTTATATTTTAAGGATGCCTGGCATCTACGTCACCCAATGAAAAGGTAGTTTTTTACTGTACAATGTAAATCATAAATCAAATGCCACCTAACATGGTTTTTAAATATTGGCATATACCAAAGGGTAAACTGAGATTTATTCAGTTGTAATAATATAAAGTAAAAAATCTAAAATCTATATAATCCTAATGAATTATTAACAGACCATATGTTGCAGGGACTCTGGATTTTACTAGACAACAATAGTCACTGCCAATAAAAGTGGACAGGATAGGATTAAATACCAGCAACAGCTTTACTTTTTCTATTATATACAGATTGGTGTAAATAAAATTGTGTGTGAGGAAATGCTTGGGATATGTTTGTCCTGATGAAGTTTAGAATAAGAACCACCATGACTAACATTTTGTATTATCAAAACATACAAATCATAATCCATAGCTTACAACATTGGTTAAAAATCCAAATATTTCTTAAGTCATCTTCTTACATTGACATTCAAAGGTGCCTAGAAATAATGCTAGAGATTCAACAACACATAGTACAGATCCTGATCAGGATTTACACTATTTGCTTAAATCACATAAATACATGTTAGCAAGCTAAGAGTATCTGCTTACAAGAGGTTTTCAAAGGTTATAAGATGTAAAAACAGATTTGGTAGCAAGAAATAAAGATCCTAGCTGGCTAATCTAGAACTGCCCTATCTACATAAGCCTTATCAATTTCGTATTAGCAGTCTAAGAACTTAACAAAGGAGTCTAAAAAAATATCTTCATATTTATGGAAATGTTCTTTTACCATAAACAATATGCGTAATATCTATGTAAGTAATGTGTACCTTATCATTTTGGTAAATGTTAAGTATTAAAATTTTTACAATATAATGTATAGCAAAGTATCTTTACAACCACGTCATCACTCAAACATTATTTTCATACTTTTTTGTGCTAGTACAAACTCTTTAAATAATATATACATTGATAATTATTAGTTTTTAAAGTTTTTTTGTTTTTTTTTAATGATCAAAACTTGTTTTTTTTTAATAGGACAGAGTACCCTTTTACCTTGTGTGTTGCTGTAATAAACTTGAAACCGATTTGAAATTTTCTTTTAACCTACTAAACACGACTTAATGAAGCTTAGGCAAACCAAGTAGATCCAGACCAGACAGCTTACGCTATTATATTATTAACCATGCTTCAATCATGCTAAATTCAGTTATCTACTTACAACTTCATACATAGGTAATCATTCATGTTACTGAAATACGGAGCATCCAATAGTGAAGATCATGATCAGCCAGCTCCTTGTGTTAGCTGTCTGCTTACGAACTACACTTCTTGCTGCTGCTTGGTGCCTAGCTATACATCATCACTGCATTACATTGATAGCTAATAATGGCCAATTACAGTAGTATGGGTACTTCACAAATACTGCAGACTAGAAGTTAAAGAGTTAGTTTTGAACAAACATCAAAGACATGAAGGTCAACCTAATTATTAATCCACAAAATGTTACCACACTGTATCCCTTTTGCAAATCTAAAAGTAATAAAGTATATAATTCTTAAATAAAAATACCGACAATAGGAAAAGCCTGTGTTTTAATATGAGTAATTTTTTGTGCTTCTTATCACTCATTCAGATGGCTAATGCTGCATGTTTAAGTAAGACCTTTTTTCTAGTAATAAGCCTTTTAAATCTTAGTTTTGTCTACAGCAGATTGAAGACAGTTTAACTTAGAATACCTATGAATAATGTTTGGTAAATTTGAACAATTCACACTGTGGCAACAAACAAATTTGAAGTTTGAAGCTTGATATGTTGAAGCACATGCTTTTGATAAATATTACAACTTGCATACCTTGGCATAGGGACTAATGAAGGCAGTGATGCAGACAATGCCACCATCAGCAAAGAGTTTGGCCACTTCAGAAATACGCCGGATGTTTTCTTCACGATCCTCCTGGGTGAATCCAAGGTTCTTGTTGAGACCAGTTCGGATGTTGTCACCATCCAGACTGTATGCTGGAATGCCCTGACTCACCAGATACTCTAAAAAACAAACAAAGCAGAAGATGAGAAGAGTGATGGTCACAATATTTACAAACTTGTCACAAGGTTTAGGCAGATTATTACTTGACTAGTTGTAAGTGACTGTTTTTATCTGATGGTTTTACATGGCACAAGGTTTAACTAGCAATTAATTAACTTTTTTAAAAGAATTCTAGCAGACTATTTTCTTGGCAAAAGTTTTTACCAGACCTGGAAGTTTGTACCTGCAAACTGTTTAATCAGGAACTATACTATTTGCTGAGACTCTAGGAACATTTATTGTAACCAATGCAGAAAGTTGTAAGCAAATGATTTAGAATTACACATCATTCTGTATAGACTATTAGTGTATGTAGCTGGCTAAGATTAAGGAACTTGAAAAAATACTGATCTCAACTGACAGAACTGCTGATAGGGGTGTACCTTCAAGAGCGAATGAGATGGTTGTTTTTCCGGCACCTGACAGACCAGTGAGCCAGATAGTGCATCCTCGGAATCCTCCCTTTTGTCCGAGTACCTTCCCACGCTTGTCTCTTGATACATTGTGCGACTGGAACACAACATTTGTGGCGCGCTTCACCGCCTGAAATCACACAAAACATTAGGGTGGTTAGTAAGGTAAATGTCTTGATAAATTATCTATTTCAAACAAAACTTAAATGATGTATACTGGCAGCATGCAAAAGTGTTATTTTTGTACCATGTATATTATACAAGACATCCACAAAAATTAACTACGGTACATTCAAACTTGACATTGCTTTGTTTCTTTGTCTATATAACCACATCCTTTACAACAAAAAAACAACTGTTTTATAGCTCCTGTAGTCTAAACATAATCCCATTGTAGCATAAACACAACCTCAGACGTTTAATTTGTTTAATTCACACAAGGCACAAGCAATTGGTTGTACATTTACCTCATTCTGATTAGTTGCTTTCTTAACAAGGCTAACATAAAACTGAAAACATCCACTAAGAAACATGATCAATTAGTCCCCTTTTCGACAATGTGTCGCAATCAACATAAGTTTAACTACAGACTGAAATTTCTCAAACCAACTTTACTTCAATAATCATTTTTCGATTAACTCTTAGCCTTCTAAGCTTCAAATAACCAGACTTAGGTAATAAGTGTAGATTTAGAACAGCCAGCTTCTACTGGAAGCCATTTGATCAAGGCTTCAATATCGGCTTCTTAGTCTCTAGAAATACTTACAGGTATGACTGGAGTTGTAAGCAAATAACTAAGAATTTAGTTTGGGTTATTGGTAAGTATAGCAGACCAAGGGTTAATGGTGTTTTCCACTCAATCAGTTCAATAAAAAGCATTGAAAAACCACAGAAGTAGAGCAAGGACAAGCTAATGGACTGTTGATGTATGCTCGGCAAGATGCAATGGGCTGATGATTTTCCTGCATGCCAAGACAGACAATCTAAGCAAATAGACAAAAATTGGCTAGAATGATTTATTGGAAAGTACTTCAAATCTGTCACCTTTTAAATAATCTAAACTATTTTTTTTAGTAATTGCAATACCAACATGCTAAGGAAAATATTGCAAGAGATTGCTGAAAATAGTGCGGATCCCAATCAGATGACTCCCAGTATGAGCTGGCTGCTTGAGATTTACACTATTAATCTATGTCTCATCATTTCAACCTTAGTAGATTAGATGCTTACTACCCTGTTTTACGGATAATCCAGGTACAAATAGACAACAATAATTATTATTTTATAAGTGTGACAACTGATAATATCAGCAAAAACAATTAGCAAGCACTCTTACAGAAGGAGGAACTGAGGAAATGGGGTTCTTGCTGTTGATTTCTTCACATTGAAACCATTGTTCCAGCTCACTTAGAGGAACTTTCAGCTATATTCATTTTCAAAGAGTATAAAATCTAAGTGTTTTTTTTTTTTTAAAGAAAACACATAGTCGAAAGGCCTCGCTTGAGGAATCAGCAGCAAATAGTGCCGATCCTTATCAGAGAGTTCCCGTAGGGAGTGAGAGATGTCTTATCTGAATATTTTTTTTTGCCTAAGTATGATAATTTCATGTTTTGCAGGTTAAAAGCGTGACATTGGCTTAGTTGTCAATGGCTACAAATGATAAAGTACACTGTAGTTTCCTAATTAGTTCTATAAACAGAACAATAATTAGCAAGCAGAATGATGGTCAAGCAGATTTGGAGATAATGAGATGGTAAAATCCTAATGTTTCATTCATGTTAACCCTAAGTCTGCTACATTTTGTTAAAAACAAATGTTACAATATATATGTTACATGTCAGGATTGATATATTACAGAGACTGAGCAACAAATAGTGCATAACCCAATCAGACAACTCTCAGTAGGATGCTGATTGATCTGGATCTGCACTATATGCATAAGCCTTATAAATAAGGGAAAAGCAGGCTAAGAGTTATGTGCCACTTGTCTCATGTTGCTTACACATTACCAACCTGGATATGCTAATGTAAATAAATGTCACAACATTAGAAAAATTACCTGATTAAGTTTATGTAAATGTAATTAAGAATGACTACTGTGCCACTGTCATAGCAATAATACAGCATGCATGCTGTTAGCTTAGACATGGTAGTTAGACATCCAATGTAAAATGTTATTATGTTTTTCAGTTGTGCCTTTTAAAGTTGTATTATGTTAAGGTATTTCAAGAACATACAATAAAGTTATAAATCTATATATAAAGGTATTATTTATGAAAGAAATACAATATTGCCATAAAATTTAATTATTAAATTTTATAATGTATACATGTTTATATGAAAACAAAACTCAGTATCAGACAATTTACTGAACAAAAAAATCAACCTCAGTAAATACTACAATGCTAGATGCATTATACAAGAAAACAATTACAGTATAAACTACAGTATAACAGAACACTTCAAAACTATATTTTATTACACACACTAATCTTCAATGCACATGTAAAAATAGAAAAAAAGAAACTGTCAGAAAGTAACCAACCTTTTGCATGCTACCATTCTTGGGTGTAGTTGACATTGCACACTATCAAACAGTTAACCAACCGATGTATAAATTTATCTCAACTAATATTAACCCTAGCTGTACAGAATTGTGTGAATAACCTAAATGTCATACATCAGACTAACAACATAATTTCATGGCCTAAATTACAGCGCAACAATGCTGACCAATTCACTTTCAAAAGTGGTATCACTCCTAAACTAAACCACTGTCACATGTGGTGGCTAGTAACGATAAAAGGAGAATAGCAACACTACATTTGTTGGTTAACCTTAAATAGTTTATAGGGGAGGTTTATGCCACTGTGCATGTCAGTTGATATACCATTATCTTGCTCTTATGTCCTCACCTGTCATCCGTTCATACCCTCTCAGATCTGGCCATTGCCAACCCAGATTTTAAACCACCAGGTTAAAAGCTTGTATCAGCTAACTTAAAGAGGGGACAGGAAAACTAGAACATCATTCAAAAAGCCATGTACTAGTTATGTTCAATAGATTCGTGGACAGGTTCAACAGCTTTCACATAATTGTAACTTTGTTAATTAAACATATAACACATGAATTTATAAATTTCCCTCTATGGAGTATAAAAAACAACAACACTTTTAACGTATTTTTATTTACCTCAGAGTTGTCCATTCAAGAAAACAGTATTGACTATTGTGTCAACGACGAATGCAACATGAACATTTGCAAGGTCACAAAACTGTAAATGAATCTGTCTAATATTTTAAGGTAATGGCTCGAAAACATAAGCTTAAACTTCAAAACATAAGCTTTGATATTACACCTTTCTAGTAGAAGTTTACATCGTATCATGAAGAATGCGACAGTTGTTGTTATTTTGATGAAGGAATGTTTTCCAGTTGTTGTTTTTTTATCAGCTTAGCTTTGTCCTCTCTTTGCATTGAGGTTTGTTTAGATGGCCTGTAGTTATGAAAATATCTCACATCTGTCACATAACCACCCCTTCCACCTACAACATGTTCATGAATTTGATTATTATTCTCATTTCTGCTTAGTTATATCATTCACATTCATAATTTACATGTCTTTCTAAGATGAATATCACCTTATAGCTACATACATTTCCCTCCATATAGCCAACGCCATTTCTATGTATTTTTTATTCTACACAATTTATTATGATTTTGCTTTGCATTCCATAAGTTTGTTTATTGGGTTTATTGTCCCACCAACAGTATTTCAGTTATCGGGAGACGGTGTCCACTTGAAGCAGATATAGTGCTGCCTTCACTGTGAATGGCATGAAATGAACACCTGGCATGAAACCACACCCTGTCACAATATGCTGACACTGGGCCAACTAGTCATGGAACTACTCTTATATTTGCTCAAGCATTAGTAAGGAAGCTTTTCCACTATCATTTTTTATGACTTTGGTATGTAGCGGCCAGGGATCTAACCCGGGGCCTACCATACCTGGAGCCGACACTCTACCTATTGCGCTACCAGGTCCAGTCGCATTCCACAAGACCAGTGACTTTTATATATTATCATCCAAGTAGCAGTCCTCAAATCAGAGGTAAGGTATTGTTACAAGCATCTGATATAGGCAAACTGTCAGATACTACCTTAAACTATTTTCAGTTAATTATATTGATACAACATTGTATACATTGACTGGTTTATTCAGGGAACATATGCTTAATGAACACACACCCACACATACACACGTGTTAAAAATATATAAAGATGTATACAAATGCAAGTAATTTGTAATTAATTGCCCAAGTGAGATATTAACTTGTAGCCTGCTTAGCAAGGGTTGATCAAAGTTAATCACTATGTGTAGATCCAGATCAGGCTCTGCAATATGCTGCAAAGGTTTTAGCAATTTGTTATGTTACCTATGCATGTAGTTCTTATAACTTGCATGTTTTATTGCTTTTAAATAAATGAAGCAAGAAAAGGGCTTTAAACTAAAATGGCACAAAACTGAGACCAAACTCTAATTGGTTAATTGACTAGCTCTATTTAAAAACTGACCAGGCCACATATTTTAACCATGCTATTAAATTGACTATGCTGTTTATTCTGACCATGCTTTTAACACTAACCATACTACTTACTCTGACCAAGCTTTTAACACTAACCATGCTACTTACTCTGACCATGCTTTTAACACTAACCATACTATTTACTCTTACCATGCTTTTTAACATTAATTATGCTATTTACTCTGACCATGCTTTTAACACTAACTATACTATTTACTCTGACCATGCTTTTAACACTAACCATGCTACTTACTCTGACCATGCTTTTAATACTAACCATACTATTTACTCTGACCATGCTTTTAATACTAACCATACTATTTACTCTGACCATGCTTTTAACACTAACCATGCTACTTACTATGACCATGCTTTTAATACTTACCATATTATTTACTCTGACCATGCTTTTAACACTAACCATACTATTTACTCTGACTATGCTTTTAACACTTACCATGCTACTTACTCTGACCATGCTATTAACCATGCTGTTTACTATGACCATGCTATTAACCATGCTGTTTACTCTGACAATGCTATTAACCATGCTGTTTACTATGACCATGCTGTTTACTATGAAAAAGGTATTAACCATGCTGTTTACTATGACCCTGCTATTAACCATGCTGTTTACTATGACCCTGCTATTAACCATGCTGTTTACTATGACCATGCTATTAACCATGCTGTTTACTATGACCATGCTATTAACCATGCTGTTTACTATGACCATGCTATTAACCATGCTGTTTACTATGACTATGCTATTAACCATGCTGTTTACTATGACCATGCTATTAACCATGCTGTTTACTATGACCATGCTGTTTACTATAAAAAAAAAGGTATTAACCATGCTGTTTACTATGACCATGCTATTAACCATGCTGTTTACTATGACCATGCTGTATTATAAAACACTGTACCATTTCATCTTCTTTCATGTTTATACTGACATGCAAACACAAAATTACTTCTCAACAGGTCAGTGGGAGAATATTCTAACTAGGTTTTTGATATTCTACAGGTGATGGAAAAAAAATATTTTCCAGTAGTGACATGAAAAAAATCCTCTTTTGATCTTGTATTTTAATTAAACAATGTTATCCTGCATTTGTTATTAGGAGTAATTTAATCTTAATTAAATGTACATGTATGTATTTTGCCAAGGATTGCAGATAGATTAGTTTTGCCTCTGAATTAAGTTAGAAGTGAAGTTGGCCTATCATTCTGCTCTACAAATCTTGCCAGATGAAGGTCAGTGAGCTCTCACTTGGATCTGTCTGGTCATGAACTGCACTGTTTGCTGTAGGTCTATACCATTCCATATTAAATTTCAGGTATTTCATGATACATAAAGTGGTTCATTAAATCAAAATGATATTCCAAAGGTTTAAAGAACTGAAAGTAAACCAAAACACAAAAAATTATATGACCCAATTATTTATCAATTACAATCACAACTGGCATGCATATAATATCTGAGTAATGTACTTTTTAAACCTTAGAATCATATAAATATGCTTGATTGTTTATTAGTAGGGATGATAAATATGTGAACATATGTGTCTATTGTACACATATACTAAATGTTCACTCATTTCAGCAGAACAGCCCAAGGTTCATTTTAAATTAACTTCTTGGAAACACCCTAACATTTATTACAAGTCATTAAAACCATCCCCAGGCAATCTTCTTTAATAAAAGATGAAAATTGGATACAAGGAAAAGTCAACTATCTAAAATAAAATCTAATAACAGTTTTATAGAAGGGTTTCTGTAGACAACCTACTTGTGATAATTTGTAAAGTTTGGATTCAGTAGCACAGTGTAATTGGCAATTCCATCAGAACGACATGACTATACTTTTCCTCTATTACTTATGGTAGTGTCATTGTCAAGCGGTACTAATCAATGGTTTTCTCAATACTATGCTGTGTGTGGAAAGTTCTATGTTTGATGTTTGCATAAAAATACACATTTCGAACATGAACAAATTAACCTACATGTAAATATTGACACACAAATTTACATATTCAAATACTAATATGTCAAAATGGATAAGTCAAGTCTATTTTTGTTTCATTTTAAGAAGTGGTCGCCAATTTTTCAAAATTCACTGAGCAGTCATACACATGAGAAAAAAGTCTACAAACACTATGATGTTGATATGCTAGGTCCTCAATTGTGATTTTTTCAGTGCATAAAACACACATACCTGCCGAGTAGTCAATACAGACATCATTTTTGAATTTCGAATCATCTATACATCAGGCATACCAGACGCTTAAAAAAAATTCATGTATTTATATTGTTTGTTTATTGGGTTTATCGTCCCACCAACAGTATTTCAGTTATCTGGAGATGGTGTATTTATATTGTGTCCTACTTGTGATCTGGATATGAACTCTTATTTAATTTTGGGCAATCAGTTCCCAAACCATTACTGATTACAACAGATTATCTGATAATCATAGACAAGTAATTATATTATCACATAGCATAAAACCTAAAATCCGGATATTATATATATGAACATGTTAAATACCATTCTCTCACCAGAGGGCGTGCTACACAAGTTTCGCTTACACCTCTGTCAACGCCCGGTGTAAAAGATTCTTGTACAAAATATAAATATTGAATAAAATGCTCGTGAGATTATTTTGATCTCTGTATATTTTACTTAAAATGAAAATGGGTATTTTTATTTTTTTTAGAACAATGTTTAAGATATATTTTAACCCAAATTTTTGGGGAACTATTTTGATGTGACGATAGAATATCACGTGTATGAGAACTTCTTTTTCCGGCGTTGACAGAGGTGTAAGCGAAACTTGTGTAGCACGCCCTCTGGTGAGAGAATGGTTAAATGCACCTTCCATCTTGCCATATATGTGTGACATATTACTACACTGATAATGACACTACTGAAGAACTGTTAATTATAAATATGACAATTAATAACATTATCAAGTGCTCATGATTGATTTAGGAAATTTTCAACAAGCAGGTTGTATCTAATCAATTTAAGATATCATTATTTATTATTGCAAATTATTGTTTGAGAATGGTATTATTGTGTGTATTAAGTATCCACAATATTTAACTAAGTTTAAAGAGTAAGTGCTTAACATATTTATAGCTTATACTTGAACGAAAAATACTACTTTATAATATGTAGCAACAGTTTCTAACATAATGATAAACATGTTTGCAATTTGTTCACACATAAAAATCTGGAAGCTGTTGTGGACTTACTTTGTAAAGGGTTAAATATTTGTGACATGAAAAGGGACAGTTAGCAGTCAAGAAAACAGAACACATCACACATTGCAACACAACTATCTGACATTGTCCTAGTTAATAAACTTCCATCCTTAAACTTTTATGCTGCTCTCAGCAAGGACTGGCCGTCTGGATCTACCCTATGTTTATATTTCTGTTTAACCTACGCTGAGCAAATAGTTTATCATATCATGCAATCTGTGTGTGTGTATAATTAAGAACAGAATGATTCATATTTCATCCTCAGTCATAATACAGCTGAGAGGCCTACCATGTCTGTGTGATGTGCACATTCTATAATACAACTACTGTCATTCTTAATCACTTTAAAGTCCTTTGATTCATCTACAATAATCAGAGCCGGTATCAAGTGACATGTTATCCATTTGTTTTTGTTTTTTTATAAAATACCAATTAGTACAAATAACTTCTTTGCTGCAAACTCTTTTATATTTTACTTTGTTTCTAAATTAGTTCTCTGTAACTGTGTGTTGAGATAGAGTGAAAAGCACCAAAAAAGGAAGAAGTAACACTAGCAGTGTGTTTCAAACTTCCAGTCTAAAATTCCACGCCTATCTCTGCACCATATAATCAGATACACGAGAAAAAGGATGTATAGCTTATATTCCTGATACCATAGAATGTTTAAAACAAAATAAAAAGCAATGCCTGACACCATTTCATAGGTTTTCTAAGATGTTACACATGGAGATGTTACATGTGTAGAAAGAAAGTTGCCAAATTATTATTATTAACTATAAAACGTACAAGCAGAAATTGCATATGTGCAGCCTCACTTTATGCAAAAAAGTATTTGTTAAGACAGTATTTTTCTCAAATGTAGTATGTTTTTCTTTCTTAGTATCTTATTATTTATTTTCAAAGTTATTTTGAAAGTTACAGACACACACAAATTAATATATAAAAATAAATAAATAAAATTGAACACTGTTTACCGAATTAGGGCCTGTATTTTGTCAGGTTTTGAAAGTCCATAAAACAAACTTGTGCGAAATTGTCTCAAAATAGCAATAATAAAACTGCTTATTAGCAGAAAATAAAGACTTAACAATGATATATTAGTAATTCAAGTCTGAATGAACAGCAAACTCTTAACCTAACAAACACTAAGTTATATAGTTATAGTTTGAATTTCTAGATTTTCTTAATTGGTTTCAAATCTGCTCTATTTGGATGTCCTAAGAATGCCCTAGAGTATAGCAGATTTTTGTTTAACCTCAAAGTTCAGTTGGTTCCCCCCATGAAAAAAGACAAAGAATAATCAAAACACACATATCGCAGTGTAAGTTTGACCCTGTATGCTATTATAAATGTGAAAACAATGGTCAAAATTATTCCATAGTAAATTAAAAGTACAATGCATTGGAAATTGGAAAGCAGGCGTGTCTTCGACTGCAAATAAACACCTCTTCTAAAATATAGATTATGCATTGGGACAAAAGTTACATCAGAGTCACTAACAACCGATTGCAGAAACCATTTTATTTAACATTCAATACTTTCTATAGGATTTTGCATTATGACTTAAGTTAGATTTAAAACAAATGTTTACACATGCTAACGGAATCAACCAAAATAAACTGAGTTTGAAGATAACTATTATCTCTTCCAACCAAGTGATCTGAACCTAAAAATTCTAAGCGCCATCCCTCTCCAAATGTGTGCAGTAGCTTTAGATTGACATGCTTAAATAATACACATGACTAATGTCATAACAGAGAGCCGCAAAAGGAAGTGAGGTCCCACACAGGATGTTGCAAATATCTTGGCCTAGTAGATAATGCATAGTTAGTGGAACACTCGTTCTAATAGCAGTGCTCTCCATTTTGACCCTTTCTTCAAAGGTCAATGAGTGATATTCATATGAAGCATTGTTCATTTATAACTCTGCATTTTATGTATATCCGGATAACACAGTAAAATAAACATCCAATTTCAAATGATAAAAATAATGTTAACATTTGAAACATGTCTGGACACTAGTGATGTATCTTGTCTACTTAGACAAACATATTTACTCTGTACATGCACTACTTATTCCCAGGCATGAATAACTGACCGCGAGTAGTCAAGATCATAAAGGGTGAATGTTGAGTGCTTCCGAAATCCAGCTTTCTCATTACTCTTGATGGTGTTGCAAGCTACACTGCACAAAATTTACAGTTATTGGCAGGATCATGGCAGTGTTGATACCATCAGATCTAGGCTCTCATTTCCTTGTAAATGAGAGAAACAGATCAGCAAATTGACAAACTGCTTTATAGTTCTTATTTATACGCTAATACTTGTAAGTTCAGGGAGAAGATTACCATATCTTTAAATGAAAAACAGCTCCCAGTAAAACACACAATGTAGGGCACATTCTATGTTGCTATGTGTGAGATCCACCTGTTCCTATATATGCCTTTAGGTACATTCTGCCACAAGAAACCATCTGGAAGTCTGGGAATCTGTAGATGGGTCTGGTTTTCATGCCATAGGTGCTCATTTTTTATCTGATGAGAAAAAGTCTATCACCAGTAGACAAATAGTATTTATCCTGATAAGCCAGCCCCTTAGAAGCTTCCCGATCAGGACCTGCAGTAAGTATTGCTGAGGCACAGACATTGTCTGTTACTTATTTAATAACTTACAGTTGGGAAGACCTGTGAACAGATTTAGAATGTGGATTAGTCCCTTAGTTGTGAGTCATAAAAGACCTTGAGTTCTGTAATCTGATGCACATTTCTGTTTAAAGTTGAAATAAGTGCAAAAGATGTAAGCAACACAGCACCTTATTGCAATGTGGTGAAAGTGTACATAAAGGTTTCTGAAGCTTTTTAACACATGACCACTTAGCACAAACTGAGCAGTGTAGATAGTGTAGATCCAGATCTGCCAAGCTGACCTGGCTTAAGTGGAGAGTGTAGATCCACATCTGCCAAACTCACCAGGCTTAGTTAGAAAGTGTAGATCTTGATCTGCCAAGCTAACCTGGCTTAGGTAGATAGTGTAGATGCAGATCTGCCAAACTGACCAGGCTGAGGTAGATATTGTAGATCCAGATCTGCCAAACTAACCAGGCTTACGTAGATAGTGTAGATCCAGCTTGCCAAACTGACCAGGCTTAGGTAGATAGTGTAGATCCAGATCTGCCAAACTGACCAGGCTTAGGCAGATAGTGTAGCTCCAGATCTGCCAAGCTGACCTGGCTTAAGTAGATAATGTAGATTCAGATCTGCCAAACTGACCAGGCTTAGGTAGATATTGTAGATCCAGATCTGCCAAACTGACCAGGCTTAGGCAGATAGTGTAGATCCAGATCAGAAACTATTGACAGCTTTCTATTTTGGTATTTTATTATAACAATTTGTTTCCTATTCATGAAAGTGTTTGTGCATGACACTTATTAGTATTAGTAATAGTATTAGTCATAAAACAAGTACATGTATTATGACAAAGTCGAACTTTTAGAGAAGTGAGTAAGTAGTTTTGCTGTGGAAGTAGAATTATTGCTATAAGCTCCTTACAGGGAGAGTAAATGCGTGCTTGTGTGTAGCGGAAACCTACACATTGATAACCAGGGAACAAATATATCAACTAGAAAAGCGGAGTTGAGACCTAGCAGATTTCTCAGGTAGAGAAAATAAATGTGTTACATTTGACACTGACATCATATCACATTAAAATATCTTAATTATTAAACTTCCAACATTATTTCACGTATCAAGATCAAAATCATGTTGCTATAACAACTTCAGCAGTGAAGTATTACACTCTTAGATTATTTAGTACAAATTTAAGCAAGACGTGTAGATCCAGAGCTCCCACAGGATGTCTGATCTAGACCTACACAGGTGCTGAGTCTCTAGCAAAATGTTGAAGGTTTTGCAGATATATATTTAGTGATGGTATACACTTAAATCAAAAAGCAGTGTTGCTTAATAGTAATTGCATGCCATGAATACCTGATAACACAATGAATCACATTTTTCTGACAATTCAGACGCAAGGCTGAATATTCTTGAGTTTGATTTAAAAAGAGCTTTGTTAAAGCTTGGACATAAGCAAGGGAGACATGTGATAAGACAATGGTAATACTGATGTGTATCTGGATAGAGCCTGGAACCTTTAGTATTTTGAGCTGACATTTGGCCTGATGTGTCTCTGGACAGAGCCTGAAACCTTCAGTTTCTGGAGCTGACACTTGGCCTGATGTGTCTCTAGATAGAGCCTGGAACCTTTAGTATCTGGAGCTGACACTTGGCCTGATGTGTCTCTAGATAGAACCTGGAACCTTTAGTAACAGCGCTGACATTTGGCCTGATGTGTATCTAGATAGAGCCTGGAACCTTTAGTACCAGGAAATGACATTTGGCCTGATGTGTCTCTAGATAGAGCCTGGAACCTTTAGTACCAGGAAATGACATTTGGCCTGATGTGTCTCTGGATAGAGCCTGGAACCTTTAGTAACAGGAGCTGACATTTGGCCTGATGTGTCTCTGGATAGAGCCTGGAACCTTTAGTAACAGGAGCTGACATTTGGCCTGGTGTGTCTCTAGATAGAGCCTGGAACCTTTAGTACCAGGAAATGACATTTGGCCTGATGTGTCTCTGGATAGAGCCTGGAACCTTTAGTAACAGGAGCTGACATTTGGCCTGATGTGTCTCTGGATAGAGCCTGGAACCTTTAGTAACAGGAGCTGACATTTGGCCTGATGTGTCTCTGGATAGAGCCTGGAACCTTTAGTATCAGGAGCTGACAATTGGCCTGATGTGTCTCTAGATAGAGCCTGGAACCTTTAGTATCTGGAGCTGACACTTGGCCTGATGTGTCTCTGGATAGAGCCTGGAACCTTTAGTAACAGGAGCTGACATTTGGCCTGATGTGTCTCTGGATAGAGCCTGGAACCTTCAGTACCAGGAAATGACATTTGGCCTGATGTGTCTCTGGATAGAGCCTGGAACCTTCAGTACCAGGAAATGACATTTGGCCTGATGTGTCTCTAGATAGAGCCTGGAACCTTCAGTACCAGGAAATGACATTTGGCCTGATGTGTCTCTGGATAGAGCCTGGAACCTTCAGTACCAGGAAATGACATTTGGCCTGATGTGTCTCTGGATAGAGCCTGGAACCTTTAGTAACAGGAGCTGACATTTGGCCTGATGTGTCTCTGGATAGAGCCTGGAACCTTTAGTAACAGGAGCTGACACTTGGCCTGATGTGTCTCTAGATAGAGCCTGGAACCTTTAGTAACAGGAGCTGACATTTGGCCTGATGTGTCTCTGGACAGAGCCTGGAACTTTTAGTAACAGGAGCTGACATTTGGCCTGATGTGTCTCTGGACAGAGCCTGAAACCTTCAGTATCTGGAGCTGACACTTGGCCTGATGTGTCTCTAGATAGAGCCTGGAACCTTTAGTAACAGGAGCTGACATTTGGCCTGTGTGTCTCTGGATAGAGCCTGGAACCTTTAGTAACAGGAGCTGACACTTGGCCTGATGTGTCTCTGGATAGAGCCTGGAACCTTTAGTAACAGGAGCTGACATTTGGCCTGATGTGTCTCTGGATAGAGCCTGGAACCTTTAGTAACAGGAGCTGACATTTGGCCTGATGTGCCTCTAGATAGAGCCTGGAACCTTTAGTAACAGGAGCTGACACTTGGCCTGATGTGTCTCTGGATAGAGCCTGGAACCTTTAGTACCAGGAGCTGACACTTGGCCTTATGTGTCTCTGGATAGAGCCTGGAACCTTTAGTACCAGGAAATGACATTTGGCCTGATGTGTCTCTAGATAGAGCCTGGAACCTTTAGTACCAGGAAATGACATTTGGCCTGATGTGTCTCTAGTTAGAGCCTGGAACCTTTAGTAACAGCGCTGACATTTGGCCTGATGTGTATCTAGATAGAGCCTGGAACCTTTAGTACCAGGAAATGACATTTGGCCTGATGTGTCTCTAGATAGAGCCTGGAACCTTCAGTAACAGGAGCTGACACTTGGCCTGATGTGTCTCTAGATAGAACCTGGAACCTTTAGTAACAGGAGCTGACACTTGGCCTGATGTGTCTCTAGATAGAGCCTGGAACCTTTAGTATCTGGAGCTGACATTTGGCCTGATGTGTCTGTGGACAGAGCCTGGAACCTTTAGTAACAGGAGCTGACACTTGGCTTGATGTGTCTCTGGATAGAGCCTGAAACCTTCAGTATCTGGAGCTGACACTTGGCCCGATGTGTCTCTAGATAGAGCCTGGAACCTTTAGTATCTGGAGCTGACACTTGGCCTGATGTGTCTCTGGATAGAGCCTGGAACCTTTAGTACCAGGAAATGACATTTGGCCTGATGTGTCTCTGGATAGAGCCTGGAACCTTTAGTAACAGGAGCTGACATTTAGCCTGATGTGCCTCTAGATAGAGCCTGAAACCTTTAGTATCTGGAGCTGACACTTGGCCTGATGTGTCTCTGGATAGAGCCTGGAACCTTTAGTATCTGGAGCTGACACTTGGCCTGATGTGTCTCTGGATAGAGCCTGGAACCTTTAGTAACAGGAGCTGACATTTAGCCTGATGTGCCTCTAGATAGAGCCTGAAACCTTTAGTATCTGGAGCTGACACTTGGCCTGATGTGTCTCTGGATAGAGCCTGGAACCTTTAGTACCAGGAAATGACTATTGGCCTGATGTGTCTCTGGACAGAGCCTGGAACCTTTAGTATCTGGAGCTGACACTTGGCCTTATGTGTCTCTAGATAGAGCCTGGAACCTTCAGTATCTGGAGCTGACACTTGGCCTGATGTGTCTCTGGATAGAGCCTGGAACCTTTAGTATCTGGAGCTGACATTTGGCCTGATGTGTCTCTGGATAGAGCCTGGAACCTTTAGTATCTGGAGCTGACACTTGGCCTGATGTGTCTCTGGATAGAGCCTGGAACCTTTAGTATCTGGAGCTGACACTTGGCCTTATGTGTCTCTAGATAGAGCCTGGAACCTTTAGTATCTGGAGCTGACATTTGGCCTGATGTGTCTCTGGATAGAGCCTGGAACCTTTAGTATCTGGAGCTGACACTTGGCCTGATGTGTCTCTGGATAGAGCCTGGAACCTTAAGTACCTAGAGTGTACACTTAGACTGCTATGTTACAATGATCACAGAAGCTGTTCTTGTTTACTAGTATAGTGTTCAGGGTGTAGCATAAACCTTAATCAAATGACTGCTTGCCTGTAATCTATAGTTAAAAGGCTGTCATGTGAATCATGTTGCAATGCTGGCCAACAAACAATGAATGGTCTTCATATCAACTCTCATGCTGTTAAATTATAGCCTGCTATTCACGTATGTATAAGGCTTAGGCAAATAATGTAGATCCAGATCAGCCAGCTCCCTCCTGGTCATGGTCTGATCATGACCCACACTATTTGCTGCTGAGTCTTTAATAAGCAGTATATTAATCTTTACATTTATAACATATATATAGCATATAATATGTAAGCTGAAAAAACAACCTGAGACTTAAGCATGGGTTTACAACATTATGTTGCAAGTTAATCACAGATCAATCAAACTATGGCTAATAGTAGGGTTCACTTGCAGAAAAGTCTCTCTGTAAAGATTTTTTTAAAAGCTCATATAACTTTCTTTACTAAATAGTTAAAAAATACTTTTTCCACCATCTTTTCACTTAATATTATCAAGCATGACTGAGCATTGGCAAATATATATAGTTTATACTTGTAAAAGGAATAAAAGAAATTTGCATAAATACCACACCCTCCCTTTACTGGGAGGCAAAAACTAACTAACTAAACTAACCCAAGACTTCACTTGTTCCTCCTTTAGTGTGCAACAGTAAGTGTTTTAGTGAGTGAATTAGTATTTTCATGAAGTTAATTAAAGTTTATTTGATAGTTATAAAGCTAGAGACTGCAGCAAACAGTGAAGATCCTACTCTAATAGGTATTAAGAAAAAAAAATAATCTCATAGCCACCTTTACCTGAATTGATCAGGTTTAGACAAATAGTGTAGATCCAGATCAGCCAGGTCCCACTGGGATCAGGTTTAGACAAATAGTGTAGATCCAGATCAGACAGTTCCCTCTGGAATCAGGTTTAGGCAAAGTGTAGATCCAGATCAGCCAGTTCCCACTGGGATCAGATTTAGACAATTAGTGTAGATCCAGATTAGCCAGTTCCCTCTGGGATCAGATTTAGGCAAATGGTGTAGATCCAGATCAGACAGCTCTCTACTGAGATCAAGTTCATGCAAAAAGTGTAGATTCAGATCAGCCAATTTCCACTGAGATCAGGTTTAGACAAATAGTGTAGTTCCAGATCAGCCAGTTCCCTCTGGAATCAGGTTTAGGCAAATAGTGTAGATCCAGATCAGCCAGTTCCCACTGGGATCAGATTTAGGCAAATAGTGTAGATCCAGATCAGCCAGCTCCCACTGGGATCAGATTTAGGCAAATGGTGTAGATCCAGATCAGCCAGCTCCAGATAGGAACTATCTTAATCAGGAACTACATTTTTTGCTGGTGAGTACTTTCCACTGCATGACATTTGCAGGAATTTCTAGCAACAACTTATTATCAAGTTTAGGTAATTAAGAAATGTAGTCAGCAAAGTGTTACTGTTAGTTTATAAATAAAGAACCTTTCTATAGGGGCATAATGCTTTGATATCCTTAGCTGAATGAAACACAGTATTTATTAAGACAATAACATAAATGTAAGAGACAGAGAAGGATCCTGTGTCAGATCAATCATGGGACTGACTGCTGTCTATTATGTTGTTGCATACCTCTGCCTGCCACGTTGAACACCATACAATACTGGGGTCAGATTTCGCCTACTTCAAATAGAACCTATTAGGCAGGTTGTCTTTGTCAAATGAAACCTTTCTATTGCATGTTAGGAATTTATTAAGTAGGCGTTGCTCATACTCGTATGCATGCATTATATATTGATTTGTGTAGGATAGTAGTAATTTAGTAGAAATAGAATATTAATAAAAGCAGTTGTAAAAGTAGTTGAATTAGCAGTAGTAACAGCAGTGGTAGTTGTGGTAGTAACATCAGTAGCAGAAGCAGTGGGCAGTTCTAGAAGCATAGTGTAAGTACTATAGAACCTGTAGCTGTTGCTCTGGTGAGCTATAGTTGAAACTTATAGGAATCTAGTACAAGAAATAAAGTACCACCATGATAAAATATTTATTATCATAAGCTTAACCTTTGAAACTACAAATACTGTCTTACCAGAAGATAATTCCTTCACTTAGTAAAGTTTATATGTCACTGAATCATTCAACATTATAAGAAAACATTTCCCTTTGTATCTATATATTTACCTCCTAGACCATAGCTCAAAAAAGAAAAGAAAATACAAAAAGAGGAAAAATCCTTTACCTGTGCCATAATGCTTCTTGTATATTATCTAGTAGTAGTTTTAACTGTGTTGCTCTTGTTACAAGCTCTTTTCCACCACTACAAGTAGCTGTGTGCCTCTGGATCAGAATTCCTACAACTGCTGCCCCTCCCCTTTTTATTTAAATGTACCGATCATTGCTCATTGCGGTAAGATCCTTGATGATGTGGCAAAGAAGCACACAGAAAACTGTGTTGTAGTGGTCATAAGGGAATATGAGAGGGCACACTACACTAAATTTCTCCAATAATTATCCCCCAGTCCACAGTATGTAGTACATCGACCTTCAGGGCATATTATGTCAAACTGTCTGACAAACTTACAATAGGGGAAATATGACAGGGGGTCTCCATAATGATGTTGCTGTTGACCTACTTAACCCTTATCATGCTACATTTAATAACCAATTAAAATTAAAGTTAATGACTCACAATTTCATGCAGTTAAATAACTAGATGTATTGATATATACTAGGTGGTCTGGATCTACAGTTTTTGCTTAAACATAATTTATTTTGCTGCTTAGCAAGCCAAGAGTTTAACAAGGGATTTACTGTAACAATAGTTCTAAATAGGAAACATCACAACCAGTGACATAACAAGATTACAAGTAAGGATATCTACAAGTGTATATGTATTGTCAGGATTTCCTAATCCACAAGTTGGAGAGCAAGATAAATTTGTCATAGTATATAAATATCTCACAGCATGGCAGGGGAGACTGCAGAATACATGCATCAAGAATGAAAGATAAAGGTTTTCATGTTGAACAAGGGTTTATCCCTGAAATTAATATATTATTCATGAAGACAAAATATTAATAAAATAAATATTTCTCTCATAAGCATGTCCCACTTATAGATTTGTCATGTCTCTCCCATAGAAAGTAAAAAGTAGTAATATAGTAATGCCTAATATATAATGTCCTATAAATAAATAATTTTCATGAAATTACTTTATTTTATTTTACATATTTATTGGGTTAATCCCACCAACTGTATTTCAGTTATCTGGAGATGGTGTCCACATGAAGCAGATATAGAGCTGCCTTCACTGTGTATAGCATGCCATGAACACCTGGCATGATACCACACCCAGTCACATTATCCTGAAGCTGGAGCAACCAGTTGTGGAACAACCCTTATATTTGCTACCATTTTTAATGACTTTGTTACGTCGCAGCCTGGGATCGTATCCAGAGTCTCCCATATCAGGAGCAGAGGATCTACGAATTGCGCTAGCAAGTCTGGTCTCTAATTATATTGATCTCCCTTGACTTTAAAATAGCAGTTAAAACAATATTGACTTCTTATTTCAGTATTTTGTTCAAGTCTTAACATATACAATACAATAGCTAACATAACAATTAAAGACTACAAATAAACTCTTCACTTGCTATAAATTAGCTCCGACCTAGGAATATTGAACTAAGTGGATCCATATCAATCAGATTTCAATGGGAGATATCTGATCAGAGTTTACACTTTTGCTGCCATATCCCTAAAGATGTGTCCAGTAATCTGTGCATGTATTTATTAACCCTTAGCTTGCTACTTTTGTTAATAATTCTCACTGACTCTGTAGCCATCTTCTTAACATTGGCATGAAAAGGTGCCTTGACATATTGCTAGAGATTCAGCAGTAAAAAGTGCAGATCCAGATCACACAGCTTGCAGCAGGATGCTGGCTGATCTGGATCTACACCACTTGTCAAGGTTGTATAAATATGTGTTTAGCAAGCTAAGGGTTAATATATGATGCATCGTTGGTTTGCTGGGTTTATAGTCCCACCAACAGTATTTCAGTCATCTGAAGATGGTATCCAGTTGAAGCAGATATAGTGCTGCCTTTACTGTGTATAGCATGCTATGAACACGTGGCATGATACCACACCCAGTCACATTATCCTGACACCGGACCAACCAGTCATGGAACTATCCTTATATTTGCTTGAGCATTAGCAAGGGAACTATACAACTATCATTTTTTACTACTATTGTATGTTGCGGCCTGGGGCCTCCTGTACCTAGAGTCGAGGCTCTTCCTATAGCACTACCAGGTCTGGCATAACACTTGATATGGGTCACAGACATATATAGCAGTTTAAAGTGTTGGCTTAGTTATTGAATGTAAAATTTTGTTCCGATTTCATATATTTACACTTAACATTGGTTTTGGGGACTAATTTTACATTTACTTTTCATGTATATTTTCCAAAATGTACATGTTGTATTCCATGCAGATTTTTTTTCTAAGAACTAAATATCTTGAAGTGACAAGTGTTTTTGCCAAAGAAAAGTCTTTTGTATTGTACTTAAAGTATGCAATATTTTTCAATACAGGTAAAGATTCTGACAAGACAAAAGGCCTTAAAATAGGTGAAAATAAAGTCCATATTCACTAAATATGACCGTTGTTAAAGCCTTTTTTCTATTCAGGGATTATTTTTCTTATAGTCTATAGTAAGTTTGGGCATTCCTTCAGAAAAGTTAAACTGTTCCAGTAACATTTTCTTTAATATCAGACTCAGAAAAACCTTCATAAAAAAGAATTCATTAATCCAAAAAGGAATGGGATTTGCCAGCATTTTTGTCGATTCTATGCAGTGACATTTCTATCATTATAGCACAGGGGCACTTATGAGGTGCCCAGGGACTGAACCCAGCTGGTCCATTATATTGACACCCACGAGTCAGGCATAATGCTGTCCCCTTAGCCCCGAGTATTAGAAGGAAAGGCACTACTACCAACTTTAAAGTCTTTGGTTTGACCCGGCGGGGTTTGAACCCGTGACCTCCCGATCTGCAAGCTGACACTCCACCAACAGAGCTATTGCAGCTGGTGTCAATAATCCAAAAAGGATACTTAAAATAAATGTTGCTAGAATTCATCTCTGAGCCTTGAGCAATGCAGTAAGAGAAATTGTCAATAAACTGAGGTTGAGGGATCAAGGATTTTTCTTTCTAATTTTCACTCTGACAATTATTTCTACATGACTCCACCAGATTAAGAATGAAACATTTGCAGTTTTTAATTTTGTTTTGTAAACGATTTTTAATTGTAAGATTTGTGCTTCTTATCAGCAGAATAAGCAGAAGCAGAAGAATGCCATAAAGGTTATAGTCTGGGGTTATACAATGGTATTTTTGCGGTGTTAGAAATTTATGTAACGATGACAGGTATATTATTACAAATAAAAATGAAAGTATCATCAATGAGTGTCTGTTCCAAGTTATTGCCCAATAATTCCTAATACATCATACATGTAATATGTAATTTAAGACGAGAATGCCCAGTATATATTGTGCCTCTAGTGTTTTCCTTGACAATGCCAGAAATAACTTTAAATCTATGCTGTAGCCTGCCAAGTCACCTTATTTGAACATGATAGAAAACTGTGTGGTTGGATATAAAATGTCAGCTTTCTGAGAGAGTTCTTCACAACAAACAGTGATGTAGATTGGTTTGATAAAGTTCTTTCAACATTTAGACCATTTTCATTGAAAGCTTTTGTTCTATATGTTCTATATGCAACCATGACTGTCCCTGTATAACTCCATTCCAAGGTGAATTAATCAAGTTATTAGAGACAAAAGTCATCTAAGTCAACTACAATTATTTAAAAAGGTAGCTCGTTATAAATACATTTTTGCCTGTTTTATACAATTCTTTTCTTGAATAGCACATGAATTTTAATAATAATGATGATGATGATGATGATAATAATTTTAACTTCAATATATTTACTTCTCAAATTTATTATGCATTTCTAAGAAAACATTCTTAGTAAAAGTGATGTGTACAATTCTTTAACAACATGACACAACTTTTACACAAGTGTTGTATTAGGTAAGTTATTACCTTATTCATGGCATATTGAAGATTTAGAGCAGCCATCCTATCAATGCAATGGTAACACACTTGAGGCAAATATGTTCAAACTATTCAGCAGTCTGAAGCTAAAGGGCTGATTGTTACCCCCACCAACAAGAAATGACATACAGATCGCCCTTATATATAGACTGCAACGTGGCTTTTTGATGTGGCATGCGACATCTCCCATACATAAACTGTTGTTGGTAGCAATCACATTATAGCTGGCCAACAAGGCATACCCTCACAAACATCTGTGACTGAAAATCCCCTTCTATTACAAAAACAATGCCAAGATAGAAATTAATGGTCAACACAGTTACCAAGTATTAAGGTATATCACAGCTGTTACAATCCTGTGCACCGTGTCCCTCTATTCATAGGTGGCATGTCCCAATTAAAACTACATAACCACAACAATATGAAAATGGATGCTAATTTAATTACTATAAGTAAGACCAATTGAATAGACACTAAAACACACATTAAAGTGACCTGGTCACACAGCAACTAAAATTTGCCTTTTTACTTTTTGTTTAAAAAGGCTAAACTTTGTTAAACAACAATTAACAATGGAAAAGAATATTACCTTTGATAAATCAAAACTATAAAATAATTTGAAAACCTTTGAAAGATTGTGTTGTCTAAAAGTTGAGAGAAGCAAAAGTATTGCAATGCTTTTCAACTTTTGCTGGTTTTATCGAAACAGACTAGTTTATCTCCAAATTGTGCATTGGATTATATATGCCAATTGCATACATCTGTCATAAACAAAAACACTGACTAGTGAGATAGTGATGTAACAGTTGAAACAAATTGAAAGCCTCCTGTACCTGGAGCCGACATTCTACCTTTTATGATGTTTCCTGTTAAAATATTAAAAGTACAACAAGAGGGCCATGATGGCCCTTAATTGCTCACCTGATGACACAGGCTTTTAGTAGGCTCAAATCTGGCATCAAGTAATTAAGAGTTATTTACTTTAGAAATCTTTGGTGAAGATTGGACTATAAGTGTGGCCACTGGGTTGATAACATTTTCTAGAATTTTACCAAGTAACCTACTGAATCCACATGACCCACTTCAAAACATATGTAAGATTTCATACTGGCAAACATGCTGGCCAAGTTTGGTGAAGATTGGGCCATCAATGTGGCCTCTTAAGTGTTTTCACAAGGTTTTTCTAAAATGTGACCTAGTGACCTACTTTTTGACCCCATGTGACCCAATAATAGACTCTTCAAAGATTTGATGCAGACGTTTGTTGAGGAAGATTTGGCTATGAATGTAGCCTCTAGTGTGTTCATTAGCTTTTTCTAAGATTTGACCTAGTGATCTACTTGACCCCACATTACCCAGTTAGGAACTCATCCAAGATTTCATGAAAGCAAACATTCTAACCAAGTTTGGTAAAGATTGGGCTATAAATGTGGTCTCTAGTGTGTTCACGAGCTATTTTAAGATTTGACCAACTGACCTATTTATTGACCCCACGTGACCCAGTTATGAACTCATCCAAGATTTCATGCAGGCAAACATTCTATCAAGTTTGGTGAAGATTGGGCCATAAATGGGGCCTCTAGTGTGTTCACAAGCTTTTTCTAAGATTTGACCTAGTGACCTACTTGTTGACCCCAGGTGACCCAATAACGAACTCATCCATGATTTCATGCAGACAAACATTCTGACCAAGTTTGGTGACTATTGGCCTATAAATGTGGCCTCTAGTGTGTTCATTAGCTTTTTCTAAGATTTGACCTAGGACCTACTTTTTGACCCCACGTGATCCAGTTACAGACTTATCCAAGATTTCATGCAGATAAACATGCAGACCAAGTTTGGTGACGATTGGGCTATAAATGTGATCTCTAGCGTGTTCACAGGTTTTTCCTAAAATTTGACCTAGTGACCTACTTTTTGAACTCAGGTGACCCAATAATGAACTCTTCTAAGATTTAATGCAGACAAACATTCTGACCAAGTTTGATGAAGATTGGATAAAAACTGTGGCCTCTAGTGTGTTCACAAGCTAAAATGTTGACGACGGACGAAGCGGTATCACAAAAGCTCCCCTTGAGCATGTTGTGCTCAGGTGAGCTAAAAAATTAAAGGTTGTTACTATAATATAGTTTATGTTTATTTCTAAAGCTTTATGTGAAAAGTCAAATGGTCTTCATACATCAATTTTATGTAACATCAGGAAATGGACAGCAGCTTGCATTTAATCTTTTTTTAATAAAAAGTGATTCAAAATGATGCAAACTACCAGGGTTTGAAATGCATCAAGCTGTCTATTAAACGCCACATATTCAAAACAAACCTTAGCACTAAATCAGTTGTTGAACCAATATAATTATATATGATTATTTGCTCAAGCGTTTGCAAAAGAGCTATATCACAAATGTTTTTGAAGACTTTGGTATGTTTCTGCAAGGGACAGAACCAGGGTTTCCTGAACCTGGAGATGATGCTCTAATGATTGTGCTACCAGGACCATACAAACAGGAGTATCTTCATTCTTTAATCCAAAACATAATTTTTAACTTTTTTATGAAACTAATAAATGGTTAAACTTAACAATCTTCAAATGTCTACATTCTACTAAAAAACGACTCTTCACAAAAAATGTACTATGTGGGAACCCCCTCAATTCTCTTTGAAAAGATCTGTTATGAGAATGGCAATCATTTACAATTAAAAGCAACAAAAACTGTTCATCATTTCTTTTAACAGTATGATAAATAATGTGAGGCATGACTTAAAAATGAGTATAAAAAAAGATGATGCAACCTTGTAAACATGACAATTGTAATGTAGGCTAGGCTGCAATTCATCAATGTCAAATATAATTTGGGCAACTGGTTCACGCTGGCATCTGGTTCACGCTGGATTGTGAAGAGTAGAGGCTAAATCTTCAATTAACAATTTGATGAACTGTTATCTGCTTCTAATTATCAAAAGTAAACATAAGGATCTTCTACATAATTTTCATGTAAGGTCAAAACTACACATTTACACATATCATTAATAATTTAACATTGTAAAGGGAGATAACTACTAAGATTTTCTTTTAGTCAGTTAATGATTTACCTCCCTTCTTATCTCTATTAAATGTGCACATGTTGACCAGAAATGTGTATTAAGCTTAACAGCTCACACATTGTTTTGAGTGGCCTGAATTTAAATTGATTTTTTAGACTTCTGTATCACCTGGTTGAAGAATAAAAGGATTTTAGTTGTAGCTTTGATGACTTTCATTATCAAAGTTGATTTGACAGATGATTAGTGTATGCAACCTATAACTTTCGAATATGTAAGTGATCATCATTGTAAATCTTGTAAAATGTATTTGATAAAAATGGATATGTTGGTCATTCTGATATAAAATTTGCCTTAAGCTAAAGGAAATGATTATACATAGAATTAAGGTATTAAGGAGTAACAATAAATAACAAATCTCTGGATAATAGATTTCATTAGATTTCAGTTTACATAAGAAATAAGGTAAGACTACAATTTTTTTAAAAACATTGCACCATATTTTTTATCCAAATTCTGCACACATTTCAAAACTTACATACATAGTTCACCACACTATGATTTTATATCCAATAAAAAGTTTAAAAAAAAGCAGGCCATGATGGCCCTTATTCGCTCACCTGAGGAAGACAGACTTTAAGAAGGATAATTCTGGCCAAGTTTAGTGAAGATTTGGCCGTAATTGTGGGGCTCCAGTGAGTTCACAATGTGTTTCTAAAATCTGGCATAGTGTCCTAGTTATTGACCCCATGTGACCCAGAACGAATTCATCTACGAATTCTTGCAGACAAACATTCTGACCAAGTTTGGTGAAGATTGGATGAAAACTGTAGACTCTAGTGTGTTCACAAGCAAATTGCTGATGCCGCACAATACACGACTGACAAAGGGGTATCACAGAATAAAAATAAATATCAGCAAATAAAAAGATGAAAAACAAATGTGATATGCATGGCTTATTTGCAGGACTATTAAAAAGACAAATGAAGTGCTGCAGGCACTATGGTATTCACTGCTTCTGGAAGATAAACTTATTTCTATTTGATAGATAACCATCCCTGCTCAAAATACACAAGTCCACCTTAAATAGTGGGGACATAAACAGAAGATTAAGGGTCACATCAAAGTAGCACAGGAAAACATATCTGACCCTTCCTCAGATGGGCTGTAGCCATGACTACCATAGCAAAGGATCCTCACTTTAACTAAGTTATACAAACTCTGTCCAAAATGGTGGCATTTGCATTGGAATATCTTAGCTTGTTTTTTAGCTAATTTAATGTATATAATCTGTGCGATTTATTTATTAAATGAGCGGATGACTTTTGCATTGTATTGCAGAGGGTATGCAATAAAAATCTGGCTCTTCAGTGATATAAAACTTTGTGGTTCTCATTCCCTAATAAATTCACTTTCATTTAAATATTAATGCTTAAAGCATTAATTGTTTTGAAACATTCAATATGTGTAACAACATATCCACCCCCTCCCCAACAACTTTCTACCTAAGGCTGGCCATCACGATCATGTGTGGAAATCCCGTTACCTGAATGACTTAAGGGTCCTGTCAGTAATAACCTGAGGAAGGGTCCTGGACTGGCTCCACATTTTTCTCCCTATGATACAATGGCGTGCAAAGTAAATGATCTGCTGTTGTTAAGGTACTAGTTAATGTTAACATGTGATGCATGCCTGGACATAACTGATGCCTCTAGTCTCCTTAAACATATAAATTTTTTCGGTACATGCATTACTTCTTCTCAGGTATGAATAACTGACCATGAGTAGTCAAGGTTATGCCGGGTCAATTATTAATGCTTCTGAAATCCTGCTTTCGCATAACTCTGGCCGGTCACACTCACAGTGTAACAAGCGAATAACCCTCAACTGCATTCTGGACCATCATTTCGGACCATCATTCCCGACCATGTTATATTCATCCCGGACCACTTTAGTCGTCAGCCTGGACCATATACTATACTAGTATAATCATTCCGGACCATATTATTTTAATAATGAAATATGTATCATGAACTTAGGAAAGAAGTATAGATAGATCTATGATTTAACAAGTATATTACCTGGGTCGTTACCTAGGGAGTATGCAAAGAAAGAGAGATCGACATAGTCTGCTGGATGCGTGCGCCGCGCTGTATGGACCAGTGTAAGAGTGAATTACTGACTTGTGTGACTGAGTTTTTTACACATGCCTTTGCTTGTTCAATGTGCTTGTTAAATGTGCTTGATTAAGTATGTGTGTCGTACTCATGTGTATAAACAAGCTGCCCATTTACTTGTTTTTGCCATGTGTATTTTGTGTTGTATTTGACTGGGATCACCATAATGTTTCTGAAATGTTGTACATTTTGTTCCGTTGCTATGTAATTGATATACATGTAAGAATGTACTATTGTTTGAATAAATGTTAATAAAATATTTTTCTCATTTGTGGACGCAAATTTTTTTTTTTTTAAATTACAAAACTATTCTCTTAAAAAGTATAACCCTGTGAATATTCAGGCATCTCAACAATATACATGAGGTAAGAAATTGACACATAAAATACCGACACAATACACATATCAGCAACGGACAGTAATGAAAAGAAATGCGAACAACCGCCGAGTGTTACTGATAAAAGTGTGCCACCAATATGCCTGTGTTTATTTTGCATAATGTGTTCTTTGTTTTATGGATATGATAAGTGGATGCCATTTCCATGTCAAAATAAACAAAACATTTTGTAAGCCAAAATATCATGTCCAAATCAATATACACAATTATAAACTGACCTAATTGCTAAAACAAACAATAACCTCAAGTTTTAAAGAATTTTTACATCAATAAAAGAGGGGTTTGCAATGACATATGACATAGGTAATATAAGTTTGATCTTACATCATCTAGACTTCTTTCCTAAGTTCTGATTGTTATTTCATAAATCAAATAAATATGGATAGGAATGATTATTATATGGTCCGGGATGACGACCAACGTGGTCCGGGATGGTTACAAAATGGTCCGAAATGATAGTCCGGAATGCAGATGGTCCGGAATGAGGATACACTTAACAAGCCACACAATTACTGTGGTGTACTTAATCGTAGCACAAAACTATTGGTGTCAAATGAAAAAACAACTTACGTGACTGGACGATTGTCCTTCTCCATACATTGCAGACTTAATAATTGGGCGTAAGGGGCAGAATTCTTAAAACTTGTTCTTGAAGCGTAGACCTGTCACTTCGACCGGAAATCGGAGGTAAAACATCGAGAACAGTTTGGTTCCCGGATTATAATGTCCGAGAAGTGACGACGGTCTGATGGTCGTTTCGGACTTTGAGAAAATGTGTATAACATACTATAAAAACAAACAAATATTTTAAAGCCTACTCATCACATATCTGAGCTAAATGTTGATGCATAGCAAAAAATTAAAAGCTTTTATTATTGATCTTCGGTCATTCACTTAATTTACTATATTTTCCCGCATTTTCAAAGATGTATTATTCGTTTGTATTTTTGTGAATTCCATCGCAGCGACACAATTTTATTACAGCGACGTCCAGCTAATTTTGCGGATAAAGACCCCAGATTTTTTCTTGGTAGAACCACCGTGGAAGACCCTTCTACATGAAGTCCTTCGCGAACTCATATAACCCCCGCAGTAAGAAGCAGGGTAGTTAGTTACAGGAGTTACATGTTCTATGTACAACTAGGCCACGTGCGCCCACTAGCTGCATTATACTGTCAAGTAGATAACTGAAATTGCTTTGAAGTACGTAACAATAATTATTATATCTGTGGTGTGTGCAGTCTCTTCACTAAGCATTCGGCTGCATGATTTCTCTCTTATTAAAAGGTTTTGTTTTATGTTAAGGTGACAGTTATACCCGTTGCGGATAAATTCCGCCATGTTTCCATCCGATGCACACGATTACTGTATATATACATGAATTATCAACTATATCCCTTTTGAATGCATGCTCGCTTTGTGCAAATTAATCGTAATTCAACATAAGTCGATCACCTGTCATTAAGACTTTTATTTTATCAATAATAACAACAACAATGTCTGTTTGTAAACTTGAAGAAAGTTTTCTAAATTTAATTCTATAAAGAAATTTTACTTTCAAAGATTAGGTATATTTAATATTACTAAATTATGTCAAGTCTAATCTGTACTCCAAGCAGTTTTGTTACTGATTCGTTGTTCTTTTATTTTACGTTTGAAATGAATGCTGAAAAGTTTGGAAGATCCATAGATTTTGACTCATGGTTCAAATAGACTGGGTAGATCTAGATCGTTTCTCAAAGTGATTAATCGTTTGTCGATATTGTTTTTTATAAACATTTTTTAGATTCGTTGAATTATATTTTGATGAACCTTTTTATTGTTTCTCTCCCAAATCGTTTATATATATATATATATATTTTAATCAGTTTGCCTGTTATTGTATTATTGAAATAAGCTACGGATTACATTAAACTGTTATACTAGTGCTTGTAAATTCTCGGCGACCCTAAATAATTGATTTTGGAAATGCCTATGGGGTGACGTTATAGCTTTAAGAAGCGATCGTATTTTAAAACGGATGTTATCATTCTTTTCCAGCAGTTCGTTCAGAATCACATGATAGTTCTGTTCCTTCAAGAGAATTTTTATGTAAATTTAATCAGTTAATATTACAACACTTATTTGTAAACATTTTTATTAACAAATAAGCAAATGAAGTTGTACTTATCGATAATATGATCAATATGCATAGCTTTCTGATAATTTTATGTCAGGTGACGATGATGCTCTGTATAAACTTTAATTGTCTTGCTTAATATAAAACTCAGTGAAAGTTTACGCACATGTATAAGAAAGCGTAGGCGAAATGTTGGTAATTTGAAGTAGTATTGAAGTATACATGATTTTCTTATGTCAAAAACATATATACAGTATTGAAATTGATATGGAAATGGTTGCGACAAAAGACTAACGAATGAGTAATATCAACGAGGAGTTTCCCGATTAACGCGTTAATAAATCATAGTAACCTTCATTGGCGCGTCGCTGTCGAACGTTAGCGGGAACCAGCGGTGCAACCTTTCGATTGGAATTATCCAATCAAGTCCCAGGATACAAACTCACTGTTATGGTTCTAAAAGCATGCGACCTTAAGGACGGGTTATGTAGGTGGAAAGTAAAGTTAGATGGTTTAATTTTCACGCATTAAAATGGGCATCTGTCATTATATATGTGCGAGTACTTTTGGCGATTTCTTCCTGTGGTTATGTCGGTTGTGGGGACTTGCAACACTTATAGGTAAGTCAGTGACAATCGTTGCCTCAAAATAAGCGTGCCAGACAAGACCGTTTTGCCAGACAAGAATGTTTATCGCTTGTTGATTGGTCACACCTCTTCATTGATAAATACCAGAATAATATTTTAATCACGCCACTTTGGGTTTGATAACGTATCATTTCTCATAAAGCTATCGCTAGCTAATCTCGTAGTTTGAATTGTATAAACTGTAACTAATCTGTGGCATGAAGATGATGACTTTCTTGACAACAGCCCCATAGATGATTTAATTGAGTCAGTCACTCAGTGATGATTCATTGCAGCCCCTTTTTTAGTGGTTTAGCAATGGGTAGACATGGCCTTTAGATTGGTAAATTACCAGTTTATACCACAAATATGCATTTAGGGGTCTAAACACAGTATTATTTAAATTGTAAAATCATATGTAGGTAACTTTTATTTTGGTGACTCTTTACACAATTATTTGGAAAAATCTGTATATTTCTATTTTGTGAAAGGACAAATGTTGAAACAAATATTAAGTTGAAAAGGCCTGCAGTTAAGTCTAAGGGTAGGACAAAATCCCAACCCAAAACAATTTCTTCCCAGTTATTTAAGTAAAGGTGGACATGCTAATGTAACAAGGAAAGTATCAGCATGAAGACACAGTTTTGAGTTTAAGGAACTTTAAAGTCAGCTAAAAGAAGACAAAGAAGGTCATGTTGTCTACCTCTGGCTCATCAACTGTATCAGGAGCCTTTCCCATACAGCATATCTAATAGCCGTGTTGGCTCAAACTTTATCCAAATTCCAGTGCAAGGCTTGGGTATACAAACGTTCTTATTTACTAGAAAGAAGCAAAAGTTACAGGAAATCTTTCAAATTATCAAATTATCTTTCAAAAGTAAAAGCTCAGTCATCGAAATTAACACATATCCCGTCATCGGTGTCGACTAAATATAAGTGTGTTTTTTTTCTGGATCTTGAAAATAAGTACAGAAAGAAATTATTTGGGTTGGCACAGATGGTGCCTCCAATTACAGCACAATAAGAAATAATAAACCTTAAAAAAGACCTTAATGTTGTTGCTTCTGAAACCAAACGTTGGGCATGTAAAATGTATTTCTGGTCAATGAATCTCCAAATGTTACACATTGAATGGCATGTAGTTATTGGATGTTAATTTCGAAGACTGAAAGATACCATTGTCTTTAGTAAGTCAAAGTGTTGTTAAAGATAGGACCTATATTGTTGTCAATGAAGACAGATGCCAGCTAGTAAACAAGTTATGCTACCATGACATCATGTCATTGACATGTTATCCTGATAAGAAGGTGCAAAGGCATCGGCCAACACCAGAATCAACGTGGCTGGAACAAGTTCCATGAAGTTGCACTCAGCAAGATAAAAGACAGAGTGTCCAATGCCTGTATCAGGCATGCCTTATCTAAGAATGTAAAACATGGGTTACAACAAGAGCCATCTCAGATAAATTGAAGCTGGCTGACAAGAGAATTGTCTTGAATATTTTAGTGGTAAAGAATTCAATTGTACTTAAACAATTTACTGAACAGCATACACACTTTCAAGGCATCTACTGCATCTTCAGCCAGTTTGTCAGTAAGCAATATCATTCTGAATATATGACTGAAATAATAAAATTATTAGAAAAGTAGAAAAGTATTTTAACCTAATTCACTTGGTGCATAGTCTTCTACAAAACATTGCATACATTCTATACTGCATAACACCTGAAAAATATAACCCTTTAGACATTTAAATACTAAGAGATGTAGGGGATAACTTGAAGAAATAAATTAAACACAGGCTGTCCACTGATTCCTAAATTCCTTTATTTCTCCGATATTTTTTTATATGAAGAGAGTAAATGCTGTGCTCCTTGATCAACTGTATGGTCACCATGCAAGGCAGTGCAATAGGACACAGGTCTTTTATGTAACCATTCAGATGATGGTGATGTGCTTTGCAGCGGCCTTCTGCCTGGATTGTGATGCTGTTCTTCAAAGTTAATTTTTTCCTTCATTTTTACGATAGACACTTTTGACATTGATTATTGTAGAAAGTTTGAAGCCTCTATATTTTGACTCAAAACTATTCAAAAATGTCTATATTTGTTGCAAAAATATTACTATAGTCCTCCTATATTTTGAAGACGACCTGGTTAACAGCCTGTAAACATAGAGCATCTACTCAAATATAAAACCTACTAAATTAACAGCAGAATGATGAACTGTAAACAAAAGTAACAAGCAACAATGATAAATAAATTAACTAGCACTTCAGTATAATATATTTGATGCTTGATGCACAAAATTTACAGAAATTTATATTTGACCCTTGAACATTTTAACTGACGGGTCATTGACTCTTGAAGTCCAAAGTCTTCCTGAATTACCACGATCACTGCATTTTCTCTGTGACATCGTGAAAAAACAAACAATTGTGACAAATTGAAACAATTATTTCTGTTTTATTGAGCTGTGATATAGTAATTGATAAGCATGCTGGTCCTAGAAGTTTGACTTTATTTGCATACAGTTTCCAAGAATTAATAAAAAGACAAGTTGTTCATTTTTTTTCATTAATTGATTAAATAAAATCAAATTAATCAAATCTTTTCCCTTTTTTTTTACTTAAAATTAAAAAAAATAATATTGGCAGCATGCTGAATTTGTACCAAGAGCCATGAGCCTGCAAGTCTGGCATGGATCATAAGAAGTGAACGATGAACTAAAACATGAATCTAGAGCTGTGGTATACCGTCAGACAGTATATCTTTACTCCCCTAGTATGTCAAAATAAATAAACACATGTTAGAAGCTACAACAATGCAGGTTGTCCTGATCTCTTGTTCTGGATTATACATTTAGTTGGTAATAAATTTCTGACTTGTTCACATGACACCTGACGAAGACTGCCTGAAATATTCAAAATATTCTAAGTAAGAACATTTGTTTTGTGTTTATGGATAATTCACATCAGAAGTTAAAAGCTGTCCTCATTGAGTTCATTCTAAGTATTTTCTTTGTGAAAAATAAAAACTTAGCATTATATAACAGCATCACCATTTGACTGCAATGATGAATCACATGTGTCTGGGTAAGATCCTACATTTATGGAGAGTCCATATTACAAATAATACGTTGGAATGAATATTTTGCAAGGCCTTCAGCAACTTTGCTCAATCAGTATTAAACTGTATTGTTCTGTTAACATGACTTAAAAACCTCGACTGTTTTGCTGAAACCTGTCCTAGCAGTTATGCTTTCAACTTCTTTTCTTTTTTGAAGTAGTAGATTTTATTGTGAAAAATATATAAAAACTATAGGATGATGTTTAGAAAGTTAAAAAAGTTAAACTTAACCTAATGCAGCGATGACAGCAATATCTGATAGCTTATTTGCAGAACTATTTAAAGATAAACATGAGTTGTAGTATGTTATGAAATGAAGTTACCCCATATATCCTTCCTTGACTTTCATAGTGTTTATGGATAAGCATGCTAGGATTCTAATATTTAGAGTCTCAAGCCCACTAATCACATCCTCTTCAGTTCTAGATATTTCGTTTAAGAACACATTTATGTTCATAGCACCATGTGGCACTTTACAAATGTATTCAAATCACTATTGTCTTGTATAATTTGTAACCAATATGATGCTTCTGTACTTTAAACAAAGGAATTTAAAGCAGTAAAAGTGTTGACATGTAACCCATTAAATACTATTTACAACTGAGGGTTTCTAGTCCTTGTCACTGCAAAAAGTTACATGTAATGTCTTCCAGCTGACTTACTGTACATCAATCAGTAATTCTATGCGCAATGGGGTACATTGGTGAAAAGGAAATTGTCTCCCTTGTTAGATAATGTCAGAGGTAATCCAGATAGCAGGTAGTCATGCTTTTAGTTGGAATTTTTCGGTTTTATTGCCTGCTCTTTTGCAGATTGTAAAAGCTTTGAGATTTCTTACTTTTGCATGAATTAGAGCTTTAAATCAATTGAAATAATAAAAAGACCTACTTGCATTTAGAGATTATTCGGGGAAGAATATCAATTAATGTCTCATTTTGTCTGAGGTTTATATTCATCAAATGGACATTACTCTTTATGACCATGTTTGGCGGAATAATATAGGTCAGGGTTCGACATTAAGGACCGACCGAACGACATTCACTAGTAGATCGGTGGTTCGGTCTAGCTAAGTCCTAGGCTAGCTGGACCGACTGGTCGTGTTCTAAATCGGACAAACTTCGCCGAAAATCTACATATGAATGAATCAAGTCAAAAATATTTATAATGGTTAAACTCGGTCGCTATTGACGCTTGTCGATACAGTTTTTTGGGAAACCCGTGTGCTATATTTAGCACTATATATATATATATATATATATATATATATATATATATATATATATATACATAGTAACAACCTTGACATGCATTCACTCATTGGCTGGTGTTTTCAGAACGAGGCTTTGTCCCCTACGCACTTGTCAAATATCTAATGTCGTAATACTAATTGTTAAGCGGATACAAGTGCTTATTTCTTCTTATTTTCTAATGTTTACGGAACTGTCCTTTTATTATTTATACTATTTAAATAAAAATGCGAGGGATACAAAAGCACGAATACTATCTGTAATGTTGAGATCTCAAGTATTACGACAACAGACTATAATACGGTTTGTTTATAATGCACTATGCGCAGACGACACAAAAATGTCGAGCAATGTACTTAAGTTTGATTTTTCGTCTGACAAAAAAAAAAAAAAAAGAAAAAAAAAGACGGACGGCAGTACGAAACGAAAGAGCAAGGATGCTTCAATGAAACTGTGTGACAAAACAAAGCGGATAAGATCGTTTTGTCCAAAATGAACAGATGAGTTTAGTTGGCTAGATTTTGAAGAAAAAGAGCAATCTTCTGTTTTGTTAGACATACAGATTTGTTGTCGGTACGGACAATTTCAGAATCGATAATACTAAGGGGCATTCTGAATCTGAATCCCATATTTCTCACCAATGTAAATATGATTTTAAGTACAGCTCACCGCTCACTACTTTTGTTGCATCCTATACTGGGGAAATAAAGCAGGTTGACAATCATGTGAGCCTAGCCTGTTCTTGTGTGAAAACGTCTAGTCATATAGGTATGGTCATACTTAACTTTCTAGTTATATAATTACCAATGTATGATACCTATATTAAACTAGAAAATTAAGTATAATCATACCTAAGTTGCATTAATAGAATGTTAAGTTTCATACTAATTTTCTAGTCATAAATGTCGCATACTTAGTTATATTGGTATGTTATTGCAAGAAAATGCTTGAACTCGTATAACAATTTGATTTAAGTATGTCTTGTATGTGTATTATGCGTTTTACATTTTGGTCTAGTCCTGTTTAGGTCAGGTCTAGTAAGTTTTCTAAGTTACTGGACCACTGGTCCAGCTCTCAAAAAAGTTAACGTCGAACCCTGTAGGTATCAAAATCAATACAGACGTTTTATTGTTAAGACTAGTAATTTGTACAATAGTCTCTCCTTTAATTGTTTATGTTTTTTATATCATTACATTTTATCATTTCAGCCACATGGGGGATAGGAGCTGAAGTATCATTTTATGGACATTATCTAGGATTCTATTTGTTGTAAGTATCAAAAAAAGCTGATGTGGTTCCACTATTTGTATGAATCAGTAATCTGTATGTAACCCTTTAATGCATCATTGCTGTGTTGTGAATGAGACATTCTGTGGTCAAGGATTTTTCACTTAATTCTTTATATGCTGGAAACGCCTCTCAACCCATTTACCTAAAACTTGCCCCACCCTTAAGGTGTTTCCAAGCAGGCAGAGTTAAGGAACCTGCCTACTACAAGTGGTGATTAAAACAGCAAAACATGGCTATAGTCAACACTATGTTAGCTCAAATTGTACATTGGCTAAAAATAAAAATTAAGAACATTAATTACCATTTTAATGAAAACCCGTTGATTTGATCAGGCTTAGGCAACTAGTATAGATCCTGATCGTCCATGTCTCTTTGTAAAATGTGAGCTGTGAGATTAGATTATACACTATTAATGTCTTTTTTTGTGTTTCTTAATACATTTTGTTACTGAAGCATGAAGCCAATAACAAAAAATAAATACAGATATAATTGATGATATATATATATTTTTTTAATGAATATAAATGCATCAGAGTGATAGTTGCACCATATTCACTTCTCATGGCATGCAGAAATGTTGGCTTTTATTAATTTTAGTTGTCATTAAATTCACATCAAATGATACTCTAGTTCTAAAACCTTGTAAAAAGTCGGATTTTTATGGAAACAGAAAATGTCTAGAGATTGGTGAAATTAATGTTGGCGTATGGTGTTTGTTCCTTCTGGACATCCAAGAGGTGTTGGGTCAGAATATTTGTCTATGAAATCTTGGTTGAATTGTAAGCTGGGTCACTGGATAACACTGACAAATATTGTGAACAAGCTAGTGATCACAGTTTTGGCAAATCTTCACAGAATTTGGTCAGAATTATTTGTCTGCATACAATCTTGGATCAGCTGGAAACTGGGTCACATGGGTTCAAAAGTAGGTCACCAGGTCAAATCCTAAACATCATCATATGAAGGCACTAGAACTCCTTTTTTGTGACCAATCTTTACAATCTTAGAATGTTTGTCTGCATAAAATCTTGTACAAGTTTAAAATGGGGAACTTAAGCTTAAACAAAATAGAGATTACTTGGTCAAAATGTCAGATCACCCAGGTCCAACAAGCCGGTCTGCAAGGCAGTGGGTGGACTTTTCTGATCAATAACTAGAAAATTTATGCTGCTGCAAACCTCAAACTTTGTGGAGATAGTAGTCAGGAAAAGTAGTTAACCTTTATTTGTTTTGGGGTCACTGACAGAATGGGTCAAAGCAACCTTAAATATGTTTGATTCCGATCAAGATCTAGAGAATGCACAAGTTTACAATCCCTGGAATGGATATTGGTCATACTTAGCTCTGTTGGGTTTTTATGTCACTCATGCAAAGGTCAAGGTCATAGCAACCTTGAATGTTTTGATTTTTGTTTTGGATTTATGTTCAGTAGTATAAACCAGGCAGCTAGAGGAACATATTTGATTTAACAAAGATCTTTAAATTTAAAAAACGGAAAAAAATCAATCTATATGGTTTCTGCTTTTAAACTTGGTAATTAAAACTTTTATTCTTATTTTAAAATAATAAATGGTAATTTCTTCTCTTTTTTTCAGAGGTGTAGCTGTTTTAGTCACATTTTTAGAAATTGAATTTCTTATAACACAATGTGTAGATGTCTGCATTAGGTAAGTTAAACCTTATTTAATTATCCTTTTCTATACTGAATAGTTATTTTAATGACAGTTTCATGTGACTTTTTCCGTTTTGTTGTTGTTGTTGTTATTTATTTATTTTATTTTTTATTTATTTTTTTTTTTATTTGCTGTAAGTAGAAATGGGTACCTTAGGTGAAGTGCTGATTTAAAAGTGTTAAGAGCTATACTGAATTATAATGATTATAAGTCCAAAAAATTCAATCTGTCAGAGACAAAAAGTTGTTAACCACTCGAATCAATCTGATTAAATAAGAAACGACCAAACGTGTTAGTATTGCAAGTAAGTACTGTATGGTATCAAACCATACTGTAAAAAATATACATCTTAAACAGCAGTAGTTAGGACTTTCTAGTTGCTAGTTTCTTTTGTCACTTCTATAAAAACACCTTAAAATAATCACTGTTTCGATTATAAGAGCCTTTAAAACCAGTGGTCACACACCACTGTCATTATATTACAGCCTCTGATTGTCTGAGACACTATTGTCCAAGACATTGATGTTAAATTATATCCTTGCATTACAGCCAGTCAAAAGCGGCAATTAGACCCCAAAATATATTTGGTATCTTGAAGTAAAAACCACTCAAAAAAGTTCTGTCCTACGTAATAAATATGTATAAATATGTGCTACATTTACACTGCAGCGACATTTATTTTCAAAAAGAAAAGCAAAGGCTTCTTCAATCTCATTATAATAATGAAAACAAAATTGCAAACACTGAATAGTTTGAGGTCCCTTTGTTTGGAAAATTTTCGATCATGGCAAATGATTGTTTGATTTGAAACATGACACAGGAATATGTAATGAGATAACACTAGAGTAGAAGTCGTTATTATATCTGCTTCAAGTGGACACATTTTCCTGATGACTGCAATAGTGATGGTGGGATGATAATCCCAATAAATAAAAAACTAAACAAAACAAAAACAAATGACAAAAATAAATGACAAAGTAATAGTAAAAAGAGGAATCGATCAAATCTTACAATTTTACACGTTGAGGTTTTATGTTAATTTTTAGTACAAATACGCTTCCTTTAATAAATTATGGCTAAGTGAGCTGTATTATATTTATGTCATTCAACTATAAATAGATGTACCCTATTTATTTTTGGGTCACTGGAGCAAAGGTCAAGGCCACAGTGACCTTGAACATGTTATTGGGGGAGCAAGTGGTTCAGGGATTCTCAGAGAAAGCATGTGTCCACAATCCTTAAACTTGGTGCAAATATTGGAAATTGCAAGTACATGAAGCCTATCATTTTTGGGATCAGCCAGTAAAGGTGAATGTCAAAGTAACTGGGATTTGACCTGAATTACACAATTATCGTCTTAACTATGGAACTATGTATTTTTAAATGCATTTTACCTGATTAGCAGCCCTTAGCAGAAGCTGGCTGATCTGGATCTACACTGTTTGTTTAAGACAGATCATTCTCAGTACCCTTAGAGTCAACAAACACTGAATTGCAGGTAAATTCCTAAGCAAGCTGGCTTCAGTCCAAAAATATGATCATTTGAACATTCTTTTTCACCTTCAACCCCTACTTATTTTTGTAAGTCAGTAAGAAACATAAATCCAGCTGTTTGACCCTTTGAAAGTCAATGATGTGGAAAGGAATTAATAGAATTTTACACCCAGTAAATACAATACCCTACTCTAATAAATACAAGCTCTTTAATCTAACATTCTGATTCACTATTCTCTCTTTTGTGAATAACTGCTCAGAATCACCTATGTCCCTTTGCCTAATTTCTTTTTTTAATAGGTTGTTTGAAAATGCATATATAAGTTAGATAAGACTGACAGTATTTACAAATGTGACAGGATTATCAGTGCACTAAGAGGCTTAGTTATGTAAGGTGTATTGAATTAGGCCTTGGATAGCCCCAGCTCCATTTACTTTCCAGCACTTGATGTTGATTAAATATGTAAATAAAACACTGCAATGAGAGTTTCCTTAATCCATACCCTCTTACATTTTTCAAGACAGGCAATACTTGTATTAATTTATTACTTGGGTTATAAGATGCATTGCTGAAGTCCAAGCAAACAGTATAGATCTCAGTCACATAGTTTCCAGTAGATGATAAATGATCTTGATCTTCACTTTTGCCAAAGCCTGATCAAGTCTTTCTAAGCAGGCTCAGAAGTACTAAATAAATTATAGGCATGGGAGTTGTTTTAATCTTAAGCAAATATACAATTTATAGTTGGGTTGGCTTATTATAATCATGTAAACTGCATCAATATTATTATGGTATTTAACAACAATTAAAATTAGCACAGGCTAAAAGTAGAATTTGGAACAAGTTGTATTGGCAAGCTAATGCTAAAGTTCTTAATATTTCTTACACTACTGTGCAAAAGATATATTAATATTTAATTGAAAAGTATGGTTAAAAAAGCTCAAGCTATCTTCTCTTGCATCTGAATTGTGTTGAGAAGCATTCATGAGATGCAATTTTAAACACAAAAAGAGTTTTAAAAAGGCTTAGAATAAATAGTAATGTGAAGATGGAAATCGAATCTTATGTCAAACTAGAGTGCTGTCTTGTGTTCACTCCTCTGTTGCTGCTACTAATAGATTGATTGAATGTTACTCAGTGTGCAGCCTCTTTAGATGATGTGTTTCTGCAGATTTGCAACACACTTGTAGTTCTGATGTGTGTTGGAAGTGTGGTGTGTGGCTGTTATGAAATAAAGTGCATTGCGCATATTTTTTATTTTGCTGCATTGTTTTCAAAATTCAGTGCGTTTTGGACACCTTTATTGCTCAGCAGACAGCCTAGCATATCATCTTAGTTGCAAGAAAAATACTGATCAGGCTAAGGCAAAAGTGTATTTTGCATGTTAACAATAACTTGGAATGAGTATAGGTAAATGGTATAGCAGGTGTGGGAATGAGCACTCCTGTTGCAGTGAATGGTTCCATAGGAGATAGTTTCATAGCAAATAGTTCCAAAGCAAAGGGTTCAATAGCAAAGGGTCCCAAAGCCAATGGTTTCATAGCAAAGGGTTCCAAAGCAGATGGTTTGATTACAGAAGGTTCCAAAGCAGATAGTTTCAGAGCAAAGGGTTCCAAAGCAGATGGTTTCATAGCAAAGGGTTCCAAAGCAGATGGTTCCATAGCAAAGGGTTCCAAAGCAGATGGTTTGATTACAAAAAGTTCCAAAGCAGATAGTTTCAGAGCAAAGGGTTCCAAAGCAGATGGTTTCATAGCAAAGGGTTCCAAAGCAGATGGTTTGATTACAAAGGGTTCCAAAGCAGATGGTTTGATTACAAAGGGTTCCAAAGCAGATGGTTTCATAGCAAAGGGTTCCAAAGCAGATGGTTTGATTACAAAGGGTTCCAAAGCAGATGGTTTCATAGCAAAGGGTTCTAAAGCAGATGGTTTCATAGCAAAGGGTTCCAAAGCAGATGGTTTGATTACAAAGGGTTCCAAAGCAGATGGTTTGATTACAAAGGGTTCCAAAGCAGATGGTTTCATAGCAAAGGGTTCCAAAGCAGATGGTTTGATTACAAAGGGTTCCAAAGCAGATGGTTTCATAGCAAAGGGTTCCAAAGCAGATGGTTTCATGACACAGGGTTCCAAAGTAGATGGTTTCATAGCACAGGGCTCTAAAGCAGATGGTTTCATAGCAAATGGATGCATCGAAAAGATTCCAAAGCAAGGATTCCAAAGTAAAAAGTTCCATAACAAATGGTTCCATAGCAAATGGTTCCTTAGCAAATGGTTCCATAGCAAATGGTTCCATAGCAAATGGTTCCATAGCACATGGTTCTATAGAGTTCCATAGCAAATGGTTTCATAGCAAATGGTTCCAAAGCAAATGGTTCCAAAGCAAATGGTTCCAAAGCAGATGGTTCCATAGTTAATTTTTCCATAGCAAATAGTTGCAAAGCAGTTGGTTCCATAGCAAAGGGTTTCATAGCAAAATATTTCATAGAAAATGGTTCCATAGCAAATGGTTTCATAGCAAATGGTTCCTGATAGACAACTGTGTAACAACACCACTGTACCTAAATCAGAACTCTAGTACTCTGTCAGTTTTTCACTAAAAACATTGAAAATGGCCTTTAGACTCCTCTTTACCCAAGATAACATCTTGCTGTGAGATTATAGCTGGACTCTTAATTAGTTTATTATTATTTATTATACAAATATGTGCCAGCTAGGAAAAGGTTATAAAACAATTAGTCACACTACATGCACATGGACTTACTGCAGTCCTATTGGTCAGTAATCCCCACCCCTTTCCTGGTACCACTGCAACCTGAGGCATACATCATTCATTACAGGAAATAATATACTTCCTTCTGCTGAAAGAATATTTTACTTTTAATTATTTTAAAAAACCAACAACTTTGATGTCACATGTTGAATTTTGAATCAAACATTTTTATTCAGGCCCCTTACAAAGACTGACCTTTCTTCTGTTTAAGAGAATATGTAAGTTTCATTAAAATACATGATTGATAAACCGCTTACAATAAAAAAAAATACTTCCTAAAAATTTTGGTCCAAAAATGTGACGTCATAGTAGCTGTAAAATGAAATTTATTTGAGATGTTTTTTGGGTTTAATTGCAGAACAACCCTGTTTATGAGTAAGGAAATGATTGGATAAATGGACTGGTCATTTAAATCGCTTGTTACCATTGTAAATCTTGTCAGCATACCATGCCTAAATTTTATTTAACTATAACAATTAACAATGAATATCCTGATCATTCTATAATCTATTATCCCTAACGTCATTCGGGGAATGCTCATATTCAATATTTCCTCATTTCTTTATACAGTCACTCTAACATAAACTGTAAACAAAACATCACACAAACATTAACATAGTAATGTTAACATTTGATGCATGGCCAAACAAGACAGCTTGTCTATCATATTTTTGTTTGTTTTCTCCATTATTGTTCTTGGTTGAAAATAAATATGCAATCTCTGTGTGGCTTTGAATTTCACTCTTCTTGTGATCTGTGCTTCATGAGTCTTATAAGATTTCCATATAAAGAGCTTAACATAGGCCAGAGCAGAGGCTGTGTTGGGTTAGCTCTGCAATGTGTGATAACACTAAATCAATCCACTTGGTGCACAGCTGGACCCAGAACAGAAAACTTATTGTCACTTAATGTTACTATCTGTGTTTATATCCTTCATTTCCATAATTTAGTTGCAAGACATTGCAAGTATTTTTACTTTGAATCAGAGGGTTTAGTAGAATATTGATTGGTTGTTGACTGTTGGAGTAAAGTAGAATATGACTTTACCTGGTAGTGCAATCAGTAGAGCGTCGGCTCCAGGTATGGGAGGCCCCGGATTCGATTCTGGGCCACAACAGAACAAAGTCATTAAAATAGTAGTGGTATAGCTCCCTTGCTAAAGCTCAAGCAAATATAAGGGAAGTTCCATGGCTGGTTGGCCCGTTGTCAAGATAATGTGACAGGGTGTGGTATCATGCCAGGTGTTCACAGCATGCTATACACAGTGAAGGCAGCACTATATTTGCTTCCAGATAACTGAAATACTGTTGGTGGGATGATAAGCCCAATAAGTAAATAAATAAATAATTAGTAGAATAGGCACATTTGATTGGTTTTCACTTGTAAAAATCTGTCTCCAGAAAACTGAAATACTGTTGTAGGGACGATAAACCCAATAAATAAACAATGGTAAGAGAAATTCAGAAAACATTCTCATTGACATCTGCAGTGTGTAAGATAGTAAACCCCTTATTATCTACAGTCCAGTTAAATTGAAATTTTAGGTACAGATATGTCATGCTTGTCATATACCAGGTACATGTATTGTACAGTACATATACTGTACAGGTCAAACTCCTTCAACCATTGATTGCCTTTAAAAAGAGACTGTTAAGCAGGTGTATATATTAGAGTGGTCATTGAATACTGAAATTACTAAACAAATTAGATGAAACCATACAAAATGACTCTGCCGAGGTTCATATCGTTTAATATTTTCAATATTCATTGAACATGAATGCTGGAGTCTTTTTGTGATATAACCATTAAATCAGCTTTTTTTAAAAGAAAGCTTTGAATTGAATATAATTGTAATGGAATTTGGGTATAGGAAACATGTCATAGCAGGAAACAAAGTCATGTCAACAAACTCTATAACTAACTAATGGATTATAGAAAATAACTTAAGGTTGTAACTCATATGATAATTCGAATGCATGTCAAGTAACATTTCCCACTATGATAGACACAAAGGAGGTACGGGAGGCCCCGGGTTCGATCCCGGGCCGTGACATACCAAAGTCGTTAAAAACGGTAGTGGTATAGCTCCCTTGCTAACGCTCAAGCAAATATAAGGGTAGTTCCACGACTGGTTGGCCCGGTGTCAGGATAATGTGACTGGGTGTGGTATCATGCCAGGTGTTCATGGCATGCTATACACAGTGCAGGCAGCACTATATCTGCTTCAAGTGGACACCGTCTCCAGATAACTAAAATACTGTTGGTGGGACGATAAACCCAATAAACAAACACATATTGCAGGGTTTGACGTTTATGTATATCAAATCAGTGATCAGGAAAGACCTTTTGATTATGGGACAATGATCCTTTCTTAGACAAAATCAATTTTTAAAATTAAATGTGACATTTTTTTAGGGTTTTAAACAAAATATGTCAATAACCATATACATTTTATATTGTTTTAAACTGTGAAATAGATTTTAATTAACACCTGAACTATTTCATTCTTTTGAACACTCAAGTTAATAACATTGACCATTACCAGATTAGACCTAAGAGCAATTCCTTCCCATAGTGTATATATCCATCAACTTCAGTAATAATATCTTACTCCTGACTAAAGATATTTAATAGAAACCACTTTCCCACCTGCTGCCAACTGATGGTTGCCATTCATATAACCAAATTTTTTTTTCCCCCCAAAAAACCTGGGTGAAAAATGAATGTTGATATTGTATCTAGTTTCATGGATCTGTCCTGTTCTCAGCAGCCAGTAAAACATTTTCAACTCATTGTAAAAAAAATTTCATCTAAGGTGTATGGAATTTAACTTCGACTTTTATGGTATGAAGAGTAGTCCTAAATTTGTTGTCATGCTTGGTTTAACTTGATATCAAAACTTGTCTCTGAAGCTATGGTTATAGTTACTTGCTATTGTCAGAGCAACTGTCAGGTCAGACTGGATCATGTTGTGAATATAATGTTTGCTAGCACAATGAAATAATAAAAAATGAAAATGTACATATTAGACTGACCCCTACAGTGTTCCAGAATTGTGGATGTTTTTCCATAAGCTATTTAACCTTGAAATTGACATGTTTTATTATATTGATAAATCTACAAAATATAAAAATAAACCAGAGTGACTATATGCACCTTGATACTGCTGTCTCGAGCCAAAAATATGGCCTGTCAAGAAAATTTATAAACAATTATCTTCAGTTGCATAGTCATGTTTCCCTCAGGACAACTTGGGTCAACCAGTCTTCATATATACTCAGAGGTTAAATGGGTGTTTCAAGTTCAAATTCAGGGACAAACCTGATTGTTTCATTTCAACAGTCTCACATGTCACATAACACAGTTCTTTGTAAACTGCTTGGAAAGATCAATTTAAAATGCTATACAAGTACTTATTGAAGTTTTAAACTTCTAGTACTTCATATCATCACCTTCCATGTGCTTTGTGAGGCACATATGTATTCCTGGCCCTACTTGCAGAAACATTTCTCAGCGCAGATTTCCAAGAAAACTTCTTACTAACACAACCTGTTATAATTCCAGAATGTTATACTCCATTCATCTGGCAATGTTAAGGCATTACTATATTACATCAAGGTGTTAGAGATACTACAGGAGTAAACAATAAACAGTCAAAATTTGAGCTTTAGCAATATCTTAACTGAGAAATGATTCTGCTAGTGGGGACTGGTTACATTGTTATTTTATGAAAGGTTTCTTTGCATTCATGCAAATGTGTTGATAAATATATAAAGCGTAAGTAGATGTTCATTTACAGTATAAAGATATATTTTGTATTTTGTAAGTGTTTATTCACTTATTATAAGCAAATAAAATTCCGTGTTAAAGTTGGCTCAAAATTTCCTAGCTCAAACCACAGGTAGTTTGATGTTTTTAAGGCGATATATTGGCAAGATCAAGTTAATAAGCTGTGTAACATCACTAAGATTTTTCAATGTGTGCCTTTATTTTGTAAAGCTGTATTGCTGATGGCATAAAACATTGTGATATCTTGTTAACAAGTGTTCTGCATGGATTATAAAATTTAATGTGATTTGTTTTGCTTAGTTTTTTATCCTTATTATTCAATTAAAACTGCTATACTTCTTACATGATATTATATTTTGAGTATTTTTATAGTTCATTGCTTATTTTCTTGAACCCAGTTGAAGTAGGAAGAGAATGTGCAGCATGGTTAGTTCTATTATGCTTTATTAGCCTTAGCATTTTTATGCTCCTCGAAAACTTTCGGGGGAGCATATAGTCGCCGCCTTGTCCGTCCGTCAGTCCGTCTGTACGTCCCATTCGTGTCCGGCCCATAACTTCGTTATTTGAAGTCGAATTTCGAAACTATTTCACAGAAATGACCACCATGTTGAGACGACGTGTCCCGCGCAACATTTGGGTCCCTACCTTGAAGGTCAAGGTCACAGCGTGACCTTGCAGCCAAATCGTGTCCGGCCCATAACTTCGTTATTTGAAGTCGGATTTCGAAACTATTTCACAGAAATGACCACCATGTTGAGACGACGTGTCGCGCGCAACATTTGGGTCCCTACCTTGAAGGTCAAGGTCACAGCGTGACCTTGCAGCCAAATCGTGTCCGGCCCATAACTTCGTTATTTGAAGTCGGATTGCGAATCTATTTCACAGAAATGACCACCATGTTGAGACGACGTGTCGCGCGCAACATTTGGGACCCTACCTTGAAGGTCAAGGTCACACCGCGACCTTGCAGAAAAATCGTGTCCGGCCCATAACTTCGTTATTTGAAGTCGGATTTCGAAACTATTTCACAGAAATGACCAACATGTTGAGACGACGTGTCGCGCGCACATTTAAGTCCCTACCTTGAAGGTCAAGGTCACACCGCGACCTTGCAGCAAAATCGTGTCCGGCCCATAACTTTGTTATTTGAAGTCGGATTTTACAACTGTTTTTGACAAACTACCCGGTTTGACCGGCTCTTGTTAAGTCATTGCCCTTTGTTTATGTTTATGTCTGATTTCATAGTACTACAACATTTTCAAAATAAACCTCAATATTCATACAACTTACCTTTTTTTGTGACAAAGTACCCATTCGGGGAGCATCACCCGTCTCTGACGGCCTCTTGTTTATAAAAGGCTTGAAAGCCGCCAGATTTTACCCTTTTTTCAAGCCCCTCACCTGACTGTACTTGTTCCCCGATCTTACATACTAAAGATGTGTTACTATTTAATTGATGCTTTGTTTTTCAGTGCTGACTCGATATGTAAGACATGTTGGAATGGTGTAAAATGGCTGGACAATTGGAAGAAAGCAGTCCTCTATCTCGCCCTCTCTGTTCCCTGTTTTATACAACCACACTCAGTCTGGCTTGCAGCCATAGCTGGTAAGTTTAAATGCTTGGTCTTAAAAGGGTTTTTTTTAAAGCCATAATATCAGGCATGGACATTATTTAACCTTGTTCATAACAGTTTTAAATGGTTTAAAATTAATACTAATAGTCAATTTGATTATTGCATTCAGCACCTGTTAATACAAATACAGAAAATAAAGACAAAAATGTTATAAAACCAAAAGTAGGAGAGTTTTGATATTTTGTAGGATTTAAACCCTGAACCTCTTGAGTGACAGTCCAGTGCTGTTGAGTGACAGTCCAGTGCTGTACTTACTGTCTGCTGTGTCTTGTTTCCTGCTTTTTAATGTTGTTTTATTATACATTATGACAAGTGCAATGTTTACATATTAAATTTAACATTATTATCATTTTGAAGGGTTTCAACTGATGCTTATCAGTTCCTTTGTATTAATGTTGGGCCCAATGAAAGTGAATTTGAATTGTTGTCTACATATAACATTGTTTTTCTGGCGATATTATAGCTTCAATGAGGTAAATTTCTTAACATCTCAAAAGAAGTGGTTGAAATTGTTAGTAACTAGAAGTGAGATTTGTCATAAATTGTTATGAAAACGAAGTGTTTTAAGATAGCTTTTAGCATTATTTTTGTGTGTAGTTTAATCTTAAACATCAACAACCTTGAAGTCAACCAGAGACCATGTCCAATTAAAGCAGATGGAGGGCTTCTTGTACTTCATATGGTAGCATGCCTTCAACACCTGACATGTTACAGCAATCAGTCACATTATTCTGACCGCCACCCAGTCATGGAGTGTCTCTTTCAAGTGTCAGCAAGGAAGGCAATGCCATTGATAACCTCTTTTAGCCTGCAAACCATGATCTGATTTGCTTAGGCCCGGAGCATGGATCCAGATCACGCAGCTCCTGGCAGAGATCCAGCAAATCAGGATCTGATTGGCTTAGGCCAAGAGCATAGATCCAGATCAAGCAGCTCCTAGCAGAGATCCAGCTAACCATGATCTGATTGCCATCGGCCAAGAGCATGGATCCAGATCACACAGCTCCTAGCAGAGATCCAGCAAATCAGGATCTGCACTCTATGCTGCTTAGGCTCTTTTATCATTTATTGCATCAGTTGAATTTAGTTGTTACCTAATAGCTAAGACTGTATATTGAAAAAATTGTGTATTAAAGATATAGCCTGAAATAAATTCAGACCTTGACAGGAAATTGCCACCTAGGATGTCAGACCCATGTGGCTGGTGCTCTACTGTAATAGAGGCCAAGTTCTTTAAAAGGTTTATATATTGACAGTCTAATAATTTCACTGTGAGGACTAACAAGTTTGATATGAAAGCAGGAACACATTTACCATCTTTTATGGCGATTTTCTGTGTTAAATTTTAGTTATAAACTATTATTAAGTCATTAATAGGACATTAGCTGCAAAGGGCAATTCACATATTAATTTTTTATCAATTGTCTATTAACTAATAAACTTATAATCGTGATTTGTCACAATATAATAGCTAATATTGGATATTTGTTGTTTGTTGAAATTTGTTGTTTGTTTGTTTTGTCAAAATACCCCACTTTTGACCTTCAGTATTGTTTTTTGTGTTGTTTGTTTTTTGTGTTTGTGCTTTAGGAATTGGGGAATCTCTTAAGATGTGTCAGGTGATTTCTATACAAGTATGACTCATTCTGGCTTTGTCAGGCGGAAAACCACACTGACGTCAGGAATTGGCAACAGTGTGGTTTGAGCATGCTGTTCTTTTGAAAATTTAAAAGTGTATGGTAGGAGCATAGACCTTTTAAGAGGACTGTCACTGTGCTGATATCCTAATTCGTTAAATGTAATGGGTATACTGTATATATTTTTATTTTAGTAATCTTGATTTTATGTAATTGTAGATTACCTAATATTATCTGATATTATTTACAGGTACAATGTTGATACTTTGTGGTGTCTTCAATATATTGAAAACATTTAAAACCAATGTAGAAAAAGAGAGAAAAAAAGTAGCAACTACACCTTCATATGACAAGTAAGTATAAACTATTTCTACTTGAAGATAAAACAAAAAGCTGCAGTTAAAATAGTAAAATTTTAGAAATAAAAAATGGCACTAATAAAACTAAACCATGAAATGTCAGAAACTAGTTTGAGATTTGATATTTGGTATACATAATCATTGGTTGGTCGTATTAATTTAAAATACTTGCTTATCTTTTCAAAATATAAAGGATGTCCCTATCATTCGTGTTAACAACACACATGTTTTGTTTACTGCTGCAGATTTGATGAAATACATGATGATATGGACATAGAGGATGATGATGACAATGATGACGCTTCAATGCAGCATCCTGGCACCATGATAGTTTCCATGGATAACGATATCGGAGATCAACAGGAAATTCTAGAAGTTTGACAGGCAGCTAATAACCATCAACGAACCTGTTGAAATTGTGATAATGTTGTAGCAGTGTTTTTATTGTGCATTCTGCTGCTTGTTGTCTGTATGTTTCTCATGTATAAAGTGGTACTTGCTAGGAATATGTGTCCTGAACAAATTAGGTTATTCAAATTAAACTCTTTATCATGTTGATATCATTGTCTTCTTCACACTTTAGATATTGTTAAAGGACATATTAACAAGGCTTGATTCATAATGATGTAACCACGTGTCTTGGGACAGTACTATTATTGATCAGCAAAAACTTTTCATGAATTTTAACTTAGATCAGAATATTTTTACTAGGAATATTTTCTGTATATAGCAGAATTGCCTTAAATATTTTCAAATATTTTATCACCTGTAGCAAGGTTTTCAATTTAGGGTAACATACTATTCAGACATTTTATTTAATGTATTATTATCATGTATTGAGTATACACCTGCCCAGAACACAGTTTTGGTGCAATAGGATTGTTTGCTATTTAATGACATGTACATGAGTTGGAAGAGTTGCATTTTTTCCCTATGTATTGTTTATACAAAATTTTATACATTCTTGTGTTCACAATATTTTAGCTACAGCTGTGAGATTTGGACTTTGGCTTGGGTAAAAAATTGTGCTGTCATAATTAATGATTAACAAACTTAAGTAGGTCACAACTGTCCTTGGTTTATAATGTAATGTTAAACTGTACTAAACATGTATATTGCACAGTCTACCAGTTGATTTCTTTATTGATTATAACTTAAACTGTAAATATAATCATTTAACTCATTGGGCCCGAGTGACGCGTTTAAGCAGCACGAAAAACAGCCCCCTCGTGCCGCATTTTACCTGTCTCTAACTCCGAATGGTGCATTAAGGCGGCCCTGAAAATGTCTCGGCTACTGATGAAAGCCATGTTAATGCGCGTATCATATATGCTGGTTTAAACTTGTGTTTTCAAGCACTTTCGATTTTGGCCAATCAAAGTACATCATAGTATAGTATATTCAAATGTCATCTTAATCCTCATCTACTCACTTAAATCCTTTTTGTTATTCATTTATTGTAGCAAACAACAGAAAAATCAATGACATTTTCTCTTAATTCCCATCTAATTTGAAACATTGCTTGGCTGAAATACAATTATATCAGCTGTTTTAAAACGATTAATTAATATTTCGAATTTTAGCCAATCAAGAAACATCATTACATCTTGTATTGGAATTTCATGTAACGCAGATGTAAACACAATGAATTAATTATGTTGAGACAAAAGAAAACGGCGATTTGCCTTAATGTTAACTTTAAGATTCCTACTATGTATTGGCCGATATTTGGAATTACCTGCTTCAGATCTAATAATTATATGATAATTGCAGATATCAATAGATAAAAGACAAAATCTAACTCTTGGAAATCGCCGAAAATTTCAATCAAATATGTAGTTTAAGAGCGTTATTTTCTAAAACTACAGGTAAATCAGATGACTGACTGTTTAAAGGTTACTCATTATATAAAATATTATATAAAGCAGTGTTATTTACGTTAAAAACCTAAAAAAAACTTGATGATGTCAATTATATTTCATTTTAATAATTTGAAATGTGTTAATATTATTAATCTTACTTGTTCTTCAGATTTCTGTCATTTTCACTCTTGTCTGAAGTATTGCTTTTCATACAGTGTTAAAAAAAACACGGTTGTGTAAAGCACTTTCTGTGCTTCAAGTATATGAAAATATCCTTTTAGAGTATATCTAAAATGACAAAATGTGTATAAAACCATCCCAAATATCTTCACTGACCGTTAATCCTCACCAGATGTGTCTAGGCATGAGGGGCAGATAAGATCCACACCAGGTGTAGGGGATGGCTCGAGAAATGCCTCCAGGGAATGACTGGTTAATTGGCTGTAGGGCTCAATGAGTTAAAACTGTCCATAGTTTCTCTGATAGTATAAAAAATAAGAAACTAATTTAGGTTATCCTATTGTAAATTATTAAATTAAAACTAAGATAAAGTCCAATTGTGTAAAATTGATAATGTCAGTAATGTATGTCAACTTTTGTTTAAAGTGTGCTTGTTATGGTATTTCATAGCTTCAATTTACTGTAGTATTTTCAGTGCTTGATATGCTTTGATGTGGGGCTAGTTTTAAGCTGTGTTGTTATATTAAATAGAATATGTAACATTGTGAAGTGCTCTACATATATAGTTAAATTATTCCAAAAGCTTTTTGTGGGAGGATACAATAGGTTATCTGATGTAATTTCTGGCAATATCTATGTAGAAGTTAGCAGAAACCTAATTTGTACATTTTCCTGTGTGTACTTTTCATTTTATTATCCTTGTCAAGAGTGCATAAATATCTTCAACAAAATGATTTAATACCAGCTTTTTATTAACATCATGTATTTATTATTGGAACATGTACATCATTTTAAAGCTGCAAATACAGTGTATATCCATATTTTAAAAAAATGTGTTATTTAAGTGTTGTATACAGATATCAGAATAAATTATCTGAAATGTTTGCAACATGGACCCCGGTGTCATTTAGTAGTTGACATTTTATGATGTATTTATCTGTTGCAATGTGTTTATCGACTGTATTTTAAATGTATTCTGGATTCTTATGTCTTGCATGATTAAGCATTACTGATGAGGAAAAGAATTAAATACAAATAAGAATTATTTGGGCTTAAACTTGATAAACACATTTTTTTTTTTAAATTATACTTCTTATTAATGTTTAAATTAAAAATAATTATATCTTTTTAGCTTGTAATTTTACAAAAATTGGCATAATTGTTGATACATTTTTAAATGGTAGAATCTCAGCAATGTCTTTATTCATAATGGTTTTGTATTTCTTTTTTAATTAATTTTTTGTTTTGTTATTAATAATTTAATTTTGTTATTAGTAATAAGAATCTCAAATTATAGTATCTGCCCTATTGTCTTGGTCTATTTTACTAAGCAATATAATGAACAAGGACATGACAAGTTCTTAAAGAAAACTCTTTTAAAGAACTCTATGTTTAAACTTAAGTGCTCGGTTCTCTAATTAGAAATTTGTTGAATTTGTTTTTTTATCTAAGAACATGCTTACATTGAATTCCCTCTCACAGATTACACCTCAAATAAAAATAAAAAGTATACATTTCAATCTTAAATTTATAATTTGAATAATAAATCCAATTCACTCTCCAACTTCCATTTACATTGTTACCTGCCTAACTCAAATAAGTACAGCTTCAGCTAAAAGGAAAGGTTCAGAATAACCATCTTCTGCTGGGAGTTGTCTGATAAGGAACAACACTTGTTGCTACAGAGTTTGGATGACTTGTTGCCTATGTAATAAAATGTATGAAACTAAGTAAGCAGTTGGTATGGTTAACTTAAAAATATAGCATAATAAAGATAAAACACAGTTTATAAAAAAAACCTACTTGATAGGTGACTTATAAATGTACCAATTTATAGCAATCTCATTCTTCTAGTGTATAAACCTGTTTCTGTATTGTTGTTTTGGTATGCTCTTGTTTGATGATTATGTTAAGTTATTGTGCAAAACATTGTTAAGCTGTTTTTTAGTCATTTTGATGTATATTTCAATCTGTATTTCCATGTTACATTTGTTCCTTCTTTCTTTAAACTGTTCTGAAATAACTTTGTATTCTATCTGCTCATAGTATTTAAATGATCAGATTATTAAAGGGAACTATTTCAGGCAATATCCTCAAAACCATATTTTGCAGGATTTTAGAGCTGTCTTAAAGGGTCTGTATATTGGCAGTGCAATCTTTTCACCGTGCAGTCTAGTATGTTTCATGCCATTAACTGAAGAATATTTAACAGGCTAGTATAGCACTTACCACACACAGTATGCAGAAAAGGGTTTCTTAAGATCTGTGTAACTTATCTGTCCCCCAGTTAATAATCAGGAATAGCAACTGTTATTTTTTCATCATCACCCACTGCTTATGTCATTCTTTCTCTGTAAACTGTGTAGATTTTTCTAGTTGTTTCCTGAAAGGTTTGACAACTGCTGCATTGTATAGGGTGAAGTTAATGTTATGCTGCGCAATACAGAAAAAAGACACTGAAAATACTTTTCTTATGAAAATCTTAAGTTTATGTTAGTGATATATAGATCCTTTGATAAGAAAATGTTGATACTTTATTCAGCAAAATAGGGAAATATATGGGATAAAAAAATGTATCAATAAAAGTCGAATCTCAGAGCAACTGTTACTGATGCAGTGTGATTTGCAAAGTCATCTTTCATTGTGAAAGTCAATTCATATTGTTATTGTGATTTTAAACAAACTTTGTTAAGTTTTGTTGATGTAATTTGCTTTTTTAAAATTCAGAAACTCTTTGATTATAAAATTTTTACCTCATAAATACAATGTCGAAGATGCTATGTCCAAAATGCACTGATGTGGAACAGCGCTGCAGATAACTTATTAACATTATTAATTTAACTCAAGAAATTGTAATACAGTCTTAAAAAGTGTGAAATTTTTATCTTTATGATATTTAGTCTTGATATCTATATAATGTTTTGTTGTATATGTGTACAATTTATTCTCATTTACAACATTTGGCCTTTGAAAGATCTCGAATTTAGATTATACATGTGGTACTAAAGTCCAATTCTTTGTTTCAATGTGTTGTTAACAATATGTCCCTTTAAAGTCTGGTACATCCAGAAAATTTAAATTCTTTATTAGCACTGCATTGTTCAAGTTGGTCTTGTTGAAATATGTACACCAGTCTATCTTCAATGGCTGTCATTGTCTCAACATGTGACTTTTCTGATGCATTGAGTATCGCAGGGCTTGCAGCATTTCCACCCTTACAAGTTGCAGTCAGCAGACAGATAAAATCTGGCTATTTCTTATTGCTGAAATTATTGCATGAAGAACTAGATATGTTAGCAGGAGTGTGAATGACTTCAGTAATGCTTAGCACAAATTGAATGGGCTTTGACAAAAAGTGTAGATCCAGACCAGACAGCTTCTGCTGGCAGGTTTGTCTGATCTACTCAGTCCTGGGACACGTCTGGTCGGGACCTGCACTTTTTTCTGCCAGGAACAGTGATAATATCAATATATATATTTAATGTTTATGTAAGAAGATAACAGGATTGGTAAGAGTTGTTTCTTTAAATGGGTAAAATTACCTAAAAGTATTTTTCTATTGTTTTTTTTTCAAGCATGGCATTAAAATATGAACATAATGATTTTTGTTCTGTTCATTCTTGAGCTTACAATATTTGCTGCGCATACCTATAAGTAATTTTCATTTAATAAATCTATCATTTTTATTTGTTTATTTATTGTTTAATGAACCTATTTTTTTGTATATATTTAAACCAGTTGTATATTTAAGACATTATTCCAAATCTGAACTTTTTAAACTGTACTTGTAAAAAATATTACACCGTGTACAGTTTATTTGACATCTGGTGGAAAATATTGTTGATATCAAAAGAAACCATGTCTCATTTATTTTTATCTCAGCAAGAGTATTTGTTCTTATAGCCATACTTTCATGTAATCATGTGCTGTCTGCATTGAACTGTTCATCAATTAGACTTGTTAAAGTGCCTTAACATATTTCCTGACAGAGTCACCTCTTCTTGAGAATGGTTCATGCCTTTATCCTTAGCTTGCTACATTTTGTTACAAACCCTTGCTAAATTTGTTCTTGTTTTAATATTATATATGTTACATACCAGAGTTTATATTTATAAACAGAGACTGAGCAGCGGAATAGTGCAGATCCTGATCGGAAGGCTCCCAGCATGGTGCTGGCTGATCTGGATCTACACTATTTGCTTAAGCCTTGTAAATACTTAAATAGCAGGCTAAGAAATAATACAGAAGACACACGGGTTTCATTATCCTATCTGACCCTGAGTTTAATAAACTGATAGAGTCTGAAACAGTCTCCTTGTGCCTGATTGATTATCAGATTATCCTACACAAAAACCTTGTGTATTCACTCATATAAAAATCACACCTTTTGTCAACACACTGTATTTGTATGAAACAAAATCAAGCTATCAACATAAATGAAGACATGAATAATTTGTTCGGAATCAAGGAGGATTTATGAAGAAATGTTTACTGCTGTTTTGTTTTTGTTTTAATTTTCTAGTAATTGTATGTTTGCAGTTCCAATTTAAATGAGTTTTTTTTTGTTTATGGTAAACACCATTTGCCTTGTTATTACTTTATTTGCAAATCTGTTCACCAAGTCCATCAATGCCATATCCTCATTAGTTTTCACTAGAGATGTTTTGTTAATATAAATTGATTTTTAATGAAGTCCAAAATCTGTTTTAACAGATGTTTTACTATTGTCATCATCAGCCATTGTGCTTTCTTAGTCATTGTTATGAAAACTGCCATGGTTGTGTGCTTATTGCTCATACATTGTCAGTCGTTATTGATTGACATCTTTGTAGCCTGCTGAAAGTTAATTGATTTGACTAAGGCAATTAGTAGTAGCTGTCTGATTAGGATCTACATTTATTGTTTCTATGTCTTCATCATTATGAATGTAGTTGTAAGCAGATATGAAAAAAAAAAGCAAGGGTTATTACTGTAAGCAGAGTTTGTAGATATATTTGTTGCATTTTGCAAATGGTTGGACATGAACTTATACTTTGTGTAGGCACTTTTATTTCCAATTGATAAACGGAGAAGACATCCCTGGCTCTTGCCACTGTGCCTTAAAGGTGGTGTCTGACAATTTAGAATTATTTTTTCCCTCAAATAGCCCAATAAGTTATTGTTACTTGAAAATGTCCTGAAAAATAATAGCGCATTAAACCCCACTTTACATTGCAAAAAGGTATTTTCTGTCTCAGCCATGCTGCAGAGATAGCTATTTTTAAATTAAGAAAACCATGTGGCAACTCCCTTGAGTTCGTTTTATATTGTCATTTGGGAAGTCTGATGACATTGATGTCTATTTTTAGCAAAGTTCACAATCAAGCTTATTAATAGATTTGTATAGAATGAACAGTAAGAGTGACTTGTTTCGCAATTTGTCGTACCTTACAATATTAGCAGTGTTCCAAATCGTCTTTACTTAGACTAAAGTTTAACTTTATCCAGAAATTATGCGTACATTTCTGGAAACCATTGCAAAATACTGTTACATGCATTTGATAGAGATAAACTGTCAGATACCACCTTTAATGTTTGAGTTGTTTTGAAATTTAAACAAGGCTTATGTTCCATTTGATTTGCAAGATGACTTTTCATAGGAGAAAACAATGCAGTGAAGATTTTGATGTTCTTTTAGTTTCTAACATATAAAATAGATTGTAACAAAATAATTAAATGTGTTCTAATTGATTCTTGACATGCCCATAAATTTTTCTTGCTTTATATTCCAACATGGACTGCTTAATGTAAAATCACCTGAGCACAATGTACTTAATGGAAGTTTTTGTTGATTGAGCTTTGTCCATCATGGGATGTCAACAATTTGCTTGTGAAAACTTGAGCTACAGTTTTATCTTGTTTCAACTTGATCAGAATGGCTGACTGCATAAAGTGTTGGAAGAGTTTGAAGTAGTTGATTAGGTCAAATAAAACAATTACTTGTAAACACACTAGAGGCCTCATGGTCCAACCATCACTAATCTTACCCATAATGCTTGTCTGCATCCAATCTTGTGTGAGTTTGAAAATGAGTAATGGTGGGTCCAAAATGGTCACAGGGTTAAAGTTTAGAAAAAAAACCACGTGAACCCCCTTGAGGCTACATTTGTGGCCTAATCTTCACCAAACTTGGTCAGAATGTTTGTCTCTTTTATGAGTTTTTTTTAAAGCATACTGATGGCCAGGTGAGTGACCCAGGGCCATCATGGTCTACTTTTTTATATGGTACCTCCAGAATTATGTGATACAGTAATGTATACACAAGCGTATAAAGTCTCAGAATCATTTCTTGTCTAATGTAATTTCTAATATGCATATTAGCAATGCTTATTTTCCTTATCAGACTGATGGCAAATTTTCATTGTCTCCCAATGCAACGTTAAGTTCTTTTACAACATTTCCCAATCTTTTTTTATTATGATTTGTTATGATTTAATATAAATTGGGCCATTATATTTATAACATAATGGTTTTCAGAAAAAATTGATGGACTGTGCTTTACCTTATTTAAAAAAGTTTGTATTTTGTGGATTTATATTAATGATTTCTTAGATATAAAAGTAGTTTGCTTGAAGTAGTGGTTTTGGTGTCTTATTCTAAGTAGTTAAATTTTTTGTTATTTATTTTGTGTTCATGTCAACAATTCCATAGAAAAACACATAGGTATGCTGTAAGAATACAGGTTTTGAAGTTCCAGGTTGAGTCAACATTGGGAAACTTTTAGTCTGCTTATTGATCAGATGTAGACAAATAAATCCTGATCAGGGTCTACACTGTCAGCTGTCAGTTTTTTTGTAACATAATTTTTGCTTACACCTGTAAAATTGACTAACAATTTAGGCAAACAACAATGATGCATCATAAGAATTGTCTAAAGAATCATTGAGGTACTTCATATTATATCTGTTGACCAGGTTGAGGTACTTCAATGTCATGTTATTTCTGTTGACCAGGTTGATGGTCACTTGTGTGCTATTCTCTTGGTAAAGGTTATCATGCTTACCAGGTAGCAGCATATTTTAATTAAAAATATGCATACTTTTATCATTCATGATATTGCTCCATGCCAGCTAGATGACATTTGTCTTGTTTCATAGTATCTTAATGGTGTAGTTCCAATATATACTGTTACATATTGCTGTATATCCTGAACGTGCTATGTTCCTTATATGCATATTTATAAGCTTATCGTTCAAATGTATCATCAGTTGCTATAATTTGTGATTAGGTGTGACATACAGAAGCATCATGATAAAACTCCATCTCTGTACCTGAACCAAAACATTTTTGTCAAGGTGTTACTGCCTTTGTTACATTTTTCCACTAATTGTCCTGAAGCTCCAGATTCAGTGCTGATAGTATTAAGTAACATTTCTATGAAATTCAATGCTCAATTAATGTATGATTGAAACTAAAATGTGTTTGATTGATCATCACTCTACCAGCACAGTATCACAATAAATACGGTTTCCAATTATTTGTGTCTCATTCTATGGATTGTGACTGAAGTTAAGTTCTTAGAATTTGAGTTAAAGGCAATTCTTAGACTAGAAGTTGAATTTAAAATCTGAAGTTTTATAATCTTAGAAATCCTTATAGCTGATTTACCAGACTAGATTCTCTATGTCCTTGTTAAATGCCTTATGTCAGACTGTGCCTTTATTAATTGAGTTTTGTATCACACAATACTGGCTTTATGTCTATCACTCAGTTTTTTGTTCATTGACTTTTTACCCTGAATTTCTTCATTTTTTTGTAATTAAATATTATTAAATATTGGTTGTTGTTATTTTTGCTACCTGTATCAATAAATACTTTGATACATTGTAAGTCCAAACACTGTGGCCTATTGTACGGATCATAGCAGCATTGTTCTTTATCAGCATATGAGAGACATTTAATTAGGTTATAAATGCCCAGGTCCATACTTTCAACTGATAGTTTCATGATTTGTATGTTTTAGTGGTTTATGCTTTCAATGCTTTCCTCTTGAAGAACAAGAGGTCCATGATGGCCCCATAATCGCTCACCTGATGACACAGGCTTTTAGTAGGCGTAAATCTGGCATCAAGTAATTAAGAGTTATTTGAGAAATCTTTGGTGAAGACTGGACCATAAGTGAGGCCACTATGTTGATAACATTTTTTATGATTTTACCAAGTAACCTACTGAATCCACATGACTCACTTCAAAACATATGTAAGATTTCATACTGGCAGACACGCTAGCATAGTTTGGTGACGATTGGGCCATAAATGGGGCCTCTAGTATGTTCACAAGCTTTTGCTAAGATCTGACATAGTGACCTACTTTTTGACCCCAAGTGACCAAGTTACGAACTCATCCAAGATTTCATGCAGACAAACATTCTGATCAAGTCTGATGAAGATTGGGCAATAAATTTAGTATGTAGTGTTCACAAGTTTTTTCTAAAATTTGACCTAGTGACCTACTTTTTGACCCCACGGGACCCAAAAACAAACTCATCCAAGATTTCATGTAGATAAACATGATCAAGTTTTATGAAAATTGGCCTATAAATATGGCCTTTAGTGTGTTCACAAGCTTTTTCTAAGATTTGACCTAGTGACTACTTTTTGACCCCACGTGACCCAGTTTTGAACTCATCCAAGATTTCATGTAGACAAACATTCTGAGCAAGTTTGATGGAGATTGGCTTATAAATATGGCATCTTGTGTGTTTACAAGCTTTTTCTAAGATTTGACCTAGTGACCTACTTTTTGACCCCACGTAACCCAATAACTAATTCATTCAAGATTTCATGTAGACAAACATTCTGACCAAGTTTGATGAAGATTGGCATATAAATATGGTCTCTAGTTTGTTCACAAGCTTTTTCTAAGATTTGACCTAGTGACCCAGTTACGAACTGATCCAAGATTTTATGCAGACAAACATTCTGACCAAGTTTGGTGAAGTTTGGGCTATAAATGTGGTCTCTAGTGTGTTCACAAGGTTTTCCTAAATTTTGACCTGGTGACCTACTTTTTAACCCCAGGTGACCCAATAATGAACTCATCCAAGATTTCATGCAGACTAACATTCTGACCAAGTTTGATGTTTACAAGCTAAAATGTTGACGACGGACGAAGCGGTATCACAAAAGCTCCCCTTGAGTACGTTGTGCTCAGGTGAGCTAAAATCTAATTGCAGCTCTGTTTTCACTAGAAGCAAACCCTTGAGTGCTTGTATATATATGGTACATTTCAATATATATTGCTTAGTACCATCCTGGAGTGAAAATGATTAAATTTTTGGGAAAAAGAAAGTTGTATAAAAATTAAATGAAGTCTGGTAGGCATTTTATGAAGGTAGCTTTGTAAGATACAAAAATGGTTAAAACAGCCAAAATCTAGCTTTCTTTTTTAAGTCAGAATATAAAGAACCACCTAATGAACACTTTCAAATGTAACTTCTCCGTCAAGATGCAATAAACTAAAAACTGAGTCTTTATCTATAAAAATACTTTGTCACAGCAAATTCTGTACTTTGTTGACATACATGTGTAGTTGGTAAAATAATACAAGTTTTAACTCATTTTGCAGTATACTCTTTTATTCACAAAAGATGCCAGTCTTTGATTCATGTGCATCGTTTGTTATCAACTACTGCTTGTGCTCATTTAGTGCAAGATGCCATGAGCACAAGAACAGTGCAATGAATTTTCAGTGTAAGGATGAGTCTACAGGAAAAAAATAATTCATTTGTTACTTAAACATCATTTCTGGATAGATATAATGAATTCATGAAACTCAGGTTTGTCATGTTTTTGGTAATATGATAAACAGTTCACTACAGATTTATCCAAGTATATCTAAGGTCACTTCAATGCATAGGCCGTCTCATCTGTTTATGTACAAAGATCTGTTTCAGCAGCCGAGATATAAAACAATAACGTTTGATACATGTCAAAATGTTCTGTAATTAAATCAAGCCAAGTGCAAATTGGGAAATGAAAAAATGAGAAAAGGGTCTTCTACACCTCCAGCAGAGCACTGTTCGTTAGCCTAACGATAACTACCTGAAAAGAGCGCTACAAGGTTACCATAATGTAGGTCAATGATATCTAGTGGATAAAACAAACAAAAAATATGGATCAATGTTATCAAATACTTTATTTCCATTGTCACCAAGGACCAAAAAAAAAACATTGTTACACATAAAATCATGATACAAAAATCAATGGGCCCCCATCACAAATATTGAGAACCACCAACACACCTATACAGACTCTCATTCTCTCAGAATATGGATCTCTGAACACAAATCAAGGTAAACAGAACCCCCTCATACAAAGTGGCATTATATCCCATATTTCTCAATTGCAAATTGTAGTGACTCATTAAAATTGTCTCACAGTGACGATTCAAATGAGTACTAGGAAAACAGGGTTTGGAGGAGAAATAAAGGATTTAGCATCAATGTATCCCTTTATTCTCAATCAGACCTATAAAGGTATTTATTTGTTTGGTCTTACCTAGACAAGTCAAATGGGTACCATGTATATAGGGTTTTGACAGAAAATTAAGGGATTCAGCTGGGGAAATACCCTTTGTATACTGGACATCTGATGGTAGATGATTGTTTATGAAAGATTTTACAAGTGAAGCAAGGACGAACACAAAGGTCAGACCTTAAATTGAGTAGCAAGATTTTTCTTGCTAAAAATATAGATTGGATTTCTTTTTCTGTCAAAAATTAAGACTGCATTGTACTTAAGGTTTTTAAATGAGGTTATTTACCAACTAGCTGTTCTAAAAGTAAACATTAACTTAAAGGATATTTAAAAATGCTTATCAGAGAATTTTAAATGAATCCTTAAATTTAACCGATCCTTAAATTTAACCGTACATTAATGTTTTACAAAGAATATGTTCAAATTGGCATTTAAAGTGATTTGTATGTTCAGTTAAATTTTCAGCAATTTTTGTTTAGGTGGAACATTTTAAATTTAACTGGCTTAACAGCCAATTTAAATCCAGCCATCAAGAATAGCCATTTAACATCAACAAATTCTTCTTAGCATAAAGAACAGGCTTTGATACTGCATTTTTTTTAAGATCAATAAAAACAGTTTAAAAAATAATTTTACTGACATATTTTACCACTATTTATTAATTGCTGTTGACTTCACCAATATAGCATAAATCAAGGGATGTTATTTGATTATCTTGAACTATGAATTTTGATATTTCAATGAAAAAGTGAGTACCTAAATCATGAAATGGTTGGAACAGTTACAACATAAAGAGATCATGTTACATGGATGCGACCGACGGTACTCTATAGGACCTGGCTCATCTCCAACACATCATCTGCTACATTTGTAATAAGCTAAATTACTTTAATACTTATTGGAATTTGCTAACATCTACATTTACCAGCAAAGATCAATTGACACTATATTACTCAAGACATGGCAGCAAACCGTGTAGACCTGATCCGCATCTCCCTGTGAGATCTGACTAAACTGGATCCACACTATTTGCCATGATATATTCATATTAGCAGTTTAAGAAATACCGGTATCTTTGTTTCAAAGCAATTAGATTTCTTAAAACCAATAATGTTCCATCTCATTATCCTTGGTGTACTTTTTATAGCCCATTTACAAAAAGTGTCCTCAGATCTTAAACTAAGTGAGGCGGCATACAGAAATGTCCATTGTGATCTTTAAACTTAGATTAAAGTGTGATGAATATAAAATGAAGTTTAGCTCCTAGAAACATTTATGGGTATGATAAGTTTCCTGAGAGAGACGATGTATGATAATTGTGGTACATGGTGCTGTATTTTGATGATCCACAAATGTACAACCAAAACTAACATTTACAATTAATTTTTTTTTTTTACTTCATTTAGTGTTTTAATGCCTATGTAAACGGAACAAACCCAGATCTGACAGGTCAAGCAATTTGTTGTCTTATAAGGGTATACTATTATTGTTTGCTCATACAGTCTTATCGTTCAAACAGTATGGGTATACTTTTTTAATACAGGATACAACAATTAAAACTATTAATTGTGATAATGAATATTCATGTTAATAATAAGGATAAAATGAATAATTATTTGAAGTGATAATGGATTATCATTACAAATTTGGACATCATCAATAGTCATTAAACTTTGTTTTTTTAATATTTATGAGGTAAACAACATACAGACTAAAAATATGCACTTGGGAGTTGTGTTTTACTGCCAGTCAGTAATACATAGTATTACTACAAAGGAAATGCAAAAAATCTAGTTGTTATACATTTAAGCCTATTAGACAAAACAGTGTGTCAAAGGAAGCTTGTATTAACATTGGTGCCAAATATAAAAATAGTGTTGCCATTAAACCATTCACAGGAAAAACATCAAACAGGATAATAAGAAACATTAAGATATGAAGCAACAGATAAACAAGATCCCACACTCCAACCCTTTAGAAAAATCATCACAGAAAAAGTAAGAAGGTACATCAATTTTACCATCAAAAATATATTTAGCTAAATTACTCCAAATTAAAGCTTGTGGATTTGTTTTTTCTTGAAGTGAAGGCTTAGTTAAGATTTACTAGAACTATTTCCTGAACAATTTGGTGTGGTTTTATTCAATAATTAGTTTTAAAACCTTTTGCCAAAGCAAAACAATTCTTCAGAAACCATAATTCTGCTACATAAGACTCCAGATAAATAGGATGTGTTGATTTAAATAATTGTTTGGTACAATTTCAGTCACCCTCCACTATACAGAACCTATATTCTTGTCACTCAATGACATTATTAAAAAGATCATTTAAATACAGCAGTATACTATTTTGGGGTAGAATTATTACTTTGAATAAAATAAAATGACCTGTTAATATCATCTAAAATTGAAAAAAAAACAACCAACAACCTAACAATATTCTCTAAGGATTCATAGTAGTTAGTTAAATACGAACATTAACAGTATGTAACAGTGCAGATAAATAGCACAAGTTAAAACAGTTATGTTAGTTAAGTTATTTTTCATATTTAACACAAACCAAGATAAAGACTTTATTTACAATTCCTGAATTTTATTTCCTTGATTAGAAGTGTGTTAAGAAGCAAAAGTCAAAAGAATAAACTGTTGCAAATGATTTTGTTTCAGTACTTTAGTACATGTTAACATCTAAATGAATGAAACATTTTTGAGCAGTAATGGTTTTATATGCCCTATTGTATGGATAAAAATTGCTAACATAATACGTTCAAAATACAGATGGTAACAAGTAAGTACTAACTTAATTGCATGCAATATTCCTATCAACATTAAAAAAATTCAACTTATTAAACAAACGTTAGGACATTAAGTGAAGACTTGTTATATATCGGAAATGCCAGACTGTATACAAATATCAGTAGAAAGTAAGATAGGCAGGGTAGCACAATTGTTAAAATGGACAAATTCACGCTATTAACATAACATATCTGTCAAAGCTAAATTGCACTCTTCATATAAGGGATGCATTACTTGACATAGAGAAAGGGAAAAAAAATAGTTCAAGGGACACAACTGAGAGATAGATGAAGCAGATCCAGTAAAAGTTGGCTCCCTTGAATAAAACAAAACTGTACATGTATCAAAATGAACCTTTAATTTATAAATCTACAAACGTTCAATCAATATATGTGTGATGAAAACCAGATAGGGGTAATACAGCTCTATTGGGCGCACAAGGCGGTACTGCTTAACCTTCTGCAGAACAAATGTATTAAGTCAGGCAAATGCTTGCAACATATTCAACAGAAGAATAAAAATATACAGAATAGGAAAAAATTTTAAGCTATTTTTAGAGTTAATTGTAAAACTAAGAGCACTTTTACAGAAGGCTAAAATTAAACTGAGGGTTTAAAAGGAATAAACTTCAGCAAGAATGCCGAGTTTGAAATGCCAGTTGTAAGTTACAATCTTTTTAGCCATCGTCAGGCAAAACAACATTTTCTTTTCAAACAGATTAGCTAACAAGCCTGAAATATGGAAAAGAACCAGATAGTATCATCACTATTTCATTCTGCCCATTTGGCATCCCCTCACCCCCTACCAAAAACACTGACAATGTTTTGAATTGATGACTGAACTATTCTGCGCTAATGATGAAGGAAAATGGCAATATCTGAAGATGATCATAGCTGCCTACACACTCAAACAATCCAGATAGGAACCTGATTGAAATGTTGACTTATTGTAACATGATTGTATGTTAGTAAACAAACTTTCCCTAAGACATGCTTTCACCTGCAAATAATTCTGAAAACTCATTAAGATTTTTGAATTTTGAAAATCTAAAACCTGAATGTTTGGACATAGGTTAATTGCATTGTTAATAATTAACACTGGCTCAGGATGACTCTATGTTTTGATAAGTTGAACAACAAAAGCTAAGCAAAGGCTCAATAACATTTGGATTAAGGCAAAAATGTTATTTCCTGAAATAATAACACAAGCAATTTCAATACATAAGGTAAAATTGTGATGTTTCAACCTATCCTTGGAGTTGACAAAATGACAAATCTAACCACTGTAAAATACCACTACATTGGCATCTTGTATTTACACAAAAAAGACAACCTTCAGGGAACACATTGTCAAGTACAAAATTTCAATGCTATTTTAAAGCCACGCATGTGTGGAAATACAAACCAAAAAAGCAAATGATAAAATAGAAAATAAACTACAGCACTTAAATGGCAACCTTGTTAATTCAGCAAGTGAACAAAAAGTCTCTGGTATTGCTGTGTTGCAACTTAATTGGCAGTAAACAGTTCGTGATTTCTTCAAATGCCACAGAGAAAAAATAAGATTATCAAACTGGCTTTAACTTTGGCATAGTATTCTGTAACAATGTTAGCAAACAAAGTTTATTTTCATTATCATGTTGATGATGAGTTTGTATTGAATGTGAACAACTTGCACAGATCTAGCTCTTGTTATGATTGATTAAATGTCATGGCAGCGAGGAAATTAGAAAATGATGATGAACTGTCGATGTAAGATTTGTTCTGCCTCCTTGGTACTATCTAAGCTTTGCTAAAGCAGAGTTATTATCCCTGCCGGATGTTGGTTTTGAGTTGCTGCTGTTGCTACTGGTGGGGATGCTGCTAGTGCTGCTGCTGCTGGTACGAGTGTCAGCAAGAATGCTGTTTAGCTCCGGGTAAGGTACAGGCATCTCAAACTCGACAAAGAGTGCAAAATGATCTGAAGGGATGTGTGGATGAGGGCAGCCTACAACCTTGTTCTCGTGGAACCAATTCTCATCAATCGGACCTAGAAGTCCCAGCAGGTTCATATATGGCCGGGAGAAGAAGATGTAGTCAATAATACCCTTAAACTCGAATCTGAAATAACCAATGAGAACAAAAGTTAAGTCAATTTATTTCTCGAAAATACATTTTTATTCAAAACATTGTTCTCATCTTCAGTTTGAAATACAGGTGAGAGATTAAGACTAGAGAAATTTCAGCTGGAAACAAGATAAAACTGTATTAAGTGGAAGAATACACCAGAAGTTGTGAATTCATAGTTCATACAAACATAATGGACACATTTAGGTGTTGTTTTTTTTCCAATGTTTCTATCTCTAAAATATTTAATTCAAGGCCCACAAAAGAGCTGACTACGATCAATTATAAGTATGAAAGAATAATCAAATGTCCAAATTTCTTAATTGTTTCTTAAAAGTGTTTTTTAGCTATATAGTGACATTGCTGCCTCCTATGCACCAAAATCTATCTGAAATGTTTGTTTATTAGGTTTATAGTACCACCGATAGTATCTCAGTTATCTGGAGACAGTGTCCACATGTAGCAGATATAATGTTGTCTTCCCTGTGTATAGCATGCCGTGAAAGTCTGGCATGATACCACACCCAGTCGCATTATCCTGACACCGGGCTAACCAGTCATGAAACCACCATTATATTTGCTTGAGTATTTGCAAGGGAGATATACCACTAACATTTTTAACGACTTGGGTATTTTGCTGCCGAAGTCAAAGCCAGGGCCTTCCATACCTGGAGCCAACACTCTGCCGATTGTGCTACCAGGTTCAGTCTATCAGAAATGAGCCACAACATTACAAATGTTTGATCATGAGTGTTTTTATTTAATATTTTGATATTTTCAGAAATAAGGTTTAAAATAGCAAAGGAAGTTTAAAAAATCCAACTTTCTTGCAACTTAAGCGTTTCATAGTCTTTAGTTAGTTTTAAGGTTTCTCTTAAACGTTTCCAGTCAATTTAAGTTTGTTGTTCGTAAGACAGAGATCAAAGCCAATGTTTTTTTTAAGATCTGTGGAAACTATGGACTTACGTATAGTTAGTATTGGCCATGATATCATTCTGGTATGCCTTCTGGAGCCGGAAGTTGTGGGTGAGCTGGGTGGCATCCTTGTGACAGTTAAATGACTGCAGACACGCCTCGTAACCTAGTTCCTTGAAGTCAATATGGTTGCTAGAAACACGTCCCGTTGACAAATATTCTATCACACCTGAAGATATATAAATGAAATGTGCCCATTGACAAATATTCTATCACACCTGAAGATATATAAATGAAATGTGCCCATTGACAAATATTCTATCACACCTGAAGATATACAAATGAAATGTGCCTATTGACAAAAATTCTATCACACCTGAAAATATTCAAAAGAAAAGTACATAATCTACCTCTCATTGTTCTTTATTTTGTACCAGTCAACCTAGTTATGAAGTCATGTATATAGCCATAGTATGGAATAAAATCTGATGTCATCAAATAGACAAATGATATCATTATGACCAAGCTTGCAAAAATTGAGAGTTGAGTGTGTGATTGTGTACGGTTGGCAGAATAAAGGTTTACGGATTTAATATACTATTAATAGATGGATTGATTTATTTATACGTAAATATTGCTCAATACTTCAATTTAAGACACACAATATTTATAGTGCTTGAATTCTCAATTAGGTAAGAGTCATTTTGTTATCTGTGATGTAGAAAAGGTATAGTTTATCATCTAAAATTGCCGGATATGGCCTATACATTAATCTTCCTTTTGTTTCCACATTTCTTTCTTAATAAAGAAAAAATACAGCTCAAAAGCCCCTATTTAAAGTAACATATCCACATGACTGACACCTAACATGTAACATTAAGTTATCAACTGTCATCAACATGAAATACAAAACCCAGAAAACAATGCACTTTATCATAGATCACAATCAATGACTTGTCACTTCTAGAATAACAGACTAACATGATCTACAATGTGATAAAGTTAGGTGACTGAAAATATAGCTGAAGATTTTAAGTAAACACTGCAGCTTGACAACAAATCAATAGAATAGCACCTTCGGAGCAACAATTATGTATCAGTTGAACAGAGTTGAAAACAAAGCCTGACAACTGATACCTGCAAACATAACTTCAGTCTTTTGATCTTTAAACAAGAGAAATGTCAAAGCTTTACAATGAACTATTATAAATTAAAGGAAATAAAAGAAAATAATTTACAGTAATATGATGATAATTACGTGGTATCTATTATGTAAGTACAAATAGTTCGTTAATGTTTTTAAATACACAGAATTACCATTATACGCCTGTGTAGAACCACTGATGCACTGCAGGTCAGCTGAAAGGCTTCACGTTCATTCAGTAAACATGTTTGAATATCTCACATTGGCCACTCACTAGCCAGCATATTGGGTGTTAAAATGGTACAGTATTATGTGGAGAAGTGTCCTATATCATTTCCACAAAATTGTGTGAACCTTGTGCCAAAAGATGATTATTTTTATATTACATTATCAACTTTAATAGGCTTTGATTTTTATAAAATCTGACAAACACTATGTTAAGTATATGAGTTGTAGAGAGGCTTTAAAATAACAAATAAAGAAGAAAGCCAGATTTCAGACTTATGCTTGTTTTAGGTTATCCTTTAACTCTGAGCCTGCTATTCGTGTATTTGTGGGGCTTAGGCAAAAAGTGTAGATGCGAATCAGCCAGCTCCCTGACAGGTAATTATTAAAATCCTGAGAATTGAGCATGGGTTTTTAACAAAATGTCGCAAGCTGAGGGTTAGGGAACCTACACTTTAAGTTTTCACTGCTAAGCACAAATTGATCAGACTTAGACAAAAAGTGTAAATCTATATCAGAGTAATCTTACCAGGACTTGCTGCATTGTCAACACTTTTAACATGCAATTGTTGACAAATTATGATGAAATGAATGTAACAAAATGGTATTTGAAGCCATAAAACAGAGCACAGTGTCCTAAAAGCAGACATTTCCTAATCTTTGTCACTTGGCATACATTTACATAGTGGTGTAACAACATGCAACTTTATGTTGAAACATTTGTAAAACATTCTATCAACTGACACTACATTATGTATGAACCGTCTTAAAAACTGACACACAGGACAATGACGCATCTAAGAGTCAGACGGAGGTGATTCTCTTTTATTTTTTTTTCTCCAGATAACAATGCAGATAAAAACTGTGCGACAGTCTAGCACAATTTCACACATACTTGACTTATTTTAAACTGCTACGTCCCCTGGTTAACATCTTTGCTTATTCTGAATATTTACATAAAACAAATCGATGTGAAAAAAAGCCCACAGCAGCCTGAAATCAAACAGCTGGCCTGCTGATGTCAAGTCAAGTGAAACTATAATGCCACCGCTTCAATTATCTTAATTATTTGCAAACAACTACATGCAAAAAAACTAAATTTTAGGAAAATACTTCTCAAGAATAAACACACATTCTAATGCTGGAAGCTGGTTGATCTGAATCTACACTATTTGCAAAGGCTTTACAATACATGATCTTGATTATAAGACAAATACAAACTTCCCCTTTTTTCAAGTAAACTTAGTCAAGAACAATTAAATCACTAGGTTTTGCTGTAATTTTTTCTTATCTCAAAATTAAACTGATGATTACCATGTTTTTGTTTAGTTAATCACCAAACCACCAATCTTCCAGCTATGAGGATGTGGACCTGGATTTATTAAGAAGGATTAACGTTCAAATTGTCATTATTACATTAAACTTTTTTCCACCAAAACAGTTCGCTCAAGCCATTTAAAAAAAAGTATCTTGACATTTTAATAATACAAACCTGAGTCTGGTAAAGAGTTGAGATCACCGCAGAGAATCATTGGTATAGCGTTACAGTCGACTGGCTGGGACGGAGATGTTTCTGGGCGGAAGGTACGCACACTCTCATCCACGATGCGCTTGATTTCTGACATCAGCATCATTGTCTGGATAAGTTTCACGTCAGAGAACTCGGGGTCCCAGTGCATGTGTGCCGTCGTCACGAGGATAGGCTGTTTAATCTGGCCCTCTGGAGGAAGACCACCTGCAATAGAGGTTCAAGGAGATTTTTTAATTTAACCTGTTATAAAAATATTAATAATCAAACAAAATAAGAAAACTATAAATTATTTTCAAGCAACACATTTATAGAAATCAAAATCTTTTTGCCAGAGAAATCAGAATCTGCTAAGTCTCTTGCAGCATCATACATTTTCTCTACATCAAGTTATAATCCACAAAACTAAAAATTCACAAATGTACAGACTAACAAAGAACCGACTAATGCAAGGAGGCAAGACCAATTAAAGTGTTAATGGCATTGATCTAATATTTATGGGTTATAAACAAATTAAAGCTTGATATGGAATATATTATGTTAAGCAGACAATGCCTTGGTGTTAGACTTCCCACGTCATTGTAAAACCAACTAATCAAATGTGTAAGACTCTACACTGAAAAGCCAACTACATAATGTGTGCTACTTCACCATTGTAAAACCAACTAAACCACCCTTAAGATGCTTTATTGTCAAGAACCTCTCAATTTTTAGCAATTTATTCATGCGTATGTAATATGATGTATAAATGAGGACTTTGCAGCAAACAGAGCCAATCCAGATCAGACAGCTACCAGTGGGATCTGCCTTATCTAGATCTACTCTATATGCATCTACTTGAAAATATTTAGAAGGTTTGGAAAAATAAAAAATGACAACAATATTTTGATACTGTTCCAATCCTATTAGACAAATGATACTGCTGGAACCAGGCCATATATGTCCTGCTGTTTGGCTTTTAAGATTATGGTGGTGATTTGTCTATAAATTCCACATTCTCTCAAAGGTCATTCTTTTTAACATACAGGTCTGTGTACAATTTTTAGACTGGTGCGCATGCGCCAGTCTTAAGTAACGATGCTGTGAACCCTGCGACGCGCGGTTTTTAACATCGGGTGTATCATTGCGACCACGAGAGCGTATTCAAGTAGTTGTGCGGCATAAGAAGTAGTGCGTTTTTAGAAAACACAAATATTACGAAGGAATGCGAACCTTTGTAAGGAAATGCGACAAATAAAAACAAGGAAACAATGTAATGTTGTTTTTCGAACAAATATGAAAGGATATTAAAAAAACGATTACAAACAAATCAGTCACGTGACAAGCGGGAGATAGCGTTGGTCGTCATTTTGGATAGATTGGAGCAATCTCCTCACAGCGATTACGTCACGCGTTGCTACTTAAATCTCTGCCCCCAGCAAGGAGCAAGGATCACGTGACGATAGGTTATCACGTGAAGTAAACATGGCGGCCTCCGTAAACACGCTACGAAAGAAAGTGTGTCAAAATTGTTTTTTATGTAACGAGAAAAATCGGCATTTTAATGTAGCTGATTACAAAGACGGGATTTTAATAAATAAAATTAGTTGTATTCTGTACAGTGCGGTGAAATTTGAATTTCATAATTTCATACAAACTCCCCGCAGTGATTACTTCCCTTGACAGTACATTATATTATTATTTAAGTAGCATGACGTAATCGCTGTGAGGAGATTGAATTTCATATTTTTTTCATATTTTAAATTACTTTTTATTTTTAATAGGATAAATTGATATTTTTAAAGGAAAGGTACTATATTTTGAGGAGATAAGTCCAGAAAAACAACAACAACAACAACAAACTATCCGCCTGTATTTGGGCGAATGACTTGATGGTGGCAGTGATATAATGTACTGTCAAGGGAAGTAATCACTGCGGGGAGTTTGAGATCGGAGTGCTTTTGAACGAGTTTCTGCTCAGCTTTCAAGGACCGTAAGTAAGTTGGCAAATATTTATGTTAATGCATTGTTGCGATCGACGTAAAAATTAGGATTGTAACTGTTTCAGTCTCTTAAGTTACGTGGGCCTTGTGCATTTTATTGTTGACACTACTTCAGTTGTGGCGGAAGCTGATCATAACTGCATTAGAACTAGAAGGGTTTTTTATCGTTAACTTCAGATAATACATTTTTCGTAACGTTTGTGGTGTGTTGTTAGTTTAATAAGCTAACTGACTTCGGCATTTTTTGTCTTGAAATCTAGACCTAAATACAGGAGGCTACGATTATAAACAAATCAGTCACGTGACCAAAATTGCGGGAAAATCTAGCGTGGATTGCCATTTTTGTAAGCTTCTGTGGACTGAGAGTTTCCTAAGCAATATTAAGGTGGCAGTGACATCCATTGGTGGAATGTATGTTACATATGTACATATATGTTACAATACTGATGACCGCAACCGTTCACGCAACCTTCATGCTGTGCTACTGTTGACAGTCACTGTACTTCTATTGCATGAACCAATTACAACAGCCAGGTTAATGGTTATCACCACGGTACTGTATACTCAGGGATTTCAATAGCTTTCACTTATGTTGAGAATTTCTTTGACAATTTTCAAGGGGTCATGATCAGATTGACACAAGTCAAATCATGTGTTCACGAACTTAACTAATTGTAAAATTGCTTTAACTTTATTTCCATATATTTACAAGGGTCCAATTAGTATTTACTTCATTTTTTAAATACTTTACATACTACATTTATGGTTATTCTTGCAAAATTTGACCACTTATTCTGCGCTTCTGCATCAAAATGACCCCCAACCTAAGATTTAGGTGAGGTCAAAACTGGAAAACCTCAATTTTCCTTGCATCAAAATGCAAATATCTGGATCTGTTAAAATCCCTGAATATACTGAATTATTTGCTAATGTTGTTGATAGTGACTGTCACGTACAAACGAAAAGAACATACACATAGTTTCATATGTTTCGAGTAATGATATCTGTGCAGGAAAAGTTTGATTCTTTTGTTCTTCTCCACCTCTCTTTTGTTCATCTTCAAATGTTTTTCAAAGTTTTGTTACATTAAATTCTTATATGAAAACTACTAATTGTTATTCATTGCTCCCCTATGACAGCCAATGTAAGACCATCAACAGCAATCTTTCCAATTCCTTAATGTGCATTTCGCCGTTCAAGACATCTTGATTACTCCCTTGGAACTACGCTTTCAACCGGCGCGCCAGTCTTCCAACGCTTTCAGCGCTTTGATTAAGTAGTGTGTCCTATATCTTTGGTATATGAGACAAATCAACGGATATGAATGGATGAAAGAAAATATGTGCTATCACCCTAAATAGGTTCTGATATTTGTTCTATTCTATCTGCTTAATGAGGTCTAGACTTGGCCTGCTTAATGAGGTCTAGACTTGGACTGCTTAATGAGGTCTAGACTTTGAATGCTTAATGAGGTCTAGACTTTGAATCCTAAATGAGGTCTAGACTTTGAATGCTTAATGAGGTCTAGACTTTGAATGCTTAATGAGGTCTAGCTTTTGACTGCTTAACGAGGTCTAGACTTTGACTACTTAACTAGGTCTAGACTTTGACTGCTTAACGAGGTCTAGACTTTGACTACTTAACGAGGTCTAGACTTTGACTGCTTAACGAGGTCTAGACTTTGCTTAATGAGGTCTAGACTTTGCTTAACGAGGTCTAAACTTTGAATGTTTAACGAGGTCTAGACTTTGACTACTTAATGAGGTCTAGACTTTGACTGCTTAACGAGGTCTAGACTTTGACTACTTAACTAGGTCTAGACTTTGACTACTTAATGAGGTCTAGACTGACTGCTTAATGAGGTCTAGACTTTGACTACTTAATGAGGTCTAGACTTTGACTACTTAACTAGGTCTAGACTTTGACTGCTTAATGAGGACTAGACTTTGACTACTTAATGAGGTCTAGACTTTGACTACTTAACTAGGTCTAGACTTTGACTACTTAACTAGGTCTAGACTTTGACTGCTTAACGAGGTCTAGACTTTGACTGCATAATAAGGTCTAGACTTTGACTGCTTAATGAGGTCTAAACTTTGACTGCTTAACGAGGTCTAGACTTTGACTGCTTAATGAGGTCTAGACTTTGACTGCTTAATGAGGTCTAGACTTTGACTGCTTAACGAGGTCTAGACTTTGACCACTTAACGAGGTCTAGACTTTGACTGCTTAATGAGGTCTAGACTTTGACTGCTTAACGAGGTCTAGACTTTGACCACTTAACGAGGTCTAGACTTTGACTGCTTAATGAGGTCTAGACTTTGACTGCTTAATGAGGTCTAGACTTTGAGTGCTTAATGAGGTCTAGACTTTGACTGCTTAACGAGGTCTAGACTTTGACTACTTAACGAGGTCTAGACTTTGGCTGCTTAACGAGGTCTAGACTTTGACTGCTTAACAGGCTAAGAGTTAAAGTTGCCACCATGTCTATTTGATTATAACTGTGGCAGTGCAATTCATTAATAACAAAAGCTACAATGTTTGGTAAATATGTTAGGTTGAGTCCCACTAACAATGTTACAGTTGGATTGAGATGGTGTTCACTAGGAGCAGATATAGTGCTGCCTTCAACATGAATAGCATGCTGTGAACTTTTGGCCATATCCAGTCACACTATTTGGTCATTAAGCCATCCACTTTATCAGGACCAATTCTTAAAATTGTTTGAACATAAACAAAGGGGCAAAGCCATAACCAAACTTTATGACTTTAGTATGTTGTTTATCTGTGGCCCTCTCTACCTAGCACTAATGCTCTACTTAGTTGGCGAGAATAGCATCTGAAGCCCCCTGACATACCTCCACTATCGAAGACACCTTCCCGCGTTTCTAGGAGTGCTGCCAGCCCGATGTTGTCCTTAGTCATCACTCGATTCAACATCTCATCGTGACCCTCGGCACTTGCCATCGCCAACTGGTTAAACTCGATGAGGTGTTCCTTTACTAGACTGAACCTATAGAGAAACAAATTATAAGATTGTTAATCTCTATCATGCTACATTCATTAATATGCCATACAAAATCTTTGTGTCTTTGCTACATTGACATGCAAAGGTTACAAAACATATTGCAGCAAGTAGCACAGATTGTCACCAGAGAGTGCCCTAAGGTCTGGCCTACTAGCAGGAGAAAAGTTAATTTTGTTAGAGAAGATGAACCAACAAAAATAATGTAAATTGAGTTTGGTAATGCAAGTGGTACTGAGGATGATTATAAAGTTGATGAGAGAGTAGGTAAAGGTAAAAAGGAAATAATGTTTGTGATCATGAGGAGTATGATGAGGTGGAGGATGACTGTGTTGATGATGATGATGATGACAGTGTTGATGATGAAGATGATGACAGTGTTGATGACGATGATGTTGATGATAAGCATGATGATGATGATAACAGCGGTGTTAAGGCTGACATAAAAATAATGAAGGCAGATGATGATAATGGTGAAGGTAATAATGATGACAGTGGTGCTGATAATGTTGATGATGGTGATGTTGACGACAATTTTTTTATTGTTGATGATGATGTTGATACGATGGTGTTGAAGATGACAATTTTAGTGGTGTTGAGGATGATGACAGTGGCGTTGATATTGCTGATGATTATGATAGTTGTGTTGATGATGATGAAAGATGTGTTGTTGATGATGATAATGACAGTTGAACTGAGGATGATTACAAGACACAGTAGCTGTAGATAACATTTGTAATAGCATTAGGACTTGTAATTGTGTTGATGATGTGTGTGATAGCTGCTGTCGATAGTGGGGGCTTTAATATTATTAACAATAGTCGTGGTGATGATAATGAAGTTGATAGTTCATACTTATACAGTTTGAACCAAGATAAATTGATTGTAACTCTTTCAACTGGCAAGAACTATTCTGAATTATTGTATCGTCAGCCTGGGTAAACATGTCAAGGTCACTCTTTTCTGATGCTGTACACGTCTATAGCTTGAAATTCATCACCAAAACCAAGGTTTTACAACTTGTAACTTGATGCCACATGCCATTAACAGTTTGTGGATGTTTATATTTAACAGGATAGATTTTAACTTACTTTCTATGCCCGAATCTTACCGAGAATTTATTGCCCTACTTTGTAGTTATCTCAGCTGGGTCTTCACCCTTCTTATGCCAAGTTGTTTTAAACCCATGCAGATTCTTAGCCATCTTTTTATATCGCCAGGCCGAGTTGCCTGGTTATATTGCTAGACACAAAGCAGCAAACAGTGCAGGTCCTGATAAGAAAGCTCCTATTGGGAGCCAGATGATATAAGGATTTACACTATTTGCCTATGCCTGGATCAATTTGTGCTTAGCAGGATAAGAGTTACCCATCTTTCTTGTTCAATGAAATAGGAACCCTGTCACATAAAACCAACCCTGGTGATGTAAAGAAAAACAAGCATTTCTTCTAGTATGTGTGTTAATAACACATGCTAATTCTTAATAAATTGCTTACTACCACTAGCAAACATGTACAGCTTTTAGACGTGGCAGCAAATAGTGTGATCACTGTCAAGACAGTTCAATCTTTCAGCTGGATGGTCGGAATCTACACTATTAACCGAGGCTTAAGTAAGCTGTGCATGGCAGATACGTGGTGTATAAAGTTGGACAATGGAGGAGCAACCAGTGTTCTGGTGACATCAGTTGACAAAAGATGCATTTCTGATTCTGTGTAAAATGAATAAAGTAATAGTAGGGGTGGGCCAATATATACTTTTTTTAAAAAATCATTATAAATAGTATTTTTTCTATTGCCAATAGGTCCACACTAATCAAATATGGTAAGACCAGGGATTCAAATTAAGTATTTCGGTTGGAACAGTCCATTTTTTTCAAAATGGCCGCCAAAATAGGATAAAAAATGACATATGTCTTTATAATTATTAAATTCTTCCAATAAAGTGTAGATTTATATGCATTTATTGACTTTACAAATACAAAGGGCATATTAAAAACATACTTTAGCTCTTTATATTTAGTTCATATGTGTAATTTAAGCAGAATATCCACAAAAATAAGAGAAAATCATCTTTTTTTACTAAAAACACATTCTGTCATCAACTTTTATCAATTATATCCATATAACACTATCTAAAACAATATCTGGCTGAATTTTGTTATATTTAACAGTGTCAGAATTATAGAGGTTTACACAAAGCGTTCAATAGTAGTGCATCAACATCCTTGCAAACACTGTCTTCTGGTCCTTTGGCATTTTTAATTGAATTTCTTAATTCATTATTCAAAAATGTCAACATTTTGAATCTACCATCTGTTGTTTTGATTTGCCTCATTTGCCTTATGTCAGGAGCAATTGTTGCGCGTAGGTACTTTACTTCCTCTAGGAGTTGTTTCTCATTCAGTTTATCAAGTAATCCCAGTGAATTCGGGGTAACTGGTCCCGAATGTGATTTGCAAGCCTCCAACAGTTTCACTGTTTTCTCCATTTTCTTTTTCTTTAAATCTTCCCTTTTGAGAACTGACATTTATTTGCTGCTTTTACTGTTCCAATAAAGTCTGCTTCTAGCTTCTTTACTCGTTTGACAGCTTTAGAACTCCTCGCCCATTTCCAACGACCTCTACGCTCATCCTCAGGCTGATCGCAGAAAGATGAGTCAACAAGTAACCCATTTGTAACTACTACGTTCTTCTTTGAAAATGTCGAGACTGAAGCTGAACCCCCGCTGACTTTGATTCTCTTGTCCAGTTTTGCAAATTCAGATTCACAACCAAGATTTGTCAGTGGTGCTTTCTGTAACCTTTCCTCAAACTCTGGGTCTACTTCCTCTGGGTTGAAATATTCCATTTCAGATAGCTGACGTTCAAGTGTGTCCAATACTTCATCAAGCACAGCAGCTATTAACTTCCCTTTTCCTGTATCAGACTTTAAGCTGTTTTCCTGTTCCTGTTTGATTTCCTTCCACTTTTCATCAAAGACTTTCTTAACACCAATCCAATTTCTCTCTGTGTTCTTATCTTGATTTTGATCATCAATTCCCAGTAACTTCATCAATGGGAATATAATCAAATCACCAATGAATGAATACACTTCCGTGCAACACAGAAACCATTCATTTTTGTATGTATGTTGAGACCGCTAACACAAGCTTGTTTGAATTTGTGTCCACTATTGCATCAAAGAATTCGAGTATGGACTCATGTCTAGCTAAGTATTCTTTTGCAAGTTCAGCTATTCGCCCAAACCGATTCGCAACAAAGCCTTTGAATCCTGTATGGGGAATGTCATTTGCACTCATCCATGCTATGTACTCATTATATAGTGACACGGAATGCGCTGCATGGCTTGGAGATAGGAGTTTAGCAATTGCTATCAACCCTAATGTGTGGATGCTTGAACTTGGAGAGCAGAATACCTTCTCACCAGATGTTATCTTGATCAGGTTTTGGATATCTATGTGTTGCTCTGTATTCCTAAACACTTTATCACATGCGTGGTCCACGCCTAATATCAAATGAGCACAACATTTGATGGCTTTCTCTTCACTTACGCCAAGATTCTGTAGCAACATGTTACAATCGCCGGCACGATCTGACATCCAAAAATCTATATGTTCCTTTAAATCATCAACAGTTTTGTCAGCCAGTAAAGCCAGACAGTTGAGTTTAAACTTATAAGCTTTAGCCCCATCTTTTCCAGAGTGGCCTATGTTTTGGAGGGCCCAGATATTGTGATATGATCTGCTTTAACGTCATATAGCTTGTGTCCAGCAGCCTTGGTGGTATCATCCAAACTAACAGTAACTACAGATTCACCTTTATTCAAAATATGATCTGCTACCAGTTCCAAATTCAAGAAGGAAGCATCCTCTAGGTACCTTGATATTGATCCTCTCTTGGAAACACATAAGTCAAATCACCTGATTGTCGACGTTGCCTTTTCTTCATTGTTTCATCATGCCTTTCATCATTTTCATCCTCTTCACTACTTTCACAGCTCTTTGCATTCTCAGATTCATTATCACATGTGAGATCGTGGGCAACCCATTTCTGTTTGAAAATAGTGTTTCCTAAACATCTGTTGTTTTCATGATAATCCATATGTTATCAAAAATATTCCTTTATTTTATTCATTTTAAGAACATTTTGACGGCCATTTTGAATTTTGTTTGGTTCAAAATGGCTAAATTTAACCAATTGGCACATATCTAGTGCATCTATATATTATAGGTGTAAGAAGAAACAGAATGTATACAAGAAACCACATAAATATAAATGATTTTTACGAAATACCAGCAAATTTAATATAAATTATGATTTTTGTCGGCCATTTTGATAAAAATGGACTGTTCCAACCGAAATAAAAAAAAAATGTTGAAGTTTTGACCGAATTTATTCTAAATACACTAAATGGCAATAGAAAAAAATACTATTTAGAAAAAAAATCAGATTGGCCCACCCCTAGTAATAGTGTTGAAAGAGATATAAAAAAAAAAAAATTCCTTGTATCAAAGGAAGTGGATACTGAACTATTTTTCTTGCATTAAAGAACTTTTAGATGTTTAAAACACCTGCCACAGGCATAAAGACCATATCTAACAGAAAAATTGTAATTCAATAAGTGTTGTTGTTGTCTTTGATTATGAAAATGAAGCCACTTCATACACATTTAGTGTTTTCAGTTAAACAAAGCATTTAGCCTATGGTGTGATAAAGCTTCATTTGAAGAACACAAATGAACTCTTAATAAAATGTGTTGTTACCCAGACATGTAAAAAGTTTTTGTTCATACAAAATGTACTTGTTTATAGTAACTGTTGAAATAGTACAATTTTAGGAATACATAAAAATCTCTGGAATATTTTATCTCTTTCTTTATTTTAATTGTTTTTTGTTTGTGTTATTGTTTTCTTCCAGAATTTTGGGGTAAACACATGAAATACATGTAACATGCTAAAAACATTTTCAGCATAACTATCAGACACAATTTTGGGAAGACTCCCTGCAATATCTATATTATAACCCAGGCTCATAATGGGTTTTTTTACCATTCAGAGTTGATTGTGGGCAAACATAAACAGTTGTAGATAGCAATTTCATAATGAGAACAAGTATAAAATGCCTTAACTGCCACAATGGTGTCTGTAAACAACAACTTACAGCAACTGGAACAACTGTCGAAAACTGCACATGAAATATTGACTGGTAAAGCAGACCTACATGTTGAAAAAATCTGTATTCTTAGGATTTTTTTACTACAATTATTTTGCAGGCAGAATTGTACTGAAAGTACAGGCAGGAGAGCAGCTGCAAATATAATCATTAAAGTTGTATATTACCTGAGGACACAGGCATTAAGTAGGCTCATATCTGGCATCAAGTAATTAAGAGTTTTACCTAGTGACCTACTAAATCCATGTGACCCACTTCAAAACAAGATTTCATAAAAATGAAGATTGGGCCATCAATTTGGCCTCTAAGTGTTTCCGCAATATTTTCCTAAAATTTGACCTAGTGACCTAGTTTTTGACCCCACATGACCTTGTTACAAACTCATTCAAGATTTGTCTGCAGGCAAATATTCTGGCCATGTTTAGTGAAGATTGGGCCATGAGGGTGGTCTATAGTTTATTCACAATGTTTTTCTAAGATTTGACCTAGTGATTTAAGTTTTAACAACACGTGACCCAATAACGAACTCATCTTAATTTCATGCAGGCAAACATTCTGGTCAACTTTGGTGAAGAGTGGGTCATAAATGGGGCCTCTAGCATGTTCACAAGCTTTTTCTAACATTTGACCTAGTGACCTACCTTTTTTTCACCCCATGTGACCCAGTTACGAACTTATTCCAGATTTCATGCAGGCAAACATTTTGACCTAGTTTGATGAAGGCTGGATAAAAACTGTGGCCTCTAGCGGATACACAAGCTAAATTAATGACGAAGGATGAAGGGGTATCAGAAAAACTCACCTTAAGAGCTAAAAATGTTTTGAATGTTTTGCAAAAATGATAAATTTAATTATCCTGTGACTTTTCTGGCATGAATCACATACTAACTAAATGTCTGTTTTCAGAAACCATCAAAACAATTGAAGATTCTTGAAACTGTAGTCTTGTTTACTTAACCTTAATCAATAAGCATTCACAACTGCATTACAATTGAATATTTACAACTAAAAATAGCCTGGACACATTGTGATTTCTATAAAAATTAATGACAAAGTTTGGGTGCCATAAATGATAAAAGAATGCTAATGCTGTTGATCATCATTAACTTCAAAATTTTAAATGCATTACTGACAATTTCATGGAGTGGTACAAAACATATTGGTATGAAATTGTATGCTATTGAGGTGATGAAGCATGGTCAATTCTGATATTAAGGCTGCCTAACTATAGATTAAGTTAAGGGCTAACCTAAAATAATCTTTTGAACTGATTGATCTGGAACTATTTGCCTTAGCCTTATAAATTCATGAATAGCCACTACAGTAAATGTCACAACTTTAGAAGCAATTTAACAATGGATAGTATATATAAGAATCCAAGAACCATTTATAGTGAGAAAGACCAATGAAATTTCAAATTAACAGGGCCAATTAGAAGGAAACTTATATGTAAGTGGGTAACCATCCCTAGATAACACTTTTAAAAGAAGATTCACAGTATTTGTTTGCATGGTGTACCAGCACATTTTCCATGAATAAAAAAATCAGTTCTGATCTAAGATCAATTCATTATTGAGCATAACAGAGAAATTATTGTCAATTTTACAATTATTCACCAAATATGTTGACATTATCTTCAAAATAGCAACTGCAGTCACAAAACAACAAATTCAACTTTTAAATATAAAAAAAAACAACAGTTCTACATCCATAATTTAGTTAACAGCCGAACAACGTTTGAACTACTTTCAATTAGCATTATAAAATGATGAATGAGCTGGAAGACAAACTACCTGTTACTTTACTTTCTTCCTTGTTGCCTACTACATTCTTTTGTTATTGCATGCTGCAGAGTTAATTTCAGCATATATATTTTTTTAAACAAGACCCTGCCAAACATCTGCAAATTTCTGTAATTGCCTGCAACATTATCTTTTAATCATTGCAAGCTGCACTGTTAACCTCTGTATACTCTGCAGTTGTCTTAAAAAACTATCACGCCAAACAGCTGCAAATTCCTATTATTGCTTGCCAAATTATCTTTTTACAATGGCAAGCTACACTGTAAACCTCTGTATACTCTGCAGTTGTCTTAGAAAATTATCACGCCAAACAGCTGCAAATTCCTATTATTGCTTGCCACATTGTCTTTTTTCATTTGCAAATTGCACTGTTAACCTCTGCATACTCTGCAGTTGTCTTAAAAAAACTATCACCCCAAACAGCTGCAACTTCCTATTATTGCTTGCCACATTATCTTTTAATTATTGCAAGCTGCACTGTTAACCTGTACTCTGCAGTTGTCTTAGAAAACTATCACCCCAAACAGCTGCAAATTCCTATTATTGCTTGCCACATTGTCTTTTTTTATTTGCAAATTGCACTGTTAACCTCTGCATACTCTGCAGTTGTCTTAAAAAACTATCACCCCAAACAGCTGCAACTTCCTATTATTGCTTGCCACATAATCTCTTAATAATTGCAAGCTGCACTGTTAACCTGTACTCTGCAGTTGTCTTAGAAAACTATCACGCCAAACAGCTGCAAATTCCTATTATTGCTTGCCACATTATCTTTTAATAATTGCAAGCTGCACTGTTAACCTCTGTATACTTAGCAGTTGTCTTAGAAAACTATCATGCCAAACAGCTGCAAATTCCTATTATTGCTTGCCACATTGTCTTTTTTTATTTGCAAATTGCACTGTTAACCTCTGCATACTCTGCAGTTGTCTAACCTCTGCATACTCTGCAGTTGTCTTAGAAAACTATCACGCCAAACAGCTGCAACTTCCTATTATTGCTTGCCACATTGTCTTTTTAATTGCAATTTGCATTGTTAACCTCTGCATACTCTGCAGTCGTCTCAGAAAACTATCACCCCAAACAGCTGCAAATTCCTCCTCCCCCTGCTGCAAAAATGTTAACATTAAAATTGTTATTCTGTAAGTGGCACTGTGACCCATAGAAGCATCAATTGAAAAACCATTTAGCAAATCTATCTTTGTAATAAAAGTATACACAGATATAAAAAGTCGAAAAAAAATAGGTAGAGCAGTTTTATCTTGCATGAACATAGTGAACCACTTTTTTCACTCATTGCTACATTTGAGCAATTAGGTGCTTAAGGTCTCAACACAATCACTACATGCCATGGGGCTAGTGCCAGACACCAAAAAAATAAATAAGAACCATTACAAACTGTTCTTGCATTCCAAACATTGCCTTTAATTAAGACTTTACCAACCTTTTAACTAACACATCACTTCTAGACCGGCCGCAATAGCTTAGGTGGTAGAGCGTCAGCTTGCGGATCGAGAGGTCGCAGGTTCGAAGCCCGGCCGGGTCAAACCAAAGACTTTAAAGTTGGTAGTAGTGGCTTCCCTCCTAATGCTCAGGGCAAAGAGGACAGCATTATGCCTGACTAGTCGGTGTCAATATAATGGACCAGCCGGGTTCAGTCCCTAGGCACCTCATAAGTGCCCCTGTGCTATAATTATAGAAATGTCGCTGCACAGTATCGGCAAAAATGCCGGCAAATCCCATCTCGTCCCATCAATTCTAGTATTTATTATTTATTTAAAAAATGTAAGTCATTTTTCAGACAAGCTTATTATTGGCAGAGGAAGACGCTAGGCCTACATCTGGGTAGAACCATGGGCGCCTCTCAGGTTAGCTGGAAAACCTCCCCACATGAAAGTTTCGACCCCGACCGGGACTTGAACCCTCGCGTTAAAGGACTGAGGAGTTAGAAATCAGCAAACTCATACCGCTTGACCCTGGGCGTTCATTCTCTGAAACTTTACTATTTGCCTTCATGTGAAATTAATCCATGATAAACAGACTAGAGGTGGGAAAATAAGCTTCACTAATTTAAAATATAATTTCCCTTGAAATAAATTTACATCATAAACAATGTTAAAATAAAATTTCACTTGTGAACTTTAATTGTAAGATTTCAGAAGGGTTCATTAAGAAGTTTATGAGTGGGATGACATCCCTTTTACCAGCAAATTTTTTAATAGTTCAAAACTTATTTTAAGTTACTTTCTAATTGTTAATGCAACGCTAACAAGATATCTGTTTGAGACTTGCAAACACAGCAAACTGTGCAGACTCTGGTAATAAAGCTCACAGCAGGAGCTGGCTGACCTGGATCTTCACTCAATGAATAGGTCTGATAAATCCAGTTTAGCAGTTTCAGAGCAAAAACCACTTTCAAATTAAAGACAATAAATGTTTGCTTGTGACAATAAACACACTTCTTGTCAACAAACAACACGAGATCGCACATACTGTACTGTGTCTTTTGACAGAACATCTTCCTAATGAGACATACATCTTTGTTTACACCCAATGTCTGTCTTCTTTTACAAGAAAAGCCGCCTAGTTACATAAAAAGGATGCCACCTTGGCACAGACATTTAGATGTCACGTACAATGGAAGAAAAAGTTCCTGGAGGAATTTTATTTTAATAATACCTAAGAATTAAAAAAACAAAAATATTTTCTTTGAAATTGTTTTTTACACTTTGAATAAGTAAATAATAATTTATATACATATCAATCGGTCAGTAGGGAGAGAGGAAGAGGGAGAGGGAGAGAGAGAGGGAGAGGGATAGAGAGAGAGAGAGAGAGAGAGAGAGAGAGAGAGAGAGAGAAATAGAGAGAGATTATAGAACAGAAACAACTGTTGTAAAGGTTCTTATTACCATCACTCCTTAACAAATAGTACTTTATATTGACAAGACATGTCGCAGAGGGTGCTATTTAAAGTTGGATTAATTTGTTGTTCGCAAGTCTCCATTTAATCAATATAAGAGAGTCCTCTAAAAGGATATCTGAAGCTGTAGCAAATTCAAGTCTCCTGGAAGGTACATTTTCTGGACTGGAACATTTGGATTTGACATCCAAACTAACTTTCACCAAAGTGCCAAAACTGGAATATTAAGTGCCTTGAAGTACCATTGTACCCTTGCAAAATACAATTTGCAAAATTCAGCACTCACATTTAAATTCAATTTGATGACATACAGTCTTCAGTCGTTCCATTCATTGTTGATGTTGGACACCCAAAATTGTCTATACTTGTTGAACCACTCAAGAATTATCTTTTGCTATCAACTGCATGACCCAAAGCTAAATCTACTGCTGGGAAATAACCTCTCATCATTTCGTATTTCTAAAAAATTATACAAATTCTTAGATATCAACATGCTAAGGTGAATAAATAGAGACATTGGGAAGCTCGTTGATCTAGATCTACACTATTTGCTCTAGCATAATGAAATCATGCACAGAGTCAGCAGTGAATATTGCAAGTACTTACCAGACAGCTCTTGATGACATCTGAATACAGATGTCGGTGAGACCTGACTATAGCTCTCAGTAAGATCTGAGTACAGCTCTCGATGAGACCGGAATACAAATGTCAAAGAGACCTGAGTACAGTTCTCTGTGAGATCTGAATATAGCTGTTGCTGAGAGCTGACAATAGCTCTCAGTAAGATCTGAGTACAGCTCTCGATGAGACCAGAATATAACTGTCAACTAGACATGAGTACAGTTCTCTGTGAGATCTGAACACAGCTGTCGGTGAGACCTGAGTACAGCTCACTTTGACATCTGAATACAGCTGTTGGTGAGACCTGACTATAGCTCTCAGTAAGATCTGAGTACAGCTCTCGATGAGAATGGAATACAACTGTCAATGAGACCCGAGTACAGTTCTCTGTGAGATCTGAATACAGCTGTTGGTGAGACCTGAGTACAGCTCTCAGAAAGAGCTGAGTAGAGCTCTCAATGAGGCTAAAATAATCTTGTCGGCGAGACATGAGTACAGCTCTCAGTGAGATCTGAGTACAGCTCTCAATGAGGCCAGAATACAGCTGTCTGTGCAATTTGAGTACAGCTCTCATTGAGACCTGAGTAAAGCTCCATGGTATCTTAGTATCGCTCCCAGTGAAATCTGAGTACAGCCTTCTGTGAAATCGGAGAACATCTCCCAGAGAGATCTGAGTAAAGCTCCCAGTGAAACTTGAGTACAGCCCTGTGAAATCTGAGTACAGCTATCAGTAAAATGTGAGTACAGCTCTCTGTGAAATATGAGTACAGCTCTCAGTGAGATCTGAGTTTGATCAATCTATACTCTGTAGGTTTGAAGTTAAAGTGTTAACAGCACAAAATAAAAGCAGAAAGACCAAATCCAATATTTTCATACTACAGTGAATAAACATGTGCATTTGTTTTGACACTGTGCAGAAAATGATAGTAAAAGTACTTAAATTTATTGCCAACTGACTTCCTTGCCAATCCCAGCATTTAAACTAAAAACAGAAACCATGATGCAAGAGGCAACTCCCCAAAATATTACAGATAAATGACTGATGAATATATAAACGTGGGAAGAATATCATGTAACTAATAACTAATCTCAAACTTGAGGTGATCACAACATTTACACAAAACCACAAATTCTATGAAAGTATCAGGTTTTAAAGTAAAGAAGTAGGTTAATTAATAGCTGCTGCTTTCTCATTAATATAACCAACTAGATCATGTTGCGGCTTAAACGTGATAGGGGTTGGAGATAAGTGTGTCTGCAGGTTGGGTAATTAGTTACTATGACTACAACAAAATAAAAAAGGACAAAGTAATTTTATATTTTCATCCAAGTCAACTTTAAAACCCAGGTTTGGTCAAGTGTATCTAATTTCAAGCACACACTCATGCACTTAAATGGTTAGACTTCCCCACTTCCCCTACCCACTCAGATGCTAAAGGAAGTACAAAATTACACCACAATGGCTAATGTTTTACATAATCTTAAATTTTTACAATATCAGCCACAATTCTTCCCAAAGTGTGCTTACTTTGAAGTCTTAAAGAAGATGGCACACCCATCAACATGCTTCCGCTCCTGCTCGGTCATTGTTCGCGCTCGTGACTTGGGGGAAAAAATACCCTGATATCCATCACGTTCCAATTCTGGCTTGAAGAAATGGTAGAACTGATCTGTCTCGACCTCCTGAAGAACAAAAATAGAAATAGTTATAGTCTTCTATAAAGTAATGTGTGTTAACCTTCTATATACAAGGCTTAGTCAAACATTGTAGATCCAGATAGGCCAGTGCTATCTAGGAGCTGTCCGATCAGGATCCTAACTATTGCTTCTGGAGCTCTAAAAATGTTACTTGTTCCCTCCGCATAACTTGGCTTGCAAATTACTAAGCATTTTCAATGAGTTATTAACAAATAAAGCAGGCTATGATTTAACAATCTTGGTCTTTGTTACAATCAAAGGTTAAAAGACATACCGCTAGATTCTGGACAGCAAATTTAAATTCTGATTGCACAGCTTCCAACAACATGATGCAGCTGACGATATCATTAATAATGGCGACAAGAGTGGTAATGACATTGTTATGTGTACCGAATATTAGAATAAAAGAAAAATAATAACATACCAAAACAACAGACAAAAAAGGTTGTTACTTGAAACTAAATGTAAACAAAATCATTATACAGTAAAATGGAATTATACACAAGGACTTACAAGCTCAACTTTTCATATAAGGAATTTCTTCTGAGGTTCCAAGACTAAACATTATCCTTTATTTCAGACCGCATAACTCTTAGTCTGCTATGCAAGAATTGTACTAATGGAGACAAATAGAGTTGATCTCGGTCAACAGGCTCTCCGTTCACTCACCCTGTTGGGAGCTTGCTGATCTAGATCTGCATTATTTGCTCACACGTCACTTAAAGTATGTCTTATTTTCATGCATGCAATAAATAACATAACATTTACAATTGGTTATAAAATCATAGCATAAAAGGGTTAAAAATGAAGACAAAACTGCCAATAGTACTGATGTCTGGAAACATGTTTTAAATACAAAAAATACATAAAATGTCTGCATAAAATTGTGTTTTCTCCCCGGGCAATTTTATTTTAGATAGCCTGTCTTAAAGTATTTAACCTACTGTGCAAAATGATGTACTGTCTGACAAAATGCTTTACAATACTGTCATTAAAATGTTTCTGACTGTTTTTGTCTTTACCCTTAGCTTGCTACATTTGTTAACAAGAGGGCCATGATGGCCCTGAATTGCTCACCTGAGGACACATGCTTGGAGTAGGCTAATATCTGGCATCAAGTGATCAAGATTTATTTATTTTAGAAATCTAAAAATCTGAAGATTGGACCATTAGTTTGGCCATTCGGCTGATAACAATTTCTAGAATTTTACCTAGTGATCTACTGAATCCAGCTGACTCACTTCAAAACACATCTAAGATTTTATAGAAGATGTGAAGATTGGACAATAAATGTGACCTCTAGTGTGTTCACAAGCTTTATCTTAAGATTTGACCTGGTAACCTTCTTTTTTTACCCCACATGACCCAGTTATGAGCTCATTCAAGATTTTATGCTGACAAACATTCTGACCAAGATTGCTGAAGATTGGACTATAGATGTGGACTCTAGTGTGTTCACAAGTTTTTCTTGAAGTTTGACCTTTTGTCCTATTTTTAACCCCAGGTGACCCAACAATGAACTCATCCAAGATTTCATGCAGACAAACTTCTGACCAAGTTTGATGAAGATTGGATAAAAACTGTTACTTCTAGCATGTTCACAAGCTAAATTGTTGACACCACACGATGTACAATGGACACCGACGACGCGGTATCAGAAGCGTTCACCTTGAGCATGTGGTGCTCAGGTGAGCTAAAAGCACAGACTAATTCATAGTCATCATCTTATACATTAATATGCAAAGGTGCCTAAATATAGTGCATATCCTGATCAGACAGCTCTCTTGCCAATGTCAGATAAATATGTGTTGAGCCAGCTATGGGATTAAGTTGTCTGCCTGTGTCTTCATACACCGTGCTAGTACAATGAACATTGTCATTGTGAAGTCATTGTCATTTGCTTTTGTATGGTTATCTAGAATATGTAGCTTTCATTCAGTTCTCAGCTTGTTGAGCACAAAATAATCAGACTTATAAAACTGTGTAGATCCAGCTCAGACAGCTCCCTTTAAGTAAGTTGTATTGAAAACTTGGTTTACAAAGATGTAATCTGAGTTGTTGTCATATTATGGAACACTGGCACCTACATATACAATTAATATACTTTAGACAAATATGTAAAACCTCTTTTGTTCAAAATTGTGAACATCAAATGTCAAGCTAAAAGGTAACAATAACATACCTAACATCACTACAATTTTAAAAACAAATTGCAATAATATATAGAAACATGGTTCTTAATTCAGCATTTTCCTGGAATTCTGACTGTACATGACAATAAGTGCTAACATCTATGCACCACTAAGCTTTTGTCAGAAAAAGATGAGAGATGTACTTTCAGAGCACTTCATATTTCATATATATAAATGAGGTTCTGCTAAAGTGCAGCAACAATGGATTCAGATAATTGAGGTGTTCAAGAAGACAATGCGCATGCATGAACTGTTTACAATTACAGTGCAGGAAATCTTGCAAATATTTTGTCCCCTTATTACAAGAGGGTTGCTATTTTCAGCTGGTTAGCAAATGTGGAAAACACAGTTTTAAAAGTAAAAGATTCTGTAATTATTTTGCTTTCAATATCTAGGTATGTTTTTCAATTAACCCGTAGCTTGCTGAACACATATTTTTATGACTTTAGTGCAGATCCAGATCAGCCAGCTCCCTGCTGGGAATCTCTGGCAGTATGTCTAGACTCCTTTTCAAGTCAATGTAAGAAAATGACTTAAGAATTATTTGGGGTTATTAACAAATGTAGCATGCTAAGGCTTAAATGACAGTTTGATAGACTGTTGATGATAGCAGAATAGATTTTGTGCCATTCGCTTAGGAATGGGTCTAATGTAAGTAAGATTATCAACATACTGTCTGTACTGACAAAGAACAACACTATTTTTGAATGATGCAAACAGGCGTTAACAAAGAATAACATGAACATGTGAATTATAGGAGATAAATACTATTCAAACAAACTTTTAGCCCATTAAGGTTCCTAAGCAAAGGTGAGACACCACCAATATTTAAAAAGCACAATATGACCTTGATGCACAATTGACACACTAAAGTACACAGCAAGCAAGATAAAATCATGGACAAGTTGAACAGCCTGAGCTGACAGTCCAATGCCATATTTCTAAAGAGACTGCTTTTTCTTATCAAACTTTTGTTATGTTCACAAAGATGACTAGTGTATAATGACATGCATAAGATGCTGCTGAGGCTGATTCTCAGTTCTCCGATTGTTTTTGTTGAGCAGTTCTTATTAAGATTACGACTAATGGCTTACAATCTAGAGCTAGGACAATTATTAGAGCCAACCCTGATCAGACAGCTCCAGATCAGAATATACACTACTTGCCAATGGCTGATACGTTCATCTTTAACATGTTGACATATATTTGAATAATTAACCCTTGATCATGATACATTTTGTTGAAGGCTCATGACTAATTCTAAGTTTTATATACATATTACATGTAAAGGTAAACAAACCTATCAATTAAGACAAAGAAGCAAGTAGTATATATTCTAATGAGACAGCAAGGTGTTTTCTGATGATGATCTACACTATTTGCCTAAACCGTATAAATATGTAATTATTAACAGTCTAAGAGTTGAATCTAGTACTTGGTATGGATACCAACCATGTGAGTTACAAGTAAGCACTACTACTGCTCTTAAGTCTGGTGCATATAGAATGATCAGGCTTAGACAGATAGTGCAGAGAGCTGTCAAAACTTGATCTACACTATTTGTTGCCTTGTCTCTACCAATATGTCTTGCTAGCATTACATGAAGATATAAACAAAACATAAAAATTACTGGTATGGGATAAAACAAATTCAGCCGGCTTCAAGGACAGGGCATGCCACTTCATCAAAACAGGAGTTCACTCAATGGTAAAAGATTAGTGTACTGTACTTTGACATGTGACAGTCCCATGCTAAAAGGATATACTGACAGCTTACTTTATGTCTTTGCCTGTTAAGCATAAATTGGCCAGTCTATAGATCCAGATAGACCCGACCAGCCGTAATAGCTCAGGTGGTAGAGCGTCGGCTTGCGGATCGGGAGGTCGTGGGTTCGAACCCCAGCCGGGTCTTACCAAAGACTTTAAAGTTGGTAGTAGTGGCTTCCCTCCTACGCTCGGGGCTAAGGGGACAGCATTACGCCTGACTCGTCGGTGTCAGTATAATGGACCGGCCGGGTTCAGTCCCTGGGCACCTCATAAGTGCCCCTGTGCTATAATGATAGAAATGTCGCTGCGCAGTATCGGCAAAAATGCTGGCTAATCCCAATCCCAGATAGACCCACTCCTTTAACAGGTCAAGGGTCAACTCTGTCCAACACCTAACTTCCAAAAGCATGGGATTTTACAATATCCATGCAGTTTTGCATTTATTTATTTTTTTGTTTTGATACCATGAAATGATTTCTGCAATGCTTTTTCTTCTTGATTGACTGTGTACTCAATAATCATTTTGATTCACAGAATGAGCAAATTTGGAATCAGCACTCTGTATTTTTGCAACTATGTCTTAAACTGTTATTAACACTATTTCTAATCATACATACATTTAAGCTAGGTGAAAAGACTGATCAAAAACAAATTTTAGCATTCCTCAATTTGTCAGGATTTGTCAAATGTAAACAAGGAGACATGTGTGCAAGAAACAAACTCTGATTGGTTGGTTCCTTGTGAATACCGGTAGTTAATTTGGGGCATAGTCATCTATCCATCAATTGATGAGGTCCAGGCAAATAGTCAAGATCCAAATAAAATCAGCCAGCTCATGCTGTGGACTGTCTGATAAGGATCAGCAATTGTTGCTCCTAAGTTTTAGAAATTTGTATCCTACCCTATGCATGTTGTTGTTTAAAAAAAACCTAAGAATGAGTAGTTTGTTAAGAAATGAAACATGTTACGTGTAGGATGGAGACGTGGGAGGAAATATGCAACAGTTGCGGACAAGGTTAAGACAACAGGTATACCACATCGGAGGTGCAATGACAAGAATATAAACAGCCAAGTAGAATTTGTTGTTTATTATTGTTGTTGTAAAAAGGTTGAAGTTCTAAATTTTTGTGTGGAAACACCCATGGCTGTGTGGTTAGAATACTGTGAGTGTTGGAGCCCTGTAGTTGCAAATACTTCTACAATATATTGTCTTACATCTGACCTGGGGCACTTCAATAGTTTTACCAAGGGTCAAAGTCCAATGAGAGCTGATCTGGACCTATGCTAGCGGCCTATGGCTGATCATTTTGTGGGGAACTGGCTGATCTGGATCTATACTAGCTGCTTATAAAATTCATGCTCAGCGGGCAAAAAAGTCAACGGAGAAAAAAAAATGACAAATTACTTTCAATAAAAAAAATCACAAATATTTTAATAACAATTTCAATACACCTGTTTTCTTCATTAAAGAACAAAAGCTTCCAAGAAATCAATATTTCATAACAAAAGAGCAGGTATATATTTGTTGTTAACAATGCAATTATAAATCCAAACATGAAAGCTATTTGGGTCTCTTCTGACAAAGTAATCTGAGTTGGCATATTTATGACTATTTGTTGATATACCACATTGATAAAACCCATGACACCTAGTCTGGGAGCTGCCTCATCAGGATTAGCATTATTTGCTGCTGAGTCTTTCAGAATTTCTTGACACTTTTGCACGTTGATGTAAGAAGATGACAAAGATTTCAATAATGAAAAAAGGGTTAATGAACAAATTAAACATTACAAAAATTAACAACATCCCACTGGTCATTCAGCAGTTCACTAAGTGGGTTTGTTGACTTTGCCATGTGTGTCATTCTTAATGTGCTGAAAACACCATTAGAATGTTGTATGTTTATTGAGCTATTTCCAGCAAGGTTTAAACCCTTGTTATGCTACATTAGTTAACAACACATACTAAATTAATAGTTCTAAAATAAAAACAACAGGCAAAGGTACAAAATTATTAAAATATAGATTAAGCAGCAAATAGATCCTGATGAGACATATTCCCCCAGGCGCTGCAGGGTTGTCATTAGGAGGTGGCTAGTGGCCGATTTGACCGCCTCAAATGAAAATCGGGCCGCCTCAAATTTGAAAAAAAAAAAAGAAAAGAAAATCAGTCAAGAGCATGCCCCCGGACCCCCCTAGCAACGCTTCGCACCTTCGGCGCTCGTATAGCCTAGCCTCCTTAAAAGTTAATTGAGCCTGCTCAAAATATTTATAGTGACAACCCTGGCGCTGGCTGATCTGGATCTATTCTTATTGTCTTAGCCGGCATCAATTCTTACTGAGCACAGTTGGTATTTATTCTGGTGTAGAAAGCATTAATGCTGAGGATGTTGGTGGTTCTGCTTGACTAGTTTATCAAGGTCAATTGGTACAAGCATGTGATGTAAACAAAATAGGATGTTGGTGGTTCTGCATGACCAAATAATCAGGGTAAATTAATACAAGTATGTGGTGAAAATCTGCCATTTGTTCCGTCTATTGGGCATGAGATTTCAACAAATTAACAACACTATTAACTTAAAAGGTACACAGCATTACTCAGCAGTGTTATTATTAAACACTCCATCATCATATCATTTAAAAACTGATTTTACCTCTTCCAAAAATGCAATGTTTTAAGATTTTTTTTACTAAATTCATGCACATCTTACCCATGCATGGCAGCAACTTTTACCAAACCTTTGTAATTTGTATACATCTACATGTAATGGTAACTTAACACAATTGTTTGATATATGGCAGTAAATAATGAGGATTCTGATCAGACAACTCCCTGCGGGACCTACACTGGCACAGGTTGGTAATTTAATTAAACAATTTTAAGAGCAAATGTTCATAAAAAAATTTAAACATCAGGCATGTACTTTGAATCAAACTCATTGCCAGTAATCATATACTTATCAGGCATGGGCAAACACTGTAGATCCAGATTAGCATAAACATGCTTTTTGTAACTTTGAATTAGTATGGAGTCGTAACAATGTAAGGTTACAGGCAAACAGCATACTTATGTTGTGGAGGTGAGTAGAAATAATATAAACAGCTTCACACTGCACACCAGGTGTGCTGACCATGAACTCACCTGCAGACCAATGATGTCAGCAGAGCATGTCTTGATTTCATCCATGATGCCTTTCTTCCTGTATTCCCAGTTAAGGGCCCATGATGGACAGTAGCCATACTGTGTCCTTGTACAGTACTTGTCACACAACACATTGTAGCACATCACAGTGAAGATAGCTGTAATCATTGAAATAAAGGAGTATATGATGACAATGTAAAAAAAACAACATTAAATAACATTGAAATCCACATTATGCCATTAAAAATACAATGACCTTGAATATAATGTTGACAATGAATATGACCTTGACCTTGAAAGGCTACACTTGTCAATGTTATGAGCATTTCAAGTGTACTGGTAAATGTGTAGGGTGGTAGTGTCATTGAAGCAGTTTAAAAATGTGGTTTTTTATGTACAACATGCCATTAAAAGCTTAACAGTAATATATTAAACTTCACCGGGTCACATTATCTTGACACATAACTTACCCTGGAAATATTTTTATAAGCTTATCTTAACTTGTGGCCTTCTGTGCATGAACTGATCAAGTTTAGTCAAATAGTGCATAAATTACTTATGATCAGTTTGGTCAAATAGTGCATAAAGTAACTATGATCAAGTTCAGTCAAATAGTGCATGAATAAACAACATTTTGTACATAATGTTAACAAATGTAACAAACATTACAACAATATTTTCTGAAAATTCTGTTGCAAATAATCATGTATTTAGGCATCTCTGTATGTAGATAAAAGAGGTTGGGTATGAATAAATATGGCTTTTAAACACTTTATAGCATAATGATGTTTAAGAAAGAAGCTTTACTGGTATTATATTCTTGACCCCAGGTGTGCAACTGATGCTGAACTTATGGAAACGCCAGGGGCTTTGTCATATACAAATGTATTATTAAAACTATAGCAACATTTACATTTTTAAAGTAATTAACTTTATAGATAAATATTTTCTGGAGTATTATTCACACCTTATACCAGACAACATTAGAATGACAGCAGAGAAAGTCGATTAACCCTAACTGTATTACATGTACAAAGAAATACAAAATAATAAAATACCTGCTAACAAAGCACCCATAAGAGTAACAAAGTCTGCAGTAAATGGTGCAGATCCTGATTAGACACCTCCTAGCTGGGAGATCAGGGACAACACTACTTCCCTAAGCTTGATCAATTCATACATAACAGTGATTAGACACCTCCTAGCTGGGAGATCTGGGACAACTCTACTTCCCTAAGCTTGATCAATTCATACATAACAGTGATTAGACACCTCCTAGCTAGGTGATCTGGGACAACACTACTTCCCTAAGCTTGATCAATTCATACATAACAGTGATTAGACACGTCCTAGCTGGGAGATCAGGGACAACACTACTTCCCTAAGCTTGATCAATTCATACATAACAGTGATTAGACACGTCCTAGCTGGGTGATCTGGGACAACACTACTTCTAGCTTGATCAATTCATACATAACAGTGATTAGACACCTCCTAGCTGGGTGATCTGGGACAACACTACTTCCCTAAGCTTGATCAATTCATACATAACAGTGATTCGACACCTCCTAGCTGGGTGATCTGGGACAACACTACTTCCCTAAGCTTGATCAATTCATACATAACAGTGATTAGACACCTCCTAGCGGGGTGATCTGGGACAACACTACTTCCCTAAGCTTGATCAATTCATACATAACAGTGATTCGACACCTCCTAGCTGGGTGATCTGGGACAACACTACTTCCCTAAGCTTGATCAATTCATACATAACAGTGATTAGACACCTCCTAGCTAGGTGATCTGGGACAACACTACTTCTAGCTTGATCAATTCATACATAACAGATTAAAAGTTAAAATGAAAGCAGCGGAAAGTTGTTTAAAGTGTTGTCATGTGGAAGAAAGCCATTACTGCAACTGTGTCCCCAGTTGTTTGATTCTATGATAAAACCTTGTTGGTGATAACAGCCCAGGCTGTCACATTAATGATGGCATTAACAATGCTGGAATTGTCTACATCCAGATAATAGCAGCCTCTTGGGGTGCTGCTGATGTGCTTCTGTAGTTGTCTTAATTACATTCATTGGAAGGATGGACTACTGAGGTCATGGACTTAACAAAATCGGAGTATGAACTACTAAAGTAATGAGCTTAACCAGCTGGAAGATGGGCTATATAAGACATGGATTTATTCCTATGGAAGGATACGGTGGACATTGACTTGTTATAGTGGAAGGATGGTCTACTGAAGTCATGAACTTGATCCCTGTGGTAGGATGCTCTACTGAAGTCATGGACTTGATCCAGCTGGAGGATGGACTGCAGAAATCAGACTTGACCCAGCTGGAGGATGGACTACAAAATCATAGACTTAATTGACCCAGCTAGAGGATGGACTGCAGAAGTCATGGACCTAATTGACCCAGCTGGAGGATGGACTGCAGAAGTCATGGATTTAACTGACCCAGCTAGAGGATCGACTACTGAAATCATGGACTTAATTGACCCAGCTGGAGGATGAACTGCAGAAGTCATGGACTTAATTGACCCAGCTGGAGGATGGACTACAGAAGTCATGGACTTAATTGACCCAGCTGGAGGATGGACTACAGAAGTCATGGACTTAACTGACCCAGCTGGAGGATGGACTACAGAAGTCATGGACTTAATTGACCCAGCTGGAGGATGGACTACAGAAGTCATGGACTTAATTGACCCAGCTGGAGGATGGACTGCAGAAGTCATGGACTTAATTGACCCAGCTGGAGAATGGACTACTGAAATCATGGACTTAATTGACCCAGCTGGAGGATGGACTACTGAAATCATGGACTTAATTGACCCAGCTGGAGGATGGACTGCAGAAGTCATGGACTTGACCCAGCTGGATGATGGACTACTGAAGTCATGGACTTATTATAATAAAAGGATAAACTACTGAAGTCAAGGGAATATTATGCTAGTAGGATGGATTATGGAAGTCATGGACTTGCTATGATTGGTAGGATGGACTACTGAAGTCATGGACTTATTATGATTGGTAGGAGGGACTACTGAAGTCATGGACGTATTATAGTGGTACGATGGACTACTGAAGTCATGGACATATTATAGTGGTACGATGGACTACTGAAGTCATGGGCTTATTATGATTAGTAGGATGGACTACTGAAGTCATAGTCTCATTATAGTGGAGGATTGACTACTGAAGTCATGGACTTATTATAGTTGTAGGATGGACTACTGAAGTCATGGATGTATTATAGTGGTAGGATGGACTACTGAAGTCATGGACTTATTATAGTGGTAGAATGGACTACTGACATCATGGATTTATTATGATTAGTAGGATGGATTATGGAAGTCAACAACTTACTATGGTAGGATGAACTACAGAAGTCATGGAATTATTATGATTGGTAAGATGAACAACTGGACAGTTAATGTGATATTTTCAGAATGTATAACTTTAACAACATCTGAAAGTCAGTTATTGTTGTTTTTCCTGAACAAAAAGACAAGGTAGGCCAGTGCTTTCAATATGAAGAGTGCGGGTCAAGATGCTTTACACTGGCCATAAAGCAAACATTAAAGTCAGTCAACAAACTGTCAAACACCTGAGTTATGGTGAAAAAGACTTTTCACTTATCCTGCTTTGCACAAACTGACTAGGCTCAGACCAAAGCTTAGCCAACCTGGTTTGATCAGGATCTACACAATTTGCAGCTTAAACTTCACCAATAGACAGTTTAACCTACACATGAAATGGTTTGGGGATAACTAGGAATTTAGCATTGGTAATTATCAAATGTAGCACTATTTGCTGCTATATCAACATCCATAGTTTCATAATAAGGTAGGTATGCAACTGTTCAGAAACAAAACAGATGGTTTCTTTACTGAATTACAGAAATTCCAAGTTATACCATCACTGCTTAATTATATCATTAAAAATATGTTTGTTAAGTTATCTTTACAAAGGTTCTTCCTTCAAAAAAAAAAAATCATCAAGCATTGAAATTAGAGAAAATGAGTGTTTCAAATGTACTTTCACATAAACTTGATTTACAAAGGATTGCCAATCTTTCAATTTTACACTGTTTTGTGCTTTCTTTCTTTTTTTAAAAGATAATATAAACAACTTATTTTCCATTCAACTTTATTCTGTTTTTGTTTCCCATCAACAGAAAATGAAATATCTTTAAATTTTAATAGCACATTGTTTGGGGTTGTTTTTGTTTGGACTACCCTTTAAGTTTAATTGATTTTTGAAGAGACAACAGGTTTTATTTTTATTTTTAAATGACTTTCTAAATGTCTTTTCCTTTTGTCCCCCCTTGGGACAATTGAGAACAACATCTCACTTAAAGCATCAATAAGACAGCAACAGAATATAAGTATATTTGACAAGTCTTATTGCCTGACGACACATAGTAACCTTTTGTTATTTCATGTGTTCTTAACTTCTCCTGAATTCTCTGCAACGTGTGGTGTTCAGGTGGTCCTACACAGACATAAGTCTGGATATCCCTCCATTTATAATTAGGTGGACAGCACCATTATGACCAAAACTGTGTCGATGCGATCTAGAAATCTTCGCTATTTGCTTAAAACTTCATCCCTAGATTCAAAGATTTAGCAGCAAAAAGTGTAGTTCCCTGATCAGACAGCTCCTGGTAGTTGCTGGCTTATCTGGATCTACTTTTTTCCCTAAACTTGATCAATTTGTCCTAAGCAAAAGAATAGTTTAATAAGCTTAGCTAAAAGCGATGTTTCAGACTTTTTCAAATTTAAATAAAGACAATCCCCACTTTGCTTCAGAATTCAAACACAAGGCCCTAAGGAGCTGACAGGCTAATAAAGACAGATCATAACCATGAACAATTAATGTCACCTTTATTTCTAAGTAAAGTTATATCACATATTATACCACACACTTTATATATTGTTAGCATCAAATAGAAAAGCAATTATTTACTGTCAAAAGTAAATAATTACCACTTTACCTTAAAAAGCTTCCTGCATGCAATTTTTTTGCAATTTCTTTCTTATAATATACCACATAAAAAGCATCTTTGAGAGTACAGCACTTATCAGTTTTATTCCTCGTATATATTTTATAAAATTGTATAAAGGCAGCTGTTGTCCTATGATTGGATGACACAGAAGCCTGTAGGCAAAACAAAGGCCACTGTCCACACCAAAGACAGGTCACTGACCTTTACAGTGATTTACAACTAACAGTGAAACTGTTGGTCCCCTAACCCTACAATGTTGTAACACTTCTCATAGTGCCTATATTATTGAGCAACACAAATCTTCTTTTTTGCCGAATACTATATTCTAAAACAACAGGATATAAACCCGGAACTCAGAAGTAAATAGTGCAGATCCTGATCATACAGTTCCCAGTTATAAAAAAACTATTTGGCTCAGCCGTAACATGTCAATGTTTAGACACCAAGGGATTACTTTTAAACTAAACTTCACTGTTATACCACGCAGTTATGTATTTTAAGTTTATGCTTTTATCAAATCAGTATTTTTGGTTTTATATTATTGATCAAAGCCGATCAACTTAAAGAAACTTACGTCATGGGATCTACCTGACTGTCTTACTAAAAGAAGGTGATTAAATTAAACATCTTATTCAAAGCTGATTAACTAAAAGTACCTTACTTCGTGGTGGTAATTGAATTCAAATATCTTAAAGGGGATAAAATAAAAATGTGAAAGCCTACCTAAAAAAGATAAACTTAAAATACCATACTTAAAACTGATGAATTATTAATAAACAATATGTTATTAAAATAAATGCCTATTATTCATAAAAACAAAACATGTTTTACTTTATTAAGATATTACTGCTATCTGCAGAAAAGGGTGCATATCCTGATCAGACAACTCCTAGATACTGCTGACTGGACTGGACTGGAGATAATTATTAAGAAAATTCTGTTATAATTGGAGGAAAAAAAAGTTATTGGAAAAAGAAACATTTGAAAAGAAAAAAAAAATTAGAAAAGGAAACAATTAAAAAGGGGAAAAACGTTTGAAACGAATAAAACATAAGAGAATATTTTGATAAATAGAGGAGAAAAAAAAAAGACTTGTTTTTCATATTATCCCTTCTATTAAATTAACTTTTTCAAAGAGAACAAATAACACAAATATAATTAATTTACTTGAAATGCTCAACAGGTTATGATGACCTGCACCTGTTACCAACTAATTCACATTTTTCTAACCCATTTTTGTATGACAATTTTTTATCATTGACAAATATTATAATACTATTATTTATCATAAGTCTAATATTTGTTTATAACTTAGCATTAAGTCAGAATAATCATTTAGTATATTTTAATATTATTTTAATTATCTTTTTATCAAAAGAAAAATATTTTCATTTTGAGAAAGTATTTTTTAACATTAAAAAGTTAACTTTGGTTACACTGTTGTTAATTTAATGAGTGTAAACTTTTATTAGAAAAAGTCCAAGTTTGTAAGAAAATAATGTTAAAAAGAAAGAAATATGTAAAGTAGGACAGCAACAACAGAGCTATTAAAAAGAGGTTCTTATCATAAGAATTTACTGCTGCTAAACTGACTATAGAGCACTGTGCGTTGTTTACAGAAAACCTGACAGACAAAACTGTTGCCCAGTGTATAGTCGTCTTATATGTACAAAAATATTATTTGTAAAATTGTTTGTTTTGTTTGTTTTTGAAATACATCGCATAGTGACGTCCAGTTTTTTTGGTGGAGGGAGACCCCAGACAAATGTCTGGGTAGAACCACTGGCACACCGCAGGCCTGCTGGAAGACCTTCCCACATTAAGTCTTTTTCCTGGTAACTGGACTTGAACCCAAGCTGTGAGACGCTTAGTAGTCAGAGGAGTTACAAACTGGCGAATCTACCACTCCGCTACAGGTGCCCCGTATTTGTTAAATTTAAAATATAATTCAAACAAATTTCCTTTAAATATCAGCAACAATTATGTCACATAAATGCAATGCAAAGTTTGCCATTTGAAAATGGGCCAAGGTTATCACATAGAATTCTGTTAAGGTATTAGCCAGTAATGCAGCTAAAACAAGATAAATAGGACAGGTAAATGCATATTTTTCTATTAAAAAGTATGAAAATGACAAGTAAAAATGAATAACAATGTTAAATAAAAGAAATTTTTGTATGGTCCCAATAATGCACCATTCTGTTGCACACTGGGTCTGAATAGCTATGTACTTACCGTATTCACTTGTGTAATCGCCACACTTTTTTACCCGATTTTATTGTTAAGGAGTTGGAGGTGCGGCCATTCTATAGGTGTAAGGCCTTGGGACATTTTTTCTAGAACGATTATTCCGATTTTTGGGACGCCATGCGTCTAGATGAGCTCTCTAAGTAGGAAGTTGACGTACGATATGAACGAGATAGCGCCGTTCTATGCTTTTGTTTAACCAATGTAAATATATTCCATAATTTATAAATGACTTCCTAGTTTTGTCTCTTGTATCATATTTCTAAATGTTTGCATCATCAAACAATTTCACCCAGCTGTCATGTGCACATTACCATGCAGATCAAAGGATTTCATAGTAGAGCCGATAAAACAACAGTTTTGATACAGCCGACAATCTCTTTGAAGATGCATTTCATAGACAGGAAATATCGCTGTTAAACTCCATACAGCCTGTCAATAAAATGAAACCGCCATATGAAATTAACAGGACAGTTGATCAAAGCAAAATGTACATATATGAACTAAGGTTTTTTTAACACAAGTTTGTGAAATTACATGTATACGGAAATATTTTTAATTTATATGGAATTTTGTTTTTATTATATTTCTATGAAAATAAAATGAAGTTCATCATCCATTCATACGTAACTAAGAATCACAATCATTGGAACAAGTTAATTGTCACTAATTAAAATGTTATTCTCATCTCTCAGAGCCACTAACTGACAAGTTATTCTCACCAGTCCACTGGACCCCAGAGAAGACAGTGACATGTTGAGAAGGTGTGAAATATCTTACTGACACTTAACATGAGTAGCTCAATCTGCTTTTAAAAACCTACGTACGAAACTTTAACAATTAATTCTCCCAAATTGTCAGACATAGCATATCTGTCATATTGTCACTCCGACAATGATTCTCGATACGATACTGAGCGACCGTCATTGTCTTTATCGATATACGCGGTACTGACGATATATTTTGTTTATTGGGTTTATCGTCGCACCTACAGTATTTCAGTTATCTGGAGACGGTGTCCACTTGAAGCAGATATAGTGCTGCCTTCACTGTGTATAGCATGCCATGAACACCTGGCATGATACCACACCCAGTCGCATTATCCTGCCACCGGGCCAACCAGTCAAGGAACTACCCTTATATTTGCTTGAGCGTTAGTAAGGGAGCTATACCACTACCATTTTTAACGACTTTGGTATGTCGTGGTCCGGGATCGAACGCGGGGCCTCCCGTACCTGGAGCCGACGCTCTACCGATTGCGCTACCAGGTCCGGTGTATTGACGATATAGCGGAGCTTGGCTGTATAAACTGTGCGGCCTTTATATTTTTTCTTCAAATTTTGCGGTCATTTTGGGGGTGCGGCCATTACATTGAATTAGGATTTTTTTCTTCAAATTTTGCAGTCATTTTGGGGGTGCGGCCATTACACGAGTGCGACCATTACACGAGTGAATACGGTATATATCAGTAACATAGCACTCCCTAATAATTTCATAGCATTTATACATATGTCAGTCGAATATCATATAATGTATTGAAAATAAGTACACTTTATAATCCCCTGACAATGGATGGCCTTAAATATATGATATTTGCTTGTGAGGATTAAAGCTTTGACTCAAAATCAATAACATTCAACAATACAAAACAGGAGCAAGATCATCCAAGCATAATTATCCTCCACTACCTTTACATTCAAACATCTGAATTATTAACAAGAACTTCCATTGAAATTGATAAATATCCTGCGATATGGTTTTGCCAGTTATATAAAATAAATTTAACAAAGGACCATAAAATCATATAAACCATATAAAATCAAGCCAGTTATAGCATGCCAATGACATGGACAACTAGGTTTGGTGCCTATCAGACCTGTAAAAGATAAAGTGTTTAGCTGTCTAAGTTAAGCATTAAAACCTCCTCTGCTTATTGATTTGCTTTTCAAACTCTGCAAGTTAACTTTTAACATTACCAACAGCCTGGCAGGCTTATTTGTACTGAAAAACAAACAGACCTAAGAAATCATGAAAGTAAAATTGATTTTATCTTAGCTCACTGAGTGCAAATATATACACCCTTGAAAAATAGAAAAATAATGTAAATCTAGATAAGCCCAACTTATGCTGGAAGCTGTCTGATTAGGACATGCACCGATTGCTGCTAGATGTCTCATCACAAGATTTACTCAAATTGCTGGTACTTCTAAATTAAAATATTTCAATAAATATGTTCCATTTATGGCCCAATTCTGAAGATTCCGCTCAAGAACTATTTGCTAAAAACTATCAGCGAGTTGTCTTGCTATTAGGATATTGTTGTATTGAATATGACTGAATAAAGAAAATAAGTGTCTGGTAATAAAGTCAGTCATGAGACTTCAACAAAACCTGTCTCCTTAAATTTTGAAACCTTGATAAAAAGATTTGTTGCACCTTACATTTGGCAGACAAAACTTGCTTATGATTATTAACGACCTGTCATGACCATTGTAAGATGAAGCATGAAGATGAATTCTGGACACCTTATTGTAGGTGGTAATTAAATGCGGCAGACAATGTTGATGAATTTCACCGAAACACCAGAAGCATTTCTTTGCTTGCTGATCGTATTCTGATCAGGCATTGTAGAGTCCGACTGCCCAGCTGCTACTGAGAGCTGTCTGATCAGGATCTGCACTTTCTGATTCAGAGTCTATAGCAAGAGTTCCATTAATCTTTGTGTTTAACCTTTAGAACAGAATTAAGACTTTTAACGGGTATAAACAAATGAAGAATGATAAGGGTTGATATGACAACCAGTGTTGTCATGCCTGTGCATACTATATACAGAATAGGTACTGTGTTCTAAGGTACATGACCTGACACCTGGGGATACATGACATAAAGCAGCTGGCAAGTGTGTGCAACACTAATGTGGAGAAACATCTACAACTGATTATTCAGTTGGTTTATAGCCCCACCTAGATGCAGATATGTTCACTTGAAGATAGTGCTACCATCACTGTGATAACATGCCCTGACTACTCGAATTCCTGACATGATACTACTACGGTACTTTTAAAAGTAGCTAAGACAAGCTATGACAAAGGATCTATGCTACAAGCATTTTATGACATCTAATGTCTTGACCTTGACCCTGAGAATTAACTTCCATCTCCCATCTGCATTTCAAGAGCTGATGTTGGAAAGTGTGCAAAAGATGTTGAAGACAAATTATTTATTTATTGCACCCACACAATTTTGATAAAATTCGAGGTATAATTGGTGCAGGTAGAACAAAAATATGTGTCTGGGTAGAAGCAGTGGCACATTACTGGTTAGCTGCAAGACATTCTAAATGTAAGTTCTGGCCCAGATTGAGACACAAACTTGCAAGGTCAGGGACTCATGAGTAATGATAAAGTAACTCAACCTTGATAAGTGATAGAAAAAATAAAGAGCTGTTACCTGCAGGTCTGCCTGTGTCTGGCCGTGATAGAGGGATCCATTGTCTCTGTGGAGGCTGGGTGGCAGTGACTGTAATAGACATGAAAAACAACCATTAAACAACTGACTGTGGATACTGGGTGGCAGTGAGAGTAATATACGTGGAAAACAACCAATAAAATACAGGCTGTGTCAGCTGGGTTGCAGTGACTGTAATAGACATGGAAAGCAACCATTAAACAATAGGTCTAGTACTTTGTAATTTAGCATCAAGCTGCATTTATCATTAGTTATTACTTACTCTTATATTGGCAAACATTTTTATTCACAAACAATTTAGAATAGCAGTTCTGCAAGAGAATAGCACAGAAAAGAGCAGACCATGATCCAACTAATGCATGAGAAACCAGCTAAAATGAATATGTTAGCATAATATTTTTAATTTTATTTAAGGCCTTTCTAAGTCAATTTATCATTTTTTTTTATTTATATGGAGTCAATGTTCATTTTTAATCTTAACTTTTACTTTTAACCAGATATGATACTGCATTTATTGTGCTAGCATGCCATGAGGATAAGACCTTTACAGTCTATTTTTAATTCACCAACTGTGCCTGCCTCCAGCTGGCTTCTTAGCATCTTTACTATTTACCTTTGGATTGCTCTCTAAGAGCTCAGTAGGTTACTGGTTCAATATACAACATTTTTATGCAATTTATTACAACATGTGTTGGCTCAATGCAATATCCCTTATCACACTGCAATTGATAACAACACAAGGTTTTCTATTAATAATTGCATCTCAAATAATTCTTAAGTCATCTTCTTACATTGACATGCAGAGGTACCTAGATACATTGCTAGATTCAGCACCAAATAGTGCAGATCCTGATCAGACAACAGGCAGCTGGCTGATCTGGATATGCACAATTTGCCCAAATCATATAAATATGTGTTTAGCAAGCTAAGGGTTAACCAGCATCCAACCATCTCAGACCAGATGGTCATGAATCAAAGGATGTTAAAGAGACCTCCTCACAACAGATGCAGTATGCACAGTAACAGCTTACATGACTGACAAATAAATATTTTAAACCCTTATCTTACTATATTTGTTAACAAGTTATAATAAACTCCTTGTTTTCTGTGTACAATTAACGCCAACAAAATTTGTCCTTGAGACTTGGCAGCAAATAATGCAGATAAAGATCTGATCGTATCCAGCTTGCTGTTACATTCTTAGCAGGCTAAGAAATAACAGTATTTTTCTACTGTGATACAGTATTACCCCATCAACAGCACAGAATTTTCAACAGTCCTTGTGTAAATCTTTGCATTTGTTTCCTAAGTGACGAATTAAAAGCACACATTGTTTAATTGTTTGTGTTGTATCAAAATAGAAAATTATTTGCATTAGAAACCCAATGCATTAATTGACTGTCACCATTATGACTACAGTGTTTGTACAAACAATCTAATAAGTCAGCAAAATTCTGCAATGCAACTAATTAATACCAATTACCAGCTCCAGTAATTCTATTTACATGACAGAGTAATTTTAGTAAGTATCAAAACAGAATTTGCTAATTTCTTTCAAAAGCATAATATTATTGCTTATTATTAATGGCAACAATCCAATGTGCTTTACCGGCACGTGTAAAACAACATGGGACTCATTAATTAAATAATTATGTGTGAAATTATTTGCATTTATTTTACTGTCATAGATTTTAAGTAACTTTTCTAGATCCCCTAATCAGACCACAGGGCAAGAATGTAAGAAAAAATGTGAACCAAGTAACAACTTATTAATTAGTCAGCATTGTTCTGTTTGTTATTTTCAGGAAATTGTGTACTTGCCATAAAAAGATGAACTTTACCATGTTTCAAACTGAGTACACTAAGTACTGAATCCCAAACCACTCTTTATATTTGCAAACTGCCTAATCTGTATCTACATTTTTAGCCTAAATATACTCAATTAATACAACTAAGAAATTGCCTATCAGACCAGAAATTAACTCTAGCAGCTTAACCTACGTCAAAACAATAAAATGCAAGTAAATTCAATTAAATATATGTAGATATTGTTTGACAATGAAACCTTTAGTGCAAAGATGTTTTAAAAACACTCTGAAGAAGATTGACAAAAGATTGGATCAAAACTGTAGCCTTTAGGTTGCAAATTGTTGATGCGACACAGCAGTCAACAAACAGTGACAGCATTGTGCTCAGGTGAGCTAAAAAAAACAACAGTTCATATAATTATGTATAATATAACACTGCAGTTACAAATGATTAAAATAATTTTTCAGAATCCACAAGTATAATGTTATAAACAGAAAACCAATAATATAAAAATAAATAAATAAATAAATAAAAGCTTATTTTGTCTAAACCTTTGGTCTGACCAACACATATTGATAATAAGGGAACTAGAGTAGATCCAGGTCAGCCAGCATCTGGCCAGGATCTGCACTATTTACTGAAGACTCTTTCGATATGTAGTGGCAGCTTTGAAACTTGGTGTGAGTAGATGACTAACATTTAATATACTGGTTACAAACAAAATGTAGAAGGTTAAAAATACAGTGATACACCAATAGCTGCATAACCTTGTGCCAGTAATGATAATGGACATGGAGCAAATTAGCTCTAAACCTGCTAAATACACATCAATCAAGCCTAGGCTAAATGTGAATAACCAAAAAAGTCAAGCCGTCTGATCAAAATCTGCAATATTTCCACAAACAATGAGTACAGCATTAAGTAGTTAGTAAACAATTTAAAATGGCTGAAGGTCCCTTCATATACCAGGTAATGGATTAAGCAATGTTGTGAAAGTTTCCCTCCATATTTGGCACACAAGAGAAGCAGGACAATGGAGGGGGTGAGGAGAGTGGATATGAGATTTATGGTCTACTGTTTGCTATAAGAATTGATTGGCACTCTCAAAAATAAAAGCCCAACCAGTTCAGTGTGGCACAAGAATTGATTTTGCAGACAATTTGTCAAGTTTTTGTTTGCGCACCTGAACTGAAACACCACTAGACAATTATCAGATACAATATTTACAATCCGGGACATAGACTCTACGATAGTCAACAGGCAATAGACATTGATTTCTACGCTCTTCTGTCACCTTCGGCCATTGAGGACACAAGCAGTGGGCTGACACTTAAAAAAAACCCAACAAATCTTAAGGAAATAATAAATAGATCCCACGAGGCTGTCACTGCCAACAGATAAAAATCAAGATTCATGAGCGGGGATTTCAGAGCATGGTAATTTGCTGTTCAATGTCTAAAAATGTCTAATACAAGTTATCAGAAAAAAAAAGAAAGACAATTATTATTTTCTTCAAACAATACAAAAGCGAGACCATATGAGGCCAGTATCTAGATTGTGGAAAACTATATACTTTATTCTGTTCTGTGCTAAAAGTGTCAGATACTGACTTTTAACATTGGTAAGTATTATAGTATGTATTATTGTCTCCAAACTGTATTATTTCATTGAGACAGCAACAGCAATTTGGATAGTGAAACATAGGGCATTTCTGTGATTATCTAATAAAGATAAGTGTCCAATACAAGCTATTTCGCTATTTTAAGTTAAAAAAACATTTATCACATATACTTCCATTAAAACAATATTCTTACACCTAATAATTACACACTGACACTTAAATAGGAGAAAGGAAAAAGAAGGCTGTTGGTTTCTTAGGGTTAAACATTTTCTATTTTGAGTTTTAAAAGTCCACAATCTACGGCTGCTTCCACCCCACCACGAGTCCAGCTTACAAAGATTGACAAACTTATCTTCCAAGCATCAATTCAAATCCTAAGTTCCTAACCTACTAAGAAGGAATTACTCAGGTGGCTTAGTCTCAGGCTATGGCTTAATTAAGTGCAAAACAACACTTTATGCTACTTAAAGGGCTACTTATATAATTTTTTTGTTGTGCTTCAATAATATTCATTTCAACATATAAATACCATAGCTAACAGTTTCAGAGCATAGTATAGAAAACAAAAAATGGATACTAAAATATATTATTACGAAGTTGTTGTGTTTTTTTCTTGTATAACTCATATTTATCATGGTTCCTTTTAATGAAACAAACAAAGGTTTGCTACCAACATGTTATGTTAAGTTGTTGGCATCAGTGCTGAAGTGTGACGCCCGTCATGGCGCCTCAGAAAGTTCTGAAAAGGACTGTTGTTGCAGATGAATGTCAGAAATTGTGTACCCCTTTAACCTATCAACACAAACCGGTATTTAATATTAAGATTTTGGCGATTTCGAACAACATGGGTTTAGTAGGATTTATCCTCACATTCTAGCAGTGCTGTTTGAGGATTTTAAGAGAAGTCAAAGTGCTCACTCTGAGGTGTATCAGTCTGTATATGTGAACACAAATTTATTGTTCATATCATAAAATGGATGCCATTTGTTGCTTCTGCATCAATGATTTTCTCATTTTGTTATTACAGAAATGTCCAGCTGTTATTGCTACAGGTAGCCCTAGACAAATGTCTGGGTAGAACCAGTGTTACACCACAGGTTAGCTAAATGAATTCCTGACAAGAGAAGTTTGTTAATGTTGATTGGGTTTATCATCCCACTAACAGTATTTCAGTTATCTGGAGATGGTGTTCACTTGAAGCAGATATAGTGCTGCCTTCAAATGTGTAAAGCATGCTGCTAACACTTGGCATGATACCACACCCAGTCACATTATCCTGACTCTAGGCCAACCAGTCGTGGAACTACCCTTATATTAGTTAGAACATTAGAAAGGGAGCTATACCACTACCATTTTTAATGAGTTTGGTATGTTGTGAGCCAGGGCCTCCCATGACAAGGTTCTTGTACTAACCATGACTCTAACCCATACAGTGGGTTACACATCAATGACTCAATTTTTTTATATAACTAAGAATTAAAAATAGGTTATTTACAAATATAGCAGGTAAGAGGTTTAGTCTTAACAGGCAAAACACCAATAGTCTTATACGCTGTTCTTATAGTATTACACTTTTCTTACAGTCAAACACACTACATTCATAGTCTTACACACTGTTTAAGTCTTACACACTTTTCTTATAGTTGAAATTACTTAATTTTTCTTAGTCTTACACCCTTTTCTTATGGTCTTACACCCTTTCCTTATGGTCGAACACATTATTCTCAGTCTTACACACTGTTCTTATAGCCGTACACACTTTTCTGATAGTCTTGCACACTTTTCTTATAGGTGAACACACTCTTCTCAGTTTTACACACTTTTCTGATAGTCTTACACACTGTTCTTATAGCTGAACACTCTATTCTTAGAGTCTACCACGCTATTCTCATAGTCTTACACACTGTTCTTATAGTCTTGCACACACTATTCTTATAGTCTGAAAACAGTCTTACACTTGTTTTTATATAGTTCAACAAGTTATATCAAATATTTAAAATCAAATTCTCTAAATTCCTCAGGCTTACACTGTCACTTCATGTGCCAAATATATCCACAATATCTGGAAACCGTCTGAAAAAATGGCTTTAAGTTCTGTCTTAAAACATGATGGTCAGGTTTGTTATCACAAGAAAGGGATATTTTGAAAAAAAAATATGTTCAAAGACATGGTAACAAAAGATGCCTTATATTATAATAATTTTCTCGCTACTAAAGACTTCCTCATTACCGTTATATCTTTCTAAGAACCAGTATCCATTTTATCAGTTTTTTGCTGCAAACAGAGTAAAGGACATGTTACCTAGGATATATTAGCCCTTACCTTGCCACACTGAATTGATCAGGCTTAGATAAAAAGTGTAGATCTAGATAAGGTTCTGGGTGCTGTTTGATCAGGATCTGCACTTTTGATACAGTTTTAAGAAATGTCTAGATATTTTTTTTTGTAGCTGTTAGCAAAATTACGTTTTTTTCTTTTTTACTTTTCTATACATAGCAGGATATGGTTAGACTTAATTCCACAAAGGTCTTGCCATTAACTTCTAAAGAAAGCAAATACAACACCACATTTGTGTCATAACAAGTAAGTAAGGTCATAGAGACATTCACAAAAGAATTAATAACCCTTAACGGCTTTTCATGCTATAGTCTGTTAATAATCAGTACAAATTTAAAGTCACATTTTTACAATTAAGTGGATTTTTTTTAACCTTTAAGGGAAAAGTGACTGTGTTGATCAGGTGGTGTAAATTGCACCTGTGGTGGCTTACTGAGAAAATCTACACATTGAATATACAATACTTATTATACTTTAATTATTATTGTTCTACATGTCTGACTGACTTAAAAGATGACTTATTTTGACTGTACTGTCACGTTTGCTTCTATAGAATTCCTTATTAAAATTTTCAGACAAATGCTAATTATTGTAATTATTTTAATTAAACCAAATAAAATAAGGACCCAATTATGGGATTTCTTATACAAAAAAAATGTTAATGATAAAGCTGCATAATATTTGTACTGTCTGAATAACATAAACATACATAAGTTGACTGACATTTTCATGCAGCAACCAAAAGAATTAAAACAATAAATTAGCTTCATTAATTAGCAGAGAAATAAAACAAAAATACATTTCTGATAAAAAATATTATTAAAAATATTTAGTGTAATACTCAAACATCAAGAAGCCTTTGATAAAAAATAGACAATAAGTATCAGTTAAACCTTACTCAAGTTTAAACTATATTGAAATTATGTTAATAACTTTAATAATTCTAAAATACTTTAAATCAGAAAAACAATACCAATATTCCCTTAATTAACAAATTTGTGTGCGTCTCTTAGCTTTTTTATATCTTAAAATATCTGATCCATACTAAGACAGCAATCAGTGTTCTAGCCTGTAGCAGCACTTTCTAAGATAACCCCCTCTGTCCCATTTTTCTAATCCCTTTCATAACCCAGACTGTTCTTTTGAGGGGCTGACATCTACTAGTAATGCAAACTCATCATATTGCTAACCTTGGGAGCAAATAGTGTAGATTCTGATCAAACAGCTCCCAGATCCTGATCAAACAGCTCGCAGATCCTGATCAAACAGCTCCCAGATCCTGATCAAACAGCTCCCAGATCCTGATCAAACAGCTCGCAGATCCTGATCAAACAGCTCTCAGAACCTGATCAAACAGCTCGCAGATCCTGATCAAACAGCTCGCAGATCCTGATCAAACAGCTTGCAGATCCTGATAAAACAGCTCCCAGATCCTGATCAAACAGCTCCCAGAACCTGATCAAACTGCTCCCAGATCCTGATCAAACAGCTTGCAGATACTGATCAAACAGCTCGCAGATACTGATTAAACAGCTTGCAGATCCTGATCAAACAGCTCACAGATTCTGATCAAACAGCTCACAGATCCTGAATAAACAGCTCACAGATCCTGATCAAACAGCTCCCAGATCCTGATCAAACAGCTCCCAGATCCTGATCAAACAGCTCCCAGAGGATTGAGCTGATCTGAATCTACATTATTTTTATAAGCTTGATCAATCTAAAGAGCTAATAAGTCTAGTTCATCAATGGTAGGCCATGCTCACTCATACAGCTATACTTTTGTATTCTTTTTTTTAGGAATACATCGCAATGAAGGTCATCATAGTGACGTCCAGCTATATTTATGAAGACCACCAAACCCCAAGACAAATATCTGGGTAGAACCACTGACCACTGCAGTTCAGCTGAAAGACATTTCAACATCAAGTCTTTTGCCCAAAATAGGACTATAATGCAAATAGTGACAGGCTAAGCTGGCCAAGAAGTGGCAAATAGAAGAAGTAATAAACAGAGCAAGTAACATGACTCAAGCAAAGGGAGCTTTTGTAATAAGTTATGAAAAGTTACAATCTCACTAAAGTCAGATCTTACAAAATGATAGCGGTGTGGTTTTCGTGATAAGATTTTAATCAGATTGGAAAAGTTATAGCATGTGTAATTACACTTTTCGATAGAATTTATATTTGTTATGCTTCATACTCCAAACAAAATGAAACAACCAGGTATTCTGTTTACTGAGAGGTCTGAAAGAACAGCATAACTTCATAGATGAAATAAGTACACTTTAGTTCAAAGTCCTATGACCTATTCTATTAAAACACAGCTTCTAATGCCTCCCTAACTGGAAACTGAATAATAAATAAAAAGCTTTTTTTGTTAAACGGTGCCATCTTCTTCACTTTTATGTCTATTATGTTTGATCAAAGCAGGAGAATATTTCAAAGAAAGAAAAGAAAGAAACCAAAAACACAAAGTGAAGAATGAACAAACAAAAAAACATGAACTACAGGTCAAAGAACTTTTAAATAGGAATTTATGTGCCACAAAGCTGGAGAGCCAAAGAACTTCTAATTATTACATGTGTGGCTTAAAACCCATGTTACTTACAAATCAAACCACTTTTGTGATGGATACATGGACTTATTGATTAATGAACCAAATCCCACAAGACTTTAGAAAGGTTAAGTAATAAATCTGTGAGCTTACATCAGTGTTTCTTACCAATCAAACCACTTCTGTGATAGACATTCATTGATTAAAAACCTAAAGCACTCACTGCCAGGAAATAGATTGAACTGAAACTCTGGCCTAAACCGCAAAAAAAAATATAGTAATTAAGACTACTTCCAACTTGAGAGCACATTGGTCAATATTTACTCAGTTTAATAATGTATCATTTATTGCATTTAATGTCATAACTCCCTGCTTTGGGCTTGTTTCTATTTGAGCTTTTGTATGTGACTACATTGTCAGGCAGTGAGTGGATGGAATGGCTCCCCTCCTAAGGATAAAAGGAATGGTCTACAAGTTCAAACAATGTATTGATTATCCTTTTAAAGTACTCACACAAAAAAATACCAGATTTAAACAGTTTCTGCTCAAATGAAATGGTGTATTTTCTCATTTGATTTGAAGAAAACAAGACAATAAATAACTCAGCAGCCATGCCAGAAAACAGAAGCATACATATAACGATTTTTGTTATAGTTGGAATAAAGTATCCCTAGCAACAAAGTTTTATGGAACAGTTGGAGCTCTGTAAACCAGAACCTCAGTCACTCCAAGCTATCCTATCATCCTATTCTCCACTAGATAAAAGGTTAATATGTCATCCTTCAAAAGACTGTACTATCTTACACATTGAGAGACTCAAAATCTTTGCAGTGCTTTATAATTATTTTAGCCCTTTTTAAGCTGATTTTTAACACACCTTGTCTATATAATATAAGCCCTGTATATGCTTGTTTAACACGGGGTGCTTCCATAGTGACATAATAATCTAAATACATATGTTTATCATGTGGTGCTTCCACAATGATGCAAAAATTATATGTTTATCACATGGTGCTTTCATAGTGACGCAATACTCTTAAATACATATGTTTATCACATGGTGCCTCCATAGTGACCCAATCATTTAAATGCATATTTTTATCATGTGGTGCTTCCTCAGTGACACAATAATTTAAATACATATGTTTATCCTGGGTACTTCCACAGTGACACAATAATTTAAAGCATATGTTTATCATGTGGTGCTTCTAAAGTGACACAATAATTTAAATGCATATGTTTATCATGTGGTGCTTCCACAGTGATGCAATAATTTAAATGCATATGGTGCTTCTATAGTGATGGAATAATCTAAAAACATGTTTAATACATATGTTTATCACGTGGTGCTAAAAATCCACAGTGATGCAATAATTTAAATGCATATTTTTATCACGTGGTGCTTCCACAGTGACACAATAATTTAAATACATATGTTTATCATGTGGTGCTTCCATAGTGAGGGAATAATCTAAAAAACATGTTAAATATGTATGTTTATCACGTGGTGCTTCCATAGTGGTGCAATAATTTAAATGCATGTTTATCATGTGGTGCTTCCATAGTGACTCAAGTCACCGTAACCCTTAGTGGAAGTGTGAGTCAGACTTAAACTGCAAGTATGTCAGACTTGGCAGACTAAGTGAAAATATTGGCCCCTTCCTTTTAAGGCCAAACATGAGTTCATGATCTCCTATCCAGTGGTCATTCATATCTCTAGTATATAGCACAACTGCAACAGCACAATAAGGATTGTCTTCAGAGCAGTCTACAACTTTCTGAACTTCCGTATTACATCAACTGAGTGTCTATAACAATTGTTCTCACGGAAGTCAATGACTTTATATGATAAGAGTACAAATACTTTGTTAACAGTTCAGTGGACATCTAGTACAACTTGTCATATTGTTCTTTGCCAAGATATCATGTAGTGCACATATGTAACATATGGCAGGAAAAATGAACAAAGAATCCCAATGATAACAACAGACCTTGAAGAGTCTCTATGAAAACAAAATCAGTCTCCATTTAGGAGGAACATGTATGCATACTTCGCTACATAACCTCTAAAGATAATAACACTTTATACATATCATGTGATAGTGTGTTAATAAATACACATACACATATATATAGAAATACATGTAAAAACAAATTACTTCACTTTTTCAAACATATTAAGGAAAGGACGCAAAGCTTGTTTTTGTTTGCTTACTTATATGGTATTTTATATATCTTTACTGCATGCCCTATTATTGGTGCAATAAAAAGTCCAGCACAATCTCATGCAGGAAGTGTTATCAATAGTCTAGATAACACCAACACATTCATCATAATCTATTATTATTCTGAGAACTACCTGTTTAAGATACAACTATATTTCCTTATTCATAGTAATTAAAAGTTTTTGTTGTTTTTAGCAATAATCTGTAAACTCAAGTGTAATTAAAATTTGAATGTACAGGTACTCTCCAATTTTCTTTCCAATGAACTTCAGGATCTTAAGTTTACCCTCAAGAGTAAAAACAGTTTTGCAACAACCTATACATATACCTGCAGAGGAACCTAGTGATGTCAGATTAAATGTTTAAGCGCACTTTTTTCTATTGTGTCTTCTGACCTGTAGTGCAGTGGTCCTTCTTCCAGAATTTGCCAAGCTGTATTCCTCCACAGAAAGAGCTAAAAATATCACACGCGTATTATTTCGAAGTATTTAAAAAAAAATAGTTGTGAAGATTATTGTAATGAACCATCCTGCATGGATCTCATAATGTGCTGAAATTACTCATTATAAATAATAGCAATATTTAACATAAAGCAATTACATAATTATAACCAGTGTTAATTTCCTTCTTAAAGCAGTTTCCCTTACTCCAGATTTTAAGATTACTGTCAGTATGAGCAATAGCATGCTTGGCCTAATTGGTAAGGGAGGTCATCCTGTCTTATTCAATGGAATTAGATTTCCTTCCTGCTTAATTGAGGTAATCAAAATTAAAAGTACAGATAATGATGAAAGAGTAAGCTGCACACACTTGGACAAAAGGCTTTGTGTCATCTGATCCATTTAGTGTCTTTTTATCACTACCTTCTAATAAGGACATCCCTCCACTTCCTTATACAACAAAGGTTAACATATAGGCACATTACCTGCCCTGCTTTGTTACTAATCTGTCTTTTTGTATTTATTTAGTAAAAAATAGATTTCAAAGTATCGAAACAAATTTTTAAACACTTGGCAGTAAATACAAACAACATACAGATCTCAAGCTCAGCTCTTAGCTTGCAACATCTTGTTATAAAATACAAAGCTTTATTCTCATTTTTTGTCTACATATTATATATGTTACATGTTGATGATATACTTAACCCTTAACTTGGTGAAAACACCATAAGGATGGGATGTGTTATATTTCAATGGGATGAATTGTCTTTCCAAGCAAAAAATGGTTAAAGGAAATTTATCAAAAGATAAATCGAGACTAAAAAAAGACTAAAAAGATACTGGGCAGCAAACACTGTAGATTCGGATCAGACAGCTAGCTTTGAAAACAATTTTTCTTACATGCAAATTTGTCCCAATGCAACAAAGTAGCCTTAAAAAATTCCAAACCATGGCTTGCTGACTTTACTGATACGTTAAATATTTCATCTCTTTAGTGCGAAATATCATTTGCAAGTGAATATTACATCTTGCAAATAGAAACTTAATCAGTGGCAAAGATTGAAAGTGTCAAAAGGACAAAAACAAGCTTAGGAAGCAAGAAGTTTCATATGAGGAAATACAGAATATTTATTACAGGAGATTCAAGAGTTTGTAACACTTAACCTGCTACATTTGTCCCTAAATGTTTTGTTTTTGGCTATAAGTTCATGGCATGGTCTAAATCTCTATTTGAACCTTCTTTGATAAAAGAGCTATTAAGACAGTTTATTGGCCTTTACTGTGGTAAAACACTGCTTGCAATCATGCATGTAAATAACAAAGTAAAACACACAGACATATTATTAAAACAACATAGTAAGGATAACAGAACTTAGGCCAATGGCCTGGACTGAAATAATTCCTGAACAGTTCACTTTTAGGACAAGTTGTCTATGATAAGGCTAGTAGAAGACATAGTATCTTGTCCTAATACTATCATGATGAACAATTGAGGGCACTAGATAAGGGAGAGAACAGATACCTTTACTGCCTACACCCCTAAGTAGAGCATTACACTTATGTGAGCACCAAGGACAGATCCCGGTCAATTACAATATCCCAGCACCAACAGTTGTAATGCATACCCTTAAATCCTGAGCATTAATGAAGGGAGTCATTACATCCATTCTTTAAGTCTCTGGTTTGACAAGGCTGGAGATTGAACCCATGGCCCCCACAGTCTGCAACAGACTCTACCACAGAGCAGGGTGCTTCCCATGCTAAGTCCATTGCTTCTCTTCTTAAACAATTTTTAATTAACAACATCTCAATGAGGGAAATTCAATCAGCACCCACAATATAAGGGTTGTTGGATAATATATGAGGTGTATTGTACTGGTGCATCCAGTAAATTGAGTTCTTTGCTCTTGAGCACTGATGACTTTGATGCCAAGTGTTTCTCTGGTTACAGATGATTACTGTCAGGATACAATTCTTGGTATTAAGTCTCAGTTTTTGTCTCATCTTAATTTGTCGCACACATGGATGGGTTCTTTATTGTGCAGAAGATAAAAAAGAAACCTTACATGCGAAAATATTTTATTTATTAAATTTAAAAAAAAAAAAAAATTTTTACCTGGATTCTTATCAGGCTTTTATTGAGGATTCTCTTGTATACATTTTGATTGCCATGGATGAAAAAGCAAAGAAAGTTTTAGCCTTCTGAACACAAATTGGCTGAGATTTGACTGGGAGTGTATGATCAGGATCTGCTCTTTTTGGCTGCTGACTCTCAAACAATATGGCTTAAAACATGTTGAGTAGAAGAACAGTTTAACTGTAATAATCTGCTGTCTTACATTGCAGTAAAACATGATGACTGTAATAACAGTCTGCTGACTTCCAGTGCAGTAAAACATGATGACTGTAATAACAGTCTGCTGACTTCCAGTGCAGTAAAACATGTTGACTGTAATAACAGTCTGCTGACTTCCATTGCAGTAAAACAAGTTGACTGTAATAACAGTCTGCTGACTTCCATTGCAGTAAAACATGACTGTAATAACAGTCTGCTGTCTTCCACTGCAGTAAAACATGATGAATTATAACAGTTTAATGACTTCTTTTTCAAAAAAAACATGTTGACTGCAATCATTTGTGTACTTAAATACTCACAGAGATATTGTATGTAACATGTACTAACAACAAAGTCTAGTGTTTGATGGCAATGTGTATATACCAGATATGTTTATATTTTGTCGAGGATCCTGATGAAGTCTAACACCTTTTGGGCATTACTTGAACCATATATATAACCATATCAAAACAAGAGAGGGGTTATAAACTGGAACTGTCAGGAAGTGTCCGCCCTAACTGAATCTGTGACTTCCATCTGACGATCACTTTTTGCTGCTAAGTCTCTATCAAAATAACTTTACTAATGCAACAAGTATTAGCAAGGGCTATTTAACGAAGGTTACAGGCTAATGAATGATACTGAAGGCAATAAAACCAACAATTTAGCAATACTTGATCAATATAATTCAAGGCCTGTAGACCCAGATCAGCCAGATCATGCTGAGAGCTGTGTTATCAGTATCAGCAGTACTAGGTGCCAATTTTCTTGCAATATATATCTGTTTTGTAACCCATGGATGAAGTTCCTTCCATTAACCAATATATTAATGGCTATTAAAACAAATTTAGCAAGCCAATGGTACATAGTAAGTGCATGCAAGCAACAATTTATCATATGGCATGATCTCTATCCCTATCATCTCATGGACATTAACCGCCACTACCCCTGAAGCTATATGTACTGGCACATATAACAACTGGTTTAGTTCAGCAATAGAAAACAAATCTAGTTCAACAAATCTGGTTCACCTATATGTCCTTTCAATAATTGAATTATGCAAGAACATTTACATTTACCTTAGCTATTTTGTCACTACCCTGTCATGTTGCCCAAGCATGACATATGATTTTGTCACCACATTATGTTTTTATTAATAACCTATACTAATTGATCAATATATGCTTACAGATTTTTATTCCTCTTGCATTCTTTTTTTTTTAGGGCTGGGGTTGTGGGGCACCCATGGTGTATTGGTAAAGTAATGTACCATTTAACTCCTCTGACTGCTTAGCCTCTCACTGTTAGGGTTCATGTCCTGCTCGGGTCAAAGGACTTAATCTGGGTAAGTCTTCAAGCATTTTGCAAAAGGATTGAAAATTCCATCTACATGTGTACATAACAGCATGTACATATATAATCTAGTCATCTGAGATAATACAATGTTAAACAGTTCACACATTGACAGTTATCATAATGCATGACAAGTCAAACAGTTACTGTGTAAGATCTTTAGATTTTTTTTTATTGCATAATTTATGTCTATTAAATTTTTAATATAACTTTTAATAGTTCAATGGAAATATAGGACACAACAAGAGCAAATTTGTCAAATATTAAAACCATGACTAGTTCAGTAATTTTTACCGCTGATGTGCAATTATGACCTTTGAGCTAGTAATCTTGCCTGTTATGACCTTGACCTTTGAGCTAGCAATCTGATTGTTGTGCGAAACAATACCTTAACAAAACAAATAATCCTACCAAGTTATTTGAATATTCGTCAATGCTTTGTTAAAATTGAACTCTTTTAGGCTGAACAAATGACAGACCGAAGGATCTGCAGGGTGACTCCTATTTGTATATGCACCACAAGGGTAGTGGTAAATAAAATATTTGAAGATAATTGCAGTATTGATTAAACATTAAAGAAACATGTTATTATTAAGTTAAAAGCATTATTAAGTAAGACTAATCAGCTTTTATTTCAGCATGAAGCAATAAAGACAATATTTATCTAGATACTGTGAAGGCATGAGTAGTGAAAGTACCATCTTCATAAAGCCCAACCTAGCACATAAAATGGAATGAAACACTTTTTGCAGGCAAAGAGAAATCAACTGCTGATAAGTTGCATGTATATTTTATGTTCATTGGGGAATAAATGTCGTAATCTTGTATGATTAATACAGCACACGGTACATAAAACAGGCATAAATTCAAACTTAATTAAAATTAAATCTTACTTTATTCACATAAGCCTGTAATGTTTATACTACACTGACAGGGTTTACATTAACAACATAACAAGTATGTAGATTTCTCAGGGAAATGTTGCTAAATACATCACCAAGATTACCAGTACTTAAAATCAAAATCATTCAGAGACCAGAATATCGTACCAGTCATCTTTATTAAGACAGGATCATGAACTGCAATATTTGCACCTGAACACTATGAACCTTAAGGTGACTAAGTCTTGCAGTATGACGGTTTGACTTTCATTTGATAATAAGCCATATTAGTAGAGTTCCTAATCTACAGGTAAAAAAGAGTGACCAACATTTTACAGGTACGTTTCTAACAGCAGCTTGGACACCTTTTCATCTTCATGTACTACACACTATGCATGCCAACTAGTATAGACCCACAACACTCCAAATCTTCTCTTCAATTTGCTGCTGTGGATAGAAGTGTGGCCCGATATAATTATCATGCTTATTTAGTTTCCTAATCAACTTTTACATGATTCAGAAAATCAATATAAGAGCCACAACCAAACTAGGAAAGGTTGCCTCTTGGTACAAAAGCTACAATCATCCACCTATTTCATTCTCAAGAAAATTCCCCAGGCCTTTTCAGTACTCTCCATCCTACATTTTGTTTATTAACTCAAACAGATTCTTGAATTATGTTTCAAAGAACATGTTAAAGTCTTTTTTTTTGCTTATATAGCATAATTACACTATGAAGAATTTTGTTTTATACGGCATAATTGTTTTGGGCATAAATAATCTGAGATAATTAGTTTAAATATCAAAGAATTATCAAAGTAGTTTTATTTCTATGACATATTTTTATTTATAAGAAATATAAAAGCAAAGAAACATATGGGTTATTTTATATAATTATCAAAGGCATTATGTTTATATATTAATATAATAGCAAACTGCTATGTTATTAATCATTGCTAGAGGAAATTTATACAAATTACACATACATAATCAAATATACTTTGCTTGCTGTGTCCTTAAATAAGAAGAGAAGATTGTCTTCAACTGTAATCAAATTTTTAATGACTTAAACAGGACAGTTCCTTCGGGATAGAGTAACTTTTTGTTAAACGGAAAATAAAAAATAATCCTAATTACATTGAAGATATTTCTTTAAATAAAACTATTTGACTAATGCTGACCTCGTATTATGATCTGAACAAGGCAGTTCTTACCGAGGTATAGATCCATAGAATACGACTAATCACAGCATGATGTCATAGATGAATCAGAGACAATGGCAGTTTTTCCCCCCAGTTTGTCGTAAATAAAATGGAAATTACGCTTTGTTTCCTGCTTGTTAGCAGAACAAAGCCCTTTATTAGTCTAACTACGTATTACATATGACTGTAAATCAGACCCACAATTGGTATTTTCTGTGTCAACAGCAGAGCACAAAACATCCAGCCAGTTGTTTAAGTTACTTTTAACATGCTAAGGAAGATTGTATCTGGTCCGGACAAACAGGACAGATATATATCAGCCAGCTTCTCCTGCACTATTACCCTATTGGTTGTTGAAGTAAAGGCGGAAATACAAACTTATTTTTAAGTGAATTTGTTGGGAAAAAACTAGGAAATATGTTCAAAATGCAATGCTAGTCGACAGAGATAGGTAAGGATACAAGCAGAGTTTTATTTGACAATATGGTTTGTAAAATCATTTCAATGCAAATTATTTGCTGCTTATTACTGACTCAATTTAATGCTAAAAATACACAAATGCACACATGAACTTTTTCTGAGGCCACAGTGGGATATTTTCACATAAAAAGTGGGAGAATAGTTATTTTCATATAAACAAAGTAGGAAGATTTCTGAAAAAAAATTTAACCTTAAAAGTGGGAGTCTCCCTCCAAAAGCAGGAGAGTTCACATGTATGCAAATGTTAAAGGAGATTGGAGCATGTGAAAAATTCACTTTAAAATGGCCAAAGGGTTGAAAATTCAAGAAAGAGTGAAATTTAAATTATTTGCATTAATTATTCTGACTTTGTCCTGTGTTTGTACTTATTTTGATTTTAAATCATATGGTAACTAGATGCCATCACAGACTTGAGTAAATCAATAGTCTATTTGCTAATACAAGAGGAATTTCTGGCTCTTTATAATAACAGATTGCAGAGAAACTAATTGTTTAAGTAGAAACCCTTATCAGTTCAAATTTTGTGGCTCAAAAACAACAAGATAAGAGTATGGCAGAGAGCTTTGCTGCCTTATCCAGCTAAGCAGGAATTGACCAGATCAAGGCAAATAGTGTAGATCCAGAGCAGTCAGCTCTCTCTGGGTGCTGTTTGATCAAGTCTGCATTATTAGCTGTATACAGTGTCCATAACATATCTTACATTCATGTATCCTTGCATTTAATTAGAAAATAACTGAGAGCTATTTTGAATTATTAATAAATTTAGAAGATGAGAGATACTGGATGAAGACCTACAGTACTTTAAAGGTGGTGTACCTCAGTTTACCTCACTATTTCAAACAACTAGACAAGATAGATAGTTTTGAGAAATGCTTTTGATTGATGCCCAATATTCTTATCAAGAGTGTAGCATGATGTCTCAATCATTCAGGGAAAATTCAGAATATCTCCCCGACAAAGTAAGCTATATTTAGATAGGAAATTCCTAATATTCTCCCCCGCAAAGTAAGCTATATTTAAATAGAAAATTCCTAATATCTCCCCCACAAAGTAAGCTATATTAAAACCAAAAGTGCTTCACTAAACCTCTTGACCACTTACTTTTTGTGTGTGATGTCATCATACAAGTAAACTGCATCTTAAGTCATGGCAAGTGTATACAGACAATCGTAAACTGCAAATTCTTCATTTTCTTCGTGATTAAGATTGTTCTCTTAATGGCTGAGTATTTACCTCTGCGGAAATGTGAATCTTACTTATTTAAAAGTATGGAAATAATAACATTGAGCACCAACTTTTCACATTTTGCTCTGTCTTACAAGTGAGATAGTGTTTAAAATTGCATAAGACTGAATTATGTGTCTGGGCAGAAATTATGCCCAAATTCACATATACAGGGGTAATCAGTTGTAACCTGTATTTTGATATGGGCCTGATCTGGGACACAACTTTCATCTATGCATCTTTTGATAGAAATATTTTAAGGAGCTTTACTTATGAATTCAAAACAAATACTACAATATATCATTAAATTCACTTTGTCCAATTTAAAACATTAATTTTGTTCAATCCTCTCTGATGACTTTTTTACCCATTACAATACTCATTTGATCAAAATTGCCATCTATGACTAGTTCATCAAAATTGCATCAATTATCACACTTAAAGCTTGATAATTTCTGATTGTGACCCAGTGTTAAGTCACAGCCAGTTAGTTTTGATGCATATATATGAGGTAAGATGAACTGAGTTATAACAGTATCTCAAACCTAGGCTGGGGTGAATGTCCTGTAGTTAATAGACCACATTCAGCTCATCCACCCTTCTATACACCCCCCACACCCCTACCCCACTGCCGCTTATATCCAAACAGCCATTACTATCCCTGTAAGCTGTTCCATACATTACCATATTAAGTAAAAACATCGCATTACCTCACATCCTACACTATTATTTTTATTAACCATTTAGTACTAATAAGTTAACTTCTTGCATCATCAAGCATAGGTACCTAGACATACTGGTAAATACACAGCAACAAAAAAACATGCAGATTCCGATCAGACAGACACCAGCGGGATTAAACAGTTTGTGCTTCACAGATTATTAGTTAGGGTGTAATTTATGCTCAACAATACAATGCTCTAGATGTATCCAGCTATAGTCCCAACTTTACAATACACCAATAACACAATGACCTATAGGCAATGATTTCATTCTGAATAAATAGCCTACTAAGCCCATTTTGTTTTATTGTATACAAAGATTTATGTATTGCCTGACAATGTGACTATTACAGTCAAAAAATCAGTATATAAACAAAAGAAGTATTGAACAATAAAATCCTGATTATAATCTGCTACAAGTTTAAGTTTATTGACGGCCATTACAAGTATTAAAGCATTGATTGGAAAAAGTGATAAGAAACTAAATACTTGACCAAGAGATAATGGCTTCAATGTTCATCAATAATAATTAAATAATATTTTTAAAACCTGTTATGTGTTTGTTGCTGCTTTTACAAGAAATTAAAATATTCAAGTTAAAAGAAACAACACTTCAAAAAATCAACCAATCTTTGTCCACTCTTGATCTATCAAAGTAGAATGTTCTAATTTAATCCAAAGAAGCTAGAATCAGAACTGTACAACTAAGCAACCTAATCAATTATCTGAAATTATTGGGATGAAATAAGGTTCTTTGTGTAATTTGATTCAATGTCTTTCTTATTCCAATTACAAACAGAAAAAAACCTGAACCAGTTCAAACAGATACTTAGCATTTTGTGTCCTTTGTTGTTTCTGATAATATATTTCAAATTATCCAAATTTTATATATTTCGTCTTGTTTGCAGCCAGATGTTACGGTAACACAGTTGATAATAGTTTTAAGCCAAATATTTATTAAGTAGTGTCTGATATGAAGTTAAAGAAAGGTTAGTGAACAAATTATTGTGATGAGCACAATTTGAGGACAAAACATGTGATGTAGTTATAGACTTTTAAAGTCAGGCTAAAACAGAATGGTTCTGAGTGACACGGCAAACAAAACGTTGATGACTATTATGCATGTCAAGAGTTGAGAGATGTCAGTAACAGACCTAATATAGGATACATTAAAAAAAGTTGGGTAAGCCTGACAAGTAGGATACAGAGTGGAAGACTGTCATACAGAATACTCACATAATGTTCTTTTTTTATAAAAAGCTTAACACTTTAGCATGTACATTTTGTTAAAAACTTGTAAGTAATTCTCAAGACTGTTTGCTTTAATATTATATTACATGTCAGGGTTGATATACTTATAAATATAAAGACTGAGCAGCTTAAAGTGCAGATCCTGATCAGATAGCTCCCAGCTGGGTGCCGGTTGATTTGGATCTACATGATTAGCATAAGTCGTATAAATATGTTATAAGGGTTAAGAATGATTACAACAGCTGCTTCTATTCTATAATTCTTTTCTTAAATATAAATCTTTTTAAAGTTGATGTGCTCATTTTCTAACTATAATGGTTTTTCCAAGGCAACCATCATTAAGAAGCAACCATCATTAAGAAGTAATGATTATATACATACATCTTTCAATAAATTGCAAAAAAAAGAGATATAAATAGTAGAAATTTTTGGACATTATGGCAACATCCAGATGTGTACATTGTTTCCTGAAAACCACCAGACGGTCAAAGCATCACTGGTTATTGAAACGCCACTTGTCAGTTGAGACTTTCACACATGAAAGTTTTCGCACCAATGGTTATTAAAGAAAATAAAAAACTGAGAGGTCCTAAGGGGTGGCAAATCATTAACATAAAAGGTCTGCTACCAGCACACCAATGTAAATAATAACCAATCAGAGAACAGCTGCTTGATACAGCACAATGGTTGACTTACATTTATCAAGCTCCGAGGGAGGAACCATGGCAGTTTTGGGCAGAAGATCTTCCAGTTGAAGATAGAAAGGCAGGGGGTTGTAGAAGGGTGTACAGTATGATGACCAGTACATGTACTGGTGATAGTACGGAAGTCCAGAGTAATATGGCACAAAATCCATTGAGTTGCGATGATGGTGATGATGATGTTGGTTGCCCAGAAGCTGTGACATAGACTGGGCATAGCTCTTGCTCATGGGATCATTGTCAGTGAGATCATGGTGATAGTAGACTGTGAAGGTCACATCTGTACCAGTCAGATCAACAAAAACACTGTCCATATAGAAGTCATTCCGAAGGCCATTCTTGGAATGCTTCTTGTATTTCCCTGCAATCCCTATATCCAGGAGCTGCTTGTGGGGCTTATGCCATCTGCTGGTAGAACGCTCGGACCAGCTAAATCCTCGAGTCTTGGACACGGGTGATGCTATATCTGTTAGGCTGTTGTCAGTGTCAGCAGAGGCTTCCGAAGGTGTGTCAGTTACTTCATCTGTTTCACTTTCAGTGTTCGAAATGTTTTCAACTTCCACTGACACGGTTTTAGGTTTAGGTTTTGAGCACAAAGGCACTGGATGGTTTTGATGAGCAACAGGTTTTAAATGTCCAACCCTACAGCTATGGCTAGCATGGGGTTGCCTAAAGTGCTTTTTAGATGATCGTTTCTGATGAGTATTTTGAGCAGTCTTTGATTTGTGATAGTAATTTGATTGGTAGTGACAAGGACCTGAAGTGTATGCCTGGCATTGTGGGCAGGCTGATGGGGGACAGTCGTACCGAATGAGCGGACATCCGGCTGTGTAAGCTGCCAGCGTCTGAAGTTCCTCAGCAGTAAATTCTCCACTGTTGTTACTCTCATGAAAATTAGATGCATCTGAATCAGATTGGATTTCTGAGCTGGATGTTGTTGAGGATATCTCACTCTCCTCCATATCCTCCATGTTGGATTCAACACTGTTCAAGTCATTACAAATCACCTCTACATTTTCACACTCAACTATGCTCTTCTTTGGACCAAACTTACCCGATGTCTGTGTATTTTGTGCGTTGTTCAGGACATACTCAGCAACAAGTTTTTCATTGCATGGGTTGTCCGAACTGAGATTACAATGAACATTTACAGTCATGTCCTTCTTATGTGGTTTATCTACCACATCTATCAAGGCACTAAGGTTTTTGACATTCTTCCTTCGATTTCGACCCAGGATTTCAATTGTTTCTCCCCTATCAGAACTGTTGTCAGTTTCAGTATCTGCCTCATCTTTGGTTTCAAGAGATTCCTGCTTTCGCAAGCATTCCTGTCGACTTTTTGGTTTCTGTCGAATAGCTGCTCTCAATGTATCTTTCAGCTGAATGATAATTGGTGTATTGGCACGTCCCTGTTTCTTCTTTACTTTCTGTTTATTCTTCTGCTCACGGTTTCTGTTCCTCTCATTCTGACACTTTTTGCAGGTAGGATAAACTTCATTTTGATATGTTGTTACAGGAATAATAGGAATTTCTTCACGCAAAATTTCCACATTGGCACTCACACAAGCCCTCTTGATTGGAAAAGTTCGCTTCATTGTTGACAGTGTCTTAATATAATCCACTGAGTAATAGGTTTAGACTCTATCAACTTTTCTCCAGGTAAAACACAAACTTTACTTGAGCAAACATTGTACTGTTGTGGTAGATTCAAAGTTACAAACAAAAGCACTGAGCCAACACTGTTAAATACATGGCAGTTATTCTCACGTGGTTGTAATCCCACAAGGTAGAGTCACATTGAAACACGTGGTTCAGAAGTGTTTGTTTAAATATCCTGTAAAAGGTATGGTCTTGTTAAAAAGAAAACAACCATTAAGAATGAGGAGTGATACAACTTGAACCACAAGTAATTAATTTAACATACCTAAATATATGGATGTCTCACACTGATTCATAAAACCAATGATCTCTTGTCTACTCTTACATCATATCTACGTACAGATTTAAGAAGAAACCCCTCCTACTGCTGTGAAGTAGGTGCGGAAATTATTTGGAAATACTCTGTATTTACTCTTAAAGAGTGTTGAAATAAAGTATCAACCCGTTTCCTTCTGAGTAAGTATGTATATATATTTACCTACAGCCAGAAATTTGAATCAATCACTGAGTACTCCACTTGTAAAACACAACTGATTTCACAAATCCATGTTATTATCCAGGCCAGACCTAATTCTAACACTGAAACTGAATAACCGATATAAACTCTGATACACTACTTTTAGCTATGAGACATTCCTTGCTACAACTGCCTCACTCTGATACACGGACTGTCAAGCTACTAGTGTCCTGTAATTTATTTATGAAAAGATTCAACTACCTGAATGCCCCATAGAGGAGTCAATCACCTGAGTCAGAGGCAGACATTTCAGCAATTTCTGTGTGTTGTTGCTGCCTCAGGGGCCTGCCTACCTCAGTGAGTGCAGCAGTCTTGACTGATGTTAGAGACTTCCTAACCATGCACTCAGGCCACACAACAAAGGCACAAAGACTTAGTGACACACACTTACACACACAAAGGCAAAGAAGTCTTTTTTTAATCTCTCAATTTCCTGCCTTTTGAAAATGAAGATACTAGCCTTTATTTGTTTAGCATTTATCTCCACTCCTATATTTTTCTCCAGGAAACTGTGTCCCCTGTCACTTTTCCACTCAGCTTAGACCTACAGCCTCTCCTTTCTCAACAAAACAGAAAAATATTACTTTAAAAACTCATTGTCTAGAACATTAAAACAAATCGCCTCATAGTAAATGTCCTTTAGATGTTTCCTTTTACCTATAATGATATTTCCCACATATAGGTATATTGTTACATAGTTTAATAGAACCTGGAATCATAACATTTGTAGCCTACTTTCAAATAATCGTCCTTCTTGTCAGCCTCAATCTGTTGCATTGTGGTCCTTAAGCTGTGTCTGTCTGTATACTCTTTGACTGAATGTTGTCCCCACGTGTCTACAAACTACTACTCCTGCTTGCTTCACGTTTGCGGCTCGAGTGACAATGCAGTGCTCACAAACAAAGAACACTGGCCGATCACTGGAGCACGATCGGAGAACCACGAGGTGGAGCAAGATCCTTGTCAGTCATCAATATAATGGAAAACACTAGCTTGCCTGGTAACACATGGTATAGTTTGTCTATAGTACTAGATATATGGTCAAAACACAAAACTGGTTAGTCAAGCGACTGCTGGCAGTTTCATGCAATAGAGTTTCCTAAGTAGAATTTCAATATTCATACTCACTCACAGTATAAAATTAACATAAATGTGAATGCACAACTTGCCCTATTCACAACATGAAAAAGACCAGTTTTGAATGGTTCTGTTTTCAAAAAGAGCAGTGAGGCGTAATTCAATGGCAGAAAGAACCATTTCCAAGTGAACTTTTATTATAATGCCCATGCAGTTTTAAATCAATAGACAGTTATTCCAGTTTTAATTTGCCACAAATATTAGACTTCATTACTCAGAGCACGAACTAGCCCTTTTGCTCTAATTAACAGCTGAACAGTACATGACTCTCAGCACGCAAGCCACAGTAGTGAAGTTGACCCCCCCACAAAGAAGTATGATATACTCTAAATAAACATAGCTTCTCAATAATCCATTCTCCAGTTGTTTTTAATGAAAATCCACAGACTTATCTGCCACCTGATTATTTTTAACTTATTATTTATTTCACCATGAGCCGTGACTTCGCTGAGTGAGATATTTTTCACTTGGAGTAACTTATTTTCATCAATGAGGCACAGCAGAAGCTGTCTCTAATCACTTGTACAGGAAACTGAAGTATACTGCATGCATTGCACCATTCCGTACCTTGTGACCTGAATAAAGGAGTGGGTCGGGCACTTAGTGTGTCTGCCAAGGTAGCGCCCCTTGTCTGCACTATGCCGAACCAGTTACTCCATGTCACTGAGGAGGTTGATTGGGACTATACCAATACTGGCAGTTATGAATCAAACCATCTGCTGACTGAGACTGCTCTTGTCTGCACTTAAAGGAAGCAGTCACTCCAGGTCACTAAGGAGGCTGATTAGAATCATAAAAATACTAGTACAATTATTGATCAAGCACTTTGTCTTGGGGTCTTTTACATTCAGAGTTGATTATTGATAAAGATATGTTTAAATTTTCATTCAAATCTGTTGTTGTCGACAACCTTTTAACATCTCAATATCCAAAGTGATTATCTTTACTTTGAGCTGACTAAATCTTCGAAAATACTTGTCTAAATCTTACCCAAAATTGTGCTGTTTTCTTTTTTAATGAAAATCCAGCCCCTCTAAGGATGCTGAAGTCACGCCAGGTGACTGAGGAGGTTGGTCAGGACTATATCAACACTGGCACAGTTATAAATCAAGCATTTGGTGAATGAAATTGGCAAAGCTGATCAGAAACCCATGGGGTGCTGCAGGTAAGTGCTCCAGCCTGTGTCTGGCTGCCCTGGCTCTCTTACACATACCAGACATTGTTATCTCCTAGCCTGCTGCAGATGTTAATAGCCCATACTAATTGTTTATCATTTGTTAACAACTACATGCCAAAAGTTACAGATCATGTTGGTAAAGACTATGCTAAAACATGTGCAGATCATGATCAGACAGCTCTCATTCTGTATCTACACTATTTGCCTTTGCCTGATCAATGCATGCTTAGCACGTCACCGAGTTTGCCATCTCACAATCTTAGAGCATAAAATATGTATATAAATGAGACTTGGCACCAATATACTGTCTCTACCATTCTGCCAAATTTTAGGATCTTTATTCCTGCTGTCAGCTCCATTATGTCATGTTCAAACAATATCAAATATGATCTTTTTTAATCTATTAAATCCTTAAAAAATATCTTTCAGCAAGCTATGTGCTTTAGACATTTATATGTCACAAATAACATACTATCATACTGTCACTAGAAGTAATGTCCAGATTTTATAATATTAGTAGTCAGAATATAACAGTAAAAAAAAAAGTTGAAAATGTAAGTGTTATAAATACATTTACCACCGAAAAAACACATTTCAATCAAACAAAGAACATAGCTTAATTAGCAATCCATCAACCGACAGTTGAAAGCCAGTTTATATTCCAGGTTATTTGCTTCTATCACTTTCCCTCCAATTGACAGAAATATAGGCTAAATAAACACTCTGTCATGGACACTTTCCATATTTGCAGCAACTTCAAATTTCCTGAATACCAATACCACCATACCATAATTAGTCAGGATACATATACATGCAACTACTATTTTAATTGCTACTAAATTATTGCCATACAATTACTGCTGCTGCAACTACAATTATGGAACCAGTACAACTACTGCTAATAAATAATATTACAAAATGGTTTATATAACTTCAAACAGAGCTGCTTTAGTCAATTAATGTTAATTTATTTGCTACACATTTTCTACTCCAATTAATGTTATTGTACTTTCAATTACTGGTACTACACAAACAGATGTACTTAAAAACAACTTCCTACAATACCGTACAAATACAATACATTACTACAACACTGCACTATTACAATACCTTGCTACAACAAGTGTGCATGAGTTCACTACTATCAAACTTATCTCCAAGATAGTAAGTACTCCCAATGTCAAACTATGACCCTGGATTTTCTGGACAAGTGTGTGTGACCTAAGATAATCAGTTGACTGTGAACCTAATGGCAGAAAACCGGACCTGGTAGCACAATCGGTAGAGTGTCGGCTCAATGTACTGGATGCCCCAGTTCGATCCCCGGCCGCGACATACCAAAGTTGTTAAAAATGATAGTAGTATAGCTCCCTTGTTAACGCTCAAGCAAATATAAATATAAATATAAATGGCTGGCCCAATGTCAAGATAGTGTGACTGAGTGTGGTATAGTGCCAGGTGTTCACACCATGCTATATACAGTGAAGGCAGCAATATATCTGCTTGAAGTGGACACCCTCTCCAGATAACTGAAACACTGTTGGTGGGAAGATAAACAAAACCAACAAAAAAACAGACATAATGGCAGAAATATGAGGTCACATTTCCATTTTACCAAAAACATTCAGTCTTGAGTAAAAATGGTTGCAAAAGTCTAATGGTACATGTAGAATAGGAAATAGAGAAATTGAGCTAAAACAGCAGAAAAAAGTTGAAGAGCACACAAGAGACTAAAAAGGCACAATACATTTATAAATATATGCAACAGTTATAAATAACAGTTTCGGTAGCAAACCTCTAAAGGGAAACCTAACATTGACATATTTGGCATTGAAATCGATATAAATTATTATTTCAAGCAACATGCCAAAAACTGGCTAAAATTCACGCAAAAACACAACCTTAGGGGACTAGCACCATTTTGATATGTCACATAATATTTTCTCTATGCCACACATGTATGCCCACTCCTGTTCCTCATGCATTTGGAAACAAGTGCAACTGGATAAAACAGTTCAATGAGGGGCCTGACATTGGTCACAGACATCAGAGAAGTCATGTAGCTTTCTAAAACAGTGGTCCTTATATCGTGGTATGGTCGACTGGCATGGTCAAATTTAAACATGTTCAGACATGCATGTTTGTTAAAATGATACTAATGGAGGCAAAAACATAAGGATATCATTTTTAAGGTATCACTTACTAGTTGACAACTTTTATGCTAGGATTTTGTTTCCCTTCAACAAAGGGTGAAAATCATATTTCATCACTCTTTTCAGCTAGAACAGGCAAAAAGCAGAAGAATCATTCTATGGAGTAAGGAGCCAGCTTGGCAGATACCAATGAAGCATGCAGGACAGACTGCAAGGTTAGACTGATATGCAAGGCTCAAACCCTGTTACAGCCATAATCAACACTCAACCTTCTAAACACATGACTTGGCAAATGGATTAGATCCAGATTAGTCACCTCTAGATAGCAGCTGTCTGATCAGGACCTACATAGTTTGCTTTGTTCTCAGTTATACGGCTAATTACCTTTGTATGTAGTACTATTGTGTGGGGAAAAATAAGCAAGAAATATTTAGATTAATAGCAAATGTAGGAGGAAAGGGGCTCTACAATACAGCCACCATTCTCAGATTTTAGATACTTCTTATAACTTGGCTCTAACACATACTGTATTGTGTTGAAAATCCATACAAATATTAAAGGTAGGATCTTTCAGTCTGCCTTTATCTAATACAGGTATCAACATCTTAACCCTGTTCTGGGGAATGTTCTGCGTAATTTCTTAAACATACACTATTGTTAACATAAACGATATTTATAACATTACCTACATGGTTAGACAGTACAAATCATGAAATATAGCACTTTTAATTTCATTTTTTTCCAAATCTATAAATAAGCATGACAGTGATCTTCTGCTTAAAATCGATATCAATATCAGAGCAGATTACCTGACTGACGATATAACGTGATATCAAAAGTAAGTTGTCACATGATTTTCTTAGTTTAAGTACAATCTCTGCAGCCTGACTCATATAGGAAATACCTGTTTACAACAATGAATAGAGATGTATGCTTCACTTCTCATGCAGATCTACGGCACCAATGAACAACATTTTGCAGGACCTTTTCAAACAAACTATGACTTGGTAATTTGAGAAAAAGAGTTTTGTCCTTATTGTGGAAACCACCTTTTAAGCCATCTTATTAAAAGATACACAGACATCCAGACAGAGAATCAGCAGCAACTTAAAATGATCAGACAGCTCCCAATAAGGAGTAAATGTATCTGGATCTACTCTGGTCGCCTAAGCTTGCTAAATCTGCGCTTAAATGAATATGAGCTAACAACTACTCTAGTTGCCTAAGCTTGCTAAATCTTCGCTTAAATGGATATGAGCTAACAACTACTCTAGTTGCCTAAGCTTGCTAAATCTGCGCTTAAATGGGTATGAGCTAACAAGTATTTAGTAAGAGGCTTCAGGGGGCCTCTATATCACTGCTAATGCCTTTAATGCTTAAATTACTCATAGCCAATACAAAATCTTGCTAACAAGCAAATACAACAGATCTTATAAGAATTGTAACATAGATTAAAATTGAAAAGATACAGAACAAAGTTATTCACATGCCATTCAATAATAAGTCACAAAACTGTGACAAGAAATGATATAAAATAGAGAAAACCCAACAAAATCTTGGTAAGGTAACAATATGCATTTGTAGAGATAAAGAAGCAAACAAGATATTGTATTGTATTTTTTGCCTAATCCTGATCAGTTCATGCCTTGTAGTCTCTCAAAATGAATCCATTCCAATACACCCTTAGTAACCTTTATTTTGTTTCAAGCTCTTTTAATGTCAAAGTTTTTTTTCAAATACATTAAATATTACATTATATATTTTAAAAGTAAAGGTTAATATACATATGAATAAACACAACTGAAACATATGGCTCTAAGCAAGATTGAAAATTCTAAGCTTTTCCAATTAGCTTACCTTGTGCCTCGAAAACAAATTAAGAATGTCAGATGAATTAACATATGTTTAAATCTCTAAGAAGTTCAATTTAACATAATGGCTCACAAGGCTTGAACAAACTCTAAGAAGTTGACACAAAATTTAAATTTATGTTGGCCATTAGCTTTAATTATCATACTAATCATCATACTTATCATCTTCATCATCAACAAAATCATCACTAACATCATCAATACCATCTTCATCTATCATCACCATCATCATCATTCCCTCCTAACGCTTGCTCCGGGCTAAGGGGACTGCATTATGCCTGACTCGTCAGTGTCAGTATAAGGGACCGGCCGGGTTCAGTCCCTGGGCACCTCATAAGTGCCCCTGTGCTATAGTGATAGAAATGTCGCTGCACAGTATTGGCAAAAAATGCCGGCAAAACCTATCTCCATCACCAGCAACACCACCACCTGCATTATGACCATCAACAATTTCCACCAACATCTGATAAACACACCTTTGGGACCCATTTCAGGACAAAGTCTGCTATTTCCTAGCTTGGAGAGAAGTTATGCAAGTCTTACATCATCAAATTTTCTAAATTCCACATTGCCAGAGAGAATGTATCAGCCAGCGGGCAGGCTGTCAACAGGCACGTAAACCACCCCATATCTTACTATACTATGTTATCCCAGTTATTTTAGCCCAGTTATCTCCCAGTTACCTGAGTGTGCACCCTTACCTCCACACCAGTGGGGTAGTTCTCTAGATAGTTCCACAATTGTCAATTAACTCACAGCTACCAGTATCTTGAGTTATTAAAACACTCATTCATACTCCTCCTCTTACTATAAAGTAACAGAGAACATTGATGAAGCAGCAGAAAGTGCAGATCATGATCACAATCTAGACCAATCAAATTCTACACCTTTTGCCTAACTCATATTAATTTATGCTTAGAATTACCTTTACATTTGTATGCATTAGAAACATAAGGAAATAAAACAACCGTAAAACATTGGAATAAGAATAGAGGGATAGTGAATTCCCTAGATTTTACTCACTAAATTTCTAGTGCACCCACACTCTCAGTCCTAATCTCTAAACTAATCACTGTATTTATCTCTGCACACTCCCTTTTCCAGCCCAACCTCTTCCTGCACCAATCTAGCCCATGCCTTGACCCTACATCACTTCATGAACCTGATAACAAACTAAAGTAACCCACAATCTGTTACATTTGTTTATAACCCATGATGAATTCTTCACGTTTTGGTTTTCATTCAAGCAAAGGGTAACTTGTAACATGTAGTAGTATTGCTACTTACAATGTAGAAAACATTGCAGATCTCGATCAGACACCTTCCAGCTGAAGTTCTAGATCTGGATCTATACTATTTGCCTATGCATGAGCAATTAGCACTAAACAGGTTAAATAGTTAAAACATTAGTGGTTTCATGGATAGTAATTCAAGGATACAATGCCACAAAATTCCACAGCTAATAATTCAAGGATGCAATGCCACAAATTCTACAGCTAATATTATAATAACCTCATGTAAAGGTAGCAAAACATACTGCTTGCAGCAAATACTGTAGATCCTGATCGGACATAGCCAAACTGGAGATGAATGTAAGCTGAATGTGATCAACTTGAGCTTAGCAAGGTATAATGTAGCCTCACAACTTCCCATACAGAAAAAAAGAGTTTTGGAAAAAACAGTGAGTCAATATTTGAAGAATGCTTGCAGCTATCTTTAGAAATGTTTAGCATATATTGAGAGGTTTTATCACTCCAGCCTAATATAGCTATCCAAAGTAAATGATTGATGCAAGATATGATCACAGGTAATGGTTGTTATCTATTAAGGGATCAAGTACAAATACTGGTTAATTGATTATGTGTTGAAAATCTAGTTTATTAACTAGGGCGCCATGAAAATTGCTCACGTGAGGTCACAAGATTTTAGTAGGCTCATATCTGGTCAAGTAGTTAAGAGTTAATGACTTTAGAAATCTTTGGCGAAGATTGGGTCATAAATGTGGTCTCTGTGATGTCACAACATTTCCTTGGACTTGACCTAGTGACCTACTTTTGACCCCACATGACCTAGCTACAAAATCATTGAAGATTTCATGCAGGCAAACATTCTGATCAAGTTTAGAGAAGATTGGGCCATATATGTGGCCTGAAGTGGGTTAACAAGATTTTTCTAAGATTTGATCTAGTTTCCTACTTTTTAACCCCACATGACCCAGTAATGACCTATCCAAGATGTCATGCAGGCAAACATTCTGGCCAAGTTTTGTGAAGATTGGGCAATTGATGTGGCCTCTAGCTTGCTTTAAAGGTTTGTCTCAAATTTGGCCTAGTGACCTAGTTTCCACATGACCTTGCAGACAAACATTCTGACCAAGATTGGTGAGGACTGGATAAAAACTGTAGCATTCACAAGCAAATTATTGATGCTGCACAGCCTGCACTACCCATTGGGGGTATCAAAAAAGCTTACCGTGAGCATGTTGTGCTCAGGTGAGCTGAAAACTGTTGTGGTTTTTCTTAAATTTACCTTCATATTAAAAAATACATTCTAGGCAAATGAAATCAGCAAACTTAATTACCTGACACATATACTTGTTGGGAACCACCAGTTCAGCTTGGTGATCTGGATGTTCACTTTTTGCCTAAACCTGACCAATTCAGTTTTAATGGAGATAAAAAAAATAATTGAAAAACCAATTTTTTTGAGATGTATGAAAGTAAAACACTTCCTTCTGGTATAATAATGTGACTTAGACCTGGGGTAAAGATCAAAATCAGGACAACATCATGTAAGATCATGTAAATGGTAAAGTTTTAAGTTTTAAAGGTGTTAATCATCTGTTTGGACCCCATTATTTTTCTCTCAAACATCCAAATAAATTATTGTTACATAAAAAGTTCAAAATGCTGCTTATTGATGTTCTACATCTAAGTTAAATGTGAAGCATAATATGTAACTAACCTTTACTAACATCTATTTATTTTTTAAGCCACAGTGCACAGCAAGCTATTTTTAAACTTAGAAAACCACTTGACCACATTATATCCTCATCTTGGTAACTTGCTGTGATATCAAGTTCATATTTTAATAGAAATTCCTGTGGTGCTTATTTAAAGGTTTAGAAAGAATGGACATGAAGAGTGATTTTATTCATGATTTGTACTGTCTAACAATCGATATAGTGTTCAAAATGTCCTTGCTTAGACTACAATATAAATGTATGCAGAAATTATGCCCAAATTGCACTTACCAGGCATGATATATTGATATATGCAAACCAACAGATACCACCTTTAAGATATATTGCACTGGCACAATCATGGTCACTATAGAAACATTCAACTATTATTAGAACAGGAACACCCCATACACTTGCATGGGTAGAACCACCTGCACTTTCGGGAGGAAGACCCCATAAAAATGTCAGGGTAGAATCATCCAGCACACTGCAGGTCAGCTGGGAGACCTTCTAACATTAAGTCCTTCACCCCAGACGCGACTATAACTCATGCAATGAGAGGCAGTCTGAGGAGTTACAAATTGGTGACTCTACTACTATGCAGTGTGCAACAACCATCTTGTTTATTGGGTTTTTCGTCCCACCAACAGTATTTCAGTTATCTGGAGACGATGTCCACATGAAGCAGATATAGTGCTGCCTTAACTGTGTATAGCATGCCGTGAACACCTGGCATGATACCACACCCAGTCACTTTATCCTAACACCAGGCCAACCAGTCGTGGAACTACCCTTATATTTGCTTGAGCGTTAGCAAGGGAGCTATACCACTACCATTTTTAACGACGTCCTGGAGCCGACACTCTACCGATTGTGCTACCAGGTCTGGTCACAACCATCTTGATGTAGGATAGTTTTATTACACAATTTCAAATCTAGGGTAGTAGATAATCTGATCTAGATCTGAGATGTATATAGTCAATAATTATAACCCTAATCTGATCTAGTTGGTACTCATTGAAATTGTCTACTGAGACGACTCATAGCCTGCTAAGCACACTTTAAACTGACAAAAAGTGTAGATTAAGATCTACCAGCTCCCGCTGTGAGCAATATGATAAGGATCAGCACTATTTGCTACTTAGTCCCCATATAATTGTATATATTTGTTGAAGATGGCTAAGAAAGAGTATAGGCTATTGACAAAATATAGAATGACAATGGTAGCGCAATTGGTAGAGCATCATCTATAGGTTCGATCCTAGCCACTGCATGCCAAAGTCATTAAAAATGGTAGTGGTATGGCTCCCTTGCTAACATTCAAACCAATATAAGGTTAGTTTCATGATCCTTCAACATGGTGTCAAAATAATGTGACTGGGTGTGGTATCATGTCAGGTGTTCATGGGATGTTATGCACAGTATAGGCAGCATTACATCTGCTTCAACTGGACACTGTCTACAAATACATACAACTAAAATACTGTTGGTGGAACAATAACCTCAACAAACAAACAAAAGTGGATAAGTGCTGTCTGATTTTAATAAGGTGTAAAGCATCAGTGATTTCCTTAACCTGACAGGAGCCATAATTATGTTTTTTTCCCATTGCATTGTTATGAAACAAGCAGGCAATGCTTGGCTATCACTGAATGATGATAACTACAAGGAGAATGAATATAATTTCAACCATTTGTTTGAAAGAGGAATCTGTTTGCAATATGCCTCTGCATTTTTTGCATGTAAGGATATAACAATAAATAAATATGTAGCATCATAATGCCTCAGTCACAAACTGAGTGGGTGTCAATTTTAATGCATGGTAAAGCGTCTGTGATTTTGGAATATGAAATTATGGAAGGGGATATCCGCCAATATTCAATTTTTAATTTGCGCATTGCAACACTGCATATGCTTGAATTTGTTATTTGATTACACAAATATGTTCGTTTTTACATGTATTTAATTCACATGTCTCACATACAGATTGGAAGTTACAAATCTCAAGTCACAATTCCTAAGTCACAAATTGTTTGTTCGCTTAGAATTTACAAGTTACAAATCTCAAGTCATAATTCTCTATTAATGTACAACTTAAGAATTGACAATATTCAGTAGCTAGGTGGCGATACCGCATAAATATAGATGTCACTGAGTCAAAAATAGAACAGAAATCTGCATAAATATACCCGGTAGATGTTATTGGGTTAAAAAATGAACAGAAATCTAAATAACTCTATAGGAGATAAAATAGAAATAGCCAAATTGAACGTGTGATCCTTAGCCTAAATTAGTTTTAATATGTTTTTTCAAAATCTGCAATTAATTTTAGCATACATCATCTTTGTTTAATTAAATTTAATATAGTTATTATTGAACAATTCTAGAAGAACATGTATCTCATTCACATTTGGATTTGTTAACAATGCATTTTAATTGAACTACAACAACAGGGGAAACGTTATGTAGTGAATATGCCATCCCCATGTAGCTTCTTTGCTATAGCACTTGTCTATAGAGAAGGAAGTCGTGGGTTCTATCCTTGCCCTAGGTAATGAAATCTTTCCAGCTTACTTCAATGGCGCCAGAAGGGGTTCTTCAGAAAACCCTGTGAAGTAGGAACATGCTGACCTAAAAGTAAGGATACTTAAAAGCAGTCTTCACAGGTAGATCATGTGGTAGAGCACCTGATTACTGAGAAGGGGGCCTTGTTCAAACTCCGGCCTATGTACCGATAATGGTTTTTTGTCAGCTCAGATAACTTCAGTTAAATCAGGATGTATGCAGTTAAATAAGAGAATGAGACCATGGGACCATAAGTGGTGCGACGATATGGGATATGGGTGGTCAGAACTATCTGAGAGATAAAAACATATGAACAAAATTTGAAATTATTCTGTAATTTAAGGGAAAAGTAGATACTTGTAAATATGAACCAACTTTAATTGGTGCATGTCTACAGTACATATCATGAATGATGATAAATACCATGCATTTTCCTTTATGTGCCACTAGCACGGAATTATTACTATATCTTCTATGATCATATATATGCAATCATGTGATAATTGCCAGTTAAGTACAGAATAATATCCTTTAAATTATAGAACACAAACAAATAATATATGTGCCAGATTCCTAGGGAAGAAACTTAAACCTTGAAAGTACACACGAATGCTGATCTGGTTTCTAACTACGTTCAAGCCATAGACAGGTAGTAGGTCTATGTTAAAGCAGTGCATTCTATTTATAGATGGGCATTCCCATATTAGACGCGCTACCTTGCGTCCCAATGTTGAATTGGTGTTGTGTAAAGTACATTTTACATTAGGGACTCGAACTTCTAGATTTGTAACTTGTAAATTAGATGCTGCAAATATGAAATGATTTCATGATTTTTTAAAACTTGTAAATTGTATATGCTGGAAATTTGATATTGTTCCACTATAATGTTGTAATGTGAATGTAAAAATGTTATATATGAACATTAGAAAGTAATTAACTAGCGATATTTCGCATACGTGGTCTACAATTTGCAAATTACTGAGAGGAATCAGGCTGGCCGGCAGCTGCCTGTCAAAATTCACAGCCTGATACCCTGACAATAAGTTGCATCCAGCGGTGCCTTTCACAAGGTCACCAATTAAAAACGGTTATCTGTTATTTCATAAAAATCATATGCTTCTTGGTTCTCAACCCATCTTACACTTGGACTTCTGCAATGCAGTGCTGAGAAGTAACAAGTTAGCCACAAGTGCCCCTCATAATCTAGAGCTCAGGTGGACGTTAGACAATTGTAACCAATTGTGTCCACCTGCAACGGCCTCTTATATCCATGTGATACACTAGTCACATGTCCTGCTATGCATAATTAATGCTTATCCTACTGAATGAAAATCAGGTTAAAGCAAAAAGTCTAGATCCATATCAGCCCAGAGAGAGGGATGTCTTATTAGCATCTACATTATTTGCTTCAAAGTATTTTATAATGCATCTTGTCATTTTGATGTAAGCATTAAACTATGATTGTGTATTGCTTGTAAATAAATATAGCATGATAAGGCTTAGGTGGTAATTAACAAAGGCAGACAAATGGCCAGGGGAAGTAATAAATGTCTCCTCAGATGATATGCTGCATACCATACCATTACAGACACTGACAAGGCAGAAACAAAACAAACTATGACCAAGTTTTTACCTTTTTTTAACCCAAGTTAAATGTGTCACAAAACTTTACAATATATGAACAGCAAAAAATTCTTCAAATTTTTTATGAATGAATCAGCCCTTTAAATAAAAAGAAAACAAACTGCCTTTCATTTTTTAAAGCTTTTTTACCATTACGAAGAAGAAATAATTGACATAACTTTCCATAATTCATATGAAGCTTTACAGTACTGACTCTGATACATGTAGCAAAATTGTGTATAACTTCTGCTTATATATGCTTATGGTACTTGAAAATTTTATGTTACAAATGTATTTTTTTACATTGATACTATAACTGGTTATATATAAGCAAGTACAATTATAAAATACCACAATTATATTAAATATCAAGCTTAACTTGCTGGGAACAATTTCTTAAGGCTTTGTCAATCCTCATTGAGAAGGGGCATTAATGTTTGCAGCTAAGTCTCTAGAATTACATCTTGTACATTTGTACAAATTTGTCAGCAAATAACAAAGAATTTAGTTCAGGTTGTAACAAAATTTTGAGGGAAAAGTGATAAACTTAGATATGCAGACCTCAAGCCCAAATATGATTATGGCAATATTGTGTTATAATCTTAGTTACCAATTCACATAAACACTGATCAATATAATATCATAATATTAGTTACCAGTTCATATAAAACACTGATCAATATTATAACATTAGTTACCAGTTCATATAAAACACTGATCAATATTATAATATTAGTTACCAGTTCATATGAAACACTGATCAATATTATAATATTAGTTACCAATTCATATAAAACACTGATCAATATTATAACATTAGTTAGCAGTTCATATAAAACACTAATCAATATTATAATATTAGTTACCAATTCATATTAAACACTTATCAATATTTTCCTATAAATCTTGCCACTTCTAAATCATGCCAGTTATTACTGCTTTGCACTCGCCTTATTTAATGTTTTCTGATGGCACTGCACTTAGACATCATCAAGATCAGCAGCAGTAATGGAAGTTTGCAATTTGTTTACACCTACACATAAAAAATAGCTCTTTACATGCTAAGTATGAACTGACCAAGATAAGGTAAGTAGTGTAGATCCAGATTAGCCAGCTTCCGCTAGAAGATACCTGATCAGGTTCTGCGCTTTTTGCTGCTGAGTCTCTAACAATATATAATGTCTTGGTACCTTGGCGTGTTTTATTTAAAAAAATACCATAAATTTTGTATTATTTATAGTAAAACATCTTTGTACCTTTGCATGTTATTGCTCAATGGCTGTTTGATATTAGTAAATGCCTACACAATGTTCAGGGCTGTACTGCAAAGCTCAATATGTCAAAGAGAAGTCAGATCTAAACCTGGCCCAAGAATGTCCTAATGCCAGGCTGGACTTTCACCATGCTAGTTAAAGAATTATGCCAAGGACAATTCTACTCAAATTTTATTTTTTCTTACCTTTATAACTTGATGCTGTCTTTGGCTTTTATTTTGCAAAGAAAGACTAAGTCAAGGTTGTTGTAATTTAATTAAACCATAAAAAAAACCTTACCTATAACAATGGGATATTTTGTGTTAGCAGCACCGGGTTTGATAACTGTTCCTATGATTCCTATAAAGTAGTTATTAAATTTGACCCCTAAAAGGGCCTGCAACATAATTATGCCTGAATTAATAAAGCTTGATGTAATCTTGCCTACAACAAAATGCTTATAAAAAAAAGATACTTTCTAATATGACAAAATAATTGCTATAAATTTGACCACTATGAAGGTTCCCCAACTCTAACCATTGTATTGGCTAAAATGACCTAGCTTAGATCTGCCTATAACAAAAATGTAATTTTTCTTGGAATGATGAGGTAACTCAACTAAATCCCGCCTACAACAACCATACATAACCTAGCTAAATCTTGCCTAGTAACAACTCAACTAAATCATGACTAAAAAGCAACTCAACTCAATTCTACTCCAAGACCAGACATGTTGCTATACAAACTACTATACACAGCTCTCAGTTACTCTACCAGATCAATACTTGAGTCTTACAACAGTCTTACTGATGGGAACAAACATACATGTCCACTCCTTCTATTTGTGTGTCAATCAATGCACTGGTTGTAAACAACTTCACTCATTGCCGCACATCTTCTCCCAGTCCAACCATTTTTGTGCTAATCCACACAAAATAGGATTAAACAAATATAGACAAAACTATAAAGACAATTGCACTATTAACAGTATTTGCAAGTTTTTAGCACAGTGTCAAAACATAGCCTCCCATAGTCTGGCAAACACAATGGTTTTGTATCTCACAGTGTGAACTTGCAATACCAGCACCACACAATCCTCACTTTCCTATAGTACCTTCATTGGGGATGGGAGGTAGGAGCAGGAGCAGTTCAGGAGAGGGGGAGGGGAGAAAAAAGCTGCATCAATAATCAGCCAGAGGTCACATGACCAAATGCTCAAAGCTGACTGGCCAGAAAACATCCTTATATAGTTCTCAGTCCTTCTATGGGGAGCATGTCACATTGTGAATGAACAATATTCTATGAAAAAGAGACCATGTCAGATATAAAGGTTATAGATTCAAGATATCCAGGGAAAAAGGTGACAGTGCTATTGAGTAGAAGTATTGTTTCCCCACTACCTACGGCCATCCAGTGGGGCAAACTGTGTCCATGCTCAGACATACAACTGAGATTATTATTGAGCAGGTAAACTATACAGAGAAAGTGGCATAGAGCCATCTGATCTGGTAAAAAGAATCCTTAGAGAGCCTGGGAATTGTGATTTAAACATTCCAATAAACATAAGGTCTTCAGATTCAATCTTTATTCAAAGTCCCACGAAGGCTATGAAAAGAAAATCATCATTGTATTTTTCATATTTCTTTCTTTCAATTAGACATGTGAGGCTTTTCAATTAAGTTAATTCACTTGCTGCTTTTCAATACAAATAATTCACAGTAAACACAAACAGGATATTACGCATAAGTTTTGTAAATGTTGTTTACCGGTATCTTAAATCTTTCTTGTGTAAGCAACCTTTTGTAGAAGGGAAATGATATAAAATATTCATATGTATAATTTTAACATTATATAGTCTGAACCTTTACTCCCTTAATGTTGTAAGATGTTTATAACCCGTATTAATTGCTACTTATTTACTGACATCTTTATGCAAAAATAATACAATATTACCATAGACTCTGAAGTAAATATTTCAGATCAAGATGTGACAACTCTAATGGCGCTATTTGCCTTTGACTGATTGTTTAGTCAGTAGAAAATTAGCGTAAAACTACTGCGGTGTGACAACAGAGATTCTCTCCCTTTAGCAATTTGCCCTTACTTGTTACATCTGTCAATAAACTGATACTTACAAGGACAGTTAAGCCTAAGTTTCAGATCTTATTACTCAACCAATTCAGAATAAGTTGATGAGTTTGTTACTCAACCAGTTCAGCCTAAGTTTAAGAACTTATTATACAACCAGTTTAGCCTAAGTTTAAGAACTTATTATACAACTAGTTCAGCCTAAGTTTAAGAACTTATTATACAACAGTTCAGCCTAAGTTCAAGAACTTATTATACAACCAGTTTAGCCTAAGTTTAAGAACTTATTATATAACCAGTTCAGCCTAAGTTTAAGAACTTATTATACAACCAGTTCAGCCTAAGTTTGAGAACTTATATAACCGGTTCAGCCTAAGTTTAAGAACTTATTATATAACCAGTTCAGCCTAAGTTTAAGAACTTATTATACAACCAGTTCAGCCTAAGTTTAAGAACTTATCACACAACCAGTTCAGCCTAAGTTTAAGAACTTATTATACAACCAGTTCAGCCTAAGTTGAAGTACCAATTTCAATTTGTTTCAATCAATTCGCCCATCTTTTGTTTGTTATTGCACATGGATTATATTAATACAGTTTGCATTAAAATATGTTTAAACTTAAAACTGATAATGAATTTTTAGTATTTGGGTAATAAGTAAATGCAAACAAAAGGTATATCTTCCTGGGTCTTTGCAGCAAAAAGGGCAGATTCCGGTCAGAAAGCTCTTGTAGGGGCTGACTGATCTGTAGCTTCACTATTTGCATAAACTTAATCATTTTGTGACAGCTGACTGAACTGGATCTACACTATCTGTCTAAGCTTGATCGTTTTGTGGCAGCTGACTGAACTGGATCTACACTATCTGTCTAAGCTTGATCGTTTTGTGGCAGCTGACTGAACTGGATCTACACTATCTGTCTAAGCTTGTTTGTTTTGTGGCAGCTGACTGAACTGGATCTACACTATCTGTCTAAGCTTGATCATTTTGTGACAGCTGACTGAACTGGATCTACACTATCTGTCTGAGCTTAATCATTTTGTGACAGCTGACTGAACTGGATCTACACTATCTGTCTAAGCTTGATCATTTTGTGACAGCTGACTGAACTGGATCTACACTATCTGTCTAAGCTTGATCATTTTGTGGCAGCTGACTGAACTGGATCTACACTATCTGTCTAAGCTTGTTTGTTTTGTGGCAGCTGACTGAACTGGATCTACACTATCTGTCTAAGCTTGTTTGTTTTGTGGCAGCTGACTGAACTGGATCTACACTATCTGTCTAAGCTTGATTGTTTTGTGGCAGCTGACTGAACTGGATCTACACTATCTGTCTAAGCTTGTTTGTTTTGTGGCAGCTGACTGAACTGGATCTACACTATCTGTCTAAGCTTGTTTGTTTTGTGGCAGCTGACTGAACTGGATCTACACTATCTGTACAAAGCAGTCTTAGAGCAATAATAAATCTATGCTGGTCTACATTACCTGCAGTTGGTGTCACCAAACACTATCAGCATTTTCTGATGTGCAGGTCTCACTTCAAAGCATGCATGCTCACCAACCTGCATTTAATTATTGCAGGCAAATCAATGAAGGCATACATCCTCAGCCTGCAGTATCGGTTTAAAATGGCTAATAGTAGGGAAGAGAACTATAAATACCTGTTTGTATCATGAAACAATAAGTTAAATTAAATGTAACAAAATATATCAGTAGGCATCTATGTAAGATTGTTAATTATTACAAAATATTTTCTTTCAAACTGGAGACAATAAAATTGGTAGTGTCAACAGGTTTAGTGCTTCAATACGTAACAATAAACAATTCAAGCTTTTTGATATTATCATTCATTATTTCACATACAAAGACTTTATATAAAGAATTATTTCTAATTCCAAAATTTATCTCCTTTAAATTCATTTTACAATCAACAGTTTCCAGACAAAAACTGAAAACTGGACAGAAAGCATCAAAATTGCCTTTCCATTTGTTCTCTAGGAACATGTCTCTCCCCCCACACACATGCATACACGCATACACACATACAAAACAATATCATCCTAGGTAAGCAGAATCAACATTTTGTTTTCAACTAAGTGAAGCCCCCCTGCTAATCATTATTATTTATCTCTGGGTTCTATTCATAATGTTTTTTTTGTACAGATGAACATTATGTGACAATTATCACAAGGCTTCCACATTTAACTCCCTTTGTTTTCTTTATTCTCCTCTTTACATACTTAGTAAAATTTAACATTATAAATGTAAAATTACCAACTTTTATGATACAAATACTTACAAACATCAAAGATTACATATATCAAGTTTAAAACTTGTTTCACAGAGATTCAGTTCTCTTTTACATGTGGTGGCAGAAGTTACCTTTCTCAGAACGACATGTGATCTCATGATGTATATTAATACTGTGTAGCAAATAGGGTCTTAGCTCTTTGGGGTTAGGTCTGAAGAAACACTACACTAGATCTAAAATCTCCATAAACTGGGAAGGATCAATAAAATAGAGAAGTGGTACAACTGTATTACATGTTGCACATGATTCTTTTTTGGCTACTGATGTTGTTTTGATTCATTTGGCAGGTTTTAATGATTCTATGATTTTCTAATTCAGAGGTAATTTATATCAGATGGAAATAATATGTAGCTGATTTTACCTTGTTTAAAGGTTTCAGTGTAGATTTACCAAATTCAAGGGTAGTATCTACCCTATGTAAAAAGTATTTTGCTGGTTTTACACGGGTTTAAGGTTTTAATGTTATCAAAGATCCTTGCACCATTCCACTCCCAAGTTTATCTGACTTGCACCATCCCACTCCCAAGTTTTATCTAACTTGCACCATTCCACTCCCAAATTTATCTAACTTGCACCATTCCACTCCCAAACCTATCTTACTTGCACCATTCCACTCCCAAACCTGTTTTACTTGCACCATTCCACTCCCAAGTTTATCTAACTTGCACCATTCCACTCCCAAACCTATCTAACTTGCACCATTCCACTCCCAAATTTATCTAACTTGCACCATTCCACTCCCAAACCTATCTAACTTGCACCATTCCACTACCATATTTATCTAACTTGCACGATTCCACTCCCAAACCTATCTAACTTGCACCATTCCACTCCCAAATTTATCTAACTTCAAGGTCCTTCCTGCTTGATGCAATCATTATCTTGCTGCTCATTCCAGGCATACAGGTCTCACTTTATACAAATATCATTCAAGGGTTGGTTGTTTTTAGATGTAATTTGTTTTGATTGGTATATTTCAGTTATCACTCTTATATCCACCTTATTAAATGTATTATCTACTTTATTTCAACACAATTGTGCTGGTTTATCCTAGGTTTAAAATATATGTTCATATATTCTTGTACCTTCACTCTTCTAAAGTTTAAAACTGCAATTGATTTTTTTAACCAATTGTTAAACAGTTCGTATTAGGTTTCTAATTACGTATAAACAAGTTAATGTAATTGAAAGGGTGTTAAAATACTTATTTGCTTTCAGAATCACATGTTTGGAAAAATATCTCTTAAAATATTTTTTTCCCAATTAAGCTAGATTATAATTAGGCACATACAACTTACTTTATTGCTAAAAAACTGCATGCAAAGGTCATGATCGGCCAGCCCACAGGACATCATACAAAACCTGGCCTGACATATGACTATAAATCACTAGAATAGATGCAGGAGAGACATTAACATTTTAGGAACATTTGGATAATTTAAATATATTTTAACAAGTGCTTCATATGGTGCATTAAATAAACTGTGATGCACTCATCAAACAAAATTTATAATTAATGGTAAAACAGAGCCATAAATGTCACTTCTAGTTTTAATAGTTCATAAACTGCTAGAAATAGAATAATGCGGCCTGAAACAGATACATGTATTTGGAAAAATAACAACCTGAAGAAGGTTTTTTCTCATTTGAAAACAAATTAAAAATAGGACTTAAATGAAATATAAAAAGGACTGCCATGTAACAAATATAAATAAGCGCATCCACTATAGATTTTATTTATTTGGTTCTGTTTAAAGAAATCCTATGAATGCTTTTAGTAAACAGTACATGTTGGGCATTCAAATATATGCAGTTATGTAAACACATGTTCTTTACAAACGATAGGAGACCACTTATTTCTCTGAACAATTACTATTAAATCTCTAAATCAATTATAACAAATGAGACAACACCCTCTCCCTACACTTTAATTTGAAAATGTGTGCAAAATCAATAACAACAATTCAGTATGGATAAATATATTGCTAGTTGTTGTCTCAATAAACAGCAATTAACCAAAATACTGCCTGACAGGCTGAACACAGTTACCCTCTAACTAGACATGTAGGCTGCATCAACATAATTTCTTGGAGTAGCTATTCTTAGAGAAGATATGTTGCAGGAGAGAACCATTCAGTCATTTTTTAGTTTTATTGGATAATTACTAATAGATTCATAGTGATTTGCATGTAATATTATTAATACATTGTAGTACTCCAGTACTAAATGAGATTAGGGAGTTAATAGAGTAGATCATGATCAGATATCTTCAAGCTATCTGATCTGGATGTATACTATTTGTCGAAGCTCAGATTATCTGCAAAACACCCTAAGATGATTTTACTATGAATGTTGTTGCTGCAGCTGCTGCTGCTGATGATGATAATGATTGTAACAATGATTTGACAATGTCGAGAAATCACACTTTGACGAACATTCTAACAACAACCTATTCTAACTACATTCTCAATCACCATAACCCTTGCTGATGCTAAAAGCATCACAGCAACATGAATTAAACGTTAAAGCATTAAGAATCAGTCAGTTACATGACACAGGGTCAATAAAAGTTACATATGTGCAACAGCCCACTCTGCTAGACAATTATTCCTTATCCACATACAACAGTTAATTAACCAATACTTAATTTTTAATTATCTGCTTATACCTAATGTACAGGTTAAGACTTAGCAAAAAAAGCAATTGCATACAATGACCAGAGACCTGCTGGGAAATGGTAGATCTTATCAATACTACCTGCTGGCCTGATCAATTTGTACCTTGACTGAATTGATGACCACTGCTTCACAACATTAACAACATATAATACAGTGATTTGATTTTACTTATTCATAAACATTGTTTAAAGCAAATAAAGGTCAAGTCATGGTAAAGTAACTATAAAAAACATATTGTAAGTTATAAGTTTTAAAGTCAGTAATATATTCATATTAGAAAAATTGCATATATATATATAGACATACTACTGGTAGTCATGAGCAGTTATGCAACTTAAGAGTTTTCTGCTCCTTGATTCTTCTGGTATTCAATTTATTTTCAAATTATTGTTGTTCCCAATGTATCCAAGTATCAAATTATGTGGGTTTTGTTGGTGCGTAAATTTCATATGAACTATTGGATTATGAAACTTTAGACTTAAAGCAGATATACAATTAGCACTCAAATGTCTAGACTTTAAAAAAGAGGAAACAAGTCTTACACTTACATTTCAAATGGATCCTCACCTTTTCAATATTACCGGTACTATTACAGTTAAAATGAATAAAATATCATCAAATTCTATTACTTTTCTTCCTACAATCATTATGAAATACAAAAGAATATTGAACATTAGTATCATAATTCAATAAATATCGCAGACAATTTAATATTTACAAACTTTTAAAACATCCAATTTAGCACTTTTATTTTTTATCCTTATAATTAATCATTGCTATTGCTATTGTTTTTTTAGTTTCCATTTTCTTATTCTTGCAGACTTTGAAGTCCAGATATGTACTGGGAACAAAGCTATGACATCAATCACACAATAAAGGAGGCTTGTCCAAATGACAATATTGAGAAATATGACAAGATGTCAAAATGAAATAATTTAATGACACTGAATCTAGTCATGCAATATTGACCTTCAACCTGCTACATTCAGTCAACATCAATTTAACTTCACAGTAATTTTCTAGCAAGTAAATAGTTAACTTGGCAAATTGCAAAGAAAATCAGCAGCAAATAGTACAGATCCTGATCAGACACTCTGAGTGGGAGCTGGCTCATCTCGAACTATAAATCTTGCATAAACTTGATTAATTCTAGCTAGGCAGGTCTAGAGATTAGATGAATCCTGTGTTCAAATTTTCTCATTACTTTGGAATTGTAATCATATTTAATTATTCCTCAACATTAATGAATACTTTGTTATCAGATTTGACATTTCATTTTTATCCAAAAAATGCCACAATGTAAAATGGAAATAAAACAGGCTTTTAACACACTCTTTTATAACAAAACATTTTATGAAATTCAAATTGCTGCTTTTCAATTTGCTATTGTCAATGTTGTCTGTTCAATCTCCATCCTATTGTGTTGAGAGGTATTGTTATGGATCTTGTGAATAATTCAAACTGTAACTTGATGGCATAATAGCTTAACATGAGATAACAACAGGCCACAAGTGAAATAGCAGCAAAAATGATTCCTGATATGACAGGCTCATTATTTCAACAGCAAAAATTTTCAGGACAGCCGTTGACAACTAACAAGTTGGCATAATGGCAACAACAAAAAATAGAACAGTTTAGAAAAGTGAACAAAGAATGTCGGACAGGTAATAAATGCACAAAAACTAATGCCTGCAGTGTACACTAATTAAATAAAATGTTTTTCACCATTTATATGTCCCTCTCAAATTCCTTGGCAAGACAAGAAAATACAGACAGATATCATGAATTTATCTTCACTAAGAGGGCCAGAGTGGCCCTTAAGTGCTCGCCTGAGGACTCAGGCTGTCAGTAAGCTCATATCTGGCCAGCAGCCTCTAGTAAGTTCACATGGTTTTCCTATCATTTGTTTAATGTTTTTATTTACCTTGCCTTTCAACTTTAGGCATATGGCGAGCACTCTATTCAAGGAGATTAAAATATAATTTACTACTTTATTGTTGTTGATGTTTGATGATGTGGAGGGTGTGGCATGAGTATTTTGATCCGACTCTTACTTTTTAACATTATTTTCTGTCAAGGGAGATTATATATTGTTTCCATTCCTATTAAAACTTTAGGTGTATAAATTCTATTATAAATAAACATTACTATAATGCATATTATACCAAAAATAGTTTCATTAGAGAAATAAAATACTAATTGTCTATTAAAAACAAGGAGGATTATATCCTTACATTTGACCCAGTGACCAAGTGACCCATGATGCAAGACTGACAAAGAGGTAACAGAAAAACTGTTGAGCACTGCTCAGGTGAGCTAAAAAAAATTCAATAAAGGCTGACTACTATGTTCTCCTAAAAAAAAAATCAGTGAATTTGTAAAAGATCTAATGAGTTAAAAAAAAATCAATAAAAAATTATTAAAAATTATTGATTTAGTAATAAAAAACATCAACTTTTAAGGCTATTTAATATTTTCAGTCAATGTTTAGGTGTATTTAATATGTAAAATATTATTGTTAAAACTATTAAAATGCAAAACACAGAAACTGAAGAAGTTGATGACACTTTTATCATGTTCAAACATGGGAATTTTTAAAATGACACAAAGTGTAATTCCAGCTAGAGTTAATATAAATATATACACAACTTTAAAGCTAGCTGGTGAATGCCCTCTTTTTTTGAAATGAAAGAAATGTTTTACCAATCTCCCTTGTGGGAAGGTGTTTCATATACATCATATAAGATGCAAAATATATAAGAAATTGAATAAATTTTATTTTAAATTTGATTATTTTTTAAAAAAGAGCTCAACCATTTTAATAAATTCTTAATTCAATCAATAAGATTCCATTTATGTGCATGCTTCAGTCTTAAGTATTTTCCAAAAGTTTAAAAAGTGGAAAGTTTTCAGCAGTAACTATATATACCAAATACTTACCCACAAGGGAGGTAAGAATGTAGTTTTTAAATAGTTAGAATGAAGCCCCTTTACATACGAAAAGAGGGAATAGCTGCTCTGAAATTACTAAACCCTCATCACCCTTGATTTTTGAACAGCCAATGTTTAATTCTTTGCTATCTGCTCACAACTTTTTGCATATGTAACAAGCAGTATTAAGATTTAGCAGCAAATATTGCAGATCCTGTTAAGATTTAGCAGCAAATAATGCAGATCCTGTTAAGATTTAGCAGCAAATAATGCAGATCCTGTTAAGATTTAGCAGCAAATATTGCAGATCCTGTAAAGATTTAGCAGCAAATATTGCAGATCCTGATTAGTCAGATACCACCAGAAGCTGGCTGATCTGGATCTAAGCTATTAACATTAGACTGATTAATGCAGGGTTTGAGAACTGAGAGTTAAGGCTACCAGGGTGCTGGCTGCTTATAATCAAATGTTCTCCTAATGACACAAGACAAATTTAAGCTTTGCATACATTCAAAATGATCATGGAAATAAAATAAGCACATAGGTATGAATGATAGAGATCCATTAGTGCAACTACTGTAAAGATTGTATTTAAGGACCATCATAAGGACACCATAAGGGAGTTTAACAAATCTCTCAAGTCAATTTAACAGTCAATTTAAACAAGAGGGCCATGATGGCCCTTAATCGCTCACCTGATGACACAGGCTTTACATAGGCTCAAATCTGGCATTAAGTAATTAAGAGTTATTTACTTTAGAAATCTTTGGTGAAGATTGGACCATTAGTGTGGCCACTGGGTTGATAACATTTTCTAGAATTTTACCAAGTAACCTACTGAATCCACATGACTCACTTCAAAACATATGTAAGATTACATACTGGTAAACATGATGGTCAAGTTTGGTGAAGACTGGGCCATCAATGTAGCCTCTTAAGTGTTTTCACAAGCTTTTTCTAAAATATGACCTAGTGACCTACTTTATGACCCCACGAGACCCAATAACGAACTCATCCAAAATTTTATGCAGACAAACATTCTTACCAAGTTTGGTGAAGATTGGGCTATAAATGTAGCCTCTAGTGTGTTCACAAGCTTTTTCAAGGATTTGACCCAGTGACCTACTTTTTGACCCCACGTGACCCAGTTACGAAGTCATTCAAGATTTCATGCAGACAAAACATTCTGACTAAGTTTGGTGAGGATTGGGCTACAAATGTGGCCTCTAGTGTGTTCACAAGCTTTTTCTAAGATTTGACTTAGTGACCTACTTTTTGACCCCACGTGACCCAGTAACGAACTCATCCAAGATTCTATGCAGACAAACATTCTGACCAAGTTTGGTGAAGATTGGGCTATAAATGTGGCCTCTAGTGTGTTCACAAGCTTTTTCTAAGATTTGACCTAGTGACCTACTTTTTGACCCCACGTGATCCAGTTACGAAGTCATTCAAGATTTCATGCAGACAAACATCCTGACCAAGTTTGGTGAATTTTGGGCTATAAATGTGGTCTCTAGTGTGTTCACAAGCTTTTTCTAAGATTTGACCTAGTGACCTATTTTTGGACCCCACGTGACCCAGTTACGAACTCATCCAAGATTTCATGCAGACAAACATTCTGACCTAAGTTTGGTGAAGATTGGGCTATAAATGTGGTCTCTAGTGTGTTCACAAGTTTTTCCTAAAATTTGACCTCGTGACCTACTTTTTGACCCCAGGTGACCAAATAATGAACTCATCCAAGATTTCATGCAGACAAACATTCTGACCAAGTTTGATAAAGATTGGATAAAAATTGTGGCCTCTAGTGTGTTCACAAGGTAAATGTTGACGACGGACGACGGACAACGGACGACAGACGAAGCGGTATCACAAAAGCTCCCCTTGAGCACGTTGTGCTCAGGTGAGCTAAAAATAATGGGTCAAGCTGATTTCATTTTTCTTGCCACATAGTCCTAGATTTTTTTACCATTAAATTTGGTAAAAAAACACCAGCAAAAACAATAAAATCAGATTTTAAAAATGCTGATAATTTGTTAAGCATAGGAATGCTATTTTTGTATGATTTTTTAGTTATAATAATGAAATTAGGGTTATATTGGCAACATCCAGCTTAATTTTTGTAGGAGAAAATCACAAATGACTGGGTAAAACCACTGGTCAGCTGGATGGCTTCCCAGCATGAAGGTTGATCATATGAATTCTCAGTGTTCAATCTAGCACACCCTTTTGAAAAATTGCTTCTAAACACATTTTTGAGTGCATTCTCAAACACTGGTTGGGCCCTTCGCAGGCTGTTGCATAAAAAGTCCTATCTATTGTCTAAAGGCTGCATTTTGTTTTGTTTACAATCCAAGGATAATGAATTTCAGACTAGTTTCCCTGACATACATGGCAGATGAAATATTAAAACTATATGTTGGGGAGCATGAAAATGTATCCAATCATGAGGAACAACAGTTTTAATCAAGCTAGCTAGGCTCTTACTTTCTTAAAAAATATTTCCAAATAAAATGCAAAAACTAACAATAAATTTATTTGTTAAAATTCTATGTATCTAAAAATAACTGAATCATGTCCACTGTATGGGCAATGGTTTCACATTCCTGCAGAGTTGATCAGACAGAGGCACAATCAAGGCATCAAACTACAGAAATCTTATATGAGTGAATTGTCTCAACTTAGTACTCACTAACAACAAGAAAGGTCCTTTTATTTGGATTTCTTGGTTTTTATGCATGTACTCTATGGAGTGTCTGACAGAAGCACCATCAAGACAACCAAAACTGACATCCATACCACTTTCACTGAACAACAATGAACAGAAATGTAGTGTGAATGGAAACTTCTCTCACACATCATAACCCTTATACAAAGCAATTAACTGCTTTTTAGAGCAAAGTACAATGTAAATGAAATAATGTAAATGGATAACTGCATAATACAGCAGAAATGGGTAGTGCTTACAATACACTGTACAGCACTAATGAATTGAACTTTTAATGCAAAATATTACACAAATTATTTCTGTTTAAAATGTATAGTACAGCACAAAAAGCTGTGCTTCCAATGGTCGGCAAAGCACATAATTATGAGTAATGCTTTCAATTCCTTATAAATCATATAGAACAAATAAGTTGTTCTGATGATGAACAGGACATATAGGTATACACATACTTCATAAGCATGTGACCAGGTAAGACAAAATAATGTAAAGGAAAGCAGATATTTAAAAATAGAGATGTCAATGGGGCAGGGGGCTAAAATGGGTGTATCATAAGTGGTATGTACTCACCAACAAGACTGTCCAGGAGATAGGTCAATAATTTTTGTGTGCCTTCATTGTAAAACTTCATCATCTCTGGATTCATAGGATTGCCAATTAACCCTGAAATATGATTGACAGATTTATTTAACAATGATATATGGTAAACCACTAATTGCATCTTCACTGTAAAAGTAATTATCACGGGGATTTACAGAAAGAAGAAACAAAAGAAAAGGGACACAATTAAAAAACATAAAGGGGGTACAAAAGCAGTATGTGTGAGGAATTTGAAGAACTGTCATCCTTTAAGTTCATGGTGTTGTCAATCTATTTAGACTTTTTTGATTGATGGGGTCAATGATTGTACCTAATACAATGCTCTTTTTCTGGATGTTTAACTAGTAACCATAATATATCTGTTCTATTTTTCTTATATTCAAAGTGGCCTCCTTGGCCTAGTGGGTGAAGTCCCTTGTAACTCCTTTGCAAGGTTTGCCCCTGGCAGTGGAGGTCTGTGTCAAGGTCGGGATGAAATCTTCATATGGAAAGATTTTCCTGCTCATCTATAATACACTAGTGGTTCAACCCAGACATATATCCAGGGTTGTCCTAAATTGGCTATTGATGGACATGCAAAAATAAACATTACTTAGTCGCTGCATTGTAGTTCAAACACAAATAAAACAGTAACATATACAGGTGAATTCTGTCAGATGACTAACCTGGTCATAAAAGATAAACACGTGACAACAAGAAAATTTCCAGAGGATAAAATATACTGTTAATGAAAAGAAAAAATTGAACACTTTTTTGTACTTATACTATTGCATTAAATGTAACAGAAAGCATGCCTGTTTAATCTGTATTCCCTTGTTTGATCTGTACTTTGAAGCTTCATTTTTACAGCACACTAATTGAAGAAATTAGAACAATTAGACATTTAAATAAAGGGCTTCTTTGCGTTAATTAAAAATAACAAGATGCTATATTTTAGTCAAATTTGAAGCAAATTGGAAAATGACAAGGTGTCAGTTTTAGTTCATCATGAATGCACAAAATTCCCTTTGGAAAATACAACATCAGATATCCAGAAAGTTTTTATCTTTTATATTTTGTATTTGATTTTTTCTTGCATAGAGAGCCATAATTACATTTGGAAATATTCAGTATAAAAAGAAAAAAAAAAACACGAGAAATTAACACTAAGCCCGATTCAATAATCAATAAACATATTAAATTAATTGTTAATTGCTTTTGACAAACAGATTTAAAAGGTTCAGCTCCTGATTGAAACAGGGAATTCAGGCTGATCTGGACCTACAATATTTGTATAAGTCAGATCTATTCAAGGCCAGCAGGTTTTCTGGCTAAAACAAGACATTACCAAGACAACAAACTGAAAAGATTCCAAACATTATAATAAGCTTGAACTTTGCAAAAAATAAGGGTAATACAAAGTATTTTATTTGGTTTTACTAGTATACTTCTGTTTCATGGAGTAGACTTCGGTGTTGTTTTCCCTCATTTGAAGTATTTTTTGTTTTCCTAGGTTCATACAAAATTCTGTCTCTCCTTAAATATAGTTGGTCCTTATATGAATTAGTTTTGCATAGTTTTTGCTATTAACACTTTGTGCAGAATACTGTATTACATATTGTGTGAGCTAATTCACACTATATTAAGTAATTTAAGTAGCCAAACAAACATCATCTGAAAAGAAGTGTTTGAAAGTATGTTATTATGTTTAGTTTACAACTGTGTTTGTTCCAAGTAGACATTTTTTTATTTCTGCCAGACTTATCTAAATTAAGACCAAGTTTGGGTAACTTTCTTGCCACAATTTAACATCCTTCCGTTTAACAAGTGCTTATAGCAAATAGTTCCCTGTTTGAAGCTGTCTGATCTGGATCTACACTTGTCGTTACTTAATGTTTATCAGCACAAGTCATGAAGTTGTCAGAAGATAACTAAGAATTTAGTGCTTATTTTTAACATAGTTTTCAGTAGAATATGTCCTCCATTTTTCTCAGTAGTACACTTGGTAGTACAATCTAAAGCCTTTACCTACCTTAACAAGAACCTTACGAAAATTTGTCCACAATAAATTTTAAGTTGTCAAAGTTTGTATAACTGCGCTAAAATAAATTCAAAGTAAACATCTTTTGAAATGAATGGTGATTTTGATGCTGAATAAGAAGTGCATATATTTTACAATTTTTGATGCTGTTTTACTTAGGAGATACATTGCAGTGACCAATTATGACCATTATAGTGATGTCCAGCTTGGTGAAGGAAGACCCCAGACAAATGTCTGGGTAGAAGCAACGGCACACTACAGACCAGCTGGAAAACCTTTCCACACTAAGTCCTTTGCCCCGATTGGGACCAGGTGGTGAGAGGTTTAGCAGTCGGAGGAAAATGTTAACAGATGTCAAAGACAGGGTCATGACAACAACTCCACTTTCTTGGAAATGTTAACAGGTGTCAATGACAGGGTCATGACAACAACTCCACTTTCTTGGAAATGTTAACAGGTGTCAATGACAGGGTCATGACAATAGCTCCACTTTCTTGGAAAATAACAGTAAAAATTTAGTATCAAAAGAGTGGAAACTCCATAAATCAAACAGAAATGTGTTGTATAAAATATGTTCAAACACAGACACAATCACAGATAAACAAAGCGATTCTCTAGTGCTTGTCACTAATAACTTGAATAACATTTGCTAATGATTGTTTATGTCGATTCAGAAAACTGTAAGGAAACAATAAACTGCAAGTAAAATTATTTTGTAAAAGTCAAAGTGCTTATGTATTTAACATATTTTAATCAAAGACAAACTAAAGTGCACTTTTGTCAGTCAATGCACTAGTGCCTTCTAACACTGATGATACATCTACACACAAATTTTGAACTTTTAAACAGACAAGTTGCTTTGTTAGAGAATTTAGAAATAAATATCACAAATCTTTTCATACATTAGGTAATTACACATGGACTCGAAATACAGAAACAGGTGACATGTTATTCTTGAAAAAAAAACTAAATTGAACAATTAGACTCTCTTATGTCGAATATTAACATCAACTAAAAATATAAAGGCTTATTTCTAGTTAAATAAAATATCATATTACAAATTAAAAAACAAAACAAAAACAAATTTGCACATGAAAATTAATCATAACAAGTCTTATTAAGGCTAAAAACAACAGACAGGTGTAAATGAGGTCAATGATGAATTCCTTTTCTTCTTTTTTTTAAAACAGAAAGCCTTATTAAACATAACAAAGACATTACTTGTTTAGAATTTTAATTAGAAACCTAGGTCAGACTTAAGGCTAGAAAATTGTTGATGTTTGTTATGTTGTTTTTGATCTTTTTTTTCTCTTTATTTTCACATATTCAGCATTTACCTTTACATCAAGATGTAGTAATTAGTTTGTTTGTTTGTTTATTGGGTTTATCGTCCCACCAACAGTATATCAGTTATCTGGAGACGGTGACCACTTGAAGCAGATATAGTGCTGCCTTCACTGTGTATAGCATGCCTTGAACACCTGGCATGATACCACACCCAGTCACATTATCCTGACACCATGCCAACCAGTCGTGGAACTACCCTTATATTTGCTTGAGCGTTAGCAAGGGAGCTATGCCACTACCATTTTTAATGACTTTGGTATGTCGAGGCCCGGGATCGAACCCGGGGCCTCCTGTACTTGGAGCAGACGCTCTACCGATTGCGCTACCAGGTCCGGTGCAGTAGTAATTAGTTAACACAAGGTTAGATATAACAGCAACAATTCACAATCTGATCAAGCTTAGGCAAATAGTGCAGATACAGATCTCTCAGCCAGTTCACATGGGGGCTGTATGAACAGGTTTTACATTGTTTGGTCCTGAGTCTTAAACAATATGTCTAGGATACCTCTGCATGTTGTTTAAGCAATATGTAAGAATATATATTGATTGTGTTGGGCCCAGTGGAAAATCAAACATTCCTAGTTAAGATTTTGGAAAATTAGTCATCTTATCATAAAATTAATGTTTATGTTAATGCATGCTCAACTTCCGATATTAACAATTAATGCTTTTATTTCTTTTTAACATTATTAACACACTTGGGGTTTTTTCAGAGATCTCCAACCAATTTTAACTAGTTAACTCTAAGCATCTGTTGAGTTTTTAACGGAGCATTTATTCTTACATTATTAATCCACATTAGCTGCAGATGTCAGTACATAATTAATTGTCACCAAGCATTACAAATTAAAGTTAAAGTAGAACTTGGGCAAAAGTGTTTGATTGTATTAATGAAAATAGGCCTTAATACTTATTATTAAATTATTTCTGTATTTTGTACCATACTGCAAAATTCTGAATCATCTTAGCCATAAGAACCTGACCGGTTAGAAAGTTGTCAATCTTAAAACATAAGTTGATTCTTTTTATAAATAAAATTTCTATGAAAAAAAAAGTTCCTGAACTAAAAAAAGAGTTCCTGAACTAAAAAAAACAACAACATTTCTCCATAAAAGTTTGGGTTCATAATATGAATAAGATAATTAAAGATACAGGTATAGTAAAGGTTATATGTAAGCAACATTTTTAGAAAACCCAAAAATGTCTTGAGTCTATTTTGTTAAGAATATATTTTTGCAGGCAATGACTTTTGAGTTTATTAGCCTTCAAACCATTGAAAATTTGAATGTGGCCTTAACTGGCTTCACAATGTGATGACAGTGAGAGGTTAATTAGTTTGGAGAAGTTAGTATGGTGGGTCTAGCTGGTTGTACAGCCTCAAGCTGCAGTGGTATCAGGAAAGGGGCGGAGATTACAACATCACTGACCAATTGCAGTGCAGTAAGCTCATGTGCATAACATGTGACTAATTTTTCACCTTTTTCACTATGACATCTCAGTGTATAATAAACAACTCAAGAGTCCAGCTGTAAGATCACAGCATGGTTATGTTTTGGGCTGTTATCTTCTCAATAAAAAGATTTAATTGCAACTAAGAATAAATATGACTTAATGAAGAAGAGTTACACTTATTTTTGACACATAATTATATGAAGTAAAAGTGTATAGAAGTCAAACTGAAAAAAAAGTAGAAAAAATAGCAAATATTTAATCTGCTAATCTGGCATAAGGGCTTATAACCATTATAGTAGGTCAACAATCTTGAAAGACTACTTGTATTGTACATGTATTCCTTGCATTATATCAGCATGCAGTACTCATAATTATAGGGGCCTCCTTTCTAACATTGAAGACAAAACCCGCATCTCAAATCCTTAAAGTAAATTAGCTGTACTTCAGCAAACAAATAATTATCATCTAGATGAAAAATTATCTTATTTTCTATTATTACCGCTCCTACTTGTATACATTAATCAGTGTGTGATAGCTTAACTAATTACTAAAATGCGCTAAATATTTATATAATTTGTTTATTAATTACTAAGCACACAGTAGATGCATTAAGTCACGCAAGTGATGCAGATTGGTTGTGTTCTGATAATGGGAAGAAGATGATTTTCAATGTGCAGCATCTTGCTAACAAAAATGGTTAAAAAATATGTATACTTTTTTGAAAATTTTGGTCTAATAATAGTTACAACTCTAGAGTGTGTAGACCAACCAATGACATTTTTTTATTTATTTGATTTCTTAATTAACAAGGTCTTCAAGCATATTTTTCTACAATATAAGCAGTGGGATATTTAAACCCAAACAAATAATTACTGATATTACATTACACTTCCGAAGAAGTACATAAAAGGGAGATAACTCAATCATACATTTGCAATACAAAACCTTTCACAGTTACCCATGTTAATCTATAGATTCAAAGAAAAAACATAACCAGAAAATGATAAAAAAAGAATATTTACACTAAAAAAGAAAACGATATAAATACATTTGTTTTGATAGAAAAAAGAATATTCCATGCTTGCCTGCTACACTGGTATAGCTGTTATTACATGCTGCACTTATACCCCGATTTATTTTTTGTTATTTTTTTAGCAACACATCACAGCGACAAATTATATTATTTTGGTGGAAGAAGACCCCAGACAAATTTCTGTCTAGAACCAACAACTTATTTTGACAGGAATCAGACCCACATGATGTGAGGCTGGGCAGTCCGAGAAGTTACAAGTCATAGACTCTACACTGCCCCAATTTATTGTAAACACTTAGAATATAACACATTTTTTTTCGCGACATACCAAAGTCGTTAAAAATGGTAGTGGTATAGCTCCCTTGCTAACGCTCAAGCAAATATAAGGGTAGTTCCACGACTGGTTGGCCCGGTGTCAGGATAATGTGACTGGGTGTGGTATCAGTCAGATGTTCACGGCATGCTATACACAGTGAAGGCAGCACTATATCTGCTTCAAGTGGACACCGTCTCCAGATAACTGAAATACTGTTGGTGGGACGATAAACCCAATAAACATAAAAAACAACAACATTTTTTTCAAATGATGAAAGACCTGGGACAGAAGACAAAGGTCTAAACAGCCTTAAAACTTCACAAAACAGCCACAAACATGGTGCATACCTAGATTCTGAAGGTTGAACAGTTTGCCTAGCTCATATGGCAGAACCCTGAGTTGATTGTAGTTTAGGAGAAGCTCTCGTAGATGGATGAGGTCGCCCAGCTCTGCAGGTAGGCTGCGGATCTTGTTGGATGACAGATCAAGATAGTGGAGGTGCTCTAAACGCGCTATGTCTGGCGGGATGCGTACTAAGTTGTTGTCATTTAGGTACAGTGAGGTCAGGTGGTCCAGCTTCCACAAGGATGGACACAAGTTACGCACAGTGCCTACAACATGGTAAGAAGCAGGACTTGGATACTACTGCATACATGTTTTTTGTATAATGAAATAACAAAATAAGTAAATTATGCCATTTACAGAAAAACTTAACTCTTAGCCTGCTGTTCACTTGCAGATCAGACTTGGAGCTATCTGATTGAGATCTGCACTTTTCGCTTCTAGTCTCAAGCAATGTGACTTATAATTTTGCAACTATTAGCAACAAAAACCTGTTACAGGTAACAATAAACATCTACTTTTGGAAATAGGTTAAAAATAATTTCAGTCTAAGTTTAACTCCCTATTAGAAAAGCTTTTTAATGTGAACCTAGACATGTTCACCTTATAATTGTTAAGAGATGTAGTAGTTGATCCCTGCTCCTAAAGCAGACAATAATAATGTGGTACTATGTATAATAACAAAACTGCAATAGATACAAACTGTTTACTACCAGTGATCTCAGTCATGCCTGTAATGTCATGCACATGATAATTATTTAGACTACTTAAGGTGTAATTTGCACAACTTAAAATCTTAACATCATAAAAGTTGTTTGCTAGAGAGCTGTTACCTCAAGTTTGTGAAAACTGTAAGGAATTTATGAAATATAGTGTATGACAACTTCAGTGCATGTTTATGCTACGTACTTGACAGAAAGCTGCTACTGCAAATTGTTCTTACTTCAAAATATAAAACAATGTGTTTTTTAAACTATATTTAACTCATATTGTCTGGTAAAAACATACTAGCTGTGCACTATTTCAACGTTTTACAACAAATTAAAAAACATTTCTACAAGTAATTTGCTTACATGCATGCAAGTTAAAAACAAGCATTATATTCAACACCTATTTCTCAAACTTATATAAATTTATGTTAACGTGTACACTTTGCATGTACCTGTTATCTCCAGCTCGTACCACGAAGACTTCTTGCCTGCCTGCACATCCTCCTGTGACATAAGTGTGTGAGTTCGTCGTGGGTTTGGGGATTCGTATTTTTCTTTCGGCATCCTGACTGAAACAACAAAAATAACCATGACTTCAACACTGGTTGTAGGCATAAGGTCTTCTGCGCTGTATTTATCATCAAACCAACAGTCTTTCTGTTATCTATCCTGACACTGGGCTATGTGATTCATGGAACTTCTCTAAAATTCGCTTCAGCATATGTAAGGAGTTATACCACCACCATTTTTTATGACTGGTTTGTGCGTTGTCGCTTTTTTGTTAGGTTTATCATACCCACAACAGTATTTCATTATTTGGAGACAGTGTTGAAGCAGATGTAGTGCTGCCGTCACTGTGTATTGCATTCTGTGAACACCTGGCAAGACACCACACCCTGCCATGTTATCCCAACACCAGGCAAACCAGGGTTGGATCTTCCCTTATATATGCTTGAGAATAAGCAAAGGGAGGTAACATGTTTAGTGACTCAGGTATGAGGTGGCCAGGATTGAACATGTGGCTTTCCATACCTAGTGCCAATCCTCTACAAATTGCACAACCAGGTCATTAACAATTTATCTACTGATTACACAATCAGGTCCTGTATTAAAGGCTCTACCATGATGTTTATCTAAGATCTGCTTCCAACAACAAAAATAACAGAATGTCTAAAATGACCAATGTGTCAAAATCTAAAGACAGTTTGCCATTGCAATATCATATTTATGTGAAGACAATACAGAAAGAATAATCTTACTGTACAAATATAGGTATGTGTGTTTTAATACATCACATTTGCATAATTACGGTTGTTATAGTGTTATAGTGAAATCCATCTATTGTTGGTGGAAGAAAACCCTAGAATTACGTAAGAATCCCAAGCACACTGATAGCCAGCTGGAATAGCTGCCCATAATAATCTTTTGCCATAATAAAGACTAGCCTCTGTGTACAGACTCAACTGACAACTGCAACCAAATAAAAATGCCAAAGCAGAAAGTATCAAATGAAAAGCAACTTACACTATGATTTGTAATAACTTTACCAGGGGTTTATATATGAGCTGTCCAGCAGGCTATAATTATAATTTATATTTTATTATATAATCTTGTACTTTTCATCATATTTCAAGTAAATAGTTAATGTGTAACATAAAGCATCATGATCTGATATTGTATTAATATATGTCCATTCATTTCCAGTCTGTTGCTACATGTTATTAGTATGCCTGTTTTTAAATCAAAATTCATGTCTGGGAGAAATAGCAAAGTACAGACTTTGAAAGTTGGGTGGTGGTAAAAGTATTAATTAAATAAAAACATCACAATATTTTTATTAACAAATGTAGCAAATAAGCATGATGATGAATTTAGAGTTTGCTATAACACTTTGAATATTGCTGTTTGTTTTGTTTATTGTTTAGGTAAACATTCCCCCTTCAATGCTTAAGTCATTCAGTTGACAAAGAATGGTGCTTTTTATGTGAACATACAGTCAAACCTGACCATGCGACCACCCCTTACCAGCGACCACCTGCTCTATGCGACCACTTCAAAGCTGCCCAATCATATTTGTTCTGTAATTGTAATATAATAAGCGACCACCTTTGATCTGCGTCCAGCTTCCCCACATGAACATGTCAAACATGCTTTAATTATCCTCTTATAGGAGGCCATGTTAATCCAGTCCATCTTAATTTACGACCACAAAACAAGCAATTAATTGACATGTTTGCCCTTCTTTGCTAATCACTGCAATCGGCCGTGTCAAACTGGGAAATTACGTAATGTCACTGGCTCGATGTACACATCAAGCCCCCGCTCGATTCACACTCAATCCAGTGTGCCCTATTATGCTCGTATTGACACTCATTGATCATGTCCGACTTCAGTTTCTTTAAAAGTAAAACAAAGTTATGTTTGTATTAATTACGATAAATTGATTTGCTAAAACCCTAAAACATACAATTATAAAGTGCAAACTGCAATTGGATACAGTAATATAATGGACTATCTGGAACAGTTGTTGTTCATTGCATAGCACATCAACATGTCTAAATGAACGTGCCTTAAACTAGAAGATTCTGTCCAAGTTGTCAAACTTTTGGACAGTGAGAAAAGTTGTTGTGCTGTTGCATCTGAGCTTGATGTTGGAAAAACGCATATTCAGAACTACACACAAAAATGAAAACGTGAAATAATAGACGAATATGGACATGGAAATTCGAAAGTGAAACGAGTCTAACGTTCAACTCAAAATGACTTGCTGAACGACTTGTTATCATTGGTTCTTGGATGCGACCAGACATCAAGTGCCAGGGTCAGGACCACCCTTGAAAGAGAAAGCTCTTTTGTTTGCAAAAGACTTGGGATTGTCAGAGTTTAAAGCATCAAATGGCTGGATGGAATGTTCAGTGCTCTGCATATGGAGAACATTCTAATTGACATGCGAATGAGATCATCTGTGAAACAAACTACCATTCATAATTATTTCAGGTTTCAGTGCTGTGAAACAAACTACCATTCATAATTATTTCAGTGCTAAGTGATGATTTTAGAACTGTTGTTTGCTATTTGGTAACATGTGCAATTTGGAAACAAGTACAATGTAGTGTATAAACTTTTATTTCATACTAATTTTATTACAAGACAACAGAAGATTTTGCACAAAATACAAACTGACTGTGAAAATCCAGGAGGAATGTACACAATACAAACTACACAAACATAATATTTGATAAACATATTTATGTGCTGATTTATTTATTTTTATAGGCATCAGTTGACCTTTATATGCCTAACTGTTCTGTTACACCAATAAAATATATTGATGAAATTGCTTTCTCTAGTTTTTGCTTATACAACACAATTTGTGAATTTCAAGTGTGGTTCTCACAAAAAGGAACCATGCATTAATAGACCACCTGTCTTAAGAAACCACTTTTGCCCTGTCCCGAGGGTGGTCTTTTAATACAGGTTTGAGATTGGGATTAGACGGCATTTTTGCCGATACTGCGCAGCGACATTTCTATCATTATAGCACAGGGGCACTTATGAGGTGCCCAGGGACTGAACCCGGCCAGTCCATTATACTGATACCGACGAGTCAGGTGTAATATACTGGTTTGACTGTACTTATAAACTAGTCAGGCGCGCAACAATAAAGCCTTGTAAACAATACTAGTAGGGCTGTCATAATATGCTTGAAGCATACCAAGATGTATTGTGCTACAGAAAGAGCGTATTGCTATATGTACCAAAATATTATTGCCATGTTTGAAGAAAAAAAAAATTATATGGAGCTATTGCACTCAATATAATAAATGCAGAATGAACAACAAATACGCGAGTAAATATGACAGCTTTATAAGCTTCACAATAAGTTAACACAGAAACAAACTAGAAGGTCACAAAATATAAACAGTCAAACACCAAATGAACTGCAAAACTTCACAACAGAGTAGTGTGATGGTCCCAATAAATTTCGGTGATGACTATAGGTGAATGTATTTAGGTTGGTTGGGCCTTAACTGTATTGTACAGGCGCATTAAATGTTTACACCATGTGACTCTTTCAACAATTGTCCTTGTTGATGTGTCCTCCTTCAGCCCAAAGTGCTCCCATATCGCTTTTGCCATTTAATTCGGCGTTCTTCCTAAAGAATCAATGGGCTTGCCCATATTGTTACAAATTGCAACAGTTACCTTTGATTAAATTACTCAACAAAAGGTATTAATAATGTTTTAAGTATTCTGCAATGCACTATCCCATAACAATATAGTCATTACAGTAAATTGTATCCCAGAATTCTACCACATAAGGATTATTTTTGTTGACAAATTATTATTCTTGCCTTATGACCTTCGCTGGGGTACAGAAGGACAAATGAACCCAACCGGAGCACTTGTCACACTGATCAAAAGAAACAATAGCAATATAAGAAATCTTGCTCATATCTGGACTGAAATATTTTCACACACTTCTCAAACTTAGAAATGTCCTCACCCTCACAGCTGTCAAAGTCATCTTCTTTGACCATAACTTCCCTTGGCCTTTTATTGCCATGAAAGTGCTAGGTTTGGGGGACAATGGTGGTTGTTTTTGTGGTTTTTATTGCCTGATGCTTTTCTGCCTTTTTGTTGCTGGAACCACTGTTCAGTAAGCAAATTTTCTGGAAAACGTCACCACATGGAAGTTCTTGCCCCAACCGGGACTCGAACCGACACGGTGACAGCTTGATGATTTTCATTCTTTCATCCAATATTTTTTTTTTTTTTAAGTCAATAATTTAAATTGTGCCGATACAGTCAAAACTCTATTTAAGTATCTTATAGTTTGGAATACTGCAAATGTAAATCAAGGGCCACATTTCCTAGGCTGTTTGGAATGAATTCCCCCAACATGGATTTGACTTCAGATTACATTTTCAGTCGGTAACTGGAGATCACATTTCATCAATATGAGCATCTTTTACTGTGCATATACAAATGATGGCAGCAACCAAATTATACAAAATACTGCCAAAAACCGGTACAGTCATTGTGTATCGCAAAACATTATTGTGTGTTTGTTGGGTTTATCATCCCACCAACAGTATTTCAGTTTTCTGGAGATGGTCTCCACTTAAAGCAGATATAGTGCTGCCTTCACTGAGTATAGCATGCCATGGACACCTGGCATGATACCACACCCAGTCAAATTATCCTGACACTGGGCCAACCAGTCGTGGAACTACCCTTATATTGTTTGAGCATAAGCAAGCGAGCTATATCACTTACCGTATTTACTCGTCCATAAGTTGAGTAAAAACGTGTCCTCAAATTGCTCTGAAAAGTCTATTCGACTTGTGGGCGAGGTATCAAGAGAAAAAAAATAGGGATGCCGATTTAAGTCAGAGCCTTTGGACAGATACATCCATAAATAAGTATACATTGGATCGTGTGTTTCCATGGGAAAAGTGATTTTGAAATCATTTAATCAGCTCATATCTAGAATATATATACATGTTTGTATATTAAGTTCAAAATATCATATGTTACAATACTAACCTTTTTTAAAACACCTAATCATTGTGTTCAAACAAGTTGTCAATAATCGAAAATGATCACTCAATTTGGTACTGGCTAACAGATATGAAAATGTGTGAGTTTTACATGTGACAAGTGAAATTAGCAGGCGTTGACCTCCCTGATGCAAGTACATAAGTGTCGGCAAGACCTGAATTTCTTTGATCTACATTACCAAGTCTAGCATGCTGCCAGATATCAGTGGGATGAAATTGACACAATACACAAGATCATAAGAGGCAAATGACAGCTTGCTGGTGATTTGGGGTTATGCTAATTAGCCAACTATAGGAGAGACAATTAACCCTTCATAATGATTTATCTGCTTTCTAGATTTGATTGGCTGAGCAATGATGAAAGGTAACACTTGATTACCGTTTACGCGTTATATTAAATATTATCGGGTTAAATCTAACTGCTGGCGAGATTCCTAGCTTGTACAATATCATTTTGAAAGCTGCTAGAGAAATGCGATCACGTCCAAAATGAAAAGAAACACGTATTGTAGATCTACTGTTTCATTTTGATAAGAGAAAACTTATTGCCCAACAAAAACTCAACCTTTGTCAATCTTACGGGATTAACGTTTACTTCATAAATATCAGTTACAGTCTAAATGATGCTAATTATTATTCAAAATGGTGGAAGTCATTTAATATTTTATGAAATAAGCAACCGATGATGTATTTGTATTGGAAAATGAACAATATCAAAAAAGATTTAGAAAAAATGCTGTCACAGTTGAGTTGGCGATGTGACTCGGAGCACAACGAATTAGCTGAGAATATATATTACAACCTCATTATTGTCACTGCTTACTAGATTCTAATACTAAATTGTAAAAGTAGGCCTACATGATCGGGGAAATATGATAAAGAAACAGTTTGGTAACAAGCCAAATGAAGTTTTAATGTGCAAAGAATAATCTTTGTTAGGAATGATAAGCATGCAATTATTAAAGCTGGACCAAGATATATGTCTTTTTCTACAGATTATATTTTGCTCTCAAGGCCTTGTAGTATAAAATTATAATTTGGTTCCCGGGTACGACGAGCATGGTAAGGTGAGGAAAATAGACGAGTACAACAGCCTAACGCTGTACCGGAAATGCATTTCAAGCCACATTAATCCCTTGGGTGTATTGCAAGACAGTGATATCATGATAACGACAGGGTGACATTGTCACAGACAGTCTGCCTGAGGGTGGCATATATGGTCAGGATAAAGGCAGCAGGGTGCATCTTAAATCAGCTCTAGATATAACACTATACCACCTCGACTTATGGCCGGGTGGAAGTAAAATCTGACCATTTAGATGCATAAAATCCCCCTCGACTTATGAGCGAAGTAGACTTATGGGTGAGTAAATATGTTAAATGTCAGGTATTACTCTCAAAGACATAATCCTAAATTCTTGTACACTTTGAAGTTTGCTTGCAGCCATTGATTAAACTTTTTTAATGGATTCAGGGCCCTCAATTGAATCTTAAAACTTCCTCATAAATCAATATTGTATCATATAAATAAGAAAAAAAAAATCAAATGGGTTTAAGTTTACAGTTAACTTTCACAATATAGCATTAATGCAATGTACAGAGCAACTGGTCAACTACTTTTGTTTTTCAGTCACCTGAAAGATCAGAAATTATCATAAAGAAAGAGTAAAAAAACAAAAAAGTATTGCTCCCTGACATGGTTCAAGATGAAGTTAATCCTTTAAAAGTATGAATGTTGTTCATGGTCACCACACAGATTTGAGATCATAACTGCTGCAAAAAAAAAACCCATCAATTTCACATGGACATATTATGAGAAAATCAAGCCCCAATGGAGTAATTCACCAATTTATACACATGTTGTTCATCTTCTTTAACATATAAGAGTGGTTTTGACATAGAGTGGCAAGTAAGCAAATGCCAAACAAAACAATTTTACTGACCATCCACAACTTCCTCAATAATACCATATTAAAATTAGCCCAGCATGCCAGCAACCTTGGAACTTATTTGATGAACAAGAGAACTCGGTTCTTCTTAATATGCAGGCTCCGCCTACTGCAATTCTTCTGCTTCTCTTTAACCCTTTCCTGCATGTATACACCATTTTACGCCTTTACAAACCATTCAAAATCATTAGCAGAATCTGCATAACTTAGTGTTTATGGGTAGACTGGTTTAGCAATAAATCTATTCTAACAAGTTGAACAGACATTTATTTAAATCCTTTTATCTCTTTTAAGGAAAAACAACATATCAAGTGAATTTTCCAAATTATAGATGAACTATGAATGAAAGGGTTAAAAGAAAGTGATGCTTACTTTCTTGGCTATATCTTTTACTTATATTTATTATGCTGACACGGATGTCGGAGACCTCGTACCACTTCGATCTCATACCACTACAATGTCGTGCCATTCTTGGAGACTTCGTACCACCTATAGGATATATAGGAATTTATTTTCGCACCTATTAAGTACCCGCTATCGATGTCATTAATATCACAATGGACATGTAATTGATGATTATGCGTTGATGATTGATGTTTTCGCACATATTAAGTACCCATTAATAGGCACAAGTTGCATAATCACACACATACACACACTCTGCATAAATATTGAGCTGCATTTAACACAACTTATATACACAAACTAATATACACAAGTTGTCTAATCACACACATACACACACTCTGCATAAATATTGAGCTGCATTTAACACAACTTATATACACAAACTAATATACACAAGTTGTCTAATCACACACATACACACACTCTGCATAAATATTGAGCTGCATTTACCACAACTTATATACACAAACTAATATACACAAGTTGTCTAATCACACACATACACACACTCTGCATAAATATTGAGCTGCATTTAACATAACTTATATACACAAACTAATATACACAAGTTGTCTAATCACACACGTACATACACTACACTGTCTCATCATATTAGCAAAAAACATCTTTTTATTTATTTATTTTTTCAAAATAATGGCAAACATGAACATAACGACAAATTAGCATAGAACATTTATTGAATCAAATACTAACTACAAATTCATTTCATTGTCCAATAAAAATGTTACAAAAACATTGTTAATAGTAATTTAAGCATTAACTTTGGAAAAGAAAATCGTTCAAAAAGTTTCATTGATATTTTCTTCTATATTTATATATGTGGTACGAAGTCTCCAGGAAATTGGCATGAAGTCTCCTGGCACGAGATCGTAGTGGTACGAAGTCACCCTAATTCGCTGACACTGCCTACTTCTTATTCGCTCTCCTGACAAGAATTTTTAACTATACACTGCTGGAAATTGCTCAATGGAAAAGACCTCTCTTGTTTTAATGATGCATCAATTAGGTGTATTTCTGAATTTTCATGGTATCTCATGAAGGGTCATGCATGTTTTGTATAATACAATCAATTTATATACCTCCTCTACAGATATATTTTCTATCAGTAACAGAAAACAGAACAAAAAATCATTATAACAAGCCAAATGGGTAATCAAAAATATTATCAAATGGAGTAAGTCTGCTGAGTTAATGACACGATTCACAATCTATGTTTATATTCAGCAATGTTTTTCTCTCACCAACCTTAATTCAATCAAATTACAATATATTTTGTTAATCAAAATGTTTAATTGATCAGCTGTTATCAGAACTGCAGTCTAATGACAATGCGTATAAAATAGTTAGTTAAAAATGGCATTAAAAATAACAAAGAAATTGCAGGTCCTAATCGTGCATTAACTGGAATACCTTCATTTATAGACAATGCACTATCTTCCGAGATTTCGTATTGAACACCTTTGCTTCTTTCAAGTAATGTCACTTTTCCAGATCCAATATGGCCGATTCATTGAATGTAACGAGAATTTCTATTGGTCTATCCTATGAAAATTCGGTATGCTTCATATATTGTCCGCAAAAAATAAACAAGATGGCAGCTTCCATGGGGTTCAAGGGTATGATTAAACTTGAAAAGACTTTTCTCTTCGTATTAGTTTACTTTTTATTCTTTAAAGCAATAATTTATCCGAGCGACAAAATTTGCATGATGGAATTAGGAAATGATGAAGCCACACAATGCTGTTCTTCGTAATCCACCAGTTTTACCGACTTTATGCCTTCAAAGTTCAATCCAACTTTCATGTCAAATGATACTGGACTCAAAGGTGAACATGTACACCAAACATACATGTATATCCAGTAGGTAACACAAGCAGTCAGGATATTATATCCATCTCCATAATGAGATTCAGTTATTATTTGCTTTGAAAGTTCACAAGATTTTTGCACACACACACACACCCTGCACCTTCACATGATGTCCAAGATGGATTTTGTAAAAAACTGTCATTTAAGTAATGTAATGCACTTTATTTCATATTTCATTTTCCAGAATGTTGTTATGAGGCAAGAGAGCTGAACGAGGTAGTATAAATGGTGCATTCGGATAACTGCATTTAATGTGGTCAAAAACTTGCCATCAATTAGGTTTAAATAATAATTTGTTAAAGTATGTTTGTTTGTATGGGTGATAGAAAACCTTAACTAATACAGTGAATATTTAAATTTCTTAGAAGAAAGATGTACTAATGTTGTATTACATACATAAAGTCTGCTGCCTTCATTCTTCGATCTGAAATACCTGTATATATTCCTTAGATTGTCTTTTCCAGAACTAAATGTCAACGCTGAACTTGTATTTCCATATCCATCCAATAATGCAAAAGATATTGGTAAAAAAGCAGCACATAATCTTTTAAAATAAGTCTACATTGTCGGCATTATTTTTGTTAAGACTGTACCGACTTAAAATGGTGTTTTCAATCTGGACTGTAGATGCATCTTTGTCTGTTGTCCCCTGTAATCTAGGTTAAAATTTAGTTGGTCCTTTTAGAAATAAATAACATGACAGAAGACATGTGAAGTGTGGAAAAAATTTTGAGAGTGCCTGCCCATCCTTACAAACAAGCAGATTTTAAAAGCTACTAGAGGACGGGTCTACTCTTCATGTGTAAGGAATGTGCTCATGTATTGTTCTGAAACTTGGGCCATTTCTGCTAACACTCTAAAGAAACTGCTGCGTAACGATAAAGCGATGGTAAGATGGATATGTAACGTGAAACCAGAACAAACCATTCCATTTGAGTCTCTTCTAAATCAACTTAACTTGGATAGCCTCGAATCCTCCACTCAAAAGTCTAGGTTGCGTTGGTTGGGACATGTGGAACTTAGCAATGGATGGATCTCTCAGGTTCGACAATTGGAAGTGCCGGCAAGAAGGTCTTTTGGCAGACCCAAGCTGACCTGGGAGGAGGTAGTTAAAAGAGATAGGAAAGCTTTTGCCATGGAATCTGTCACCCCTCTTCACAGAGATGAATGGAGGGGGCATCTAAGATAGCGACTGGGCAATCAGGCCCCACCCTCATTAGAGGATTAATTGTGGGCCTGATTTTAAAATAAACTGGATATGATGATAATGATGTCCATTCATATTCATGTGAAAATCTGCAAAATGGTCATTAATTGATAACAAATAATTTTAAGTAGTCCTCCCTTGTTCTCAACTTTACATTTACATGTCCCAGACCCCAGTACCTGATCATTGAACCATGGTAGTTTCTTGTCATAAATGAGTGACTTTGAGAAAAAAGGGGCCATTCTCTACGTCAATAAGAGGGTTCCAATTGTTTTGTTCCTTGTTGATTGAATAATGGTTGAATGTTGTAAGACAATAAAGTATTTCAGTAGAGGCAGTCCATCATTTGTGATCTGCTCAGATCTGTTTGGAGGGTGTTATGCAGGGGTGTTATTATATAACCTTGTTGTGTAATTTTGATAAATAGGATTTGATTGTATTTTAAACACAAGTGGTTTACAGATCTATATATGTATTCATAAAAACAACAACAGCATTTTCATTTATAAACAAGTATATAGTAATAATAATCTTGAATATTGACACTTAAGTTAATAGGAAGAAGAACCATGGTATTAATCCCAGCATTTTTTTTTTGGTAAGAATCTTGAAGAATGTAAAGAAAATTATGAATTATTAAACTGCAAGGTTATAATTTATCAAGATCTAGGTCATATTAGAGTGAGTGACTATGATGGCTTTAGTCAATATTTTCTGATCTTGTTGACCTTATCATTGTGAGGTTTTAAGCAGGGGACACTCCAAACTAGAGTCCAATATCTTTATGACTAAACCACATATGCAGACTGCATGAAGATTATTAGTAAAACATTTAAGCCATCAAATAAAGAGACATTTCACTTTCCAAATTGTCATAACTTAATAAATAACTGCTTACATAAATCAAATAGCCAAACGAAGAGAATTTCAGGGTTAAGCATATTTATTTTATTTCAATGAGTTTTTTTGTTGTTTTTTTTAGGTTTACTGCGACCCAGACTTTTGAGTGCAGTCATCCAAGAACATGGAAAAGTATATACATGCAGTGGTCATCAAGTATACTGTAGGCATGCTTCTAGTAAAACTTTTCAAAAAAGGAAAGCTAAAGTGTAAGTGTGTTTGATATTCTCTTTGTAGACAGTAACATAGGACTAAAGTTTGACATCAGACATTTGGATAAACTTGTAAGATAAATATCTCATGTTAAGTTTAAATTTAAGTGTTGTTTTTAATGATATTTAATGGCAATTTATTATGTACAATTTGATCATGATACCACTGAAAGATTTCACCTTAAAATGTTAATTTAATAAACAGTCATTTGCATAATATTTTTGGTTACTTTACATACACCTGAAAAATTCCCCCTGCCTTTGCAAACTTCCAAGTGTTAAAACCAGGCTGTCACATTAAATTTGCAATAATGCACATACATATACATATGTGTTGGAAAGACCTTTAGAAATTTAGAATGCATTTTTTTCTGGGGTTTTCATTAATAGTTATCTAAGATTTTTATTAACTCTGACGAATTATGTTTATATTTCTAATTTGTTACACAGACGAGTCTCTATTATGTGAGCTTCGGTCTTACGAAATAAAGTTTCACTGTTTGAATAAAACTAAAGGTCCCGGCCTAATTTGATGTTTATTACTAGTTGACCGACATCTCATCAACATTATTATGTAAGTGAGTACTTGTTTGTTTGTAACAAGCATTTGATAAAGTTATTAAAGATGTCAAGCTGGCTTGCTTGTTAAACTCAAGGTATTGCTTGATTAACTGATAGAATATTGATATACATATTTAACAAAATTTGAAGATCATTTGTTTTTTAATGACTGATATACTTAAATACACACAACAGTTTTTGAACTCTATGCTTATTGATTATTTACCCAAACTGTATGTGTATGCTAAAATGAATTGACAACAAATAAGTTTAAAGCTGCGTTTATTGAGTGTTTTCTTTGGTAGCATGTTTATGAAACAAACTAACAAAGTTATTTAACTCGCATAAGCAGGCAAGATCTGACAATAATGGATACCCAATGTTACAAATAATGTGATTGAAAGAATACTCTCCAAGGTCTGATGTATTTTAGTATGACTGGGATTTAACTCTATAATCATTAGTAATCATTTTGACAAATTGGTGGTTTTGAAGCACAGTCACTTAATGCTTATTATTATTAAACTTTCTAAGCATGACTTAATAAGGCTCATGATGAAAAATGTGTTTAAAATGCACTCATATTTTTAGTACATATTTATACAACGTATACAGTATCACATATATAGTTAGACAAAATGGTACATGATGGAGAAAAAGATGCCTTTTGTACACTTGAAAGTTCACAGTCTGTACTATCATTTTTTATTTCAGCATTTATTTTCTCTTTTTTTTATAAGAGATTAAAAGAATAATTTATGATACCATAATACTTAAAAATATTGTTTTTTGTTTTAGTTAAGAATTACTTCTGTCATTTTTATTTTTCAGACATTCCATAAAATCATTTGCAGCATAAAATAAATAAGTGATTTAGGCTAAAAAATTATATCCAGTTATACAAGAAAACATATTTAAATATCATACAGACAGTTATGTTTGCGGATGAATGGATTTGAGGTATTTTCGCTCACACAGGACCTCAGTCGCACTATGGATATGGAGAAATGAAATATCGGCCTAGGAGTAGCTTTTATAATAATGACCTGTGTCATTATCTGAGCCTATATATTTCAGCTCATCTGAAGGACCAAAGATTTCTGCCAAGTTGTTACAGCTAAAGCCAACACACAGTATATATGAGGCTGAGAACTTTGCAACCCAGAAGTATTCATTAGAGGAGTGTATAACCATGCACAAGGAAGCTGCCCAGCCAGCCATGATGAACACTATGACCTCACAGATCTATGCTGATATGAAACTTAACATGTCAACTAAGAAAAAGGTAGGTGTTCAGGAACAATGGTGGGTGTTCATGAACAAAAGGTAGGTGTTCAGGAACAAAAAGGCAGGTGTTCTGGAACAAAGGTGGGTGTTCAGTAACAAAGGTGGGTGTTCGGGAACAAAAGGTAGGTGTTCGGGAACAGCGATGGGTGTTCAGGAACAAAAGGTATTTGTTCAGGAACAACGGTGGGTGTTCAGGAACAAAAGGCAGGTGTTCAGGAACAAAGTTAGTTATTCAGGAACAAAGGTGGGTGTTCAGAAACAAAGTTGGGTGTTCATGAACAAAAGGTATGTATTCATGAACAAAGGTGGGTGTTCAGGAACAAATGTAGGTGTTCTGAAACAAAGGTGGGTGTTATGAACAAAAGGTGGGTGTTCAGGAACAAAGCTAGGTGTTCTGGAACAAAAGGTTGGTGTTCATGAACAAAAGGTGGGTGTTAATGAACAAAAGGTAGGTGTTCATGAACAAAAGGCAGGTGTTCAGGAACAAAGGCGGTGTTCAGGAACAAAGGCTGGAACGGTTTTCTGGAACAAAGGTGGGTATTCAGGAACAAGGGTGGGTGTTCATAAACAAAAGGTAGGTATTCAGGAACAAAGGTGGGTGTTCAGGAACAACAGTGAGTGTTCAAGAACAAAGGGTAGGTGTTCATGAACAAAGTTGAGTGTTCTGGAACAAAGGGGGGATGTTCATGAACAAAGGTGGTGTTCATTAACAATGGTAAGTGTTCAGGAACGAAGTTGGGTGTTTATGAACAAAAGGTAGGTGTTCAGGAACAAAGGTGGGTGTTCAGGAACAAAGGTGGGTGTTCGGGAACAAAGGTAGGTGTTCAGGGGCAAAGGTGGGTGTTCAGGAACAAAGGTGGGTGTTCAGAAAGAAAGGTGGGTGTTCATGAACAAAGGTGGGTGTTCATAAACAAATGTAGGTGTTCAGGAACAAAGGTGGGTGTTAAGGAACAATAGGTGGGTGTTTAGGAACAAAAGGTGGTTGGCCAGACTTAAAGGTTGATGGTGTTTGACAAAAGTGGGTGTGACAAAGGTGGTTGGTCATGGACAAAGGTAGGTGTTAAGAAACAAAAGTGGGTGGCTATGGACAAAGGTGGGTTGTCAAGGCCAAGGTGGGTGGCCACCGACACTATTTGCTTAAGTCTGATCAGTTTGCACTGAGCAGGCTGATAGTTACCATGTCCATCAATATTTGTGTAATAAATTGAATATTGTTCCATTCAGGTGTATTTAGAAATTGTGTTTAAACAATCACTGACTAAAATAAGTGTAAATATGTTCATGAAATTAAAAAATAGATGTACTCAATTTTGTACTTTACTTCAATGTGACTGTAGCATAATTTATTACCTTTTAAGTTATTTCTTATGTTTCTCTTTCAGACCAAGTTTATGAACAACATACGAGGTATCATCCAGTTTCCTCATAAGTTTGAACATTCTCAGTCAAAACACATTCTCCTCTTTTGTGATGTAAGTAATGTGTATGTGTACATTTTTAAGTTTGCATAAATGTTTTGCTATATTTTAAACTGGGGCTATATTAAGTCTTATTCTGAGGCGCAAAGCAATAAAAGTGTAAGTGTAGGTTTTTTTCAATCTCATAAATCTAGGTACACATGACAATAGCTATGCTGAGATAGAATCAATATGACAAGCAGATTTATGCTTTTCTGCTTAACATACCATAATCTCCCTTTAGGTAAAGCACATGCAATAGAAAAAATATAGAATTACACAACTAACACAACACGGATGAGTTGTATACTTAAATGTAGACATGTACATATGATATATTTTTAAAAAAATTCTCTACCCAGTTTTGGATTTATGGATACTTTTGTCTTCTAAAATTGGTATTAAAGGTGGTATCAACAGTTTGGACAAGATTGTTTTTTGTCAAATAACCAAATAAGTCATTATTAGCTGAAAAGGTCCTGCAAAATGCTGTTAATTGATGGCCTAGATGTGTATGAACAGTGAAACATAAATCCCTATTTGTAATTGCAAACATGTATTTCCTATCTGAGCCACGCTGCAGAGATAGCTATTTTTAAACAAAGAAACAACTTACTTCTGAGATCGCATAATATAGTCATTCGGGTAGGTCATGCTGACATCTGTATCTATTTTTAGCAATAGATTTGGAAAGAAAGAAAATTTAGAACTTAGTTATTAATGTATATATCAATCTATCTGAAATATCTAATTAATTGTTCACAAACTCAGCACATTTAAGACTGGTTTTCCCTTTTTTATGCTTACTGTACTTATTTGCAGAAAGCACCAAGTTCTTTATTGCCACACAATTTACTTCAGAGTTGCCCAAAATGTTCTATAAAGTATTTGGGTTGATGCTGCAAATTAAAAAAATAATTTCACGGTATGGTTTTATTTTTTTTTAGACCTTGTATATACCAGGTAATGAATTTGTAATTAAATTTAGCACAAATCATACAATTAAAATTCATTTTAACAAAAAATAAAAAATTACACATATTTCCTTACTTAACTGGAGTGATGGAGACATAATTGTCAAAGTGAAAAAGTAGAAAGAATAAAAGTTGACTATTCATGCTCATACCAGGATTCAAACCCCAACTCCCAGTTTTGAAGCATTTTAATGCAAATTTTGATACTCTTCAATTGGAGGTGTAGCATTTGCTCTATCCTAACACCTTGATGTAACAAGCTTCTGTCAGTTGGATTTTAGTATTTGATTGTTCAGTTGTAGAAGTAAACTAGTCACTAACACTTTTATTTAAATTTCCAGTCAGAGGATGAATGTAAGAAGGCAGAGGAGGCAGGTGTCCATATGAGTGGAGGTCAAGAACTGATACAGCTGGTGAGGGAAACATTTAAATATAAAGCTCTCCCAATTTCTACTTTAGAATAAGATGGGAGTTTCATTCATTGAAGATTGCCAATTTCTACATGAACATAGATTTAATCGTCACGTGGCATAGAAAATTAAGATACACATTTTTTTATATTTTTTTATCTGTAAAATGAGTCGTCATGGTAGGTTTATGTGAAAAATAAAAACCCATGCCAGTTTTATACGATTTTTACATCCATATAATGTGAAATTCTTACATTTTATTTAAAAGATGATGGAGTTCTATCATTAACTTGAGATCTTACTGATAAGAATCCACTTGTTAATGATATTCTTCAAAATCATTGATGATCGCATGCAACAAACATAACATGTTTATTGTATGAAAGATGGCCCTTTTTTTGCATATTTAATATGGGCCTTTTAAAGTTACCTACCCTTAGGAAACTACTTTTAATTGAAATTGGTTTGATAGGATCATGGTTATTTCTGTGGGTCTTTTTTATTTTTCAATAAAATTATGATATACTCTCTCCTTAAAGTTAGGTAAAAGCCTTTATTTGCCTTTTATGCAAAATTTTGTATCCTTGTTTCTGGATCAGTTCATTTCAGGAGCAATGCCTAAGGCAGTACTGGATGAGTATGACTTTGTCTTTGTTACCCCCTCTCTAATGAAGGCCATTACACCTCTTCGAGCCATACTGCGTGAGAAACACCCTACTGTGAAAAATGGTACTCTCGTTACTTTCATTTGCAGTTATTGCACATAGCATCTAATATAAAATTAATTTTAGTTAAAATATTAATATTTAAGGTGTTAATGAGACATCAGTAATAAATGCTTACCCTTGCACCTATTTTCTAATCATGGCACTGTATTTAGTTCTGTTTTTGCTTAAATGAGACAAGTCATTGAAAGGCATCTTACTGAAATGAAATGTTAAATTTTTTCCAAATTTGAACAGTAATTTTCTTCATTTTCCATTTAAATTGAAATTAAATTTTCCATAAACATAAATTCACAGCCCCAGATAAATTTATATATAAACGTCACAAATGATATTGCTTTTCATAAAAAGTAATTATGATAAAATGGTGATGATAATACTGTTGATAATGAAATAATGATAATGTTTCTCCAGGTTGTGTGGTTATGAACATAGTTGAGACACTAGAGCACTTCAAGGCAGGTGTGAAGTACATTTCCTACAAACCATCGCAGGATACAGGCCATGTCCAAATACCCTTCGGGCAGGTATAGTTGTTTTTCATTCACCTGATCTGGTACACATAACAATCTTTCATCAGCGTGAGTTTATCCTTTCCATGCAACACACAGATATAGTAATGGTCATGGTGACAATGGTTTAGCTGTTTTTGGTGAGAGAAGATGCTCCCTCCATAACTGCCTGGATAGATCCACCAGGGCACCTCAGGTCAGCTGAATGACCGCCACACATGAAAGTTCACACCCTGATAGAGACTCTTACATGGCCAGGGGCTGAGGAGCAAATCCAACAAATCATTAATGGACACCTTTGCCTCATATGTAAAAACTTTGGTGTGGTGGGTTCAGTGTTGTATGTTGCAAACTTGGCTTTATTTGATGCATGCAAGGGGAGTGTTGTGTGTTAGAATACAAGCAATGGGCATAGATTTAACATGCTTTTCATACAGATGTAAATGTGTAAACTTCACTTTTTATATGCCCACACCATAGTATTTTCTTTTGTGCATTTGTGTGCATCCATCAGTTTATTATTTGTTTCCACTTTTTAACTGTTTAAGGACTGTAGAGATTTTGGTTAATATATTTATAATGTCATAATGCTGGTCAATTTCAGTTTGGGTTACAATCAGTAGTCTTATGGCCCTTTCTTGTCCTATTCTCATTCTGATATCTTTTGAAGGACTTGATGAATTAAATTGGTATTTGGCATGTAAGTATCTTTGTGTAATATCAAAATACCAGATCAGATTGATTTGCGTAACTATCCACAGAATATCTGCTGGTAAGTTGTGGCCCCTCCTGAGATATTTTAAACTATAGGCTGAGGTGTCTGTGTCATTTGAACACATTTCTTGTATTATTGTCAGCAGTATTTGGAAAATTCTTTGTGTAAGTGCCCTAGAAACTGACTTACAACATATCCTTTACTCAGCAGCCTCTCACCACATGGGTTCAACTCTCAGATGTTGTTAATGTATTTTTTCCTGTTCACTGTTAAGTACTGATATATTTTCTGAAAATGTGTAGGGCTTAGACAATTTACAGCTGTGTAGACAAAAAAAGATCTTTTTTGTCTTGGTATTAAGCATAATAACAAAAGAAGCATACATATATTGCTCCGTTTAAATTTGAAGGTTATATGCAATGATAAGATGTGCAGCTTTCATATTTGTATGGCTTATTTTATACTTCACAGCTGACACAGAGTAATGCCGAGCTTGAAGAGAACTACAACTTCATGGTGGAAAAATTAAATGCTGAGAAGCCTCCAAACACTGGTATGAGCCTATGTTCGATGATGCATACATGAATTAGCATTTTTAGCTCCAAGAAAAAAAGTGGAGTTGTTATTATAACCCTCTCATTGGTGTTATTTCTCGGAAACTGTCAAAGATATTTACTACAAATTTAGAGTACTTGTTTGCTTTCTTCAGCGAAATCCATTTTAAAAGGGCAGGTAAATGAGAAATTAACATAATATCTCTTTTTTACTTAGAATTACATTGTATTATAAATCATTGAGAAAAGAGAAGTGCACTCTCAATACACTTGTTTAAATAAAACAGATTGAAGTTTAAAAGTTCAAAATCTTTGCAATTATAGCTTTTAACATAAAAAGTACAAATGAGACACGTTGAAACAAATAGTGTAAATCCAGACAAGCCTACTCCTGCTGGAAGCGATTTGTTTAGTGTCTACTCTTTATGTCACTGAGTCTCTACAAAAAGAATTAAGTCTGGGGTAATGTAGTAACTGATGAAGGAAACCGAAACAATTGGATCTTTTATTTTTGGCCAGTATTAAACAGTGCCAAAGGAAACATTTTATTGCATAAATATTATTTGTGTACAGTCGATATTGAAAGGCTATTCCATTTTTCAAGATCATTCTATTTAAGAAATGTATAGAAGTGACATTTACATTTTTGTTGCAATCTTCATTTATTTTTATGATGCAATATTAAATCACCCTGGTAGCAAAGTAAGTAGACTGTCAGATACTGGAGGGCCTAAATCTGGTCCTAGGTTTCAACATACTTAAGTTGTAACAAATGGTAGTTGTATAGCACCCTTGATAATGCCAAAGCAAATATAAGGGTAGTTCTCATCTGGCTGACCTAGTGTAAGGATAATGTGACTGAATGAGTAACCATGCAAGGTGTGTGCGGCATTCTATTCATAGTGATGGTAGCACTATCTGTCTCAACTGATTATTGGAAGACTGTTAGTGGGATGAGTAATCCAACACACAAACAGTATTATAACAATTAATGAAAGATTGTTAGTGCGACGAGTTATCCAACACACAAACAGTATTATAACAATTATTGGGTGACTGTTAGTGAAATGAGTAATCCAACACACAAACAACATTATAATGAAATATCTCTTGATTTTCCTCACTTTTTTGTCAACTGAATCTAAAGTAAAAAAAAAGTCATCTGTTAAATCATTAACATGTTTTTGTAACTTTTTAGCTCCTCTTGTAGAAGAGGTATCAATAATTGCGCCTCCATCAACGGAGAAATTTGAACTAGAATCATTACAAAAGAAGGAAGAGATTGAAGCAGAAAAGGACCAGGATGAAGACTCTGATGCTGAGGAGGAGGAGGAGGAGAGTGTGAAGACTAGGAGGAAGGCAAAGGCTTGATGGCAGTAGAGTTTGAGTTGCTTTAAAGATTAACAGATAGTTTAGAACATTTCAGTATGACTGTATTGTTTTTAAATAAATGTGATTTATCAAAAATGGTGGGTGTTTTTCTGTTTTATTAAAGACCATTTACTTTATGTTTATGAGTTTTATCATTCTGAGCATTACTTGTGCTTTTGAAATTGAGACACTGACAGGCCTTTATTCTCTTAATTTTCCTAATAAAATTCTTTTTAATTCTTCAGCTTTTTTATACAGCTTTCATAGGTTTCTTTATATGTCTAGTTCTATTCCTTTGCAGACAGAGGTATTGTCTATCTGTTTATCCTACATACTTTTCTAGGGACAAAAGTCAATAATGCTCTCTTATTTTACCTAGTGACCTACTTTTTGACCCACATGACCCAGTTATGAACTCATCCAAGACTTCAAGCAGGCACACATTTTGGTCAACTTTGATGAAGATTGGGTCATAAATATGGCCTCTAGTGTGGTCACATGGTTATTTAGCTCACCTGAGCACAACGTGAACAGGCTAGAGGCCACAGTTTTTATCCAATCTTCTTCAAAATTGGTCAGAATATTTATTTGCATGAAATCTTGGATAAGTTCATTATTGGGTCATGTGGGGCCAAAAGGTAATCACTAGGTCAAAACTCAGAAAAAGCATGTGAACACACTAGAGGCCACATTCATAACCAAATCGTCACCAAACTTGATCAGATTGTTTGTCTGCATGAAATCTTGGATGAGTATTTATTGGGTCATGTGGGGTCAAAAACACTAAGAGGCTGCATTGATGACCCAATCTTCACTAAACTTGGCCAGAATGTTTGCCAGTATGAAATCTTACATGTTTTGAAGTGGGTCATGTGGATTCAGAAGGTTACTAGGTAAAATTCTAGAAAATGTTATCAACCCAGTGGCCAGACTAATGGTCCAATCTTCACCAAAGATTTCTTAAGTAAATAACTCTTAATTTCTTGATGCCAGATAAGAGCCTACTAAAAGCCTGTGTCCTCAGGTGAGCGATGAAGGGCCATCATGGCCCTATTGTCAAAGATTTGACCAAGTGACCTACCGGTACATTTAACCCCACGTGACCCAATTCCAATCACTTTCAAGATTTCATGCAAGATTCTGACAAAGTTTGATGAAGATTGGGCTATAAATGTGGTCTCGCCTGACAACTTTATCAGTAAGGGAGATAAAACAGAACAAAAACATGCATGGTTGACATTTATTCATTCAAAAACAAAAACAGTTTCTATAGAGATGTATCAAAATGATTGGTGTATACTTCCTATAAAATCACTTCCGTAAAATAGGTCACCAGTGAAAACTTTATACAACCTTGAGTAAACTTCTGTACAGACATAAATTCTGGAGTCGAGAAGTGTCTGGGTGCACAGAAGAAACATTCAAATTGAACTGTAATGTTGGACATTTACAAAGAATTTCAACTATATATTTCTGTATCATAGATCAAGCTATAGGGGGAATACTTGTGTCTAATTCTTTATTATAAAACAAGGATGGTATTTTTTAGATTTGACCCATTGTCACAACTGAAATCATTTACAATATAAGGATGGGCTGAGAAATATGGTAAACAGCCAGCATTGTCTTTTCGGCCATTGTCTAAGATTAGCCAGGTTAGACTTCTTGCTTCCTATTGTCACTAGCCATCTTTCAAAAAGAAAATTATTATCCACCCTTACTTTCAAAAAAGCCTATAGAGTAAGAAAAATATACTGGCACAAGGAAATAAGCTTATCAAAAACTGACCCCATATAACTTAAGCGTTGACATGGTGCTAACCTTAAAACAATACAACAGATATGAACATTAAAGCTTTTCTTCAGGAGTCTTATTATCTCTGTTCTGATAACTTATTAAGAAAGGACAGACGGACACAAACAAGAGTATAAGTAATACTGGCTATCTGGAATTACGTGAAGGAAAAACAGAATCTAACAAAAACTTTAATATAGATTAATTCAGCTTTTTTTTTCTATAATGAGCTATCATACATAGACTGAATCTACTTAAATTGTAAAAAAAACATTGCCAAACCCATAATATGTAATAGAATTATTTTTAATGAACATCTACTTATATAACTACAAAAAAGAAATCTTGTGCAAGATAAATTCATGATTGTTATCTACGATACAAAATACTTTCCAAAAATTAAATTTTAATATAGATTGTCAACTTGTACTATGATCTTCAGGAAAACTAGTGGTTTTTAAAGTTACAATATTAACAAGTAAATACTATAAAGACAAGGAATTTTAAAATTTGAAAGTGTTAATGATTTTGTCTCTTCTAATGTAGACACCTCTTATCTAAATCCAATCTAACCAAATTGGTCATAAATGAGGTTTCCTTTTTTTTTTAATATATCGATGTTTAAAAAAAGTAACCAAAGTAATACTTATGTCAACAATTGTAAAGAATACGGGCATTTATATATATATATAAAACAAAACTGCTCAGATCTATTTGATAACCAAGTAAAACCAGTACATACTTTCAAGACAAAGAAATGTGACTACAAGTATATGTCGCAGAATAATGTAGATTGTAAGTAGATACATTCATTCATTTGTCACATGATTGAAAAGGTCAAACTAAATGTATATCTGAACTAAACAAACCTATTTTAACCAACATGTTAACAGCCTACTGCTGATAATCAACTAAATGGCAGCATGCGTTAAAGAGATAAACAGGTGGTTCAGCAAAGCAAGAAAGTATAAGTTCCAACAATCAGAGCATGGATAAACACCAGTTAATTATACTTAACAAATAAATCTCTACTTGAGTACAACAACTGATCACTTTACTGTTGATTTCATATCTCGCATAACACATCTGACACACTAATTGTCCACATAATACCAATCATTCAACATGATAATATCTTGTGTATAAAAACACAACAAAACATAAATTATTTTACAATTAGTTAAAAATTGTCACACAATTGGTTTTTATATTGAATAGTGACTAAAGTTTGTTTATCATGTACAATTAAGTCGAATAGTAACTTACTAGTGACTTGCGATTTTTGTCATGCTTTATAATGGAAGTTATTAAAAAAGTTTATAATTGGTAAATGAAGTTTTTATATGATATGCAAAGTCACCAAAATAGAAACTGTAACAAATCTCATTAAGTACAACAATAAAGTTAGCAATAATGTTTGTTCATAAAAGTTTTTTTAAAAATGATGGGAAAAAAATATAAAATTGTCTCTGAAGTCACTAATATTTATTTTACAAATTTAGCAATGGTAAAAGACTACATAAAGCAACAGCAGGATTATGGTGTGGGGAAGATGGTCTATGAGAAGGTCAGTCCTGCGTCGAGGTACACCTTGAAGATCTTCTCTATACTTGTGATGTAGGCTGCAGTACGCAGATCAAGTCCAAGGTTGTACTTCATGGCAGTTTTCATAATATTCTGAAGAAAAAGCAGTTACAAGAAGTTAAGTTTCTGTCTTCATTTTTTTTAATACTTGGCAGGCACACAATAAAGTTTATTCTGGTGATGTATAGCTGTAAGAGTGGCAGAAGTAGAGTTCCCGACCCCAGACAAATGTCTTAGTACAAACAATGGTACATTATTGGTCAACTGGAAAGTCATCACATTTTCTTTTTGGTCCGACTGGGACCAGCATCAGAAGCGGTAAAGAGGAGATGTTATAAAACTTACTCTTACGATGGAGGCTCTTTTATAACTACATTATAAATAAAGCGAGTAAAATGGGCTTGGCTAAAACAATGGCATACCATAAAGTGTTAATTAACCGATGATACGGTATACTCATGGCACTGGCCACTTTGGAAGCTTATCAACATTACAATAGTGGGAATATACTAACAGTTTACAACAATAAACAATAGTGTACATACTCTTGCTGATCGCTCCATAGTATATTCCAGACCAGAGTGCACAATGTCCTTCTCAGAAGCACCCTGAAGTAGAAAGAATACAATGTTTTCACTACTTATATCAATACTGAATACAGAGTTTAACAGAATAATAACTCTGATTATTGCTATATATTACAATAACAAGACTGTCTTGAACTCATAGCCGACACAGGGCTAGAAAAAAACAGTAGCCTAACATCCCGGACCAGTCAAAATGCAGTTTTGGGCAACAGGTCATTGATCATTAAATTAGTCCCAAAAGTCATAAATAGGCAGTCAAAAAGTGACAAATAAACAGCGGTTTCTAATTAGCAATGAAGACAATCAATTTCACGCCAGGAGCATTTATCAACAACACGTAAAGGTGGTGCATGTACAATGCACGCACCTGTCCTAAACAGCCAATCACAATGCGCGATAGATAGACAAAAAAATCTGTTATGCCTTGTTTGTTAGTTGTAGATATGACAAATGTGTTGTGTTTGTTAATTGAAAACGACGCAAATTTTCGGACAAGTCATTTTTGTCCAGATTACTAATCTGGGACTAGTCATTGAATAGAAAATATTTCCAGCCCTGCGACACAATTTTCAGGATTCAAACCTGCCACCTGGTTGAACATGATATCTGCATGACTTATGGCAGAAGAGTACTTACAGCAATTCTCTTCTCGAATCCCTCAGAGGGTGTGATAGGAATAACCCCACCATTCCTTCCAAATTTCCTCTCCAGGGAGTTCTGCACACTCTCTGTAAATCAAAAGAAGAAATTAGTATACCTGAAAGCCTATTCAGCACAAATTAGCAAGGCAAAGGCAGATAGAGTAGATCCAAATAGCACCCCACCCTCCCCCTCCAGCTGGAAGATGTCTGATCCAGATCTGCACTATCTGCTACTAAATCTTGGCAGTATGTTTTGTTGTTTATGCAAATAGTTGTATGCATACACAAGGATTTAGTCAGCAGTGTTAACAAAAGTAGTGATAGGATAACCTAGGTCTCAATGATTTTAGAGTTAAGGAGCTTTTCCACTAAAATTGGTTAAATTTAACTACAATCTTTTAAAATAAGCCAACAGTTAACTGATTCACCAGGAACAACATAAAAGCAAAAAATTGTTGCATGGAATAAAGACATAGAGTAAATATTTTGTTTTTGTTTTTATTATCATAAAGGTCTTGTTTTATTTCAGAAATATTGCTCAAAGTGCCAGCTGTCTTATTAAAGTAGCGATAGTAAACATCAAGACACATATATGGTCAAACCTCAGTTATTCAAGCTCGGACTGTCCGAAGCAGAGGCATTATTCAAAGTCATTGGTCGGTCTCGGTTTTATCCTTATATAATTTATTGTAAAAAACCTCTGATTATTAATAAGTTTCTGCATTTTTTCAAAGTAAATTTTGGTTCCAAACGTAAGGTTTTAATGCTATCTTCACACAACTTATCCAAAGCTCGATCGTGTCACCAGTCGACCATTGAGTATTGTTACCAGTCAAATTGTGAAGGGAGGTTATGTTAATGTTTATTGGGATTATCGTCCCACCAACAGTATTTCAGTCATCTGGAAACATTAAAAGAGGTTCGTCCAGTAACATCGATGTTTGGCTTCGTTAATTGGTTGATTGAAGTTGTTGATTGGATATGATGTATTGATTATGTTGATTAGTTTGACAATCAGTTAGGACATGTAATCAATTAAGCAGCATGACACGCCATTTTAAGATTGACTTGTATGCACTTTGTCTCACAGCGGTATTGCCAACTGTCAGGGTGGATAAGTAAAAATGTTGACTGATAACACTGATATCTCAATTGAGAAATGGCAAGCATAGCAGCTGAAATCCTAGCTGGGCAATCTGGTGAAGGACCCAGTAATTGGGGGATACCCAGATCAGCTACTTTTAAGTACTATATGATTTAATACTATATACTTGTAACCATTATGTTATGTATGTTGCAGTTTGTTGACAATGGCAACATGTTCGACAATGCTTTATACATATGTGCATAAATTTCAATTTGTTATTATCTTGAAAATAAAAAAAAGACACTTATTCTATTATTCATTTCTTTTTCAATTAACTTTTCTTATGTTGCACTGTATTATTGTATATGCATTGCTCCTTGCACATTACTGCAGAGAATTATGTAATTCAAAGTGGTGGACTCCTTGTATGAAGATTTTGTAATTGAAGGCAATTTGATAAATACAACCCAAGCATTGTTCAAAGTAAATCGGCAGTCTCAAGGACTTCGAATAATCGAAGTTTGATTGTAGAAGATGGAAAGTGTTGTCAATGGAATAGTGATTAATAACACTTACCCAGAAGATAGTAGTTGGAGTCCTTTTCATATTTGAAGGTTAGACGCCCATAGCTGACATGGTTCAAGTTCTTCAGCCACTCGAAATATGATACAGTCACACCACCAGCATTTAGGTACAGATCCTGCAACACAACCAAATATATTTAAACATGAACAACAAGCATGTGAGGAGTGGGACTCCAAAGTGGAAAATCCAGGGTAGGATCACAAGACTGTCTTTGGCAAGACTGTTGATAAAATATTTCTGACGTAACTACTACCTAAGTAATGGTTCTATATAAGAAATGGAGATTTGCAATAGTTGGAGATGAAAGAAAAAAACAACAACAAAAATGTTTTCTTACTGACTATTAATAATGATATGAACCAATACTACATAAGTATGGCTTTTTCTTTTCTTTTTTCATCCCTCTTACATTTAAGTAAATAAGGAAATGGTACAAATACCCTTAAAAATGCACCTGAATTAAATTAATATTTAATTGCTGATACACTAAATTAATATATTCACATGGCAACATCCTACTGGTCAATACTCTTTTAAATCCTAACAACAACAGAACTAATGGACCTTAGTTCCTAAATACATACAGGTATAACAAGGACATTCCTCTCTAAGAAGATCTCATCTGCCTCGATGGTTGTGGGGCCGTTAGCACCTTCAGCAATGATCTACAACAGGCATACAATCATATGGTAGTCTGTATTTCATGTACAGTCCAGTCACAATACTACGACTGCCAACTAGAACAATTAAATCATTTATAAAATTGTAGATTTCACAAAATTGTAAACTGTAAAGGTAATTTAAAGTGTAAACTAAAGGCATAGTTGTATATCGTTCATAGCCCAAAAATCTAACCCAAAGCACAAAGAAATATCTTCCCTTGGCGAATGATTAAGGAATTTAACTCTAAGCAAATTTGTCTTACCTAGGCCAACATATTAGAACCTCCTAAATTGATAAGAAACTCTCATGCAGAATGTAAAAAGATCTGCCCTAAGCTAAAATTGTAGTTATAGATCTGACAGCAAGTTATTAGTAAAGATATAGATCAGATAGGAAGCAAATAGTGTAGATCTAGATCTATGTGGTAGATGTTTGTATTTATATATTTATACAAAAAGAATAATTGAATTACATTAATTTACATTGAGCTTTTATTTCTTTAACATGTCTAATTTATAAAGTGGGTTGTTCTTAACATTTATTTTTCATCGTGAATATGACTTACAGAATATGCATGCAAGAGTGACTTAAATGGCCTTTGCCAGTTATTATTTTTTAAAAAGGTCCTCTATAGTAGAAAGGGTAGAGAAGAGTATTAAAACTGTCCATACCTTGGCCTGGACCTGGTGGGCATTGTCCTTGTGAAGCTGCTTCTCACTGGCCGCAGGGACCAGAATATCACACTTCTCTATCAAGAGGTTCCCATCATAAGCCTGGGCCAATGGGTAACCAACAATTGTACCGTTTTCCTGAAATATTAAACCAAAAAAATGTATTTTGATCTTACATTCAACAAGATTCTGTGCCTATAAGAAATATTTATTATCTTTAATAATACAACAGGGCCATGATGGCCCCTGTATCGCTCATCTGAGTGCTGTACACTTTTCACTAAAATAAAAGGAATGGCAAAACAGACCGGAATAATTGTAATACATGCACACAAGCAACATATGGATAATCAGTTTCAATGTTTTTACAACATCGTATAATATAGAAAATAGCTGTGCCCCAGGCAGCCATGTTTTTTGACGAATCACAATTCTTTAAGTATCAAATACATGGCCACCCAATATGTATACCATATATCAAAGCTCTAGCTCTTGTGGTTTCTGACAAGAAAATTTTCAAAGTTTTCCTACGAAGCCATATATGGACACTGGCCATGACCCTAGTCGCCATGTTTTTTTTAACAGATTAAAATTCTTTGAACAATCTTGATACAAGGCCACTTGAGGAACATATCTACCAAATATCAAGGCTCTAACTCTTGTAGTTTCTGACAAGAATATTACTAAATAACAAAATATGAAAAATGGCCATGCTGCTAGCGACAATGTTTTTTGACAGATCAAAATTCTTCCAAAAACGTTTTGTTCTCCTGCCTGGACAAGCTTCTGAGAAAGTTTGGTTGAATTCAGCCCAGCAGTTTCAGAGGAGATGTGGTTTAAAGAATGCATGTCACTGGTATGTGGGCTATCACAATAGCTCACCCTGAGCACAAGCTAAAACATTAACATATTACTACGTTACTGTAATTGCATTTACAAGATTAGGTTTTAAGTTCTTCTAAGAATATTTTAGATACATAGGGTCCACTTACAAAAAATGTGAAGACAGCACTGAACTGAAGCAAATTAAAGAACTTAAACAGACACTGAAGAATTTAAATTTAAATCATTTTGCTATAGTTGGCGAAATCTTAATCGTTATTATCATCTATGTAGCTGCTAATTGGTATTCAGAATGTCACACTGCAGATGTATAAGATAGTAATAGAATTAAGTTTTATATCCAAAAAGATCAAGTAAACATTTTGTCTTAAAGCTCTCCCAATAAACAAATGAGAAAGTTATCACAGTAGTATTTATGTTACTTATATCAGCTAAATAAAAGTGCAAGGCATTACTGAAAATAAAAAAAAGCCCTCAATCCTTTTAACTACAAATAATATGATTACATATCAATAATGCTAACTATATATTATTATAAACCATTTTTTAATCAGTCTAAACTTTCTATGATAACTAGCTGAATAGTATAACTTTGTCAACCTACCAATCTAATTGTTCTTCTTCTGCTGAATTTTGGGTTCCTATATAAACAGTTACCTTCAGAAAATCAATTTAGAGGTTATACTTGTTTGTTTTTTTTGTTTCTTGTCCCACCCCCAGTCTTTCAGTTATTTGGTGATGGTGCCCACTTGAAGCAGATATAGTGCTGCCTTCAATGTGAATAGCCTGCCAGGAACACTTGGCATGATACTACACGCAGGTAGGGGAGCTATACCACTACCATTTTTAACAGCTTTGTTATGCAGCTGCCAAGGATCAAATATGACGCTACAGAATTAAGCTTCCAGGTCCAGTTTAGAGGTTAGGGAACACAGGTTCATTATTAGAAATAAATATTACAAATGCTAATAGTGGTGATTTTCAGCAATATGGTGGAAAAGGCTTTATTGAGCACACCTGGGTTGAACCAATGTAGAACAGCTACAATACCTGTTCACATCAAATTAACTGACTCTTAATTATACTAACTGGGAGCAATACATTAGGTAGCTTGTAGACGAATAAGAAAGCCTAAAAACATTTACTTAGAATTTTTCCATGGGATCCAATTAATTTTAAGAACACTAAGAGATTAATTTGCTTAGAAATAAGGCCCTAAAATGAAATTTTATTGAAATCCTTAAATGAATTTCACTAAAATAAGTATATACCTAAGGCTTTTGTCTCTTTTTTATTTTTATAATAAAACATTTCTCCATAAATCTGACTTGGGCCCTTTACCAGAACTGTGATAAAAAACAATCTGTTGTTGTTACGTACAATTTTGTAGTCCTCCAGATCCCTGGGGTTGAGACCATCAGGGTTGAAGATACTGCCATCCTTCTCCATGATACCAACCACCTTGGCACCGGCCCTGTGGAGATACCTCATGGAGTGCAGACCTACATTACCCAGACCCTGGAATATATAAAATGTCATGTAATCAATTGTTCTAATCATAAAGATAATCAAGCAAGTCAGCAATAGAAATGACAGCATCAGTACACTCATTGTGCAAGAAAAATTATACACAATGCTGCATATACAGAACAGTTTGCAAGTAAAATAATCCAGACTGCTACACATACAGAACACTAAGTTTGCAAGAAAAATTACAGACTCCAGCACAAACAAGATGCTCATTAACATACATGGTTACTATCTGTTTATTCTTTATATTAGCATGTTAAGTTCTTAAGTAAAAAGATATTTTTTTTTTAAATATTAAATGTCACAATGATGGCATTGTATTTCTACATAGTGCAATATTTGAATAGCAAAATGCATGTGTGTTGGTTAAAGATTTCAGTACATGTATGTCAATTTCTTTCAACAGGACAGTCTTGTTTATTGGATCATAAGCAATTGAGCTTTAAATGAAGCAGTAAAACATGCTGATCTTGCTCAGACAGTTCCCCGCAGGAGCTGATTCATCTGAAACATTGCCCTAGAGAAGCAATTATTGTAAGATATAAGTTTGGTTCCTTAATTTTTGGCCTAGGGACGGCATATTTGTATGCTATGAGTTTGATTTCTGAAGTATTGGCCAAGGGAAGATAATTAGGTATGCTATGAGCTTGATTCCTTAAGTATTTACTGAGGGAAGATAAATTGGTGTGTTATGAGTTTAATTCCTAAAGTATTGGCCAAGGGAAGATAAATAGGTGTGCTATGAGCTTGATTCCTGAAGTAATGGCCAAGGGAAGACATATTTGTATGCGATAAGTTTGATTCCTAAAGTATTGGCCAGGGGAAGATAAATAGGGATGCTATAAACTTAATTCCTGAAGTACTGGTCAAGGGAAGATAAACTGGTGTGCTATGAGTTTGACTTCTGAACTATTGGCCAAGGAAAGATAAAATGAAGTTCTATGAGTTTGATTCCTAAATTATGGGCTAAGGTAAGATATATTAGAGTGATGAGTTAGATTTCTGAACTACTGACCTAAGAAAAAATATTGTAGTGTGCTATGTGTTAGATTCCTGAACTTTTGACCTACGGAAGATATATTTGTGTGCTATGCGTTTGATTCCTAAAGTATTGGCCGAGGGAAGATAAATAGGTGTGCTATGAGCTTAATTCCTGAAGTATTGGCCAAGGGAAGACATATTTGTATGCTAAGAGTTTGATTCCTAAAGTATTGGCCAAGGGAAGATAATTAGATGTGTGATGAGCTCAATTCCTGAAGTACTGGTCGAGGGAAGATAAACTGGTGTGCTATGAGTTTGACTTCTGAACTATTGGCTAAGGAAAGATAAAATGGAGTACTATGAGTCTGATTCCTAAACTATGGGCTAAGGTAAGATATATTAGAGTGATGAGTTAAATTTCTGAACTATTGACCTAAATATTGTTGTGTGCTACGTGCTAGATTCCGGAACTTTTGACCTACCGAAGATATATTTGTGCAATGAGATCAATTCCTGAATTATTGGAGAAGAAAAGAGATATTAGCATAGGAAAAATGAAAGTGTGTGCAATGATTGTTGAAGTGTATACCTGGATGATGACAGCCTTGTGCTCATATTGGCCGAGGAACAGTATATGTGTGTGCTATGATTGTTGAAGTGTATACCTGGATGATGATAGTCTTGTCCTTGTATTGGCCTAGGAACAATATGTGTGTGCTATGATTGTTGAAGTGTATACCTGAATGATGACAGTCTTGTCCTTGTATTGGCCTAGGAACAATATATGTGTGTGCTATGATTGTTGAAGTGTATACCTGGATGATGACAGTCTTGTCCTTGTATTGGCCTAGGAACAATATATGTGTGTGCTATGATTGTTGAAGTGTATACCTGAATGATGACAGTCTTGTCCTTGTATTGGCCTAGGAACAATATATGTGTGTGCTATGATTGTTGAAGTGTATACCTGAATGATGACAGTCTTGTCCTTGTATTGGCCTAGGAACAATATATGTGTGTGCTATGATTGTTGAAGTGTATACCTGAATGATGACAGTCTTGTCCTTGTATTGGCCTAGGAACAATATATGTGTGTGCTATGATTGTTGAAGTGTATACCTGAATGATGACAGTCTTGTCCTTGTATTGGCCTAGGAACAATATATGTGTGTGCTATGATTGTTGAAGTGTATACCTGAATGATGACAGTCTTGTCCTTGTATTGGCCTAGGAACAATATATGTGTGTGCTATGATTGTTGAAGTGTATATCTGGATAATGATGGTCTTATCCTTGTATTGGCCTAGGAACAATATATGTGTGTGCTATGATTGTTGAAGTGTATACCTGGATGATGATAGCCTTGTCCTTGTATTGGCCTAGGAACAATATATGTGTGTGCTATGATTGTTGAAGTGTATACCTGAATGATGACAGTCTTGTCCTTGTATTGGCCTAGGAACAATATATGTGTGTGCTATGATTGTTGAAGTGTATACCTGAATGATGACAGTCTTGTCCTTGTATTGGCCGTGGAACAATATGTGTGTGTGCTATGATTGTTGAAGTGTATACCTGAATGATGACAGTCTTGTCCTTGTATTGGCCTAGGAACAATATATGTGTGTGCTATGATTGTTGAAGTGTTTACCTGAATGATGACAGTCTTGTCCTTGTATTGGCCTAGGAACAATATGTGTGTGTGCTATGATTGTTGAAGTGTATACCTGGATGATGATAGTCTTGTCCTTGTATTGGCCTAGGAACAATATATGTGTGTGCTATGATTGTTGAAGTGTATACCTGAATGATGACAGTCTTGTCCTTGTATTGGCCTAGGAACAATATATGTGTGCTATGATTGTTGAAGTGTATACCTGAATGATGACAGTCTTGTCCTTGTATTGGCCTAGGAACAATATATGTGTGTGCTATGATTGTTGAAGTGTTTACCTGAATGATGATAGTCTTGTCCTTGTATTGGCCTAGGAACAATATATGTGTGTGCTATGATTGTTGAAGTGTTTACCTGAATGATGACAGTCTTGTCCTTGTATTGGCCTAGGAACTATATATGTGTGTGCTATGATTGTTGAAGTGTATACCTGAATGATGACAGTCTTGTCCTTGTATTGGCCTAGGAACTATATATGTGTGTGCTATGATTGTTGAAGTGTATACCTGAATGATGACAGTCTTGTCCTTGTATTGGCCGTGGAACAATATATTAGTGTTCTATGATTGTTGAAGTGTATACCTGAATGATGACAGTCTTGTCCTTGTATTGGCCTAGGAACTATATATGTGTGTGCTATGATTGTTGAAGTGTTTACCTGAATGATGACAGTCTTGTCCTTGTATTGGCCTAGGAACAATATATGTGTGTGCTATGATTGTTGAAGTGTATACCTGAATGATGACAGTCTTGTCCTTGTATTGGCCTAGGAACAATATATGTGTGTGCTATGATTGTTGAAGTGTATACCTGAATGATGACAGTCTTGTCCTTGTATTGGCCTAGGAACAATATATGTGTGTGCTATGATTGTTGAAGTGTATACCTGAATGATGACAGTCTTGTCCTTGTATTGGCCTAGGAACAATATATGTGTGTGCTATGATTGTTGAAGTGTATACCTGAATGATGACAGTCTTGTCCTTGTATTGGCCTAGGAACAATATATGTGTGTGCTATGGTTGTTGAAGTGTATACCTGAATGATGATAGTCTTGTCCTTGTATTGGCCTAGGAACAATATATTTGTGTGCTATGATTGTTGAAGTGTATACCTGAATGATGACAGTCTTGTCCTTGTATTGGCCTAGGAACAATATATGTGTGTGCTATGATTGTTGAAGTGTATACCTGAATGATGACAGTCTTGTCCTTGTATTGGCCTAGGAACAATATATGTGTGTGCTATGATTGTTGAAGTGTATACCTGAATGATGATAGTCTTGTCCTTGTATTGGCCTAGGAACAATATGTGTGTGTGCTATGATTGTTGAAGTGTATACCTGAATGATGACAGTCTTGTCCTTGTATTGGCCTAGGAACAATATATGTGTGTGCTATGATTGTTGAAGTGTATACCTGAATGATGACAGTCTTGTCCTTGTATTGGCCTAGGAACAATATATGTGTGTGCTATGATTGTTGAAGTGTATACCTGAATGATGATAGTCTTGTCCTTGTATTGGCCTAGGAACAATATATGTGTGTGCTATGATTGTTGAAGTGTATACCTGGATAATGATGGTCTTATCCTTGTATTGGCCTAGGAACAATATATGTGTGTGCTATGATTGTTGAAGTGTATACCTGAATGATGATAGTCTTGTCCTTGTATTGGCCTAGGAACAATATATGTGTGTGCTATGATTGTTGAAGTGTATACCTGGATGATGATAGTCTTGTCCTTGTATTGGCCTAGGAACTATATATGTGTGTGCTATGATTGTTGAAGTGTATACCTGGATGATGATAGTCTTGTCCTTGTATTGGCCTAGGAACAATATATGTGTGTGCTATGATTGTTGAAGTGTATACCTGAATGATGATAGTCTTGTCCTTGTATTGGCCTAGGAACAATATATGTGTGTGCTATGATTGTTGAAGTGTATACCTGGATGATGATAGTCTTGTCCTTGTATTGGCCTAGGAACTATATATGTGTGTGCTATGATTGTTGAAGTGTTTACCTGAATGATGATAGTCTTGTCCTTGTATTGGCCTAGGAACAATATATGTGTGTGCTATGATTGTTGAAGTGTATACCTGGATGATGATAGTCTTGTCCTTGTATTGGCCTAGGAACAATATATGTGTGTGCTATGATTGTTGAAGTGTATACCTGGATGATGATAGTCTTGTCCTTGTATTGGCCTAGGAACAATATATGTGTGTGCTATGATTGTTGAAGTGTATACCTGGATGATGATAGTCTTGTCCTTGTATTGGCCTAGGAACAATATATGTGTGTGCTATGATTGTTGAAGTGTATACCTGAATGATGACAGTCTTGTGCTCATATTGGCCGTGGAACAATATATGTGTGTGCTATGATTGTTTAAGTGTTTACCTGGATAATGATGGTCTTATCCTTGTATTGGCCTAGGAACTATATATATGTGTGCTATTATTGTTTAAGTGTTTACCTGGATGATGATAGTCTTATCCTTGTATTGGCCTAGGAACAATATATGTGTGTGCTATTATTGTTTAAGTGTTTACCTGGATGATGATAGTCTTGTCCTTGTATTGGCCTAGGAACTATATATATGTGTGCTATTATTGTTTAAGTGTTTACCTGGATAATGATGGTCTTATCCTTGTATTGGCCTAGGAACAATATATTAGTGTTCTATGATTGTTGAAGTGTATACCTGGATGATGACAGTCTTGTCCTTGAAGCCTGGTGCCAGACCCACCATGGACATGTATGAGGCCTCCATGATGAAGTTCTCAATGCCATGGAACACTCCCTACAACAGAACTTGTACTTTTATAAACAAATTTTTACTAGATATATCTGTATTTTAAATATGTCAAATACCTTGAGCTTTAAATCAAAGTCACTAGCTTAAATGACATTAAGTGTTATTTTTAAAAAAAACTATTATATTTGTTATGTTTAGACCATCCAATACTTTCATGTGTAATAAAGGAGTAAAGAAATATTTACTTGATGTCATCTATGCCCACTTATCTGTTTATTAGCTCAAGATAAACAAAAAAAGTTTTGTGCTGTTTATACAGCATGCTTCATTGTTATATTGATTATTATAAAGATTAAGTTGTAAGTGACATTATAAATTTACTTTATTTAGTACCTATGATTAAAAAGATCAGCAGCACAGAGCTTAATATACATTGTAGTACCAGTGTTTCTCAAAGCTAAAATAATAAATTTAGCTAAAAGTTAAAGGCAAATAACTAAGATAATGGTAAAAGTTAATAACTAAGTAGGCACGGCCGGCTAAGGCCAAGGAACTACAATTGAAGATTGTTTGCTTGTTGGGAATATCCATCAAACAATAACCTTTATATTTGAGGAGACATATAAAGGTTGGTTTGAGAATTATGTGATATATTTCAAACAGATTATATATTTAATATATATCAAGAAACACTTATAGAAAGCCCCTTACCCGACCAGTGGCCGATGTTCTGCCGTGGATACCACCCTGAGTAATGGGCTTACCAGTAACGCAGGCATGGGCATTAATGTCATAGTGACCTGAAATGCAAAGAACAAGAAAATAATGAAAGCACTGCAAGCATTGTGGTCTCCACATCTTCAGAAAAGCTTTTACATCGATAACGACAATTGCCATGAGAAGATAAGAGATAATTTATGTTAGATGAACCATCCCTTTATAAACTAAATTCAGCCTTGAATATAATGAACATAAGCAGAAGGTCAAAGGATGAGAACCTGACCCAATTAACCACACAATAGTCTGCATACTGAATATGTATTCTTCCATGCTCTGGTGAGAGGTTTATTCAAAATTGGTTCTTCAGTTGGGATTACATTTTTTAACCAAATTGGCATTTTGTTTATAATTATAGACTGGATGTATATCAATGTAATCATTGTTCTGCTTCTAGATTTTGACTTTGTGGCTGCCTTTCATTTCAGAAACTATTATTGAAATACTTAGAACTTCTTCCTCTTGTGCTTTAGACAGAAACAGTCTTTAATTATTAACTCTGTTTTCACTGCTAATGAAGTGTATACAACAATAGGACAATTGATCAAACTCTACATTTCTAAAAATCAATTATGACTCCCTTAATCATTGAGATTCCTTATAAACCAAGTGTGAAGTGCAGTTATTTAATATTTTTCATACAGAATATGCACAAATGAAGCTCAATAACAACAACAAAAAATCTTTAAAAAAAATCATATTACCAATGAACTGAATTATAAAAAATAATATAGAACAAGATACGAATTAAATACAAAACTACTTTTTTGGTAATGTCATGAAACCTAATGTAAAAATTTAGTAAGAAAAAAAAAGACAACTGCTTAGTAGATGGATGAGTTCATGTGACAGATATAAAAAAATGAGACTTAAAACTTACCTAGAGTGTTGGCATAGGTGTCTGCAATCCAGCTCATCTCTCTCTCTCCTGTACCCATGTCTGGGGCGGGTACATCAATACCGGGGCCTGAAACATGCATAGTTCATTATGGTTAGTGCCCAATTATTGTAGTGGTTAGTTTCAAACCTTGATGAGCACTGTGTCTTATTAACCCATACTAAATAAATACTATACTGCATGTAACTACATAACAACTAGAACAATAGCAGCATATAGTGTAGACTCTGACGAGACAGCTTCCAATAACAAGAGCTACATGATCTACACTATTTGCCTTAGCTAAGTGGCAAGCAAACTAATAAATATCATGGGCAGTGCCCAAATTATAACAAAGGTTTGTGTTGAATTGTGTGGTTTGTTTTCCAAATACATCAAACAACTGTTGTCATTGCACCAACATCTAGCTTTTGATGCTTGAAGGAGACCCTTGATAAATGTCAAATAGAACAACAAGTGCATAGCAGGTCAACTGGAAATGTGAATGAAAGTTCACATACAAATTGTCGCACCAAATGAACTCTCGCCAACATTTTGAAGGACTGAAAAGTTATACGTTGGCAACTCGTAAGCTCTAAAATTCTAAACCATTCTAAACCATGTGCACCAGCAGGGTTAGTCATTTTCTTATTTCAACAAAGTCCTCATAAGGTGCATAAAATGCTTATTTGTTCTCTCTATATATCACATAACCTTACTTATAGTCAATGATATTAAAATTAAATGCTATTCAAAGATGATTCCAATGAGTTAAAGACAAGAATTCAAAGGAGAATGTATGTAAACAAACGCAAAAACCGGGTTGTGCAATTTAAAAAAAACAACAGTTATCTAGGTTAAGGTTAGGGTGTATCTTCTAAGTAACAATCATTGCATGGGCTTCACAGAAAAAAAAATTCAATAAATCATTACTTAAAAACATATGTACAATTAAGTGCTAATCAACACAAACTTATATAAATAACATAATGCTGAATATAAAAAAAACTTCAATAACTGACTGGTTTTGCCATTGCAGTATGTCGGTGTCCCATATACCAAATAACTTTGCATTAAGTGATAATGCATCATGCTATCTCTATATATAGGAAAAACAGGCATGATAAAGACGAAGAATGATTATTAATTAAAGATGATTGTATAACGTGACAACTATCAGCAATAAGTTTCATTTGTTGTTCCATTTTAAGTCTTAAAATGATGGATTGTTCCTATAAATATAACTATTGCATCAAACAAATTAATGTTTTGTTAGCCATATTAGACTTTTAAAAAACTGCTTTTATACAAGAGAGTAATATGTTTTGAGTTGCTGTACAATAAGGTTAACTCTAAATGAAGTACCAGAATAATGTACTTTTAAATATTCAAAGCCAAAGTAAGTATGATGGTATTATTTGCTCTTTCTTTCAATTGTAACATTAACTCTATTTTAAATACAGCTTTAGAAAGGTGTTTGGAAAGGGGATTGCCTGTAAAATACAAAAAGTGAGTTGCAATATTTAGTTGTAATGGTGCATCAGGTGCATCAATAACTGCCTTTTCCTTGTAAAGCAGTATTTTCAAAACTGACTTAATACTTGACATGCTTGATGTGTTAATAATGCATATTCTATTCTTAGTTGTGTTTTTTTTGGTACACTGCATACAAAGGCAGTAGAGGATATTGCAAGAAACTGAAAGTGCAAAATGCATATGCTGATCAGACAGTTCCCTGCAGAAGCTATATGATCTGGATCCACACTATTTGCCTAAGAAAGATCAATTTTTGCAAACCAGGTTAAAAAAATAATAATTATCTAATAACACCTTTTTTTACAACAATTTATCCAACAAGGTGCCTTAAATGTGATAAAATGTCTTAACTATTTATATGTTATTTACAGCATGAAGTATATTTAGGTTATGGCCACGTACTAAAAAGATCAGCAATAAAAGCTCATCATAAAGTTTTAATGCAGCCCATGGCAGTAATGGTCACTGGACATCAAGCAATGATGAGTGGAAGAAGACCCCAGATAAATGACTGGGCAAAACAACAGGTACAAAAGAGCAGATCAGCTAGAAGACCTCTCCACATCAAGTCTTTCACCCCAATGCAGCCGGAGACCATCGGCGTAACAAGTCAGCTTACCCTGGCCATGCTACTCTCCCTGGATTATGAGCCAAACTCAAAATTTTAACCTTATAGTCAGTCTTTTGGTAGCAGTTAGATTCATAGCTGAGAAAATGTACTTATAGACTTAACAGAACAAGGTGTATATTTTTATCAGACAGCACTGAGAAAAGATCGCTGATCTGGATCTACTTTTTTTGTACAAACCTGATAAATTTATGCTAGGCAGGCTAAGAGTAAAGAAAAGGCACCTAAACCTAGGTTAACTACAACATCCCTGAGGCATGACTATCCGTAAACCAGTGTGAACTGGACACATGCTAGCCTCAGATAACAACCAGCTAAATGATCTATAAGTCAGTACTTAGCTTGCTGTTTTTCTTTTATGTTGCTTAGCAATGCTTAATAACTCAGAGCCTGCTATGCACAAACTGATTGGGCTTAGACAAATAGTGTATCCCCAGATTAGCCAGCTACTGCTGTTTGCTGATCAGTCTCATCCAGACTTCTCTTTACAGGGGCATGAAGTGAATAGCAATTAACAATTAGGCATTTTGTACAGGTTAATAACAAATATTGCCTATAAAGAGTTAAATAGAAAAAGTAAAAAAGAAAATTCTGTTAACAAGAGACATTTTTATGAAGCTTGCAGCTGGAGTATATAAAGGTCTTATAAATAAAACCATAAAATGAGCAAGCAACAGTTGTTGAATACAAGATTTACAACTTATGTCAAGTGTTAATGATGTGAGAAATACTTGGAAACAGAAGATAATGAAACTGTCCTAAGCACTTCAGGATAAATATCATGGGATTTTGCACATATCTGTAGGGAAGTTGACTAACCATTTCTTTACTAAGTTACTAAGACAGAGTTTATGTCACTGCAGAATTGGTGCAGCCAACTTTGAGGTTTGGTTTAAATAGGGTTATGAATTTCGGTCATATTACAACTCTGTATTTCTAGTCAACCTAAACAGCCCTAAAACATTCATACGTAACTGAGATCAAGCAAACAATGCAAGTTTAGGTGTGATTGTCACAACAATGCAGCACATCTTAAGTGTTCACTTTTCCCAAGTATACTTGTAAAATTGTACCCGGACATCTGTGGCTTGAGGTTGGTAAATAGAGGCCCCATAAGTGAGGTTATTTAGGTTAGGACATCAGATATAAGATACTGTTACTTTTGATTTTAGTCATGTTGTAATAATGATCATACTGAGGTTCAGATATTGATATCTGTACATGACAGTTAAAATTACAAGAAAATCCTCCATTCTATCATATTATGATGTACACATTCAACACTACGCAAAGTAAACAATTCTTGACTAAGGGTTCACTTGAAGGACATATTCAGTGACCAGAAAACTTATCCATCTTTACTAAAGTCAGAATCTTGTTCCACATGTATGGACAGTAACTGTTAACAATACAAGATGCCTCCAGGCTTGCAAAATCCTTTTTTTGAAGCTACAGTTTGGTGGGTGCAATCAGAATGGTGAATGGAGATACAGAGGTTGAAGCACAAAGAGACACAAATTCTCCCCAAGGATTGATAAGATATCTGGATGGATGTATAGAGAAAAGCACCTGCTTATGGAAGGTTTAATGATAAATCACACAAACACAAAAGCAGGCACATTGGATACATTCCCTACTGTAAACAGAGGAAGACCCAAGACATGTATCTTCGTATAAGCGCCAATAAAGGTCAGCTGGAAGGCCTCTTGTCCTGACCGGGACTTGAACCCAAAAAGTGTGGAGATGAAAAGTTTTAGGTTGGGGATGCTTACCCCTTGTTCATGGGTTTCCACTAAAGGTATTCATGACAGCAAACAAGCAGGCAGCAATTATTTATTTTGGGTGAAACTATAAACCTGCTAGCTCTATGAATGAATCTCAAATCTCTTGTAAAGGATCCAGGGTGTTGTTTCATCAAAAGTCCTAGGACCTGTTAGACCACTAAATTATCATTAAGAGTGTTTCAATAAAGTACTAGGACTGGATTTAGCCTAAGAACCATATATGGGATTGGGATTAGCCGGCATTTTTGCCGATTATGTGCAGCGACATTTCTATCATTTTAGCACAGGGGCACTTATGAGGTGCCCCGGGACTGAACCTGGTCGGTCCATTATACTGACACTGACGAGTCAGGCATAATGCTGTCCCCTAAACCCCGAATGTTAGGAGGGAAGCCACTACTACCAACTTTTAAGTCTTTGGTTTGACCCGGCCGGGGTTTGAACACGACCTCTCGATCCGCAAGCCGATGCTCTACCACCTGAGCTATTGCAGCTGGTCTAAGAACCATACGTAAATTTAGGAGTAGTGTCCCCTGTCTAAGGAGAAGATTTAGACTAAGAACCATATATAAATTTAGGAGTAGTGTCCCCTGTACTAGGACTGGATTTAGCCAAAAAAAACATATATTAATTTAAGAGCAGTATCCCCCTGTCCTAGGACTGGTCATAAGATTATGATCCTAAGACTTTTGATGAAACAGTTTCCAGGTTGTTATTTACAGATAACTTAGGATTAAGTATTGGTTATTACAATATAGCATGATACAGATTAACTTCACTAAGAAATTATTGAGCACTTTTATTAAATGTAGCATGTCAGGTGAACATGAATAGTGCTAATTCAGCACCTGGCAGGAGTTATCTGATCTGGATCTACACCTTCTGCCTAAGGTTAATATATTTGTGCTTAGCAGGCTAAGGGTCAGTGCTATACTTCAGTTTAGCAGGTATTGTTTGGTGAACATAATTAGACTGCACTTTAAATGAAGCAATTAAATAAATAATTCTACTTGTATGATCAAAAAAGCTTTGAATCAACACAAACAATCATTTCAACAGTCAAATTGCCAAATGCAGACATAACTTTCAGTCTTCTAAAGGCAAATATGCTGTACTGACATATAATGCACTATTTCTGTCTTAAGCCACATGCCTTATTCAAACTGTCAATACCTCACAATCAATAATCTGCAATAGACTACCTAAGTAAAAACTTAATTCAAAGCATGAAGATTATCTTGGCCAATTACTAAAACAGTCCTGCACAGCCAAAAATGTAACCTTAGCTTGCTAACCGTGATTTCAATTTTATATGGCTGAGGCAAATAGTATAATTCCAGATCAACCACCTCCCTGCTAAGAGTTGTCTAGTGAAGATCTGCAATTTTTGCAGCAGTCAATAGCAATAAGGCATGTGAACCTGTCATAAAGTTGTTGCCAATAAGTTAGAATTGTGTAAGGGTATTGGCAATTGTAACAACCTAAGACTGAAAATGTATGTAGGTAATCAGGCCCAAATGAGGGTGAATGATAATTCAAAGATGGCATGCGTTTTAACAATTAAAGTGAGCATGGTAAAATACCTGCATGTAACACACAGTATCTTAACTCTTAGGCTGCTAAGCACAAACTGATCAGACTTGGCAGATGTTGCAAACCCAGATCAGCCAGCTCATACTGGCAGCCGTATAATCAGGATCTGCAATTATTTGCTTCTGGATCTCTATAAAATGCTGTGCTATGTTTGCAAGTAGTTATAAGCTAAAACTAAGAACATAGTTTTGGTTATTAACGATCGTGGCATGATAAGGGTTAGAATAAATAACCATCGGGCATAGTGGAAAGAGAAAAACAAGATCAGTTTGGCCTAGTTCCAATCATTACTGAAAACAGACATGAAATGCAGATGTAAAATTAACGAGATCATGCTATAAATATACATGTATAGCTATATAAAAATCTTTACTTAAATTATTTTTATAAATAAATAAGGACAATAGGTATTAATTATAAGGTTTAAGGAAATAAAGCTTATCTAAATTGTTCTCTAGGTATACATTTGAACTTTTTAATTTCTTAAGACATCTTACATGATAATACAAACCCATGTTCTCTATTTTTAAAGAAATCTAATTTTATTTTGTGAGGTCAACTATGGTATTGGAATTGCGAGGTAAATCATGGTATTGGAAAAGCCCATGAACAATGCATTAGTCTAATTACACTTGCAGGTTTCAAGCTATGCACATAAAAAAGACAAAGCAGGACTGACCTTTTGTTCAAGAATTACCAAGGAGTGATCTTTCAACTAAACATGACACAATATGATACATAATAGTGAATGTGAGATTAAATTAATTTAAAAGCTGCACTTTGCTAGGAATATGTAGCAATTATTACTTATTTAGCTTGTTTAAAAATGCAAAAACTGAAATCGTTTGCATACTAATGCTGCTTGCAATAGGTGCCATTAGGCATGTACTATAACTTGGAATAGATGATATTGTTGCTGTACATTTTCATGTTTCAAAATTATAATTAATTAATGTCAGTATTGTTAGAACCAGCTTATATTGATGCTGGAGTCCCCAAACAAATGTCTGGGTAGAACCATGTGTGAGTCAGGAGTAACAAGTTACAACTCTGCCCAAAAGGCCACAGGCTCTACATACCAATGAAGCCCTTCTTTGCCAACTCCACAGTCAGACGGCGGGTGATTTTCTCGAGCTCCTGTTCTGAGTATTTTGATGGATCGATTTTCACACCAGCCTTTGCACCGCCAAATGGCACGTCGACCACGGCACACTTGTATGTCATCAGCTGTGACAGAGCGTTCACCTCATCTTCATTCACGTCCAAACTGTATCGGATACCTGGAATCAATAAGAAGTCCTTTATTAACCAAAGTGTACTGGATCCCTGGAATAAATAATATACAATGTTTTTTAAACATCCTGTTCATTTTTATCATAAGCTGTTGATTTTGATAGCCCTGAATTGCATACCTAAGGGCCATCGTTTCAGTATGCTTTCAAATCTAAACATTAGAAATGTAAACAATTGTCCCTTTAGCATTTAGTGATCACTAGTTATTTGTTTAGCAAATCTTTGCACAAATTAACCAATCAAGATGTCCATGCAGATTAAGATTCTGATAACATTCTGTAATTATTAGGTTCAAATAACCTTTTTATGGCTTTGACAGGTTTATCAAATGATCAGGCCTACTGACCTACTATTTTGATATGTGACTGAGTTACAGACTTATCCAAGATTTTACTGAGACAAACACTCTGACCAAATTTGGTGAAGACTGGACCAAAACTGTCGCTAGAGTGTTTAGAAGCAGATACTCGGAGTATTGTCAGAAAAGTTTGCTTGAACATGTTGTACTCAGGTAAGCTGAAAAACACTTATATTACTGTGACCTTGACTTGATTGACCTCAATATCAATCCAAAACATCTGCTAAACATTTGATGAAAGTGGCCTGTCTAGCACCTGCCCAGCAATTTACATCACTATAGTAACCCTGGTCCTACACTTTTTTGCTCATGTCTAGTCAATTTGTGCTTAGCAAGCCTGCTGTAAAACTAGCACAAGGTGTTCTTCTTTTAGGACAACTTTCCACTAAAATTACAAATATTTCAATCAACAACAAAGCCCAAAAATGTAAGTACGGGGAAAAACATTCATCCTGTTCGTGGCTAATTGAGATCCCACGTGGCAAGGAGCTGAGAAGTTGCAAGTCAGTGACTCTAACCGCTCCACCACGGGCGCCCGACTGGACAATACTGGCAAGATTTACGGTAAGTGCAAAATGTGTAAGTATTTAATTGTTTAACTTCAGTAAATGCTCCAACAACGTACACATGTTGAAAATACAACAAACAAGAGGGCCATGATGGCCCTTAATCGCTCACCTGATGACACAGGCTTTTAGTAGGCTCAAATCTGGCATCAAGTAATTAAGAGTTATTTACTTTAGAAATCTTTGGTGAAGATTGGACCATTAGTGTGGCCACTGGGTTGATAACATTTTCAAGAATTTTACCTAGTAACCTACTGAATCCACATGACCCACTTCAAAACATATGTTAGATTTCATACTGGCAAACATTCTGGCCAAATTTGGTGAAGATTGAGCCATCAATGTGGCCTCAAAGTGTCAATTAATACTTGGTTTTATATACCCTCGCCCTAACTATTGTTATAGGGCAAGCATTTAAAATAAAATATCACAGTAAGTTTTTTATTAAATAGCATGAGGGTTGCCTTATGCCAGGAAGGTTAAGAAAATTAAAAATGTAAGGATGGTTATTGCATGGTTATGGATTTGACAATAGGCACCAATATAGAATGTATGGATGTTTGTGTTTCCTATGAGGTATGTGTATGTTTGTGATGTGTGTGTCATAAGGAGTATTTTTGTAAAATTTTAAGATATGCACTTTCTTTCCTCTAAGTGTTTTCAAAAGGTTTTCTAAAAAGTGACCTAGTGACCTACTTTTTGACCCCATGTGACCCAATAGTATACTCATCCAAGATTTCATGCAGACAAACAATCTGATCAAGTTTGGTGAAGATTGGGCTATGAATGTGGCCTCTAGTGTGTTCACATGCTTTTTCTCAGTTTTGACCTAGTGACCTCATTTTTGACCCCAGGTGACCCAATAAGGAACTACCGTATTCACTTGTGTAATGGTCGCACCCGTGTAATGGCCGCACCCCTAAAATGACCGCAAAATTTGAAGAAAAAATCCTAATTCAATGTATTGGCCGCACCCCCAAAATGACCGCAAAATTTGAAAAAAAAATATGAAGGCCGCACAGTTTATACAGCGGAGCTCCGCTATATCGTCAATACTGTCGGTCAACGATTAACTGTCTCGCATACAGTTCCCTTTGTTCTGCATGAAACACAGCTTATTATCCGTCAGTAAACACTTAAACAAACTTTCAACTTCAGTCTGCTAAATACACGAAGCTGTAATTTACTTGGCGTTTCTGTGTAGACTTGCCTCATTACACAGGTCAAGTGACTGACTCTGAGATAAGCTGTTGTCAAGGTGATATCGATCGGAGCAGTTTGACAGTAAGGGAGTGAACGATGTGTTTTTATAAGCAGCTGCCGATTACATTTCTCCATGAAATTATTGATTGGTGGAATGTACACAAGGACAGTGCACTGTTTCCCGATATATTGTGTACTGTCATACCAGACTTGGTGACTGAATCAAAGAAATGGCGTCCCAAAAATCGGCAGAATCGTTCTAGAAAAAATGTCCCAAGGCCTTACACCTATAGAATGGCCGTACCCTCAACTCCTTAACGATAAAATCGGGTAAAAAAGTGTGGCGATTACACGAGTGAATACGGTAATTTAAGATTTTATGCAGACAAACATTCTGACCAAGTTTGGTGAAGATTGGGCTATAAATGTGGCCTCTAGTGTGTTCTCAAGCTTTTTCTAAGATTTGATTTAGTGATCTACTTTTTGACCCCACGTGACCCAGTTACGAACTCATCCTAGATTTTATGTAGACAAACATTCTGACCAAGTTTGGTGAAGTTTGGGCTATAAATGTGGCCTCTAGTGTTTTGACCCCAGGTGACCCAATAAGGAACTCATTTAAGATTTCATGCAGACAAACATTCTGACGAAATTTGATGAAGATTGGATAAAAACTGTGGTCTGTAGTGTGTTCACAAGCTAAATGTTGACGACGGACGACGAACGAAGTGGTATCACAAAAGCTCCCCTTGAGAACATTGTGCTCAGGTGAGCTAAAAATTTGCACAAATTAAGAAGATCCATACCTCAGAAGATGTAAACAAGCAATGTGGTGTTTTTAATATACATATCTTGTCAAGGTCAGACCACAGATTAAAGAAGTCTTGCCAAGGGGCATGAAATGCACTAGAAAAAGCACAATTCAAATTTGACCTTGTTTGAGGACAAGAACAATGACCTATAAAGCAAACAAATGTTCACCAAGTAGATGTTAAGATAAGTGTGCGTAAAATAGTTTTCCTGACCTGCCTTTTAATGACAGGTCCCTCAGATAGCATATTAGTCACAAAGCGCATACTATAAACTAAAACATTTACTGTAAGATACAAAAACAACAACACAAATGTGGTTCAGAATATTATGATCTAATGAATTTTTTGTCAGATATCTCAAAATGCAAAATGGGAAGAAAAAGACTGCAACCAAATAGCAGATGTATACTTTAAACATAAATTATGTGTTGTTGTCTGGAATTTCATTTGTCAACACCTTGTTTGTGAACAAAGTGTTCTTCATTTTTTTGAAGGGAATTGGACTGGACCAGATTGTTCCTGTTTTAAGCCAGATTTAAGCCAGGTAGCAGGTTCCTACCACAAGCAAATACACATACCAGTACTTTCAACCAGGCCTCTATATTAGGAAGGATTATGCTAGGGAGTATATCAATTTACTACAGTATTAATTTTATAAGTATGAACATCAATGCAACATTGATATTTTAATTTAATACCTGTAGGTGGATTGACACTTTTCAATTTTATGTATACCTGACACAGCTGACAATATAAATATTTAATCATATCAAGATCAGGTAACTTCAAGGCGTATTTTAGCTGCCAAAACAATTTAGCCAGTATTTTTGGATCCTCTAATCCCTATGTATAGTTTAATAAGATCATTCAGATTTCCATACAGTGTTGCCACCACACAGAAATTCTGTATTCATAGAGCTAACCAAGCTCATGTAATTCCTTGGCTATTTTTTAAAAAAATAATATTGTTACAAACTGGACCTTGTAGCACAATTGGTAGAGGGTCGGCTCGAAAATGGGCAGGCCCTATGTTTGATCCCAGGCTGCAACATACCAAAGTCATCAAAATAGTAGAGTATAACACCCTTGCAAACGCTCCAGCAAACTGAAGGCTTGTTTAAGCACCCCAGTTGGCCCTTTTGCCGACTGATCGTTCCAAGACGGTAACTGATGGTTTTTCTTTATGTGTGTTAAGTCTCGTCTGTGTGTTTTTGTTGTTGTTTTTTTCACATTTGCATTTACCTTGTTTGCCTTTGTCTACTGGTAGATAAAATTTAAATATCTGTTAGAGTTTTGATAGGACCTTTTCTTATTTACCTTTTCTTATTTACCTTTTCTTATTTATCTATTGTTACAAGACTAACTGGCCAGGATAATGTGACAGGGTGTGGCACTATGCCAGGTGTCTCCAAACAACTGAAATATTGTTGGTTAAACAGAAAAAAATATAAAGTTATAAAATAAGGGATTTTCAGATGAATTGTACAGATAAGCAAATTTTATTTTCTTGTAATTTCTTCATTTGTGGTCCAAAAATTAAAAGCTATACACCATTGGAAAGCATCAATATTTCCACAATGACAACATGTAATTTATGGAATTGTCAACATTATAAATCAACATCAAGGTCAGAAACATCTGACCATTTCCTCTTTTTGTAAACACCAGCAATCTTTAATGACACAGGCAGTGTTCAGTTTTTGTGGTGTTTAAGACTCCTCAATACACCGCATCTATGTAGGCTATAGATTAAACTGAATATTTTACATTCCCAGCCTGCTTCAGAATTGTTACAATGACTGCCTATTTTCTTGAGCTTTCTGTGTTGTTTACAGTCAGCCTCTATGAGTCTTCCACGGTATTGTATAAGCAGACGATTCCATTATGGCGTGTTGAGTTTTATTGTTCTCGCTTGAACCTGTGTTCTCAGTTTCGTTTCTTAACCATTTCCACTATCTCTGCGCTAAGGAAATTCAACAGGCACTTTATTTATGAAGATCCGCAAAAACACCTATTACCGGTACTCCTAATATATATTAGGTCTATTCCCTCATCATTGCCATTCAATCATAAATGTTACCGTCTTCTTCTGCATTGAAATATGATTTTTAGCATAGGTTTCATGGGTACATCATTTTACTTCGTAATAACAGCAGCAATTACCATCATTTATATTGAAAAGTTTATGAATAGAAAAACATCAATTATTGTTGCAGCCATGACCCCAATTAATCCACATTCGAACTATTTGATGCTTTTTGGTGCAGAAAGTAAACACAGCATGATCCCGATATGCTCTCATGCTTCGACGCTATAATAAATCATGCCAAAACTTGTGTAAGGTTATTAGCTGGGCTTTAAGGAATAATTGCTCAGATCAATCACTGCTGTTTGAAAACTTGGTCAAGAATGCCCAAGTATGTTTCTGTGTTTTGTTTGTTTGTTTTTATACTGAAATGATTCTGCTCAAGTAAATGCTATTACAGCAACAACAGCAGTAAGCTCCGGAAAGAGCCACTCACAACATTACCCCATCACTTTCCATGATTACCTAGAGTCCCATATCTCTTTTTTAATGTTTTACCATTATTAAGGTATAAATTGTTTAAGGAAAAAAACAAATTCAAAACAGGAATTCATTAATTAGAAGTATTCTACTGCAAAACATCTCTACCATATCAAGCAAGCTGGTCAGACAGCTCTGAAGAGTGCTGTGTTATGAATATATTCTCCTCAGAGATGTCTGTCTTAGAAGCTTAGTTTCCTATCTATTAAATAGCTCAGATGGTTCCGACTGATTCCAGAGCACGAGCTGGTATGATGGTGTTGATGGCTTCTTTGACTGGGACAGTTGTTGTAAATTAAGGTGTACTATCTTTTTTAGCCAGGATGGCGCTTGAACACATGACCTGCTCTAGAACCATATTACCAAATGAGCTACCCGAGCAGGCAGCTATGGTTTTCACAAAACCGTGAAAGAACTGTGACTGACGGGAATACTGGACTTACAGGGAAACAGTTAAAATACTTCCCGACTCTGTGAGAGCAGTTCACAATAAATCCGAACCTGCTTAAGTAGTATCTAAAAGGTCCAGTCAGTCCCCGTCTCAGTTACAATCCCAGTCTATTAGCCATCCACTACACCCCCCCTGTTTTATTTGGGATGAGAGTGAGTCTAGCAGTTGACCACGGTGGATTTGCCCACCTGTGGCCTGTCTTTCGGCTTTGAAGCTGGAACCGCTTTCTGCCAACACCTCTCACACCATCACTTATATCAGGATAGAGAGGCGTTGTTGCCATCTACTCCGGCTTGGAGTGACTCCATGACCTCTTCCCCCTCCCCCTTTATATTTTTTTTCATTTATTTATAATTGTTTATTATTATTTCTAATTTATCATAGATTCATATTGCAGATGTTGTTATAATTATTAAAAATTGTCATAAATTCCAAATTCACGAGGTCATGGCTCCCTACATGCCATACAGGGACTTCCCATTTCTGACACCAATGAAGTGTTTGCTACTGCAAATGCTTCTAGAACTACTACTAGTAATGAGGGTATGTACCTACCTGTCTGTGCGGGGCCCTTCTTCTAGACTTATAAGGGTTGTGGTTGTACTGTCTACTTGGAGAGATCTTATCGAATGCCACTCTCCCTGACAGTCCTGTCTATTTATACACAGGGGCCCCGCGTAGTCTGCGGGTCCAGTCAGTCCCAGTCTCAGTTAAGTCACAGTCTTATTAGCTGTCCACTACAACATTATCACCCGGTTACAATAATTCAATACTGAATAATATATTAAAGAACATTTAAAAAAGTGTATCTTCATTTCAATATGAAGCTGTCAAAGGTTGGCTAACAGATCATGTGCTTTGGAATTTCTGAAATTTGATTGTATTGCAATAAATCTTTTCAAAATCCTATTCTTACCTCCTTTGCATGGGGTTCTATGTTGACTGTGCTGTGATCGCCAGGCTTCAATAACCTCCACATTACCATTGTCACGCATAATTGGAAAACAGAACTTGACAGAATGGTTGACAGGCTTGATCATACGCAGGATGTTCTGTGTTTTCAGCTTTTTTTCATCCAGACTCTTCTTTCCTGGGATTTCCTCTGCCAACTTATCCTGAACAAGTACGGCGGCCTTGTCAAAGAAGTAGTCGACGGTTTTAGAAAAGCCAAAATCGGATGTATCGACACTGGACTTGCATCTTTCTGATCCAACATAACTTTGAGCCGGACATAACAGGGATTTTTGACAAACGTCTCTTACGCCAGACCTTTGGATTGTCCGAGCAAACTCCGTGGTCAAACACCGGAACATGTTTACTCTGTACTAGCACACACGAGCCTAATTAATAATAAGTCCACACACTAAGTTAATTCAAGTCCTTGCTTACGCTCCACACTCTACAGCCTATGAAGTGACCTTGGCTTGACGACGATTAAGCGGAGGTGTGTCGGCCCACGTGTTTAGTTTCGACCAGTTAAAACCGATGTTACAAAAAGAATAAAAGATGACGTCACAATCAATGTTTTTATCTGGAAAGGTCCGGGTTCTACGATTTCGGTTATGTTGTCGATTTTAAACTTCATTTTACTGTATTCGTATCGCATTTAAGGAAAGCATAGTAATTTAGTAAATTAAACAAATATAATCCTCGTTAATTTCAAATGTCTAAAGCGACATGTTAAATCTTATTTAATTTTTGCAAAAATTGGTCACCCATAGATAGTTTCCACATCAGTGAAGATCCCTTGTCTTTCCAGCGTAATTTTTAGATGAATTGTATAGAAGCGTAAATTTTATTTTGTTGTAATGTCTTTTTTTGTGTCCAAAATTTAAAAGCTATACACCATTGGAAAGCTCTTGATATTCATATTTTTAGAATACAATATGTTTTTAATTGATAAATGTACAAAGTATTAATACACAGAAATAAGTAAAATTATTGGCCCATCCTTAAAAAAATGAACATGTGTACATAGAGCGGGTGCACCCATTACCGAACCCTTAAGCAGTTGTTTTTACTGTTCGGTAATGGGTCCACTAATTTAGTCCATCTATGCAAATATTAAAAGCGTTATGCTTCAATTTTCATTAACTTTGATTGCGACCTATATGCATGAAGAAACATAATACTTAGATATGTTAAAATAAATAGCCGGTGTCATTGAACTTTTTTCCGAACAATGGTTTGAATTCCGAACAGTAAGGTTCCTAATTTCGAAAATACGTCTACATGTTTTTTTGTTGTTGTTGTTGTTGTTTTTTAATGGGGGGGAGGGGTAAAAATCGATTTCTTTAACATGATTTATATATAGACTAGTTAACAACCCTCGCCTCTTTAGCATCTGTGAGCACAGGTTTCGCTCTGATTTTAGCCGATGTATACTTTTTGTGGATACGGTCATGTAACGTTTAGGGAATCTCATACGACTTTGCGCTTTAGAGAGTGACATCGCTCCATCTGATACAAGTTCGGCCACGTGGTTTACCAAATAACCATCATATAGGCGTCGTTTAGATTTCGCACCCACCTGGCGACTCATCTATACATAAACGTTTTCATTGAGTAAAAAAAGACAATCATGTATTGTGTGTTCTTTCGGCAATAAGAATTCAGAACTTAGAACATTTGTTTTAAGCAAAATTAATAGTTTACGCATTGTGTAATTCGACTATCCATTCTAAGCTTACGCACTAGAGCTACTTTTAATTTAATTGAAAGGTGTGAATCGAAATCCGGACATGCGTGGTAGGATCGCATTTGTCATAAGACGAATATTTTTCACTTTTTTAAAGAATGACCATGGAAACATTTTAATGCATTCATGATTTATTTCCAGAAGTACTTGTGTGAAAATAATACATGTTTCAAATTTTTATTCGGAAACAGGTACTGTTCTAATTTGGGTGTACCCGCTCTATCTTTTTTTACCCTTTAAACTATAAAAATATAGCTTTGATATTTAAAATACAAAAGCTGTTAAATTGGACATAAAGTTCAGTAAAATAGACTGAAAGATAAAAACACAGTGGTGAGTTAAATACAGAACATATTTCCAGATTTCGGCCTGCATTAGCTTCTGCCTTCAAAGATGGCTGCCTTAAACTATCTTACATCACATGGCAACTATCTATACTGGAACATACGCAGAGCACAATACAATACAACTTTTATTTTCTGTCGGTATTTCCCATTTTCGAAATGAAAGAAATATTTTAGATATCTTCATTGCGGGAAGGTAGCCTATTTGCATTTACTTTAAATTAGAGAGAAATAAACGTGTGTGTGTGTATTTTTTTGTGTGTGTGTTTGTGTGTGTGTGTGTGTGTGTGTGTGTGTGTGTGTGTGTGTGTGTGTGTGTGTGTGTGTGTGTGTGTTTGTTGTTGTTTTTAAGCGCGCATGCGCTTATTAACGGGAAACACGATTTCCCAAATTGCAGTAAAAGATGTAGGCCTACACTACGAAAATTTACCAGCTTAAGATGCTACCATTTTACAAGATATAATTATTTGTGGTATCCTTGTACTTACCAAAGTTTTAAAGCCATATACACATACACAATTATTTTCCGTCATTAAAATCAAAATTATGCAATAATATGCTATTACAAATAACAAACATGACAAGAAAAATACCAGAATAATTGACAATAAAGTCCCAACGAAGTAACGTTTTTTGCTGTTTGTTTTTTCTATATTTGTGTTTGTATTTTTTACCCGATAAAGTGACCGGTCGTCATTTCTAAATTTTAAGTTTTTCAGTTACATGTTAAATAATTTTATAGAAATTCAGATTCAGCTGAAGACTTTGAAAGTACATTAAAATATATATGTTTTCGCTTATTGCTGAAAGACTGGTGCATAAATTGTGACCAAACTGACATTTAAAGAGACGCGCACAGGTCGATAAACAATTTGACGCTTGCAACCAATTGTGCCGCATCTGATAGGACGTGACCATGTTCATAGAGCAGCATGCCTTTGAGGATTAACGATAGTTAAGATTTGTGTTAGAGATTTTACAAGCTTCTAGCTCATTTAATGCGGTTCTAACGAAATGTACTTTCTTCTTATCTACATTACACCGGTAAACCTATCGGGGCAAATATATGGGGTGCCGAAATATGGCGTGATCTGAAAACAAAGGCTAGCCCATGTAGACACATAATAGAGGTGTGTATAGGTCTAAATTATTGCTCAAATTAAATCCAGTCTTTAACCATGTATCAATTAAAACGCTTCAATAGAACCCGCTTACAACAATGCTGACACAGCTTGTATAGTACGTTGATCCGAGTTAAGGTCATTCGACTAATTCGTATTAATTCTAGAGTAGTCGTATATTGTTTGAATCTCACAGTTCAATAAAACGCGTGATTGCCTTAATGGACCCAGTTTACAGATTAACTTTATAGAGTTGTGATGTTTGTAAAATTGAAAGTATACTAACACAAATTCCTAAATGCCGAATATGTGCATAGGTAATTTATAATTAACGAACTTGAATCACATTCTGATGAATAGAAGTGTCTATAACAGATGTATTGTGGCGGTGGAGTTTTAAAATACATGCACACATATTCATGTAAATTACTTTGTGTAAGTTTAAATGTAAAACGTTGAAGGTGATATCCATTTGGATATTATTTGGATTCATTTTTCACAATCATTCAAACAAACTGTTATTGCATGAAAAGATCCCACAAAAGCTAAATAATGTCCTACATATCTAAGTGAAACGCGAAACATCACCCTTCATTCGTCATTACAAACATATACTTCCTATCCGAGCCACGATGCACAGTGAGATATTTTTTAAACTAAGATTACAACTTACTTTTGACATAACGTTCTATAATCAACCTGGTAATCACACGCGCGCCAGCCCAGACGCACAAACACACCGAAAGGTATTAAATTTAATACATCAGTCAATTAGTCAACGCCCCTTTTTAAAAGGACGGTAAACATATGTTGTTTTACACAATATTGTGTGGCGTGTTATGAATACGACATAAGACCAGTGCAATTAGTAGGGTGGTGGCTGCGGGTACGAGAGGCACCGGGTTCGATTCCGGACCGCGACGTACCAAAGTCGTTAAACACCGTAGTAGCATATCCCATCCTAACGCTCAACCAATGTATGGGTAGTTCCACGAATGGTCGACCTGATGTCAGTATAATGTGTTTGGGTGTAGTATCATGTCATGCGCTCACAGCATGCTATAAACAGCAAGGGCAGCACTATGCCCTATTTAAAAAAAAAAAATACTTCATTATTACCTCCCTTGTGGGTTGGTATTTGGTATAAAGTTATTGAAGAAAACTTACTATTTTTCCATTTTTTTAAACTTTTGAAAAACATTTAAGATTGAAACATGCGGATAAAATGGAATCTCGTTGATTAAGATAAGGATTTATCAAAAGGTTGCGCGCATTATTTAAATAAGCCAATTAAAAATAAAATTTATAATATTTCTTATATAAAGTTTATGAAAATACCTTCCCACAAGGGAGATAACTAAAATATTTCTTTAAGTTCAAAAATGTGAAACATCAGCTTCAAGATGAGTCCTCACAATTAACTGCAATAAACATGGAAGGACGACAAACTCAACAAGCAATTATAATTAACTCATTGATGAGCTTTAAAGCTACAGTGCGACATATTTTATTGTTGTTGTTTTGTATCATTTTTTGCCCTGTTCTCAATATAAACAAACTGATGAGGTTGGAAAAAATAGCGGAATAATAACAAATCGAATGAACAATTGTCATTTAGAAAAAAGAAAAGAAAACATAACTAACAACGAAGCGAACCAACGACCTGGCTATAGTAGGCAAGCTCACTAACCACTCGGCCGCTGACGAAGTAGTTGATGTTCATATATAAATGGTGACATCATGAAATCAATTTCAGATAATCGAAATGAATCTTTTTTATATTATTATTATTAAAGAATGTCCAAGATTCTAGGCTGAAAAACGAAGATTTTTTTGTTTAGCAAATATTATAAACTATGTGTAGATATTTATGTTTGAAAATCTGATGGGCCTGCAAGTTGCTATGTATTTTACTTAAAAGGTGGTAAACCGACAAGATTTTCTTTCTCTGGTCCTTGAACCTGAAAATGATCCTGCAACATGCTGTTCACAGGTGCCCTAGATCTCTGTGAACAGCGAAGCATTGCAAACAGGCATTTCCTTTCTAAGCCACGCTGCAGAAATATGTTGTGTTGTTTTTTAAACTTTGAAAGCCATGTTACAACTTACTTTTGACAGTATGTTATATCGCCCTCCGTATAGTCCGCTCAGACGTTGATATCTATTTTTAGCATAGATCAGTATCTTGCCTATTTATAGATTTGGCAAGAATGAACATTGAGTGATTTTTTAATAATAATAATTATAATTTATTTATTTATTTATTTCATTGCAGTTTGTACCGTCTAACAATATATAGGTATACGAGGGGCATTTATAAAGTATTATTCAGTGTGGCGCTTTAGTCGTATACGTAATATTTCTGCAGAAATTGTTAAACCAACCCTTCGAAGTATTCCCCTTTGACTTGGATGCACTTTTCCAAGGGATGAATCCAATCGGAAAATGCTTTTCGGTAGCTCTCTTCAGGTATAGTGTTTAGACACTGGAAAAGTGCGCTGCCGACGGCTATATGCAGGGTGTGGTAAAGTGTCAATGCTGTTGTCGCTAAGATACGACTTTACCACCACTGACTTGTGGGCAGGTGCGTTATCATGAAGGAACTTGATTCCGCGTACGCTACGGGACGGGCTGCAGTATAGTGGCTTACAACAGCAGAAAGAACCGAATCTCGGTAAAATATTCCAGTAACACTCCTGCCTTCTGGTATAGGAATTCGAGCCACCATTCCCTGGCAATCAAAAAATAATGCATACATAATGCGTTTTGAGGTGCGAGCTCTACGGGCAACTTGGGGCCGTTCGTCATTTTCACCGACCCACACCTTATTTTTTTCTTTACTGTCAGGCTCATAAAAATCTACCCATGTTTCATCGCCAGTCCCAATTTCATTCATGCGGTTTTGGTCAGCATTCTTGTATATATCGAGCAGCTGTGACGCAATTCGCACGCGCTCCCGTTTTTGGTCCTCAGTGAGAAGGTGGGGTATCCACCTGGCGCAAACCTTGCGTAGCTTTAACACGCGAGTCAATATTTGAAAAACCGATGACGAATTAATGACACATAAATTACTTATCTCCTCCACTGTACAGCGGGCATCATCTTCCACAGCTTTTTTAACAGCGACAATATTTCCGTCAGTCATTGTTGTAACTGGACGGCCAGGACGGGCCTCATCTTTTATCGCCTCTCTACCGGAGGTAAATAGACGGACCCATCTTCTAACTGTGGCATACGATAGGGCGCTGTCCCCATAAACCTTGTCTAAGTCTGATTTAATATCAGGTGCAACAACGCCAAGCAATGCGCGTATTTTACAATACGCTCTTTGCTCATCTTGAGAATTGTTCTCTTTATCTGCCATTTTTAACGTCAGTGTACCTGACCGTAGTCGATGAGTTAATGTAATACTTTGCTTTAATTACACAAAAACAGTGGAAAGATATTGTTGAATGCATTTGATATCGGCAAACTGTTGGATATCGACTTTAACTAAAGCATGAATGTTGTCAACATATATCTCGATAACATCCTTATCCAACATGTTAATGAACACACGTACCTTGGAATTATCCTCTCAAGTAACTGCACTTCGATGTCAAAAGAGCCTGGCAACGCATCGGTCTTCTTAGATCCTTTCAGCATCGGGTTCTTACCGTTTCTATATCACTAACATTCGGTCACTTCTAGAGAACGGAGATGTCATCTGGGAAATTTGCACACACCAACTAAAAGTTGACCTGAAGGCTGTGCAAGTGGAAGCTATGAGAATTATAACAGGGGCAACAAAATATTAAACAAAACTTAAACAAATTATACACAATATTGAACCTATAGAAGCAAGGCGTAGAAAGCACAATCTCACGCTACGCCATAAAATGAAGCATAACTTGGTTCCTAAGTATGTACGTAATATTTTACAAGAAAACCTGATCTTTTCAACTTCGAAACACCGCAAAGAATATCATCAGTACTAAGTAGAACAAAGATCTACAATTCTTATTTCCTGTCGTCAACAATTAGAGAGGGGAATTCTCTCAATACCACAGCATAATCATCCACATTAATTCTAGCCTTAGAAAAAAAGAAGCTAAATCAACCTGGTATGCAGTAAAATCTCCGTTTTTAATGTGGGTTCTAGGAAACAGCAAATTCTTCACACTCGGTTAAGACTCTCATGTAAGCTCCCTTGGCCAGGATCTGTTCCGTAGATTCCTCACTGAATCTCCCTTTTGTACATGTGCTTCTGTTGAATCGCTGAATATGAATATACTGATTTCTGGCATCGTCTATATTGAATGGCATACAACCTTTACTTGACAGCAACTTCTGATAAGTTGTATTCTTATTATTAGTTCAATGTGTAATTATAAACCACAGTAGCGCATACTTACGTTATGACTGCTTTGTTACAACATTAGTTCCATCGGAATTAAGGACATACCAGATCATTCTGTCTTTACTGTTTCTCTCAGTTTGTCTTCATGCATTTTTCTGTAAATGTGTGTAGATCAGTTTAGGAAATAATAAACATTGTTCTTTGTATACAAAATCCAGATACAATAATGCTTCAATACAAAACAACTTTAAAAATAAAAATAAGATACCGAGGAAGAAAAAACATACAGAAAAATACTACCTAAGGCAGGTTCTGATTTACTGGGGGGGGGGGGGGCGGGGGACTGGGGGGGGGGGGGGCTTGCCACCAGTTGGCTCGGACATACAACAAAGTTGTTTGGCCGTGTAGCGATAACTAACACCTTTGTAACTGTACATTGTATTATGAAGGCGAGAGACTGAACAATCTAAGCCTAAGTAAAATATGTTATGTTCCGTGCTGTTCTGATAATCACGGGTATCTCAGGCCCCCAGACTGTCATATACTTAGCCGTCAGAGCATTAGTTAACACGCCCCCCCCCCCCCCCCACACACACACACGTGCAGATAGCCCCTGAGGCCGTCTTGCCCGAATAGAACATCCTGTGTGTACAGCATTCGATCTCAACTCCCCAACAAACAAGCTTTATCGGCACTCCTCGGCGGTGATGCAGACGGCATAAGCCTAGGTGTAACGGTTGTTTGTCACCTTGCATCCCAATCAAGGTACACAGTAGACATTCAGTGTACTTAATGTTTTTCAGGTCATGACAAAATGGTTAAAAGTATAAGAACAAGATTTTGGTTGTTATTATAAAAGGAGGATTTTTTGTGAATGACGAAAATATATTGTTGTCACAGCTTTGAGATTGATTCTGACAAAGAATAGTGTAAAAATGCAATTTAAAGTTATATCCAAGCAAAATAAAAACACAAACAGGGGCAATAGTTGTATGACAAAATCTCTCCGGAACAAAATCACTTCCGTTTATTTTAGCATAGGTAGACACAACCTAAACGTTAACAAAAGCAGACAAAACGAATCCCGTAAATTATTAAAATATATATCAAAGCTTGAATTAGGAAGCTGTGCGAACCGAATAAACAATTATACAAAATGTGGAAATTTATAGGCCATGGAAAATTTACAGAAGAGTCCGTCTTTGCTAAAATAAAGAAAATATTGTTTTGGAAGTATTTTGTCCGTACTCCGTTTTTAGCAATAAGCCAGGCTTTATAGAATTATGTATCAAGTTGAAAAAAGAGAAAAGGGAAGATACATTGCCATGATGGTGATAATTTGTAAAGTTAAGAGAAAATATCTTGAAAATGCTAAGCTAGATTTTGTTTGCTCTACAATATTTACTAATAGTTGTATTTCGTCTGATCCAACATCAATAAAGCAATCCCGACCAATCAGTGCGGTTTTATTTGTCACGCCATTTACTAAAGACTACAATGGATTTTTCGTATTTTTATAAGACAAGGTAAATAAGAAATGGTCCTATCAAAATTTCCACAGATATTTAAATTTTATCTACCTGTAGACAAAGGCAAACAAGATAAATGTATATGTGACAAACACCCAGAGACGAGACATAACACACAAAAAGAAAAACCATCAGTTACCGCCTAGGAACGGTCAGTCGGCAAAAGTGCTGACTGGTATGCTACATCGAAATTAGGCACAGCACATTTTCGAACACCCAAATGAAATCTCGATTCAGGAAATATTAATGTATTTTTGTTAAGCATAAAATCCGACAATACTGCAATGATTGTTTACTTAAAAAACAACAACACACACACACTAAAATAGGAAGACTGTTTTGTTGTTTTTAAAATTATTTTCCTTCCCAATATATGCAAACGACGATCGATGAAAAACAGAGCTACAAATGTAATCTAGTTGCATTGTATGGTCCAACTCGAAGGGAGGTATGTGTTTGCCTGTTTCGGCATATTTTTGTCATCTGCAGTGAGTATATATAGGCTAAGAGATATATAATATTGTAAGTAGAGGGCTTAGTAATGCATATTTTAGTTATATGCATTTTCGGTATTGTGCAGGGTTTCTTAAGAGTGGCTTGCGCCATAATCAGCCTTTCCTTAATCCAAATGTGGTAATAACGGGGTGGGGAAATGGGTCCGACCCCGTCTAAATGAGACTGTGGAGTAAACGTCGGGTCCGCTCCCGAATGCCACATTGACAGCGCCGCGTCTAAATCCGCACTTTGGGGAGGAACTGCACCTCCAGTTGAGATCTTCCACTGAAGACAAAGATATTGTAGATTATTGTAGGACATGTATTAAGGAATTTTATTTATTGCAAATAAACTTTTTTGACGCCCCCCCACCCCCCCCCCCCCCCCCCCCCCCCAAAAAAAAAAGACAACAAAACACAACACAGAAAATAACAAAAATAAGGTCAAACATATATTTCAGACAGGACCGTAAATTGTTTATAAACATAAGATATGATATATATCAAATATTCATACTGATTAAAACTATGTTGTTTTGCAACATTTTAATAGATAGTTTTCACATCAGTGAAGATCCCTTATCTTGGCAGCCATCTTTGATGGCAACTTCCAGGGATTTTCAGATGAATTGTATAAAAACGTAAATTTTATTTTCTTATAATTTCTTCACATTTGGACCAAAATTTAAAAGCTATACACAATTGAAAAGCCCATGAAATTCATACAGTAGAATGTAATATTTTCAAAATCGATAAATGCACAAATAATTAATACACAAAAATATATCTAAATAAAATTATTGGCTCATCCTAAAAAACAAAAGGAACAGTGTATCTTTTATTCTTTTTTACCTTTTCAACTATCAAAAATATAGTTTTGTTATTTAAGATACTTCATAAAAGCTGTTAAATTGGATATAAAATTCAGTAGATCTAAAATAGACTGAAAAATAAAAACAGAGTGGTGAGTTTAATACAGCACATATTTCCAGATTTCGGCCTGCATTAGCTTCTGCCTGCAAAGATGGCTGCCTTAAACTGACTTATCAGTGCCTATGACATCACATGGAAACTATCTGTACGAAGAAAGAAATCCCATACAAACTGCAAAGCAACTGACGACGCGCCAAACATGACCAGCGAATTTCGGCACCCGCAAATTTTGCCCCTACCGTCTTCCAGGCGCTTGTCTTAACAAATAAAGCGCGTTGCATCAATCGTCTGCGTGATATTCTGCATAATTAACCGGCGGAAACAACCGGGAGAAAACGAAGCGAATGAAACCCCAAATAATTCACGTGATCTTTGAATTTGCTATTCGCTTTATGTCAAAAGTTTCATTCTCATATACATATTCTCTTCCCTAGTAATTTTTATGACGCCATTGCTTAACAAAGCAATTTGGAATCGCGCAGTATCCCACACTGCTTTGCATTTGCCGCCATCTTGTTTATTTTCATTCGGTTAACGTAAGGATAGACGATCCTTAAACATTTTTCTTGTGACAGCAATACCCCTGTCAAGGGGTTAAGTCTGCAGACATTGGGCGAATTGCGAGTAAGCACGTGAAAGTGACCGTCTCTGAAAAGGGTCAAGCAACGCCAGAGCGAGAACGCCAGCGTACGGTCACTGCTAAAGGTGCTGAACAGAACAGCATGAATCATGTAAATGGAAAGGAAGAAGAGGATATGGAAATATCTAGAGACGGTATACAAATGGGATCAACAAATGATCGCATTGATTGTATGACTTTTTTCTGCATTGCCTCTTTCAAACTTTAAAAAAATACAAGCAGAATTAAATAGCATATTTGTGTGTTGTATTTGTGTGTGTTGTACATACATCTGAATTGTTACACAATTTTAATCTTTGCAACATTTTGTTATTATTTAAGCATCATTATGATGCTTTGTTAAATATATAGATATATTGCATGCAATGATTTTCTTTGAATTCAAATGCAACAGTTTTTTTTTTCGAATTCTTTTGATGACCTTATCTATTGATTGCCCTTTAAACATACATAAATTTAGCTGATTATTTTATTGTTGTCTTTTTCATAAACCAAAACAACAACATAACTGTTAAGCTATCTGCATACTACTTGTTATTTTCAGTGGTGGATTAAAATGCAAATGTATATTCATTGTAGGAGGCTCCAATTTAAAAACTTTCAGATATCAGCTTAACTAAACTGAAACATTAAAAAGCACACCTTAAATTAAATTTAAGTAAAGTAGAATGTACAGCAGGCCCTAAGTTCGTCCCGTAACAATGACATAAATTCATAAAAAATGGTACTGGTAGTTGTATAGCTCTTTTGCTGGTGCTCAAGCAAATATAATGTTAGTTCCACAACTAGCTGGACCGTTGTGTCAGAATAATGATGCTAGGTGTGGTTTCATGCCAGGTGTTCAAGGCAGTCTATTCACAGTGAAAGCAGCACTTTATCTGCTTCAAGTAGAAACTGTCCTCAAATAACTGAAATGCTGTTGGTGGGATGATAAATCCAATAAACAAGGTTGCAATAGATACTGGAAGCTGATTCATACTAATATTATCTATCACTGTATGAAAAAGAGTTACTTATGGTATTGTAAATGAGTCTAAATTTCAGTTTGCTTTTTTTGGTTTCCTTTTCCCTGGACAAATAGAGCGTCTGGTGCCAACATGAATCTTAACAGGTCATTGACATCACTGATATTTAATTATAAAAAGATCACTTAAAAGTGCACAAGGACAGGCAAAATAAAAAAATGTTTACCGTTTGTTCAACATTCTTCAACTTAGTTAATTCATGAAAAATGAAGGTCTTAAAGTTAATGACTTAAGAAAATATCTTGAAGTCTTGACAGCCCAATTATTAATCATACCTGTAATACTGGTTGTACTAAACACCTATCAGGGTTTTTGTCTGACAAAGGGTATGAGGCCTTTGAGAAGGGCAAAGTGTATGTGTTGGTGGCAGGGGGTGGTTCACTCAGTTCACTCAGTTTTTAAGTGGGGAATTTATAGGGGGAAAAAGATGGCTTATTTTCCGAGAGAACTGGGTCTATTAACAGCCCCTTCTATAAAAGGTAAAAAAAAGCCTGTCTAGATAAATGCTGACAGAGTTCTGTTCCACCAACTCTTTGCTGGCAGTAGATTGACTTAGTCACTGGCCCCTGTAATAATGGCCAGTTCCATGTTTGGCTGTAATACCTTTTGTTCCACTTTGTCTTGTCTGACAATTTCTTTCAAATTTAGTGCTTACAAATAGTGTCAAAAGCAAAAGGCAGATGTTCTTTTGCATAAAATAGGTAAATGATATACCATGTCCTTAAAATGTTCACTAATTGGGTAGACAGGTTTATGTCAACACACATGATCAAAAGCTTAGGAAGTATTCATTATGATTGGCTTTTCTATTGAACAAATGTTATATTATTGCACCTATATCTAGCATGGATGAAATGTTATCATTAATGGAATTAAGTTGCTTAATTTCTCGACTAACAGACAGTACAGATCGCAGCAACAACACAATGGCCAATGCTATCAATGGAGAGGTGGAAGAGGGAGAAAACAAGGAACATGAGGAAGAAATGGAGGAAGAAGGTAAGTCTCCTCAAACAATATTAACAGTATAATATTTAATCTGTATTTCCACACACAGACACAGAACTTAGTCCCTAAAATGTCACATGATATAAGATGATACAATTTCATATAATTTCAGATGACAGCAAAGCAGAAGCCACATTTAGCTTCGTTGTGGAGAATATAAGCAAGTTGAAGGAGTCTGTTCTCAGTCCAAAGTGTATGGTCAGGAACCTGCCCTGGTATGTTGTGTGTGTGTGTGTGTGTGTGTGTGTGCTTGTGTGCGTGTGTGTGTGCATGCGGGTGTAAAATAAGGGTATTAAACAAATAAAGTGGTAGCAATAACCTTTCAGGTTACATTCACAAGAAATTACTCAAGTTTTAAATAGTGTATCTTTGTATACATGCACACATTGGAAGCAGTAAGGCTTATATTGAAATTCACATCTGGGAAACACAGTAGTTACTTTGGAAGAGACTTCATCTTTGCATGTATAGGGGTACATGCATCAGTTGTAATTTGTAATCATTCTCTAGACTCATATTTGTGCTGCTTTAGCTTGTTACAGATAACTAAATATTCAACATTTCAATATTGCAGTTTAAAATGAATGTTTCCTTTACTGTTCAGCATCAAGGAACATATTAACAGATTATTTTAACTGAGATCTTTGATTAATTAAGTTATTTTATTTTACCTTATCTTCCTGCAGGAAAATAATGGCTATGCAGCGAGTGAACCACAGTGCCGATAAGTACAACCAGAAAAGTTTAGGATTTTTCCTTCAGTGTAATGCAGAATCAGAGTCCACGTAAGTTGTAAAAGATATTTTTTCCTATTATACAAGATAAATGTTTTGGACACCAAGAAATTACAGTAGAGACGCCCATGTACAGTCAACTCTCGTTATCTCAAAATTGGTTATCTCAAATTTCCGGTTATGTCAAATTGTTTTCTACGGTCCCGTTTTTTCCCTATAGTTTCTATATAGTTCGACTCCGCTTATCTCAAATTCGGATGTGTCAAATTATCGGATATATCAAACTAAATTCTTTGTCCCCACACGTATAAAACTGTTGAAATCAGTTGGTCTATCTCAAACTTCAAATTGCTATAAGATGCAAAACGGCAACAATAGTGATTTTCGCACCTACCGTGAAACTCGCGAAGATTTGGGCACGAGTTTTATCGCCAATTATCGGCAAACAGGATGTCACGTAATTTAAAGAAGAGGTTAATCGATTATTATTTAATTAGCTGATTTAATGAACAACAATCTCGTTAATCAATTAACGTTGATTAAAGTGTTTCAGATTGTACTTGGTGTTGTAACAGTTTTTGAGAACTTGTTGACACGGCCTTCTCAACTTGTAAATAAATGAGAGGTCGCGTTAGTGATTTTATCATTCTTCCACTACTTACCCACAATACACGTACTGATTATTGAATAAAAATAAGATTGGTTATGGCAACAGACCAGACACGAGAAAGTGTCGAGCAATCTGATGAAGGACCCGGTCTTAGTACAATAAAAAAAAGAATATTAAATTACATTGTAAAAAATCTAATAACACTTTAAACATGCAAAACCACACAAACTTGCAGAAACTTAGTTTACAGTGGCAGATAAACAAGGAATTTCAGTCATTACCAGTCATCGTGTAGCAGGTAACATTTTTAAGATTTACACAAACTATCCTTAAATTCGGATAACTCAAACTTCGGATATCTCAAACTATTTTTTACGGTCCCTTGAAATTTGAGATAATGAGAGCATTGGTAGCATTGCCATTTGGTAACTGCTCTAACTGCTTAGCCTCTCTATGCGTGGGTTCAAGGGCCATTCGAAGTAAGGGACTAAGTGTAGGAAGGTCTTCCAGCTGACCTCCGGTATGCTGGCAGTTCTACTATTTGTCTGGGGGCCTTCCTCCACTATATAGCTGGACATTGCTATGATGGTCCTAATTAGTGACTGCCATTTATTTTCCAAAAACAAAACAAACAAAAATTACAGTATGAAGCTAGTCAATTATAGTATTTTAATCTTGGAATGCAAAATGTGATGGGCATGTCAAAAGTTGTGAAGTTTAAATAATTTTATTGATTTACATAACAGAAAATATTATTTTAATGAGATATTTCCTTGTGTACATCTGGGGTAAAATTTTACAAAACTTCTAATATTATATAAGAGTTTATAATAACATGAGCTACCAAAACAAATACAATAAACAATATTTAATTTTTTGTCCTTTGACTAATGCTCTAATTAATGCATTAACTATTAAACATATTTGTTCCTGTTATGTAACTATGAACTTATATAAAGTATTGATAATCCAGAAGGAAACCTGTTGTCTTCACAGATCCTGGTCCTGTAATGCTGCAGCTGAGCTAAAGATCCTGAACCAGAAACAAGATGGAGAACCTTTTGTCAGGAGTAAGTGTTGCTGTATCTATATCAACATCTGTTTGGTGTTGCTTTATAAAAAACTTTGCAACAACACAGTTTATTATAATTGTACTGATGTTCAGTATCTTTTGCTAGAAAAGGTTCCAGATAAAGGTCATGATAAAACCACCAGGGTACTGTAAGTCAATTGGAAGATTCCCAACATGAAAATTTAAGCCCATACTTGGACTTCAACCCACAATTTGAAGTTTTTAATGCAAGACAGATTTTATGCTGCATGTGTTTGAAGCTTCAGTAAGCAGTATAAATATATACTTCTTAAATTTTTATGTTTTTTTGTTGTTGTTGTTGTTGCTGATAGTGGTTGTTCTAAGGATAAATGAAAAATTCTATTTTTAGCTCATTATATTACTAGTAAGTGATGTAATAACTTTCTTATTATACCAGTAGGTCATATATCTGTAGAAGAAAAAAGTGTTATCAGGCCAGGGTTTTTTCCACTAAATAAAACAAATATACCATTTGTCATTAATCTTTTTCTATAATAAAATAACTATCACTAAGTTCTTTCTTTAAATGTTCTTTGTATGTTTTTTATACTACTTTTCTGGCTTTTAAAAAAGAACAGAACTGAAAAGAATAATTGGTGGGGTCTAGTGATCAAGTCGTGATAACATAGGTGACATAAGTACTGAATATTTAATCTGTACAGAACGTCTTAATTTGTTATTGCTTTTGCCCTAGATTTTTTTTAGCATTATACTTGCAAAAAAAATGGCAGAAGTTTCTAATTCTAAACCTAAAGGTGCTTTTGCTTGCCTTATTTCATAACAACCTATGTTTAGTTGGTACTTATATCTTTTACATTGTTCTTACTAGAAGAAACACCACATACTTGCTGTTTGTTAAGAGAACTTTTACACAGAATTTTAGATTATTTTGTAAAGTAGTGCTTTAAGTATGCTGAACAAGCACATCAACATAAAAGAGTTAACAGTGTTGATCCGTAATCTCAAACTTATTCTAATCTTTACAGCCTTTATTTTTGCACCAACCACATACTGGTTAGGCTATCTGTGTGTTGTTTATGGACAATGTTTTCTTAATTTCTGATTATTATTCTTATCATAATATGCCTGCTTGTTATGGCCCTGTCTCTCAACTTTCATTTTTTAATTCATATCTGAAAATGTAACATCAAATCTCTTGGGATTGTAACATCTCTTTAGATTGGTTAAAATGTGCATATATAATTTATAATCACAATTCCATTAATAAATGCTCACTTAATTATTGTCATAAGTTATATCAGAATTTTGTTCGGAGTGATCTGTTTATGCATTTTTTAAGGGGGATAACTATTATTTTTAAAAATGTTCATATATATTTTCATTCTTTTCTTCAGAAATTCAACATCTATTCTATAGCAAGGAAAATGATTGGGGTTACAGTCACTTTCTGCCATGGAATGTAAGTCATTGTTCATCGTTAAAATTAAATTACCTCATCATATACCCTTTAATGGTTCAAATTAAACAAAGTCAAGCCCAAATTTTTCATATGTACGGAATCAGGAAACCGGCTGCAATAGCTCAAGTGGTAGAGCGTTGAATTGCGGATCGGGAGGTCGCGGGTTTAAACCCTGTCCGGGTCAAACCAAACATTTTAAAGTTGGTAGTAGTGGCTTCCCTGGTAACGCTCGGGGTTAAGGGGACAGTGACCAGCCGCAAAAGCTCAGAAAGTAGAGCGTCGGCGTGCGGATCAGGAGGTCATGCGTTCAAACCCTGGCCGGGTCAAACCAAAGACTTTAAAGTTGGAAGTAGTGGCTTCCCTTCTAATGCTCGGGGTGAAGGGGACCTGACTCATTGGTGTCAGTGTAATGGACCGGCCGGGTTCAGTCTGAGGGCACCTCATAAGTGCCCCTGTGGTATAATGATAAAAATGTCGCTACACAGTATTGGCAAAAATGCAGGCAAATCCCTAAGGGGACAGCATTATGCCTGACTCGTCGGTGTCAGGTAAATGGACCAGATGTGTTCAGTCCTGGGCACCTCATATGTGCCCCTGTGCTATAATGATAGAAATGTCACTGCACAGTATCAGCAAAAATGACGGCAAATCCCAATCATAGAATCGGGTAGTATAAAACCAATCCCTTGTTGTGATAGCATGCCACAATCAGGAAATAAAACCATACCCTTGCTGTGATAGCATGCCACCATTAGGTAATATAAAACCAAATCCTTGGTATAATAGCATGCCAGAATCAGGTAATATAAAACCATATCCTTGCTGTGATATCATGCCACAATCAGGTTATATAAAACAATACCCTTGCTGTGATAGCATGCCACAATCAGGTAATATAAAACCATATCCTTGGTATGATAGCATTCCAGAACCTTGTTATACAAAACCATATCCTTGCAGTGATAGCATCCCAGAATCAGATAATTTAAAACCATCCTCTTTCAAAATTCTTGGTGGAGGGAAAGACCACAGGTAATGTGTGGGTAGAACCGATGGAAAAAAAACAGATTACGTCATCGCCTTTCTACGACTTGGACCCACGCTGTGAAAGGCCCAGGATTCAGAGAAGTTGCATTATTCTGATACTAGGTTGTTGTAGCCAACCATACTAATTCGTATTCTATCACTACAAGATGAGGGAAGGTATGAAAACAGTCTTGCTGACCAAATGCAACCCATATGTACAGTGTGATAAATTAATATACAACCTTTCCCCCATGACAACCATTATACAGAAATCAAATGATTAACAACAGATCTCGCAGCGTTGCGTTTGTGTTGTGGGGGAGGCTATTAACAAGGTCATTTTTAATACATTTAGTGTTCTTGGCACAATTATTAATTGTGAATTCATGCCACTTCAGGAGTTGCTGGACTCAGAGAAGGGCTATTGCAAAGATGACAAAATTATCCTGGAAGTCCATGTGATAGCTGATGCACCGCATGGTGTCAGGTAAGCTCAGATATATATAAGTGACCCTAAATTCATCCAGTAATTCTGTCTCGAAGGCAAATAGTAAAGATTCAGGATCTGCACTATGTCATTTAAGCATGTCAAACTCGGCGAATATAAAAAGAAAATTTTTTTTTCTTTCTTTTTTTTAAATATACCAGGCTGTGGGTTATATGACCGTTTCAAAATATTGAACCTGATCAGCATGAAGATCAAGATCTGCAATTTTTGCTGCAGAGTTTTAAGCAGTATCTCTTTTTACCTGTGTATCTTGTTATTTGCCAACAGTTGAGTTTTCGTATAAGTTTTAAAATCCCAATCCAAACCATAACATGCTTAGAGTTCAGAAAAAACTAAGTAATAAAGTTTTTACATTTACATACAACATATATTTCTTTGGACCATACAGCTTATACTACAAATGATATATTCCTGCCTCAAGCAAGAAATGAGGAGTTGTCAAAATGGGTAGCCTCTGTTCTGGTCTTTTCTGTTGGGTATAAGTACAGTAAAGTCTTATTGATAAGACGCACACAAAGATAAGACGCTAAGACGCACCCCTTCTTCGAGGTCTATAATCAAGGAAAAAAGCAAATTCTGAAAGACAAGACTCATCCCCTATTCAATAATCCAGCCAGCCGCCATTGAAGCAATTCACACGTAGCAGAATGGCTTGATTTGACTCTAAGGTACATGTTCCAATTGTTCTGTAAATCGAGTGCTTATTATACTCTAAGTGGCTTGAATAATACGTCGTAACTGTTTGCCTAATAAGACAGGGTGTATTGAGTTATGTAATGACACTCTGCCCCAGTATATCGCTAGCAGACAGGATGTTCTCGCGGCTATCCTAGCAACAATTAGTTCTGTGCACCTGTGTAAGTACTCACCGGTTGAATGACATTAAATATCTAATTTTAGGTAAAAACAATGTAAGTTTTCCCTGAAAATAGCACAATACAGTTGTCTATGGCCGACACTATCGGCGATAGTCTCTGCAGTCGGTTTAGTCTAAGGGTCAATTTTGGTCAGGGAAAAAGGGGAAAAGATTACTTCGCGTAGATAAGATGCACCCCACACCTTTTTATCATAATTTGGGGCTAAAAAATTTGTCTTATCAATAAAACTTTTTATGGTAGATAAAAGAAAGAAATCTTTGTACACATGATGTGTTTGTATTTACAGCTGGGACTCCAAGAAGCACACAGGCTTTGTTGGGTTGAAAAATCAGGGGGCCACATGTTACATGAATTCCTTGCTACAGACTCTCTTCTTTACAAATAAACTGAGGAAGGTAAGGCATCTGTACTACTAAATTTATTAATACTGTTACATACTCACATATGAAAATCTATGTTGTACAATTCAGATAATGTATATATTTTTACCATTCAGTGAGTACTTCTTTTTGTGTATGCATTAGTTTAACTTACACCCTTGGTTGCAAGCTGGAGTAGGTTAGTGACTAGTTCAGTGTCATGCATCTTAGGGCATCAACAATTTGCTCTTAAACACAATAGAGGCTTCAGTTTTTATCCAATCTTCATCAAATTTGGTCAGATTGTTTGCATGAAATGTTAGATGAGTTCGTAACTGGGTCACGTGGGGGAAAAAAAGGGCGGTGGGTAAGTCAAACCCTAGAAAAAAATGTGAACACCTTAGAGGCCACATTTATGGCCCAATCTTCACCATACTTAGAATGTTTGTCTGCATGAAATCTTGTATCATAACAGCGTCACATGGGGTCAGATCTTGGAAAAACCTTGGGAATGCCCCAGAGGCCACATGTATGGCCCAATCGTCACCACTTAGTCAGAAAGTTTGTCAGTGTGATATCATAGATGAGTTTGTAACGCTGTCACGTGTGGTACAAAAGTATGTTATTGGTAAAAATGTTTAATAACCTTGTAAACAAGCTAATGCTACATTTATGGCCCAAGTATCACTAAATTCTTAAGTAAATTACTCTTAATCACTGGATGCCAGGTATAATCCAAGTGAAAGATTGAGTGCTCAGGTGAGTGATTAAGGGCCATCATGACCCTATTGTTTCAGTAGACTTTGCAATTGGAATTTAAACAAAGTCTAGTGAAGGCATTGCATATTAGATGGATAACTCATTCACATACAGGTAGGTGCTTGCTATTAACCTTTCTGTTAAATAGGCAAAGCTGTGCCTAGGTGTATGACACATAGTTTGTTGAAACAGTTAGCCAACTCATATCAAGGGATAATTAATTCACACTTAAATAGTTGTAAAGAAGGACCTACAATTTTAGTAAGCCATGACTACAGAATTAGTTGCAAATTGTGCCGATCCTATTAAGGACTGGCTGATTTGGATCTCTGTTTGAATCTGATACATGCATATAAACCTTAGAACTGCACAAATTGTTATCCACGAATTGGTCAGGCTTAGGCAAAAAGTGTTCATCTAGATCAGAAAGCTTCTAGTATTATGTACTGCGTAGTCTCTAGCTAGTGGTAACTTTGCATGAAGATGTAAGAAGATGTAAGGATAAGTGTAAGTTATTAATCTAATGCAGCTTTAAAAGGTTAGACTATCACTTTTATTTCAGGCTGTTTATCTAATGCCAACAGAGAGCGATGACCCATCCAAAAGTGTCCCACTGGCTCTTCAGAGAGTCTTCTATGAGCTGCAATTCTCAGAAGTAGCAGTCGGGACTAAAAAACTCACCAAGTCCTTTGGGTAACACTAGTTTAAAGGCTTAACACTTAACCTGCTTAGTGTAAATTGATCCAAACTTTTGAAAACAGTGTAGATCCAAATAAGCTGGCTTCCATTATGAGCTGCCTGGTTAGCAACTATACTACTTGCTAAAATATTATGACTTGTTAACTTTGCCCCTAGTTGGTTGAAAATAGGGATTTCATACTGTTTATTGATAAATAAGCAGGCTTAGATAAGTTTTGAGAAACTTGGCTTTATTCTTTTGCTGTTCTGTAAATTAACCCATTCACATGTATAACACTTCATCAAACTTTTATATTTAAGATACAGTTTAAGAAATCACTTCAAACTTCAATTAATAATTATATCAATATTAAGCACAGTTTAGCTTAGTCCCTTTAGTATTCAGAAAAAAACAACAACAACAAATAAGTACTCTGCAAACATACTTGTGGACTAGATTTCACTCTAGGAAAAAAAGATTGAGCCTATACTTGAACCTACACAAGTACATTACTACTGTTGGTAGAATAATAGTGCTTCCTGTATGACTTATAGAAGCCTTATTATTAAATTCCTGTATTGGAATGTTTTTTAAATTACCAGTACATTACAGATAATATCATCCATAATTATTTTCATATTAAATATTTAACTGTAAACCTAAAAGCAAATTCCTAAGGCTTAGCCAAATGAAATTTATGGGTGCCGATCAGCTCTACTCTATTTCTTCTACATGTTTACCAGTACTTCCTGTTTTCTATTTATGAAGTTGTGAGGAGATAACTCAAAATGTTGTACTTGTTATTAAAACTGTAGCATCATAAGGAATTAAAATATAAACAATGTTTGTTTTTAGATGGGAAACTCTTGATACCTTCATGCAGCATGATGTCCAAGAACTGTGTAGAGTGGTAAGTTATGCCATTAAATTCTTGGTGTTGGCATTATTTGTTAGAAAAAACAAGATACAATAAAGCAAACAAAAACGTCATATCATTTTGTGCTATGTACTAGAACTTGACAATAAATATTGAGGTTATTAAGGTGTGTAATTGGTTAACCTATTGAGGTGTAAAATTAGAAAATTAATAAGTATGTGGAATTAGTTAACCTTAGTTAACCTATTGCTTCAATAGTTTTATGGAGACCTTGATGGCATTTGGTAGTGTACTTATGAACACATTGCTTCAAAAGCATTTGGCTACCTCCTTGATAGCATTTGGTAGTGTAATTAGTTAACACATTGCTTCAATAGCATGTGGCTACCTCCTTCATAGCATTTGGTAGTTTAATTAGTTACCACATTGCTTCAATAGCATGTGGCTACCTCCTTGATAGCATTTGGTCGTGTAATTAGTTACCACATTGCTTCAATAGCATGTGGCTACCTCCTTGATAACCAGTTATTTTATGTTCTGTAAATGCTCTGTGTCATACAGAAATAAATGTTTATGTGATGTGTTGATATTATTCATTTGTTTTTGTTCATGTTCTAGCTTTTAGAGAATATGGAGAGCAAAATGAAGAACACCTGTGTGGATGGGACTATACCCAAGTTGTTTGAGGGAAAAATGCTGGTAAGTTCACTTCGGTCCTGCAAGGTAGTATGTGGCTGACTCATCTTTGTTTACATTTATTTATATTATTAGGCACACAGCTTCCATTTACAGTTTCATTGAAAACAGTAAATGCTATGTTAATGCAACTGACATTTTAATGCATAATGGATGAGGTCATTGCTACTCTCCCTCCCTAACTTCCAATTTTATTCTGTAAGAAGTTATTCATGTGTGAGTCTATAGTCTTTATTTTAATGCAAGTTCTAAAGTGAACTTTAATTTATAGCCTACTCTTGTGGTATAGCATCATAGCACTTCACCTTTAAGTTTGCTAAGCACAAAATGATGAGGCATAATCAGATAGCGTAGATCCAGATAAATGAGCTGGGAGCTGGCCTGCTGAGAGCTGTCTGATTAGGATCTAGACTGCTATTTAGTCACTATAAACGTCTTATTTTCTTTGCTTAAAAATTCAAATAAATAAAAAATATTAACTGTAATTAAGAAATCAAGCATGATAGTTGTATATTTTTATATAGTTTCAGCAGCATCAAAGCTAAAGCTATGCTATTTATGGACCTTTCCTTGATTTGTATAAAACTTCTCCCTCTGTTGATCGATTGATAATTTCTCTTATTTACCTTAGTCAAACAGTATCACAAAATATATATATATATATATATATATATATATATATATATATATATATATATATATATATATATATATATATATATGTATTTTTTTATTATTATTTATTAAATTATTTATCACCATGTGGTTTATACTGTCACTGATAAACAGACTTATGTAAACAAACTTGTCTGACAGTTTATGAACTCTCCACTGGAATGGGTGTTACGGTGTTACGTTGCTTTTCTCTGCTCCAAATGTTTTCTTGGTGGTACTAGTTAATCATATCAATGCAGCAGTGTTAATAAGACAAGTGATTGAATATCAAGCTTTTTGAATGACTGATGCAGCAGGGATTTATTTTCTGCATTGTGACGTTATCCTTTCATTGAAATTGAAAAAAATGATTATGTTGACATTGAAACCATGTCTAAATGTTTGATACTTTTGCAGTTGATAACTGACCCTTGGGTGGAGGTTAGTACAACAGTTTTTGACCAAATAACTGGAACATTATGAAATCACCCAATAACATATTTGTACATGTAAAATATATTTACACATCGATTTATGTATTATTTCAGTCTTATATAAGATGTAAGCATGTAAACTACTGTTCACAAAAGGAGGAAGCATTCTATGATATTCAACTCAATGTGAAAGGGAAGAAAAATGGTAAGTGTGTGCCAAATACAATTGTACAATCATTATATTTCTAACACACATAATGGGCCTATAATGGAGTCACACTGTCCATCCTTTGCTGTTACAACTGCAAAATAGCAGGTCATTAGCAGTATTACTGACTTTGACCTGGTTGCACAATCAATAAAGCATCGGCTCCAGGTATGGGAGGCCTCGTGTTTGATCCAAGACCTGGACATACCATAGTCATTAAAAATGGTAGTGGTATAGCTCTCTTGCTAGTACTCAAGCAAATACAAAGGTAGTTCCACGACTGGTTAGCCCAGTGTCAGGATAATTGTGACTGGATGTGGTATCATGCCAAGAGTTCATGGCATGCTATACACAGTGAAGGCAGCATTATATCTGCTTCAAGTGTACACCATCTCCAGATAACTGAAATACTGTTGGTGGGACAATAAGCCCAATAAATAATCACTTTTAAGCGATAACTCTAGTTATAATTTTTATTGTCCACACTTATTCAGCTGTATACATGTGAAGTGTTCACAAGCTTAAAGTTGTTTCAAAATTAGTTTGATCAGGTTTATATAATTTATGACAAGTGTTAGTGGCATGCTATTTTAGCAAAAGAAGCATCTAACAAAGTGGAATGATTTGTGTACATTGCAGTGATAGAGTCTTTCAAGGATTACACAACAGTGGAGAGTCTTGATGGAGACAACAAGTATGATGCTGGAGAACATGGTCTGCAGGAGGCTGAGAAGGGTGTGGTGTTCAAACACCTGCCGCCAGTACTCCATCTTCATCTGCTCAGGTTCATGTATGACCCAGCTTCAGATGCCAATGTCAAGATAAACGACAGGTATGTAATGATAACTGAAGATTTATGATAGTCACATATTGGTTAATAGATAAATACTGAAATATGTTGATAGACAAAGTAAGTGATGAATATATTAATTTAATAAAAGGTATGCCTATGTGTTTGTCAACATGAGTTTAGTTTATTGTCTAACTTATTGTATGAAAATAAGATATATCCATAACACAGTAAATATTAATAATGTAACCTTGCTTCTATCAGGTATGAATTTCCTGAGAAAATCAACCTGGATGCATTTTTGGAACAGAAGGAGAAGACACCAGCCAACTACATCCTGCATGCAATTCTAGTCCATAGTGGGGATAACCACGGGGGCCATTATGTTGTCTACATCTCACCCAAGGGGGACGGCAAGGTAAACATTGCACAAGCACATGATCTTCTTAGCACAAAATTGACATTGGCCAATAATATAGACTCATATCAGCTATGTATGGGTTTTTTATTATTAATATTAAACATTTTCCCCTTTCTCTCTCATTTAAGTCAACTTTACAATTTATTCAAAGATATTATATTTTCGTTTACATGCATATTACTCAGTGATGTTTTTATTTGCAGTACTGCAAATTTGATGACGATGTGGTATCACGCTGTACAAAGCAGGAGGCTTTGGATCGGAACTTTGGTGGCCATGATGATGACATATCTGTGAAACACTGCACAAATGCCTACATGTTAGTCTATATCAGGGAAAGTTACAAAGGTCTGTTCCCTAGCTGTTACATTTATTTCCATTACTCTGAAAAGAAGATGATGTTTATACAACAAGAGTTTTTTAATAAAATTTGACCTGCGTGTGTCAACAACGAAGGTTCACATTGGCTATTTGTTAAGAGCATGATATGTCTTGTGTTTGAACAGAAAGTTCCTGTTTATCTATCTATTTTGTCAACATCCATTTACGTTTCTAGCTGATTTTTTCTTTTGTAAAGTGGCTTTCTATATCTTCTGCAGAATTTAGAAGCTCATAGTTCAATTTTGCAATTGTTCTAAAATGAACCTTTTGAAGTTTAGAATCCTGGGTTGTTGATGTTGATCATGCATTTGTAGGAATAACTTGTTATATTGTTGTTTTGCAGATGACATTCTGTGTTCTGTCACAGAAAATGATATACCAGATACATTGAAGGATAGGTTAGCTGAAGAAAGGTATGAAACTCCAAAGCTTTCCCTCATATCTGTACACATTTGTTATTTAAATTTGTTTTGCTTATTTCCAGTACCTTATGAAAGTAAATTTCCTTGAGCCAATGCAAAGACTTTCAGAACAGAATATTGATATATTCATATTAAGTTGTTACCTACTAATTCCATTGATGACCATGCTTCCAGCTATGAACCAGTAAGATTCCTATATAAAATGTTATGTCTTGGTTTGTTCCAATTAAACACAAATTTTTTTGTGAAGTATTGTGTTAATTATAATGTAATTAATTGTTAAAAATATTTGTTAATAATTATATCCAGATAAATGCACTAACATTTACATGGCTGATTTTCTTTTTGAGTCAGCGCAAAGTTTTATATGACAAAAATGCCTTAGATGTGTTCTAGATAAAGCACTGGATCAGCACTATTTGCTGCTGGTTCCACAGAAATAAGACTTGACTTTTGCATGAAGTTGTTAATAGATAACTGTTGTAGATCAACTTAACTTCCTCTGAGATTTCAGTGAGGAACAATAAGTTGTTCACAAAATTTTGGTCCATCGAAAAACATGGCTGCTAGTGATATGACCATTTTCTTTATATGATTGTATAAGTAGATTTTAAAAGAAATCTTCTTGGCAGACACTACAAGAACTAGAGCCTTTTTATTTGGTATACATGTTCCTTCTGTGGCACTCAAAGTGTTGTTAAAAGAATTTTGATCCATGAAGAAACATGGCTGCCAGACAGTGTGGCCATTCTCCATATATGTCTATATAGGAAACTTTAAAAATCATTTTGTCAAAATGAACATAAGCTAGAGCCTTGAAATTTAGTGTAAATATTATTAGTCCTCTGTCAAGAGTGTTTGAAAATTTGTAAAAAAATAGTGGCAGCCAAGGATGTGATCATTTCTACATATGACCACATTTAGAAGAAGAATGAACTAATTGTACAAATGTTGATTATGTACATGTATATTGATTATTATTGATTTTTTAAACATTGCTCTTATTCCTTGCTCACTAGTATTAAATGTCTACAGCACTCAGGTAAGCAATATAGGACTATCATGTCCCTCTTGTTTTAAAAACCAATATGCTGTTATAGTTCCTTTGTTAGCAGCTCCATGCGAAGGTAACTAGGTATATTTCCAAAGACTGCAGCAAATAGTGCAAATCCTGATCAGACAACTAATGCTGGTAGCTGGCTGATCTGGATCTATGACCTTCACCTTGTAAAATTTCTTCAGCTACTTATGAGTTCACCCTTTATTGCTGAAAACACCATTAGGATTGGGTATGTTTAATGTTAATGAAGTAAATGCTGTTTCCAGCAAAGAAAGGGTCAATCATTTGTTCTCCTTTTAGACGGGTGGAGATTCAGAAAAGACAGGAGAGGAAGGAAGCTCACCTGTACATGAATGTTCAGGTACTGACCGAGGATTACTTCTATGGCCACCAGGGTACAGACCTTTTCGATATTGAGAAAGTCAACTTCAGAAACTTCAGAATCAAGAAATCAACAACACTCGAAGAGTTCATGAAGTTGGTGGCTGAAAATTTGGTATGGGTCAAAGCTTGACTAATCCTTACAAATTATTTTCACGATTTCATATTGAAGTATGACCTGTGACTGAAGGTTTTAAGGATATCTCTATGTCTATTAACACATGGATGAATAGGTTGAACTGATTAGCTTTTTTATTATCAGTGTTTGCATCAATTGAAGGTAAAAGTTGTCACCTAGAACTTAATTTTGCTATCACTTTTGGATGTGATTTACAATAATAAATACAGATATCACAAGTTGCAACACTACCTCATACATGATAACTGTGTTTCAGAAATATCCCCTGAAGCAGATTCGTCCATGGCCTTTCCAAGCCCGCCAGAATTCAACTTACCGCCCAACATTACTGGACTTGGATGCAGACTCAAACAAAGCTGTAAGCTGATGGACTATCTGTTTAGTGAAGTTCAATAAGTTGAAATCAGAAACTTTATTTACTTATTCATTTTCCATGTGTTATTAATTGTACTGTTCTTTTCTATTCTATTCAGACAAAGCTGATAACGTAGCTGCTGCCATTGGATTTGTGAATAAAAGCAAATCTATTTACAATTTATACAAGTCATATAATAGGCACTTTGAATAATGAAAATGTTCATAACTCTCAAACCTGCTAAGCATTTATTGATAATGCTTGGACCAAAGATGGAGAATCAGTTGTGCCAACTCCCTCCAGGAGCTGTTTGATCAGGGTCTACACTATTTGCTACTGAGTCTTTAACAATATGTATAGATCCTTTGTAGTTAGATGTAAGAAATGACTAACAATATCTCTTGGTTATTATCAGAATGTAGCATGGTAAGGGATAATCAATAGGTGAACTGGTAAGAGAACAATACCTCCAGGCTTTGCAGTTTCTTTGTAACACTTAATAATTTATTTGATGTTGGTAAACAACAATTCACAACACATATCACTAACAAGAAATGTTTTTTATAGACTTGGTAGCAAATTATGCAGATCCTGATCAGACAACTTGTAGGAACTTGCTGATCTGGATCTACACTCTTTGTATGCCTGTTGAAGTTGTGCTAAGCAGGTAAAGAGTTATTGATTATTGGCTTTTAACCTCTCTTACTTATTCCATTGACTGTTAATAGTGACATATTTGCTTAGCATTGACTTAGTGATTGTTTAAATTGACTTTTTTTTTTTTTTTCTGACTAGATACAAGATCTGACTGAGGATTCTCCGTGGACCGTGTTTGTGGAGACATTGAGTCCAGAGAGCAATCTGGATAAACTCCAAACCTTTGACAAGGAAAGTATGTAACCAAAGTCACCTCTTCTAAGAAAACTAATTGATGTACTTTGCATGTCAGAAGTCATTGTTTTGTTAAAGGTAACATCCATTAAGCTTGAAGAAGATTTCTTCTTAAATATTCCAAAAGGCTTCTTTACTTAAAACTGATGTGTTAAAAAATAGTTAGGGGCAATGTTTTGGTAAAATAAAGCCATATTTTAGCCACAAATACATACATTTTCTGTTGGGAAACTAACAACAACTGTACATTTTAATCCAGTTAGTCATGCATTGTATGCAAAAAAAAATAAAATGAAGTTTAAAAATCACTTTGTTATTTCTGAAAATTTCTTTGAAATTTTGTTTTAGTGAATGATTTAAGCTCTCATTACCTAATAACATGTGTTGTTATAGGTGATGTGCTACTGTTCCTGAAGATGTATGATCCCAAAACAAAAAGCATCTCCTACTGTGGTCATGCCTATGTACCAATCTCAGCAAAAGGAGGTGAGTGCAGCAACCACTATCATGCATTCTGGGGCCTTCCGTACCTGGAGCCAACATTCTACTGATGGTTCTTGTTGCAATGTAGATCCTAAACAGTCAGCTTCCATATAGCTGCTTTGTATCTACTAAAATTTGCCTTAGCCTGATTGCTTAGCAGAATAAGAGTTTATATCAACTTTACTGTTACCTTAGACTAACTTGTGTACTTCATAATATATTTTATATGCATATGACAATAATTGCATAGTTGTGTTGTCATTGTTTTTTGAAATACATGGCTGCAACCAATTATGATCATTATAGCATTATAGCATCCAGCTATTTTGGGGGAGGAAGATCCCAAACAAATGTCTGGGTAGAACCACTGGCTCATCGTAGGTAAGCTGGAAGACCTGCCCACATTTTGTCCTTCACCTAGAACAGGACTCGAACCCACGCAGTCGGAGGCTAAGTGGCATTGTCATTGCAAAAGATACATGGGGTGGGATTGGGGGAGGTGCACATTGAATAAAGGACATTAAAGTCATTCAGATTTAATGCAAAAACTTTACCTGTTAAAGCAATAAGTTAATTTTCAGCTCCATTTATAGGTGGCCTGGTGTTTAATTCCAGGCCAGGACATACGAAAGTTGTAAAAATTTTGTAGTAGCATAGCTTCCTTGCTTGCAATAAACAAATATATGGGTAACTCCATTATTTATTTATTGGTGTTATGTACATTGCACCAACAAATATAAAGTCTTATTGGCAGAATCTAGCTAATAACTGGTGTAGGAAGACCCCAGTCTCATGTCTAGGTAGAACCACTGACACACTGTAGGTTAGTTGAAAAACCTCCCCCACATGAAAGTTCTCACATCGACCAGTATTCGAACCCACACAGTGAGAGGCAACCATTGCAACCAGGTGTTAAAAATCTATATATATGGGGCTGAGAAAAACATACCCTTTTGGCACTTTTCAGCATTAACACGATGTTACTTTTTATATTATATTAATTACTGTCATCAACACTTTTACTATTGTGTTGATAAATCTTTGTATAGTACAATACTGTATTGTATCTCCCTTAAATGTCTGTTTCAGTGGAGATGATGCCGGACCTGAACAGAAGAGCTGGATTTCCCCCGGACACACCCCTTATCCTGTTTGAGGTTTGTCTCCTGCTTTTACTAGTTCAGTATAGCCAATACAGCATATATACACAAGTGATATTGATATAAGACTGAGGTAAAGTGAAAATAAAGATACCTAGAATTAGCTATCTTCCTTATGCAGGATCTTACTGTTTGTTGCAATATCTCTATCCATTTTATTTTTTAAATTGCCAACACGTCTTCCTTAATAAGTAACAGTAAATGTGCTTTTTAGACGAGCCAATATTGATGCCAATAGTTATGGAAAGTTTTGTACCTTTTTTTTTATACCCCTGCTATGCTAGGGCAGAAGAGTTGCTGTGCGGACTAGTCACTTTTGGTTGGCCCTTTGGTCCCAAAAGTGTTTTTTGAGCTATAACTTTACAATCGCTTGATTGGTTTTCAGTTTACTTGGTACATATAATTGCCTTGAAAAGACAGAATGTAGAGCCCTAGACATAGATTGCTGTTCCAAGATTAAGGTGAAACAGACAGGTGGAAGATAAAAAGTGACCGAAACTTTGCATGTCTGGGCTATAACTTTTCAATTTATTGATTTAAAAATAATTGCTCAAATGTTTGCTTACTGACAATAGACCATTCTTGAGAATGTGGTTCCCAGCCACACTGTTAGCAACAAAGATTACTGTTGAGAGATTGAATACCATGTTCATTAGAATAATAATAGCTTGTTTGCCTAGATAGTTTTGAAATTGTATAAAACTTGAGCTAATTCATTGTGTGGTTATTACTCTGGTTTGAAAATAATAAAAATGATATCAGTATTGCTGCAAAAAGTTTTTAGGTCATGCTAATGCATTATCAACTGTTCAGGAAGACCAAGTTCGTAGATGTCTTATATCAGACAGAATCACTCAAACATTGATTTAATTATCTTTTAGTATTACAATTGTTTCTTCCATTTCTTTTTTATTGTTTTACTCTGTAGGAAGTAAATGAAATCTAAATGTTAAGGAGCTATACACAGTTTTACTCAAAGGTCAAGATTATACTTGGAGGTCAAATCTTTAACTGCCAGAATAGTGGGGGAATTAATCACTGTCATTGATAGCCCTAGTTTCCCACTGCATATGTTAAGTCCCTTAAGTGCTTGATCATCTGAGAGATCATTCATGAGAAATTTTAGGTCGTGTCTAGTTTAAGGTTTGCATATTTTTTTTTCTGTGTTCATTTCTTCAGCTTTCAGCTTCTTTTCTTCTGTGTTCAAGTCTTTAGCTTAATATATCTTTTTCATTCTACCTATACTTCTTGACACATAACCTAGGTGTGAACTTGTATTCCTTTATTGATTGAAGAACCTCTGTATTGCATGCTTATCATCTACTTTTTCTTCCTCATGCATTTAGTAAGTCCTTTATCACATGATTGACTGTGTATTTGTACAGGAGGTGAAGCCCAACCTACTGGAGGTGTTACCCAGGCAGGATCTGCCCATGGAGAAGATGTTGGAGGAGCTCATGGATGGAGACATCATTGTGTTTCAGAAGGATGAGCCCAACATCGCAGACAAATACGAGTTACCTACAGCTAAGGAGTACTTCAGGTGAGACATTTAAGTCTTAAAGTCTTTAAGTCTTATTGTTTTAATGAAATTAGGAAAATGAATTATAACTAAAGTTGAGAATTAAAAAACAACAATAATGTTGGGAACTATTTAACATATTTAAAGAATAAATAGTAGTTGATTTTTTTCTATATGTATATGCCATAAATATAAGTAACAGTTGGTACAGAATCTTTTTCATGAATCTTGATATGGGACTTCAATAAGGATGCTTAAATGTCACTTCACCAATTTGCCCAAGTAAATTTCTTTCTGGAAAAAAGGGAAGACTTGTATGTTTTCCATGGGTATATGACTCAGTAAAAGCTAGAATTTTGCACACGCCTCCTCACACAATCCCTGATTTGTCTTGAATATTTATAATTGTTTCTAATGATTCATACAAAATTATAAGTTGTCATTTTGCTTACAGCCCTTCCCAAACCTCTTCTTTGTTTACTTAGCTGTGTTGAATCAGATTTGTAGTCATTTTTGTAGATGCTTTTTTATGCATTTATTTTAGTTTTAAAAGTATTGTTAATTTTTTTATTTTTTTTTATTTTCAGAGATCTTTACTATAGGGTTGAAATTGTATTCTGTGATAAAAATATTGTAAACGACCCTGGCTTTACCCTCGAGCTATCTTTGAGGATGGACTACAATGCCTTAGCCAGTGCTGTAGCCAAATATCTCAACACAGATCCAAACCACTTGCAATTCTTCAAACCTCAAGGGTATGTAGCACTTTCCTGTTTTTATTCCTGGAAAATTTAAATTGGGACATCATTGCCCTCTTGTTTTTCATCTTACTGTTTTTGCAACATTTCTCCTACATTCATCTACACAATTCAAACATCTGTAAAACCCTATTATCCCAGTTTTGATTTGCACGTCAATTCTTAATATAAAGAGAAAATAAAGGCACTTATCATTTTATAGCACCGCGAACATGTATTTAAATGCAGTTGTAACAGGATACAGGATACTATCTGGATAGTGTACAGTTATTCGGACAGCAAAAATGGTATTCATTGACATCCCTTGTTAAAACTAAATTGATGAGTACTATTGAAGTTTATGGATTGTTTTGTTCTTGCTGTTTTATCTAAAGTTTAAAGCTGATAATAAACCATCACTTTGAACAGCAAACATTCTTTTACTTCTAATTTATAGCAGAAAACTAATAGTTTGCCATGTTATAACTACAATACTCTACATTATATAGAGATAGACAGGACAGGACAGATTTATATATAACCAAGTATCATGATACTGTATTGTATCTGGCCTACAATATCGTGCTACATTGTGATACTGTTTTGCTGGCGATACTCAGCTCTAGCCAGTGGTCCAAGCGTCAAGTTCACAGTAACCTTGAACATTATGTTAGTTTCCACTGGATATCTATAGATAACATAAAACCCACAATCCTTACATTGGATGGGACACTGGTCATGAAAAGTAGATGACCCGGATGTGTTTTGGGGTCAGAGGGCAAAAGGTCAAGGTCACAATGTCCTTTCAAATGATTTTATTTTCTGATTGATATTTTGGGAACACATGCGCCCAGTTTCTGATTGATATCTAGGAAACACATGCAACCAGTTTCTGATTGATGTCTAGGGAACACTTGCGACCAGTTTCTGATTGATATTTAGGAAACACATGCACCCAGTTTCTGATTGATAGCTAGGAAACACATGCACCCAGTTTCTGATTGATATCTAGGGAACACATGCGACCAGTTTCTGATTGATATCTAGGGAACACATGTGACCAGTTTCTGATTAATATCTAGGGAACACATGTGACCAGTTTCTGATTGATATCTAGGAAACACATGCGACCAGTTTCTGATTGATGTCTAGGGAACACATGCAACTAGTTTCTGATTGATATTTAGGGAACACATGCACCCAGTTTCTGATTGATATCTAGGGGACACATGCGACCAGTTTCTGATTGATATCTAGGGAACACATGTGACCAGTTTCTGATTAATATCTAGGGAACACATGTGACCAGTTTCTTATTGATATCTAGGGAACATATGCGACTAGTTTCTGATTGATATCTAGGGAACACACGCAACTAGTTTCTGATTGATATCTATGGAACACATGCGACTAGTTTCTGATTGATATCTAGAGACACATGCGACCATTTTCTGATTGATGTCTAGGGAACACATGCAACCAGTTTCTGATTGATATCTACGGAACACATGCGACTAGTTTCTGATTGATATCTAGAGACACATGCGACCATTTTCTGATTGATGTCTAGGGAACACATGCAACCAGTTTCTGATTGATATCTAGGGAACACATGCGACTAGTTTCTGATTGATATCTAGGGAACACATGTGACCAGTTTCTGATTGATATCTAGGGAACACATGCGACTAGTTTCTGATTGATATCTAGGGAACATATGCCACTAGTTTCTGATTGATATCTAGGGAACACATGCGACCACTTTCTGATTGATATCTAGAGAACACATGAGATCACAGTCCTCATACATTGGAAGTAATGAATTGATGGTCACTGCTGGTTTTGGGGTCAGTCTGTATATACAAATCTAAAAATCTATACTGTGTTCTGTGTTTCTTGCAGGTATAGAGAAGGACCAGGCAACCCAATCCGCTGTACATATGAGGGAAGCCTGAAGGACCTTCTTCTCTATTCGAAACCCAAGACTCCAAAGAAGCTCTATTATCAGCAGGTTCACATCTTTTTCTTCCTTTTTGCTATTAATAGATTTTGTGAAAAAAATAATTCTTTTGTAGTTTACACAAGACAAATCGGTTTAATTTAAAAATAATTGGAAATTTGAATGTGTGGTTTATAGCCTATTTTTAAGCCAATGCTTATTCAGCTGACCTCTTTATTTAGCCTGTGGTCATAAGTCATATTTCTTTTGTCCCATGTAAGCAGCCGAGTCAAGTGTCATTTGCAAGTTACACATATATATGATACATTAACAGCTAACAGCAGTCAAGTGTCAGTTACAATTTACACATATATATGATACATTAACAGCTAACAGCAGTTAAGTGTCAGTTACAAGTTACACATATATATGATACATTAACAGCTAACAGCAGTCAAGTGTCGGTGACAAGTTACACATATGTATGATACATTAACAGCTAACAGAAGTCAAGTGTCAGTTACAAGTTACACATATGTATGACACGTTAACAGCTAACAGCAGTCAAGTGTCAGTTAGAAGTTACACATAAATAGGGCCCATTAACAGCTTACAGCAGAGTCAAGTGTCAGTGACAAGTTACACATATATATGGCCCATTAACAGCTAACAGCAGTCAAGTGTCAGTTACAAGTTACACATATATATGACATATTAACAGCTTACAGCAGAGTCAAGTGTCAGTTACAAGTTACACATATATATGGCCCATTAACAGCTTACAGCAGTCAAGTGTCGGTCACAAGTTACACATATGTATGACATATTAACAGCTTACAGCAGAGTCAAGTGTCAGTTACAAGTTACACATATATATGGCATAATTAACAGCTTACAGCAGAGTCAAGTGTCAGTTACAAGTTACACATATATATGGCATAATTAACAGCTTACAGCAGAGTCAAGTGTCAGTTACAAGTTACACATATGTATGACACATTAACAGCTAACAGCAGAGTCAAGTGTCAGTTACAAGTTACACATATGTATGACACATTAACAGCTTACAGCAGAGTCAAGTGTCAGTTACAAGTTACACATATGTATGACACATTAACAGCTAACAACAGAGTCAAGTGTCAGTTACAAGTTACACATATATATGGCATAATTAACAGCTTACAGCAGAGTCAAGTGTCAGTTACAAGTTACACATATGTATGACACATTAACAGCTAACAACACTCAAGTGTCGGTGACAAATTACACATATGTATGACACATTAACAGCTAACAACAGAGTCAAGTGTCAGTTACAAGTTACACATATATATGATACATTAACAGCTAACAGCAGTCAAGTGTCGGTGACAAGTTACACATATGTATGACACATTAACAGCTAACAACAGAGTCAAGTGTCAGTTACAAGTTACACATATGTATGATACATTAACAGCTAACAACAGAGTCAAGTGTCAGTTACAAGTTACACATATATATGGCATAATTAACAGCTTACAGCAGAGTCAAGTGTCAGTTACAAGTTACACATATGTATGACACATTAACAGCTAACAACACTCAAGTGTCGGTGACAAATTACACATATGTATGACACATTAACAGCTAACAACAGAGTCAAGTGTCAGTTACAAGTTACACATATATATGATACATTAACAGCTAACAGCAGTCAAGTGTCGGTGACAAGTTACACATATGTATGACACATTAACAGCTAACAACAGAGTCAAGTGTCAGTTACAAGTTACACATATGTATGATACATTAACAGCTACCAGCAGTCAAGTGTCAGTTACAAGTTACACATATATATGATACATTAACAGCTTACAGCAGAGTCAAGTGTCAGTTACAAGTTACTCATATTTATGGCCCAATAACAGCTTATAGATAACCATTTATACGCCTTGAATGATTGGTACAATTTGAGGTTTATGTCCAATTTAGTGAGAGGCAACTTGACCTTGATTTAAACTGCAAATGTATTTTCAGCCTAAGAAAAAAAAATGTGAACCTTATAGAAGTGGTTTAAATGTTTTCCCAGCATCATTTTTGTTTGTTTCAGGTCAACATTAGAATAAATGAATTAGAGAACAAACGCCAGTTCAAGTGTATATATGTAAATAGTAGGCTTAAAGAAGAGGTAAGCTTTTTTAATATTCTTGTATTATTTTCTTTTTAATATTTAATAGGAATATTTTTTGCATTTTGCTTAAGACTCTACCTTCACAGCTTTCAAGCATACCATTTGTTTATTTTTATGTCGCATTCAAAGTAGTGTAAGCAGGTATGACTCATTGTGCTGCTGTCTTAATCGTAATAATATACAGTCTTTGAATAAATTATACAGTTTATAGGAAAATGATTGACATTGATCACTTGGGAGATGTCTTGTCAAGATATACACCTTTTGCTGCTTTTAAAGGGTCTATGAACTATTTCATGCAGTTACATGCAAAAAGACAAATGATTAACTGGTAAATAACAATGGTAGCTGGTAAAGGGTTGACAAATATAGCATGATACAGGATAAGAAAGCATCTGTAACCTTTGAAATTGTTTCCTTAGAAGGAAATGGTGTTGTACCCTGAGAAGAATGGTCGCGTGTCTGACCTGCTGGAGGAGGCCAAGAAGCAGATTGAGCTCACAGACACAGGCAAGCTGCGTCTACTGGAGGTGATTGGATGTAAGATATACACCATCCAGCCCGAGGATATCTCCCTTGAGATGCTCAGCTCCACAGGCATGACAAAGACCCTACGCCTAGAAGAGATACCTAAGGAGGAAGCCGTTCTGGCTGAGGATGAAATACTCCTCCATGTTGCTCACTTTCACAAGGTAAATATGGCCATATTAACTAGTTTTTTTTATGCAATTTTTACAATTTAAGATTGATTTAAGGAGATGTAAAAACCAAACAGTAAGTTTTTGTTTTCAACATTGTTTGATATGTTTTAAAAGAAAAGTCACACTATCATCCACAAGGCTGTGGCCAAAAGTGTTACATTAAGTTAAACATAACCAGGTCTCCTTGGATCTGTCTGAAGATTATTATTAGTTATTTCTCTAACCCACATTGTGTTACATTTTCTGCACTTAAGGCCAAACCTTTAGACCCTACTTTTTGTAATGTATTTAAGTCCCAGTCACTTTTATTCTCTGCTAGGGAGACTCCTCTATGTAAACACCAAATTGTGGGGGATTGCTCTTAGCATTCTAATCTCTACTCTCAAACCACAGTGCTTTCTCCTCATTGGCATGTCTCACATCAGTATGTGAGCACTTAACACAGGCAACAAAGACGGTTGTGCACAGTGAGATGAAAGATTGAAAACGCAAGAAAAGTACAGATTGAAAACGCAAGAAAAGTAATACTTTTTTTAATTGACCTGCTAATTCCATGTATTATTTGCTGTAACAATACTGTAGGTGTTGTGTATGTTATCTATTTTAGGAAGTTTTTTCAACATTTGGAGTCCCGTTCCTTTTGAAGATCAAGAATGTGAGTAACTGCCAAAGGTTTTGATTTGTCCTAAGTTGTCCCAATTCAGCTTTCTGAGAACTGAGTGAAGGTGCATCTGAATTAAAAAATCATTTTATATATTGATGAGGTACCTAGTTACTGCTTTAAAATACCTTTTAGAGTATTTAACATTTTTACTAAGAGTTAATAGATTTCTAAAAATCTTTGCATATTTGTGTGTTAAGGCTACTTTATTCTTGTTCATTTTTGTATACCTGAACTAATGCTCCAAGTGAGCTGTTGTAATCATGCCCTGTCTGGTGTCCAGCTTTGCGCGTCCATCAACTTTTTCGAACAACGTTGGGTGGCCCAGTATAAAAAATGTTTAAGACTTCTGATCTGTCGAAAAACATGGCTGCCCAGGGCCATCTTCCGTAAATGGCTATACTGGAAAACTTTGAAAATCTTCTTGTAAGACATGACAAGCTAAAGCTTTTATATTTGGTATACATGTTCCTTGGGTGGCCCTGTATCGGGATTGTTTACAGAATTTTGATCTATCAAAAAACATAGCCAACAGGGGCTTGGCCATTCTCTATATATGACCATTTAGTAAAAAAAATTGAAACTGATTGTCAAAATGTTGCTTGTGTACATATATTACGATAATTCAGGTCTGTTTTAACATTGCTGATATTCCTTGTTAATTTTAGCTGTCTACAGCACTTAGGTGAGCAATAAAGGGCCATGATGGCCCTCATGTTATAATAGAATGCAATTTGGAGGTGAACTATTATTGACTATGTAAATAATATATCGTCTTTAAATACCAACTAAGAGAAGAAATTGTTGAATTTTTGTTTATAAATAAATGTTTTTTGTGTATTTAGAATGAGAAGTTCTCCAGTGTAAAAGAACGAATACAGAAGCGGTTAGAAGTTCCTGACAAGGACTTCGAGAGGGTAAGCCCCCACTTCACATGAACTATACATTCTTCAGTTGTTTATTTGATATATCAAACAGTATGATGGATTGTAAATGGGTAATGTTGCAGTTCAGTTTTCATTCCCCCCTCCAAAAAAAGAGGGGTGGGGAAACATACCTTGTAGCCCAATCTGTAGAGGCTCAGCTGCGGGTAAGGGAGACCTCCATTTCAAACACAAGCTGTGGTATAACTGTTGTCAAAATTGGTAATGTAATAGCTCCCTTGATAAATCAGGCAGATATAAAGGTTGTTCCATGACTTGTTTTTGTTTTGAATTACATCACAGCCACCAGTTATAATCATTATAGCACCGTCCAGCTATTTTGTTGGATGAAGACCCCAAACAAATGTCTAGGTAGAACCACCATCGCACTGCAGGTCAGCTGGTAGACCTTCCCACATAAGTCCTTCACCCCCAACAGGATGTGTACCCACGCAGTGAGAGGCTAAGTAACAGAGGAGTTACAAGTGGGCGACTACCACTACGCCTCTTGCTCTGCCTAATTTATGACTAGTAAATGATGAAAAAGGGGCATTTTTTGCACAGAACTTTTCTCTGTAATGTTCTTTCTTTTATCATTTATGTACATACTTCTTAAATATACTCTTATGCGGGTAAGTTAAAGCTTTGTTCAGGCAACCACACTCATAAGTTTATGTTGAGTCCTGTAGACATTGCCTGAATCACATATGTCAGACTCTGTAGGGACATAGATTTTGATGAATGGATGATCCAGTTTGGTTTTGGCATTAGTAACGCAAAGGTCAATATCATGATAAGCTTGAAAGTAAATTTGTTTCCATTTGTTTTTTGAGAATACAAAGTTTTACATATCTCTTGTTTTCATTTTCTTTTTTATGGAAATATTGACACATGTGTCTTTTTTTATATTTGAATTATATACTGGAACTGTATCTAAACATGCAGATATGACAAAACACATTGTTGGAGAAGTATCAGCAAATAGTGCATAGATCCTGACCAGTTTCAGCTGACTGATCTGGATCCATATTAGTTGCTCAAATGTGATAAATGTGTGCTTAGCGGATATGTATTGTTAAAATTACCAGATGTCATCTTATGACAAACAGGCTGTTTAACTTAAACATAACTTGTTGTTTTTTAGTACAAGTTTGCTAAGATAGTGATGGGAAAAGTGGACTACATCCCTGATGAGAATCCAGATTTAGAAGTGAACATCAGTCACTTCATACCTCACTCATTAGCTGGTGAGTCCCCATCAGTTGATGGTATTTTTTTATGTAGTTTAAATTAGTGTGAACGATTGACATTATAACTCTGGGCATACAATTAACCTTGTTATGCTGCAATTGTTAATTTCTTATTTTATACTTATGCTAAGGTCTGTAAATGTAGACTTACCAGCAGAAAGTGTAGATCCTGATCAGACTGCTACCAGTGGGTTAGTTGATTATTTACAACAGCCTCTAAGTAATCCAGCCACAGGTAAAAATGACCATTTAAAAGTCGATTTGGCCAGTGCCCTAGGAAATTAGTCAGTCTGGTCACCCTTTTCATTTTGTCTTTTAACTTTTTTTTTGTAAGCATGGTTAATGTAAGCATAAGTGTAACTTATTTGTTGCTGTAAACTCATTTTTTTTTTTAAATTCAATTTTATATTAGGAAAATACAACTATTATTATGGTAAGTATATTGTTGATTATTTATTATTAACATTGTTATTGTTTTAAGCTTTGTTCCTGTTGATGTTTTTTTGTTTACCTGTTTGATGTCATATAAGAAATAACTGTTGTTCACAATATTTATGTTCACTTCTTTTTCATTGAAATAAAGACAGACGAAATAAAAAACTCGTTACATATTATTTTAACATTTCAATTGTTTACATTTATATAAAGAACAAATATCTTCAATGGTAATCTGATTTCAATGCAACATATTTTGTTTACTGGGTATACTTTCTCCTAATCAATCTCCGCTTTCTGTCTCAGAGGTCCTTTCTGTAGATACAATGATAAGTCTTGTTTGATTGTTTGTTATAGGTGTATAAAATGAGCTTTTTTTTTTGTCTATTGGCAACAAAAAAAAAAAAAAAAAAAAAATTACAATTTGTCACCAGTGTCCAATATTCTGAAATCCAACTAGACTGGCACTTTGATAAGTTATTTGTAAGTTTGTTGAATTTTTTTAAATTAAAATGTTGATAGTGGCACATCTTGAATTTCTTATTTTTAAATTTTGTTTGTATGTCCCTACCATTAAAAGGGCCTTAAGGGGTATCCCAATCTATCCTTGCATCCTTCTGTACATCAGTGGACATTCCGGTTTTGAATAGTTTAACAGGAGGCCCTTCACTCTGCCCTATGATCAGATTTGAATACTGTTTGTGTAATTATTAACCCGACAAATAAACAGATTTAAATAAAGGAAGTGGCCTATGTATCCACTGGACACATTCCTAAAAACCGGACCTGGTAGCGCAATCGGTAAAGCGCCGGCTCCAGGTACGGGAGGCCCGGGTTCGATCCCGGGCTGCAACATACCAAAGTCGTTAAAAAAGGTAGTGGTATAGCTCCCTTGCTAACGCTCAAGCAAATATAAGGGTAGTTCCACGACTGGTTGGCCCGGTGTCATGATAATGTGACTGGGTGTGGTATCATGCCAGGTGTTCACGGCATGCTATACACAGTGAAGACAGCACTATATCTGCTTCAAGTGCACACCGTCTCCAGATAACTGAAATACTGTTGGTGGGACGATAAACCCAATAAACAATAAACAAACAAACAAACATTCCTAAAATATGTATGTCACTCTTGTTGTAGGTGGGAACATGCAGGCTCGACCATGGCTAGGGCTTGATCACGTTAACAAGACCCCAAAGCGTTCACGGGTAGGCACATATTTGGAGCGCTCCATCAAGATCCACAACTGAGGTGCTGCCAGTTAAACCCTGCTTTCTGCTGTCACCTGTACATTGATCTTAGCATCCTAACAATAAATACCTTAGCCTCGTGCAACTAGTGTAGATCCAGATCAACCTTTACTGGGATCCGTTTAATCAGTATCTACACTTTTTGCTGCAAAGTGTCTAGCAAACATATTTAACTCAATTTGCGGGTATTTCTTTCTTATTAATATAACAGTGAGTATGCTTTATGGAAGAATTTAGCATGTTAAAGGTTAAGTTGCTGTCACTGCAGTTCTCGAAAGACTCATGACCAGTGTTTAACACCATAGTAGATTATTTATCAGAAAACAGAAATAATTGGGTCATTCGAGTTTGTAAAATGTCTGCACTTATTTCTGAACCTTAAGAAAATTTAACAATTTGTCACTTTTAGATATTAAGTAGTACAAGAATTTTGGGTATTGAGGTAAAAGATAAAATCAGGCTAAGAAATATTTTATCTGGAGCAATTACTGAAACAGTTACTGACTAAGTCATTAGGCTGCATGACACAACTTGCAACTCGTTCCTTTGACTGCCATTGTGCAATCTTCTCTAGACAGAGAGCTTTGCGTGTTTCACTTTTATCCAACTAGTCCCTATGTAACAGTTTGCTTTTACAGAAAGAAGTCAAATGAAAGTTGACTAACAAGAATTTTATAGTTTTGTTCAAATCATTTAACTTGTACATGTCTTCAATGTTACTTTCTGAACTTGTTAGGTGTTAAGATGCAAATTTAAGAGGCAATTCCTATTTAAGTAGGACTAAGCAAACATCTGAAGGATGTATGTTAGACTTTTCCATCTTATATCAGGTTAACTAGCGACTCAATTTAATTTTTTGGATATCTGTTAAGCATTCTTCAGTCTTCTTGTCATGACTAAACAACAAATGATGAAAGTTGAAAAAAAAGCTGTGAAGAACAATGCAAACACAGTAACCTGCATCTAACCTGTGAATAAAATTATTCCCTTGTTGGTACATCTTTTTTACTGTCTGAATACTAAATCATATAATATGAAGAATATGGGTGCTGCTTCAATAAAAGTTCTGAGACCTGTTAACAGACATTAACATTATTTATCAAAAGACCAAGTGCATGTTACTGATAGTCTTAAGATGTAAAAGGGTCATTTCAACCTGGATCTGACAACAAATGTATTGTCTTAGAACTCTTGATGAAACAGTCCTCAGAAAGAATTTTCATGTACAATACTTTCTTAATTTTGACAATAATACAATATTAAATATATTTTTATATTAATTATGTATTGTACTTTAGTGCTTTAGACATTTTGGTGCAGCATCTGTATAATGCCATCTGTAAGATCCCTAGGGTTGAATTCTACACTTTTCTGTACAAAACAGATGAATCACTAATACACTATAAAGCTTATTTATCACATTGTTTTGTAGATTTTTAATCGAGGCATTACTCACAACCCTAATTGTATGTGTAATTGTGATTAACAGGGGTATATTTATAACCTAGAAACTGTAGAATTACTGTTTAAATCATTCACATAGAGCTGATAAAGTTTTATGATTAAGCAACAAATACAATGAAAGCCTATAACATAATCCTATAACATTATTGGCATATTAATTATATGCATGGATCAGCTTTTTATCAAGAAAAATGTCCCTGTCTATAAATGTTTGCATTTTTATATTAGTAACAGATGGCGAAAAAAATTGTTAAAACAGATATCTTTTTTAAAAACTTCCAATTAAAACCAACATTTTACTAATACAAAAATTTTGCTGGAAAATAGTTATTATTTTAGGCCTGTGTTTAGGAGTCATTTGTGTCAAGTTGATCAATCAAAAGGTATGTCAAAAAAGCCTGATTTGGAGAATTGACTTTTTTACGATTTTTTGTCAAGAACCAGATTCTAAAAGACTAAATTTTGATATTTTTTTGTATATATTGACAAAAATGCCTTACAATATGTCTGCACTTATTTCATTATTGTTGAAAGAGAACAGTGTTTGTACTTTCAGTGTATTTTACAAACTGATCTCTGCAAAAAATAAAATGCATTTTACAATGTGCAGTGATGGTATTATAAATATTAAGGCAATTATTTGTACTATATGTTTATACTGTTCACTTTAAATGGTTATATGTATATTTCAATGTCTTGAACAACATTTTGACATTCCTCCACTCATCTTTTTTTTCAGTTAGAACTGTTCTCACCAACTCCTTTCACAGGTATCACAATGCACTAGGCACACACAATTCAATAATGAAGTTGTTTTTTATTGATCTCCACTTGATTGATCAATAAGTGATTATCAGACAAGGATTGTATGGGAAATTCCAACATTTGTTTAATATTTACTGGACATTTAATGTGCAACACCAGTAATTTAATAGCAGTAGCCATTAAAAGTTAATAAAAGCTTACCAAATTGAAAGAAACAAAACATTAAAACAATATTGAGTAGGTTGTTCATTTGACATACATGATGACTGTATGTATCATTCTATTATTAAGTTTTGATGTTGTCATGTTTCAGGGTCTAAATGAACAAGCATTGCTTCATTTGACACCTTTTGTAGTGTTTGACTATGTTATACATATTTCAAGAAAAAGTTTGTTTTTAAGATTATTTTTGGTTGTGATTCTGTAAACTTTTGCTATAACTCATTATCATCTGCTAAATATATTCTACTAAATGATAAAAAATAAAATTTCAGACATTTTTCAGCGACCTTCATCCTTCATACAAGTAGGCAAAAATGTTCGACTTATTCTAACAATGTATTCTTAGTGTCTGTACACAAAGTCGTTGTTCTTGTCTTTATAATCCTTACTGGTTTCCATTTCGAGTTATAACATTTATTTTGTTACAGAACAAACAGAATAAAAAGATAATATTGCAGACAATAATATGGCATTTCTGTAACTTCTCACCAAAATATATTGTTCTATAGATCATACCTTATAATTTACATATTGCATATAAGGTAATTACTGCATGCTATCTTTCTTAAAATAATCATTGCAACATAGACTTTTAAAAAAACAAGTAAATTTAGACATGCAGGTGCAGCTTGTTGTGTATATGCTCAATAGGTTCTTTTAGACGAGACAGAGAGAAAAAGATTGAAACTGCTTCTTCTGTACCAGCAATGAAGAAATTCACTTTGTTCTGGATAGAGTGTTGAGTACAAATAATTGTCTAAAATGTTTCTGGGCTTGAACTTACAATTTGAGCCATTAAACAGTGGATTATGTTCCAAAGATTAGATGTGGTATGCACAATTTGAGAAGGCCTAGGCAAGATTAGATTTGGTATACACACTTTGAGAAGGCCTAGGCAAGATTAGATTTGGTATACACAATTTGAGAAGGCCTAGGCAAGATTAGATTTGGTATACACAATTTGAAAAGTCCTAGGCAAGATTAGATTTGGTATACACAATTTGAGAAGGCCTAGGCAGAAAGTCGAGATTTGTTCAGCCATCAACTTATAGAGCTATTAAACAGTGTTAAGCTTAGAATTGGTATGCACAAATTGAATTTGCAGATTTCTACAAATAAAGGTGAACTTTCAACTGTTATGGCAGGCCAAGGTCATGATATTTGGTTTAAACACTCACATGCAAGCCATTTTTCGCAGACATCAAGACTGCCTGGGCAATCAGATTAAGGTGCATTTGTTGAATAAATCCACTGAAGGCCACTTTAGATATACATAGTTGGCTGTACTTAAAAAATGAGTAGATACATTGATGGACTGCATCATTGGCTACACTTTAGTATATGTTAAATAACTTTCACAGTCCGCTAAATCTGTTATGAGCTTATAGTAAACTTTTAGTTGAAGCTTACAAAAATTGTGCAAACGGCAAGTTGTGTTGCTCAGGTCTCGGTTTCAAATAGTGCCGATCAAGATTAACCAGCTTCCAGCAAGAGCTGACATAGATCGGTGCTATTTGCCTATGCCTCATTAATTGTGCATACCAGGAAAAGAGCTATAAAGAAATTGCTTCATCAGGTTTGACTTGGACAACATTATGTGATGGAATAGGAATTTGCATCATGCCAATGTAATATATCTGTGATGGTATATGAGGACAATATACATGTATATACCTGCAAGTTAAACTGAGTTGAGTTGTAAGAACTTTTATTCAAATCGCTGATGAATAAGTGATGGTGAATAAATTGAACGTTGTTTATGTTATATGATGTAAGTGTGACTGAATTCTTATGTGGAAAAAAGGTTTGACCGAATTTCTAGTGTTTCTTGTTTAGTTTATGAATCAGTGCTCATTTGTGTAAATGTTTGTACGTCAAGTATTGATTGTTTATGTGTTTTGTCAAATGGCATACATTCTTATTAAAATAATTTTTGTCTTCTAATGTGGTCTTCCTTTTTTTCATTTATGAGCCATTTTATATTATAATTAAAACTTTAGTCAATTTATGTCAGGTCAAAAATGTAAAATTTGAGTATCTCATAATGTTGTATTTGCTGCAGTTCATTGGTTGTTCACATTTTTGTTGTGGTTCTTCTTCAACCGGGGAAGCTATGGCAAGGTAATCGCTGACTTGTAACTCCTCTGAGAGGGGGTGGGGGGCTGACCATTGGTGAGCTAGAGGCTCTACCCAGACAATTGACTCCACCAAAATAGCTGGATCATAATTGGTTGCTCTGATGTATTCCAATATTCCCTTATCAACGGTAGCTGGAATTGCCATGAGTATATCGGTGCAATATCTACACATAACAAGAACATGTCTAATGACATGAAAACCAGTTTGTTTTTTCCCACATAAAACCCTGGACCTTACTGACCTGAAAATCAATCCAAACAGTCATCCTCCCGTAAGGTATCCTCGCTGAACATTCTCATTTTCATACCTCAATTCTTACTGAATATTTAGGGAAAGGAAGAATCTATTTGGAGTAACCGCAACCTAGATCCTACCAACAAAAAATAGAACAATGATAAAATTGGTTATTTAAAGGCAATAGTCTTGTGAAGATTTGGACTTCACTGAGAAAGGTTAGAGTGCACTGAAAAGATATTGTGAAAAAAAGCTGTTTTAGTAACATTGACCCACAAATCAATTCCATGTTTTAATTGACAGATGAGAATTCTTTAATATCTTGATACAGGGTCTCACAAGGAACATGTATACCAATTGTCTAGACTAGCTCTTGTGGTTTCTGGCAAGATTTTCAAAGTTTACCTATGTAGCCATATATGAAAAATGGTCATGCGCCTGGTGGCCCAGCTTTTTTGGTGGATCATTTTTTAAATGTCTTGATACAGGCCACCCAAGGAATATGTAAACCAAATATCAAGGCTCTAGCTATTGTAAATTTTCTGGTATAGCGATATATGGAAAATGGCCACTACATTGGCGGCCATGTTTTTTGGCAGGTTATAAACGTTTTGTTTCCCCTGCCTGTCAAAGCTTCTGTAGAAGTTAGGTTGAATTTGGGTCAGCAGTATTAGGGATATTGTATAAGGAATGTTGATGAAGGCCTGACACTGGACAATCACGATGGCTCACCCTGAGCATAAGCTCAGGAGGGCTAAAAAGTTAATGACAGAAACAAAGTCTATTTTGGTAACAGTAACCATGACTGTCACTAAATTTCTGACAGTATGGGCATTGGCACTTGATAACAATTTTCACTGACAAATCTATGAGTAAAATGTACGCCTTTATTACAATTAATATGTTATTCTACAGAAATGTGGCCAGAAATTGTATTAGCAACTTATAGAGACCTTTGCACACACTGTGTGGGACCTTTGTTAAATGATGCTTTTCAATTAGTATATGATAAATATCAGGAATTTCTCAGTCATTTTGTTACTTATCCTGGCTGACCATTGGCATTTGAAAGGCGGTCGAAATTTAGAAGACTCCTAAAAAAAGTTATTTGTTCTGTTGGCAGTTTATCAGTTGTAACAGTCATATATTTTTAATACCAAATGTGAACAAGTTACATGGACATAAAATAAAAGTAAAATGGAAGTAAACATAATTTATTTTATTGTGACATGAACAATTCATAGCTAACAAACAAAAATTTACATGTTATCATGCAACAAAAATTAAATATACGTGTTATGTGAATCTCAATTATTGATACCATTATAAATGCTTATTTAATTTATTTCTTGTATATTTTCTTAAATAAATTATTGTATTGCTTTATATTTAGTCGTTGTGACAACCGAATCAGTTCACAAACTTTAATTAATTGATACAATAACCTAGTCAGACACTTATAAACAAGAAATTATCAAATGGTTTAAATTGGAACTTTAAAAAAATAGTTTGTGATTATATTTTTTTCATCAACAGACTTCTGTTATACAAGAGCTTAAAAGTGAGCGACATCTTGCTCCCAGTGAAGCCCAATTTGTACTGTGTATGCAATTTTCCATTATAATGAAACTGATCCTAAAGAAAGAAATTCATGCTTAGTCCTAGAACATAAAATATCAAGACACTAGTTCATGACAATCAAAATGAAAACACAGAAGAAAAAAATTAGGGTAGCAGCAATTTACATTACCTTAACAATTGCTTACATAATCTTAAAGGAAGGGCCCATTTTTGGCAAAATAAGTTACTTTGTATGGTAGTTCTTTTATTCCAGGTCCTAACAAAGCACCAAGATTCCTTGTTACAGACTTAAAGATACTTGACACACAATTTTGGACCACATTTACACTAGTACTTATGTTCCAGGTTTTTTTTTCTCTTTATATAACAGATGCCAAAATAAGGCATCATCCCCAGGCAAAATAGGTAAATTCTTTCCCTTTTCCTAGACAAAAACTCCCCTCAAAATGTGATTTTCCCCATCGAAAATACAGAAAAAAAATGCGACAATCATCAACAATCCATTTTGCGGCAAACAATTCACAATTTTATGACAATGGTGATGGGAATCAGCTTGTAATAGTGTAATGATTTTTACTGATCCGAATCAAAACAACTCTTTCCATTTATGACTTTTTGACGAGACCTTAGATTAAAAGCATCGAGCATCTTGGACAAGTACTTAACAACTGCAAAATAACAACACAATGCCACATAATTAGCGAAAAATAAAACCAACCAGAGATAATAAATCAATTTTACTATTTTTTAACAAGTCAGCTAGTGAACAGGTACTTGGCTTCCCTCTATTTGTTAGTTCCTTGCAGAAGGTTGTTGGAACATGACTACAAACAATGAAGCATGGATTGGTAATAAATGTAGCTGTATAATAGGACGACATCTTTGTTGTGTTGATGTGTGATCAGAATAAAGATAATAATAGTTTTTTTTTTTTTAGTTTTTAATCATTTTATGTGTTAAAGGTTTGTATCCGTCAGTTTGCCTATACCAAACAAATTTAACAATATCTGACCTCTGTTTGGAGAATTTCTGCAGAAAAAAATATCATACTTTTGTCTAAGCTTTGATGATTTTCAACAGTATCTCAATTTTACGGCAGCAAAACTTTAATCAACACTTAAATGTTCATTCTTTTCAAATCTATAAATAAGAACAATTGGGACTCCTGCAAAAAATAGACATCAGCATCACATTAACATGGTTTTCTAAGTTTAAAAAATATCTAACAGAGCAGCATGGCTTAAATAGGAAATACTTGTTAGAAATGAAGATTGTGGGGTTATGGTTCACTTTTCAGACAGGTGTAAGGCATCAATAAACAGCATTTTGTGAGATCTGTTCAGGTAACAATGGTTTATTATATTTAATGAAAATATTTTTGGTCCAAACTGTCAAATACCACCTTAAATATAATAGCAATAGTAGTCCCAAAAATTAGACAAAAAGTACACGATTTTCCCCCAAACTGGAAATTCACGAGTTAAATTCCTCCTCCTGAAAGGCTAGTTATCCTTTCTTTGGTACAAAATCAATTTTATTCTTTTACCAATTCCTTAAAACAACAAACCCCTTTAAATTTAATCATCAGATTCTGCAGCTTTTTGTTTGATACATGATTTTGCCATACCTGTATTCACTTTTATAAAGATTTAAATCCATTTTAAAGGCAATTATTCCATTAATATGACTTTTTAACGGTGCTATTTATTTGACAAGTCACTGTGACTTTTTCATCATATATATATATACATTCAATATATACATTCAATTTATACAATATTACATAATGAGTCCCCTTCTCCACATTGTTTGATATATTTACTGTTCTGCATCATCGTTTCCGTTTTCGGGCTGGTGGCAAATCTTCATCTGAGTCACTGTTAAACACTATGCCTCCTCGTTTACCTGTACCTCGACCTGTTTGCTTGGACATCACCTGTTTCGTCTTTCTGCTTGAACTTGGCATTGTAAATAGATCATCATCACTGGAGCTGTCAATGATTGTGGCTGCTTCCTCCTCCGACTCTGACCTGGAAATAGCAACATGTGTAGAAATTGGAGACATTCTGACATTTAAGAAAGAGGAGCAAAAGAAGACGTGGAATTCTGTCTACATTCTGTCATTATCTATGTCAGAAGAGCAATTCTGGCATAAAAAGAAGGCATTTTACTTGTATAAAAAGTCAAATAATAAATTTTCTAATATGGTACATTCAGATAATGCATATGTGGGCTACACATACAATTTGTGGAATTCTGCTTTTAAAGATACAGATGCTCTAAAAGACAATTTAAATGATGCCCAACAATACACAGTTAATACAACATGCTCATCGAAACTTATTTATTGGTGGAAACCCTTGTCCCACATTCCTTTGCATATAAGGTCAGCTAAAAGACCTCACCAAGCTATTGTACTGATTTTACTTTTAACCCAAATGGTAAAAGAGAGAATTGTAGAACATATTGATAAAAATTCCGGAAGTTTCTGGGATGCATTTAATCTTATGTGTACTTGCCATATCCATTTATGAATAATGAACATACCTTACAATAGCAGTTATGCATCGGAAAATTAAAATACAATTAATTTGCTATGCCTTAGCATATCAAGGTCAACCTGTATTTATTTCATGAATATTTTAGTCATTATTTAATCTAACAACTTACATGTATTGAGACTTCTTTGCTGCAGCTTTCTGTGTCCTTCCTGAAGCAATAAAAGAACTCATTATAGAGCTCTGGCTGTCTTCGATCACAGGTTTTTTATTCTTTCCTCCTCGACTGCCTCTTCCCCCTCTTGTGCCCGTTGTGCTTGACTTCTGACCTCCCCTTGAGCCACGTCCACCTCTGCCTCGACCACGCCCCCTGGAGGCTGTTGATGATGCCCCACTTTCATCAGAGTTGTTGCCATTGGTATCCTCAATGTCACTGGTATCCATAGTGATGTCCTCTAGCTTTGGTTGTTTGGTTCGTGCCCGATGGATAGCTTCCTCCGCCTCCGCCTCATCCTGCTTCAGTATCTTTCTCTCCTCCTTGTACCTCTGTACCTCCTCATCTATCAGGTCCTCATTGGTGTTCCGCTTCTTGAGATATTCCTAAAATGTACCCAAGTAAATAACATGCAAATCTGAAAAAATGATATCCTCTGCAAAATGACAATGAACCTTGACCTTCCCTTTACAACAAGGTCTATGCAGGAGCATCTTTATATTACAATGAGACATAAGTGGATAGTCCCCCCTTTGTAACCTCTAAATGCAAGTAGATACTTTCATTTGGATTACTGGTTTTACACATGTACTCTTTGGAGTGTATGTTCAGTTTTATACTTGCATTTTGATAATCAGATCAACCATCACCAATAAAAAAGGCCTTTTTCTTATCTTGATAGGAATTTTAATGGATTTTGAGCTCATGTTTATGCAAAAGTGGGAAATCTTCCTGTCTATAATGGCACCAACTCCAAAAGAACAGGTAATAATGTCTGAGGATTTTAACTAAAAGGACCTGCCTACTATTTGAACTACCTTGGATATTAGGTAATAGGGGGGACAATATTCATGTCACCAATTTACCCTATTATTTATCAATGCTTAAGGTTTCATGAAGACCTTGTGGTAACTTTCTGGTAAATTAATAGATAGATGGATGACAAACATTATGCAAAAACCATATCTGTCTGAATTTGGCTTTTTAAAAAAATACATTGAAACACCCAGTTATGGTTATGAAACGACAACCAGCTTTTTTGGTGAAGACCCCACACAGATGTCTGGGCAGACCCACTGGCACACAGCATGTCAGCTGGAAGACGTTCCCATATTAGGTCCTGAACTTAAAGCTGCCTTTGCTGTAATAACATGTCAAGAACACCTGGCTTAGAAATACCCTTTTAAGCTTGGAAAGAACAACGGAGCTGTATACAATGGACCTATAAGAGGTCTTTGTCTGATATAACAATAGTAAAAATATAAAAAAACTGATAAACACATAACCGTCTTCAAAATTGGTTAAGGTCATAAGGTTTCCCATAAAACTGCGAACCATGTGTCAAAAATCTGTGCTGAAAGTGCAGAATTTAAAACTGCGACTAAAATGCTGTACATTTCAACAAATTTGTTGCCGAAAATATGTTATTTAAGATTGTCAGTAGATTGATGGATTTCTCACATGCTTTACAGATACCAATCATTAAAGGATTGTTTTGAAAGATTTAACTAAGTAAAGGATAAATAAAACAAATTGAGAATCCAACATCTTTTATTTCAACAATCAATCATCTGTGACTGAATACCTGTGTTTTTCCCAGCTGGTGTAGTACCAGTTCCCCTATAGCATCTTTCTCTTCCTTGTCCACAAACTCCTTCACAGCAATACCAACTCCCTTCTCTGTAAGCACCTGTAGCTGCATCTTCTGATAACAGGAATGTATAAGTCAAATATGATACAAGTTTCTGTGCTATTACAAGTGATAAACCAGTTAATTGGAATACTGAAAACTACAACACTTGCCTCAGATATAAACATAAATAGCATATAAATTTAAAATCACCCTTAACTTGATGTTAAAAATTATTTTCGTAAGAAAAATATTTTTAACCATCTAGAATAGGTTATATAAACAGGAACAAGGTTTCCTTAACAGAAAATAACTTAATGTGGACAGTTGGCTTTATGCATGTTGTATTTTTGCTGGAAACTATTAAATTAATGCAAAGTAATAAAAAAGGTACACAGAAAATATTTCAATTTTCAAATAATAAATATCCTCAAGGAATATTAATCACTCACAATTAAAAAAAATATAAGTATTTTTTAAGTACTGATTATAATTTTCCTAAAGAAATAAATGATAAAGTATAATAAATTAACAATTGCAATAAGAGAAAAATTAAGTTGTTTTTTTTACATTTTCAAATCATGCCAATTTTTCAATGTTAAAAAACATACTTTATCTTGCTGAATGTATTCCTTGACCATATCCTCTACTGTCACAATTTCTGTCTCGGGTATAACAATCTCCACCTCATCGCCATCATCTGAACACACAGGCAAGTCAGATATCAGTCAATATTGTTTATAGGTAGTAGCAATAATAAAATAAAGTTCTATTATAAAAAGATAAAAAAAGTAACTATAAGATGAACAAGTGGGCCATGATGGCCCTTAATCGCTCACTGGAGGACACAGGCTTTCAGTAGGTTCATATCTGGCATCAAGTAATTAAGAGTTATTTACTTTAGAAATCTTTGGTGAAGACTGGACCATTAGTTTGGCCACTGGGTTGATAACATTTTCTAGAATTTTACCTAGTAACCTACTGAATCGACATGACACACTTCAAAACATATTATGTAAGATTTCATACTGCCAAACATCCTGGCCAAGTTTGGTGAAGATTGGGCCATCAGTGTGGCCTCTATTTGTTTTCACAAGGTTTTTCTAAAATGTGACCTAGTTACCTACTTTTTGACCACATATGACCAAATAGTATACTCATCCAAGATTTCATGCAGACAATCTAATTAAGTTTGGTGAAAATTGGGCTATGAATGTGGCCTCTAGTGTGTAGTCTAGTGCGTGACCCAATAACCAATAATGAACTCATCCAAGATTTCATGCAGACACAAATTCTGACCAAGATTGGGCTATGAATGTGGCCTCTAGTGTGTAGTTTAGTGTGTGACCCAATAACCAATAATGAACTCATCCAAGATTTCATGCAGACACAAATTTTGACCAAGTTTGGTGAAGATTGGGCCATAAATGTGGTCGCTAGTGAATTCAAAAGCTTTTTCTGAGATTTGACCTAGTGACCTACTTTTTAACCCCAAGTGACCCAATAATGAACTCATCCAAGATTTCATGCGGACAAACATTCTGACCAAGTTTGGTGAAGATTGGGCAATAAATGTGGTCTCTACTGTGTTCACAAGCTTTTTCTAAGATTTGACCTAGTAACACACTTATTGATCCCACGTGACCCAGTTACGATCACATCCAAGATTTCATTGAGGCGAATATTCTGATCAAGTTTGGTGAAGATTGGGCCATAAATAGGGCCTCTAGTGTGTTCACAAGCTTTTTTTTCTAAAATTTGACCTAGTGACGACTTTTTGACCCCACGTGTCCCAATAACAAACTTATCCAAAATTTCATGCAGACAAACATTCAGACCAAGTTTGATGAAGATTGGCTTCTAAATGTGGCCTCTAGTGTGTTCACAAGTTTTTCCTAAAATTTGACCTGGTGACCTACTTTTTGACCCCAGGTGACCCAATAATGAACTCATCCAAGATTTCATGCAGACAAACATTTTGACCACGTTTGATGAAGATTAGATAAAAACTGTGGCCTCATGCATGTTCACAAGCTAAAATGTTGTCAACGCCCAACTGATGTCAGACACAGCAGTACTAGAAAAGCTTAAATTGAGAGAATTTTGTTAAAAGTTGGAAAAAATAAGTTGGTCTCGTTTTTAAAAATAAATAAACAATGCAGAGCATCTAGTGAACAATGATCAGCACTGATTAAAATTGAGCAACACAATTGAAATATTCTACCTACAAAAAAAATAAATATGTTATGCGTTAAAAGAAGTTTTGCATGATGAACAAAAAGCTGTTTTATTTAAATGAAGTTTAAAAGCCTGCTATAATAAGCCAATTTCCTTCGTTAACTTCATTATGTTGTATAGAATGGCCAGTATATACAGTGATTTGTTTTAAAGAATACTCATAATAGAGCTTAGATGTGAAATCAAACATACTCCCCAAATCTGGAGTAGCACCTGAAGGAGAGAGATAACTAGCAACACTTTATGTCAACTAGTTTGTCAATTTAATTAATTAACCCATATGGCACTATATTTGTTAATAACCAACACTAAATTCTTAGTTATCAGCTCATCACTTCATGCATAGGTAGAAAGCAGTATTGAAAAAGGCAGCAAGTAGTGTAGATCCAGATCAGACAACTGGATCGATACTATTTGCCTAAGCTTTATCAATACATGGATAGCAGGCTAAGAGTCAATAAAATACTTCTTGAAATATAGTTTTGTTTTTGTTTTTGAAATACATTGCAGCAACCATGTATAATCATTATAGTAACGTCCAGCTTTTTGGTGGAGGAAGACCCCAGACACATGTCTGAGTAGAACCACTGGGGCAGTGCAAATCAGCTAGAAGACCTCACATTAAGTCCTTCGCCCTGAACGGGACTTGAACCGACGCGGTAAGAAGCTAAGCAGTCTGAGGAGTTACAAATCAGTGACTCTACCACTACGCCATGGGTACCCCCTTGAAATATAGAGTTATATAGCATTGAGTGATCAATTTATAATCTCTTCCTCACCTGCTTCTTCTTTCTTGGCTATGTTAGCCTTTTTCCTCATGAAGTACACCATGTCTTTTGGATTGGCCACCCGATCAACAAACTTTTGACCAAACCTGTCAACATTTTAATTCAATGATAAAATAATAAATTCAACAGGAACTAATTGAGCGATTGAAGCAGTTTAACCATGGCCCCAAACAGGTCAGGGGTCCACTCTGACAATCATTGAACTGCCAAACCATGAACATTGTTGTAAGCTCGATGTCGTGCAGTTTTGTTGATAGTTTGTACTGTTCAGTAATGAGTATAAATCTCACAAAATAAATAAATATCATAAAACGACCTTAAAAATGCTTTGTTTCTTTACCCCAATGGACATTCCATTTAACTATTGTTTTTATCAACAGAACAACCCAATTCACATTCTACGCACTGTACTGTAAACTGTTAATTATTGTAAACTGTTATCAACACAAATCACAAGCATACATACCTTCAAGTAATATGAAACAATTGACAAAAAACAAATTATTATGATTTCTAAACGTTGTCAGAGCTGTCATAAGTAAGCAAAGACCCTGTGCCAATGAATTGTGCCCCACAAAGATGCAATGACCTTAAATATGACCTTGACAGGGAGAATGTTTAAATCCAGGTTTCATACAAATCGGTAAAAAAAAC